>CM061187.1:10036814-12536814 GCA_030763345.1 Mythimna separata | reverse complement strand
GAAAACGGGCGTTAGACAGTGCCCTCCGCTCGATTTCGGTGTCGACATTTATCACATGGTCCCTCAGGTCGGCTGTTACCCAATGCCCCAAATACTTTAATTGGTAGATTAGCACTTTTAATAGAGACGACCTACATACGGATAGAAAAGACGAAGACACAAATTTTAAATTACATATTTTGTTCTATTCTGTGTTTGTAAGACCCTACAATAGAGCATTTTTAATAAGACATCTAGGCGGTTTCCTCATGTGTGATGTTTTTCCCTCTTCTAGAGAAGATTCTTGAGTTCTATCAGAGGGAATGTTACATGGCTGATTATTATTGAATTTTAGGCCTTAAAAAATTCCCTATATTATTAAAATTAGTGGTGGGTATAGTCGATACCTTTGTCCCTAAATTTTTGAAAAAAAAACTAATTTCTGTATTTATAATCACTATAAGGGTTATCCGCAACAGGCACATCCATTTAAGTAACGATATCTATCAATAACCACTTGTTGACGGCAATTGCCAATATACAGCAAGTACTTCTTATTCTTTATAACGATTGATGATCAAACGCTAATACATTGTAAGCATTTGATGATGAGCATAACACTGAAGATGAAAGCCATATAAATGGAATTTATATCATCACTGATCATCATTCTGTATTTATTGGATGTGTAATATTTGTACAATCAATACAATCAATAATTTTTAATGAAAGCTACAGCCACTCAAAATCTCTATTAGTTCCTCACAAAGGTCATTCGAAAACATCTTGATCAAATATCAGCTCCCGCTTCGCCCAAGAACTGAAGAAGTCATTTTGATGACGTTGATCAAGCCTTAAAAAAAGGCTATTCGTACCTATTGTCGAAGTTCTGCCAATGACGGTTGACATTACCGGCTTAACCTGTTTTCTAAGACATGAAAGAATCTAGATACGTTAAGATCACCTGCCATAAAGTAGCTCACACATATGAAACACTCTAAAAATAAAACAGACCTGTTTTGGGCAGTCGTGTCTAATCCAATTTATTTTGCGCATTTAATTGTCGGAACCATTTGACGTTTGTTTAACCTATCGAACCCCGCGAAACGAGACACAATAGTAAGACAATAGCAGCGCGGTCTCATAGGACCGGTTGGGGATTCATTAATTAACGACTGTCTTTTAGAAACTATAGATAGAAGTGAACTCATCAATTAAAACGTCAACCTTAGCTGACCCAAAATCGTCGATTATGAAATTGAATTCGTTCTACAAAACGTGTTTATAATATAGACGAACCGAAAATTGCTGGAAGTTTTCCAAATTTTTTTTACGATTTTGCGCAATATATGTATACTAGTAAACTATGTAAGTAGAATGTTTCGGGAACATCTCCTAATACGGCTGTGTTCCCATTTTACGACCTGATACTGTCAAAGAAATAAAATAACCAAGTAATGTGTTGTCTCCTCATATGACAAGAAAACTTTTCAAGCTGAGATTTGTATTCAGAATTTGTGTTTAATATTTTATCTTATAGCGTTCGTGAAAAAAGAACGAACGAATATAACGTACGACTAGAATTTTAATTCTTTTTTTCATGTTAATACTAGTCTAAAAGAAAAGCCTTAAAGGTACACTATATTCATATAATTTGGGTGTCTTCAAGGCTAGAGTGAATAGGCTCTTAATAAACTAGTGCGCCTCACCATCTAAGATTGCATCACTGCTTACCATCAGGTGGGATCGCAGTCAAGCACTAGCTTATACAATTAAAAAAAAATATATATTTATATTCAGAACACTTAATACCGAAACACAAGAAAAGTAACTAAAAAACAATCTAAAAATGGCTTTGAAAAACTCGCATCGCTATCGACTCTTAATGTGCCCAAAAGACTAGCGGCATTTCCTCCTTGTATAGCAATGCTTATCGCCTGTCTCTAGTAAAAGCCGGCCCTTGGGTCACGCGAAGTGTCGACGAGGTGTTTAGATAAGTCAAATCACCTCTACAAATAAATTCTAAAAACTACAACACGTTATTAGCAACAAACGATATAACCTTGTAGACGACCCGCTTTAGCTTTTTTAGATTTATGATTCTCACAAGAACGTAGGTGACATAATCGCAGTCAGAAACCGTAGGAAGTAAAATAAAGTCGTTGGCAATTCCAAATATTTAGTAGATAATCGTAAACATTAATCTTTCCGCCTACCGAGCGTGATTATTGTGCCACCATTGTGTCAGAACGGATTGTTTTAGCTATCGCAGCTCGTACCATAACCATTTGCCTGACGGTTTAAGTGCAGACCTGGTCAAGGTTATACACTGATGTACAGACAAACTGCATGTAGGTACAGGCTATCGAACTCTTTTTGAAAAAAAATAAAAAAATACAGTTTAAAAAAAGAATGTAATAGTAGTAAATAAATACTGGCTCATAAGCTTTATAAGAAATCAAATTTGAAATTGGAATATCACTAGTAAGTACTATATTCTAGTGATCATGGTGGTTTGCACAATATTGGATTAACGTGTTATTAAAGTAAAATTTAAATGATTGATTCTACTATTTTTCACAGACTTCAAAGAAGAAGGTGTAATAATAACTCCTCTATTGAATAAACAAAGTAATTCTCAGAGCTAGTATTTTGTTTTGTATTGCAGTTTCTATGTACCTAACTGTAATTCTGAAAACCAGAAATCTTTATTTTTGCTGTTTTACCTAACACCAGTAGTCTGAATGCGGTTGCTTCATAGTTCTTTTACTAGATAAATGCTACAATGTCTACAAAATAATACTTACATTGTAAAGATACTAGCCTTTTTACGATTTCAGGCGTAGAGTACGTCAGCAATGTTAAGTTTGATGACGTTGTTTTTGGTACAGTCAACGACAGATTTAAGTACGTTGTATAAGTATTAGTTTTTTGTAAACATAAATGATCATTGGCGTAAGAACGAGTTTTAACGTAAAAGAGTAGCTGTTTGGTTGGTATTTTTATTCGATTTATTAAAACATAAAAATATGAGCCACACAAAATATAAATAAATATATAAAAGGTGAAGTTGTGTATATTTTAAAATCTAGCTTAGACAAATATAGCATACTAACATCTGAAGTCTGTATATAAAGTTAAATAAATCAGGTGTTACTATATGTAGGTACAAGGTTGATTGATTTAAAAGAAAGAAAGAAATACTTAATAGGAAGGCAATATTCATTGTTAGGATGTATGTGAGTGATCTTTAAACAAAAGACGATTAAAACACTTAACTACTCAGTGCACGCAAGACATTCGTCCTAATAGTTATGGTAAAGCTACCTGCCTTGACGATATCTGGGTTGCATACTAATCTCTGTTCATACCTAACTGATCTAAAGTTAGATACTTCTTATTGCAGTCACCATAATAAGATATGAAATGACTATTATGAAACAAAACACAACGCTGAAGAAATTTTTATCTTATAAATAATGTAATATTTTAGGAACTCGTGGCTAAATAAATATTGGTATTCAGTTAAATCCGGCTTGACTAGAAGCCGACTCCAATATAGTAGGGAATAGGCTAGGTAGGTGATGTAGACGATGAAATAATGTAATATTTTCTTTATACTTCTGCCATATCTGCCATATTATCTCTCAATAACACTAGATTGATTGATAGAGATAATGCCTAAGGCATGTGTTATGTCTACTTTTGTATCTTTAGTTGCATGTAGATTAAATAAATAGACACTAATTTATAAAGATTAAAACTCAAAACAAATAAACACTAATTTATAAAGATTAAAACTCAAAATCAGAACGATTGGATAAGTTATCTATATATGTATAAGACAAGATCACATTATGTTTTACAACGTGATTACATATACTTAAAACATGATATTATCGAATATCGCGAAGTTACTGTGACGTTTCTGTATTGTGACGTCAGATGGTAGTAGTGCTATCTCTTTCTACGCTAGATTTTAAAATATGTACAACTTCACCTTTTTTAACAATATTTTTTTACTAAGGTTTTATTTGCCTCATATTTTTTAGTTACAATAAATCGAATAAAAATACCAATGAAACAGGCATCCTTTTTTTTTGTATATATTCACTCTTACGCTAAAGACGTTTACAAAAAATCCAAAAACTTATTAGTTGTGAGTTGTGACCTTCTGATGAAAAATAATAGCTTGTATCTCGTCGTAAACACGATATATATTTAACATCGATGACAACATACTATCTTAGATCACAACTATTATTAGCTTAATAATTATTATTACCAACTTTGTACAGCTTTGCTTTATACCAAGGTTACTGTATACCCTGGATTGATTACGAAGCAATATTAAATATTCTGAAGTGTACTTTATTTTCATTGGCGTTAAGTTCATATTTTTATTTACAAGCAAAAGGGAAAAAAATGTGCCCAGCAAGACAACGAGAACCTGGCAATGTGTCCCTTTCTTACTAGTCTGTAGACATACTAGCAGAAAGAGATAACATACCATTTTTTGTAGTACTTTTGAGTACGTTTTGAGGTTGACGTAAGCAATCCAGCTAGCATAAAAATCTCGGTTTATACAAGACATTATAAAACTTCAAACGTGACCATATCAACATATATTATCATTGGTCTTTTCTATTATATACTTTATAGCAGATTTTTACGACTGTTTTCATGTGAATCTAGGAAATAAATTAAATGGTTATTTGTGATAGTATTTTATGGTTGTCGACGTTGCATGCAACATAAAAATAAGGAGCGAGTATAGAACAAGATTAAAAAATATTTTAGCTTTAGAAATGTCTTGCAAATATAACTTTACGATATTATTGCTAGCTACAATCAACTGAGCGGTTTGCATGCTTAATATCATCTGAAATTGGTGAAACAATGGGGACCAATCTATGAATACTAAGTACCTAACTGTATAACAGACAGACAGATTCTCTCCCGATTATAATATTGGCTTGGAGTACTTTAATATGCTTCTTTTTTAAATTCCTACACTGTATCTCCTTACACCCATACATTTAAACATATACGCTCTATCTTTATATTTTCACTCCGACATTCCAAATTCAAATAGCCAAAGTCATGACCGTGTCGCTTTTTTTTTTGTTTATTCCAATTCCAGCCAGTTGGCTCTAGTTGACTCTGTATTGTCCGTTTTTCCGGTTAGGAGGTCCAATTTTCCCGTCGAGACTTGTATACCACTTGTACTGTTTCTACATTACCTACTCTACAAGGACTTTTGTTTGAATTTAAAATTAGAATTGCGTATTCAATTTTGAATGTTGGTAAAACACAGCTGTTATCTTTGAGATAGAATTGATTTTGTTTGGGTTTCTGATTTTATTCGCGCAACAATTGTTTTACCCTTTTTACCGCAATCTCAATCAGAAGGGGTCACCAATCACCACTTAAAACTTGTTCGAGAAAAAGTTCTATTCTATCAACGCATGTTGACTGACATTTTATTTAAAACCGTAATAATTAGGTTTGTTGACATTAAATAATTTCTCCCGCTCTGGGTGAAGCAAGAGTCAGTGTCAGACTTTTACTGCCTAAAACAACAATCAGTCAGTTGCTCTTGGCATTCCAGGACTGTGGTGACTGTTTCGAAATACTTTACTATTATTGGCTCCCTGAGATCGAATACTGAAATACGTTATTTTAGTACATAATCACTTCATAAAGAAGTCTATTAATAAAATAATCACATTCGTATTAAAGGGATATCGTAAACGTATCGATAGGTGTGGTGTAAAGAGATTTACTACTAGTAAGTACTTGAACAAGTATTCCTAGTTAATGGCATGGCCTTGCAATGAGTAATAGGTATAACTCACCAGCACTCATAGATTCTAAATATCACTAGCACTTTGCGCCAACCATTCCCTTCACATACAGGGTTATTTTCAATAACCGGCCAAATTTTCACGGGGTGTTCTACTCATGAATGTGGACCACTTTCACTATGGTCCTTTAAAATAACGCCGGTCATTGAAAAATAACCCCGTATAGGTTTGTGAAATCAACTCACGATTATCTTCATCCAAGTGCAATGTGACGATACGGTTGGTGTAGTGGTTCAGCGTTTGGCTGCTGCACTGCGTGTCGCGAGTTTGATTCCCGGAACAATTATTTGTATGACCTACAGATAGTTGTTCCTGGTCTAGATGATGATGAGATTTTACATGTTTTTAAAAGCACCTACGGTATATGAGTAATTTCTAGTGTAGGGGAACGTCTTTTATTTCAAAAGGAAAAGTTTGATTAAGTTGCTAACCTAACCAAAATAACCCATTTCATTAAGTGACATCTGAAAACAATACTGTGGAATATAATAAACAAATATCAATTAAAACACACTATATTATTATTATTTACAAGTAAGTAGGTGCCTACATATCCATGAGAATTTATGGCCCTTGTTAGTACGTGCGACCCCACCTATTATTTATTACTTAGTACATTTTCCTCATCTCACAATCTACAAAGGTGACACACATGACTACAAAGTCATGCATTAATCTGATTGTGTTACCGACTGTACCGACAGTGACACTATGACGTCACTTTATAAGTCCACAGATATTTTCGACAGATTACACACTGTCGTCGATCGCGTCATCAGTTTACAAATGGACGCTTGTATGTCGTAGTAGTAAGAACGTTTTTTGTAGAGCAATTTTGAAGTCAAGTATCGGTTGAGTGCGCAAAAGCTACGTGCCCATTTAATTCGTAACTCGTTAAATCATCAAGAAGGTTTTCATCTACTATGTCTAATACAACCGATTACATCATCACGCCGATTCGTCAATGTGTTTAAAGTTTTGCTTCGTTAAAATATAAAAAAAGAAACTGGTCCTAAGTATCCATGTGAAGCTCTGATTTCGGACAGTACAATAGCCTATAACTTTCTTGAATCTTATTTTTTGATCCACGGTACGCAATAAGTATATCATAGAGATAATAAAAAAATATCTTAATTCATGAATCCCCGACAGTCTCATAGGACCGCGCTGTTATTGTCTTACTATTGTGTCTCGTTTCGCGGGTGTTGATAGGTTAAAGTGTCTAATAAAATCATGACAGATATTTCTGGTGGAATAGAACCATAGAAACCATAACCTAAAACATTTCTAAAACCTGATATCTATTAATTTTGAGGAACAGTCAAAACGTGCAGCTGTTGCGTATAGTTACCAGTAGGGTCACCGCTTATTTGAAGGTACGCTACGATTTGGTGTTCATTCGATAACTGATGTTTCAAGCAGATAAAGGTTAGGTCATTTAAGATTTTGACGTATGCATGCATTAAACAATCGGGCCCATAATTTGCCGATTTTGTAAGTACAATCGAGCAAACGTCATTTGATTACGAGTGGAAAACCTGAAATGTATATAGATTGTTATCTCAAGTATACTCAATTAATAGTCTACTGACCACTTTCCTAAAGATGCGGAACAAAACTCATATTAAATAGGAACATCGTCTATTGACTTTAAAAATTAATTCCAATTACTAGCTGATCATATAAGTGTATAGGCATCATCATCATCTCAGCCGAAAGACGTCCACTGCTGGAGATAAACCTCCCTGAAGCATCGCCACTACGACTGGTCATGTACGTCTCGCATGCAACGGAATCCCGTGACCCTCGCCAGGTCATCGGTACATCTTGAGGCCGGCCTTTCACCGCTCCGTCTTCCAGTACAGTGAATAGGCATAACCATCGTTATAATGTTAAAAAAGTTGAAAAGAAATCGTTTGTCTTGGTATGGTCATGTGAGGAGGAGGAATGAAATGCATGTTACTAAAAGAGTTCTGAATTTACATGTAGATGTATGGAAAGGGAGAGGGAGGCCAAAGAAAAGATGTATGGATTGTATGAGGAGCGATATGAGAGAAAAGGGAGTTGATCATAGTCTGACGGATGACAGGACAGAATGGAAGAAGAAAACGTGTTGCGCCGACCCCAAGTAATATGGGATTAGGGCAAGAAGAAAAAGAGCGTTATTATGTTCCCACTGCTGAAACTCAGGCTTTCTCTCTAGGAGAGGGATGGTAACTGGTCATAAAGTGTCATTTTTATCACGGTGTCTCGTGTCAAACATATTAATGCACTTAAAAATTTGGACGGACTCCAAAATGGCACCGTGAAAATGCGCAATGTATTACCATCTCCTACTGGCTGCTAATTTACTAATAATGTAGCTTGATAAATAAAAATCTTTTCTTTGTGTGATTTTATTTGTGATATCGGCTTTCATGAGCTTTTATTAGTTATTCTGATACTGCTTTAACTTTATTTGTTTTTAGTTCTATAATAGCATTTTATTACGCTCAATACATTATTGTACATAGAGGCTTCATTGCACTTGTTGTTTCGAAAAAGAGTTTAATTATAAAACTATACTATTATGAAAAAAAGTTAATGGGTTGTGGAGGTCTGGTAGGCAGCCGCTCCTCGTAAAATACTGGTATTCAGCTAAATCCGGCTTGACTGGAAGCCGACCCCAATATATAGTTGGGAAAAGGCTAGGCAGATGATGATACTATTATGAAAAAAATAGGGTCAGACTTTTTTTGACGTGGGAGTTCACCTAATAGACTTTTACTGAATTTTCCCGCTCCAGCCAAGAGTGGGAAAGTCACTGGATGATGTCCTATCTAAAAAAAACTCCCTTTGAGTAGTTAGGTAAACGGGCTAGTTTTCATCAACTAAAACCATTGTCTGCAAACAAATGTGTAAAAAAACTTTATTTTCGGTTACGAAAACAAATCAACTCGTTTTTCTCAAGGTGAACAGTATGCTCATGGCCATTATTATACAAATGGCGTTGCATGACATTACCAGTTTGGAAATGAATGGTACCCATTGTTTAGCTATTATATTTGCTATGATATAACACATTAACCTATCACATAACCGCAAAACGAGACACAATAGTAAAACAATAACAGCGCGGTCTCATAGGACCGGTCGGGGATTCATGAATTAAAGTGCGATTTTTTATTTGTCTGTTATGGTAAACAAATATGACGGACTGAATTGAGTACTTGACTAATTTTTTAATGCAAATTCTTCAAATGTCAGGGGCCTATTATTTTTTGACAACTTTACGACGAGGGAACACGCTTGCCTAGTAGTATAACCTATTCACTATTGACTTTTTCTTTTTTAAGAAAAGTTATAACCACTTTGGATTAATTAAATTTGACAAAGGTCAAAAGGCAATGAGAGAAGTATGCAAAATGTATGTAGCCAACCATTGTGTCCAGTAAGTCTCAGGCACATTACACTCTAGGTGGGTGTGATCGCACTAACCACCGTAAATGAATCCAATTTGCTGTTTAACTAATATACGAGACGTGAGTGGTGACTAACGGATGCCCTCTTAACCCCAGACAATGATGATATAGGTACTGCAGCCACTGAACTTAATAGTTTAGAACTGACGCACAAATTTTGTACACCAGTAACCTTACTAATGAATGCTTCTATGATTCAAAGCCTCATCATCTTCCTGCTCTTATCCCGTTTTATTTTGGGTCGGTGCAACGCGTTTTTTCTTCCATTCTCTCGTGTCACTCGTCGCGCTATCACTAAGTCCCTTTCGTTCAATATCACTTCTTACAAAATACATTCATCTTTTCTTTGGCCGGCCTCTCCCTCTCCATCCATTCTGAAGCCTGTAAGATTGTAAAATAGCATTCTGATCTCAATTCATCATTAATTTATTCCGATATCAGAAACTGCTGGGTATAATCTTTTTCTATTTGGTAACTAAGGCCCATAGATAAAATACACCAACAGCACGACTCTCAAATTCCAGTTCGTCTTCAAACGCACATATTCTTTGATCTCCTCAAACTTCGTGGTGTCATGTAGCCTCGAAACCTACAGTTGCGAGTCCAGCAATAACCCATAAGGTATTGTTAGACTCAGCAGCATGATGGGTGCTGCCAGCGCGGTACCGCACTGGTTCAGACAAGTAGGCTTTTTCCTCTTCTTCTTTTCTACCAGAAGAGCGATGTGGATGGGATCACAAAGATCCCATCCGCATCGCTCTTCTTGCCCCCATTTCTTTTACCAGCTCGCATAAACGACATGTGACACAGCAGGTTTGATTGCAGCAACAATATCGGAGTAGGCACGTTTAGGGGCTTAGCTTTCCCTGTTTTCAATCATCCTTTCCGATTATATAAGTCTCTCATTCTCGATATTTCACAAGTTTTTGGCTCTAGTTTCTTTGGCCAAAAATTGTCGACCATTCGGTTAAAGCTTCACAGCGTCGGCCATCACTGTCTTGTCAATTATCCTGTCCAGCGCTGGTATGGTTTGCGACATCAGCCCCTGTCTCTTGAGTCGTAGACTTTTGATCGTTGCATAATTTTAAACGTCAAATTGCAAACATTCTAAACGTGCCTAGCGCATTACTTATTATCTATGTACTTGTTAAAGTCCTGCAGTTGGACCATAGGTTGTTTTTTTAATGCTCTGCGTTTACGCCTAAAGGAGATTGCACCGTGTAGTCTCAAAATTCCTTATTGCTAAAAGTATAAAAGTAAATTTTAATTTCTTGGTCAAATAAACACATAACTAGTCAAACAAACCTGATTGTCTATGTAAATATTTTGAAATTCTTACAACACTTGGATTTTAACAATAATATTATATCTTCAATGGCTTATGATTTAAAACAAATGCGTACTGCTAACATATTTTTCTATTGTGAAGAAGACACTTACGGTCAAGTACCTAAAGATTTTTTAATGCTTCAATTTTTTTAATAAGTTTGTATTTAAATTATACCAACATTCGATCTAATAACGATAGATGTTTTAAAGTGAATTGTAATTAATAATTCTATAAACTTTACCTACGGAAAATAAAAAATAAAAAAATAATAGTAACTTTGACCCTTCCTATGAATCCAATGGATTACTTACTATTTCTTTCGTAAGTTTTTTTTTTACGAAAAATGTATTTAATATAAGTAATATTTAAAGAAAAACTAAATAAACGAAATAATAGTTTAAACAAACAATCTCCAATACCCTAACCTTGTAAACGTGACTCAAACGAAGTAAAAATAACCGTTACTATGCTTTGTTAACTAGACCAACTATTTTTAAGATCAGTCTCGAAATACATCGGGCTCCTCGCACCACAATAGTGAACTTTTCTTCAATTAATCGCTTCTCATTATAACTGAGGATGGATCTACGAGGTAAAGCAATGTATATCAAGGTCGGTTCGAGGATGATTACCAGTGATAGGAATAGGTAGTGCCTATTTGTCTAAACTTCGAAGAACAGAGACAAGAAACGGAGACCTCCTTAGGACTAAATTTTTTCCGAGACTCCCGAAATTTCGAGATAACACTTAAAATACATTAAAAAAAATTGTTATGTGGAATAAGTAATTCGTCAATATTTACCAAAAGTTTGCGACTATCATAATAAATAACATACACAGTCGTTACAACCATAAAATTTTCAGAATTTTTTTTTGAGAACATTTTGTAAATCACTTGTTGATCGTAATAGGTATTACTTATTCCAAATAACTTTTTTTTTAATATATTTAAGTGTTGTCTCGAAATTTCGGGACAGATGTCTGAATCACCAGTGATAGGAATAGGTAGTGCCTATTTGCACTACCTATTCCTATCACTGGTGATTACACTTGCCATTACATACTGCGTTCCCTCCGTACCTACCTCGGAAAACACGTTATACCTTGCTGTCATTTCCACAACTAGCCTTTAGTATATTGCTATAACTTCGTTATTGTCTGTCTGTCTCATGAGCCGTGTTAGCCATTAAATTTTTTATATATGATTAATGTCTATTGTTGCTTTAACAATAAATAAAAATAGAATAGTTAATTGTCACAACGCCATCCAGTCTTAAAAGCGGAGCTTGTACCTAGTATGAGTACCAGATAACTGATAAACATACTTATGTATTTCAAAAAATCATAGTGCTCATCACACAAACATTTGTCTTGGGTGGAAAACAATACCCACCCTTCGGAATAGCAGCCAGGGGCACTAACCTCTAGACCAATAGGCTAGTCATTCACACTGGTAGTTCCCGCTACGTAAATTACTTTATTTAGCTATACATAATTAGACTGGCCGCCGATAGCAACATAGTTTGGAAAAGGCTCGGCCAATAATGATGATGCTAATTATAATTGGTTCACGCAAGGAAGTAATTTGTTAGGTGGCCGATATTGGAATCGATAACGGGGTCACATTTTATTGACCTGGAAAACGTTGCATCACGTTTATCGTTTAAAATAACTAGCGTTTAATTTTGTGAGCTAAGTGCTAGTTGTGTTTACGTTAATGCGGTTGAAACGTTTACCGCGTTTAGCTGTCTGATTGGTTAAGAGCTTAGAGGGGGTCAATCGGAGCGTTGAACGTCATAAACGTTTCGATCGCGTGAACGTAATACAAACTCACACTAGGATGTAGAAAGTGGTAGCTTGATTTGTGCATTATAAGTTAGAGTCTTTATCTTTTACGTTATGCTAACAGCGAGATACCTAAGTAGTAGTTTGATACCAAAATAATTTAATTTTCTGAAATTGAATAGAATAGAATGAAATAAACTTTAATGTACACTAAAATACTACAAAAAACTCTTATACAAACTTATATACAAATCTTTGAGTACAATGGCAGATAAATCGCTGACAGCAATATCTACCAGACAATCTTAGGATGGACTGTATGAATCATTGTAATAGGTGCTATGATAGAAGGGAGATCCAGTACATACCTAGGGCCGATAACGAGATTTTTCGAAAGTTACCATGACCCTGGGACGTAAAGCGCTACTGAAGAATATAGGTGAATTTTAATTAGTATCAGTCTAACGCTCTACCCTAGAGTTGGAAAAGTCGTCAAGTTGATGATTTTTCACCTTAAGGTGAAAGCGTCAATACATCCCTCTTAGTTCATATAAGTCGAAGAACGAATTTTTCAAGGTCAAAAACGTTCCTAGACTTAAGTGTGCTTGCAGGCTTGTATTGATAATTTTTATGGTTATAATTATGTAATTAGTTACCTTTTACAGTCGCAAAACATATTAAAACTTCATACAACCTACCACTGGCCTGCAAATAGCAAAAAACGTAAGAAAATTTGAATTTCGCGGGCTATCCTGACGCTTCCCCCTTAAAACAAGACAGTAACGTCCTGAGCCAGTAAGCACAACGATGAACCTATTGTTCTTAGTATTACTCGAACAAATCCATCGAAGTTAATAATCATGACGAGAAACAGAGCAAAAGAATACGTATTGGCGATCTCGTAGAAATTAGGTAACAACCTGAATTAGCATTCAGTTCAGCTGAAACGCTGACATTTACCCGCATCTAGACACTTCAGTCTGGGAGCTGACCCCAATACATTTGGGAGCACATCGGTCAGCTGAACGTACAATAACAGTAAGACTGTACCAACTAATATAAAACAATCGTTTACTTATTGATCTGTTTGTCTTGTTCGATAGAATAGCTAAGTTTTCATATCACAGCAATAAAAAGTTTTCCCCTTCTCCCTTATTTTGTGCGATACTAGATCAGTTTTATGAGCCCCATAGGATTCTGTGAACGTTGAATCTTGTAGTTCGGTCATTATTCCACTACAGTAACGTTGCGCAATCATCACGGTTGGTCGAAGGTTTCAACAACATCATTTCTATGTGGAGAATAAGCACTTATAAGTTCCTTTTCTGCGTTTTCTTCACATACCGTCTGATAGATCATCAATGATCACAATACCAATTTCCATTTGAAAATCGGTATGTGTTTATGAATGTAGGTGGGAAAACATTTAAAGTCTGATTTTTAATTCCTGAGACTAAACTGACGCAGGTAAAAGTCAAACTTCGTCGTCTTCGTCGTCTTAATAATGTTGCTAGTTCTTTTGTGTTACGTTGTGTTGTGCACAAGTGTAATCACACAGACTTTAATGACTTCTTTCTCTCTGGAGTGGAGCGGCCAGGACGTATTAGACATTTATTGACTGAAACTCACCTATATCCTTCAGTTACCCATTGCGTTCCTGGACCAATATACGGTACGATACGGTATCAATGTATAGGTAATTTTCCCAGTAAACAAACTGTTTACTTCAAGAGATTAATCGCTCTTACCATCGTAGTAGGCGATGAACTTTGAAGCTAAGACGAAGACATGCGCAGAATCCGACAAAACTTCAATGGATGGGAAGGTGTAACTGATGATATAAATCACTAGTACCCCACATTAGCTTCGCACGAGTTTAAATCTATGCATAAATTAAACAACTAACTCTGTCTGTTATGAAACGAATGTAAATTCTAGGTATAGCTTCTGAGATTATCGCAAACAAACAAACAGACGCGTTGAAAGATCTATTTTAAAACATACATGCATACGTAAGGATGCATTCATTCTGAAAGCGAGCCAACGGTTACCAATAAAATTAGTGTTTAAAGGAGAAATTAAATTTGTTGCAGATAAATATTACAAACGTAGTGTAATCATCCTTCCCATAATGTTATAAAAAATGGATTAAAAAATAATGAAAACTTAGCACCCGGATCATACTATTTGTATAAACATAGAGTTTTGACCATTGCTCCATAAAGAAGAAATTCAGGCAATAATTTCAGGAACTATGAAGGGTTGCCCCGTATGCGGCACTTCAGAGACGCTATCCTATTGCCATGTATGACTTGAAAGCCATCCACTTGAGCATCTGCAATCATATTGATTCTCTACACAAGCGTTGTAACCCTATCAACACCCTGAACGCGTTATTGTGTTGGACATACAGTCTTACTGTGGTCTTAATCGCTTGGACTTGCGGACGGCTAGCAATGGGTAGCTCGCCATCCAGTCGTCGACGGCGCGTAGTGTTCTACGCACGCTTGAAGGAGATGTTAGCAAAACCGTAGGGGTCCAGCAGGGTCGAAGCCTCTGAGAAAATAAAACCCGGGGCCATGCAACGAAAGGCAAAGAATAAATGTAGGAGTGAGTTTTAGTTAGTAAAAGTCTACTACGCCCTCTTACTTCGCCAAAGAGCGGGGGAAGTCGTTGACAAGTCATTTGATGATTGCCTACCTAAAAAATCATCGCAGATTTATCTCGATCTTGACGCTATGATTATATTAGTAGAAGGGAGGATGCTGGCCATACACATGGCGTAAGAAATTTTATGACTGCCGCATCGAGCGGGAATGAGAAGCATCGTTTATATCATTTATTACCCACTAGTGTTTTTACGACTAGCATTAGTAATAATTATTTCTGGCAAACCTATCATACTTTGAATTGTTTCATAAGAATTTTCAATTACCTTTTTGAATAATATACTTTAGGCATGATTATCTATATAGCTATAGGAATGATTTTCTTGAAAACAACAGTTTATTGACTTCACTAGCTGTTTCGAACGCGTGTAACTTGTAAGACCCCCTAATATCTATTAGATAAATATCAAGCCGGATTTAGCAGAATATCAGCCAAACCAATGGACCAATGGCGATATCGAAAATATAAACTCAAGTTCATTTTCACGGTTGTTTGAGTTTTTTTTTCTTTTTTTTCAGGGTCGTGCTTACATTGTTATCAATGTGACTCCCAGAAGGACCCCAGCTGTGGAGACCCCTTCAGAGGCTCTAGCCATTTGGTGGTAAGTGAAATGATAAAGCATTATTCGTTAGTATTGCACAGGTTCGATTCCCAAAACGAAAAAAGCTTTCTTGGAGTTCTTTTTATCAAATAGCTTTGCACCATACTAAGAATTACTCCTGTATTGTGGAGGCATTCACAAACACGTAAACTCATATGCACAAGACATATATATAGATCATTAGTTCCGTGCGGGAATCAAACTCGCGACACGCAGCGAAGCAGTCAATTGGTTCATCATTGCACCAACCGTTCCGTCATTTCCTTCTTTAGTTTCGTTACTTTACAATCTAAGTGCTACGTGGTGGTTTGAAAACTGGATTTATATTTACAAACCTACACTTGCCGCGCCCGAGATTACAAGTTGTTCACGTTTCATAATTATAACCAGGTAATCCAAGAACGGCTATTACATAATTGCACTCAAAACACACCCTTGGTTGACTGGTAAGAATACCTAAGGCATTAAGTCCGCCTGTGTACAATTATTTTGCTTAAAGTTTAACGTTTGAATCCCCAACCGGTCCTATGAGACCGCGCTGTTATTGTTTTACTATTGTGTCTCGTTTCGCGGGTATCTGAGTAATTAAATAAATAAATACATACACACACAAACGCACTCGACACACCCATGCACCTATTAATGAACACACACACAAACACTCACATATTAATGTACTTTCCTAAGTAAACTATATACACGGCACATTGCTCGTAGTAATGAAGGCCGTTAGGGGCAAAAGGTTTTGGAGTGGCGACCACGTACCTACCAGAAGACACAGCGTTAGACGGATCATACAAGGTGGACCTACGACCTAGTGGAGGTTACGAAAAACCGATGGATGCAAGACGCACTAGACCGGTCAATATGGCGACACTTGGGGGAAACCATGTCCATCAGTGGTCTTTCGACTGAAGTAAGGATGATTTAAAACCAAGAGGGACAAAAAAGCTGCAGATTGAAGGAGGTAGACCAAATAAATCACGTAGAAACGTGAAGGTGGACTCTTTATTGAACACCATAATAGAAACATTGATATTTTGGAATTACCTTTACTTATGCAGGTGGCTATATTTCCTATCTATGACAATATAGTTTGAGGAGGAGCTCGTGGCTAGATAATAACAGCCGCACAGGTCGATCTTCAAGGTTAAGCAACGCTTGCCTAGGTTGGTCTGTGGATGGGTGACCATCTTAACATAACGAGTTTCCTCCGTGCCTCGGAAAGCACGTTAAGCCGTTGGTCCCGGCTGTCATTTGGAGATCTTTGGCAGTCGTTACGGATAGTCAGAAGCCAGTAAATCTGACTCCAGTCTTGCCATGAAGTACCGTGTTACCCCAGTTAATGGGTTGTGGAGGTCTAGTAGGCAGCCGCTCCTCGTAAAATACTGGTATTCAGCTAAATCCGGCTTGACTGGAAGCCGACCCCAATTTAGTTGGGAAAAGGCTAGGCAGATGAACAATATAGTTTGATAACCACTTCACCCGCTAGCCCCTAGAGAGAAGGCCTGAGTCCCAACAGCGGGAACGATACAAGATCGATAATGCCAAAGCCACGCTAACCGCTTCACTGTTCTTTATCTGTTCTAGGACTGCATGACGCAAGACTCCATCCAGTACAACGCCCTCTCCCTGCGCAATATTCTCCCTGCTGAACTGTTCGGCAGCGTGGTCGGAGCGCCCAGATACTGCCACAAAATCGTGATGCGTAAGTATTTTTTTATATTAATTTCTCATATCCAAGAAGTAGGCTCTTCAGTCTTTTACAAACTAAAAGTTGACTGGTAGAGAATGCTTCCACTAATAAACAAGAATCAATACATAGTATAAAACAAAGTCGCTTTCTCTGTCCATATAGGGACAGAGAAAGCGACTTTGTTTTATACCTACCCTACCCTATGTATGCTTAAATCTTTAAAACTACACAAAGGATTTTGATGCAGATTTTTTAAATATTGTGTGATTCAAGAGGAAGGTTTATATGTATAATACATGCATAATATAGTAGAGTTGATAAATTTGCACCCGTGCGAAGCCGGGTCGGGTCGGTAGTTTTAAATAAATAATACCTAGTATATAAATAAATGTAGACCTTCAGTTTCAGTTGAGAATAAATCACGCCATTCCATGTTCTATTCACAATTATTTTATGTGTTTCATTTTTAATAAGCATAATCTAATCCGAATGATATTGTTCTATTACAGAGTCCGGAACCGTGGTCCGTACCTGCTTGGACGCTAACCCCGCCGACATCAACCACACGTGCCGCTCCCTGGAGAACTTCTCCAGGCAGAACCAGAACGACCCCTCCAGGTCTATCAAGCACTGCAGCGTGTGCAACAAGGACCAGTGCAACGCCGCCACTTCTGTGTCCTTCTCTCTCCCTCTCGCCACCCTAGCTCTCATCGCTTCATACTTGCTCTGCAAGCAATAATACTTCACAAACTTCAAAGCAAGTGAACAATTTGGTCTAGCTTAGGCACCTCGAATGTACCGCATGCAATTGTTAAAAAAGAGGTGCCAAAAATCTCGATTTCAACGTTCACAGTAACGTTACATATGTACATACGCAGTGTCTATTCATTGGACAAGCCAAAATGCCTTGCAAATTAACATCAGACCGTCCAATTTATTGTTTATTTGCTTTGTCTGTTTATTTAGTGTTGTATTTGTATCTAAGATAGGGTACATAACGTGGCTGAAACGCGTTGTGTCTATATGAATTATACTGACACCGTAAAGTACCAAAAGTAATGTAACCAATATATTGTTAGTGTTGATAGCAATAAAATAATCTGTACCTGGAATTGTTAAATAGATTAACACATTTTAAAAGAAACTATGAAATAAGACACGTGTTTTTAAAAGATGGTTGTATTTATTTGTAATGTTCAATATGTGTATTTAAAATCGAAACCACTGTTGTGGAAATAAGATCTTTTATTGCATGACATACATAATTTTAAAAATCATGAAGCTACAATGGTTGTTACATGTATAGCTTAAAGTTGTATGTGATTAATTCACACATTGTTAAAGAGATATTGAAATAGCATTTATGTATTTATGTATAGTTAAAGGCCGTCCTTTTAATGTGTATATATGTATTTTTAATAAAAATTAAAGAAAAATGTTTTGTTATATTTTAATCAAAAACCAAATTACTTCCTTAATTTTTTAAATGCATTTATGGACGTATTATTTAAGTTATGGGATTTCTAACAAATATAATATTATACATAAGAAGCAGGAAATATATTCAGGCGCCGAAGTACTCCTCCACATTGCTTTCGACTGGTAATGTGCGGAATGTGCCCAAAAGGTGGCATTGATACGATGTATGGCATTATAATGGCAATGCTTATCTTCTGTCCGAGCTCACGCAAAGTTTCAACAAAGCGTTTGATAGATCTTTCTACAATTATTGTAATAAAGGCAATCCATCTTCAAAAATAATTTTAGATGTTATCAAAATTTGAAAATGTTTGTACTTTCATACTAGAAATCGACCGATTAGATAGTGTAGTGAGGTACCCACAATCCGGCTGATTGGTTCAGACTGTATACAAGCTGAAAAGCTGTAAAATGAGAATATTTTAGTGTGAACATTGAACAACCTCCTTCAGAGCGTACTGGCGTGATGTTATAATATGAAATATTCTAAATAATAAATAAACAAGTGATTGCAGCAATATATTTTGATGATTACGTATACTTACCTGAAATTGATAGAATTCGTTTTAATTGGTGAATTGGTTTGTTTGGCTCCGATATTATGACGGAGGTGACAAGAATGCTATAAATGTAGGTGTAACAGGTACTGGTAAAAGCTGGATATACCTGAGTATATCCAGCCATCATCATCAGATCAGCATCGGTTCAGCTGACTGAACCCAAAACCAAAATAGTCTTTTGCGCAATAGAGGTTTTCATTCCCGACAAAAGTAAAAAAGGGCAGAAGTTATGGGAAAAAGATGATTGCCTCAATATTCGGACGGTCGGGTCATTTCACTACATTTGTCCAAGAAGATAAAAAGACTGTATGGTATGTAAAAATTGGTATATAATGATAGCATTTCGTTCTTAGCGACTAGTATGGATTTGTATGGAGTACTAAACAATCCAGAAGACCGCGACCCGCAACCGCCACCTGGGGCCTTAGTCTGCTATTACAATTGTGTCAGAATAGTCGCAGCAGCATCATGGAGCAGTGCAAGAGGGACGGAGCTATACAACTTACATAGCTCCGTCCCTCTTGCACTGCGCAATGATCGACCATTCTGATACAATTGTAATAGCAGACTAAGGCCCCTGGTCGCCTGGTCTGAGTCGTACAAATCCACAGTGCAGTACCTTCAGGCATTGATTACCAGTTGTCTTAAAAATGTTATAAACAATAGTGCTAATAAACTGGATCCTCCTCTAGCAAGACACACTTCAGTTCACATCACCACGCGGACCATTGAATATTTTAATTAGCCTGTTGATCTAGTGGTTAGTAACCCTGACTGCGATACCGGAGGTCGTGGACTCGATTCCCACCCAGGACAAATATTTGTGTGATGAGCACGATCATTAATTGATCTGTGCCAGGGTGTAATTTATTTACAATATGTATGTATTTAGAACTAAATAATCATGTTTAACAGTTGTCTAGTACTCATAGCACAAGCTCTGGTTAGTTAAGGACTAGATGGCGTTGTGTAGAGGTTGCGGAAAAAAAATTTTTGTTCAAAGGTTTTTTTTCTGGTAGAGGAATCATCAAAATGACTTCTCCCGCTCTTGGGCGGAGCGGGAGGGCGTGTCAGACTCTTACTGACTAAACCCCTACCCCGTTCCTTCGTTGCCTTCGATCGGGGGAGGGGGACTCGGTGTCAAGCTTTCAGAATACCACGTGTTCCCCAGAGGCTTCGGCCCTGCCGGGCCCCTACAGTGTGTAGTTAGTCATCCTCCTTACAATCCTGACCTGACATAAATGATAAACGTAGAGGAATTCGTTTTAAGAACTGAAGATATCGTGGCTGCGTTTGGAAAAGATGTATAAAAGATCCCTGAAGAAAAATTTGCTTCAGTCAATGGTTCCATCGTATGCGACGGTGCTGAAAAAGGAACGGAAACTATTTAGAAAAGCAATATCTATATTATCAAGGTCGCGGGAATCCGATGAATGCGAGACGCACAGGACCGATCGTTGTGGCGAGGCCTTGGGGAAGGCCTGTGTCCAGCAGTGAACGTCTTTCGGCTAAGATGATGATGATGATATCATACCGTTTTTTATTTTCTAATATCTTTCAGTGTGACTTCCGAAAGTACATTAAAAATTGAATAAATAAATAATATTATGCTTAAAACGATGCCTGTAAGGAAAAGGACATACAACACTAATACTATGTACTTAAATCTATGCCTTAATATCTTGTACGATAGGACATAGTGTTAGTAGTTTAGTAACATAGTACAAAGTTTTATTGATTTAAAGATCATAACTGTTGTGAATCATCAACAGCAAAAGTTAAATGATAATGTTTAAGTTGGACACTTGTAATTATCTACATGGTGTTTAAAAAGTTTGTCGTTACAAACGACACATAATCAAAAATAATCGTTTTGTGTTCTATCGCTTTAGGGTGGAGCGATAAGGCATGTCAGACTTTTACAGACTAAAACCTATAGGGTCCATTTAGTTGCTCTTTGGTTCTCAGGACCGCAGTGACTCATTTGAACACTCTTGCAGACCTCGATCCTTGCAGTCCACCTTCCATACATCTTCTTTCACTACACTTATTGTGCGTTTAGAAACTAACAAAAAATTTCATGAAAGTGAGAATTAATTTGGAGAAGGCCATATACTGAAGAGTGTATCACAAAAGCTGATT
Organism: Mythimna separata; assembly: GCA_030763345.1. NCBI lineage: Eukaryota > Metazoa > Arthropoda > Insecta > Lepidoptera > Noctuidae > Mythimna > Mythimna separata. Next base: position 12,515,244 of record CM061187.1, on the reverse strand, counting down.
AACTAAAGACTTTGACGGAACACAGGTAATGAAGGAACAAAATTTGGCCTTGGTTTCTGGTTTGTTCTGGAATTTTCCTCGCGCTCTATTCAGTCGGTTTTTTTTTATGATTTCCCACACATAGAGAAGCTAAAGCCTTTTGCTATATCAGATCACTTAGGCCAAAAATTTGTCGATATTAATTGAAACGATATGGTCGACGGGTCCGAAATATTCTGAAGTAACATCTACGTAACGGCAGCAGGTAAAGTAGTTTAAGAGGCTTTCTCTTCTACATCATCTTTTTAGCTTTGACTAGGTCATCTACCTTCGCAGAAGAAAAGCTGAAGGAATCCGTTGGATGCGAGACACCCTAGACTGACCGATATGATAAAGGTTATGTCCAATTAATTGTACAGCATTGGTCTTCCACCTAAAATGCTGATGGTAATGACTTGCAAAACTGAGCTAAGACACAAGCATTATTTTGCGATGAAACGATCCTCTCTCTGTTTAAACTTTCTTATCTCTTTAGTAAATAATAGTGGATCAGACTAAGTTGGGAAGTCCCGTAAACGTACATTTAGCACATTTCTTTATCAGAACCACCTGTATTGTCTTTGTAAGTATCTCTCATTTGATATAAAAGTTATCACAATATACAGATAGTCCGCACTTGAGTTAGACGTCTAAACGACGTATTTTAACTAGAATACTGTAACTTTAATGTAACGATGGCTAAGTTTATCTATATTTTTTCATTGGTGATCGTTTGTGCTGGTATCTCAGGTATGGCGTTTTCGTGATTTTTTAAGTTTAACAGTTGAAAAACCAATAAATTTTAAGGTTCCGTCGAACAAGGAAGAGGATTGTGTATTGCACATTGTGTGTTGTTATTAGTTTTACATGTGTCAACCTTCTTTATCTGTTGGATTCTAGTATTAAAAATCGCTGCATTTTGATAAAAAATAACAAATATTCTGTTTTCTGTGTAGTTTTTCTCCTACTTTAAAGGTAGTCTATAAAAAATCGCTTTTAGTGATAAGACCGTCCATTGTTACACAAAGGTAACAAGGTGTACAATAAAGAGTATAGATATCTCATAGTAAGCTGATATGTTTTTAATTGAAGGTTTTTTAGGTCATCTTGTTTGAATCCTTTCGTGATATTTACGCCCCGTTATTGTACGCTCATGTGCTATCTTTAGTGTCATCCTCATTCAGCAAATAAATTTTTAAATGGTATTTTAAAACTACCAATATCTAAAGCTTTTATAATATTTTAAAACTCGAATTTGTCTACATAGTAATTTATGGAACAGACTTAGTTCAAGTCCAAGTTTTTTTTTTTCTGGTAGGGGAATCATCAGAATGACTTCCCCCGCTCTTGGGCGGAGCGGGAGGGCGTGTCAGACTCTTACTGACTAAACCCCTACCCCGTTCCTTCGTTGCCTTCGTTCTGGGGGGACTCGGTGTCAACCTTTAGGAATATCACGTGTTCCCCCCAGAGGCTTCGGCCCTGCCGGGCCCCTACAGTTTTGCTGACATCTCCTTGAGGCGCGCGTGGAACAGAACGCGCCGTTGACGACTGGGCTCGGTCCAGATTATTTCCAGACTGCCGGACGGCGAGCTACCCAGTGCTCGCCGTCCGCGAACCCGCGCCTACGGTGGTCGGAAATCGGGATCGGGATCTCGGCGGCGGCGGCGTGAGGACCGTTCCCTCACGCGCTCGCGGTCAGCAGCCTCCTTCACGAGCATTACTGCTTCGCAGAAGGAGGCGACCGCATGCCAACCCTCCTCGCTCCGGACCATGGCCTGAACCAGGGCCCGGCGCGAGAGGTCGCCGCTCCCGATAGCCTCCACAAGGACACGGCGGTGCTTCGCCCAAGCGGGGCACACTTCTACCGTGTGCTCCACCGTGTCCTCCGGGCGGTCCACACAGTGGCGACACCCGAAACAGCGACACGCGGGGTTGCGACAGTCGTGGAGAGGATCCAGCAACTGGGACTCAAGGTGGCATTGCACAAGTCCGAGGCCATGTGCTTTCATGGCCCTCGGAACGCGCCACCACCGGGTTCCCAAATAACGATAGGGGGGGTCTACATCGGCGTCGGGTCGGCGATGAAGTACCTGGGACTCGTCCTCGACAGCCGGTGGACTTTCGAGGAGCATTTCCGACGTTTGGCCCCCAAACTGGACAGGTCTGGGGCTGCTCTGAAGCGGCTCCTGCCCAACCTAGGGGGTCCAGACGCCCCCTGCCGGAGGCTCTACGCGGGGATCGTTCGGTCCATGGCCCTTTACGGGGTGCCGGTTTGGGCGCCGTCGCTAGGTAAGCGACCGGCGGCCAAGCTGAACGCTTGCCAGAGGGTCATGGCCATCCGGATGGTGCGGGGATACCGCACGATCTCCCGCGAAGCGGCGAGCCTCCTCGCTGGCCTGCCACCGTGGGATCTGGAGGCAACAGTCCTTGCACGCATGCACGATTTGCGCGTGGAGATGCAACGCCGGGGCGAAACTCCGCTGCCGCGACAAGTCGCGGCATGGCGGACAGAGTTCCGGCGGGATCTCAGGGTGGCATGGCGACAGCGACTGTCGCAACCCAGTGCTGGGCACGCCGTCATTGAGGCGGTTAGGCCCCTCTTTGAGGAGTGGTTGGAAAGAGGTCACGGCGTCCTCTCTTTCCGTATGACGCAGGTCCTCACCGGACACGGTAAGTTCGGGAGGCTCCTGCGTCGAATCAAGCAAGTCCAAGTTTGGGAATTTAGTTTAGAGGGGTTTAGTTTTGGTAACTGAAAAAAGCATCCTAATATGAATAACCTACATGTACATGAATAACCTACTCAGCACAAGCAGATTAAAACCGAATAAGAGCAATCATTGTTTCGGGTTGGCTTTGTTGTTCGACAAATACTGGCAAACCATCAATGCTGACCCACACGTAAGCACGTATAGAATAGAATAGAATTAACTTTATTGTACACCAAAAAGTAACAGTACAGTTTATACAACAACTTAAATCTATGGGTACAATGGCAGTCTTATCGCTGACAGCGATATCAACCATACATAACCTTAAAATGGATCGTAAGAACTTAAAATAGTACAGGGGGTAGTCTGCGGAGTACACTATAAATAAGCAGATATTTAAAATAAATAAATCATATATGTATATACAGGAAAAGTTTTTAACCACTGCGTAATTTTTTTTTGGTGGCTCAGTGTAAGTAATAGAACACAAGTCGACTTCAAGGTTAAGCAACGCTTGCTAAGGTTGGTCTGTGGATGGGTGACCATCTTAACATAACGAGTTTCCTCCGTGCCTCGCAAAGCACGCTAAGCCGTAGGTCCCAGCTGTCATTTACAGTCGTTACAGATAGTCAGAAGTCAGTAAATCTGACTCTAGTCTTGCCATGAAGTATCCTATTACCCCAGTTATTGGGTTGTGGAGGTCTGGTAGGCATCCTGTGCTTTCCAAGGCGCGGAGGAAACTCGTTATGTTAAGATGGTCACCCATACACAGACCAACCTTGGCAAGCGTTGCTTAACTTTGAAGATCGATCTGTGTTTTATTACTTACACTGAGCCACCAAAAAAATTACGCAGTGGTTAAAAACTTTTCCTGTATACATATAATATGTTAAATTGGATAAAAGGAAAAAGAAAAGAATAAAGTTGGTGGAAGAATTATAGCAACTAGAACTAGGATTGCATTACAAAGAGAAGAAATGGTCCTTAACGAGATTTTTAAAAGAAGCTAGTGACTGGTCGAGTAGCAAACATAATACAGGGACTTCATTTGTCCATGGTCTAAAACATAATATTATGGGTTTAGGGGTAACCTTAGCCTTTAAATTCGTTTTGAGAACTGTCAAAAAGACCACAAATTTCTATTTCGACAAGTTTTAGACATACGTGGTCGATGAGATGAGATTGCGACTTGAATGTCTTTTTCGCACGAGATCTGGTGTATAAACGTTTGTGCTTGATGAGTCAATATTTATCGCTGTAAAAATTACACTTCTTCTACCAAACTTAAATCATCTGAATAAGACTGTAGGGTAAACTATAATACAGGAGTGATGTATCTTCCGTTATTTTTCTGTGATAACCATTGATATACAAAAAACCCGTGATCACCCACAAAAAATATTCGCAAATGCCTATTGTCAGATGATTTTGATGTTTGTGATTTTGTAATACGTTTCGATATAAGTATCTATTAAAACAGATAACGTGAAATGCAATCATTACAGGAATCATTATCTCTTGTTAAGTATCCGATTACGATTATCGTTTACCCCTATTTATTATCCTTATTGCATTGCATCACTTTTAACAAAGATAAACCTTTGCGTAATCGCTTGAAAAGTAAACTTTAAAAATAACCGTCCATCAAAAAATGTAAATAAAAAAGTTGCAGATCTTTTTATTAGACAAACAGTTTTTTCTTCAAAAAAGCGCTCTTCCATCTGCTTTCAGATTGCCCGTAATTTATTTTTCCGTTTATTTTTGCTATATTCACTACGATTTACAATAGGCTTCATCCTACTATAAATTTTGTTCTACTTTTGACCGTTAACGAAGCTATCTGCACTAGTCTGTCTTCGTAATAAAGATAGGTATTTATTTGGTACTCAAGTCAGTGTCTACATCACTACTCAGTTTAGGGTACTGTTAATCAAAAAACGTATGTAATTTAATGTCTTATATTTTTACTGTTTTCAGCTGACGCTCTAAAATGTTACGTGTGCAATAACTGTACTACAGTAAACTCAAGCCTTATAAAAACATGTGTAAGAGAAAACAGCACAACAACCACTGCGCTACCGACAAGCACCGATAATCCACCAAGCGGCTCTAGCACAGACGCTCCACCTAGCGGCTCTAGCACCGATGCTCCACCAAGCGGCTCTAGCACAGACGCTCCACCTAGCGGCTCTAGCACCGATGCTCCACCAAGCGGCTCTAGCACAGACGCTCCACCTAGCGGCTCTAGCACCGATGCTCCACCTAGCGGCTCTAGCACCGATGCTCCACCTAGCGGCTCTAGCACAGACGCTCCACCTAGCGGCTCTAGCACCGATGCTCCACCTAGCGGCTCTAGCACCGATGCTCCACCTAGCGGCTCTAGCACAGACGCTCCACCTAGCGGCTCTAGCACAGACGCTCCACCTAGCGGCTCTAGCACCGGTGCTCCACCTAGCGGCTCTAGCACCGGTGCTCCACCTAGCGGCTCTAGCACCGATGCTCCACCTAGCGGCTCTAGCACCGATGCCCCACCTAGCGGCTCAAGCACAGGCGCACCATCTAGCGGCTCTAGCACCGATGCTCCACCTAGCGGCTCTAGCACCGATGCCCCACCTAGCGGCTCTAGCACAGGCGCTCCACCTAGCGGCTCTAGCACAGGCGCTCCACCTAGCGGCTCTAGCACCGATGCTCCACCTAGCGGCTCCAGCACCCATGCTCCACCTAGCGGCTCTAGCACCGATGCCCCACCTAGCGGCTCTAGTACAGACGCTCCACCTAGCGGCTCCAGCACAGGCGCTCCACCTAGCGGCTCTAGCACCGATGCTCCACCTAGCGGCTCTAGTACAGACGCTCCACCTAGCGGCTCCAGCACAGGCGCTCCACCTAGCGGCTCTAGCACCGAAGCTCCACCTAGCGGCTCTAGCACCGATGCTCCACCTAGCGGCTCTAGCACAGGCGCTCCACCTAGCGGCTCTAGCACAGGCGCTCCACCTAGCGGCTCTAGCACCGATGCTCCACCTAGCGGCTCCAGCACCCATGCTCCACCTAGCGGCTCTAGCACCGATGCCCCACCTAGCGGCTCTAGCACTGGCGCTCCACCTAGCGGCTCTAGCACCGATGCTCCACCTAGCGGCTCTAGTACAGACGCTCCACCTAGCGGCTCCAGCACAGGCGCTCCACCTAGCGGCTCTAGCACCGAAGCTCCACCTAGCGGCTCTAGCACCGATGCTCCACCTAGCGGCTCTAGCACAGGCGCTCCACCTAGCGGCTCTAGCACAGGCGCTCCACCTAGCGGCTCTAGCACCCATGCTCCACCTAGCGGCTCCAGCACCAATGCTCCACCTAGCGGCTCTAGCACCGATGCTCCACCTAGCGGCTCTAGCACAGGCGCTCCACCTAGCGGCTCCAGCACCAATGCTCCATCTAGCGGCTCTAGCACCGTTGCTCCACCTAGCGGCTCTAGCACCGACGCTCCACCTAGCGGCTCTAGCACCGATGCTCCACCTAGCGGCTCTAGCACAGACGCTCAGCCTAGCGGCTCTAGCACAGGCGCTCCACCTAGCGGCTCTAGCACAGGCGCTCCACCTAGCGGCTCTAGCACAGGCGCTCCACCTAGCGGCTCCAGCACAGGCGCTCCACCTAGCGGCTCGAGCATCGATGCTCCACCTAGCGGCTCTAGCACAGACGCTCCACCTAGCGGCTCCAGCACAGGCGCTCCACCTAGCGGCTCGAGCACCGATGCTCTACCTAGCGGCTCTAGCACAGGCGCTCCACCTAGCGGCTCTAGCACCGATGCTCCACCTAGCGGCTCTAGCACAGGCGCTCCACCTAGCGGCTCTAGCACCGATGCTCCACCTAGCGGCTCTAGCACAGGCGCTCCACCTAGCGGCTCCAGTACCAATGCTCCACCTAGCGGCTCTAGCACCGATGCTCCACCTAGCGGCTCTAGCACAGGCGCTCCACCTAGCGGCTCTAGCACCGATGCTCCACCTAGCGGCTCTAGCACAGGCGCTCCACCTAGCGGCTCCAGTACCAATGCTCCACCTAGCGGCTCTAGCACCGACGCTCCACCTCCAAGCTTAGGTACTGAGGAATTAGATAGCAAGGTAAGCTAGCATGAGTTATAAATTTTATAAGAATTATAATATCTTTTCAAATTCATCATCATCAACACCATCTCAGCCAAAAGACATACACTGCTGTACATAGGCCTCCTCCAAGCGATGCCACAACAACCAGTCCCGTGCGTCTCGCATCCATCGGAGTCCCGCAACGCTGGCCAGGTCATCGGTCCACCTCGTGGGAGACCGTCTAACGCTGCGTCTCCCGGTGCATGGCCGCCACTCCAAAACCTTCTGTCCCCATCGACCATCTGCTCTACGAGCAATGCGCCCACTGCCACTTAAAGGCGATTCTTCGGATTATATCAGTAGTAACCTTGGTTATCTTGCGGATATTCATTTCTGATATGATCACGTAAAGAAACTCCAAGTATAGCTCTTTCCATTGCCCTTTGGGTGAATATAAAACTTCTGATGAGGCCCATTGTGAGCGAACACGTTTCGAATCCATACGCCATCACTGGCAACACATACTTGTCATAGACTTTTGTCTAGAGACACTGGTACATTGGACGATGATAGAAGATACCGAGCACCGGTGGACGTAGTCCTCCACACGCTTTTGATATTGTAATGTGAAATTTTCATAGGGGATAATTAGAAACTCAGATTCACGATTTTCTCATCGGTTCCTGTTGTAGAAAATTCAATATCTGAAAAAGTCGATTAGAATCTTCCTGGTTCCGTGTCATTTCACTTTGGGTCGGCGCTAAAACTCACGACTCACACCGTGCACCGTACAGCCACACCCAATTTTTTGTCTTTTAATTTACAATTTTTTTTAATTAATTTTTTTAACTTAAATTTAAAGGCTCAAAGTACCTAAATTCAACTGAAAAATTTCAGCTGTCCCCTATATTTTGTCGACTTATGCAAACGTAAATGTATGGGACACCTGAATATTTTTTCGCGATTTCAGAGTTGGTCCCATACTAAAAGTTATTCATAATGATGAGTATTGGCAGTGTTTTCATTTATTGTCATATAATATATGTATAAACACATTGTATGAACAAATCAACGCTAGTATTAAAAACCAATAATGCTCCAATGATTGCATTTATCTAACAACATTTTACATAATTTCCACTTTCTGTTAAACATCATAAGATTTTCTCTAAAGTCTGTTTAGTACATTATTTTTATTTTTATCAGGTACTGTATCGTGGATCACGAAGATTGCTGCAATTTAGAGAAGATGAGGTGACAGAATCAGAACCTCAGTGTATCGAAGCAGTCTATGAAGGTAATTTATGTCAGTTGTTGATGTTTGTAATGTCATTTAAAATCGTTTGGTTTTTTATGTTAAAAATCGTTAGATTTAATCATACCTTTTCCATTGACAACATGCCGCTCGTGTGTATGAACTGTTAGAAGATCTTGATGGTTAGAGTGAGCGAGCAAAGCGAACGAACGAAGCCACACGCTACTGTAGACTTCTTTTAACGGTCTTTATTGGATTTCAGAAAATGGTGCAACAAACTTTTTCCGCGACTGCTACTACCCATCAGAAGAAAAGGCGGACGAAGAAGTATGTCGCGAGGTAGTTGGGTCCACTGGAGACATCGTGAAGTGTAACGTGTGCACCAAAGACCTGTGCAATGCCTCAGAGAAAGCAACTACGAGCATTACTATGATCACAGCCAGCTTAATTTTATATATTTTTCGTTTCAAACAGTTATCTAGCTAGATATTAAAGATAACCTCGTCAAAGTCCGTTTTTAGATTTTTAAACGACTTCTTATATCGAATATTATATGTATCTAAGTTTAGTTTTAGTAAAAAAAAACGAGAGAGGCTGATTAATTATTATTCAATAGATTTATAAGCGAGACAATAACTTTTTTATAAGTAGATCAATGAATTTTTATATAAAATTCTAGCGTTACTTAAAATAATTAAGTTGATAAATAAAAGAGCTGTACAGCTCTCACATAAAATTTTATTTGGTTTTAATGACAATTGAGCGATGGCTTAAATTATTATCCTGTTCTTGTTCCCAATTATCTACTTATTGGAAAATACTACTACATAGTTACGACTTTTTATTACGTGGGGAATCTGTTCCCACTGCTGGGGCTCAGGTCTCCGAGAGTAAATGGGACGTAATTCACCATGTGGGCTCTGAACGGATTTATATTTATCCTTATTAAAACTTCTATAGCTGTAAATATATACAACAGAACGAATCCGCCACCATCTCTTCCCATGCGCGATTAAAGGACACACCAGAGAATGGGCAGCAGAATTCTCTGTGTATTGTAACAGCTGTACTGCGAGCGCCAACCCACGAGAAAGAAATGGCCCCTAGTGGCCGGCATCTGGTCCACTCTTGACTCCGGTAAAATCCGAAAGCTTGTCACCGTGTCCCCCAGATCAAAGTCAACGATGGAACAGGATAGGGTTTAGTCAGTAAAAGTCTGACACGCCCTCCCGCTCCGCCCAAGAGTTGGAGAAGTCATTCTGATGATTCCCCTACCGAAAAAAAACCCTTGACTCCGGTAGCGGTCAAAGTTACGGCGAGGCAAGGGGTGCTAAGAATCTCCGAGAGAGATCCAGCTACCCAATTAATATACTATGATTGGACCTGGTAACGTACAAAACGCCTACACTCCGGTCTGATGAGAAGACCATCGAACTTGAGAATGAATCAAGCGGGATACGATGGAAGTAAAGAATGGTGTCTACTTTGAATGTATGAGGACATGCATATTGACTGGCCTGTTGGTCTAGTGGTTAGTGGCCCTGCCTGCTACGCTGGAGGTCGTGGGTTTGAATCCCACCCAGGACAAATGCTTGTGTGATGTGCACGATCATTTGTTCTGTGACTGGGTGTAATTTATCTATGTATGCTAGTACCCATAACTCAAGCTCTGCTTAACTTGGCACTTTGTCTGAAAGTTGTGGAATATTATATTATAAATATTGTACATAAGTGGAAAGGTGTGAATCATCAATATATAACATAACATAATCAGCCTTATAATTCTCCCACTGCTGGGACTCAGACCTCTGTAGGTGAGGGAATGGGCCATAACTCACCACGCGAGCCCAGTGCCGGTTGGTGCGTGTCTTTGAAGGACATGTCGGTTTCCGCACGGTGTTTTTCTTTCACCGTCATCGAGAATTAAATGATAACGTTTAAGTTGAACACTTGTAATTATGTACATGGTGTTTAAAAAGATTTTATATACATAAATTAATACTAAAAAAATGTTATTTTTTTGTTGGGTATTACATTACTTCGGTTCGCTACTTTGTGCTACTACCTATATCGCTACTTTTGTGCGCTATTTTTGTGCTACTATATCCCGTTTGCATCGCGACTGAGAATTGTGGCGAGGGCGGAGGCCAGCCGCTAGCAACTGCATCGCGACTGTATCGATGCGAACGCGCGACAGCCACACTACTGCATCGCTTTAAAAAGTCGCCATGGGCGAGGCCCCTTATGTTTTCTCCCGCTCTAGGATGGAGTGGGATGGCGTGTTACACTTTTTCTAGCTAAAATCACACTTAAGTTCCTTCAGTTGCCTTTTGCGTTCTAGAACCAAGAGATATATCCTTTTCAAAATCAATCCCATAGCCCTAGCAGGCTTTATAAAAAAAAAATAGGCCTTGAAAATGACAGCAAAATCACCTTTAAATATGTTCTTTTGCTATGCTATGATATTGCTCAAAAGAGTCAACGATGGCTTCGAACGCAATTATGGTATTTCTTAAAGTACCCACGAGGCTCTCATTAACTACCTGAATATCGTGATAGGTTTTTAGTCCCTTAAATAAAAGTCTGGCACTACGTCGCGCTCTGTTTAAAGCGGTTTTTTTTTTATTATTTCCCACCCAAAATACTAGGCTAAGGCCTTTTGCTATTATTGTGGGACCCTAAGCTGCCAGTGCAAAACCTAGAAATATAGTCCGACCTGAGTTTAGATTCCGTGAATCGGGGAATCTTTGTTTAGATCTCAGCAATCGCACATTTATTATTATTATTATTGATAGGCTTATGTTTGACCGTTATCTCACCTTATGGTAAGCGATGATGTGGCCGACGATGGAGCACGCTTGCCTAGAAGTAACCTATTCACTTTTTAGTTGAAGAACTCTAGGTTGTAGGTATCAGAAAACACAGACTCCGGTAGGGAATGACAACAAACGACCATCGAGGCAATAGCAACGCGGTTTCGGCTATACTCCGTCGGTTTAGGTAGTTAACTAAAGGTAAACAATCTTGGCATGTCTTTTTATCTAAAAGTTGTCTAAAAATTGTATGTAAAAATCTTTGCACATAAGTATTTACCTAAATCGATGTTAGCTAATAAACTAAATTTATATAATCTTTGTGTATATTATATACAACCTCTTTAATATAAAAAGACATACCAAGATTGTTTACCTTTAGTTAACTACCTAAACCGACGGAGTATAGCAGAACGTAGATATAGGGGGGGGGGATGTTAGGGGTTGTATCAAGTTATGCATGAGACTCTGCTGGAGATTTGATTGATCCTGGTGCGTGCCGTGATTTGTCATCGTAGCGGAGTTTCACGTACCACTTACCCTGGGGCTCGTGGCAAGATCTCTCGGGAGTTATGAAGCTGTGACATATTTTCCGCACTTGCATAGTAATCTATCTACATACGACGCGTTTTCAACCAGATGTGTGATCGATGGTCAATGGAGCCAAAGGGTTATGCAGTGACAAATAGGTAACAGTAGCAGGTGATGTAGTTTTTGGAGGCCCCCTCTCCTACAAGATGGCCGATGATCTGGTGAAAGCTGAAGAAATCTGTTGGATGGGAGACTTTCAAAACCGATATGACGATGACCATAAAATGTCCAGCATTGGTCTTTCAACCGAAATGCTGGTAAAATGACTTGAAAAGCCGAGCTAAGAAACTCGCATTTTTTCGTGATGAAACGATCCTGATTCTATGTAAACAGTCTTATCTCTTTAGTACATAATGGTGGTTTGGAACCAGTTGGGAAGTCCCGTAAACGAACACGTGTTTAGCATATTTCTTTATCATAACTACCTGTATTGTCTTTTTAAGTATCTCTCATTTGATATAAAAGTAATCAGAATACCTATTCAGATAGTTCGCAGTTGAGTTAGATGTCTAGTCGTAGCTAGAATATTGTAACTGTAACAATGGCTAAGTTTATCTATATTTTTTCATTGGTGATCGTTTGTGCTAGTATCACAGGTAAGGTTTTTTTTAATACAGTTGCTCAAAAAGTGGCGTATTACAGGGACATATAGCGTTCGGGATGTGGGCTATTACACACTCGAGCTTTATCTTTACCTTTCCCGAAGTCGTGCGTTCTCTTTCCCAACTATCAAAATAATGTCTATTAGAAAGAAAAAACCAACCACGAAGTTTTTACTAAAATAAATTCATAGAAGTTTTTATAAATTCATGCAAATATATTTAAAAAGAAGCTATTCATTTGTTTCAATATCAGATTTAGGGCCTATTTCAACACCTATGATTAAGTTTCGAGTATCTTACTTGGCAGATAATTTCATATAAAATCTGTCACATTTTTGAATTTATTCAGTGAGTAGTGCCTACTCGGAGATGGTGAACGAGGCCCTTAATGATTTGATTCAATGAGCTACGTTAGGTTTCATTTCATTTCATCTAATTAAATTTCATTTCATATCAATAAAAGAATGTACTGAAGGCTTGACTGTATGGACATAGTTCCCTTGCCTACCCAGAATTGGTGAAGAAAACAGAAAAAAATCTCTGCTTATTTTCTTTTACGATTAGCGCCATTTATTCAGTGATTATTTATCGTAAAATTGAGTGCACATAATGTTCTTCAGTTTAGTGTACGCTGGTGGAGAACTAATCCAGATAATTATTTTTAATTACAACATTTACACATAACGCGTCGTATGATCTATGTGTTCTTGAATTGTTGTGTTGAATAAATCATCATCATCATCATCTCAGCCGAAAGACATCCACTGCTGGACATAGGCTTCCCCCAAGCGTCGCCACAGCGACTGTGCGTCTCGCATCTATCGGATTCCCGTGACCTTCGCCAGGTCGTACGTCCACATTGATGGAGGCCTTCCAACGCTGCGTCTTCCGGAAAAAAATCCGAATATAAATCATATTTTCTTCTATTCTATTAATTAAAAACCGCTGCCTTTTGGGAAAAATATCAATTTTCTTCTTATCAGTGTATCTTTTCTAACGAAATTCTGTAAAAAATCGCTTTTGGCGATAAGACCGTCCATTGGTACACCCTATTAATTTTAAGCCTCAACTGTACAATAAAGAAAATTTTATCTATCTTATAAAAAGCTGATTCTTATTAACAAAGTCTTAATGTAGGTACACTAAAAACACACCAAGTAGGGAAAAAAATACCGGGAAAGTGCGAGTCGGACTCGCGCACTGAAGGTTCCGTACATATTCATCTACAAAACGGTTCAATTCCCGAATCGAGTATCGAACAATTTTCCGAATCGTATTTTTTATTTTTATTACTTATTTTTATATAATTACTTTGAGAGCAGTAGTGACCCAGTGGTTACTGCCCTGACTTGCAAGTTGTACGTCGCGGGTTCAAACCCGGTCAGGCGCATTACTTTATGTAATTTATTTTATCACCACTGCTCTCAAAACGGTGATCGTGAGGAAGCCGGCATGTCCTAGAGCCAAAAGTTTGAAGACATGTGACATCCACCAATCCGAAATGGGCCCGCGCGGTGGTTTATGGCTCATTCCCTCTCCAAGAGAGGAAGCCTGAGTCTCAGCAGTGAGAATATTATAAGGCCAATAATGCTAAAAAAATTACTTTACAGCTTTCAGATTTTTTCCTATACTTGTGCTATGAAAGCTTGCTCTACTCTACTAGGTCAACGAAAACTAGTGATCATATGAATTTTGATTACGTTTTTTAGCGATATAAACGACCTAATTTTTTTTTTCGTTAGGACTTTCGGTAAGAAGTTTTCACAGCTTTAAGTATTCACAGACTTGCATATATATGACTCTTTACTGATACCTAGAGACAGACAGGCTGTTAACAAAGTGATTCAATAAGGGTTCCCTTTTTTCCTTTTTGAAGTCCGGAAACCAAAAAAGGCATAAAAACCTAATAAAATAATTAAAATCTTTTTGACCTATTAGTTTAAGATACTGAAACTACATAATTGAAAAATAAAGTTAATGTCCATTATTTTTACTGATTTCAACAGACTGTAGGTATGTAAACTCAGGAAATATAACAACATGTGACAGACGATTAACCACAACAACCACTAAGGCACCGACTACCTCAAGTAACTCTAGCACCGATGTTCCACCGAGTAACTCTACTACTGACGCTCCACCGAGTAACTCTACTACTGACGCTCCACCGAGTAACTCTAGCACCGATGCTCCACCAAGCGGCTCAAGCTCTGAAAATCCAACAAGCGGCTCAAGCTCTGAAAATCCACCGAGTAGCTCAAGCTCTGAAAATCCACCAAGTAGCTCAAGCTCTGAAAATCCACCGAGTAGCTCAAGCTCTGAAAATCCACCAAGTAGCTCAAGCTCTGAAAGTCCACCGAGTAGCTCAAGCTCTGAAAATCCACCAAGTAGCTCAAGCTCTGAAAGTCCACCAAGTAGCTCAAGCTCTGAAAATCCACCAAGTAGCTCCAGCTCTGAAAATCCACCAAGTAGCTCCAGCTCTGAAAATCCACCAAGTAGCTCCAGCTCTGAAAGTCCACCAAGTAGTTCTAGCACTGACAATCCACCAAGTAGTTCTAGCACTGACAATCCACCAAGTAGCTCAAGCTCAGAAAATCCACCAAGTAGCTCAAGCTCTGAAAGTCCGCCAAGTAGCTCAAGCTCTGAAAATCCACCGAGTAGCTCCAGCTCTGAAAATCCACCAAGTAGCTCGAGCTCTGAAAATCCACCAAGCTCAGAAAATCCACCAAGTAGCTCAAGCTCTGAAAATCCACCAAGTAGCTCAAGCTCTGAAAGTCCACCAAGTAGCTCAAGCTCTGAAAATCCACCAAGTAGCTCAAGCTCTGAAAGTCCGCCAAGTAGCTCAAGCTCTGAAAATCCACCGAGTAGCTCCAGCTCTGAAAATCCACCAAGTGGCTCGAGCTCTGAAAATCCACCAAGTAGCTCGAGCTCTGAAAATCCACCAAGCTCTGAAAATCCACCAAGTAGCTCCAGCTCTGAAAGTCCACCAAGTAGCTCCAGCTCTGAAAGTCCACCAAGTAGTTCTAGCACTGACAATCCACCAAGTAGCTCCAGCTCTGAAAATCCACCAAGTAGCTCCAGCTCTGAAAATCCACCAAGTAGCTCCAGCTCTGAAAATCCACCAAGTAGCTCCAGCTCTGAAAATCCACCAAGTAGCTCCAGCTCTGAAAGTCCACCAAGTAGCTCCAGCTCTGAAAATCCACCAAGTAGCTCCAGCTCTGAAAGTCCACCAAGTAGCTCCAGCTCTGAAAGTCCGCCAAGTAGCTCAAGCTCTGAAAATCCACCGAGTAGCTCCAGCTCTGAAAATCCACCAAGTAGCTCAAGCTCTGAAAGTCCGCCAAGTAGCTCAAGCTCTGAAAATCCACCGAGTAGCTCCAGCTCTGAAAATCCACCAAGTAGCTCGAGCTCTGAAAATCCACCAAGCTCAGAAAATCCACCAAGTAGCTCTAGCACTGACAATCCACCAAGTAGTTCTAGCACTGACAATCCACCAAGTAGCTCAAGCTCTGAAAATCCACCAAGTAGCTCAAGCTCTGAAAACCCACCAAGTAGCTCAAGCTCTGAAAATCCACCAAGTAGCTCCAGCTCTGAAAGTCCACCAAGTAGTTCTAGCACTGACAATCCACCAAGTAGTTCTAGCACTGACAATCCACCAAGTAGCTCCAGCTCTGAAAATCCACCAAGTAGCTCCAGCTCTGAAAGTCCACCAAGTAGTTCTAGCACTGAAAGTCCACCAAGTAGCTCCAGCTCTGAAAATCCACCAAGTAGCTCAAGCTCTGAAAATCCACCAAGTAGCTCCAGCTCTGAAAATCCACCAAGTAGCTCCAGCTCTGAAAATCCACCAAGTAGCTCCAGCTCTGAAAATCCAGCAAGTAGCTCAAGCTCTGAAAATCCACCAAGTAGCTCCAGCTCTGAAAGTCCACCAAGTAGCTCCAGCTCTGAAAATCCACCAAGTAGCTCCAGCTCTGAAAGTCCACCAAGTAGCTCCAGCTCTGAAAATCCACCAAGTAGCTCCAGCTCTGAAAATCCAGCAAGTAGCTCAAGCTCTGAAAATCCACCAAGTAGCTCCAGCTCTGAAAGTCCACCAAGTAGTTCTAGCACTGACAATCCACCAAGTAGTTCTAGCACTGACAATCCACCAAGTAGCTCAAGCTCTGAAAATCCACCAAGTAGGTCAAGCTCAGAAAATCCACCAAGTAGCCAAAGCTCTGAAAGTCCGCCAAGTAGCTCAAGCTCTGAAAATCCACCGAGTAGCTCCAGCTCTGAAAATCCACCAAGTAGCTCGAGCTCTGAAAATCCACCAAGCTCAGAAAATCCACCAAGTAGCTCAAGCTCTGAAAATCCACCAAGTAGCTCAAGCTCTGAAAGTCCACCAAGTAGCTCAAGCTCTGAAAATCCACCAAGTAGCTCAAGCTCTGAAAATCCACCGAGTAGCTCCAGCTCTGAAAATCCACCAAGTAGCTCGAGCTCTGAAAATCCACCAAGTAGCTCGAGCTCTGAAAATCCACCAAGCTCAGAAAATCCACCAAGTAGCTCAAGCTCTGAAAATCCACCAAGTAGCTCAAGCTCTGAAAATCCACCGAGTAGCTCAAGCTCTGAAAATCCACCAAGTAGCTCCAGCTCTGAAAGTCCACCAAGTAGCTCCAGCTCTGAAAGTCCACCAAGTAGTTCTAGCACTGACAATCCACCAAGTAGCTCCAGCTCTGAAAATCCACCAAGTAGCTCCAGCTCTGAAAATCCACCAAGTAGCTCGAGCTCTGAAAATCCACCAAGTAGCTCGAGCTCTGAAAATCCACCAAGCTCAGAAAATCCACCAAGTAGCTCAAGCTCTGAAAATCCACCGAGTAGCTCAAGCTCTGAAAATCCACCAAGTAGCTCCAGCTCTGAAAGTCCACCAAGTAGCTCCAGCTCTGAAAGTCCACCAAGTAGTTCTAGCACTGACAATCCACCAAGTAGCTCCAGCTCTGAAAATCCACCAAGTAGCTCCAGCTCTGAAAATCCACCAAGTAGCTCCAGCTCTGAAAATCCACCAAGTAGCTCCAGCTCTGAAAATCCACCAAGTAGCTCCAGCTCTGAAAGTCCACCAAGTAGTTCTAGCACTGACAATCCACCAAGTAGTTCTAGCACTGACAATCCACCAAGTAGCTCAAGCTCTGAAAATCCACCAAGTAGCTCAAGCTCAGAAAATCCACCAAGTAGCTCAAGCTCTGAAAGTCCGCCAAGTAGCTCAAGCTCTGAAAATCCACCGAGTAGCTCCAGCTCTGAAAATCCACCAAGTAGCTCGAGCTCTGAAAATCCACCAAGCTCAGAAAATCCACCAAGTAGCTCAAGCTCAGAAAATCCACCAAGTAGCTCAAGCTCTGAAAATCCACCAAGTAGCTCAAGCTCTGAAAATCCACCGAGTAGCTCAAGCTCTGAAAATCCACCAAGTAGCTCCAGCTCTGAAAGTCCACCAAGTAGCTCCAGCTCTGAAAGTCCACCAAGTAGTTCTAGCACTGACAATCCACCAAGTAGCTCCAGCTCTGAAAATCCACCAAGTAGCTCCAGCTCTGAAAATCCACCAAGTAGCTCGAGCTCTGAAAATCCACCAAGTAGCTCGAGCTCTGAAAATCCACCAAGCTCAGAAAATCCACCAAGTAGCTCAAGCTCTGAAAATCCACCGAGTAGCTCAAGCTCTGAAAATCCACCAAGTAGCTCCAGCTCTGAAAGTCCACCAAGTAGCTCCAGCTCTGAAAGTCCACCAAGTAGTTCTAGCACTGACAATCCACCAAGTAGCTCCAGCTCTGAAAATCCACCAAGTAGCTCCAGCTCTGAAAATCCACCAAGTAGCTCCAGCTCTGAAAATCCACCAAGTAGCTCCAGCTCTGAAAATCCACCAAGTAGCTCCAGCTCTGAAAGTCCACCAAGTAGTTCTAGCACTGACAATCCACCAAGTAGTTCTAGCACTGACAATCCACCAAGTAGCTCAAGCTCTGAAAATCCACCAAGTAGCTCAAGCTCAGAAAATCCACCAAGTAGCTCAAGCTCTGAAAGTCCGCCAAGTAGCTCAAGCTCTGAAAATCCACCGAGTAGCTCCAGCTCTGAAAATCCACCAAGTAGCTCGAGCTCTGAAAATCCACCAAGCTCAGAAAATCCACCAAGTAGCTCAAGCTCTGAAAATCCACCAAGTAGCTCAAGCTCTGAAAGTCCACCAAGTAGCTCAAGCTCTGAAAATCCACCAAGTAGCTCAAGCTCTGAAAGTCCGCCAAGTAGCTCAAGCTCTGAAAATCCACCAAGTAGCTCGAGCTCTGAAAATCCACCAAGCTCTGAAAATCCACCAAGTAGCTCAAGCTCTGAAAGTCCACCAAGTAGCTCCAGCTCTGAAAGTCCACCAAGTAGTTCTAGCACTGACAATCCACCAAGTAGCTCCAGCTCTGAAAATCCACCAAGTAGCTCCAGCTCTGAAAATCCACCAAGTAGCTCCAGCTCTGAAAATCCACCAAGTAGCTCCAGCTCTGAAAATCCACCAAGTAGCTCCAGCTCTGAAAGTCCACCAAGTAGCTCCAGCTCTGAAAATCCACCAAGTAGTTCAAGCTCTGAAAATCCACCAAGTAGCTCGAGCTCTGAAAATCCACCAAGTAGCTCGAGCTCTGAAAATCCACCAAGTAGCTCAAGCTCTGAAAATCCACCGAGTAGCTCCAGCTCTGAAAAACCACCAAGTAGCTCGAGCTCTGAAAACCCACCAAGTAGCTCAAGCTCTGAAAATCCACCAAGTAGCTCCAGCTCTGAAAGTCCACCAAGTAGTTCTAGCACTGACAATCCACCAAGTAGTTCTAGCACTGACAATCCACCAAGTAGCTCAAGCTCTGAAAATCCACCAAGTAGCTCAAGCTCTGAAAATCCACCAAGTAGCTCCAGCTCTGAAAATCCACCAAGTAGCTCCAGCTCTGAAAGTCCACCAAGTAGCTCAAGCTCTGAAAGTCCACCAAGTAGCTCAAGCTCAGAAAATCCACCGAGTAGCTCCAGCTCTGAAAATCCACCAAGTAGCTCGAGTTCTGAAAATCCACCAAGTAGCTCAAGCTCTGAAAATCCACCGAGTAGCTCAAGCTCTGAAAATCCACCAAGTAGCTCCAGCTCTGAAAGTCCACCAAGTAGCTCCAGCTCTGAAAGTCCACCAAGTAGCTCCAGCTCTGAAAATCCACCAAGTAGCTCCAGCTCTGAAAATCCACCAAGTAGCTCGAGCTCTGAAAATCCACCAAGCTCAGAAAATCCACCAAGTAGCTCAAGCTCTGAAAATCCACCAAGTAGCTCAAGCTCTGAAAATCCACCGAGTAGCTCAAGCTCTGAAAATCCACCAAGTAGCTCCAGCTCTGAAAGTCCACCAAGTAGCTCCAGCTCTGAAAGTCCACCAAGTAGTTCTAGCACTGACAATCCACCAAGTAGCTCCAGCTCTGAAAATCCACCAAGTAGCTCCAGCTCTGAAAATCCACCAAGTAGCTCCAGCTCTGAAAATCCACCAAGTAGCTCCAGCTCTGAAAATCCACCAAGTAGCTCCAGCTCTGAAAATCCACCAAGTAGCTCCAGCTCTGAAAGTCCACCAAGTAGTTCTAGCACTGACAATCCACCAAGTAGTTCTAGCACTGACAATCCATCAAGTAGCTCAAGCTCTGAAAATCCACCAAGTAGCTCAAGCTCAGAAAATCCACCAAGTAGCTCCAGCTCTGAAAATCCACCAAGTAGCTCCAGCTCTGAAAATCCACCAAGTAGCTCCAGCTCTGAAAATCCACCAAGTAGCTCCAGCTCTGAAAGTCCACCAAGTAGCTCCAGCTCTGAAAATCCACCAAGTAGTTCAAGCTCTGAAAATCCACCAAGTAGCTCGAGCTCTGAAAATCCACCAAGTAGCTCGAGCTCTGAAAATCCACCAAGTAGCTCAAGCTCTGAAAATCCACCGAGTAGCTCCAGCTCTGAAAAACCACCAAGTAGCTCGAGCTCTGAAAACCCACCAAGTAGCTCAAGCTCTGAAAATCCACCAAGTAGCTCCAGCTCTGAAAGTCCACCAAGTAGTTCTAGCACTGACAATCCACCAAGTAGTTCTAGCACTGACAATCCACCAAGTAGCTCAAGCTCTGAAAATCCACCAAGTAGCTCAAGCTCTGAAAATCCACCAAGTAGCTCCAGCTCTGAAAATCCACCAAGTAGCTCCAGCTCTGAAAGTCCACCAAGTAGCTCAAGCTCTGAAAGTCCACCAAGTAGCTCAAGCTCAGAAAATCCACCGAGTAGCTCCAGCTCTGAAAATCCACCAAGTAGCTCGAGTTCTGAAAATCCACCAAGTAGCTCAAGCTCTGAAAATCCACCGAGTAGCTCAAGCTCTGAAAATCCACCAAGTAGCTCCAGCTCTGAAAGTCCACCAAGTAGCTCCAGCTCTGAAAGTCCACCAAGTAGCTCCAGCTCTGAAAATCCACCAAGTAGCTCCAGCTCTGAAAATCCACCAAGTAGCTCGAGCTCTGAAAATCCACCAAGCTCAGAAAATCCACCAAGTAGCTCAAGCTCTGAAAATCCACCAAGTAGCTCAAGCTCTGAAAATCCACCGAGTAGCTCAAGCTCTGAAAATCCACCAAGTAGCTCCAGCTCTGAAAGTCCACCAAGTAGCTCCAGCTCTGAAAGTCCACCAAGTAGTTCTAGCACTGACAATCCACCAAGTAGCTCCAGCTCTGAAAATCCACCAAGTAGCTCCAGCTCTGAAAATCCACCAAGTAGCTCCAGCTCTGAAAATCCACCAAGTAGCTCCAGCTCTGAAAATCCACCAAGTAGCTCCAGCTCTGAAAATCCACCAAGTAGCTCCAGCTCTGAAAGTCCACCAAGTAGTTCTAGCACTGACAATCCACCAAGTAGTTCTAGCACTGACAATCCATCAAGTAGCTCAAGCTCTGAAAATCCACCAAGTAGCTCAAGCTCAGAAAATCCACCAAGTAGCTCAAGCTCTGAAAGTCCGCCAAGTAGCTCAAGCTCTGAAAATCCACCGAGTAGCTCCAGCTCTGAAAATCCACCAAGTAGCTCGAGCTCTGAAAATCCACCAAGCTCAGAAAATCCACCAAGTAGCTCAAGCTCTGAAAATCCACCAAGTAGCTCAAGCTCTGAAAGTCCACCAAGTAGCTCAAGCTCTGAAAATCCACCAAGTAGCTCAAGCTCTGAAAGTCCGCCAAGTAGCTCAAGCTCTGAAAATCCACCGAGTAGCTCCAGCTCTGAAAATCCACCAAGTGGCTCCAGCTCTGAAAATCCACCAAGTAGCTCCAGCTCTGAAAGTCCACCAAGTAGCTCAAGCTCTGAAAGTCCACCAAGTAGCTCAAGCTCTGAAAATCCACCGAGTAGCTCCAGCTCTGAAAATCCACCATGTAGCTCGAGCTCTGAAAATCCACCAAGTAGCTCAAGCTCTGAAAATCCACCGAGTAGCTCAAGCTCTGAAAATCCACCAAGTAGCTCCAGCTCTGAAAGTCCACCAAGTAGCTCCAGCTCTGAAAGTCCACCAAGTAGCTCGAGCTCTGAAAACCCACCAAGTAGCTCCAGCTCTGAAAATCCACCAAGTAGCTCGAGCTCTGAAAATCCACCAAGTAGTTCTAGCACTGACAATCCACCAAGTAGTTCTAGCACTGACAATCCACCAAGTAGCTCAAGCTCTGAAAATCCACCAAGTAGCTCCAGCTCTGAAAATCCACCAAGTAGCTCCAGCTCTGAAAATCCACCAAGTAGCTCCAGCTCTGAAAGTCCACCAAGTAGCTCAAGCTCTGAAAGTCCACCAAGTAGCTCAAGCTCTGAAAATCCACCGAGTAGCTCCAGCTCTGAAAATCCACCAAGTAGCTCGAGCTCTGAAAATCCACCAAGCTCTGAAAGTCCACCAAGTAGTTCTAGCACTGACAATCCACCAAGTAGCTCAAGCTCTGAAAATCCACCAAGTAGCTCAAGCTCTGAAAACCCACCAAGTAGCTCAAGCTCTGAAAATCCACCAAGTAGCTCCAGCTCTGAAAGTCCACCAAGTAGTTCTAGCACTGAAAGTCCACCAAGTAGCTCCAGCTCTGAAAATCCACCAAGTAGCTCAAGCTCTGAAAATCCACCAAGTAGCTCCAGCTCTGAAAATCCACCAAGTAGCTCCAGCTCTGAAAGTCCACCAAGTAGTTCTAGCACTGACAATCCACCAAGTAGTTCTAGCACTGACAATCCACCAAGTAGCTCAAGCTCTGAAAATCCACCAAGTAGCTCAAGCTCAGAAAATCCACCAAGTAGCTCAAGCTCTGAAAGTCCGCCAAGTAGCTCAAGCTCTGAAAATCCACCGAGTAGCTCCAGCTCTGAAAATCCACCAAGTAGCTCGAGCTCTGAAAATCCACCAAGCTCAGAAAATCCACCAAGTAGCTCAAGCTCTGAAAATCCACCAAGTAGCTCAAGCTCTGAAAGTCCACCAAGTAGCTCAAGCTCTGAAAATCCACCAAGTAGCTCAAGCTCTGAAAGTCCGCCAAGTAGCTCAAGCTCTGAAAATCCACCGAGTAGCTCCAGCTCTGAAAATCCACCAAGTAGCTCGAGCACTGAAAATCCACCAAGTAGCTCGAGCTCTGAAAATCCACCAAGCTCAGAAAATCCACCAAGTAGCTCAAGCTCTGAAAATCCACCAAGTAGCTCAAGCACTGAAAGTCCACCAAGTAGCTCAAGCTCTGAAAATCCACCGAGTAGCTCAAGCTCTGAAAATCCACCAAGTAGCTCAAGCTCTGAAAACCCACCAAGTAGCTCAAGCTCTGAAAATCCACCAAGTAGCTCCAGCTCTGAAAGTCCACCAAGTAGTTCTAGCACTGACAATCCACCAAGTAGTTCTAGCACTGACAATCCACCAAGTAGCTCAAGCTCTGAAAATCCACCAAGTAGCTCAAGCTCTGAAAACCCACCAAGTAGCTCAAGCTCTGAAAATCCACCAAGTAGCTCCAGCTCTGAAAGTCCACCAAGTAGTTCTAGCACTGACAATCCACCAAGTAGTTCTAGCACTGACAATCCACCAAGTAGCTCAAGCTCTGAAAACCCACCAAGTAGCTCAAGCTCTGAAAATCCACCAAGTAGCTCCAGCTCTGAAAGTCCACCAAGTAGTTCTAGCACTGACAATCCACCAAGTAGTTCTAGCACTGACAATCCATCAAGTAGCTCCAGCTCTGAAAATCCACCAAGTAGCTCCAGCTCTGAAAGTCCACCAAGTAGTTCTAGCACTGAAAGTCCACCAAGTAGCTCCAGCTCTGAAAATCCACCAAGTAGCTCAAGCTCTGAAAATCCACCAAGTAGCTCGAGCTCTGAAAATCCACCAAGTAGCTCCAGCTCTGAAAGTCCACCAAGTAGCTCCAGCTCTGAAAATCCACCAAGTAGGTCCAGCTCTGAAAATCCAGCAAGTAGCTCCAGCTCTGAAAGTCCACCAAGTAGCTCAAGCTCTGAAAGTCCACCAAGTAGCTCAAGCTCTGAAAATCCACCGAGTAGCTCCAGCTCTGAAAATCCACCATGTAGCTCGAGCTCTGAAAATCCACCAAGTAGCTCAAGCTCTGAAAATCCACCGAGTAGCTCAAGCTCTGAAAATCCACCAAGTAGCTCCAGCTCTGAAAGTCCACCAAGTAGCTCCAGCTCTGAAAGTCCACCAAGTAGCTCGAGCTCTGAAAACCCACCAAGTAGCTCCAGCTCTGAAAATCCACCAAGTAGCTCGAGCTCTGAAAATCCACCAAGTAGTTCTAGCACTGACAATCCACCAAGTAGTTCTAGCACTGACAATCCACCAAGTAGCTCAAGCTCTGAAAATCCACCAAGTAGCTCCAGCTCTGAAAATCCACCAAGTAGCTCCAGCTCTGAAAATCCACCAAGTAGCTCCAGCTCTGAAAGTCCACCAAGTAGCTCAAGCTCTGAAAGTCCACCAAGTAGCTCAAGCTCTGAAAATCCACCGAGTAGCTCCAGCTCTGAAAATCCACCAAGTAGCTCGAGCTCTGAAAATCCACCAAGCTCTGAAAGTCCACCAAGTAGTTCTAGCACTGACAATCCACCAAGTAGCTCAAGCTCTGAAAATCCACCAAGTAGCTCAAGCTCTGAAAACCCACCAAGTAGCTCAAGCTCTGAAAATCCACCAAGTAGCTCCAGCTCTGAAAGTCCACCAAGTAGTTCTAGCACTGAAAGTCCACCAAGTAGCTCCAGCTCTGAAAATCCACCAAGTAGCTCAAGCTCTGAAAATCCACCAAGTAGCTCCAGCTCTGAAAATCCACCAAGTAGCTCCAGCTCTGAAAGTCCACCAAGTAGTTCTAGCACTGACAATCCACCAAGTAGTTCTAGCACTGACAATCCACCAAGTAGCTCAAGCTCTGAAAATCCACCAAGTAGCTCAAGCTCAGAAAATCCACCAAGTAGCTCAAGCTCTGAAAGTCCGCCAAGTAGCTCAAGCTCTGAAAATCCACCGAGTAGCTCCAGCTCTGAAAATCCACCAAGTAGCTCGAGCTCTGAAAATCCACCAAGCTCAGAAAATCCACCAAGTAGCTCAAGCTCTGAAAATCCACCAAGTAGCTCAAGCTCTGAAAGTCCACCAAGTAGCTCAAGCTCTGAAAATCCACCAAGTAGCTCAAGCTCTGAAAGTCCGCCAAGTAGCTCAAGCTCTGAAAATCCACCGAGTAGCTCCAGCTCTGAAAATCCACCAAGTAGCTCGAGCACTGAAAATCCACCAAGTAGCTCGAGCTCTGAAAATCCACCAAGCTCAGAAAATCCACCAAGTAGCTCAAGCTCTGAAAATCCACCAAGTAGCTCAAGCACTGAAAGTCCACCAAGTAGCTCAAGCTCTGAAAATCCACCGAGTAGCTCAAGCTCTGAAAATCCACCAAGTAGCTCAAGCTCTGAAAACCCACCAAGTAGCTCAAGCTCTGAAAATCCACCAAGTAGCTCCAGCTCTGAAAGTCCACCAAGTAGTTCTAGCACTGACAATCCACCAAGTAGTTCTAGCACTGACAATCCACCAAGTAGCTCAAGCTCTGAAAATCCACCAAGTAGCTCAAGCTCTGAAAACCCACCAAGTAGCTCAAGCTCTGAAAATCCACCAAGTAGCTCCAGCTCTGAAAGTCCACCAAGTAGTTCTAGCACTGACAATCCACCAAGTAGTTCTAGCACTGACAATCCACCAAGTAGCTCAAGCTCTGAAAGTCCACCAAGTAGCTCAAGCTCTGAAAATCCGCCAAGTAGCTCAAGCTCTGAAAATCCACCGAGTAGCTCCAGCTCTGAAAATCCACCAAGTAGCTCGAGCTCTGAAAATCCACCAAGTAGCTCGAGCTCTGAAAATCCACCAAGCTCAGAAAATCCACCAAGTAGCTCAAGCTCTGAAAATCCACCAAGTAGCTCAAGCTCTGAAAATCCACCGAGTAGCTCAAGCTCTGAAAATCCACCAAGTAGCTCCAGCTCTGAAAGTCCACCAAGTAGCTCCAGCTCTGAAAGTCCACCAAGTAGTTCTAGCACTGACAATCCACCAAGTAGCTCCAGCTCTGAAAATCCACCAAGTAGCTCCAGCTCTGAAAATCCACCAAGTAGCTCGAGCTCTGAAAATCCACCAAGTAGCTCGAGCTCTGAAAATCCACCAAGCTCAGAAAATCCACCAAGTAGCTCAAGCTCTGAAAATCCACCAAGTAGCTCAAGCTCTGAAAATCCACCGAGTAGCTCAAGCTCTGAAAATCCACCAAGTAGCTCCAGCTCTGAAAGTCCACCAAGTAGCTCCAGCTCTGAAAGTCCACCAAGTAGTTCTAGCACTGACAATCCACCAAGTAGCTCCAGCTCTGAAAATCCACCAAGTAGCTCCAGCTCTGAAAATCCACCAAGTAGCTCCAGCTCTGAAAATCCACCAAGTAGCTCCAGCTCTGAAAATCCACCAAGTAGCTCCAGCTCTGAAAATCCACCAAGTAGCTCCAGCTCTGAAAGTCCACCAAGTAGTTCTAGCACTGACAATCCACCAAGTAGCTCAAGCTCAGAAAATCCACCAAGTAGCTCAAGCTCAGAAAATCCACCAAGTAGCTCAAGCTCTGAAAGTCCACCAAGTAGCTCAAGCTCTGAAAATCCACCGAGTAGCTCCAGCTCTGAAAATCCACCAAGTAGCTCGAGCTCTGAAAATCCACCAAGCTCAGAAAATCCACCAAGTAGCTCAAGCTCTGAAAATCCACCAAGTAGCTCAAGCTCTGAAAGTCCACCAAGTAGTTCTAGCACTGACAATCCACCAAGTAGCTCAAGCTCAGAAAATCCACCAAGTAGCTCAAGCTCTGAAAATCCACCAA
This sequence comes from Mythimna separata, assembly GCA_030763345.1. NCBI lineage: Eukaryota > Metazoa > Arthropoda > Insecta > Lepidoptera > Noctuidae > Mythimna > Mythimna separata. The sequence goes on along the minus strand of CM061187.1, from coordinate 12,488,902 downwards.
GTAGCTCAAGCTCTGAAAGTCCACCAAGTAGTTCTAGCACTGACAATCCACCAAGTAGTTCTAGCACTGACAATCCACCAAGTAGCTCAAGCTCTGAAAATCCACCAAGTAGCTCCAGCTCTGAAAGTCCACCAAGTAGTTCTAGCACTGACAATCCACCAAGTAGTTCTAGTACTGACAATCCACCAAGTAGCTCCAGCTCTGAAAATCCACCAAGTAGCTCAAGCTCTGAAAATCCACCAAGTAGCTCCAGCTCCGAAAATCCACCAAGTAGCTCAAGCTCTGAAAATCCACCAAGTAGCTCAAGCTCTGAAAATCCACCAAGTAGCTCAAGCTCTGAAAGTCCACCAAGTAGTTCTAGCACTGACAATCCACCAAGTAGTTCTAGCACTGACAATCCACCAAGTAGCTCCAGCTCTGAAAATCCACCAAGTAGCTCAAGCTCTGAAAATCCACCAAGTAGCTCCAGCTCTGAAAATCCACCAAGCTCAGAAAATCCACCAAGTAGCTCAAGCTCTGAAAATCCACCAAGTAGCTCAAGCTCTGAAAGTCCACCAAGTAGTTCTAGCACTGACAATCCACCAAGTAGCTCAAGCTCAGAAAATCCACCAAGTAGCTCAAGCTCTGAAAATCCACCAAGTAGCTCAAGCTCTGAAAGTCCACCAAGTAGTTCTAGCACTGACAATCCACCAAGTAGTTCTAGCACTGACAATCCACCAAGTAGCTCAAGCTCTGAAAATCCACCAAGTAGCTCCAGCTCTGAAAGTCCACCAAGTAGTTCTAGCACTGACAATCCACCAAGTAGTTCTAGTACTGACAATCCACCAAGTAGCTCCAGCTCTGAAAATCCACCAAGTAGCTCAAGCTCTGAAAATCCACCAAGTAGCTCCAGCTCCGAAAATCCACCAAGTAGCTCAAGCTCTGAAAATCCACCAAGTAGCTCAAGCTCTGAAAATCCACCAAGTAGCTCAAGCTCTGAAAACCCACCAAGTAGCACCAGCTCTGAAAGTCCACCAAGTAGTTCTAGCACTGACAATCCACCAAGTAGTTCTAGCACTGACAATCCACCAAGTAGCTCCAGCTCTGAAAATCCACCAAGTAGCTCAAGCTCTGAAAATCCACCAAGTAGCTCCAGCTCTGAAAATCCACCAAGTAGCTCCAGCTCTGAAAATCCACCAAGTAGCTCCAGCTCTGAAAATCCACCAAGTACCTCAAGCTCTGAAAATCCACCAAGTAGCTCAAGCTCTGAAAGTCCACCAAGTAGCTCAAGCTCTGACAATGATGTTCCTCCTTCCAGCTTAGGCACTGAGGACACAGAAAGCATGGTAAGCTAGCAAGAGTTATAATAGGAATGATAGCTTAGTGTGTTATAAAGGATTTTTTCACCAGGGTCATTTATATTCTTCTTAATTTTATCAGGCACTGTATCGTGGAACACGAAGATTGCTGCAATTTAGAGAAGATGAGGTGACAGAATCAGACCCTCAGTGTATCGAAGCAGTTTATGAAGGTAATTCATGTCAATCGACTTTTGTAATGTTATTTAAAATCGTTGGATTTAATTATTAGGTTGAATGCGAAATTCTAATTTTTGGAAAAAAATGTATCTGTATATGTAAATCAGGGCGGGATATTCTTAATGCGACAGTTACTGATGAAAATAGAGTATATTCACAGTTCACAGAGAGGCAATAATATTCTTAATCTAATAATAGAATTACACAATGTTCATTCTACATAAATGCGAAGAAGCTGCAAAAAAATGTTCAACGTTGCATTTTATTTCCGTTTAGTGTCTTATAGCTGAATGTCCGCGCACGGTTTTAGCACTTTATAACTATACCGTTATGAAAAATGATTCCGCGCAACTACGAGTAGCTCACTCACTGATATTACATATTTTTTACGAAAAAATGAACAATTCACTACACTTTTTTTTCACCTTCGTTCATGTCTAATTACTGATTCTCGTTACCTTCTGTGCGCCCTCTGATGGATGATCTAATTCTCTGCATTGTACTCATCCCAATTTCCTGCTGGATCCATGTGCGGTGGCAGCTCCTGTACATCCGCAGGTCCACATAAACTGCTACGAGTCCAATAATGGCCAGAACAATATAGGTCACCAGAACAATATAGGATGCTAAGCTGCTCCGAGTGGCCGCCGATTTCTTTCAGCTTGGCGTCGTTGATGCCTCCAGCCGCGTTTTGGCTGAGGAAAACCTCTTCTTTTTCCACCGTTGACCGACACATTATATACTATTTAAGTAGTTATGTTAACTATACTGTAACTAACAATCCCCTTGGCAGAGTCCCGTGGCAGGGTCGCCAGGTAATGTTGTGTAGGTAGTGAGTGGTATCAAGGAAATAACCACATCAGTTACGTACTATTTTATTTGGTAATAATGTAAAATAATGCATATAAGGTAAAGTGCAAACTCAGCATACATACGGTTATAAAGAAGCATACTTACTTACTAAACTAAAGGAGCATACATAAATTATTCTAACCCTTCAAAATAGTCGGTCATCAATACATACAATAAACTAGCATTAGAATCAATTTTCACGGCGCGGCGGCGTGAAGCGTTTTTATACGTACTCGCTTGCGTCTTGGTTTTAGCGGCGAGTGACGCGCGGCGTGGGTGTGACTCCACAGTGCCGTGAATTTGACATCTATCAGTTTCTTTATACAGGGTGTTTGTGTGCCAAATTGATATGGTCGACTGTAGGGGTCATCTGCTATCCTTTTAGGCTCCCAATCTTCCCAATTTTTTCGTCGACATTTTAGTGTTTTTGGAAAAAATTACCCAAATTTTACATTCAAATATATATTAAAAATATGTAAGGCGTAGACTCAGAATTTTGTAATTTTAAGTTCGAAACTTTGCGAGTACCTACATGCGAACGAACGAAGCCAAACGCCACGATAGGTGTACTAATTCAATATATGCCTTTATGGGATTTCAGAAAATGGTGCAACAAACTTTTTCCGCGACTGCTACTACCCATCAGAAGAAAAGGAAGACGAAGAAGTATGTCGCGAGGTAGTTGGGTCCACTGGAGACATCGTGAAGTGTAACGTGTGCACCAAAGACCTGTGCAATGCCTCAGAGAAAGCAACTACGAGCATTACTATGATCACAGCCGGCATCATTATATATTTATTTTTATTTTAAACAGATATCTAGCTAGATATTAAAGATAACGATAACTTCGTCAAATTACCATTCGTTCAGTATTATTATATTTATTTAAAACCAAAAGTAAGTTTAATTTTAGTAACCAAGATAGACTGATTAATTATAATATTATTTTTTTATGTTTTTTCCGAGCGATGGGACTCGCCTATGCTAGAGAGGTGGATGGTGCTACATGCCAGTTCGACAACTTAAATAATATTTTTGAAATGAATGTGATTAATTATTATTATTGAAGTTTATTATTGTAATTGTTCGATTGATTTTATGTGTATTTTGTAGTCGTATTTTATGTAGTATTTTTGTGTGTGTCTAGATTTGATTCTTAATTATTATTTTTTTGTTTTAGTATTTGATTTTTTAATGATTTGATTATTTTATAAAAAATTTAGTGACTATATAGATGTGACTGTTATAAATAAAAATTACGTGTATGTTGAAGTATTATTTATGGGTCTCCCTTGTTTTATCGAAAATAAATTAACAAATTTTCAGTTCCCAAACTATTTTCCGCATAATTTCATTTGCCAAATTATTACTTAACGAATAAACTCTTCACAAATAGCTATTACGCAAATCTAATTTTTGGCAAGTGAACGTTTAAGTAATAGTTTGCTTACCAAGTATACTTTCCAATAACATATAATACGCAAAATAAAATAAGCCAAATATTTGGTATCGTCAGTTTTCAGTTTCTGGTTTTACGTGCAAAATACGCTCGCTTCGCTCACTCAGCTCCTGCGTTGTTTATTTATTTTTATAACTCATCATTTGACTAAATGTTTACGGTCTTAAGATTGTTTGCCGTAATAAATCATTTGATTAAAGACCAACGATGAATGAATTAATGATATTATTATCCTAGGTTTAAAAAGATTTCTAACTTAGGTTAGGTTAGAAAAACACTTTTTTTTCTTAACTCCAGGAGCCGATTTTGAAGCGCTTCGGTTCACTGATTAGTATTGGTCTGACGGACAAAATGCACTAAGTGTTCATTCTAGGCAACACTTGGTCAAACTTCCTCACAAAGATTTTTAACTTAGGTTAGGTTAGGTTAGAAAAACACTTTTTTTCTTGACTCCAGGAGCCGATTTTGAAGCGCTTCGGTTTATTGATTAGTATTGGTCTGAGGAACAAATTGCACTAGGTGTTCATTCTGGGCAGCACTTGGTCAAACTTCCACGCAAAGATTTTTAGCTTAGGTTAGGTTACGTTAGAAAAACACTATTTTTTCTTGACTCCAGGAGCCGATTTTGAAGCGCTTCGGTTTAATGATTACTATTGGCCTGAGGAACAAAATGCACTAGGTCTTCATTCTGGGCAGCACTTGGTCCAACTTTCATACAAGGATTGGCAATGTCCTTTTGTCAAAATCTTTTCAGCAAAACGGCAGGCTCCCATTATTTATTTATTATTTTTTGTTTCTTCGCCATCAATTAAATTCTATCAAAAGTTCGAAATTTTTTTCAAGAAGTGTAATTTTAATATTATCATTAAGTACAACACGCGCATTTCAGATACTCACAATGCCATCTAAAGGCTCAAAATAGAACTAATGTTGTCAGTTCTGGTCCATAGATGGCGTAGTGCATTTTACATCATAAGAATGACTTGCCAATATTATTAGCCCAGTGCCTGGGGGTTTTTACCCAGAACTGTTTTAACTGTGGATGGATTTTAAAAAGAAGTGAGTGTAGTTTATTTTAGGTTGTAGAATGTTTTTGTGTAACAAAACTAATTTAACGTATATATTTACATATAGACAAAATTTCTGGTTACTTACTTAAAAAAATTCATTTTTGTCCACGTCAAATATTTTCTTCGATTTCTGATTTTTTTTTTATTGTAAAAAATTACACCAAAAGAATGAACCCCGGGATTAAAAGTATTCTATGTGCTATTCCTGGATAAGGTTTTCTATTATACCAATCTATATTCTATATGTCTTATTGAAATCCGTTCAACCGTTTGAGCGTGTAGAAGACGTAACAACCATACAAAACATACTATCGTTATGCGCGATTGTAATTATAAGTGAATTGGTTATTGTTTAACGGATTTCAATGAAACTTGGCACATGACTAGATCATGTCCTGGAATAACACATAGGATACTTTTTATTCCGGGAGTATGTTCCCATGGAATAATTATCTACTATCAAAAATAATATCTGACGTCGAAGAAAATTTTTGTGACGTGGACAAAAAAGTAAAAGATCAAATAACCAAAAATGTTGCCCATATATAAATATATACGTTACGTTATTTTTTTGATACATAATAACATTCTCCAGCCTTAAATAAATAACTCGATGTTCCCGTGATTTCACCCAAATCTTTAGTTACTACTCCACTCCTTTTAGTCGAAGCATGATGTTATATAGCTTAACCCTTCTTCAAAAAAAGGGCTACCCAACATTGAAAGAATTTTTCAATTCAAACTAGTAGGTCCTGAGATACTAATTTTTTGAACTATTGGAATCCCCATTTTATTTTTTCAAAATGAAGATCACAACCTTTTAATAGGTAAACTTTTTAGGGTTCCGTAACCAAATGGCAAAAATGGAACCCATAGTTTCGCCATGTCTGTCCGTCCGCCCGTCCTCGCTTAATCTCTAGGTGACCGTTAGCACTAGAGAGCTGAAATTTGGTACCAATATGTATATCAATTACGCCGACAAAGTAAAAAAATAAAAATTGGAAAAAAATGTTTTATTACGGTAGTCCCCCTACACGTAAAGTGGAAAGTGTTTTATTCTTATTGTTGAATAGTAAACTATATTTATAGTAAACCCCTATTCATTTTTGAATCATATTCATTTTTTACTATAATCATTTTTTATAATATTGTTACGCCGTGAAACTTGAGTACGCTATATCTTCGACAGAACCAAGGGTAGCATCAAATAATTAAAACGCATTGCCGTGCGAAGCTTCTAGAATAGGAGTACATACTCAGGCCTGGCAAATTCCAGAAAAGTCCGACATACACTATTATTATTAGATGAAATTCAGTAGGTAGTTATGTGGGCGGATAAGGGAATTTGTACCTTCCGGTATTAGCAATAGAGTCGAAACTCGCATGCAAGGTGTTAGATAAGTACCTACTTACGAGAGTAATAATAATGATTTATGGCCTCCCGATTCGACCCCATTGTTCTAGAATGTCCTTGAACCGTCGGTATCGAGAAATGTCGATGGCTTCGCATATAAATACGGGCCCCCGGCTAGAAGCGAGTTCAGTTTGATTTCGTCAGCGATACAGAGCGAACTACCTAAGTGCTTGAAGTGATACCTAGCGACCTAAGCGATACTAAACGGAACTCTGAGTGTTTATAGTGATTGGTTATTTGTTGATTGGACTAATTTGTCATTGTTTTGTGGTGAATAAAGTTCTCTGCAAGTAAACCGGCATTTAATTACTCACGTTCGTAACAACTGGTGTCAGAAGTGAGATGCCATTACTACAGAGGGACGACGAACAGGGACCACGAACAAGGAGGCAAGTGGAGATGGATGCTGCACGTCAACGTCTGGAAGCGGAAGATCGGGCTGGTATGGGAGCTACGGCAGCTGCTGAGGCGCCAACAGGGCCATCCTCGGAAATGAACCTCGCCGCAGTGTTGGCCGCCATGCAAGCTAGTATGGAACAAGCCCGCCGCGAACAGGAAGCTGCCCGCCGCGAACAGGAAGCTGCCCGCCGCGAACAAGAGGCTAACCAACGTAAGCTCCAGGACCTAATCGCGGCTAACCAGGAAGCAGCCCGCCGCGAACAGGAGGAAGCCCGCCGGGATCAAGAGGCTAAGCAGAACCTGATCCTCGAAAAAATCGATCACGGCCTCGTCACGTTGGGCGAAAAAGTGAAAAATCTCACCTTAGAGGTCAAGGAGGTTTCCGCCCGAGCTGATAGCCTCGAAACCAGAATTGATAGCCACGAAGATCGCCTGCTGGACATCAACAAAAAAATTGTAAAGCTCGAAGCACGCGAACCCGTTGCTGTTAGCGCACCATCGCACACCCACTGTGCATCAGCCGCAAAATTTGATATGCCGCGTTTTGATGGCACGTCGTCCTGGACGGCTTTTAAGTACCAATTCCAAACACTGGTCAAGACGAACCGCTGGGATGATGACCAGTCTTTCACGGCGTTAACTTTGGCCCTACGAGGCGACGCTCTGCTGGTCCTAGAGAACCTTCCTTCAGACGGCAGGACGTTGGAGCGTCTAATGGAGGGACTAGACACTCGCTATGGTGACAAGCACCTCGAACATGTTTTCCGCGCGCAACTTCGCGAGAGAACGCAGAGGTCGAACGAGAGCCTTCAGCAGTAGGGAGTAGAGGTTGAACGGCTGGTCCGGCGGGCATACATGTCGATGACACCGGAGATGGTGGAAGTAAATCTGGTGCAAGCATTCATCGACGGTCTACGGGATACTGAAGTCAGGGCTACGGTGCGACTCGGACACCACCAAACTCTGAAGAGTGCGATGGCCCACGCTTTGGAAGTGGAAGCCGTACGACAAGACTCACGTACGCACAGAGTTCGGGAAGTGGTGGTCTCACCTTCAGTGCAACCACATCACCGAGAAGTGGCTTCGTCGGCAAAGTCCCGCTATATTCCGACGTGTTATGGATGTGGAGAAAAAGGGCACATTCGTACCGATTGCCCCAAGAGGAAGAGGAGAAGTGTGGACTCCGGAACTCAAGTTAACGAGGAGTCGTTAAAACTAAATGTCGCCAGGGCCGCGGGGCGGGTGCTGGCTGGTCAACTGAAGGCCCCAACCATCACCATCAATCAAGTCCACAACGGAAATAGTTTGATCATCGAGGGAACGCTGAATCAACGTGCTTGCAATTTCACCGTTGACACCGGGGCGTCACGGACTATTATAAGACCTGAGTTGCTGAAACGCACCATCTTGTGGCAAACAGAAACCCCAGCCTACCGACTTCAGACAGCCACCGGCCAGCCAGTCTCCGTCCTCGGTGATACAGAAATCGAATTTAAAATCGGTGATCAAGTGTACACCCATTCCGCGTTAATTGCGAATATTACCGACGATTGCATACTGGGTCTCGACTTCCTGCGAAATTACCGATGTGTTTTAGATATCGATAAAGGAGTATTGAAATTCCCAGACCAAGAAGTCTTCCTGCAAGGAATTAACACATGCAACCTCTATTGCTTAAAGGATACCACATTGGCTCCAAGAACGGAAACCTTAGTCGAAGTTAAATTTCCTAAGAAAATTAGGCAACGCAGATGTGTTATGGTTGAAGACATTGGGCGGCACCCGGAACTTATCACCGCGAGGACATTAGTTATGACGAAAGGAAGATCCAAGGTCAGGATAGTGAATCTTGGGAAAAAGGAGATCCAGTTGAAGAAAAACAGTGTTGTTGGAAGATGTGAAGAAGTGAAGTATCTCCGCCAAATCAACACATCTTCAGTAAAACAAGACGCAATAAAAGGTGAACCTGATCACATTCAGCAACTTCTGGAAAATTCTAAGAGCAATTTATCAATTTCGGAACTACAGCAAGCCAAGGAATTTCTGCTACGGTTCCGGGATATCTTTGCAACGGGAAAAGATTGCGGAAGAACAGGTCTCGTCAAGCATGAGATAGATACAGGTGATGCTAGACCAATTAAACAGAGACCGCGCCGCATACCCTGGGCTAAAGAAACTGAGGTAGCAGAAATGGTAAAGGATATGGCTGATAGCGGAATAATTGAACCTTCTACGAGCCCATGGTCTTCTCCTGTCGTTCTGGTGAAGAAGAAGGACGGCAGTACCAGATTCTGTGTAGACTACAGAAGGCTGAATGATGTAACGAAGAAGGACAGTTATCCCTTGCCTAGGATAGACGACACACTGGATATGCTCAGTGGTATGAAGTGGTTTTCAACCATTGACTTGAAAAGTGGCTACTGGCAAGTGGAAATTAGCGAGAAAGATAAGGAAAAGACAGCGTTCAGTACAGGAATTGGCAACGGCCTGTGGCAATTTAACGTTATGCCTTTTGGATTGTGCAACGCTCCAGCGACGTTTGAACGCCTCATGGATAGAGTCATGCTGGGCCTTCTTGGTGACGTCTGTCTGGTATATTTGGATGACGTCATTATAATGGGCCGCACTTTTAAGGAACATCTGAGAAATATGGAGAAGGTATTCACCAGGATACGGGGGGCTAACCTAAAACTAAGCCCAAAGAAGTGTGCCCTGTTCAAGAAGGAGGTCAGCTACCTAGGACATGTCATCTGCGCCGATGGAGTGAGAACCGATCCTGAGAAGATAAAGGCTGTCCAACAGTGGCCGGCTCCAAAGAACAAAACAGAAGTACGTGCATTTCTAGGGTTGTGCACATACTACAGACGGTTTGTTATGAGTTTTTCGGACATTGCAAAACCTTTACATCAGCTGACTGAGGATAAACGAGATTTTATCTGGGACAAGAACTGTGAGTCAGCATTCAACGAATTAAAGCAACGGCTATGTGAAGCGCCTATACTGGGGTATCCGAGCAGAGATGGAAGATTTGTCGTCGATACCGACGCCAGCAACACAGGAATTGGTGGAGTGCTGTCGCAGGTGCAAGAAGATAGGCAAGTCGTGATCGCTTACTTCAGTAAGGCACTTTCAAAACCAGAAAGGAACTACTGCGTAACTCGACGAGAACTACTGGCTGTTGTAAAAACTTTGCAACATTTCCACAAGTACCTCATAGGGAGACAGTTTACGCTGAGGACGGACCACGCTGCATTGAAATGGCTTCTACAATTCAAAAACCCTGAGGGTCAAGTTGCAAGATGGCTAGAGCAGTTGCAGGAGTTCAACTTTGTGACGGAACATCGTAGTGGAAAAGGGCATAACAATGCTGACGCCCTGTCGCGACGTCCATGTAATGAGGACTGTAGACATTGCCAGCAAAATGAAGCCCGGGAACACGTGAACTTAATTAGGGCTGAAGGCAACTTTAAGAAGTCCCAGGAAGAAGATGACGATATTCGACCTATACTGGACTGGAAGCGTAGTGGAACTAGGCCTCAGTGGAATGAAGTATCGTCACATAGTCCTATCACAAAGAGCTACTGGGCACAGTGGGACAGTTTAGTCCTAGAAAATGACGTGCTTTGTAGGAAATGGGAATCGAACGATGGCAAGGAGGTGACCACACAAGTGATAGTACCACGACGTGAAGTGGTCCCCCTGCTTCAGGAGATACACGATGGCGCTTCTGGTGGACACCTGGGAATCAAGAAAACTCTACTGAAAGTGAGACAGCGGTATTACTGGCTCAATTGTAGAGAAGACATAGAGCAATGGTGTCGGAAATGTACAGCATGCGCATCCGTGAAAGGACCACAGACTAGGAGCAGGGGCAAGCTTCAGTTGTACAATGTAGGAGCCCCATGGGAACGCATTGCCATCGACGTTGCTGGACCTTTCCCAGTGACAGATGACGGAAACAAATACATAGTGGTGATACAGGACTATTTCACAAAGTGGCCTGAAGTTTTCGCCATACCCAATCAGGAAGCGACGACAGTGGCGAAAAAGGTGGTCGAAGAAGTAGTATGTCGGTATGGCGCACCTTTGGAGATCCATTCCGATCAAGGCCGCAACTTCGAATCTGCGCTGTTCCAGGAAATGTGCACTCTTCTGGGGATTTACAAGACACGTACAACACCTGCGCACCCACAGTCGGACGGAATGGTGGAGAGGTTTAACCAGACCCTGGAGAATCACCTGGCTAAGGTTGTCGATGACCATCAGAAAGATTGGGACCGGTATATTCCACTATTTCTGATGTCTTATCGATCAGCAGTGCATGATAGCACGGGCCATACCCCAGCAAGAGTGAATTTCGGCAGGGAGATGAGACTTCCAGTCGATACCATAACCGGCGTGCCACCTGACAAGACTAAGCCAGTTACGGACTTCGTAAGTGACCTCCAAGATCAATTGGATGAAGTGCATAAACGAGTGCGTGAGAATAGCCTGCACACCAGCGTTAAAATGAAAACTCGATACGACCGCAATGCCAACGCCAAGGGATTTGAGGAAGGTGCACTGGTTTGGCTCCACAACCCACTTCGACGAAAAGGGAAGTCGCCGAAACTTCAAGCTCAATGGGAGGGACCCTACACCGTGATAAAAAGGATCAACGACGTTACCTACCGCATCAAGAAAGGGTTACGAGGGAAACCTAAGGTAGTCCACGTGGATAGATTGGCGCCGTATCACGGATCTAATAATGCTCGGGACGAGCATGACTAAGAGGGGGGCACTGTTACGCCGTGAAACTTGAGTACGCTATATCTTCGACAGCACCAAGGGTAGCATCAAATAATTAAAACGCATTGCCGTGCGAAGCTTCTAGAATAGGAGTACATACTCAGGCCTGGCAAATTCCAGAAAAGTCCGACATACACTATTATTATTAGATGAAATTCAGTAGGTAGTTATGTGGGCGGATAAGGGAATTTGTACCTTCCGGTATTAGCAATAGAGTCGAAACTCGCATGCAAGGTGTTAGATAAGTACCTACTTACGAGAGTAATAATAATGATTTATGGCCTCCCGATTCGACCCCATTGTTCTAGAATGTCCTTGAACCGTCGGTATCGAGAAATGTCGATGGCTTCGCATATAAATACGGGCCCCCGGCTAGAAGCGAGTTCAGTTTGATTTCGTCAGCGATACAGAGCGAACTACCTAAGTGCTTGAAGTGATACCTAGCGACCTAAGCGATACTAAACGGAACTCTGAGTGTTTATAGTGATTGGTTATTTGTTGATTGGACTAATTTGTCATTGTTTTGTGGTGAATAAAGTTCTCTGCAAGTAAACCGGCATTTAATTACTCACGTTCGTAACAATATCAATAGTTTCGGAAATAATCGCTCCAAAAGTAAAAAACAATGTATGTGTCCCCCTCTAACTTTTGAACAATAAGTTTAGAAAATATGAAAAATAAAACTGGAAAGTAGAGCTTTATAAAGACTTTCTAGGAAAATTATTATGAACTTGATGGGACGAACAGTTTTTGAATAGTTGGGGACACTTATTGTGACGGACGAGAAACTATGGAACCCTACACTGAGCGTGGAGCGACACGCTCTTGGCCGGTTTTTCTACATATTATTAGCTACTCAAATAATATTTTCTTTTTAAAATCCATCCACAGTAACAAAAGTTTCATTATAGACAGTTCTACTGATTATCGTTGGACTGTTGGTTTGGTTTTAGCTAGTAGTTTTGTTAACTGACTTAAAAAAAAGGGGAAGGTTCTCAAATCAGTTGCATTTTTTTATGTTTCGCAGAACTTAATAAGTCAATTTTGAATCGATTTGCGACCAGGTATGCTTCCAGATTTTTATCAAAATCTTATCCTGGAAATGGTATCCATAAGGAATCGAGGGAATTTCTTAAATATTTATCATTTATAGTGTCGAAAACTGTAAAATCCGAAAGGTTGTCACCGTGACCCCAGATCGAAGGCAACGAAGGAACGGGCTAAGGGTTTTGTCAGTAAGAATCTGACACACCCTCCCGCTTCGCCCAAGAGTGGGAGAAGTCATTCTGATGATTCACCTACCATAAAACTAAAAAAAAAGCATCAATGTGGCGCGTGCTCTTCCACCGTGTGAACGTGATATCGTTCTGTTATTGCCTATTATACTAATCGTGGCTGAGTGTTTACGGGATTTATTACAGTTAGGGCCTGTTTCACCACCTATGATTAAGTTTCGAGTATCTTACTTGGCAGATAATTTCATACAAATTCTGTTCCATTTTTGAATTTATTTAGTGACTTGTGCAACATTGTGAAACAGGCCCTTACCATGAAACTTTTGAAACAACATTTACTTTGCAATGGTGCAATTTGAGCAAGATATCGCTAGCGAAGGTGGAAAATGATAGTAGTATAAAGTATAAGGGTGACTTTGAGGCTGAGGTGACTTGACATTTGCTGACACCGGCTCATGTGATGAGTGCTAAATAACGCTCGCCGTTCAACCTTCCATATACTGGGTGTAAGGAACATCTTCCCACAATTTTTTTTTTCAGGAAATGAAAAAAAAATCGACGTCTCCATACAAACTGCCCGATAAAATGTATAATTTTTTATGGTGAGGCTGATTTTTTTTTCGTATCCTGAAAAAAATATTTGTGATAAGATGTTCAGATTCGTCTACTGAGCAAGCCTTTAAAGTTTGTAGAGGGCTGTCCCTTACACCCAGTACGTTGATCTATCGAAAACCACAATAGAAAAACTATCAACTAAAGTAAATAAAAACCTAACGCTAGTTTATAATATGAAAACTAACTGCATAAGCTATTATCGGGGATTCCCAGCTAGTTGTGAATTATCTAATACTAATCAGCGATACGAAGGTGGATCTTTTGTTCAAAACCGGTTTCGCCAGCGTTATCAGTTAAGTTCGAAAACAACATGTAGGTATTGTGTAGATAGGATTTTTTTTAAGGTGTGATATCATCAATATGACTTCTCCCGCTCTGGGTGGTGCGGGGGGCGAGTCAGACTTCTAAGGACTAAAACCCACTCCTGTGTCTTCTTTGCCTTCGTTCCGGGGTCCCGGGGATTCTCTTTCCCACGCTGAAAACCAGCGCTGCGGACTAGTCACACTATTTAAATTGTCACTTACGGGATATCTTCCGTGATTTTTAATTATTTTGAGTTCAAGCGACAATTTAAATTGTGAAGCAAACCGTGATAGCCTAAAACAGTGTTTAGTCGCACTATGTCGCATTATGCTGAGCGTGCTTATATTTCATGTCTTTTTTTCAATAACGTCTAATTGTAAACTAGCCACTGTGTTATCCTGCAAATAAAAGGTTTTTCTTGCATTCTTTCGTTCAAGCCAGGGCCCTTACATTTTGTTTACATGTTTTATTGAGGCTTTCATAGAATAAAACACGCCGTCAACGACTTGAGCTTAGTCCGAGCTGTTACCTGACATCTGGATGGCGAGCTACCCATTGCTCACTGTCCGCAAACCCACGCCTACGGCGCAAGGGCCAGACCCTCGCACGTGCAGCCGCCTCCTTCGCTAGTATTACTGCTTCGCAGAAGAAGGTAGCCGCTTGATGTATAAGATAGGGGAGAATGCGCCTTCTGCGACGCACGGGAGGAGGTGTATGGCGGCATAGTGACGCGATCGTGTATTGAGCATGTGTGGGTTCAAACTACCTAGTTTGCAGCATGGCTTTATTGTATATTGAACTGAGATATCAAATCAGTATGGTATGCCGTCGGGGTGTGTCTTGATAACGGTATCTTCGTAAGTAACAGACAATCACAGCGAACAATTTTAAGTAATAAAAAGATTATTGATTATGATGTTTACGAAAAGTGGAAAATACAATAAATAGTAGATTGTATCATAAAGGAGCAAAACAATTGACTCCAGAGAGGAGTGAATTCAATTCTTTAGTAAAATCCTGAACGTAGCGAGGGATTTAAAGTACATCGCCCGAGCCAAAAATATATTTGCGTCCAAGTGATACACTCTACTTTTCATCACCCTCTATGAGGAAATAAAAGGTGTCTCATAATTTGTTCACTGTCATTTGAAGAACTCATTAAAAAAAAAACTATAAATTTCTAACAATCCGTGAAAATTTACGAAAATACGGGTTTTAGTTCGCGTGTTTTAAATTTGATTTTATTTATTTTTTACTAGCTTTAGGCCGCAGCTTCGCCCGCGATGTCACTTAGGAATACAGCAGCTTTCTATTGGTGAAAAAAAATTTGCAATCGGACCAGTACTTTCACAGATTACCTCATACAAACAAAAAAAACAAACTTTACCTCTTTATTATATTAGTATAGAGTATAGATTCAGCCGGCAGCGCGACTATGGGTTATTGTACTAGCCAGTCTTTATTCAACAATATCTGCGTGCGATTTCTTTGGCGCTGAACACTAAGATGTCCTAAATACAAAAAGTGTTTTACATAAAGAGGATTAAAAACTCATTACTGCCCGCTTAAAGATTCTTATAGAAAACACTGCCTATGGGTGCATATACCTACCTACATAAACACAATGCTCTTTGAAAACAACTTGATTTGAAATGTCAAGCACTGGTTTGTAAGGCGTACAAAGTCGTCCTTTTCGAATATCTGTGATGAAAATAACGGTACAGTAGGACGAATAAGCCATGGACCACTGAATCAATTAAAAAAACCGGTTAAATGCAAGTCGGACTAGCGCAAAGGGTTTCGTAGCATCTAAAAATCGGTAAAACAATCACGTTTGTTGTATGGGAACCCCTCCTTAAATATTCATTTTATTATGTTTTTAGTATTAATATAATTTATACGCCAACAGAAATACATCATAATATATTGTCAAAATTTCAACTGTCTAGCTATCACGGTTCATGAGATTCAGCCTAGTGACAGACGGATAGATAGAGACAGACGGTCAGCGGAGACTTTGCAATGAGGTCCCATTTTACATAGGGTAACGGGTAAAAAGGGTAAGGGTAGAATGGTACAGAACCCTTGAAATGATTTATACTAACAAGTTTTTTTTAAAAGGTAAATCCAATCCCAATGACACAGACAAGACTATAACAGATAAGACTATAGATTAAAATATAATATATATAGGAATAGAACGAACGTTTTTTATCAAAAACTGTAACAAGTAACGACTAACAGCCAGATAATGACGCGTTCATAGATATTATATCGAAGTACGTATAGGCGCGGCTCGGGCGAAGTGGCGCGAGGTTACGGGCGTTGTATGCGATCGCAAAATGCCTCCGAAGCTTAAGGGACAGATATATTATAAATGCATCATACGTCCTGTGCTCCTGTACGGCGGCGAGTGTTGGCCAGCACTGGGCAGACACACCCAGGAGCTTCGCGTCACGGAGATGAAGATGCTGAGGTGGATGAGCGGCGTAACGCAATCCGATTGCATACGCAACTCATTCATCCGAGGTAGTCTTGGTGTCCGTGACGTGGGGGAAAAACTGCAAGAGTGTCGTCTGCGATGGTATGGCCACATCATACGCTTATGGAGTATGTTGGCCGGAGATGCGCTAGGTCTCGTGGTCGCCCTCGCAAGCGCTGGCCGGATGTCGTCAAGTCCGACATGAGAGCCAATGGCTTTCCTGAAAAGGATGTAGAAGATCGGGCAAAGTGGAGCAAGCTAAGCCGGAAGGCGGATCCTGGCAAAAGCCGGGATTAACGCCAGTTAGAAGAAGACATTATATCGAAGTACGATTTGGACGATGAACTAAGTACGCGGCGGCGACGATTGCGCAGCATCTCGGTTTTCTTGGGCAGTAGTACAACCTAGATGTTCGGCAGTACACCACCTTGGGCGACCGTAACGCGGGAGAGTACCTTGTTCAACTCCTCGTCGTTGCGGATGGCCCATTGAAGATGACGCGGAAAAATCCTGGTCTCCTTGTTGTCTCTCGCGGCGTTGCCGGCCAACTGCAGAACCTCAGCAGCCAGATACTCCATCACAGGAGCTATAGTATATTATATAAGTAGAGAAGGAACAAAGAAGATTAGACAAAACTATTATTTATTTATTTATTAAACCTTCATGCAACACAGAAGGTACACAAGCGGACGTAATGCTATAGGCATTTTCTACCAGTCAACCTAGGGTGGTGAAGAGGACGTAGCAGGTGCATAAAAAAAAAAATGAATATTAGAAAATAACGGGTAGGGCATTATGAAGCACTCATGTAGAATAGGCAGCAAAGATAAATATGCAATTATTCGGTAAATCTCAGGTATAAAACATGTTTGTCAGCGTAAGTTAATGGATAGATATAGTTATGTAAACAATAACCAAATGTGAATAAGATTTCAGAAAGCATGTCGAAAAGCTGTCTGTAAAATTATCAATTTGCTAAACTGTGAAAAATGCGCAGGTGTTAATTTCTTGAGGAAATATAACATTTAGGGCCTGTTTCACAATGTCCGAGTAGGCACTACTCACTGAATAAATTCAAAAATTTGACAGAATTTGTATGAAATTATCTGTCAAGTAAGATACTCGAAACTTAATCATAGGTGGTGAAATAGGCCCTCAAACTTTCAGTTACCTAAGCCCTATATTAGCCCTATTTATCAATTTATAAATATAAAAAGGTAAATACCCGGGAATATTAAAAACTGTAGTGGTAATGTCTATTTTTAAACATGGTTCACATATTACGTACGGATTACTCGAGTTACTGGCCGATAAGATAAATAAAATTGAGGAAAAGTTAACAAATGCCCAACACGGTTTAAAGACATGATAGGAGTGGCCACGGCTCTTGCACAGTTCTCAATCATATTCGTGAGTCCTTGGATCAGCGGAAGCAGATGGTGGTGGTCTATATTGATTTAATAAAAGCATTTGAGGCCTTGAAGCACTACCACTACTAGCTGCTTCAAGCTTTGCAGTAAAGTGAGGTCGCAAGCCCACTTAATACATGGCTTCATGAGTACTTCGTAGGCTGGATGCTGAGAACTGTGGTCGAGTGATCAGGGAAGCTAAACGTATCACCCGGTGTGCCCCACGGAGCGCTATGCGGTCCGGTTGGCTTTATTGTGAATCTTAACAGCATGTGCAATGTGTTGCACAACTGTGGTGTAATATATATATATAGGGTGACTGGTGACCAATACTTTAACGTGATTGTACTCATGGTAACGTACCCACCCATGTGTTTATTTTAGCATACTTACTGGTCAAAATGTACTGAACTGCGGATTTTTTTTCGCGATTTCAGGTTTGGTCCCCTAGTAAAAGTTTTTTGTTATCACGATTACAACCACGTGTTTAAGTATCGGTTACTAATTATTGTAAGTGACCCTATTATACAGGTATGCAGATGATACAATCATACCTGGTATACGCTGATAACGATCTAAATGTGTGAAATTCATGTGACATTACATCAAATGGTTCTGAAATTTATATCTTTGTAGGAATTGTTCTGGTTGTTTTTTATACATGCACATTGCACTGATTTGGATAAAATTTACTGTTTCTACCGGGGCACGTGGCTCTAGCAGGCAGTCAGTAGTCAATCGTTTGACGAGAACAAAATCAGGGAAATAAAAAGTGACTTGTGTGAATAAAGTTAGTCATGTTGAAGTAGTACTCCAACCGATTTCGGAAATTTTATAAGATAGGAATACGAAGACATGTGACATCCACCAAACCACAATGGGCCCGCGCAGTGGATAATGGCCCATTCCCTCTCCTAGAGAGGAGACCTGAGTCCAAGCAGTGGGAACATTACAAGGCCGATAATGCTAAAAAATAAGATGGGCGCACTATAATGATAGGAAACAAAGATAATAGGGCTATGATCTAGACTGGTTACCAGGAACTGTGTTATGACTATGGCCCTTGCCTGAACAATGTTACACCTACATCTGTCGCCAAGGCTCACTAGAATGCCGCCGCCTTGGTCACAATGACAAACTTTCTCCATTTGTATCAAAATATACTATATTTTAAATTGAAGCGGTTGATCAAACCTTCAACTTAGATAAGCATCTTAATTTCTAATAGCGGCCAGGAGTGCTATTCTCTAAGAAAACAGTATTGCCGGCAACGTTGTGCGCAAAGCTGTTTTTCGAAGGCTCTTTTAAAAGTAGCATTCCTGGTAACGCAGCAGGTAACATTAGGTAACTATTGACTGAAGTCTTATAAGTGACGCATTTTAGTTTTCGACAACCACGCGAATGAACTCACGTACACAGCTAGCCTTACTTTGATTCGATGAAATGTCGCAGTCTGAAGCGCAAGTTAGCGTTAGCATTAGCATTATAATGTTCCCACTGCTGGGACTCAGGCCTCCTCTCTTGGAGAGGGAGTGGACCATAATCCATGAACAAATTGCGGATTGGTGGATGTCACATGTCTAAGCGTAAGTTATAACGTCTGAATTCAATTCAGGGAAGCTGAGTCATGCTGAGGAAAGATTAGAAGAGAACATGAAGGTGAAAGTCAAAGTCAAAAGGTTTATTTGTGCACACAGATACTTAACTGCAAAGTAGGTGTTACAAAAATATAAGTGTCTCCGTGTTCTACCAGAGTAAGTGGCATAAAAAATATACTAGTTAAATATTAGTTTGGTATGTGTATCAAACTAATATTTAACTAGTATATTTTGTTATAGAAATATCAATATATTGTCTTTTGCCTTTTGACATAGAAGTTGTATTACATGTAGGTACACCCATTACCGATGAAATAACTTAGTATATAAGTATCTATTACTTGATAAAAATAAAAACCATTCTAAATAGTTAATTTGATATTCCTTAATTTTTGTGAATATCTTTTATTTAAAGATAACATTACATTTTTAACGCGCGTGCTACAAACTGTTGTGAATCACATAAATCAGATTGAATTTCGGTGATTCACCTGTATAATTTTATCTACGATAATGTATAAGTTGGGTACTTGTAATTGCATATTCATATCTAAATGGTGTTCAATAAAATTAAAGTACGAGTATTTGTATTATTTTCCTTGAATAATTTATTTTATTTTACAATTTATGTACACACAAATATACACAAGAAAACATTATATTACAGAAATATGTACAAAGGTACTGCTTATTTCATAAAGAAATTTCTCCCAGCAGACCATCGAAAGAGAGATTATGTGAAATGTAGACAAGATAGTGTGCAAGAAAAAGAAAAGAAAAGTTTATGGAGAGTTAAATTAACGTAATAAATACATATATGTACACTATACAGGAGAGATATAATAATCTTGCAATCAGTTTTCCAACTGTAAGCAGATGTGATGAAATAAAACATGGCTTTCAGAGCAATATCGGGGGACAATCTCTATAGTTATTTATGTGCCAGTTATTTCCAAAAATATCCACATTTTCAGTCTTCGTAGTGATTCTGAAATGATCAGTGGTAGTTGGTTTGGATGACAGCAAAACTTGCTTTGTATTCGGAACAGAAAGATCTGATCTTTTCCTTAACTCTCTTTATCTAAAAAGTGTGTTTCAGAGATCCTCAGAAACCACGGTGAGTTCGAGATTTGCTTTAGGATATCATTTTGAACCCTTTGTATTATGCTTATGCTGGATTCAGATGCTGAGCCTTATATATCGAGCCCGTATATACAAATAGGTTTCAGCATAGTCTTATAAATAAGGAAATTGCTGCCCAAGGATAAATTGGGGTTCCTTGCAAGTAACAGTTCTCTGTATTTTAAGTTTATTTTCTCCATCCTTTTTTTCTCCATGTGTTTCCTTCTACGGTCTAAGTGCATTCCCAGATATTTGTCGCTAGCTTAGATATTTCCCGCCCGCCCCTTCTCCTTGCTCCGGACAATGGCCTGTACCAGGGCCCACACACCTCTACCGTATGTGTGTCACCTCACCGTGGCCTCCGGGCGGTCAACATATTGGCGACACCCGGGCGTTCCTTCCTCCTGAATCCAATGCAGGAACCTCCCGAATTTAACATATCCGGTGAGGACCTGCGTCATACGGAAGGTGACAATGCCGTGACATTTTTCAAACTACTCCGCAAAGAGGAGACTTACGCCATTATGGTGGCGTGCCCAAAATTCCGCATATGGTAATAATGGCTTACAAGAATGCAAAACAAAATTCTCCGAAATTAAAGCGTTAAAAAGAAACACAACTCTGTATATATAATGAATATCACTTATCTTCTGTGAATGTTTTGAGTTATTAGTAATTACTAATACTTCTCTGTATTAACTTATCTGAGGAGTATCATAAAAGCACGATTAGCCCATTTCTTTGTCACACTCATTATCACTGTCACAAATTGCACATATAAATAAAAGTAATCAACATAGCCAGTAGTTTGCATTTGGAATAGACGTTTTACCAGAGTGTTAACTTAAAATATTAAAATAATGGCTAAGTGCTTTTATATTTTCGTGTTGCTGATTGTTTGTAATATCACAAGAGGTATGTTACGTTTTTATAATTACCTTTTTTTGCTTAAGTTTTAATTGATTTTGCGAGGGGTCAAACAATTTCTTGGTCTTCTGAAAAAGACTTATACTCTTCACTAAATTCTTCGCCAAAACTCTATTGACACATTAATTAACAACCAACGTTTCATATTCTTTTATTTCACAATTAATTTCACAAATGTTTTATTTATAAAAACTAGCTTCACAATCATTCATTTGGCAAATTCTTCTCTTTAGGTACAAATGTTTCGAGTGATATTTAATCCATAATATACATACATTTTTATTTCGATAATATTTTGAAAAAATTACGCTTTTTTTTATTTTCTTACTTTATACTGAAATAATATTTTATTAAATAATTAATGTAATTTTACTAGTAGGTACGATTAGGGTTTGCGCTCTTAAGCCGTACTTATCACTCGTATTATAATGTTAAATTTAAATGTTCTCTTATTGTACGGCTTTGCTACTCCGAGAGCGAAATAAATATTTAACTAAAGCATTTATGTATTTCCTTCTTAGGTGATGTGATAAGCACATCCACCTCTGTGCCGCTAACGAACACGTCTACCAGTGAACCACCGACAAGCACATCCACCGCTGCACCGCCAACGAACACATCTACCAGTGAACCGCCGACAAACACAACTACCAGTGCACCACCGACGAACATAACTACAAGTGCACCGCCGACGAACACAACGACCACTGCTCCGCCAACGAATACAACTACCAGTGCACCGCCAACGAACACAACTACCAGTGCACCGCCGACGAACACAACTACCAGTGCACCACCGACGAACACAACTACCAGTGCACCGCCGACGAACACAACTACCAGTGCACCACCGACGAACACAACTACCAGTGCACCGCCGACGAACACAACTACCAGTGCACCACCGACGAACACAACTACCAGTGTTCCACCGACGAACACAACTACCAGTGCACCACCGACGAACACAACTACCAGTGCTCCACCAACGAACACAACCACCAGTGCACCACCGACGAACACAACTACCAGTGCACCACCGACGAACACAACTACCAGTGCACCACCGACGAACACAACTACCAGTGCACCACCGACGAACACAACTACCAGTGCACCACCGACGAACACAACTACCAGTGCTCCGCCAACGAATACAACTACCAGTGTGCCACCAACGAACACAACTACCAGTGCACCGCCAACGAACACAACTACCAGTGCACCACCGACGAACACAACTACCAGTACTCCGCCAACGAACACAACTACCAGTGCACCACCGACGAACACAACTACCAGGGCACCGCCGATGAACACAACTACCAGTGCTCCGCCAACGAATACAACTACCAGTGCACCACCGACGAACACAACTACAAGTGCACCGCCGACGAACACAACTACCAGTGCACCGCCGACGAACACAACTACCAGTGCACCACCGACGATCACAACTACCAGTGCACCACCGACGAACACAACTACCAGTGCACCGCCGACGAACACAACTACCAGTGCACCACCGACGAACACAACTACCAGTGCTCCACCAACGAACACAACTACCAGTGCTCCACCAACGAACACAACTACCAGTGCTCCACCAACGAATACAACTACTACTGCTCCGCCAACGAATACAACTACCAGTGAACCGCCAACGAACACAACTACCAGTGCACCGCCGACGAACACAACTACCAGTGCACCACCGACGAACATAACTACCAGTGCACCGCCGACAAACACAACTACCACTGCTCCGCCAACGAATACAACTACCAGTGCACCGCCAACGAACACAACTACCAGTGCACCGCCGACGAACACAACTACCAGTGCACCACCGACGAACACAACTACCAGTGCTCCACCGACGAACACAACTACCAGTGCACCACCGACGAACACAACTACCAGTGCTCCACCGACGAACACAACCACCAGTGCACCACCGACGAACACAACTACCAGTGCACCACCGACGAACACAACTACCAGTGCACCACCGACAACCACAACTACTAGTGCACCACCGACGAACACAACTACCAGTGCACCACCGACAAACATAACTACCAGTGCACCACCGACAACCACAACTACCAGTGCACCACCGACAACCACAACTACCAGTGCACCACCGACGAACACAACTACCAGTGCACCACCGACAACCACAACTACCAGTGCACCACCGACGAACACAACTACCAGTGCACCACCGACAAACACAACTACCAGTGCACCACCCACAAACACATCCACCACTGAACCACCAGCGAACACTTCAACCAACCTTAAAAAGAGCATTTTCATGGTCATAATCGGCTTGGTATCAAGTTTTCTACTTCAAAAGTTATCTAGCTAGATTTTAAAGACTTCAGTATTATATAGTTTTAATTAATTCATTATTTAAGTTGGTACTTTATTTATTTATAACAGAATGCAACGACAATATACTTTTAAACGACTAATAACATGTTCTATAGCACTTCAATGTAAAAGCCCCATTCCATCCAAACAATTACCCCGATTTCACTTCTGCAAGTTTAAATCAGTCCATTGAGGAGGAGTCTAATTCAACTCGTCATCTTTGTCTATAACTATATCGAGAAATTATTTTATATCACGCGTATACATCATCACGCAAAACCTATTAACGGATCTTAAATTTTTTACATATACAAGTATTTTTTCATTTACATTTTTAAAAGAAAATACAAAAACTGCATAATTATAATTATTAATTTTTATATTTACTGAAGGGATTTAATCTCACGACACAGGGTATCTTAATGTGGGGGCCAGAGATATATTGTAAATTTAAGTATGTAAGTCTAGTGATGTACCTAATTAATGTATAATATTTTTAGTACTATTGTTAGAACAAATAAACATTATTTTTATTATCATTTCGTTTTTTTGATTAGTCTAGTCTGTTATTGAATACATTTTTAAATATTTCTTGAAAACATTGTAACCCACCGGTATCAGGAACAGGGTCCGAGCTAGGCGGCGCGGCGGTCAGGGCTCCATAGAAAAGAACCTCCAAACAATACAAACCAGGAGTATTTTTTTCTTAATCAAGACCTTGATCCAGCTGCCCAATAAGAACCTCTGATGTTGGTCGAGGCTCTTGGCAATTAAGCCATTGGCCGTCACGACTATCGGCACAATGACTGCTGTGTCCACTTCGCGCATGTCGCCAACCTCGCGGGCAAAGTCAAGATATTTAGTTTGCTTATCCTTCTCTGTCACGAGGTTCTCATCATGAGGATGTGCTATATCAACAATCATTGTACGACGCTCTAGTCGATCTATTACCACTATATCAGGCTTCTTGGCTACAATAGTCCTATCAGTGATGATAGATCGAACCTAACACAAAGTGTCCGTAAATCCGTGATTGACTGGGATTGTTTGAATAAAAGGAGGATAAATGAGATAACTTCGCACTACGTTTAATTCCGTGCTCACAAGGGGAATAACATTACTAGTTTATAATAATAATTAACCTATAGTCTATTTTTTAATCTCAGAGACTAAAGTGACATTACGTGGGTTGACACACTCGTCACAACACAAACGAACTGGCATCGTTAATATTGTAAGTTAGATATTATTTGCCCGTGTCAATTTATGTCTCAGGGATTAAGAAACTGAATTTAGTTTAAAAAACTAAACAAATTGATGCGCCGTCGCACGTTGCTGTGAGTAAAAATTTAGGCGCTTGACTTGGCTTCATAAAATCAACATACACCCGAACATTTAAAGAGTCTCTTTCAACAAGAATCAATTGTAGTTGTGACTGGTAGTGGGCAAATCCTATAGATGGCGTGCCGTAGAACTCCAGCAGAAGTCCGAATGTCAGTCACCCGAACAATACTGTCTAACCCTGGGTGCACGGCGACAATTCTTCCCAGCTTGTAAAATTTTAAATAAAAAATCAAAATCTTCCAGCTTATAATGGTTTGTTTGTTCCGGCTAATCTCTTAAACGACTGAATCGATTTTGATGGGACCTTCATTGACGTATAGCTAATTTTAAAAGAAATTTTTATTTTTATTTCCCCGTGGGAGTGAGATTTCAAACTGCGTGATACGCCTTTGAAACGGTTGTAAAAAATCGGGACTTTCACGAAGATTTAGCCAGGGTTATAATATGTAACTTGAGTTACTTTTTATGAATGGCACCAGAAACCAGCGCTGAGTATCTGATTCCCAGCAATTACTGAGTTAGCGAAACTTTCGGTTCGGGCATGCTCAGTTCATCTCTATTCTTCTTATTATTTTTGCGGGATAGGGAGTCAATTCCCGGAGTATATTTTAATACCCAGGGGGGAAACCCCTATGGAAGGCTGGATAGATATTGAGAGGATTATAGCTCAGATGTGTTATTTTATATTATAATAACTAGTAATTTAAGCTACTTTTACTGAAGAAGTTTTATATGAAAACAAAATAAATGAATCACATCATTTTGGAATTAATCGCTAGCACACAAATATTAGTTAATATTAGTTTTTGTGTTTTGTTACGGAGTGAAATGTGCCGTGTACAAAACGCCTAAGTATCCTATTTCCTTGGTATTCTCTCTCGGGTACCGTAAGTGCTACCGGCTGGCACATCGCTTCTTGTGCATCCGGCACTGATGCTAATTTGTACCTACTATACTCTTCCAGGATTTGCTGAAGCCGTTGAACCCACGGATCTTAACCACGGGCCCTGGGCCCCTTCAACAGCAGGCCGTCTATCCTCGTGCCATGCTCCTGCCTGAATGCGTCTTGCTCCTAGTTAACGGTAACGTTACTCCGAGAGACACATGGTCAATGAACAGAAAGTCGACTGAACGATTGATCGAATAGAATTTATTGCGAAACAATTTTTATTGCCAAACTCTGTGTCGACTGAACGATTATCGATTATACGATAAGGAGTTTAAGTTGTTATATAGTCTAATCATTGAAATTAAATAATAAATCGCCGCCAAGTTTCATTAGTGTTGTATTGCATTTCTCGTCACGTCACCTTTTTTATATTTTTTTTTAAATTCGTGCTGCGGACCCTAGCTTCACAAGCTCTGAAAGCGCGAGCTGCTACCAATTGCTGCCACGAACGCCGCGGCTGCTACTACCGACTGGTTACCTCATTCCCTCGCTGGAGGGAAGTTTATCTCAGTCCTATTACCTAAATGAGTAGGTAGATATGCGTGCGTGTTCCGTCCAGCTGCGTGATCAAAATTGCTACTATAAGATTCTTTTGATTAAAGCTTTTGTACTCAAAACTCGTTTTCTTTCGTACACCGAAACCTAACGGGTCGTACAGTGCGGTCAAAATATGTAGGCCAATCTGAAGCTGCTGTTCCTAACTATAGTGTCTTCCAGGTTGCCTGGAGGAGATTGCAGATTACGATAAGGCAAGTGAGTGTTTAGTGAGTGTCACCAATTCACCATTGTGTGGACTGCCCGGTGAACATGATGGAATATACGGTGGAATTCTGTCCAGTTTGGGTAGAGCACCACCATGTCAATGATTACCTCCATGAGTAGGTCATCGGTGGTAGCGACCTCCTGCGCCGGGCCTTGATTCAAGTTTTACACAACAATTAAAATGCATTCCTGAGATCCAAAATCGAAGTACGTACCAAGGATTAGAGAATTCGAGAAAAGTCTGCCAAAAGTACATCCATTATTATTACCTGACAATAGTTGATAAGAGAGTTTGTTCCTTCTGTCTTAAGCAACAGAGTCGAAATATGCATGAGTCGCGAAAGAGCATTATTACTACGTGCCTTAACCTCTGATGTTTAATAGAGCGCCATCTACTAGTAGGTATAGATATTAATTGTCCATTCCAATCATCTTTAAAATTTGAAGTATGAACCCATTTTTTCATAATTTTGTGTGTAAGTATAGAAGTGTATTATCTTATATATGTTACGGCTAATACCCGAAGTGCGGCTACACCTAGTTTTAGCCGGTTAAAACTAGGTGTAGCCACTTACTCTTGGTTAAACCTAGTACGAGCCGATTGTTTTCGGGTAAAACTAGGTCTAGCCTTCATCATGCCGGCTACAACTAGGTCCAGCCATTCCATGTTGGATAAAACTAGGTCTATCCGATATCATTCCGGCTAGAACTAGGCCCAGACAATCCCTGTCGGATAAAACTTAGATGCGTGTCCCGCCAAGCCTTCCGCCCCGCGTAGGTAACACTCATGACTCACAGCATCTGCAGCAGCGGCGCGGCGTGGAGGGCATAGCGAGGCACGCGCCTCTGCAGGTTGTGAGCGCCAGGTGCTGCTGATCTACTGCAGGTCTACTAGCGAGTGTGACTCACAGCGTCTGCAGCAGCAGCGCGTGTCTTAGTTTTATCTTATAGGGATTGGCTGTACATAGTTGTAGCCGGCATGCCATCGGCAGAGGCTTTTTTAGATATTAAAAAAACATCCAATGTCAAAATGTCACTCAAGTTTATGTTGTTCTAATAAATAGTTTAAGTTAATTTATAAAAGTGTGATTTATAATTATAATAACATTCTTTAAATTATAATATGCAACTACTTATCGTCTGTTGTTAAAAAATGTTCCTGATTGTTCCTATTATATTAAAAATTGTACTCCTAATAATTCGTGTTAATTATTACAATGTGATTTATAAGAATAAAAAACTCTCTACGTTTATTTTTATTGGATGTTTTTACCTAATTATAATTATAAATCACACTTTTATAAATTAACTTAAACTATTTATTAGAACAACATAAACTTGAGTGACATTTTAACATTGGATGTTTTTTTAATATCTAAAAAAGCTCTGCCAATAGCATGCCGGCTACAACTATGTACAGCCAATCCCTATTAGATAAAACTAAGACACACGCTGCTGCTGCAGACGCTGTGAGTCACACTCGCTAGTAGACCTGCAGTAGATCTGCAGCACCTGGCGCTCACAACCTGCAGAGGCGCGTGCCTCGTTATGCCCTCCACGCCGCGCCGCTGCTGCAGATGCTGTGAGTCATGAGTGTTACGCGGGGCGGAAGGTTTGGCGGGACACGCATCTAAGTTTTATCCGACAGGGATTGTCTGGACCTAGTTCTAGCCGGAATGATATCGGATAGACCTAGTTTTATCCAACAGGGAATGGCTGGACCTAGTTGTAGCCGGCATAATGAAGGCTAGACCTAGTTTTACCCGAAAACAATCGGCTCGTACTAGGTTTAACCAAGAGTAAGTGGCTACACCTAGTTCTAACCGGCTAAAACTAGGTGTAGCCGCACTTCGGGTATTAGCCGTAACATATATATGTATGAATAAACCGTAATAAAGTAAAAAAATAAATAAATAGAATATTATACACAGTTCAACCACAGATCAATACATGTCGCGCCATCTAGTGAAATTTATTTGAACTACATTTTTTTTCTTAGCAATGAGACCCCGTGGTGTGTCCCACTTCATTGTTCTGAAAAGGCCTTGAAACGTCTGTATCTCGTTCATTGCTCATTTTATTAACTTTCACCTCTGGAGGTATTTCCTTATCCTGCTTATCTATGAAGGAGAGTGTTTAATATTTATTTATACAATATAATAAGTAAGTGTCTACTTACTTATATAGAAAAACATGTACCTACGTAACCACATACTTATAGATAAAATCTCAAGAGTTGGGTTTTCATTCGATGTGCTCATGCACACATGATGTTTGTAAAGTAAATAATTAAGATGTACCTACCTAAGTACATTTGTTGAATGTATAAATACCCTATTTTGGCCTCTGGCAGTCTTTCCATGAAAAATACTGGTATTCAACTGCATCCTGTAGGTAAGACTAGACTAGAAGCCGATCCCAATATGGCAAGGACAGATGCAAGGCTGATGATGGTAATAACCCGGACCGAGCCCAAGTAGTCAGCGGTGCGTACTGTTCCACGCGCACCTCAAAGAGATGTCTGCATACTGTGGGGTCCGAGCAGGGTCGCAGCCTCTGAGGCCATGGATTGGTTTCCGAAAGGAAAACCTGGGACCCTGGAACGAAAGGCAAAGAAAGAACGGGGTGGGGTTTAGTACAGTAAAAGTCTGACACACCCTCCCGCTCTGCCCAAAAGTGGAAGATGGGTTGTGGAGATCTGGTAGGCAGCCGCTCCTTGTAAAATACTGGTATTCAGCTAAATCCGAATTGACTGCCAAAATAGTGCGGAAAGGCTAGGCAAATGAAGATAAGTAGATATTCGCAAGAAAGATCGTGAGAAGGATGCATAATCCAGTAAGGTGCTGTATATCTGCGGTATACCAACCTCCACTACTTAGGATGTGTGTCCCTCTGGTTGCTACGTCACTTCATGCTAGCAATCGTTATTGAGGGTCCATTTATAGAGTGTAAGAATCTCCCTCTACCTTTTTATCATGTAGGTAGTTGTTAGGTATGTGGCGTTAGGTATATAAAGGACTTGTTCAGGCAGGGGCCATTATAGTCTTTACATATGTAGTATTCGGTAACCAGTCCTATTAAAACTTCCAAAAGTATAGCCTATCTTAATTTTTTATTTTCTATATGTTTGCAATGGTTCCCACCAACAGGGGGTGGTCCTTGGGTACACTAACACAGTGCGTACAGGTATAATCGTCGTCTGGTAATCCGTTTCTTAGGAGCTTCTGCGACTTAGCTTCGGCCCTTTGTACTCCATCCAAAGGACTCTAGAGACGTGAAATATAATAAATAAAAAAAAAATAACGAAGACGTATGATAATGTCGACTGACGACTTGATATGATGATAATGTCGTGACGCGGATCTATCCTTTCAACCCTCAGACTCCACAAGGACTTCACTTTCAAATACTTACTCTGCAACTTTCTGATCCTTCAGAGTGTGAAGCATATACGAAATTCACAGCGGCTTCATTATATTCTTTTCTGCTGTAACAAAACTCTCTTTATCAACATGGTCCGTTTTTGAATACAGGTTGAGTACATCATCGACATCATCATCACCGGCCGAGAAGCCTCTGGGGAACACTGAAATACCGAAAAGTAAACCCATGTCCCCCAGATCGAAGGCACCGAAGGAACGCGGTGGGGTTTAGTCAGTAAGAGTGACATGCCCTCCCGCTACACCCAAGAGCGGAAGAAGTCATTCTGATGATTCCCCTTTGTGGAATCATCAGAATGTCTTCTTCCGATAAAAAGATAGAATGGACGAAATGGGCTTGGTCCGCATTGTTACCGGACGTCCAGACGGTGAGTTTTCCATTGCTTATAGTCAATATTGACAGTGATACCAGATCAGAAGTAAAATAACTGAACGTTTTGCGAAGAGGAGGAGTTTTAATAAGTAGGTACTCGTACTCGTAGGTACATGAAAACTCCTATAATAAACAACATTCTGTATAAGTATTTTGAAAATCAATTATTCATAATTACAAAGCGTAGGTAACAAGCAATCAGAAATCCAGAACACGATGATACTCATTTCTGTAGTGGTGCTCGCGTCATAAACAAGACTTAACAAAACATTAAAAATAAAATACGGTCGCCTTTTAAGGATGAAAGAATAAACCTTGAACTTAAAAACAAATGGGACATTAGTTATGTGTAATAATTAAAAGCATACTTAACAAGAATAAAAAAAACAGGAAATTATAAACTTAAACCCTTAACTAATTGAAACTACGTAAATAGTGTATAGCAATTGTTAAATAACAGAATATATAGAGTACCTACAAAAATAATTAAAAGGTGTAAATGAGTGAAAGAACTGTAGGTACCTACCGAAAATATTTAATGGTGTAAAAGAGTGAAAAAACTACAGTTCAGAATGGGGAAGATTTTATTTCTTGTTATAGCGCTAGTGACGTTTAGTGCGGTATTTAGAGGTATGTCCTTTTTTATATTTATTTTTTAGCTTGCCATACATCCCTTTTATTTTTGCTTGAGATGGGAATCATCAAAAGACTTTTACTCCTGGAGGAGTGAGAGGACGTACTGTTACTAACTAAAGTGGGTGCTCGACGTACGAGCCTATACCGCAGTTTTAAAGAACGTCGGTTTTGCTTGCATCTCGTTGGTGCTGAGCGACTAGCGAGTAAAATAGTCGTATCGGATCGTAGCGAGTAAAAACTGAAACAAACATGGCGATTCGCGAGCAAGGCCCGACAATTTATAAAACCGCGACAATGATCGACATTTTGATAGTTCAAAAGGGCCTGTAAATGGTTTATCTATCTATATATCTATCTTTCGTATCGTTTATCTATCTATAAATAAATTGCTGTGCATTAGGCTAGCTAAAACTCGAGAACGACTGAACGGATTTATATTATCTTGGTCTTGAAATGTTCGTGGAGGTCTAGGGAAGGTAAGGTGTGAAAAATTCGAAAAAAAATCCTCATTTTTTTTTTATTTCATTCAATTCGATTCACCTTTTACTAAGGTGAACCAGCGACTGGCTGAGGGTTGCGAGAATCAGATGGATGCAAGATGCACAGAACCGGTCGTAATGGCGAAAGGAGGAGGCCTTATATGTCCAATAGAGGACGTCTTTTGACTGATATGATGTTGATGATTGATTTGTTTGTTACGTACCCATTGCAATACACCGAATTTAAGCCTCAAACCATTATATACGAATGTATAGAAACTTTCATTGTTTATTTTTTTACCAATACCTTGGTTTAGTTTTTTAGCTACATTCCCCACTGAATTGTTAACTAGCTAAAAAAAGAATTGGAGAAAGTCTACCGGGAATGATTTCAATATTAATTGTCATTTATTAAACCTAGTTTCTTTTGTTATTTTCACTGGTCGTTAACTCGTTCGGTATACCGCATGCGGGGAGTCCCCACATGCGGGATAACAACCAATGAAAGTAACATGGTTGTTATACCGCATACGGTTCCCCGAATGCGGGCCATGTGACACGCGTTCCAGTAGTCTCTCGCACCCGGCATGCGGGCCCTATCGACTAATGAAAACGGTTCCCCGAATGCGGGCGCTGTGGCATGCGTTCCAGAAATCTCCCGCACCCCGCATGCGGGCCCTATCGACTAATGAAAATGCGCCATAATTCGGGCAGCTAGCAAAAGAAGTCACCATTGCCTCTGCAACTTTTGCTAATGTCAAGAAGAAATGTTTATTGGGAAATCTACAATTCCAAAACATGCGATTCATAGCCTAGCATTGTTTGAAGTATAAGTACTGAAATGATAACTGCATGATTAATGGTGTATTGTTAAGTATGTACTTTTAAATCAACGAGTTTGTTGTATATAAACATATATTTATATACAACATACATACTAGTCGCATGTTGCAACAATTTGTTAAAATGAATAAAGGAGAATGCCACAGGGCAGGTCCCTTTTGTGCTGTCGTGTACCTGTTTGGAATAATAACCTAAAAATATTATTTATTTTTTTGTGTGCAAATTATTTTCTATATAATTTTTCATAAACTAATGGAATTAAAGTAATAGAGACATAATTCCATGCTCATGGTGATGTTTAGTCTGTCAATATGTAATTATAACCTAGATTTTTAAAACAGAAAAATAATGATATCTCCTGAACCAGGGTGGCACAATGAATAAAGGTTTCCG
Organism: Mythimna separata; assembly: GCA_030763345.1. Lineage (NCBI taxonomy): Eukaryota > Metazoa > Arthropoda > Insecta > Lepidoptera > Noctuidae > Mythimna > Mythimna separata. Next base: position 12,456,114 of record CM061187.1, on the reverse strand, counting down.
ATTATGAAAATTCTATGTTTTTACTATTAGGTAAAATAAAAATCTTCAGGGCACAAGCATTTTTAAACTGGGACCCAACTTCCCTTACAAAACGGGCATTCTCCTTTATACTTTTTAACATAATTTATCCAAAAATTCAATAGTTCAGTCAGTCAGTTCAGTACCAGAATCGAAATACATACCAAGTTCTAGCCAATTCCTGAAAAGTCCACCATGAGTACTTCCATGCTGATCGGTTGACAAGGTTGATCAATTGATCCTTCTAACTTTAATAATAGAGTCGAAATTCGCATGAGACCATTTTTAGTCCGTATGGGTTCTAATAATAGTTTACATTCTGGAAAGTCCTTGAAACGTTTTAATCTAGAATTTTCCTAGCTTTGCGTTTGAATAGGACCCTTCGACCGGGTGTGAGTCAGTTTAATATCAACTACGATATAAGAGCGAACTAAAGTGACTTGAGATTTTACCAAGAACCCTTGCGAACTGAAACGGATTTAAGGGCCCTCGCCCATGGCGACTTTTTGAAGCGCGCTACTAACGCGAAACAGTCACATTTGAAACACGCATCAGCAGCGTTATTAACACGCTACTGCTTCGCGTCTGTAGCGCGGCTGCCACGCGACCGTGTTAGACGATAGCGGGGAGAGGAAAGAGGGAGGGTGGCACGCGCTGCAGTCGTGATGCAGTAGCGCGGCTGAAGAGCGTTTGCTTCGCGACTAAGAAGGTGTGGGCGGGGGTAAGCCGCTAGCGAATGCATCGCGGCTGTAGCGCTGTTAACGCGCGTTAGCCGAACTTCAGGAAGTCAGCGTGGGCGAGGCCCCTAAGAACTCATTGTGATAGGTTATTTTGTTGAATTGCATTTTTTATTGTTTGTCGTGAATAAAGTCTCTACTAATAAACCTGCGTTTAATTAGTCACGTACGTAACAATACCGGTAAAAGTAAGGACCAAGCTCATGTCGTCGACGGCGCGTATTATTCCACACGCGCCTCAAAGAGATGTCAGCAAACCGTAGGAACACGACAGAAAAGAAGCCTACTGGGGTCCTGGGTTGACGAAATAGAAACCCGGACCCCTGAAATAAGGGCAAAGAAGGAACAGGAGTGGGTTTTAGGCAGAAATATAACGTGAATAAGTAGCTAATTGTGACCTTTTTTTTCGTTGGTGGTTGTTCGTATTGTTGAAGTCGAAGCAATTTTTAATAATTTTCTCTATTTCGCTAAAATTATTGCGAGTACTGCAACATAACCAGTCTAAACCACCTTTCAAACTTCCCCACACCACCACCACCTAAACGCAATAACAATACCTAATGTAACAATAACTAAAATATTACAGCTGCTGTTGGTTCTACTAAGAATAAATAAATAAATATTGAACAAACAAGTAGGCACCTGCTTTAAACGGAGTACCACTAAACTAAACCGAAACCACTAAAAGACAACTTCCAATCTTCTAATAATATTTAAAAATAAAATCAGCATGTCCATGATAAATGTTGCAACAAGTAAAGAAATTTACCAAAAAAAAGACAACAAATAAAAATGATCATGCTTTCTTTTACTTTCAGCTGACGCTCTACAATGTTTTGTGTGTAAGGGTTGTCGAACTGTCACTTCTGCTGATGTCAATACATGCCCATCGCGAAAACCTAATATAACCTCTACTTCACCAACTACAACTCTCGAAACAACAACAATTAAGCCTACAACGACCACCACTACAGAACATACTACAACTGTAGCGCCAACAACGACCACCACTGAAGCAACTACAACTGTAAAGCAAACAACGACCACCACTGAAGCCACTACCACTGTAGAGCCAACGTCGACCACCACTGAAGCCATTACAACTGTTAAGCCGACGTCGACCACCACTGAAGCCACTACCACTGTAGAGCCAACGTCGACCACCACTGAAGCCACTACAACTGTAGAGCCCACAACGACCACCACTGAAGCCACTACAACTGTAGAGCCAACGTCGACCACCACTGAAGCCACTACCACTGTAGAGCCAACGTCTACCACCACTGAAGCCACTAAAACTGTAGAGCCAACGTCGACCAACACTGAAGCCACAACAACTGTTGAGCCCACAACGACCACCACTGAAGCCACTACAACTGTAGAGCCCACAACGACCACCACTGAAGTAACTTCAACTGCAGAGCCTACAACGACCACCACTGAAGTGACTTCAACTGCAGAGCCTACAACGACCACTACTGAATCTACTTCAACTGCAGAGCCTACAACGACCACCACTGAATCTACTTCAACTGCAGAGCCTACAACGACCACCACTGAAGTGACTTCAACTGCAGAGCCTACAACGACCACCACTGAAGTAACTTCAACTGCAGAGCCCACAACGACCACCACTGAATCTACTTCAACTGCAGAGCCTACAACGACCACCACTGAATCTACTTCAACTGCAGAGCCTACAACGACCACCACTGAAGTGACTTCAACTGCAGAGCCTACAACGACAACCACTGAATCTACTTCAACTGCAGAGCCTACAACGACCACCACTGAATCTACTTCAACTGCAGAGCCTACAACGACCACCACTGAATCTACTTCAACTGCAGAGCCTACAACGACCACCACTGAATCTACTTCAACTGCAGAGCCTACAACGACCACCACTGAAGTGACTTCAACTGCAGAGCCTACAACGACCACCACTGAAGTGACTTCAACTGCAGAGCCTACAACGACCACCACTGAAGTGACTTCAACTGCAGAGCCTACAACGACCACCACTGAATCTACTTCAACTGCAGAGCCTACAACGACCACTACTGAAGTGACTTCAACTGCAGAGCCTACAACGACCACCACTGAATCTACTTCAACTGCAGAGCCTACAACGACCACCACTGAATCTACTTCAACTGCAGAGCCTACAACGACCACCACTGAAGTGACTTCAACTGCAGAGCTTACAACGACCACCACTGAATCTACTTCAACTGCAGAGCCTACAACGACCACCACTGAATCTACTTCAACTGCAGAGCCTACAACGACCACCACTGAAGTGACTTCAACTGCAGAGCCTACAACGACCACAACTGAATCTACTTCAACTGCAGAGCCTACAACGACCACCACTGAAGTGACTTCAACTGCAGAGCCTACAACGACCACAACTGAATCTTCTTCAACTGCAGAGCCTACAACGACCACCACTGAAGTGACTTCAACTGCAGAGCCTACAACGACCACCACTGAATCTACTTCAACTGCGGAGCCTACAACGACCACCACTGAAGTGACTTCAACTGCAGAGCCTACAACGACCACCACTGAAGTGACTTCAACTGCAGAGCCTACAACGACCACCACTGAATCTACTTCAACTGCAGAGCCTACAACGACCACCACTGAAGTGACTTCAACTGCAGAGCCTACAACGACCACCACTGAAGTGACTTCAACTGCAGAGCCTACAACGACCACCAATGAATCTACTTCAACTGCAGAGCCTACAACGACCACCACTGAAGTGACTTCAACTGCAGAGCCTACAACGACCACCACTGAAGTGACATCAACTGCAGAGCCTACAACGACCACCACTGAATCTACTTCAACTGCAGAGCCTACAACGACCACCACTGAAGTGACTTCAACTGCAGAGCCTACAACGACCACCACTGAAGTGACTTCAACTGCAGAGCCTACAACGACCACCACTGAAGTGACTTCAACTGCAGAGTTTACAACGACCACCACTGAAGTGACTTCAACTGCAGAGCCTACAACGACCACCACTGAATCTACTTCAACTGCAGAGCCTACATTGACCACAACTGAATCTACTTCAACTGCAGAGCCTACAACGACCACCACTGAAGTGACTTCAACTGCAGAGCCTAGCACGACCACCACTGAATCTACTTCAACTGCAGAGCCTACAACGACCACCACTGAAGTGACTTCAACTGCAGAGCCTACAACGACCACCACTGAATCTACTTCAACTGCAGAGCCTACAACGACCACCACTGAATCTACTTCAACTGCGGAGCCTACAACGACCACCACTGAATCTACTTCAACTGCAGAGCCTACAACGACCACCACTGAAGTGACTTCAACTGCAGAGCGTACAACGACCACCACTGAAGTGACTTCAACTGCGGAGCCTACAACAACCACCACTGAAGTGACTTCAACTGCAGAGCCTACAACGACCACCACTGAATCTACTTCAACTGCAGAGCCTACAACGACCACCACTGAAGTGACTTCAACTGCAGAGCCTACAACGACCACAACTGAATCTACTTCAACTGCAGAGCCTACAACGACCACCACTGAATCTACTTCAACTGCAGAGCCTACAACTGCCACCACTGAAGTGACTTCAACTGCAGAGCCTACAACGACCACCACTGAATCTACTTCAACTGCAGAGCCTACAACGACCACCACTGAAGTGACTTCAACTGCAGAGCCTACAACGACCACCACTGAAGTGACTTCAACTGCAGAGCCTACAACGACCATCACTGAATCTACTTCAACTGCAGAGCCTACAACGACCACCACTGAAGTGACTTCAACTGCAGAGCCTACAACGACCACCACTGAATCTTCTTCAACTGCAGAGCCTACAACGACCACCACTGAATCTACTTCAACTGCAGAGCTTACAACGACCACCACTGAATCTACTTCAACTGCAGAGCCTACAACGACCACCACTGAATCTACTTCAACTGCAGAGCCTACAACGACCACCACTGAAGTGACTTCAACTGCAGAGCCTACAACGACCACCACTGAATCTACTTCAACTGCAGAGCCTTCAACGACCACAACTGAATCTACTTCAACTGCAGAGCCTACAACGACCACCACTGAAGTGACTTCAACTGCAGAGTTTACAACGACCACCACTGAAGTGACTTCAACTGCAGAGCCTACAACGACCACCACTGAAGTGACTTCAACTGCAGAGCCTACAACGACCACCACTGAATCTACTTCAACTGCAGAGCCTACAACGACCACCACTGAAGTGACTTCAACTGCAGAGCCTACAACGACCACCACTGAATCTACTTCAACTGCAGAGCCTACAACGACCACCACTGAATCTACTTCAACTGCAGAGCCTACAACAACCACCACTGAAGTGACTTCAACTGCAGAGCCTACAACGACCACCACTGAATCTACTTCAACTGCAGAGCCTACAACGACCACCACTGAATCTACTTCAACTGCAGAGCCTACAACGACCACCACTGAATCTACTTCAACTGCAGAGCCTACAACGACCACCACTGAATCTACTTCTACTGCAGAGCCTACAACGACCACCACTGAAGTGACTTCAACTGCAGAGCCTACAACGACCACCACTGAAGTGACTTCAACTGCAGAGCTTACAACGACCACCACTGAATCTACTTCAACTGCAGAGCCTACAACGACCACCACTGAATCTACTTCAACTGCAGAGCCTACAACGACCACCACTGAACGGACTTCAACTGCAGAGCCTACAACGACCACCACTGAATCTACTTCAACTGCAGAGCCTACAACGACCACCACTGAATCTACTTCAACTGCAGAGCCTACAACGACCACCACTGAATCTACTTCAACTGCAGAGCCTACAACGACCACCACTGAATCTACTTCAACTGCAGAGCCTACAACAACCACCACTGAATCTACTTCTACTGCAGAGCCTACAACGACCACCACTGAAGTGACTTCAACTGCAGAGCCTACAACGACCACCACTGAAGTGACTTCAACTGCAGAGCCTACAACGACCACCACTGAATCTACTTCAACTGCAGAGCCTACAACGACCACCACTGAAGTGACTTCAACTGCAGAGCCTACAACGACCACCACTGAATCTACTTCAACTGCAGAGCCTACAACGACCACCACTGAATCTACTTCAACTGCAGAGCCTTCAACGACCACAACTGAATCTACTTCAACTGCAGAGCCTACAACGACCACCACTGAAGTGACTTCAACTGCAGAGTTTACAACGACCACCACTGAAGTGACTTCAACTGCAGAGCCTACAACGACCACCACTGAAGTGACTTCAACTGCAGAGCCTACAACGACCACCACTGAATCTACTTCAACTGCAGAGCCTACAACGACCACCACTGAAGTGACTTCAACTGCAGAGCCTACAACGACCACCACTGAAGTGACTTCAACTGCAGAGCTTACAACGACCACCACTGAATCTACTTCAACTGCAGAGCCTACAACGACCACCACTGAATCTACTTCAACTGCAGAGCCTACAACGACCACCACTGAACGGACTTCAACTGCAGAGCCTACAACGACCACCACTGAATCTACTTCAACTGCAGAGCCTACAACGACCACCACTGAATCTACTTCAACTGCAGAGCCTACAACGACCACCACTGAATCTACTTCAACTGCAGAGCCTACAACGACCACCACTGAATCTACTTCAACTGCAGAGCCTACAACAACCACCACTGAATCTACTTCTACTGCAGAGCCTACAACGACCACCACTGAAGTGACTTCAACTGCAGAGCCTACAACGACCACCACTGAAGTGACTTCAACTGCAGAGCCTACAACGACCACCACTGAATCTACTTCAACTGCAGAGCCTACAACGACCACCACTGAAGTGACTTCAACTGCAGAGCCTACAACGACCACCACTGAAGTGACTTCAACTGCAGAGCCTACAACGACCACCACTGAAGTGACTTCAACTGCAGAGCCTACAACGACCACCACTGAATCTACTTCAACTGCAGAGCCTACAACGACCACCACTGAATCTACTTCAACTGCAGAGCCTACAACGACCACCACTGAATCTACTTCAACTGCAGAGCCTACAACGACCACCACTGAATCTACTTCAACTGCAGAGCCTACAACGACCACCACTGAAGTGACTTCAACTGCAGAGCCTACAACGACCACCACTGAAGTGACTTCAACTGCAGAGCCTACAACGACCACCACTGAAGTGACTTCAACTGCAGAGCCTACAACGACCACCACTGAATCTACTTCAACTGCAGAGCCTACAACGACCACCACTGAATCTACTTCAACTGCAGAGCCTACAACGACCACCACTGAATCTACTTCAACTGCAGAGCCTACAACGACCACCACTGAAGTGACTTCAACTGCAGAGCCTACAATGACCACCACTGAATCTACTTCAACTGCAGAGCCTACAACGACCACCACTGAATCTACTTCAACTGCAGAGCCTACAACGACCACCACTGAATCTACTTCAACTGCAGAGCCTACAACGACCACCACTGAATCTACTTCAACTGCAGAGCCTACAACGACCACCACTGAATCTACTTCAACTGCAGAGCCTACAACGACCACCACTGAAGTGACTTCAACTGCAGAGCCTACAACGACCACCACTGAATCTACTTCAACTGCAGAGCCTACAACGACCACCACTGAAGTGACTTCAACTGCAGAGCCTACAACGACCACCACTGAATCTACTTCAACTGCAGAGCCTACAACGACCACCACTGAAGTGACTTCAACTGCAGAGCCTACAACGACCACCACTGAATCTACTTCAACTGCAGAGCCTACAACGACCACCACTGAATCTACTTCAACTGCAGAGCCTTCAACGACCACAACTGAATCTACTTCAACTGCAGAGCCTACAACGACCACCACTGAAGTGACTTCAACTGCAGAGCCTACAACGACCACCACTGAAGTGACTTCAACTGCAGAGCCTACAACGACCATCACTGAATCTACTTCAACTGCAGAGCCTACAACGACCACCACTGAAGTGACTTCAACTGCAGAGCCTAGCACGACCACCACTGAATCTACTTCAACTGCAGAGCCTACAACGACCACCACTGAAGTGACTTCAACTGCAGAGCCTACAACGACCACCACTGAATCTACTTCAACTGCAGAGCCTACAACGACCACCACTGAATCTACTTCAACTGCGGAGCCTACAACGACCACCACTGAATCTACTTCAACTGCAGAGCTTACAACGACCACCACTGAATCTACTTCAACTGCAGAGCCTACAACGACCACCACTGAATCTACTTCAACTGCAGAGCCTACAACGACCACCACTGAATCTACTTCAACTGCAGAGCCTACAACGACCACCACTGAATCTACTTCAACTGCAGAGCCTACAACGACCACCACTGAATCTACTTCAACTGCAGAGCCTTCAACGACCACAACTGAATCTACTTCAACTGCAGAGCCTACAACGACCACCACTGAATCTACTTCAACTGCAGAGCCTACAACGACCACCACTGAAGTGACTTCAACTGCAGAGCCTACAACGACCACCACTGAAGTGACTTCAACTGCAGAGCCTACAACGACCACAACTGAATCTACTTCAACTGCAGAGCCTACAACGACCACCACTGAATCTACTTCAACTGCAGAGCCTACAACGACCACCACTGAATCTACTTCAACTGCAGAGCCTACAACGACCACCACTGAAGTGACTTCAACTGCAGAGCCTACAACGACCACCACTGAATCTACTTCAACTGCAGAGCCTACAACGACCACCACTGAAGTGACTTCAACTGCAGAGCCTACAACGACCACCACTGAATCTACTTCAACTGCAGAGCCTACAACGACCACCACTGAATCTACTTCTACTGCAGAGCCTACAACGACCACCACTGAAGTGACTTCAACTGCAGAGCTTACAACGACCACCACTGAATCTACTTCAACTGCAGAGCCTACAACGACCACCACTGAATCTACTTCAACTGCAGAGCCTACAACGACCACCACTGAACGGACTTCAACTGCAGAGCCTACAACGACCACCACTGAATCTACTTCAACTGCAGAGCCTACAACGACCACCACTGAATCTACTTCAACTGCAGAGCCTACAACGACCACCACTGAATCTACTTCTACTGCAGAGCTTACAACGACCACCACTGAAGTGACTTCAACTGCAGAGCCTACAACGACCACCACTGAAGTGACTTCAACTGCAGAGCCTACAACGACCACCACTGAATCTACTTCAACTGCAGAGCCTACAACGACCACTACTGAAGTGACTTCAACTGCAGAGCCTACAACGACCACCACTGAATCTACTTCAACTGCAGAGCCTACAACGACCACCACTGAATCTACTTCAACTGCAGAGCCTACAACGACCACCACTGAATCTACTTCAACTGCAGAGCCTACAACGACCACCACTGAATCTACTTCAACTGCAGAGCCTACAACGACCACCACTGAAGTGACTTCAACTGCAGAGCCTACAACGACCACCACTGAATCTACTTCAACTGCAGAGCCTACAACGACCACCACTGAATCTACTTCAACTGCAGAGCCTACAACGACCACCACTGAATCTACTTCAACTGCAGAGCCTACAACGACCACCACTGAATCTACTTCTACTGCAGAGCCTACAACGACCACCACTGAAGTGACTTCAACTGCAGAGCTTACAACGACCACCACTGAATCTACTTCAACTGCAGAGCCTACAACGACCACCACTGAATCTACTTCAACTGCAGAGCCTACAACGACCACCACTGAACGGACTTCAACTGCAGAGCCTACAACGACCACCACTGAATCTACTTCAACTGCAGAGCCTACAACGACCACCACTGAATCTACTTCAACTGCAGAGCCTACAACGACCACCACTGAATCTACTTCTACTGCAGAGCTTACAACGACCACCACTGAAGTGACTTCAACTGCAGAGCCTACAACGACCACCACTGAAGTGACTTCAACTGCAGAGCCTACAACGACCACCACTGAATCTACTTCAACTGCAGAGCCTACAACGACCACTACTGAAGTGACTTCAACTGCAGAGCCTACAACGACCACCACTGAATCTACTTCAACTGCAGAGCCTACAACGACCACCACTGAATCTACTTCAACTGCAGAGCCTACAACGACCACCACTGAATCTACTTCAACTGCAGAGCCTACAACGACCACCACTGAATCTACTTCAACTGCAGAGCCTACAACGACCACCACTGAAGTGACTTCAACTGCAGAGCCTACAACGACCACCACTGAATCTACTTCAACTGCAGAGCCTACAACGACCACCACTGAATCTACTTCAACTGCAGAGCCTTCAACGACCACAACTGAATCTACTTCAACTGCAGAGCCTACAACGACCACCACTGAAGTGACTTCAACTGCAGAGTTTACAACGACCACCACTGAAGTGACTTCAACTGCAGAGCCTACAACGACCACCACTGAAGTGACTTCAACTGCAGAGCCTACAACGACCACCACTGAAGTAACTTCAACTGCAGAGCCTACAACGACCACCACTGAATCTACTTCAACTGCAGAGCCTACAACGACCACCACTGAATCTACTTCAACTGCAGAGCCTACAACGACCACCACTGAAGTGACTTCAACTGCAGAGCCTACAACGACCACCACTGAAGTGACTTCAACTGCAGAGCCTACAACGACCACCACTGAATCTACTTCAACTGCAGAGCCTACAACGACCACCACTGAATCTACTTCAACTGCAGAGCCTACAACGACCACCACTGAATTTACTTCAACTGCAGAGCCTACAACGACCACCACTGAATCTACTTCAACTGCAGAGCCTACAACGACCACCACTGAAGTGACTTCAACTGCAGAGTCTACAACGACCACCACTGAAGTGACTTCAACTGCAGAGCCTACAACGACCACCACTGAAGTGACTTCAACTGCAGAGCCTACAACAACCACCACTGAATCTACTTCAACTGCAGAGCCTACAACGACCACCACTGAAGTGACTTCAACTGCAGAGCCTACAACGACCACCACTGAAGTGACTTCAACTGCAGAGCCTACAACGACCACCACTGAATCTACTTCAACTGCAGAGCCTACAACGACCACCACTGAATCTACTTCAACTGCAGAGCCTACAACGACCACCACTGAATCTACTTCAACTGCAGAGCCTACAACGACCACCACTGAATCTACTTCAACTGCAGAGCCTTCAACGACCACAACTGAATCTACTTCAACTGCAGAGCCTACAACGACCACCACTGAAGTGACTTCAACTGCAGAGTTTACAACGACCACCACTGAAGTGACTTCAACTGCAGAGCCTACAACGACCACCACTGAAGTGACTTCAACTGCAGAGCCTACAACGACCACCACTGAAGTAACTTCAACTGCAGAGCCTACAACGACCACCACTGAATCTACTTCAACTGCAGAGCCTACAACGACCACCACTGAATCTACTTCAACTGCAGAGCCTACAACGACCACCACTGAATCTACTTCAACTGCAGAGCCTACAACGACCACCACTGAAGTGACTTCAACTGCAGAGCCTACAACGACCACCACTGAATCTACTTCAACTGCAGAGCCTACAACGACCACCACTGAATCTACTTCAACTGCAGAGCCTACAACGACCACCACTGAATCTACTTCAACTGCAGAGCCTACAACGACCACCACTGAATCTACTTCAACTGCAGAGCCTACAACGACCACCACTGAAGTGACTTCAACTGCAGAGTCTACAACGACCACCACTGAAGTGACTTCAACTGCAGAGCCTACAACGACCACCACTGAAGTGACTTCAACTGCAGAGCCTACAACAACCACCACTGAATCTACTTCAACTGCAGAGCCTACAACGACCACCACTGAAGTGACTTCAACTGCAGAGCCTACAACGACCACCACTGAAGTGACTTCAACTGCAGAGCCTACAACGACCACCACTGAATCTACTTCAACTGCAGAGCCTACAACGACCACCACTGAATCTACTTCAACTGCAGAGCCTACAACGACCACCACTGAATCTACTTCAACTGCAGAGCCTACAACGACCACCACTGAATCTACTTCAACTGCAGAGCCTACAACGACCACCACTGAAGTGACTTCAACTGCAGAGCCTACAACGACCACCACTGAAGTGACTTCAACTGCAGAGCCTACAACGACCACCACTGAATCTACTTCAACTGCAGAGCCTACAACGACCACTACTGAAGTGACTTCAACTGCAGAGCCTACAACGACCACCACTGAATCTACTTCAACTGCAGAGCCTACAACGACCACCACTGAATCTACTTCAACTGCAGAGCCTACAACGACCACCACTGAAGTGACTTCAACTGCAGTGCCTACAACGACCACAACTGAATCTACTTCAACTGCAGAGCCTACAACGACCACCACTGAATCTACTTCAACTGCAGAGCCTACAACGACCACCACTGAAGTGACTTCAACTGCAGAGCCTACAACGACCACCACTGAAGTGACTTCAACTGCAGAGCCTACAACGACCACCACTGAATCTACTTCAACTGCAGAGCCTACAACGACCACCACTGAAGTGACTTCAACTGCAGAGCCTACAACGACCACCACTGAATCTACTTCAACTGCAGAGCCTACAACGACCACCACTGAAGTGACTTCAACTGCAGAGCCTACAACGACCACCACTGAATCTACTTCAACTGCAGAGCCTACAACGACCACCACTGAAGTGACTTCAACTGCAGAGCCTACAACGACCACCACTGAATCTACTTCAACTGCAGAGCCTACAACGACCACCACTGAGTCTACTTCAACTGCAGAGCCTTCAACGACCACAACTGAATCTACTTCAACTGCAGAGCCTACAACGACCACCACTGAATCTACTTCAACTGCAGAGCCTACAACGACCACCACTGAAGTGACTTCAACTGCAGAGCCTACAACGACCACCACTGAAGTGACTTCAACTGCAGAGCCTACAACGACCACAACTGAATCTACTTCAACTGCAGAGCCTACAACGACCACCACTGAATCTACTTCAACTGCAGAGCCTACAACGACCACCACTGAATCTACTTCAACTGCAGAGCCTACAACGACCACCACTGAAGTGACTTCAACTGCAGAGCCTACAACGACCACCACTGAATCTACTTCAACTGCAGAGCCTACAACGACCACCACTGAAGTGACTTCAACTGCAGAGTTTACAACGACCACCACTGAAGTGACTTCAACTGCAGAGCCTACAACGACCACCACTGAAGTGACTTCAACTGCAGAGCCTACAACGACCACCACTGAAGTGACTTCAACTGCAGAGCCTACAACGACCACCACTGAAGTGACTTCAACTGCAGAGCCTACAACGACCACCACTGAAGCCACTACAACTGCAGAGCCCACAACGACCACCACTGAAGCCACTACAACTGTAGAACCAACGTCGACCACCACTGAAGCCACTACAACTGTTGAGCCCACAACGACCACCACTGAAGCCACTACAACTGTAGAGCCAACGTCGACCACCACTGAAGCCACTACAACTGTAGAGCCAACCACGACCACCACTGAAGCCACTACAACTGTAGAGCCAACGTCGACCACCACTGAAGCCACAATAACTGTTGAGCCCACAACGACCACCACTGAAGCCACTACAACTGTTGAGCCCACAACGACCACCACTGAAGCCATTACAACTGTAGAGCCAACGTCGACCACCACTGAAGCCATTACAACTGTAGAACCAACGTCGACCACCACTCAAGCCACTACAACTGTAGAGCCAACGTCGACCACCACTGAAGCCACTACAACTGTAGAGCCAACGTCGACCACCACTGAAGCCACAACAACTGTTGAGCCCACAACGACCACCACTGAAGCCACTACAACTGTAGAGCCCACAACGACCACCACTGAAGCCATTACAACCGTAGAGCCGACGTCGACCACCACTGAAGCCATTACAACTGTAGAGCCAACGTCTACCACCACTGAAGCCACAACAACTGTTGAGCCCACAACGACCACCACTGAAGCCACTACAACTGTAGAGCCAACCACGACCACCACTGAAGCCACAACAACTGTTGAGCCCACAACGACCACCACTGAAGCCACTACAACTGTTGAGCCAACGTCGACCACCACCGAAGCCACTACAACTGTAGAGCCAACGTCGACCACCACTGAAGCCACTACAACTGCAGAGCCAACGTCGACCACCACTGAAGCCACTACAACTGTAGAGCCAACGTCGACCACCACCGAAGCCACTACAACTGTAGAGCCAACGTCGACCACCACTGAAGCCACTACAACTGCAGAGCCCACAACGACCACCACTGAAGCCACTACAACTGTAGAGCCAACGTCGACCACCACTGAAGCCACTACAACTGTAGAGCCCACAACGACCACCACTGAAGCCATTACAACTGTAGAGCCAACGTCTACCACCACTGAAGCCACAACAACTGTAGAGCCCACAACGACCACCACTGAAGCAATTACAACTGTAGAGCCAACGTCGACCACCACTGAAGCCACATCAACTGTTGAGCCCACAACGACCACCACTGAAGCCACTACAACTGTAGAGCCCACAACGACCACTTCTGAAGCCACTACCACTGTAGAGCCAACGTCGACCACCACTGAAGCCACTACAACTGTAGAGCCAACGTCGACCACCACTGAAGCCACTACAACTGTAGAGCCAACGTCGACCACCACTGAAGCCACTACAACTGTAGAGCCAACGTCGACCACCACTGAAGGCACTACAACTGTAGAGCCAACGTCGACCACCACTGAAGCCACTACAACTGTAGAGCCAACGTCGACCACCACTGAAGCCACAACAACTGTTGAGTCCACAACGACCACCACTGAAGCCACTACAACTGTAGAGCCCACAACGACCACTTCTGAAGCCACTACCACTGTAGAGCCAACGTCGTCCACCACTGAAGCCACTACAACTGTAGAGCCAACGTCGACCACCACTGAAGGCACTACAACTGTAGAGCCAACGTCGACCACCACTGAAGCCACAACAACTGTTGAGCCCACAACGACCACCACTGAAGCCACTACAACTGTAGAGCCCACAACGACCACTTCTGAAGCCACTACCCATAGATTATACACTTATACTGGTATAGATGCGCCACTCGGAGTTCAAAAATAGTATCTTTATGTATCCTCCACTAATAGATGGCGCGGATTTACTATTTTGTTTCCGTAGATACCCGCCAGAGGGCGCTCATATATTTTAACTTCTGAATATAGTTTTTTGTGTTAATAAATCAGTAAATTATTAAAAAGTACTTATTTGTGATATAAATTTTTATCACAAATAAGTACTTTTTAATAATTTACTGATTTATTAACACAAACCATGATATTTCAATATAAAAATAAAACACCAATTTCATGTACTTGTAATTTTTATTTTATCAAATCAAAGTCTATTAATCTAGCATAAAATGTGGTAGGTTCAGACATGGTATATAATAATATTAAGCGTATAGATACATTTCGCCATTATTATCAAATAAAATGTTAACTAAGACCCTTTTTTGAATTATTGCACTAAACATATTTATGTCATAATTATTTTTTTTTTGAGGAGCTCGTGGCTAAATAATAACAGCCGCACAGGTCGATCTTCAAGGTTAAGCAACGCTTGCCTAGGTTGGTCTGTGGATGGGTGACCATCTTAACATAACGAGTTTCCTCCGTGCCTCGGAAAGCACGTTAAGCCGTAGGTCCCGGCTGTCATTTGTAGATCTTTGGCAGTCGTTACGGATGGTCAGAAGCCAGTAAATCTGACTCCAGTCTTGCCATGACGTACCGTGTTACCCAAGTTAATGGGTTGTGGAGGTCTGGTAGGCAGCCGCTCCTCGTAAAATACTGGTATTCAGCTAAATCCGGCTTGACTGGAAGCCGACCCCAATATAGTTGGGAAAAGGCTAGGCAGATGATGATATTGTATTTTGATTTTATTTCTAATCTTCAAAAGTTTTTAAACTAAGCAAATAAAAATCTTAGCATAATATATAACATTTTAGGAAAAACCTAGTAGTAATACATTCTAGGAGTTACTAGTAACTCATAGAATGTATTATTACTCGTATATCTAAAACATCAATATTTTTGAACAAGTATAAAGCACAGTTGTTACAATATTGAAACTCACCAGTTACAGGGATTCCGACGTTTGGCCCCCAAACTGGACAGGTCTGGGGCCGCTCTGAAGCGGCTCCTGCCCAACCTAGGGGGTCCAGACGCCCCCTGCCGGAGGCTCTACGCGGGGATCGTTCGGTCCATGGCCCTTTACGGGGCGCCGGTTTGGGCGCCGTCGCTAGGTAAGCGACCGGCGGCCAAGCTGAACGCTTGCCAGAGGGTCATGGCCATCCGGATGGTGCGGGGATACCGCACGATCTCCCGCGAAGCGGCGAGCCTCCTCGCTGGCCTGCCACCGTGGGATCTGGAGGCAACAGTCCTTGCACGCATGCACGATTTGCGCGTGGAGATGCAACGCCGGGGCGAAACTCCGCTGCCGCGACAAGTCGCGGCATGGCGGACAGAGTTCCGGCGGGATCTCAGGGTGGCATGGCGACTGCGACTGTCGCAACCCAGTGCTGGGCACGCCGTCATTGAGGCGGTTAGGCCCCTCTTTGAGGAGTGGTTGGAAAGAGGTCACGGCGTCCTCTCTTTCCGTGTGACGCAGGTCCTCACCGGACACGGTAAGTTCGGGAGGTTCCTGCATCGAATCAAGCAGGAGAGGACGCCCGGGTGTCGCCACTGTGTGGACCGCCCGGAGGACACGGTGGAGCACACGGTAGAAGTGTGCCCCGCTTGGGCGGAGCACCGCCGTGTCCTCGTGGAGACTATCGGGAGCGGCGACCTCTCGCGCCGGGCCCTGGTTCAGGCCATGGTCCGGAGCGAGGAGGGTTGGCATGCGGTCGCCTCCTTCTGCGAAGCAGTGTTGCTCGTGAAGGAGGCTGCTGACCGCGAGCGCGTGAGGGAACGGTCCTCACGCCGCCGCCGCCGAGATCCCGATCCCGATTTCCGACCACCGTAGGCGCGGGTTCGCGGACGGCGAGCACTGGGTAGCTCGCCGTCCGACAGTCTGGAAATAATCTGGACCGAGCCCAGTCGTCAACGGCGCGTTCTGTTCCACGCGCGCCTCAAGGAGATGTCAGCAAACTGTAGGGGCCCGGTAGGGCCGAAGCCTCTGGGGGGAACATGTGGTATTCCTAACGGTTGATACCGAGTCCCCCCCAGAACGAGGGCAACGAAGGAACGGGGTAGGGGTTTAGTCAGTAAGAGTCTGACACGCCCTCCCGCTCCGCCCAAGAGCGGGGGAAGTCATTCTGATGATTCCCCTACCAGAAAAAAAAAAAAAAAAAAAAACCAGTTACAGGGATAAATGCACAGTTTTTACTGCTGATATTCATTGTGTATGCAAATAGCATGCAAGAATCACAAAAGGAACATTTATGTTGACTACTTAATTATTCTGAGCTTTCAGTTGTTTTTTTATCTACTTTAAAGCTGGCGATTAACATGAGCAATAAAATAGAAATGTAAAAATTTGGTGCGACGCTCGTCAACGAGCTGTTCGGCTCACTGTACTGACATGCCGAATATTCACCTTGTAACGTACTCAAATGTAGCGAATATTCATGGCAGTCGCCAACTTTAGTGTTCTTTAAAAAACAAAATCGCCTGTGTCTTCAAGATCGACGGCAGGTAGATAAGAGCTAATATTATAAACTTCCACGATATTATGAATCTTCATCGTTTTCTCTTGAGATAATATTCATAAGCCTGTTTTTTTACATGGTCATTCCTATCAAAAACTGTGATTTTTCCATTTAATAATCTATTTACCCCCAGACACCAACTGTGTACAATCATTTTAATAGATAAATTGCAAATAAAATTAATCAAATCAACTCTATGTTTCTCACATGTTATAATACTAAAATCACACGCAGAATCAATAAAAAATTTGATTTGATTTTTTATAAATTTTGATGTTGGATTATCCCGAAGGCATGCAACAATCACATAATAAATATTATTCATTAAATTTATAAATTCGTCGCTTGGATGAAATAGTGATTTCTTAGTATAATCAATTTCATAATTAAATGAATCAAAATCAATACCAGACCTACATAAATTATCAAGACAATTGAAACATTTTTTGAAAATTTTTGATTTCGATTTCTTAATCACATAACCTGTCACATATTTTTTTGATTCAACATGCAATAGTGAATCATTATTTTTAATTTCTGACATAACATTTAGTAATGAATCAATGTTACATGCAAAATCAACAGTGTGAGAATCATCATAATTGTTTATGATCAGATGGGACAGTGATTGCATAACTGTATTAAAATCTTCTTCACAATTGGCTCCTGCAGAATGAGGTGAATTATAATTATTAACAATCAACGTTTTAAAAGAATTTATAAATTGATTACAATTAGGATTAATATTTCTAAAACCATTACTTCTAATAGCACCGAAAAAGTTTTCTAATGGGTCCTGATTAAAATTTCTAGCTACTATATTATTGATTTGATGATTTATTGACAGATATTCCCACATTTCAATAAATGTTTTTATATTTGAAATCCAATTTTTAATTGAAGGAATCGACTCATATTTTACTTGATTAACACCTTTTGATATTTTTATTGATTCAAATTTGATTGATTCTAAAATTGGAAGCAAATCATCCCACAGTTGGAAGTGAGGGGATTTTTTTTTTATACAGCCTTTATATATTTTCGAATCATCTTTGTAGGAATGACCATTAAACGAATCGAATAACCTGTCGAAAATTAAAAGAAAATCTGCTGTTCCCTCACATTCTGCTGGTAGTATTCCATGTCCTGAAAAAGAAAACACATATTAATTACTCTATTATCCTACTATTATTATAAATGTGAAAGTTTATAAAGATGTTTATATGTTTATTACTCAATTAACAAGAGCTACTGAGCGGATTTTGGAAGTTTTACAGTACCTAATATAGATTTTGCATCAAAATGACACATTCATAAGAATATGGTGGAAGTCATAGCGTTACGCATGTAGAAACAGAACGGATCGTGGGAGTATATAATAAAATTTACACTTACTTGCTGAAAATCGAATAGCAGATGATACTCGTTGGCTGAAAACTTGTGCAGCTAGCTTCACTTTCATTTTTTTTATTTTGTCTTTAATTATGTGATTTTCTGTTAGTTTATTCACTAATCGGATCTCGTCATCTCCAACATCAATGTCCAGGAACATTTTTAAGTGTTCCCACTTTGCCCATTTCTCTTGTCCATTTTGAATGAATTTTGCATTTTTTGTCAGCAAGTTATTTCTGACTCCTTTAAGTAAATGGGGCGTATCAAATAATGGGAACACTTTCTTGCCATTTACTTCGAAGAACCATCCTTTGTTAGCATATCTTTTTTGTGTTTCTTCTTTTATATCTTTAATAGCAGCAACATTCGCTGGACACTGATCACAAACCGTGGCAACTACAGTTAACCCTGTATTATTTATTTCTTTAATTAGTAATAGTAGTAGGGCTTTTATTTTTTCTTTTTTCGTCCCACTTTTGACAAATGTAAAACAAATCGGTTGTTTAGTTTTACTTTTTATGCCCTTGATCATAAAGACAAGGGCATGATCAGCAATATTGCCTGTTTTCTGTGTGCCATCGTCTTCAAACCCAATTATTTCATTTGAAAATGCATTATATAATAGACCAGGAGCTAATGACACTTCATCGAATAATAAATTTACTAACTTCTTTTCCTCTGGCATTCGTAAAACAAGTTTTTTTAAATTTTCTAAAATATCTTTGTTAATGCCTGGTCTAATTGTGAATGCACTCAACAGCTTTTGCAAACTACGTTTTGACGGTAAAACAAACATTTTCTCTAAAAGTTTGTAAGCTTTAGGGCTTTGTTTTAATATAGACAAGGCCATAATTTTTTCCTCAATGGTATATCGTCTTCCTCTTGGTGTCTTTTTCCACTTCAGTTGTAATTTCATGAAAGTTTTGAGCTGTCGCAGGTAATTTTTCAATTGTAGCTAAAAATGGTTTGGACATTGCACACTTCATTGCTGCTTTTATTTGTTTTGACTGCGTTCTGCATTTCTGACGCAGTTTGTTTAGTTTTAATGTCAATCTATTGACAGCACTGGATGAAGAATCCTGCTTCGAACAGCGTTTTTTTGGGGCTGCTGAAAGAAAACATAATCTATTTAATAAAAATGCTTAACACTGTCTTGCAATGTGCAGCCTAAACTAGTTCTTTTATATTCAGTGGTAATAAAATTTATAAGTAATATATAGAATAATAAAGGTTAAATTGTAGTATAGGTACTGCCAAAGTAATTATATGATACAGAATACCTATAGATAACATTTATGTGACTGACGATAGTTGACCAACATAGTTTCTGTTAGAGCCAAGTCAGTCCCGAGCAACTAACGGTTAAAACAAATCATTGCAATGATAGCAGGTAGCTGTCCAGAACGTTAAGCGAATTATTTTCTATTGGCTTTGGAATTGATAAACAAAGCCCCAAACTATGTTCAGCTTGGACTAACATTGCCAACCTCAAAATTTTGGCTACTGCAATTAACATATAAATACTGTTAAGGATTTTTTATTCTTTTAAAGAAATATAAAAATAAGTGAATAAGTAGTTTCTTATGTAACCTGTATGTTACTTAAAAAAACATTTTACAAAATAAAAATAACCAACTCGTTATCGAAAATATTAAAAAGTGTAATGTTAGGTACATTTTTTACTCTTTTTTTAAATAAAAGTTAACTTACCGCTTGGTAAGGTTGTTGACTCTGCTTCTAATTGTAATGTGTCTGATGTAATTGGTACCACTTCTTTAAGTTGCTGAGGCTGCATAACTTGTTCACTTCTTGGCAAGGCTGTAAATTAAATATTTAAATTCTTACTACATCTGCATCAACAACAACCCTCATCTACATACATAGTGTATAGTTTGTTAAAGCTTATTATGAGCTACTTAATAAGTGGTTAATATTCACATTGTATTCTCCAACTAAGATCCATCATTTATTGTGACTTGTCTCTGAATAAATACAATGTTTTTTTTTAAAATTGGTCAACATGTTTTAGAAACTCTTGTGAAACATTATAGAAAAGAATTTAAAGTAGTGATGTTCCGAATATCCGTATCCGTATCCGTATCCGCGGATATCCGAGGCAAAAGAAAAATCCGTATCCGTATCCGTGTCCGTTACTTTTCACGCGGATCTTTTACGGATCTTTTTCAGGTGATTAAGTAGAATTATTAAATAAAAAGCTATGAAATTCCAATCAGATTATTTTTATTTCTTAAAATCAAATATTTGGCACCTTTAAATTGCAAACATTTCAATAGATAGATCTTTTTAATGAAAGAACGTCAACTATCGTTTCAAGATCGCGGGCACCGACTCCAATCCAATAATTTTGAATAAGAAAATAAAGATCCGTATCCGTATCCGTATCCGCGGATCTTTACACTAAATATTCGTATTCAGATCCGTATCCGCGGATATACATTTTTAACGATCCGGCACATCACTAATTTAAAGTACTAAATATTTTGAAGTGTATGCAAAATTCAAAATAGAATTTATAGAACTTACTTAAATTTAATGTAGGGATAGCGTTTCCTGTTAATCGTCTGCTTGGTGACTTAAAATAATCCTCAAAGTGTCGGTGGCAAATACGAATTGAATTGTATATGTAGCTATTTCCTCTCTCTTGAGTTGCACTGTCCAGTACGGACTTCCACTGTTCAAACTTCTCCGTATGAGGATATTCCCATTTGGGGAATCGATGAAGAGGTCCTGTAAATTCAAATTTGTTTTTAAAACTAACATGACTCTATACATGACATGCATACTATGTGATGCAATCCTATTCAGCTGGATTATCAGTGTAATTCAATCAACAAAAACCACTATCTACATTTAGACATCATAAACAACAGCTTTTACCAGAACTATACATACATGACGTCTGCTGGATTTGAATTAAAAATAATAATAATATATAACTATTACTTAGATCATTTAAGCAGTTAATTTCAAGTGGTTTTTTTTTCATTTATAGTGATATGTTTTTAAATATTTGATTGCTCTGCTAGTGAGTGTGTTTTCTATTGTTTTATTTAATCATTTTTAATTATTTTTTTGGGTTCAATACAAAAAATGAATAATCATTAATATGATAAGTTACCTAATAAGTAGTATTATCAAAAAAAAAACAACCATTTTCACTTTGGCAAAATCATCGGGTGTTTGTTGATGGAGCCATAACTTTGGGCTCGTGATTTTGAATTTTACGAAAACTTCATTCATGGGGTACAATATAGGTATCATATTCGCTACGTGACTTGTTGAGGTCTAACAACTAAATGTTCACTTTAATGTACTTAGCTGATGACCCTTGCATGGCAAAACTATAGTGCCTGCCTGTTGAAGCTGAGGCTAAGCTGAGCTGTTTCTCTGCTTGCTGTTGTTTGGAATAAAGATAGGTACATTTTAGTATAATCAACCTATGGTCACAATGTTAACTAGTTCTCAGTCGATTTTTGTCTTCCCTATAACATACATAAGTTACTAATTAATAATAAATACACTTACCATCAATGACACATCCAAAAAAGCATTTCAACTGTGTTGTTTTCGGCATTTTCAAAACCAAGTCCGCAAAAATATAAACGAAGTCCGTGTACTAAGCGCTAGGTTATCAGTAAAGCAATCGGTCCGGGGTCCAGGTAACAAGCCAGGTAAAGTCGTAACACGTAGAAGATCAGAAAATCCGTAATCAAGCCAAGTCGTAATAAATAAAACAATAAACGCAGAATGATCTCAAAGCAACACAACACACACAACAATACCACCAACCAAACGACTTCATTCAAAAACGAACTATATTTCCCCTAAACATATCATTGGGTTGCCGTAGTGAAAAAAAATATCACTGATAAAGGTATTATTTAAAATAATTTAATCTAACTGGCATAACTTATTTTTAATTCCTGTTTATAAATCAGTGTTTTAAAACATATTTTTATTACCATTATTTTTAAACAATATTTTCCCTGTTACTGCCATCTATTATATCTTTTTGTCAACTCAATGATTAACTCGATACCTCCACTACCTGATGGCGTTAGTTTGTATGATATTTTTTGAGCTGCGTCAATGTAGGGAAGTTTCACCGCCCTGCCACTACCACTGTAGAGCCAACGTCGACCACCACTGAAGCCACTACAACTGTAGAGCCGACGTCGACCACCACTGAAGCCACAACAACTCTTGAGCCCACAACGACCACCACTGAAGCCACTACGACTGTAGAGCCAAAGTCTACCACCACTGAAGTCACTACCACTGTAGAGCCAACGTCGACCACCACTGAAGCCACTACAACTGTAGAGCCAACGTCGACCACCACTGAAGCCACTACAACTGTAGAGCCAACGTCGACCACCACTACAGCCACTACAACTGTAGAGCCAACGTCGACCACCACTGAAGCCACATCAACTGTTGAGCCCACAACGACCACCACTGAAGCCACTACAACTATAGAGCCCACAACGACCACCACTGAAGCCATTACAACTGTAGAGCCGACGTCGACCACCAATAAAGCCACTACAACTGTAGAGCCAACGTCGACCACCACTGAAGCCACCACAACTGTAGAGCCCACAACGACCACCACTGAAGCGACTACCACTGTAGAGCCAACGTCGACCACCACTGAAGGCACTACAACTGTAGAGCCAACGTCGACCACCACTGAAGGCACAACAACTGTTGAGCCCACAACGACCACCACTGAAGCCACTACAACTGTAGAGCCCACAACGACCACTTCTGAAGCCACTACCACTGTAGAGCCAACGTCGACCACCACTGAAGCCACTTCAACTGTAGAGCCAACGTCGACCACCACTGAAGGCACTACAACTGTAGAGCCAACGTCGACCACCACTGAAGCCACAACAACTGTTGAGCCCACAACGACCACCACTGAAGCCACTACAACTGTAGAGCCCACAACGACCACTTCTGAAGCCACTACCACTGTAGAGCCAACGTCGACCACCACTGAAGCCACTACAACTGTAGAGCCAACGTCGACCACCACTGAAGGCACTACAACTGTAGAGCCAACGTCGACCACCACTGAAGCCACAACAACTGTTGAGCCCACAACGACCACCACTGAAGCCACTACAACTGTAGAGCCCACAACAACCACCACTGAAGCCACTACCACTGTAGAGCCAACGTCGACCACCACTGAAGCCACTACAACTGTAGAGCCAACGTCGACCACCACTGAAGGCACTACAACTGTAGAGCCAACGTCGACCACCACTGAAGCCACAACAACTGTTGAGCCCACAACGACCACCACTGAAGCCACTACAACTGTAGAGCCCACAACGACCACTTCTGAAGCCACTACCACTGTAGAGCCAACGTCGACCACCACTGAAGCCACTACAACTGTAGAGCCAACGTCGACCACCACTGAAGGCACTACAACTGTAGAGCCAACGTCGACCACCACTGAAGCCACAACAACTGTTGAGCCCACAACGACCACCACTGAAGCCACTACAACTGTAGAGCCCACAACGACCACTTCTGAAGCCACTACCACTGTAGAGCCAACGTCGACCACCACTGAAGCCACTACAACTGTAGAGCCAACGTCGACCACCACTGAAGGCACTACAACTGTAGAGCCAACGTCGACCACCACTGAAGCCACAACAACTGTTGAGCCCACAACGACCACCACTGAAGCCACTACAACTGTAGAGCCCACAACAACCACCACTGAAGCCACTACCACTGTAGAGCCAACGTCGACCACCACTGAAGCCACTACAACTGTAGAGCCAACGTCGACCACCACTGAAGCCACAACAACTGTTGAGCCCACAACGACCACCACTGAAGCCACTACAACTGTAGAGCCCACAACGACCACCACTGAAGCCACTACAACTGTAGAGCCAACGTCGACCACCACTGAAGCCACTACAACTGTAGAGCCAACGTCGACCACCACTGAAGCCACAACAACTGTTGAGCCCACAACGACCACCACTGAAGCCACTACAACTGTAGAGCCCACAACGACCACCACTGAAGCCACTACCACTGTAGAGCCAACGTCGACCACCACTGAAGCCACTACAACTGTAGAACCAACGTCGACCACCACTCAAGCCACTACAACTGTAGAGCCAACGTCGACCACCACTGAAGCCACTACAACTGTAGAACCAACGTCGACCACCACTCAAGCCACTACAACTGTAGAGCCAACGTCGACCACCACTGAAGCCACTACAACTGTAGAGCCAACGTCGACCACCACTGAAGCCACTACAACTGTAGAGCCAACGTCGACCACCACTGAAGCCACTACAACTGTAGAGCCAACGTCGACCACCACTGAAGCCACTACAACTGTAGAGCCAACGTCGACCACCACTGAAGCCACTTCAACTGTAGAGCCAACGTCGACCACCACTGAAGCAACTACAACTGTAGAGCCAACGTCGACCACCACTGAAGCCACAACAACTGTTGAGCCCACAACGACCACCACTGAAGCCACTACAACTGTAGAGCCCACAACGACTACCACTGAAGCCACTACAACTGGAGAGCCAACGTCGACCACCACTGAAGCCACTACAACTGTAGAGCCAACGTCGACCACCACTGAAGTTACTACAACTGTAGAGCCGACCACGACCACTACACAATATTCTACAACTGTAGAGCCAACGACGACCACCAGTGAAGCCACTACAACTGTAGAGCCAACAACGACCACCACTACAACTGTAGAGCCAACGACGACCACCACTGAAGCCACTACAACTGTAGAGCCAACAACGACCACCACTACAACTATAGAGCCGCCATCAAACACCACTGAAACCCTTTCAACGGGTAAGTAACAGATGATTTACAACAAAATTTGTACATTTAACAAAATTATATGAACTGAACCTATAATTTTTATTTAATGGATCGATTATAATGAACGATTGAAATAATTTTAAAATTACTAATTTTTAGAAGCATATTAAATATGACATCGTTTGACATACCACTCAAAATATATAAAACTTATTTGGTCTTATATGATGGAAACGCCTACTGATGAAAACAATTACTTTGATTTTTGATTAATAAATATTTAAAAGTATTTTTTCTTTGTTTTAATTTTTGTAAGTTTTATCGTAGTAAAAATAACCTAAGTAGATGTTAAACATATTTAGATACTGATTACCACCTGCGCTAGGTCGATGTAGTCCCGCTTGGCATGGCTCGTATTTAAGGAAGTTTTAGAAAAAACAACAGTTTTTTCCTTTTAACTTAACGTTTGAATCCCCAACCGGTCCTATGAGACCGCGCTGTTATTGTTTTACTATTGTGTCTCATTTCGCGGGTATCTGAGTAACTACCCTATCTAAGTCGGGGTACTCTGAGTCGGGGTTTTAACCATAATTATGTTTTATATCATCCTGAGACCTGGGATTCGACTTATATTTACAAATATTTGATAAGTAAAAGTTAATTTTTATGACTTTATGTTACTTTGCGTAGGGGAAGGTATCACCAAATGTTAATGGGTTGAAAGCGGTAATCTTATATCTATATCTATACTAATATTATAAAGAGGAAAACTTTGTTTGTTTGATTGTAATGAATAGGCTCAAAAACTACTGGACCGATTTTAAAAATAATGTCACCATTCGAAAGCTACATTATCCACGAATAACATAGGCTAAATTTTATTCTGAAAAAAATAGGGTTCCGTAAGATA
Source organism: Mythimna separata (assembly GCA_030763345.1). NCBI lineage: Eukaryota > Metazoa > Arthropoda > Insecta > Lepidoptera > Noctuidae > Mythimna > Mythimna separata. The sequence goes on along the minus strand of CM061187.1, from coordinate 12,429,229 downwards.
TTTAGGTTTAGGTGTAAAAAATCAACCAGAAAAGTTACTTATTTTGCGTACGCTGTCTAAACTGTAAAAGATAGAACCATAAAATGTTCTAATTAATTGTAGATCTTATAAATATCTACAAAAAAGTCCGCAAAACACTATACCTATCTATGTCGAGTGAGGCACAACAACCATTTTTTTAATCTAAAAATCTTGAATTTTTTTGGACTACATTTAAACGCATTTATTTTACTCATGCTATTAACCCTTATCAAAATAAATTATTTTATCACTAAGTACAGTTTATGTAGATAATATTTGGTCTCTGAATGATTAAAATTGGACGTTTGGTTTTGAAGTTATGGCGAAATTAAAATATTACGATTCCTGCTGCACGGTCTAATGCGAAGTCTCTTTCTTATGAATTATGCTATCATAGTATAGGTAGGTAGAATTGATTTGAGAAATTGTTTACAAAGGGCATCTGAAGGAACATGGTGGGTTTTTTTACAGCTCTGCAAACTGTACCCGTTTAAAATCGCACCACAGGTTGCGTTTGACCATGTTTGACCATCAATAATGTGAAGTCTGCTGAGTAAAAATGCACGCATTCAAGAGTTAACTTAATTCATAAATTGCATAGTTAACTCTCGATAAAGAAAGTAGTACCCGCTGAAAAAAAAACACCGTATGATGTATTAAGGCATCAGTCAAATATCACCCCAAGTAAAAAATCGGGGTGCCGCGACAGAAAACCTCCACGCGTGCTCGCGGGCTGGAATTCCCTAACGGATTCTTCCGGAGTGAAGGCCAGTCCGCGGGACGGTGCACCCTGGGAGGCGGCCAACGACTCTCTTGGGTAGTTCTGCCCAAGGAGCCTCGATGGCCGTCTGCGAATGTTCTGTCTGAAGGAGCGCTTCAACGCGTGTCCCTCTGCTGCAGCAGAGGGCTCAGTGGCGAAGCAAGAGCGGGCTCGGTATGCACTTACCCTGCTACCGGGCAGGCAGGAGGAAGACTCGCTCCTCCTCCTGCCACCGTTAGTCTCGTAGCCCCATTGATTGTCCAAGGTCATGTTTCTGACTTTTGGTGGGGGTCGAGGGTCCTGGCTTAACCGCCCGGGCCGCGAGGAAGACAACCTCTATAAAAAATTACCCCAAACCTCCAAGCGGCGGCGCACCGTGAGGGAGGTTGTTAGCTTGACTAATGGGTAGCTAAATTAGTCTCTAGTGCGGACCACCCTTTTTGAGCAGGTACACAAAGTTCAATACTCGTGGGACCAACTATGAAAAATGCCATAAAAAAACCCAACAACGACGAGAAGAAGGAGAAGAGCGATGCGCGGTCGGAGTCCGACGCGGCATCGCGGAAGGGCTCGGAGAGCTCGGGGGAGGAGTTAGTTAGCGATTCCGGAAGCGTGCGCAGCTCCCGGAAGCGCTACCTGAAGTCGGACGAGGAGTCCGACAAGTCGGATAGTGCGAAGGGCTCGGCTCGCAAAATCCCCACCGCTCGGCGGGGAGGAGCGAGCCAAGCTGGAAGAGGGAGGGTGCTGACCTCCAAGGAGGTTACGGAGAGGGCCGGGAAGATTGCCGCGGAGGGACGTCATCCCGGAGCACTCAGCCCTGGTCCCTTGGGGCCGTCTGGCGGTGAGATGGACGACGGGGGAGACTCCGCCGACGAGGCTCACCAGGAGGTCTGCGACCTGGTCGCTGAATCCTTGCGGCTGGTGGCAAGGAAGAGCACCCAGAAGAGCAGGACTTCTGCCGTCGCCGAGGCCGTGCCCCCTATCCTGGAGGCCTTCCAGAAGGCCCTGGACAAACGGGGTGCGAGGACCCGGAGGGAGGTGTTGGAAGCCGCCGCCCCTCCGAGGGAAGTCTGCTCCCAGCAGCCTCCAAAGGCGGGGAGCCCGCAGGGGCAGGGGTCGGCGCAGACCCAACCCCTTACCCCACCTCCATCTTGCGCGGGTGGGGCCGGACCTTTCGGACGGCCAGTTCGGCTTTCGCAGGGGGCGTTCCACGGTGGACGCCATCATGCGCGTGAGGGCTCTCACGACGGGGGATGCGGTGTCTCGGGGCAGGGTCGTCTTGGCGGTGTCTTTGGACATCGCCAATGCCTTCAACTGCCCTGGAGTTGCATCGGGGCGGCACTTCGGTATCACGAGGTGCCCGCCTACCTCCGTCGTGTGATCGAGGCCTACCTGTCGGATAGGTTCATCATCTATCCCGGTCACCAGGGAGAGTGGAGACGGCGAGAGATGTCGTGCGGTGTTCCGCAGGGATCGGTACTAGGACCGCCCCTGTGGAACATCGGATACGACTACGTGCTGCGCAGCGACCTCCCCGACGGGGTCAGCGTGGTCTGCTATGCAGACGACACGCTGGTCCTGGCGCGGGGAGAGTCGTACCAGGCGGCGGCCGAAACAGCGACACGCGGGGTTGCGACAGTCGTGGAGAGGATCCAGCAACTGGGACTCAAGGTGGCATTGCACAAGTCCGAGGCCATGTGCTTTCATGGCCCTCGGTACGCGCCACCTCCGGGTTCCCAAATAACGGTAGGGGGGGTCCACATCGGCGTCGGGTCGGCGATGAAGTACCTGGGACTCGTCCTCGACAGCCGGTGGACTTTCGAGGAGCATTTCCGACGTTTGGCCCCCAAACTGGACAGGTCTGGGGCCGCTCTGAAGCGGCTCCTGCCCAACCTAGGGGGTCCAGACGCCCCCTGCCGGAGGCTCTACGCGGGGATCGTTCGGTCCATGGCCCTTTACGGGGCGCCGGTTTGGGCGCCGTCGCTAGGTAAGCGACCGGCGGCCAAGCTGAACGCTTGCCAGAGGGTCATGGCCATCCGGATGGTGCGGGGATACCGCACGATCTCCCGCGAAGCGGCGAGCCTCCTCGCTGGCCTGCCACCGTGGGATCTGGAGGCAACAGTCCTTGCACGCATGCACGATTTGCGCGTGGAGATGCAACGCCGGGGCGAAACTCCGCTGCCGCGACAAGTCGCGGCATGGCGGACAGAGTTCCGGCGGGATCTCAGGGTGGCATGGCGACTGCGACTGTCGCAACCCAGTGCTGGGCACGCCGTCATTGAGGCGGTTAGGCCCCTCTTTGAGGAGTGGTTGGAAAGAGGTCACGGCGTCCTCTCTTTCCGTATGACGCAGGTCCTCACCGGACACGGTAAGTTCGGGAGGTTCCTGCATCGAATCAAGCAGGAGAGGACGCCCGGGTGTCGCCACTGTGTGGACCGCCCGGAGGACACGGTGGAGCACACGGTAGAAGTGTGCCCCGCTTGGGCGGAGCACCGCCGTGTCCTCGTGGAGACTATCGGGAGCGGCGACCTCTCGCGCCGGGCCCTGGTTCAGGCCATGGTCCGGAGCGAGGAGAGTTGGCATGCGGTCGCCTCCTTCTGCGAAGCAGTAATGCTCGTGAAGGAGGCTGCTGACCGCGAGCGCGTGAGGGAACGGTCCTCACGCCGCCGCCGCCGAGATCCCGATCCCGATTTCCGACCACCGTAGGCGCGGGTTCGCGGACGGCGAGCACTGGGTAGCTCGCTGTCCGGCAGTCTGGAAATAATCTGGACCGAGCCCAGTCGTCAACGGCGCGTTCTGTTCCACGCGCGCCTCAAGGAGATGTCAGCAAACTGTAGGGGCCCGGTAGGGCCGAAGCCTCTGGGGGGAACATGTGGTATTCCTAACGGTTGATACCGAGTCCCCCCCAGAACGAAGGCAACGAAGGAACGGGGTAGGGGTTTAGTCAGTAAAAGTCTGACACGCCCTCCCGCTCCGCCCAAGAGCGGGGGAAGTCATTCTGATGATTCCCCTACCATAAAAAAAAAAAAACCCCAAGTAAAAAATCTGCCTAAATAAACGAGTAATTTCAATAACTAAAAACGTCGGGAATCGCTTTGTGACTAATGACACCTAAGAAATGTCTACACGACAATAGGAGGCTTAAGGATGTCTTTCTCACGATAGCAGGTTTATTCCATTGGCAGGGCAAGAGGAGGTCTTGCCCCATACATTGACCCAAACTAGGGCATTAGGATTCAGATTCTGACGCCAAAACAGTATGGCGGTGCTCCGCCTAGCGGAGTAGACTTCGACCGTAACGTCTGCCGTGTTTTCCGGGCGTTCCGCAGAATGGTGACTTGGCCTTTTCTTCCCGCCGAATCCAAAATATTTACCTCTCGAAACACTCATGTTCGGTTAGTACTTGCATAATGCAGAAAGTGAGAACGCCATGACGCCTATATAGTTACTCTTTAAAGAGAGAATATACCGAAGTACCTAAGAACTGAGGCGTGCAAAAGTTAGTGGCCCTGATACGTAAATAGCAACTGAAGGAACATGGTGGAATTTAGTCCGCAAAAGACCACTTGCTCCACCTAGAGCTGGATAACTATCTCAAATAAAAAAGAGGTAAATACTAAACCTACTATTGACTTCAGGATCAGCTTTGTGCTGACTATTCATATATTTTGACAACTAAAAACTACTTTATGCACTTTTTTTCAGCCTACATAAGTAAGTGCTATTTACACTTATTTAGTGGTGCTTTTTTTGGAAGGAGAATCATCAGACTGATTTCTCGCGCTTTTGGGCGGAGCGGGAGGGCGTTTCAGACTCTTACTGACTAAACCCCACCCTGTTCCCCTTCGTTCCTTCGATCTGGGGGGCACGGTGAGAACCTTTCGGATTTTTCGTGTTCCCCAGAGGCTTTGGCCCTACCGGGCCCCTACAGTTTGCTGACATCTCCTTGAGGCGCGCGTGGAACAGAACACGCCGTTGACGACTAGGCTCGGTCCAGGTTATTACCAGACTGCCGGACGGCGTGCTGCTCGCCGTCCGCGAGCCCGCGCCTACGGTGGTCAGAAATTGGGATTGGGATCTCGGCGGCGGCGCTCGCGGTCGGCAGCCTCCTTCGCTAGCATTACTGCTTCGCAGAAGGAGGCGACCGCTCACCACCCCTCCTTGCTCTGGACCATGGCCTGTACCAGGGCCAAGAGAGGTCGCCGCCGCCGATAGACTCTACAAAGACACGGCGGCGCTCCGCCCAAGCACACCTCTACCGTGTGTGCCACCGTGTCCTCCCTTTGTGGGGGTCATCGGTTGCAGCGACCTCTCGCGCCGGGCCCTGGTCCAGAGCAGGGTGGAGTGGCAGGCGGTTGCCTCCTTCTGAGAAGCAGTAATCTAGCCAAGGTGGCGGCCGCATGGATGAGGAAATGGCCTTCACGCCCCAGCGTTGAGGAAATAAGATCCCGACCCCGATTTCCAGCCACCATAGAAGTGGACTTGCGGACGGCGAGCAATGGGGCGCCGTCCGACCGTTCGGTAACCAAATATCTACACCGAGACCGAGTCGACGGCGGGTAGTGTTCCAAGCGTGCCTCATTGAGATGTCAGCGAGATCATAGAGACCTATCAGGGTCGCCAAGCTTACTGGGGTCATGGGTTCGCTTCTGAAAGGCATTCCTGGGGCCCTGGAACGCAAGGCAAAGAAAGAAGAAGGAGTGGGTTTTGGTCAGTAAAAGTCTGACACGCCCTGATGCGTTAGCTAAGAGCGGGAGAAGTCATTGGATTATTTCCCAACTAAAAAAAGGAATGAAGTTAAACTGTTTTATGTGAAAGTAAAATGAATGAATTGGATGCTTTCGGAATTATTCGCAAGTGTAGAATTATTGGTTACTTTTGTGCAGTTTAACGAACTTAACGCGGACGAAGTCGCGGGCAACAGCTAGTGTATAATATTTTTAGTACTAATGTTAGAACCAATAAAGATTATTTTTATTATCATTTCGTTTTTTTGATTAGTCTAGTCTGTTATTGAATACATTTTTAAATATTTCTTGAAAACATTGTAACCCACCGGTATCAGGAACAGGGTCCGAGCTAGGCGGCGCGGCGGTCAGGGCTCCAGAGAAAAGAACCTCCAAACAATACAAACCAGGAGTATTTTTTTCTTAATCAAGACCTTGATCCAGCTGCCCAATAAGAACCTCCTCAGATGTTGGTCGAGGCTCTTGGTTCTTAAGCCATTGGCCGTCACGACTATCGGCACAATTACTGCTGTGTCCACTTCGCGCATGTCGCCAACCTCGCGGGCAATATCAAGATATTTTAGTTTGCTTATCCTTCTCAGCTTTTACGAGGTTCTCATCATGAGGATGTGCTATATCAACAATCATTGTACGACGCTCTAGTCGATCTATTACCACTATATCAGGCTTCTTGGCTACAATAGTCCTTAGATCAGTGATGATAGATCGAACCTAACACAAAGTGTCCGTAAATCCGTGATTGACTGGGATTGTTTGAATAAAAGGAGGATAAATGAGATAACTTCGCACTACGTTTAATTCCGTGCTCACAAGGGGAATAACATTACTAGTTTATAATAATAATTAACCTATAGTCTATTTTTTAATCTCAGAGACTAAAGTGACATTACGTGGGTTGACACACTCGTCACAACACAAACGAACTGGCATCGTTAATATTGTAAGTTAGATATTATTTGCCCGTGTCAATTTATGTCTCAGGGATTAAGAAACTGAATTTAGTTTAAAAAACTAAACAAATTGATGCGCCGTCGCACGTTGCTGTGAGTAAAAATTTAGGCGCTTGACTTGGCTTCATAAAATCAACATACACCCGAACATTTAAAGAGTCTCTTTCAACAAGAATCAATTGTAGTTGTGACTGGTAGTGGGCAAATCCTATAGATGGCGTGCCGTAGAACTCCAGCAGAAGTCCGAATGTCAGTCACCCGAACAATACTGTCTAACCCTGGGTGCACGGCGACAATTCTTCCCAGCTTGTAAAATTTTAAATAAAAAATCAAAATCTTCCAGCTTATAATGGTTTGTTTGTTCCGGCTAATCTCTTAAACGACTGAATCGATTTTGATGGGACCTTCATTGACGTATAGCTAATTTTAAAAGAAATTTTTATTTTTATTTCCCCGTGGGAGTGAGATTTCAAACTGCGTGATACGCCTTTGAAACGGTTGTAAAAAATCGGGACTTTCACGAAGATTTAGCCAGGGTTATAATATGTAACTTGAGTTACTTTTTATGAATGGCACCAGAAACCAGCGCTGAGTATCTGATTCCCAGCAATTACTGAGTTAGCGAAACTTTCGGTTCGGGCATGCTCAGTTCATCTCTATTCTTCTTATTATTTTTGCGGGATAGGGAGTCAATTCCCGGAGTATATTTTAATACCCAGGGGGGAAACCCCTATGGAAGGCTGGATAGATATTGAGAGGATTATAGCTCAGATGTGTTATTTTATATTATAAGAACTAGTAATTTAAGCTACTTTTACTGAAGAAGTTTTATATGAAAACAAAATAAATGAATCACATCATTTTGGAATTAATCGCTAGCACACAAATATTAGTTAATATTAGTTTTTGTGTTTTGTTACGGAGTGAAATGTGCCGTGTACAAAACGCCTAAGTATCCTATTTCCTTGGTATTCTCTCTCGGGTACCGTAAGTGCTACCGGCTGGCACATCGCTTCGCGTGCATCCTGCACTGACGCTAATTTGTACCTACTATACTCTTCCAGGGTTGGCTGAAGCCGTTGAACCTACGGATCTGTAACGACGTTCCCTGCGCCCCTTCAACAGCAGGCCGTGTCTATCCAGTCGCGTGCGTGTAACCTAGACCCTAGGCAAGCCCAAGAAATCTAGACTAACCCTGATACCATTGATAAGAAAAAAAAAAACACGAGGAGGTCATATAACCGCGGAGAATCTTAACACCGCGATTCAGGTTCATGACGTAATAGATCAACGCCATCTATCGAGCAATTAAGAACTAATATTTCATAGAGTCAACTTAAATGTACGATTGTACTGCCATCCTTCAACCTTTGCTTCGCTACAATCGCGGTCATAACAAATTGCATCGTTTGAGCGCCATCTAGTGTAAACTAACTACAAATTATTTGCGATATTGATAATATTAGTACTTACAATGTAAACAAGCAGTTTTTCTTCGTTTCTTACCACGAACAGATAACAGAACACACAGAAGGCACATTATAGTTTATTTTGATTTACTTTATAGGTACATGAATTGAAAAAATACTTTTTGAATTCTAGTTCATAGTAGGCACTTATCTTTCTTTAAAAAAGATGTTACATGAGCGTGACGATGAACGTTTTACATCAATTTATCTCTAAAACTTGATAGTATTTATTTTGCCAATTAGTAAAGTCGTTGCTCAGTCACACAATTCACACACTTTGATTTCCAAATGTCTTTAACAAGTCTTTAAACATTCTTTCACATCGAACATTACACGCGTTTCCGAATTCATTTCATAGATTCATTTCATTTCAAAAAACTTTAGTTACTTCAAAACCAAGCAATTTACACTTTACAGTAAGTAATAACTAAACACAAAACTTTAAACGACTGAACTTTTAAAATTGAATAAAACAAAACAAACAACCAATTGAATATAATAGCAATTGAAACTACATTGAAGTTAGCAACATCTCAAAAACGTAATTTGCGTAAGTTTACTGCGCATGTCATAGTAGACACTCGTAATTTTCGTGAACTTACAAATTCTCATTCATTAAAAATCTGGAGTCAGGCTTATCCGCTAGGACAAATTTAAAAATTTGTACTTGCACACAATATCAAATTTTACCCACACTCAGTCACATTTTTACGTTTTTATAGAACAGACAGAGATGGAATTTAAGCCAGATACGGAAGCCAGTGTGTCGTTTGAGACAGAAACACACTGGGGTCTTGTGGTTGTGATCTCTTTCTATTTTTAAGTGTTAGAGTGAGATGGGAGAGAATGCTCAAGGCGGCAACATTGCATAATTGAATGAATGAATTTCGTATTGAACACGAATTGGCAACTAAGCGTAGCCACATAGGCGCGCGAAGTTTAAAGTTTTGATTTAGATTGCGCGCGAAGTTTAAAGTTATGATTTTTAATAAATTAATTTATTTGTTGTTTTCTATGCTTTAGGTGTTAGGTATCAATTATTTAGCCATTACAAGCCGGGCTTATTTACATGTATTGGCCTTCCGCCTCTGTGTCTCCCCCGTGTCACGCTCCGGCCTGAATACCAGTCTTGCTCCTAGCTTAACGGGTCCGTAACGTTACTCCGAGAGTCACATGGTCGATGAACAGAAAGCCGACTGAACGATTGATCGAATAGAATTTATTGCGAAACAACCTTTTATCGCCAAACTCTGTGTCGACTGAACGATTATCGATTATACGATAAGGAGTTTAAGTTGTTATATAGTCTAATCATTGAAATTAAATAATAAATCGCCGCCAAGTTTCATTAGTGTTGTATTGCATTTCTCGTCACGTCATCTTTTTTCATACATTTTTTAAAATCCGCGCCTCGGACCCTAGCGTCACAAGCTCTGAAAGCGCGAGCTGCTACCAATTGCTGCCACGAACGCCGCGGCTGCTTCTACCGGCTGGTCACCTCATTCCCTCGCTGGAGGGGAGTTTATCTCAGTTCTACCACCTAAACGAGTAGATATGCGTGCGTGTTCCGTCCAGCTGTGTGATCGAAACTGCAGCCTAGAAACCATAAGGTACTTTTGATTAAAGCTTTAATAACTACTCTAAACTCGTTTTCTTTCGATACACCGAAACCTAACCGGTCGTACAGTGCGGTCAAAATATGTTGGCCAATCTAAAGCTGCTGTTCCTAACTATAGTGTCTTCCAGGTTGCCTGGAGGAGATTGCAGATTACGATAAGGCAAGTGAGTGTTTAGTGAGTGTCACCAATTCACCATTGTGTGGACCGCCCGGTGAACATGATGGAATATACGGTGGAATTGTGTCCAGTTTGGGTAGAGCACCACCATGTCAATGATGACCTCCATGAGGAGGTCATCGGTGGTAGCGACCTCCTGCATGGTTTTACAAAACAATTAAAATGCATTGCTGAGCAAAAGATCCAGAATCGAAGTACGTACCAAGGATTAGATAATTCGAGAAAAGTCTGCCAAAAGTACATCCATTATTATTACCTGACAATAGTTGATAAGAGAGTTTGTTCCTTCTGTCTTAAGCAACAGAGTCGAAATATGCATGAGTCGCGAAAGAGCATTATTACTACGTGCCTTAACCTCTGATGTTTAATAGAGCGCCATCTACTAGTAGGTATAGATATTAATTGTCCATTCCAATCATCTTTAAAATTTGAAGTATGGACCCACTTTTTCATAATATTTGTGTGTAAGTATAGAAGTGTATTATCTTATATATATGTAGGTATGAATAAACCGTAATAAAGTAAAAAAATAAATAAATAGAATATTATACACAGTTCAACCACAGATCAATACATGTCGCGCCATCTAGTGAAATTTATTTGAACTACATTTTTTTTCTTAGCAATGAGACCCCGTGGTGTGTCCCACTTCATTGTTCTGGAAAGGCCTTGAAACGTCTGTATCTCGTTCATTGCCCATTTTATTAACTTTCACCTCTGGAGGTATTTCCTTATCCTGCTTATCTATAAAGAAGAGTGTTTAATATTTATTTATACAATATAAGTAAGTGTCTACTTACTTATATAGAAAAACATGTACCTACGTAACCACATACTTATAGATAAAATTTCAAGAGTTGGGTTTTCATTCAATGTGATCATGCACACATGATGTTTGTAAAGTAAATAATTAAGATGTACCTACCTAAGTACATTTGTTGAATGTAAAACTACCCTATTATGAACTCTGGCAGTCTTTTCATGAAAAATACTGGTATTCAACAGCATCCTGTAGGTAAGACTAGAAGCAGATCCCAATATGGCAGGGACAGATGCAAGGCTGATGATGGTAATAACCCAGACCGAGCCCAAGTAGTCAGCGGTGCGTACTGTCTGCAAACTGTGGGGGCCCAGCAGGATCGAAGCCTCTGGGGCCATGGATTGGTTTCCGAAAGGAAAACCTGGGACCCTGGAACGAAAGGTATAGAAGGTACGGGGTGGGGTTTAGTCAGTAAAAGTCTGACACGCCCACTCCGCCCAAGAGCGGAGAAGTCATTCTGGTCCTTAAGAAAGGCTTGATGATGATACTAGTCTTAATTAGTCGGCCATAGTGAACACACTGATGAGGAACAGTACAGCTCCCACTTCTCTCTTGTCTTTATTTGCTGGCTTTAATGGAGATTCTGGCGAAGCTCGTGGCTAGATAATAATAGCCGCACGGGTCGATCAAGGTTAAGCAACGCTTGCCAAGGTTGGTCTGTGGATGGGTGATCATCTTAAAATACCGAGTTTCCTCCCGTCCTTTCGTTCCGACCCGGCTGTGACTTGTAGATCTTTCGCAGTCGTTACGAATAGTCAGAAGCCAGTAAATCTGACTCCAGTCTTGCCTTGAAATACCGTGTTACCCCAGTTAAAGGGTTGTGGAGGTCTGGTAGGCAGCCGCTCCTTGTAAAATACTGGTATTCTGCTAAATCCGAATTGACTGCCAAAATAGTTGGGAAAGGCTAGGCAAATGAAGATGAGTAGAGATTCACAAGAAAGCTCGTGAGAAGGATGTATAATCCAGTTAAGTGCTGTATATCTGTGGTATACCAACCTCCACTCCTTAGGATGTGTGGTCCTCTGGTTGTTACGTCACTTCGTGCTAGCAATCGTTATTGAGGGTCCATTTATAGAGTGTAAGAATCTCCCTCTACCTTTTTATCATGTAGGTAGTTGTTAGGTATGTGGCGTTAGGTATATAAACGACTTGTTCAGGCAGGGGCTATTACAGTCTTTACATATGTAGTATTCGGTAACCAGTCCTATTAAAACTTCCAAAAGCATAGCCTATCTTAATTTTTTATTTTCTATATGTTTGCAATGGTTCCCACCAACAGGGGGTGGTCCTTGGGTGCACTAACATAGTGCGTACAGGTATAATCGTCGTTTGGTAATCCGTTTCATGAACAGTTTCTTAGGGGCTTCTGCGACTTAGCTTCGGCCCTTTGTACTCCATCCAAAGGACTCTAGAGACGTGAAATATAATAAATTAAAAAAAAAATAACGAAGACGTATGATAATGTCGACTGACGACTTGATATGATGATAATGTCGTGACGCGAATCTATCCTTTCAACCCTCAGACTCCACAAGGACTTCACTTTAAAATACTTACTCTGCAACTTTCTGATCCTTCAGAGTGTGAAGCATATATACGAAATTTACAGCGACTTCTTCATACTTTTTTCTGCTGTAACAAAACTCTCTTTATGAACATGGCCCGTTTTTGAATACAGGTTGAGTACATCATCGACATCATCATCACCGGCCGGGAAGCCTCTGGGGAACACTGAAATTCCGAAAGGTAAACCCATGTCCCCCAGATCGAAGGCACTTGGTCCAGATTGTTAACGGACGTCAAGACTGCGAGTTATTCATTGCTTGCCGTCAATTTTGACAGTGATACCAGATCAGAAGTAAAATAACTGAACGTTTTGCGAAGAGGAGGAGTTTTAATCTTATAACAATTATAAGTTAGGTACTCGTACTCGTAGGTACATGAAAACTCCTATAATAAACAACATTCTGTATAAGTATTTTGAAAATCAATTATTCATAATTACAAAGCGTAGGTAACAAGCAATCAGAAATCCAGAACACGATGATACTCATTTCTGTAGTGGTGCTCGCGTCATAAACAAGACTTAACACAACATTTTAAAAAAATACGGTCGCCTTTTAAGGTCGGAAGAGTAAACCTTGAACTCATAAACAAATGGGACGCATGATATTAAATAATTGTGTGTTACTAATAAATAATTAAAAGCATACTTAACAAGAATAAAAAAAAACAGGAAATTATAAACTTAAACCCTTAACTAATTGAAACTACGTAAATAGTGTATAGCAATTGTTAAATAACAGAATATATAGAGTACCTACAAAAATAATTGAAAGGTGTAAATAAGTGAAGGAACTATAGGTACCTACCGAAAAAATTTTATGGTGTAAAAGAGTGAAAAAACTACAGTTCAGAATGGGGAAGATTTTATTTCTTGTTATAGCGCTAGTGACGTTTAGTGCGGTATTTAGAGGTATGTCCTTTTTTATATTTATTTTTTAGCTTGCCATACATCCCTTTTATTCTTGCTTGAGATGGGAATCATCAAAAGACTTTTACTCCTGGAGGAGTGAGAGGACGTACTGTTACTAACTAAAGTGGGTGCTCGACGTACGAGCCTATACCGCAGTTTTAAAGAACGTCGGTTTTGCTTGCATCTCGTTGGTGCTGAGCGACTAGCGAGTAAAATAGTCGTATCGGATCGTAGCGAGTAAAAACTGAAACAAACATGGCGAGCCGCGAGCCAGGCCCGACAATTCGTAAAACCGCGACCCTGATCGACATTTTGATAGTTCAAAAGGGCCTGTAAATGGTTTATCTATCTATATATCTATCTTTCGTATCGTTTATCTATCTATAAATAAATTGCTGTGCATTAGGCTAGCTAAAACTCGAGAACGGCTGAACGGATTTATATTATCTTGGTCTTGAAATGTTCGTGGAGGTAAGGTGTGAAAAATTCGAAAAAAAATCCTCATTTTTTTTTTATTTCATTCAATTCGATTCACCTTTTACTAAGGTGAACCAGCGACTGGCTGAGGGTTGCGAGAATCAGATGGATGCAAGATGCACAGAACCGGTCGTAATGGCGAAAGGAGGAGGCCTTATATGTCCAATAGAGGCGTCTTTTGACTGATATGATGTTGATGATTGATTTGTTTGTTACGTACCCATTGCAATACACCGAATTTAAGCCTCAAACCATTATATACGAATGTATAGAAACTTTCATTGTTTATTTTTTTACCAATACCTTGGTTTAGTTTTTTAGCTACATTCCCCACTGAATTGTTAACTAGCTAAAAAAAGAATTGGAGAAAGTCTACCGGGAATGATTTCAATATTAATTGTCATTTATTAAACCTAGTTTCTTTTGTTATTTTCACTGGTCGTTAACTCGTTCGGTATACCGCATGCGGGGAGTCCCCACATGCGGGATAACAACCAATGAAAGTAACATGGTCGTTATACCGCATACGGTTCCCCGAATGCGGGCCATGTGACACGCGTTCCAGTAGTCTCTCGCACCCGGCATGCGGGCCCTATCGACTAATGAAAACGGTTCCCTGAATGCGGGCGCTGTGGCATGCGTTCCAGAAATCTCCCGCACCCCGCATGCGGGCCCTATCGACTAATGAAAATGCGCCATAATTCGGGCAGCTAGCAAAAGAAGTCACCATTGCCTCTGCAACTTTTGCTAATGTCAAGAAGAAATGTTTATTGGGAAATCTACAATTCCAAAACATGCGATTCATAGCCTAGCATTGTTTGAAGTATAAGTACTGAAATGATAACTGCATGATTAATGGTGTATTGTTAAGTATGTACTTTTAAATCAACGAGTTTGTTGTATATAAACATATATTTATATACAACATACATACTAGTCGCATGTTGCAACAATTTGTTAAAATGAATAAAGGAGAATGCCACAGGGCAGGTCCCTTTTGTGCTGTCGTGTACCTGTTTGGAATAATAACCTAAAAATATTATTTATTTTTTTGTGTGCAAATTATTTTCTATATAATTTTTCATAAACTAATGGAATTAAAGTAATAGAGACATAATTCCATGCTCATGGTGATGTTTAGTCTGTCAATATGTAATTATAACCTAGATTTTTAAAACAGAAAAATAATGATATCTCCTGAACCAGGGTGGCACAATGAATAAAGGTTTCCGATTATGAAAATTCTATGTTTTTACTATTAGGTAAAATAAAAATCTTCAGGGCACAAGCATTTTTAAACTGGGACCCAACTTCCCTTACAAAACGGGCATTCTCCTTTATACTTTTTAACATAATTTATCCAAAAATTCAATAGTTCAGTCAGTCAGTTCAGTACCAGAATCGAAATACATACCAAGTTCTAGCCAATTCCTGAAAAGTCCACCATGAGTACTTCCATGATGATCGGTTGACAAGGTTGATCAATTGATCCTTCTAACTTTAATAATAGAGTCGAAATTCGCATGAGACCATTTTTAGTCCGTATGGGTTCTAATAATAGTTTACTTTCTGGAAAGTCCTTGAAACGTTTTAATCTAGAATTTTCCTAGCTTTGCGTTTGAATAGGACCCTTCGACCGGGTGTGAGTCAGTTTAATATCAACTACGATATAAGAGCGAACTAAAGTGGCATGAGACTTTACCAAGAACCCTTGCGAACTAAAACGGATTTAAGGGCCCTCGCCCACGGTGACTTTTTGAAGCTCAGCGCGCGTCAGCCGCGCTACTAACGCGCTACAGTCGCATTTGAAACACGCGTCAGCTGTGTTACTAACGCGCTTCTGCATTGCGACTGTAGCGTGTCAGCCACGCGACCGTGTTAGACGATAGCGGGGAGAGGACAGAGGGAGGGTGGCAAGTGAATGAAAAACAAAAGCAGTCTACAAACAAACGGTACCCGGTTGCGCGTTAGCCTGCAGTCGTGATGCAGTAGCGCGGCTGAAGAGCGTTTGCTTCTGCTAACTGCTGCTAACGCGCGTCAGCCGCACTTCAGGAAGTCACCGTGGGCGAGGCCCCTAAGAACTGATTTTCATTGGTTATTTTGTTGATTAGCATTTTTTATTGTTTGTCGTGAATAAAGTCTCTACTAGTAAACCTGCGTTTAATTAGTCACGTACGTAACAATACCGGTAAAAGTAAGGACCAAGCTCATGTCGTCGACGGCGCGTATTATTCCACACGCGCCTCAAAGAGATGTCAGCAAACCGTAGGAACACGACAGAAAAGAAGCCTACTGGGGTCCTGGGTTGACGAAATAGAAACCCGGACCCCTGAAATAAGGGCAAAGAAGGAACAGGAGTGGGTTTTAGGCAGAAATATAACGTGAATGCGTAGCTAATTGTGACCTTTTTTTTCGTTGGTGGTTGTTCGTATTGTTGAAGTCGAAGCAATTTTTAATAATTTTCTCTATTTCGCTAAAATTATTGCGAGTACTGCAACAAAACCAGTCTAAACCACCTTTCAAACTTCCCCACACCACCACCACCTAAACGCAATAACAATACCTAATGTAACAATAACTAAAATATTACAGCTGCTGTTGGTTCTACTAAGAATAAATAAATAAATATTGAACAAACAAGTAGGTACCTGCTTTAAACGGAGTACCACTAAACTAAACCGAAACCACTAAAAGACAACTTCCAATCTTCTAATAATATTTAAAAATAAAATCAACATGTCCATGATAAATTTATTTATTTATTATCTCCCTTTCACTATCATTACAGGTTGGAACCTAATGCGACATTGCGGTCTTAGCATACGTTAACTTAATAATTATAAAATAAAAAAAAAAAGAAAACTTAAAAGAAGAATCTAGTCCTTAGGGGACTAGATTCGATAGACATACAAAAAAAAAAACACACACACACACCCACATAATATAAAAAATATACAAAAACAAAACAACAGCATACCTATAGCTTAATCTACCTTATAACATAAAATAATTAATAACAATTTTGCGAATTCACTCGAACTACATACGAAGACGTCAATGCTTATGTGAAGTTCAATTGGCGTTTTAGCCAGCATATTGGTTCTGGCAACTGGCACGGCCAGCAGCGGCGGGCGGCGCCTCCTCCACACATACCGATCAGGTACACTCAAACGCAGGCATTGCAGTACTCCTGGGTTATGCTCAATGCCACGAAGTACCCCAACCAGACAAGAAACCAACGTGTATTCCCGTCGTACTCTCAGTTGGTTGTACCCGACCATACCGAGCACAAACAGAGTTGGGTACATTAACGGGTAAAACGGGTACACCCCATATAGTTTCCTGTACAAGTGGCGCGTAAATTTGTTCTGAACGCGTTCCAGCATCGTCGAGTACTTGGCCTCATGCGGAGCCCATACGACAGCACTATGTTCCAGGTGACTCCTGACAAGTGAGTCATATAGGACCCTGACTGAAGCGATGCTAGTAAAGTGCCTCGTCTGCCTCAGAACAAATCCCAAGTTTCTAAACGCCCTTTTACAGATCCTCGTAATGTGATCCCGGAATGACAGTTCAGGAGTGACTGTGACCCCCAAATCCCGCACCTCCGAGACCCGTTGCATGGGCGTGGTGCCCACGACGTACTCGTGCACTACCGGAGTACGCGCGCGCGTAAAACTCATCACCGAGCACTTCGACTCGTTGAAGCTCAGCTTGTTGGCCCGACTCCATTTCACTACCCTATCTATATCCTCCTGCAACCGTTCACAATCAGATTTAGTCTTTACGTTGAGCAGCAATTTGAGGTCATCTGCAAATAATAAACAAGAGCCATATTGGACGACTTTCGGCAAATCATTTATCATTATTATGAAGTCGAGAGGCCCCAAATTGCTACCTTGGCTCACGCCCGACCAGGTGAAATATGGGTCGGATTCACTCCCATTATAATCTACGTACTGTTGTCTGTCTTGCATATAACTAGAAAAGAATTGCAGTAGATGCGGTGTGCAGCCAACCCCCGCGAGCTTCATTAGTAAGACGTCGTTGTCGACCAAGTCGAAAGCTTTCTTAAAATCGAAGTAAGCAACGTCCACCTGCCCACCAGCATCTACCGCCGGCACCACGAGCGCCATAAAGTTCAGCAGATTGGTGGCAGTGCTGCGCGCCGGCCGGAACCCGTGCTGCTCGTCAGCCAGTTGTCCGCTCACTTGCCCCAGTATGCAACGCTGTATAGCAGACTCGAACACCTTGGCCGGCGTCGACAGCACGGCCACCGGTCTATACCCAGTTACGTCCGAACCTGCTCCACTCTTTGGCACAGGAATGACCCGCGTGATCTTCCATTGAGTGGGGAATGTCATCGAATGAAGACACTTATTAAAAATATAAAAAAGCGGTTCCGCGAGCACACTCCCACAATCTCTAAAAAGAAATACAGGGATACCATCGGGGCCCGCTGAACGCTTCGGTTTCAGGCGCTCGAGAGCAACTCTGACGTCCTTCAGACAGGGCGTCAAGCTGCACGCGCGCACTGCTCGCCGCCGCCGCCTCCGCCGCCGCTTGCGCGTCTAACCGCGGCGGCTGATCGTTGTACACAGATTGGAAAAAAATCGCGAATTCTTTAGCACACTCTTCGTCCGACAAATACTCGCCATCTTTTATTAAAGTTTTCTTGGCTACCGTACTTCTCTTAGATCGAATGTACTGCCAGAATGAGTTAGGATCCTTAGCAAACTGACACTGGATATTATGTTGATGCAGTGTGTGAGCAGTCCTTATTGATTTTTTAACAAGTGCTCTGTATTTAGAATATTCTTCATAATCCCTACTAAGTTTAGGTTTTTTAAATATTTTGTGAAGTCTAGCTTTAGTTTTTAGGTGTTTTATTATTTCGCTTGTGTACCACACCGGATAAATGAATCGCAACTTTGAACAAGTTTTTTCTTTCCTGGGAACACAATTATCCAAAATGTTATTAAGAGTACTGTAAAAGATATCTAAAATTGCATATACATCGCTCTTCTCATACATGCTTGTCCAATCAATCGAAGCTAACTCAGAATACAATAATTGATAATCCGCCTTGTAAAAATTCCACTGTGGTCTGCTATTACGTGCATACGCACCGGGCACGCAAGCGGGGGAAGTGGCGGGGGCGGGGGCGCGGGCGGCGGCTTCGGGCAGCGCCGCGCTCGCGGGCGGCACGCGCACCGCGAGCGTGTAAATAAGTGAAGGAACTATAGGTACCTACCGAAAAAATTTTATGGTGTAAAAGAGTGAAAAAACTACAGTTCAGAATGGGGAAGATTTTATTTCTTGTTATAGCGCTAGTGACGTTTAGTGCGGTATTTAGAGGTATGTCCTTTTTTATATTTATTTTTTAGCTTGCCATACATCCCTTTTATTCTTGCTTGAGATGGGAATCATCAAAAGACTTTTACTCCTGGAGGAGTGAGAGGACGTACTGTTACTAACTAAAGTGGGTGCTCGACGTACGAGCCTATACCGCAGTTTTAAAGAACGTCGGTTTTGCTTGCATCTCGTTGGTGCTGAGCGACTAGCGAGTAAAATAGTCGTATCGGATCGTAGCGAGTAAAAACTGAAACAAACATGGCGAGCCGCGAGCCAGGCCCGACAATTCGTAAAACCGCGACCCTGATCGACATTTTGATAGTTCAAAAGGGCCTGTAAATGGTTTATCTATCTATAAATCTATCTTTCGTATCGTTTATCTATCTATAAATAAATTGCTGTGCATTAGGCTAGCTAAAACTCGAGAACGGCTGAACGGATTTATATTATCTTGGTCTTGAAATGTTCGTGGAGGTAAGGTGTGAAAAATTCGAAAAAAAATCCTCATTTTTTTTTTATTTCATTCAATTCGATTCACCTTTTACTAAGGTGAACCAGCGACTGGCTGAGGGTTGCGAGAATCAGATGGATGCAAGATGCACAGAACCGGTCGTAATGGCGAAAGGAGGAGGCCTTATATGTCCAATAGAGGCGTCTTTTGACTGATATGATGTTGATGATTGATTTGTTTGTTACGTACCCATTGCAATACACCGAATTTAAGCCTCAAACCATTATATACGAATGTATAGAAACTTTCATTGTTTATTTTTTTACCAATACCTTGGTTTAGTTTTTTAGCTACATTCCCCACTGAATTGTTAACTAGCTAAAAAAAGAATTGGAGAAAGTCTACCGGGAATGATTTCAATATTAATTGTCATTTATTAAACCTAGTTTCTTTTGTTATTTTCACTGGTCGTTAACTCGTTCGGTATACCGCATGCGGGGAGTCCCCACATGCGGGATAACAACCAATGAAAGTAACATGGTCGTTATACCGCATACGGTTCCCCGAATGCGGGCCATGTGACACGCGTTCCAGTAGTCTCTCGCACCCGGCATGCGGGCCCTATCGACTAATGAAAACGGTTCCCTGAATGCGGGCGCTGTGGCATGCGTTCCAGAAATCTCCCGCACCCCGCATGCGGGCCCTATCGACTAATGAAAATGCGCCATAATTCGGGCAGCTAGCAAAAGAAGTCACCATTGCCTCTGCAACTTTTGCTAATGTCAAGAAGAAATGTTTATTGGGAAATCTACAATTCCAAAACATGCGATTCATAGCCTAGCATTGTTTGAAGTATAAGTACTGAAATGATAACTGCATGATTAATGGTGTATTGTTAAGTATGTACTTTTAAATCAACGAGTTTGTTGTATATAAACATATATTTATATACAACATACATACTAGTCGCATGTTGCAACAATTTGTTAAAATGAATAAAGGAGAATGCCACAGGGCAGGTCCCTTTTGTGCTGTCGTGTACCTGTTTGGAATAATAACCTAAAAATATTATTTATTTTTTTGTGTGCAAATTATTTTCTATATAATTTTTCATAAACTAATGGAATTAAAGTAATAGAGACATAATTCCATGCTCATGGTGATGTTTAGTCTGTCAATATGTAATTATAACCTAGATTTTTAAAACAGAAAAATAATGATATCTCCTGAACCAGGGTGGCACAATGAATAAAGGTTTCCGATTATGAAAATTCTATGTTTTTACTATTAGGTAAAATAAAAATCTTCAGGGCACAAGCATTTTTAAACTGGGACCCAACTTCCCTTACAAAACGGGCATTCTCCTTTATACTTTTTAACATAATTTATCCAAAAATTCAATAGTTCAGTCAGTCAGTTCAGTACCAGAATCGAAATACATACCAAGTTCTAGCCAATTCCTGAAAAGTCCACCATGAGTACTTCCATGATGATCGGTTGACAAGGTTGATCAATTGATCCTTCTAACTTTAATAATAGAGTCGAAATTCGCATGAGACCATTTTTAGTCCGTATGGGTTCTAATAATAGTTTACTTTCTGGAAAGTCCTTGAAACGTTTTAATCTAGAATTTTCCTAGCTTTGCGTTTGAATAGGACCCTTCGACCGGGTGTGAGTCAGTTTAATATCAACTACGATATAAGAGCGAACTAAAGTGGCATGAGACTTTACCAAGAACCCTTGCGAACTAAAACGGATTTAAGGGCCCTCGCCCACGGTGACTTTTTGAAGCTCAGCGCGCGTCAGCCGCGCTACTAACGCGCTACAGTCGCATTTGAAACACGCGTCAGCTGTGTTACTAACGCGCTTCTGCATTGCGACTGTAGCGTGTCAGCCACGCGACCGTGTTAGACGATAGCGGGGAGAGGACAGAGGGAGGGTGGCAAGTGAATGAAAAACAAAAGCAGTCTACAAACAAACGGTACCCGGTTGCGCGTTAGCCTGCAGTCGTGATGCAGTAGCGCGGCTGAAGAGCGTTTGCTTCTGCTAACTGCTGCTAACGCGCGTCAGCCGCACTTCAGGAAGTCACCGTGGGCGAGGCCCCTAAGAACTGATTTTCATTGGTTATTTTGTTGATTAGCATTTTTTATTGTTTGTCGTGAATAAAGTCTCTACTAGTAAACCTGCGTTTAATTAGTCACGTACGTAACAATACCGGTAAAAGTAAGGACCAAGCTCATGTCGTCGACGGCGCGTATTATTCCACACGCGCCTCAAAGAGATGTCAGCAAACCGTAGGAACACGACAGAAAAGAAGCCTACTGGGGTCCTGGGTTGACGAAATAGAAACCCGGACCCCTGAAATAAGGGCAAAGAAGGAACAGGAGTGGGTTTTAGGCAGAAATATAACGTGAATGCGTAGCTAATTGTGACCTTTTTTTTCGTTGGTGGTTGTTCGTATTGTTGAAGTCGAAGCAATTTTTAATAATTTTCTCTATTTCGCTAAAATTATTGCGAGTACTGCAACAAAACCAGTCTAAACCACCTTTCAAACTTCCCCACACCACCACCACCTAAACGCAATAACAATACCTAATGTAACAATAACTAAAATATTACAGCTGCTGTTGGTTCTACTAAGAATAAATAAATAAATATTGAACAAACAAGTAGGTACCTGCTTTAAACGGAGTACCACTAAACTAAACCGAAACCACTAAAAGACAACTTCCAATCTTCTAATAATATTTAAAAATAAAATCAACATGTCCATGATAAATTTATTTATTTATTATCTCCCTTTCACTATCATTACAGGTTGGAACCTAATGCGACATTGCGGTCTTAGCATACGTTAACTTAATATAAAATAACAAAAAAAAAGAAAACTTAAAAGAAGAATCTAGTCCTTAGGGGACTAGATTCGATAGACATACAAAAAAAAACACACACACACACCCACATAATATAAAAAATATACAAAAACAAAACAACAGCATACCTATAGCTTAATCTACCTTATAACATAAAATAATTAATAACAATTTTGCGAATTCACTCGAACTACATACGAAGACGTCAATGCTTATGTGAAGTTCAATTGGCGTTTTAGCCAGCATATTGGTTCTGGCAACTGGCACGGCCAGCAGCGGCGGGCGGCGCCTCCTCCACACATACCGATCAGGTACACTCAAACGCAGGCATTGCAGTACTCCTGGGTTATGCTCAATGCCACGAAGTACCCCAACCAGACAAGAAACCAACGTGTATTCCCGTCGTACTCTCAGTTGGTTGTACCCGACCATACCGAGCACAAACAGAGTTGGGTACATTAACGGGTAAAACGGGTACACCCCATATAGTTTCCTGTACAAGTGGCGCGTAAATTTGTTCTGAACGCGTTCCAGCATCGTCGAGTACTTGGCCTCATGCGGAGCCCATACGACAGCACTATGTTCCAGGTGACTCCTGACAAGTGAGTCATATAGGACCCTGACTGAAGCGATGCTAGTAAAGTGCCTCGTCTGCCTCAGAACAAATCCCAAGTTTCTAAACGACGTTTCGGCAAATCATTTATCATTATTATGAAGTCGAGAGGCCCCAAATTGCTGCCTTGGCTCACGCCCGACCAGGTGAAATATGGGTCGGATTCACTCCCATTATAATCTACGTACTGTTGTCTGTCTTGCATATAACTAGAAAAGAATTGCAGTAGATGCGGTGTGCAGCCAACCCCCGCGAGCTTCATTAGTAAGACGTCGTTGTCGACCAAGTCGAAAGCTTTCTTAAAATCGAAGTAAGCAACGTCCACCTGCCCACCAGCATATCTACCGCCGGCACCACGAGCGCCATAAAGTTCAGCAGATTGGTGGCAGTGCTGCGCGCCGGCCGGAACCCGTGCTGCTCGTCAGCCAGTTGTCCGCTCACTTGCCCCAGTATGCAACGCTGTATAGCAGACTCAAACACCTTGGCCGGCGTCGACAGCACGGCCACCGGTCTATACCCAGTTACGTCCGAACCTGCTCCACTCTTTGGCACAGGAATGACCCGCGTGATCTTCCATTGAGTGGGGAATGTCATCGAATGAAGACACTTATTAAAAATATAAAAAAGCGGTTCCGCGAGCACACTCCCACAATCTCTAAAAAGAAATACCGGGGCCCGCTGAACGCTTCGGTTTCAGGCGCTCGAGAGCAACTCTGACATCCTTCAGACAGGGCGTCAAGCTGCACGCGCGCACTGCTCGCCGCCGCCGCCGCCTCCGCCGCCGCTTGCGCGTCTAACCGCGGCGGCTGATCGTTGTACACAGATTGGAAAAAAATCGCGAATTCTTTAGCACACTCTTCGTCCGACAAATACTCGCCATCTTTTATCAAAGTTTTCTTGGCTACCGTACTTCTCTTAGATCGAATGTACTGCCAGAATGAGTTAGGATCCTTAGCAAACTGACACTGGATATTATGTTGATGCAGTGTGTGAGCAGTCCTTATTGATTTTTTAACAAGTGCTCTGTATTTAGAATATTCTTCATAATCCCTACTAAGTTTAGGTTTTTTAAATATTTTGTGAAGTCTAGCTTTAGTTTTTAGGTGTTTTATTATTTCGCTTGTGTACCACACCGGATAAATGAATCGCAACTTTGAACAAGTTTTTTCTTTCCTGGGAACACAATTATCCAAAATGTTATTAAGAGTACTGTAAAAGATATCTAAAATTGCATCTACATCGCTCTTCTCATACATGCTTGTCCAATCAATCGAAGCTAACTCAGAATACAATAATTGATAATCCGCCATGTAAAAATTCCACTGTGGTCTGCTATTACGTGCATACGCACCGGGCACGCAAGCGGGGGAAGCGGCGGGGGCGGGGGCGCGGGCGGCGGCTTCGGGCAGCGCCGCGCTCGCGGGCGGCACGCGCACCGCGAGCGGCGGGTGGTACGCGTCGACGGGCACGAGCGGCTCGTCCGCCGCCACTACCGACACCTCACCGTAAAAACCAGAACTCAAAACCAAATCTAGCTGCCTATTTGAACAATTGGGTACATTATTATTTTGAGTGAATTCACAAAAAGACACGAAATATTCATAATAATTAGTTACATTCAAAGAACACGAATATAAATTAAAATCACCTATCACAACAATTTCCTTATATCTAGTGCACATTTTTTCTATTATATTAAACAAAATCATGTAATCATTTTCAGTACTACTAGGAGGAATATAAATCACTACACATAAAAACAAAAACCTGTTATTTAAGTGTACTGTCGCACAAACCATTTCAAAAACGCAGCTGTGTATCGAAATGTCCGTAACATGTACTTGCCGTAGCTCGAACCGGGTGTGTGGCCACTAAAAATGCGCCTCCCTGTTTTCGACCATCCGCTCGATCACAACGCAGTATTTGATATCCGGGTGGGATAATTTCGGGATCTTCAATGGAATCATTGCAACCAGACTCCGTGATTGCATATAAGTCAAAATTTAAAGACTCAATGTTATTTCTGAACTCGTTCAGCTTTGTTCGAAGACCACGTACGTTTTGGTAGTAAATGTCGATACTATTATTCATTTGGCGCTCTTTTTGTTGACTTGCGAAAACAAATCCACTCGTTAAACTCTACGTTCATCAGCCAGGACTCCGCTTGATTTAATTTAGCAAATCAGTATTCAGACACTCCGATAATAAACGACGAGTAATCTCTCTTCGTTTTATGCTTTATTTTATCGACCTTGAAAACCGATTCGGGGCCACAAATATTTTTTACATGGTCCGTTACGGCCTCCAGAGTAGTGTCCGGATGCAAACGCCATACGTGCAGGTGTTTTTTCCGTGCAGGTGTTTAAATGTTGCAACAGGTAAAGAAATTTACCAAAAAAAAGACAACAAAGAAAAATGATCATGCTTTCTTTTACTTTCAGCTGACGCTCTACAATGTTTTGTGTGTAAGGGTTGTCGAACTGTCACTTCTGCTGATGTCACTACATGCCCATCGCGAAAACCGAATATAACCTCTACTTCACCAACTACAACTCTCGAAACAACAACAATTAAGCCTACAACGACCACCACTGAAGCCACTACAACTGTAGAGCCAACGTCGACCACCACTGAAGCAACTACAACTGTAGAGCCCACAACGACCACCACTGAAGCCACTACCACTGTAGAGCCAACGTCGACCACCACTGAAGCAACTACAACTGTAGAGCCCACAACGACCACCACTGAAGCCACTACAACTGTAGAGCCAACGTCGACCACCACTGAAGCAACTACAACTGTAGAGCCCACAACGACCACCACTGAAGCCACTACCACTGTAGAGCCAACGTCGACCACCACTGAAGCCACTACAACTGTAGAGCCAACGTCGACCACCACTGAAGCCACTACAACTGTAGAGCCCACAACGACCACCACCGAAGCCACTACAACTGTAGAGCCAACGTCGACCACCACTGAAGCCACAACCACTGTAGAGCCAACGTCGACCACCACTGAAGCCACTACAACTGTAGAGCCCACAACGACCACCACTGAAGCCACTACAACTGTAGAGCCCACAACGACCACCACTGAAGACACTATAACTGTAGAGCCCACAACGACCACCACTGAAGCCACTACAACTGTAGAGCCCACAACGACCACCACTGAAGCCACTACAACTGTAGAGCCAACGTCGACCACCACTGAAGCCACTACAACTGTAGAGCCAACGTCGACCACCACTGAAAGCACCACAACTGTAGAGCCAACGTCGACCACCACTGAAGCCACTACAACTGTAGAGCCAACGTCGACCACCACTGAAGCCACCACAACTGTAGAGCCGACGTCGACCACCACTGAAGCCACTACAACTGTAGAGCCAACGTCGACCACCACTGAAGCCACTACAACTGTAGAGCCAACGTCGACCACCACTGAAGCCACATCAACTGTTGAGCCCACAACGACCACCACTGAAGCCACTACAACTGTAGAGCCCACAACGACCACCACTGAAGCCACTACAACTGTAGAGCCAACGTCGACCACCACTGAAACCACTACAACTGTTGAGCCAACGTCGACCACCACTGAAGCCACAACAACTGTTGAGCCCATAACGACCACCACTGAAGCCACTACAACTGTAGAGCCAACGTCGACCACCACTGAAACCACTACCACTGTAGAGTCAACGTCGACCACCACTGAAGCCACTAGCACTGTAGAGCCCATAACGACCACCACTGAAGCCACTACAACTGTAGAGCCAACAACGACCACCACTGAAGCCACTACAACTGTAGAGCCAACGTCGACCACCACTGAAGCCACTTCAACTGTAGAGCCAACGTCGACCACCACTGAAGCCACTACAACTGTTGAGCCTATAACGACCACCACTGAAGCCACTACAACTGTAGAGCCCACAACGACCACCACTGAAGCCACTAACACTGTAGAGCCCACAACGACCACCACTGAAGCCACTACAACTGTAGAGCCAACGTCGACCACCACTGAAGCCACTACCACTGTAGAGCCAACGTCGACAACCACTGAAGCAACTACAACTGTAGAGCCCACAACGACCACCACTGAAGCCACTACAACTGTAGAGCCAACGTCGACCACCACTGAAGCCACTACAACTGTAGAGCCAACGTCGACCACCACTGAAGCCACTACCACTGTAGAGCCAACGTCGACCACCACTGAAGCAACTACAACTGTAGAGCCAACGTCGACCACCACTGAAGCAACTACAACTGTAGAGCCCATAACGACCACCACTGAAGCCACTACAACTGTAGAGCCCACAACGACCACCACCGAAGCCACTACAACTGTAGAGCCAACGTCGACCACCACTGAAGCCACTACAACTGTAGAGCCAACGTCGACCACCACTGAAGCCACTACAACTGTAGAGCCAACGTCAACCACCACTGAAGCAACTACAACTGTAGAGCCCATAACGACCACCACTGAAGCCACTACAACTGTAGAGCCCACAACGACCACCACTGAAGCCACTACCACTGTAGAGCCAACGTCGACCACCACTGAAGCCACTACAACTGTAGAGCCAACGTCGACCACCACTGAAGCCACTACAACTGTTGAGCCTACAACGACCACCACTGAAGCCACTACAACTGTAGAGCCCACAACGACCACCACTGAAGACACTATAACTGTAGAGCCCACAACGACCACCACTGAAGCCACTACAACTGTAGAGCCCACAACGACCACCACTGAAGCCACTACAACTGTAGAGCCAACGTCGACCACCACTGAAGCCACTACAACTGTAGAGCCAACGTCGACCACCACTGAAGCCACTACCACTGTAGAGCCAACGTCGACCACCACTGAAGCCACTACAACTGTAGAGCCAACGTCGACCACCACTGAAGCCACTACAACTGTAGAGCCAACGTCGACCACCACTGAAGCCACTACAACTGTAGAGCCCACAACGACCACCACTGAAGCCACTACAACTGTAGAGCCAACGTCGACCACCACTGAAGCCACTACAACTGTAGAGCCAACGTCGACCACCACTGAAGCCACTACCACTGTAGAGCCAACGTCGACCACCACTGAAGCCACTACAACTGTAGAGCCAACGTCGACCACCACTGAAGCCACTACAACTGTAGAGCCAACGTCGACCACCACTGAAGCCACTACAACTGTAGAGCCCACAACGACCACCACTGAAGCCACTACAACTGTAGAGCCAACGTCGACCACCACTGAAGCCACTACCACTGTAGAGCCAATGTCGACCACCACTGAAGCCACTACAACTGTAGAGCCAACGTCGACCACCACTGAAGCCACTACAACTGTAGAGCCAACGTCGACCACCACTGAAGCCACAACAACTGTTGAGCCCACAACGACCACCACTGAAGCCACTACAACTGTAGAGCCAACGTCGACCACCACTGAAGCAACTACAACTGTAGAGCCCATAACGACCACCACCGAAGCCACTACAACTGAAGAGCCCACAACGACCACCACCGAAGCCACTACAACTGTAGAGCCAACGTCGACCACCACTGAAGCCACTACCACTGTAGAGCCAACGTCAACCACCACTGAAGCCACTACAACTGCTGAGCCTACAACGACCACCACTGAAGCCACTACAACTGTAGAGCCAACAACGACCACCACTGAAGCCACTACAACTGTAGAGCCAACGTCAACCACCACTGAAGCCACTACAACTGTAGAGCCAACGTCGACCACCACTGAAGCCACTATAACTGTAGAGCCAACGTCGACCACCACTGAAGCCACTACAACTGTAGAGCCCACAACGACCACCACTGAAGCCACTACAACTGTAGAGCCAACGTCGACCACCACTGAAGCCACTACCACTGTAGAGCCAACGTCGACCACCACTGAAGCCACTACCACTGTAGAGCCGACGTCGACCACCACTGAAGCCACTACAACTGTAGAGCCAACGTCGACCACCACTGAAGCCACTACAACTGTAGAGCCAACGTCGACCACCACTGAAGCCACTACAACTGTAGAGCCAACGTCGACCACCACTGAAGCCACTACAACTGTAGAGCCCACAACGACCACCACTGAAGCCACTACAACTGTAGAGCCAACGTCGACCACCACTGAAGCCACTACAACTGTAGAGCCAACGTCGACCACCACTGAAGCCACTACAACTGTAGAGCCCACAACGACCACCACTGAAGCCACTACAACTGTAGAGCCAACGTCGACCACCACTGAAGCCACTACAACTGTAGAGCCAACGTCGACCACCACTGAAGCCACTACAACTGTAGAGCCCACAACGACCACCACTGAAGCCACTACAACTGTAGAGCCAACGTCGACCACCACTGAAGCCACTACCACTGTAGAGCCAACGTCGACCACCACTGAAGCCACTACAACTGTAGAGCCAACGTCGACCACCACTGAAGCCAATACAACTGTAGAGCCAACGTCGACCACCACTGAAGCCACAACAACTGTTGAGCCCACAACGACCACCACTGAAGCCACTACAACTGTAGAGCCAACGTCGACCACCACTGAAGCAACTACAACTGTAGAGCCCATAACGACCACCACTGAAGCCACTACAACTGTAGAGCCCACAACGACCACCACCGAAGCCACTACAACTGTAGAGCCAACGTCGACCACCACTGAAGCCACTACCACTGTAGAGCCAACGTCAACCACCACTGAAGCCACTACAACTGTTGAGCCTACAACGACCACCACTGAAGCCACTACAACTGTAGAGCCAACGTCAACCACCACTGAAGCCACTACAACTGTAGAGCCAACGTCGACCACCACTGAAGCCACTACAACTGTAGAGCCAACGTCGACCACCACTGAAGCCACTACAACTGTAGAGCCAACGTCGACCACCACTGAAGCCACTACAACTGTAGAGCCAACGTCGACCACCACTGAAGCCACTACAACTGTAGAGCCAACGTCGACCACCACTGAAGCCACTACAACTGTAGAGCCAACGTCGACCACCACTGAAGCCACTACAACTGTAGAGCCAACGTCGACCACCACTGAAGCCACTACAACTGTAGAGCCAACGTCGACCACCACTGAAGCCACTACAACTGTAGAGCCCACAACGACCACCACTGAAGCTACTACAACTGTAGAGCCAACGTCGACCACCACTGAAGCCACTACAACTGTAGAGCCAACGTCGACCACCACTGAAGCCACTACCACTGTAGAGCCCACAACGACCACCACTGAAGCCACTACAACTGTAGAGCCAACGTCGACCACCACTGAAGCCACTACAACTGTAGAGCCAACGTCGACCACCACTGAAGCCACTACAACTGTAGAGCCCACAACGACCACCACTGAAGCCACTACAACTGTAGAGCCAACGTCGACCACCACTGAAGCCACTACAACTGTAGAGCCAACGTCGACCACCACTGAAGCCACTACAACTGTAGAGCCAACGTCGACCACCACTGAAAGCACCACAACTGTAGAGCCAACGTCGACCACCACTGAAGCCACTACAACTGTAGAGCCAACGTCGACCACCACTGAAGCCACCACAACTGTAGAGCCGACGTCGACCACCACTGAAGCCACTACAACTGTAGAGCCAACGTCGACCACCACTGAAGCCACTACAACTGTAGAGCCAACGTCGACCACCACTGAAGCCACATCAACTGTTGAGCCCACAACGACCACCACTGAAGCCACTACAACTGTAGAGCCCACAACGACCACCACTGAAGCCACTACAACTGTAGAGCCGACGTCGACCACCACTGAAGCCACTACAACTGTAGAGCCCACAACGACCACCACTGAAGCCACTACAACTGTTGAGCCTACAACGACCACCACTGAAGCCACTACAACTGCAGAGCCCACAACGACCACCACTGAAGCCACTACAACTGTAGAGCCAACGTCGACCACCACTGAAGCCACTACAACTGTAGAGCCCACAACGACCACCACTGAAGCCACTACAACTGTAGAGCCAACGTCGACCACCACTGAAGCCACTACAACTGTAGAGCCAACGTCGACCACCACTGAAGCCACTACAACTGTAGAGCCAACGTCGACCACCACTGAAGCCACTACAACTGTAGAGCCTACAACGACCACCACTGAAGCCACTACAACTGTAGAGCCAACGTCGACCACCACTGAAGCCACTACAACTGTAGAGCCAACGTCGACCACCACTGAAGCCACTACCACTGTAGAGCCAACGTCGACCACCACTGAAGCCACTACAACTGTAGAGCCAACGTCGACCACCACTGAAGCCACTACAACTGTAGAGCCAACGTCGACCACCACTGAAGCCACTACAACTGTAGAGCCCACAACGACCACCACTGAAGCAACTACAACTGTAGAGCCCACAACGACCACCACTGAAGCCACTACAACTGTAGAGCCAACGTCGACCACCACTGAAGCCACTACAACTGTAGAGCCAACGTCGACCACCACTGAAGCCACTACAACTGTAGAGCCAACGTCGACCACCACTGAAGCCACTACAACTGTAGAGCCCACAACGACCACCACTGAAGCCACTACAACTGTAGAGCCAACGTCGACCACCACTGAAGCCACTACAACTGTAGAGCCAACGTCGACCACCACTGAAGCCACTACAACTGTAGAGCCAACGTCGACCACCACTGAAGCCGATACAACTGTAGAGCCCACAACGACCACCACTGAAGCCACTACCACTGTAGAGCCAACGTCGACCACCATTGAAGCCACTACAACTGTAGAGCCCACAACGACCACCACTGAAGCCACTACAACTGCAGAGCCCACAACGACCACCACTGAAGCCACTACAACTGTAGAGCCAACGTCGACCACCACTGAAGCCACTACAACTGTAGAGCCAACGTCGACCACCACTGAAGCCACTACAACTGTAGAGCCAACGTCGACCACCACTGAAGCCACTACAACTGTAGAGCCAACGTCGACCACCACTGAAGCCACTACAACTGTAGAGCCAACGTCGACCACCACTGAAGCCACTACAACTGTAGAGCCAACGTCGACCACCACTGAAGCCACTACAACTGTAGAGCCCACAACGACCACCACTGAAACCACTACAACTGTAGAGCCAACGTCGACCACCACTGAAGCCACTACAACTGTTGAGCCAACGTCGACCACCACTGAAGCCACAACAACTGTTGAGCCCATAACGACCACCACTGAAGCCACTACAACTTTAGAGCCGACGTCGACCACCACTGAAGCCACTACAACTGTAGAGCCAACGTCGACCACCACTGAAGCCACTACAACTGTAGAGCCCACAACGACCACCACTGAAGCAACTACAACTGTAGAGCCCGCAACGACCACCACTGAAGCCACTACCACTGTAGAGCCAACGTCGACCACCACTGAAGCCACTACAACTGTAGAGCCGACGTCGACCACCACTGAAGCCACCACAACTGTAGAGCCGACGTCGACCACCACTGAAGCCACTACAACTGTAGAGCCAACGTCGACCACCACTGAAGCCACTACAACTGTAGAGCCAACGTCGACCACCACTGAAGCCACTACCACTGTAGAGCCAACGTCGACCACCACTGAAGCCACTACAACTGTAAAACCAACGTCGACCACCACTGAAGCCACTACAACTGTAGAGCCAACGTCGACCACCACTGAAGCCACTACAACTGTAGAGCCAACGTCGACCACCACTGAAGCCACTACAACTGTAGAGCCAACGTCGACCACCACTGAAGCAACTACAACTGTAGAGCCCACAACGACCACCACTGAAGCCACTACCACTGTAGAGCCAACGTCGACCACCATTGAAGCCACTACAACTGTAGAGCCCACAACGACCACCACTGAAGTCACTACAACTGTAGGGCCCACAACGACCACCACTGAAGCCACTACAACTGCAGAGCCCACAACGACCACCACTGAAGCCACTACAACTGTAGAGCCAACGTCGACCACCACTGAAGCCACTACAACTGTAGAGCCAACGTCGACCACCACTGAAGCCACTACAACTGTAGAGCCCACAACGACCACCACTGAAGCCACTACCACTGTAGAGCCAACGTCGACCACCATTGAAGCCACTACAACTGTAGAGCCCACAACGACCACCACTGAAGCCACTACAAGAGTAGAGCCAACGTCGACCACCACTGAAGCCACTACAACTGTAGAGCCAACGTCGACCACCACTGAAGCCACTACAACTGTAGAGCCAACGTCGACCACCACTGAAGCCACTACAACTGTAGAGCCCACAACGACCACCACTGAAACCACTACAACTGTAGAGCCAACGTCGACCACCACTGAAGCCACTACAACTGTTGAGCCAACGTCGACCACCACTGAAGCCACAACAACTGTTGAGCCCATAACGACCACCACTGAAGCCACTACAACTGTAGAGCCGACGTCGACCACCACTGAAGCCACTACAACTGTAGAGCCAACGTCGACCACCACTGAAGCCACTACAACTGTAGAGCCCACAACGACCACCACTGAAGCAACTACAACTGTAGAGCCCGCAACGACCACCACTGAAGCCACTACCACTGTAGAGCCAACGTCGACCACCACTGAAGCCACAACAACTGTTGAGCCCACAACGACCACCACTGAAGCCACTACAACTGTAGAGCCAACGTCGACCACCACTGAAGCAACTACAACTGTAGAGCCCATAACGACCACCACTGAAGCCACTACAACTGTAGAGCCCACAACGACCACCACCGAAGCCACTACAACTGTAGAGCCAACGTCGACCACCACTGAAGCCACTACCACTGTAGAGCCAACGTCAACCACCACTGAAGCCACTACAACTGTTGAGCCTACAACGACCACCACTGAAGCCATTACAACTGTAGAGCCAACAACGACCACCACTGAAGCCACTACAACTGTAGAGCCAACGTCAACCACCACTGAAGCCACTACAACTGTAGAGCCAACGTCGACCACCACTGAAGCCACTACCACTGTAGAGCCAACGTCGACCACCACTGAAGCCACTACAACTGTAGAGCCAACGTCGACCACCACTGAAGCCACTACAACTGTAGAGCCAACGTCGACCACCACTGAAGCCACTACAACTGTAGAGCCAACGTCAACCACCACTGAAGCCACTACAAGAGTAGAGCCAACGTCGACCACCACTGAAGCCACTACAACTGCAGAGCCAACGTCGACCACCACTGAAGCCACTACAACTGTAGAGCCCACAACGACCACCACTGAAACCACTACAACTGTAGAGCCAACGTCGACCACCACTGAAGCCACTACAACTGTTGAGCCAACGTCGACCACCACTGAAGCCACAACAACTGTTGAGCCCATAACGACCACCACTGAAGCCACTACAACTTTAGAGCCGACGTCGACCACCACTGAAGCCACTACAACTGTAGAGCCAACGTCGACCACCACTGAAGCCACTACAACTGTAGAGCCCACAACGACCACCACTGAAGCAACTACAACTGTAGAGCCCGCAACGACCACCACTGAAGCCACTACCACTGTAGAGCCAACGTCGACCACCACTGAAGCCACTACAACTGTAGAGCCAACGTCGACCACCACTGAAGCCACCACAACTGTAGAGCCGACGTCGACCACCACTGAAGCCACTACAACTGTAGAGCCAACGTCGACCATCACTGAAGCCACTACAACTGTAGAGCCAACGTCGACCACCACTGAAGCCACTACCACTGTAGAGCCAACGTCGACCACCACTGAAGCCACTACAACTGTAGAGCCAACGTCGACCACCACTGAAGCCACTACAACTGTAGAGCCAACGTCGACCACCACTGAAGCCACTACAACTGTAGAGCCAACGTCGACCACCACTGAAGCCACTACAACTGTAGAGCCAACGTCGACCACCACTGAAGCAACTACAACTGTAGAGCCCACAACGACCACCACTGAAGCCACTACAACTGTAGAGCCAACGTCGACCACCACTGAAGCCACTACAACTGTAGAGCCAACGTCGACCACCACTGAAGCCACTACCACTGTAGAGCCAACGTCGACCACCACTGAAGCCACTACAACTGTAGAGCCCACAACGACCACCACTGAAGCCACTACAACTGTAGAGCCAACGTCGTCCACCACTGAAGCCACTACAACTGTAGAGCCAACGTCGACCACCACTGAAGCCACTACCACTGTAGAGCCAATGTCGACCACCACTGAAGCCACTACAACTGTAGAGCCAACGTCGACCACCACTGAAGCCACTACAACTGTAGAGCCAACGTCGACCACCACTGAAGCCACAACAACTGTTGAGCCCACAACGACCACCACTGAAGCCACTACAACTGTAGAGCCAACGTCGACCACCACTGAAGCAACTACAACTGTAGAGCCCATAACGACCACCACCGAAGCCACTACAACTGAAGAGCCCACAACGACCACCACCGAAGCCACTACAACTGTAGAGCCAACGTCGACCACCACTGAAGCCACTACCACTGTAGAGCCAACGTCAACCACCACTGAAGCCACTACAACTGCTGAGCCTACAACGACCACCACTGAAGCCACTACAACTGTAGAGCCAACAACGACCACCACTGAAGCCACTACAACTGTAGAGCCAACGTCAACCACCACTGAAGCCACTACAACTGTAGAGCCAACGTCGACCACCACTGAAGCCACTATAACTGTAGAGCCAACGTCGACCACCACTGAAGCCACTACAACTGTAGAGCCCACAACGACCACCACTGAAGCCACTACAACTGTAGAGCCCACAACGACCACCACTGAAGCCACTACAACTGTAGAGCCAACGTCGACCACCACTGAAGCCACTACAACTGTAGAGCCAACGTCGACCACCACTGAAGCCACTACAACTGTAGAGCCAACGTCGACCACCACTGAAGCCACTACAACTGTAGAGCCCACAACGACCACCACTGAAGCCACCACAACTGTAGAGCCAACGTCGACCACCACTGAAGCCACTACCACTGTAGAGCCAACGTCGACCACCAGTGAAGCCACTACAACTGTAGAGCCAACGTCGACCACCACTGAAGCCACCACAACTGTAGAGCCGACGTCGACGACCACTGAAGCCACTACAACTGTAGAGCCAACGTCGACCACCACTGAAGCCGATACAACTGTAGAGCCCACAACGACCACCACTGAAGCCACTACCACTGTAGAGCCAACGTCGACCACCATTGAAGCCACTACAACTGTAGAGCCCACAACGACCACCACTGAAGCCACTACAACTGCAGAGCCCACAACGACCACCACTGAAGCCACTACAACTGTAGAGCCAACGTCGACCACCACTGAAGCCACTACAACTGTAGAGCCAACGTCGACCACCACTGAAGCCACTACAACTGTAGAGCCAACGTCGACCACCACTGAAGCCACTACAACTGTAGAGCCAACGTCGACCACCACTGAAGCCACTACAACTGTAGAGCCAACGTCGACCACCACTGAAGCCACTACAACTGTAGAGCCAACGTCGACCACCACTGAAGCCACTACAACTGTAGAGCCCACAACGACCACCACTGAAACCACTACAACTGTAGAGCCAACGTCGACCACCACTGAAGCCACTACAACTGTTGAGCCAACGTCGACCACCACTGAAGCCACAACAACTGTTGAGCCCATAACGACCACCACTGAAGCCACTACAACTTTAGAGCCGACGTCGACCACCACTGAAGCCACTACAACTGTAGAGCCAACGTCGACCACCACTGAAGCCACTACAACTGTAGAGCCCACAACGACCACCACTGAAGCAACTACAACTGTAGAGCCCGCAACGACCACCACTGAAGCCACTACCACTGTAGAGCCAACGTCGACCACCACTGAAGCCACTACAACTGTAGAGCCGACGTCGACCACCACTGAAGCCACCACAACTGTAGAGCCGACGTCGACCACCACTGAAGCCACTACAACTGTAGAGCCAACGTCGACCACCACTGAAGCCACTACAACTGTAGAGCCAACGTCGACCACCACTGAAGCCACTACAACTGTAGAGCCAACGTCGACCACCACTGAAGCCACTACCACTGTAGAGCCAACGTCGACCACCACTGAAGCCACTACAACTGTAGAGCCAACGTCGACCACCACTGAAGCCACTACAACTGTAGAGCCAACGTCGACCACCACTGAAGCCACTACAACTGTAGAGCCAACGTCGACCACCACTGAAGCCACTACAACTGAAGAGCCAACGTCGACCACCACTGAAGCCACTACAACTGTAGAGCCAACGTCGACCACCACTGAAGCCACTACAACTGTAGAGCCAACGTCGACCACCACTGAAGCCACTACCACTGTAGAGCCAACGTCGACCACCACTGAAGCCACTACAACTGTAGAGCCAACGTCGACCACCACTGAAGCCACTACAACTGTAGAGCCAACGTCGACCACCACTGAAGCCACTACAACTGTAGAGCCAACGTCGACCACCACTGAAGCCACTACCACTGTAGAGCCAACGTCGACCACCACTGAAGCCACTACAACTGTAGAGCCAACGTCGACCACCACTGAAGCCACTACCACTGTAGAGCCAACGTCGACCACCACTGAAGCCACTACAACTGTAGAGCCAACGTCGACCACCACTGAAGCCACTACCACTGTAGAGCCAACGTCGACCACCACTGAAGCCACTACAACTGTAGAGCCAACGTCGACCACCACTGAAGCCACTACAACTGTAGAGCCAACGTCGACCACCACTGAAGCCACTACAACTGTAGAGCCAACGTCGACCACCACTGAAGCCACTACAACTGTAGAGCCAACGTCGACCACCACTGAAGCAACTACAACTGTAGAGCCCACAACGACCACCACTGAAGCCACTACCACTGTAGAGCCAACGTCGACCACCATTGAAGCCACTACAACTGTTGAGCCCACAACGACCACCACTGAAGCCACTACAACTGTAGAGCCGACGTCGACCACCACTGAAGCCACTACAACTGTAGAGCCCACAACGACCACCACTGAAGCCACTACAACTGTTGAGCCTACAACGACCACCACTGAAGCCACTACAACTGCAGAGCCCACAACGACCACCACTGAAGCCACTACAACTGTAGAGCCAACGTCGACCACCACTGAAGCCACTACAACTGTAGAGCCCACAACGACCACCACTGAAGCCACTACAACTGTAGAGCCAACGTCGACCACCACTGAAGCCACTACAACTGTAGAGCCAACGTCGACCACCACTGAAGCCACTACAACTGTAGAGCCAACGTCGACCACCACTGAAGCCACTACAACTGTAGAGCCCACAACGACCACCACTGAAGCCACTACAACTGTAGAGCCAACGTCGACCACCACTGAAGCCACTACAACTGTAGAGCCAACGTCGACCACCACTGAAGCCACTACCACTGTAGAGCCAACGTCGACCACCACTGAAGCCACTACAACTGTAGAGCCAACGTCGACCACCACTGAAGCCACTACAACTGTAGAGCCAACGTCGACCACCACTGAAGCCACTACAACTGTAGAGCCAACGTCGACCACCACTGAAGCCACTACAACTGTAGAGCCAACGTCGACCACCACTGAAGCCGATACAACTGTAGAGCCCACAACGACCACCACTGAAGCCACTACCACTGTAGAGCCAACGTCGACCACCATTGAAGCCACTACAACTGTAGAGCCCACAACGACCACCACTGAAGCCACTACAACTGCAGAGCCCACAACGACCACCACTGAAGCCACTACAACTGTAGAGCCAACGTCGACCACCACTGAAGCCACTACAACTGTAGAGCCAACGTCGACCACCACTGAAGCCACTACAACTGTAGAGCCAACGTCGACCACCACTGAAGCCACTACAACTGTAGAGCCAACGTCGACCACCACTGAAGCCACTACAACTGTAGAGCCAACGTCGACCACCACTGAAGCCACTACAACTGTAGAGCCAACGTCGACCACCACTGAAGCCACTACAACTGTAGAGCCCACAACGACCACCACTGAAACCACTACAACTGTAGAGCCAACGTCGACAACCACTGAAGCCACTACAACTGTTGAGCCAACGTCGACCACCACTGAAGCCACAACAACTGTTGAGCCCATAACGACCACCACTGAAGCCACTACAACTTTAGAGCCGACGTCGACCACCACTGAAGCCACTACAACTGTAGAGCCAACGTCGACCACCACTGAAGCCACTACAACTGTAGAGCCCACAACGACCACCACTGAAGCAACTACAACTGTAGAGCCCGCAACGACCACCACTGAAGCCACTACCACTGTAGAGCCAACGTCGACCACCACTGAAGCCACTACAACTGTAGAGCCGACGTCGACCACCACTGAAGCCACTACAACTGTAGAGCCAACGTCGACCACCACTGAAGCCACTACAACTGTAGAGCCAACGTCGACCACCACTGAAGCCACTACCACTGTAGAGCCAACGTCGACCACCACTGAAGCCACTACAACTGTAGAGCCAACGTCGACCACCACTGAAGCCACTACAACTGTAGAGCCCACAACGACCACCACTGAAGCCACTACCACTGTAGAGCCAACGTCGACCACCATTGAAGCCACTACAACTGTAGAGCTCACAACGACCACCACTGAAGTCACTACAACTGTAGGGCCCACAACGACCACCACTGAAGCCACTACAACTGCAGAGCCCACAACGACCACCACTGAAGCCACTACAACTGTAGAGCCAACGTCGACCACCACTGAAGCCACTACAACTGTAGAGCCAACGTCGACCACCACTGAAGCCACTACAACTGTAGAGCCAACGTCGACCACCACTGAAGCCACTACAACTGTAGAGCCCACAACGACCACCACTGAAGCCACTACCACTGTAGAGCCAACGTCGACCACCATTGAAGCCACTACAACTGTAGAGCCCACAACGACCACCACTGAAGCCACTACAAGAGTAGAGCCAACGTCGACCACCACTGAAGCCACTACAACTGTAGAGCCAACGTCGACCACCACTGAAGCCACTACAACTGTAGAGCCAACGTCGACCACCACTGAAGCCACTACAACTGTAGAGCCCACAACGACCACCACTGAAACCACTACAACTGTAGAGCCAACGTCGACCACCACTGAAGCCACTACAACTGTTGAGCCAACGTCGACCACCACTGAAGCCACAACAACTGTAGAGCCCACAACGACCACCACTGAAGTCACTACAACTGTAGGGCCCACAACGACCACCACTGAAGCCACTACAACTGCAGAGCCCACAACGACCACCACTGAAGCCACTACAACTGTAGAGCCAACGTCGACCACCACTGAAGCCACTACAACTGTAGAGCCAACGTCGACCACCACTGAAGCCACTACAACTGTAGAGCCAACGTCGACCACCACTGAAGCCACTACAACTGTAGAGCCCACAACGACCACCACTGAAGCCACTACCACTGTAGAGCCAACGTCGACCACCATTGAAGCCGCTACAACTGTAGAGCCCACAACGACCACCACTGAAGCCACTACAACTGTAGAGCCAACGTCGACCACCACTGAAGCTACTACAACTGTAGAGCCAACGTCGACCACCACTGAAGCCACTACAACTGTAGAGCCAACGTCGACCACCACTGAAGCCACTACAACTGTAGAGCCCACAACGACCACCACTGAAACCACTACAACTGTAGAGCCAACGTCGACCACCACTGAAGCCACTACAACTGTTGAGCCAACGTCGACCACCACTGAAGCCACAACAACTGTTGAGCCCATAACGACCACCACTGAAGCCACTACAACTGTAGAGCCGACGTCGACCACCACTGAAGCCACTACAACTGTAGAGCCAACGTCGACCACCACTGAAGCCACTACAACTGTAGAGCCCACAACGACCACCACTGAAGCAACTACAACTGTAGAGCCCGCAACGACCACCACTGAAGCCACTACCACTGTAGAGCCAACGTCGACCACCACTGAAGCCACAACAACTGTTGAGCCCACAACGACCACCACTGAAGCCACTACAACTGTAGAGCCAACGTCGACCACCACTGAAGCAACTACAACTGTAGAGCCCATAACGACCACCACTGAAGCCACTACAACTGTAGAGCCCACAACGACCACCACCGAAGCCACTACAACTGTAGAGCCAACGTCGACCACCACTGAAGCCACTACCACTGTAGAGCCAACGTCAACCACCACTGAAGCCACTACAACTGTTGAGCCTACAACGACCACCACTGAAGCCATTACAACTGTAGAGCCAACAACGACCACCACTGAAGCCACTACAACTGTAGAGCCAACGTCAACCACCACTGAAGCCACTACAACTGTAGAGCCAACGTCGACCACCACTGAAGCCACTACCACTGTAGAGCCAACGTCGACCACCACTGAAGCCACTACAACTGTAGAGCCAACGTCGACCACCACTGAAGCCACTACAACTGTAGAGCCAACGTCGACCACCACTGAAGCCACTACAACTG
The DNA here is from genome assembly GCA_030763345.1 of Mythimna separata. Classification (NCBI taxonomy): domain Eukaryota; kingdom Metazoa; phylum Arthropoda; class Insecta; order Lepidoptera; family Noctuidae; genus Mythimna; species Mythimna separata. The sequence goes on along the minus strand of CM061187.1, from coordinate 12,387,704 downwards.
TAGAGCCAACGTCAACCACCACTGAAGCCACTACAAGAGTAGAGCCAACGTCGACCACCACTGAAGCCACTACAACTGTAGAGCCAACGTCGACCACCACTGAAGCCACTACAACTGCAGAGCCAACGTCGACCACCACTGAAGCCACTACAACTGTAGAGCCCACAACGACCACCACTGAAACCACTACAACTGTAGAGCCAACGTCGACCACCACTGAAGCCACTACAACTGTTGAGCCAACGTCGACCACCACTGAAGCCACAACAACTGTTGAGCCCATAACGACCACCACTGAAGCCACTACAACTTTAGAGCCGACGTCGACCACCACTGAAGCCACTACAACTGTAGAGCCAACGTCGACCACCACTGAAGCCACTACAACTGTAGAGCCCACAACGACCACCACTGAAGCAACTACAACTGTAGAGCCCGCAACGACCACCACTGAAGCCACTACCACTGTAGAGCCAACGTCGACCACCACTGAAGCCACTACAACTGTAGAGCCAACGTCGACCACCACTGAAGCCACCACAACTGTAGAGCCGACGTCGACCACCACTGAAGCCACTACAACTGTAGAGCCAACGTCGACCATCACTGAAGCCACTACAACTGTAGAGCCAACGTCGACCACCACTGAAGCCACTACCACTGTAGAGCCAACGTCGACCACCACTGAAGCCACTACAACTGTAGAGCCAACGTCGACCACCACTGAAGCCACTACAACTGTAGAGCCAACGTCGACCACCACTGAAGCCACTACAACTGTAGAGCCAACGTCGACCACCACTGAAGCCACTACAACTGTAGAGCCAACGTCGACCACCACTGAAGCAACTACAACTGTAGAGCCCACAACGACCACCACTGAAGCCACTACAACTGTAGAGCCAACGTCGACCACCACTGAAGCCACTACAACTGTAGAGCCAACGTCGACCACCACTGAAGCCACTACCACTGTAGAGCCAACGTCGACCACCACTGAAGCCACTACAACTGTAGAGCCCACAACGACCACCACTGAAGCCACTACAACTGTAGAGCCAACGTCGACCACCAGTGAAGCCACTACAACTGTAGAGCCAACGTCGACCACCACTGAAGCCACTACCACTGTAGAGCCAATGTCGACCACCACTGAAGCCACTACAACTGTAGAGCCAACGTCGACCACCACTGAAGCCACTACAACTGTAGAGCCAACGTCGACCACCACTGAAGCCACAACAACTGTTGAGCCCACAACGACCACCACTGAAGCCACTACAACTGTAGAGCCAACGTCGACCACCACTGAAGCAACTACAACTGTAGAGCCCATAACGACCACCACCGAAGCCACTACAACTGAAGAGCCCACAACGACCACCACCGAAGCCACTACAACTGTAGAGCCAACGTCGACCACCACTGAAGCCACTACCACTGTAGAGCCAACGTCAACCACCACTGAAGCCACTACAACTGCTGAGCCTACAACGACCACCACTGAAGCCACTACAACTGTAGAGCCAACAACGACCACCACTGAAGCCACTACAACTGTAGAGCCAACGTCAACCACCACTGAAGCCACTACAACTGTAGAGCCAACGTCGACCACCACTGAAGCCACTATAACTGTAGAGCCAACGTCGACCACCACTGAAGCCACTACAACTGTAGAGCCCACAACGACCACCACTGAAGCCACTACAACTGTAGAGCCCACAACGACCACCACTGAAGCCACTACAACTGTAGAGCCAACGTCGACCACCACTGAAGCCACTACAACTGTAGAGCCAACGTCGACCACCACTGAAGCCACTACAACTGTAGAGCCCACAACGACCACCACTGAAGCCACTACAACTGTAGAGCCAACGTCGACCACCACTGAAGCCACTACCACTGTAGAGCCAACGTCGACCACCACTGAAGCCACTACAACTGTAGAGCCAACGTCGACCACCACTGAAGCCACTACAACTGTAGAGCCCACAACGACCACCACTGAAGCCACTACAACTGTAGAGCCAACGTCGACCACCACTGAAGCCACTACCACTGTAGAGCCAACGTCGACCACCACTGAAGCCACTACAACTGTAGAGCCAACGTCGACCACCACTGAAGCAACTAGCACTGTAGAGCCCATAACGACCACCACTGAAGCCACCACAACTGTAGAGCCAACGTCGACCACCACTGAAGCCACCACAACTGTAGAGCCGACGTCGACGACCACTGAAGCCACTACAACTGTAGAGCCAACGTCGACCACCACTGAAGCCGATACAACTGTAGAGCCCACAACGACCACCACTGAAGCCACTACCACTGTAGAGCCAACGTCGACCACCATTGAAGCCACTACAACTGTAGAGCCCACAACGACCACCACTGAAGCCACTACAACTGCAGAGCCCACAACGACCACCACTGAAGCCACTACAACTGTAGAGCCAACGTCGACCACCACTGAAGCCACTACAACTGTAGAGCCAACGTCGACCACCAGTGAAGCCACTACAACTGTAGAGCCAACGTCGACCACCACTGAAGCCACCACAACTGTAGAGCCGACGTCGACGACCACTGAAGCCACTACAACTGTAGAGCCAACGTCGACCACCACTGAAGCCGATACAACTGTAGAGCCCACAACGACCACCACTGAAGCCACTACCACTGTAGAGCCAACGTCGACCACCATTGAAGCCACTACAACTGTAGAGCCCACAACGACCACCACTGAAGCCACTACAACTGCAGAGCCCACAACGACCACCACTGAAGCCACTACAACTGTAGAGCCAACGTCGACCACCACTGAAGCCACTACAACTGTAGAGCCAACGTCGACCACCACTGAAGCCACTACAACTGTAGAGCCAACGTCGACCACCACTGAAGCCACTACAACTGTAGAGCCAACGTCGACCACCACTGAAGCCACTACAACTGTAGAGCCAACGTCGACCACCACTGAAGCCACTACAACTGTAGAGCCAACGTCGACCACCACTGAAGCCACTACAACTGTAGAGCCCACAACGACCACCACTGAAACCACTACAACTGTAGAGCCAACGTCGACCACCACTGAAGCCACTACAACTGTTGAGCCAACGTCGACCACCACTGAAGCCACAACAACTGTTGAGCCCATAACGACCACCACTGAAGCCACTACAACTTTAGAGCCGACGTCGACCACCACTGAAGCCACTACAACTGTAGAGCCAACGTCGACCACCACTGAAGCCACTACAACTGTAGAGCCCACAACGACCACCACTGAAGCAACTACAACTGTAGAGCCCGCAACGACCACCACTGAAGCCACTACCACTGTAGAGCCAACGTCGACCACCACTGAAGCCACTACAACTGTAGAGCCGACGTCGACCACCACTGAAGCCACCACAACTGTAGAGCCGACGTCGACCACCACTGAAGCCACTACAACTGTAGAGCCAACGTCGACCACCACTGAAGCCACTACAACTGTAGAGCCAACGTCGACCACCACTGAAGCCACTACAACTGTAGAGCCAACGTCGACCACCACTGAAGCCACTACCACTGTAGAGCCAACGTCGACCACCACTGAAGCCACTACAACTGTAGAGCCAACGTCGACCACCACTGAAGCCACTACAACTGTAGAGCCAACGTCGACCACCACTGAAGCCACTACAACTGTAGAGCCAACGTCGACCACCACTGAAGCCACTACAACTGAAGAGCCAACGTCGACCACCACTGAAGCCACTACAACTGTAGAGCCAACGTCGACCACCACTGAAGCCACTACAACTGTAGAGCCAACGTCGACCACCACTGAAGCCACTACCACTGTAGAGCCAACGTCGACCACCACTGAAGCCACTACAACTGTAGAGCCAACGTCGACCACCACTGAAGCCACTACAACTGTAGAGCCAACGTCGACCACCACTGAAGCCACTACAACTGTAGAGCCAACGTCGACCACCACTGAAGCCACTACAACTGTAGAGCCAACGTCGACCACCACTGAAGCCACTACAACTGTAGAGCCCACAACGACCACCACTGAAACCACTACAACTGTAGAGCCAACGTCGACCACCACTGAAGCCACTACAACTGTTGAGCCAACGTCGACCACCACTGAAGCCACAACAACTGTTGAGCCCATAACGACCACCACTGAAGCCACTACAACTTTAGAGCCGACGTCGACCACCACTGAAGCCACTACAACTGTAGAGCCAACGTCGACCACCACTGAAGCCACTACCACTGTAGAGCCAACGTCGACCACCACTGAAGCCACTACAACTGTAGAGCCAACGTCGACCACCACTGAAGCCACTACAACTGTAGAGCCAACGTCGACCACCACTGAAGCCACTACAACTGTAGAGCCAACGTCGACCACCACTGAAGCCACTACAACTGTAGAGCCAACGTCGACCACCACTGAAGCAACTACAACTGTAGAGCCCACAACGACCACCACTGAAGCCACTACCACTGTAGAGCCAACGTCGACCACCATTGAAGCCACTACAACTGTTGAGCCCACAACGACCACCACTGAAGCCACTACAACTGTAGAGCCGACGTCGACCACCACTGAAGCCACTACAACTGTAGAGCCCACAACGACCACCACTGAAGCCACTACAACTGTTGAGCCTACAACGACCACCACTGAAGCCACTACAACTGCAGAGCCCACAACGACCACCACTGAAGCCACTACAACTGTAGAGCCAACGTCGACCACCACTGAAGCCACTACTACTGTAGAGCCCACAACGACCACCACTGAAGCCACTACAACTGTAGAGCCAACGTCGACCACCACTGAAGCCACTACAACTGTAGAGCCAACGTCGACCACCACTGAAGCCACTACAACTGTAGAGCCAACGTCGACCACCACTGAAGCCACTACAACTGTAGAGCCCACAACGACCACCACTGAAGCCACTACAACTGTAGAGCCAACGTCGACCACCACTGAAGCCACTACAACTGTAGAGCCAACGTCGACCACCACTGAAGCCACTACCACTGTAGAGCCAACGTCGACCACCACTGAAGCCACTACAACTGTAGAGCCAACGTCGACCACCACTGAAGCCACTACAACTGTAGAGCCAACGTCGACCACCACTGAAGCCACTACAACTGTAGAGCCAACGTCGACCACCACTGAAGCCACTACAACTGTAGAGCCAACGTCGACCACCACTGAAGCCGATACAACTGTAGAGCCCACAACGACCACCACTGAAGCCACTACCACTGTAGAGCCAACGTCGACCACCATTGAAGCCACTACAACTGTAGAGCCCACAACGACCACCACTGAAGCCACTACAACTGCAGAGCCCACAACGACCACCACTGAAGCCACTACAACTGTAGAGCCAACGTCGACCACCACTGAAGCCACTACAACTGTAGAGCCAACGTCGACCACCACTGAAGCCACTACAACTGTAGAGCCAACGTCGACCACCACTGAAGCCACTACAACTGTAGAGCCAACGTCGACCACCACTGAAGCCACTACAACTGTAGAGCCAACGTCGACCACCACTGAAGCCACTACAACTGTAGAGCCAACGTCGACCACCACTGAAGCCACTACAACTGTAGAGCCCACAACGACCACCACTGAAACCACTACAACTGTAGAGCCAACGTCGACCACCACTGAAGCCACTACAACTGTTGAGCCAACGTCGACCACCACTGAAGCCACAACAACTGTTGAGCCCATAACGACCACCACTGAAGCCACTACAACTTTAGAGCCGACGTCGACCACCACTGAAGCCACTACAACTGTAGAGCCAACGTCGACCACCACTGAAGCCACTACAACTGTAGAGCCCACAACGACCACCACTGAAGCAACTACAACTGTAGAGCCCGCAACGACCACCACTGAAGCCACTACCACTGTAGAGCCAACGTCGACCACCACTGAAGCCACTACAACTGTAGAGCCGACGTCGACCACCACTGAAGCCACCACAACTGTAGAGCCGACGTCGACCACCACTGAAGCCACTACAACTGTAGAGCCAACGTCGACCACCACTGAAGCCACTACAACTGTAGAGCCAACGTCGACCACCACTGAAGCCACTACCACTGTAGAGCCAACGTCGACCACCACTGAAGCCACTACAACTGTAGAGCCAACGTCGACCACCACTGAAGCCACTACAACTGTAGAGCCAACGTCGACCACCACTGAAGCAACTACAACTGTAGAGCCCACAACGACCACCACTGAAGCCACTACCACTGTAGAGCCAACGTCGACCACCATTGAAGCCACTACAACTGTAGAGCTCACAACGACCACCACTGAAGTCACTACAACTGTAGGGCCCACAACGACCACCACTGAAGCCACTACAACTGCAGAGCCCACAACGACCACCACTGAAGCCACTACAACTGTAGAGCCAACGTCGACCACCACTGAAGCCACTACAACTGTAGAGCCAACGTCGACCACCACTGAAGCCACTACAACTGTAGAGCCAACGTCGACCACCACTGAAGCCACTACAACTGTAGAGCCCACAACGACCACCACTGAAGCCACTACCACTGTAGAGCCAACGTCGACCACCATTGAAGCCACTACAACTGTAGAGCCCACAACGACCACCACTGAAGCCACTACAAGAGTAGAGCCAACGTCGACCACCACTGAAGCCACTACAACTGTAGAGCCAACGTCGACCACCACTGAAGCCACTACAACTGTAGAGCCAACGTCGACCACCACTGAAGCCACTACAACTGTAGAGCCCACAACGACCACCACTGAAACCACTACAACTGTAGAGCCAACGTCGACCACCACTGAAGCCACTACAACTGTTGAGCCAACGTCGACCACCACTGAAGCCACAACAACTGTTGAGCCCATAACGACCACCACTGAAGCCACTACAACTGTAGAGCCGACGTCGACCACCACTGAAGCCACTACAACTGTAGAGCCAACGTCGACCACCACTGAAGCCACTACAACTGTAGAGCCCACAACGACCACCACTGAAGCAACTACAACTGTAGAGCCCGCAACGACCACCACTGAAGCCACTACCACTGTAGAGCCAACGTCGACCACCACTGAAGCCACAACAACTGTTGAGCCCACAACGACCACCACTGAAGCCACTACAACTGTAGAGCCAACGTCGACCACCACTGAAGCAACTACAACTGTAGAGCCCATAACGACCACCACTGAAGCCACTACAACTGTAGAGCCCACAACGACCACCACCGAAGCCACTACAACTGTAGAGCCAACGTCGACCACCACTGAAGCCACTACCACTGTAGAGCCAACGTCAACCACCACTGAAGCCACTACAACTGTTGAGCCTACAACGACCACCACTGAAGCCACTACAACTGTAGAGCCAACAACGACCACCACTGAAGCCACTACAACTGTAGAGCCAACGTCGACCACCACTGAAGCCACTACAACTGAAGAGCCAACGTCGACCACCACTGAAGCCACTACAACTGTAGAGCCAACGTCGACCACCACTGAAGCCACTACAACTGTAGAGCCAACGTCGACCACCACTGAAGCCACTACCACTGTAGAGCCAACGTCGACCACCACTGAAGCCACTACAACTGTAGAGCCAACGTCGACCACCACTGAAGCCACTACAACTGTAGAGCCAACGTCGACCACCACTGAAGCCACTACAACTGTAGAGCCAACGTCGACCACCACTGAAGCCACTACCACTGTAGAGCCAACGTCGACCACCACTGAAGCCACTACAACTGTAGAGCCAACGTCGACCACCACTGAAGCCACTACCACTGTAGAGCCAACGTCGACCACCACTGAAGCCACTACAACTGTAGAGCCAACGTCGACCACCACTGAAGCCACTACCACTGTAGAGCCAACGTCGACCACCACTGAAGCCACTACAACTGTAGAGCCAACGTCGACCACCACTGAAGCCACTACAACTGTAGAGCCAACGTCGACCACCACTGAAGCCACTACAACTGTAGAGCCAACGTCGACCACCACTGAAGCCACTACAACTGTAGAGCCAACGTCGACCACCACTGAAGCAACTACAACTGTAGAGCCCACAACGACCACCACTGAAGCCACTACCACTGTAGAGCCAACGTCGACCACCATTGAAGCCACTACAACTGTTGAGCCCACAACGACCACCACTGAAGCCACTACAACTGTAGAGCCGACGTCGACCACCACTGAAGCCACTACAACTGTAGAGCCCACAACGACCACCACTGAAGCCACTACAACTGTTGAGCCTACAACGACCACCACTGAAGCCACTACAACTGCAGAGCCCACAACGACCACCACTGAAGCCACTACAACTGTAGAGCCAACGTCGACCACCACTGAAGCCACTACAACTGTAGAGCCCACAACGACCACCACTGAAGCCACTACAACTGTAGAGCCAACGTCGACCACCACTGAAGCCACTACAACTGTAGAGCCAACGTCGACCACCACTGAAGCCACTACCACTGTAGAGCCAACGTCGACCACCACTGAAGCCACAACAACTGTTGAGCCCACAACGACCACCACTGAAGCCACTACAACTGTAGAGCCAACGTCGACCACCACTGAAGCAACTACAACTGTAGAGCCCATAACGACCACCACTGAAGCCACTACAACTGTAGAGCCCACAACGACCACCACCGAAGCCACTACAACTGTAGAGCCAACGTCGACCACCACTGAAGCCACTACCACTGTAGAGCCAACGTCAACCACCACTGAAGCCACTACAACTGTTGAGCCTACAACGACCACCACTGAAGCCACTACAACTGTAGAGCCAACAACGACCACCACTGAAGCCACTACAACTGTAGAGCCAACGTCGACCACCACTGAAGCCACTACAACTGAAGAGCCAACGTCGACCACCACTGAAGCCACTACAACTGTAGAGCCAACGTCGACCACCACTGAAGCCACTACAACTGTAGAGCCAACGTCGACCACCACTGAAGCCACTACCACTGTAGAGCCAACGTCGACCACCACTGAAGCCACTACAACTGTAGAGCCAACGTCGACCACCACTGAAGCCACTACAACTGTAGAGCCAACGTCGACCACCACTGAAGCCACTACAACTGTAGAGCCAACGTCGACCACCACTGAAGCCACTACCACTGTAGAGCCAACGTCGACCACCACTGAAGCCACTACAACTGTAGAGCCAACGTCGACCACCACTGAAGCCACTACCACTGTAGAGCCAACGTCGACCACCACTGAAGCCACTACAACTGTAGAGCCAACGTCGACCACCACTGAAGCCACTACCACTGTAGAGCCAACGTCGACCACCACTGAAGCCACTACAACTGTAGAGCCAACGTCGACCACCACTGAAGCCACTACAACTGTAGAGCCAACGTCGACCACCACTGAAGCCACTACAACTGTAGAGCCAACGTCGACCACCACTGAAGCCACTACAACTGTAGAGCCAACGTCGACCACCACTGAAGCAACTACAACTGTAGAGCCCACAACGACCACCACTGAAGCCACTACCACTGTAGAGCCAACGTCGACCACCATTGAAGCCACTACAACTGTTGAGCCCACAACGACCACCACTGAAGCCACTACAACTGTAGAGCCGACGTCGACCACCACTGAAGCCACTACAACTGTAGAGCCCACAACGACCACCACTGAAGCCACTACAACTGTTGAGCCTACAACGACCACCACTGAAGCCACTACAACTGCAGAGCCCACAACGACCACCACTGAAGCCACTACAACTGTAGAGCCAACGTCGACCACCACTGAAGCCACTACAACTGTAGAGCCCACAACGACCACCACTGAAGCCACTACAACTGTAGAGCCAACGTCGACCACCACTGAAGCCACTACAACTGTAGAGCCAACGTCGACCACCACTGAAGCCACTACAACTGTAGAGCCAACGTCGACCACCACTGAAGCCACTACAACTGTAGAGCCCACAACGACCACCACTGAAGCCACTACAACTGTAGAGCCAACGTCGACCACCACTGAAGCCACTACAACTGTAGAGCCAACGTCGACCACCACTGAAGCCACTACCACTGTAGAGCCAACGTCGACCACCACTGAAGCCACTACAACTGTAGAGCCAACGTCGACCACCACTGAAGCCACTACAACTGTAGAGCCAACGTCGACCACCACTGAAGCCACTACAACTGTAGAGCCAACGTCGACCACCACTGAAGCCACTACAACTGTAGAGCCAACGTCGACCACCACTGAAGCCGATACAACTGTAGAGCCCACAACGACCACCACTGAAGCCACTACCACTGTAGAGCCAACGTCGACCACCATTGAAGCCACTACAACTGTAGAGCCCACAACGACCACCACTGAAGCCACTACAACTGCAGAGCCCACAACGACCACCACTGAAGCCACTACAACTGTAGAGCCAACGTCGACCACCACTGAAGCCACTACAACTGTAGAGCCAACGTCGACCACCACTGAAGCCACTACAACTGTAGAGCCAACGTCGACCACCACTGAAGCCACTACAACTGTAGAGCCAACGTCGACCACCACTGAAGCCACTACAACTGTAGAGCCAACGTCGACCACCACTGAAGCCACTACAACTGTAGAGCCAACGTCGACCACCACTGAAGCCACTACAACTGTAGAGCCCACAACGACCACCACTGAAACCACTACAACTGTAGAGCCAACGTCGACCACCACTGAAGCCACTACAACTGTTGAGCCAACGTCGACCACCACTGAAGCCACAACAACTGTTGAGCCCATAACGACCACCACTGAAGCCACTACAACTTTAGAGCCGACGTCGACCACCACTGAAGCCACTACAACTGTAGAGCCAACGTCGACCACCACTGAAGCCACTACAACTGTAGAGCCCACAACGACCACCACTGAAGCAACTACAACTGTAGAGCCCGCAACGACCACCACTGAAGCCACTACCACTGTAGAGCCAACGTCGACCACCACTGAAGCCACTACAACTGTAGAGCCGACGTCGACCACCACTGAAGCCACTACAACTGTAGAGCCAACGTCGACCACCACTGAAGCCACTACAACTGTAGAGCCAACGTCGACCACCACTGAAGCCACTACCACTGTAGAGCCAACGTCGACCACCACTGAAGCCACTACAACTGTAGAGCCAACGTCGACCACCACTGAAGCCACTACAACTGTAGAGCCAACGTCGACCACCACTGAAGCAACTACAACTGTAGAGCCCACAACGACCACCACTGAAGCCACTACCACTGTAGAGCCAACGTCGACCACCATTGAAGCCACTACAACTGTAGAGCTCACAACGACCACCACTGAAGTCACTACAACTGTAGGGCCCACAACGACCACCACTGAAGCCACTACAACTGCAGAGCCCACAACGACCACCACTGAAGCCACTACAACTGTAGAGCCAACGTCGACCACCACTGAAGCCACGACAACTGTAGAGCCAACGTCGACCACCACTGAAGCCACTACAACTGTAGAGCCAACGTCGACCACCACTGAAGCCACTACAACTGTAGAGCCCACAACGACCACCACTGAAGCCACTACCACTGTAGAGCCAACGTCGACCACCATTGAAGCCACTACAACTGTAGAGCCCACAACGACCACCACTGAAGCCACTACAAGAGTAGAGCCAACGTCGACCACCACTGAAGCCACTACAACTGTAGAGCCAACGTCGACCACCACTGAAGCCACTACAACTGTAGAGCCAACGTCGACCACCACTGAAGCCACTACAACTGTAGAGCCCACAACGACCACCACTGAAACCACTACAACTGTAGAGCCAACGTCGACCACCACTGAAGCCACTACAACTGTTGAGCCAACGTCGACCACCACTGAAGCCACAACAACTGTTGAGCCCATAACGACCACCACTGAAGCCACTACAACTGTAGAGCCGACGTCGACCACCACTGAAGCCACTACAACTGTAGAGCCAACGTCGACCACCACTGAAGCCACTACAACTGTAGAGCCCACAACGACCACCACTGAAGCAACTACAACTGTAGAGCCCGCAACGACCACCACTGAAGCCACTACCACTGTAGAGCCAACGTCGACCACCACTGAAGCCACAACAACTGTTGAGCCCACAACGACCACCACTGAAGCCACTACAACTGTAGAGCCAACGTCGACCACCACTGAAGCAACTACAACTGTAGAGCCGACGTCGACCACCACTGAAGCCACTACAACTGTAGAGCCCACAACGACCACCACTGAAGCCACTACAACTGTTGAGCCTACAACGACCACCACTGAAGCCACTACAACTGCAGAGCCCACAACGACCACCACTGAAGCCACTACAACTGTAGAGCCAACGTCGACCACCACTGAAGCCACTACAACTGTAGAGCCCACAACGACCACCACTGAAGCCACTACAACTGTAGAGCCAACGTCGACCACCACTGAAGCCACTACAACTGTAGAGCCAACGTCGACCACCACTGAAGCCACTACAACTGTAGAGCCAACGTCGACCACCACTGAAGCCACTACAACTGTAGAGCCCACAACGACCACCACTGAAGCCACTACAACTGTAGAGCCAACGTCGACCACCACTGAAGCCACTACAACTGTAGAGCCAACGTCGACCACCACTGAAGCCACTACCACTGTAGAGCCAACGTCGACCACCACTGAAGCCACTACAACTGTAGAGCCAACGTCGACCACCACTGAAGCCACTACAACTGTAGAGCCAACGTCGACCACCACTGAAGCCACTACAACTGTAGAGCCAACGTCGACCACCACTGAAGCCACTACAACTGTAGAGCCAACGTCGACCACCACTGAAGCCGATACAACTGTAGAGCCCACAACGACCACCACTGAAGCCACTACCACTGTAGAGCCAACGTCGACCACCATTGAAGCCACTACAACTGTAGAGCCCACAACGACCACCACTGAAGCCACTACAACTGCAGAGCCCACAACGACCACCACTGAAGCCACTACAACTGTAGAGCCAACGTCGACCACCACTGAAGCCGATACAACTGTAGAGCCCACAACGACCACCACTGAAGCCACTACCACTGTAGAGCCAACGTCGACCACCATTGAAGCCACTACAACTGTAGAGCCCACAACGACCACCACTGAAGCCACTACAACTGCAGAGCCCACAACGACCACCACTGAAGCCACTACAACTGTAGAGCCAACGTCGACCACCACTGAAGCCACTACAACTGTAGAGCCAACGTCGACCACCACTGAAGCCACTACAACTGTAGAGCCAACGTCGACCACCACTGAAGCCACTACAACTGTAGAGCCAACGTCGACCACCACTGAAGCCACTACAACTGTAGAGCCAACGTCGACCACCACTGAAGCCACTACAACTGTAGAGCCAACGTCGACCACCACTGAAGCCACTACAACTGTAGAGCCCACAACGACCACCACTGAAACCACTACAACTGTAGAGCCAACGTCGACCACCACTGAAGCCACTACAACTGTTGAGCCAACGTCGACCACCACTGAAGCCACAACAACTGTTGAGCCCATAACGACCACCACTGAAGCCACTACAACTTTAGAGCCGACGTCGACCACCACTGAAGCCACTACAACTGTAGAGCCAACGTCGACCACCACTGAAGCCACTACAACTGTAGAGCCCACAACGACCACCACTGAAGCAACTACAACTGTAGAGCCCGCAACGACCACCACTGAAGCCACTACCACTGTAGAGCCAACGTCGACCACCACTGAAGCCACTACAACTGTAGAGCCGACGTCGACCACCACTGAAGCCACCACAACTGTAGAGCCGACGTCGACCACCACTGAAGCCACTACAACTGTAGAGCCAACGTCGACCACCACTGAAGCCACTACAACTGTAGAGCCAACGTCGACCACCACTGAAGCCACTACCACTGTAGAGCCAACGTCGACCACCACTGAAGCCACTACAACTGTAGAGCCAACGTCGACCACCACTGAAGCCACTACAACTGTAGAGCCAACGTCGACCACCACTGAAGCCACTACAACTGTAGAGCCAACGTCGACCACCACTGAAGCCACTACAACTGTAGAGCCAACGTCGACCACCACTGAAGCAACTACAACTGTAGAGCCCACAACGACCACCACTGAAGCCACTACCACTGTAGAGCCAACGTCGACCACCATTGAAGCCACTACAACTGTTGAGCCCACAACGACCACCACTGAAGCCACTACAACTGTAGAGCCCACAACGACCACCACTGAAGCCACTACAACTGTAGAGCCGACGTCGACCACCACTGAAGCCACTACAACTGTAGAGCCCACAACGACCACCACTGAAGCCACTACAACTGTTGAGCCTACAACGACCACCACTGAAGCCACTACAACTGCAGAGCCCACAACGACCACCACTGAAGCCACTACAACTGTAGAGCCAACGTCGACCACCACTGAAGCCACTACAACTGTAGAGCCCACAACGACCACCACTGAAGCCACTACAACTGTAGAGCCAACGTCGACCACCACTGAAGCCACTACAACTGTAGAGCCAACGTCGACCACCACTGAAGCCACTACAACTGTAGAGCCAACGTCGACCACCACTGAAGCCACTACAACTGTAGAGCCCACAACGACCACCACTGAAGCCACTACAACTGTAGAGCCAACGTCGACCACCACTGAAGCCACTACAACTGTAGAGCCAACGTCGACCACCACTGAAGCCACTACCACTGTAGAGCCAACGTCGACCACCACTGAAGCCACTACAACTGTAGAGCCAACGTCGACCACCACTGAAGCCACTACAACTGTAGAGCCAACGTCGACCACCACTGAAGCCACTACAACTGTAGAGCCAACGTCGACCACCACTGAAGCCACTACAACTGTAGAGCCAACGTCGACCACCACTGAAGCCGATACAACTGTAGAGCCCACAACGACCACCACTGAAGCCACTACCACTGTAGAGCCAACGTCGACCACCATTGAAGCCACTACAACTGTAGAGCCCACAACGACCACCACTGAAGCCACTACAACTGCAGAGCCCACAACGACCACCACTGAAGCCACTACAACTGTAGAGCCAACGTCGACCACCACTGAAGCCACTACAACTGTAGAGCCAACGTCGACCACCACTGAAGCCACTACAACTGTAGAGCCAACGTCGACCACCACTGAAGCCACTACAACTGTAGAGCCAACGTCGACCACCACTGAAGCCACTACAACTGTAGAGCCAACGTCGACCACCACTGAAGCCACTACAACTGTAGTGCCAACGTCGACCACCACTGAAGCCACTACAACTGTAGAGCCCACAACGACCACCACTGAAACCACTACAACTGTAGAGCCAACGTCGACCACCACTGAAGCCACTACAACTGTTGAGCCAACGTCGACCACCACTGAAGCCACAACAACTGTTGAGCCCATAACGACCACCACTGAAGCCACTACAACTTTAGAGCCGACGTCGACCACCACTGAAGCCACTACAACTGTAGAGCCAACGTCGACCACCACTGAAGCCACTACAACTGTAGAGCCCACAACGACCACCACTGAAGCAACTACAACTGTAGAGCCCGCAACGACCACCACTGAAGCCACTACCACTGTAGAGCCAACGTCGACCACCACTGAAGCCACTACAACTGTAGAGCCGACGTCGACCACCACTGAAGCCACCACAACTGTAGAGCCGACGTCGACCACCACTGAAGCCACTACAACTGTAGAGCCAACGTCGACCACCACTGAAGCCACTACAACTGTAGAGCCAACGTCGACCACCACTGAAGCCACTACCACTGTAGAGCCAACGTCGACCACCACTGAAGCCACTACAACTGTAGAGCCAACGTCGACCACCACTGAAGCCACTACAACTGTAGAGCCAACGTCGACCACCACTGAAGCCACTACAACTGTAGAGCCAACGTCAACCACCACTGAAGCCACTACAACTGTAGAGCCAACGTCGACCACCACTGAAGCAACTACAACTGTAGAGCCCACAACGACCACCACTGAACCCACTACCACTGTAGAGCCAACGTCGACCACCATTGAAGCCACTACAACTGTAGAGCCCACAACGACCACCACTGAAGTCACTACAACTGTAGGGCCCACAACGACCACCACTGAAGCCACTACAACTGCAGAGCCCACAACGACCACCACTGAAGCCACTACAACTGTAGAGCCAACGTCGACCACCACTGAAGCCACTACAACTGTAGAGCCAACGTCGACCACCACTGAAGCCACTACAACTGTAGAGCCAACGTCGACCACCACTGAAGCCACTACAACTGTAGAGCCCACAACGACCACCACTGAAGCCACTACCACTGTAGAGCCAACGTCGACCACCATTGAAGCCACTACAACTGTAGAGCCCACAACGACCACCACTGAAGCCACTACAACTGTAGAGCCAACGTCGACCACCACTGAAGCCACTACAACTGTAGAGCCAACGTCGACCACCACTGAAGCCACTACAACTGTAGAGCCAACGTCGACCACCACTGAAGCCACTACAACTGTAGAGCCCACAACGACCACCACTGAAACCACTACAACTGTAGAGCCAACGTCGACCACCACTGAAGCCACTACAACTGTTGAGCCAACGTCGACCACCACTGAAGCCACAACAACTGTTGAGCCCATAACGACCACCACTGAAGCCACTACAACTGTAGAGCCGACGTCGACCACCACTGAAGCCACTACAACTGTAGAGCCAACGTCGACCACCACTGAAGCCACTACAACTGTAGAGCCCACAACGACCACCACTGAAGCAACTACAACTGTAGAGCCCGCAACGACCACCACTGAAGCCACTACCACTGTAGAGCCAACGTCGACCACCACTGAAGCCACAACAACTGTTGAGCCCACAACGACCACCACTGAAGCCACTACAACTGTAGAGCCAACGTCGACCACCACTGAAGCCACTACAACTGTAGAGCCAACGTCGACCACCACTGAAGCCACTACAACTGTAGAGCCAACGTCGACCACCACTGAAGCCACTACAACTGTAGAGCCAACGTCGACCACCACTGAAGCCACTACAACTGTAGAGCCAACGTCGACCACCACTGAAGCAACTACAACTGTAGAGCCCACAACGACCACCACTGAAGCCACTACCACTGTAGAGCCAACGTCGACCACCATTGAAGCCACTACAACTGTTGAGCCCACAACGACCACCACTGAAGCCACTACAACTGTAGAGCCCACAACGACCACCACTGAAGCCACTACAACTGTAGAGCCGACGTCGACCACCACTGAAGCCACTACAACTGTAGAGCCCACAACGACCACCACTGAAGCCACTACAACTGTTGAGCCTACAACGACCACCACTGAAGCCACTACAACTGCAGAGCCCACAACGACCACCACTGAAGCCACTACAACTGTAGAGCCAACGTCGACCACCACTGAAGCCACTACAACTGTAGAGCCCACAACGACCACCACTGAAGCCACTACAACTGTAGAGCCAACGTCGACCACCACTGAAGCCACTACAACTGTAGAGCCAACGTCGACCACCACTGAAGCCACTACAACTGTAGAGCCAACGTCGACCACCACTGAAGCCACTACAACTGTAGAGCCCACAACGACCACCACTGAAGCCACTACAACTGTAGAGCCAACGTCGACCACCACTGAAGCCACTACAACTGTAGAGCCAACGTCGACCACCACTGAAGCCACTACCACTGTAGAGCCAACGTCGACCACCACTGAAGCCACTACAACTGTAGAGCCAACGTCGACCACCACTGAAGCCACTACAACTGTAGAGCCAACGTCGACCACCACTGAAGCCACTACAACTGTAGAGCCAACGTCGACCACCACTGAAGCCACTACAACTGTAGAGCCAACGTCGACCACCACTGAAGCCGATACAACTGTAGAGCCCACAACGACCACCACTGAAGCCACTACCACTGTAGAGCCAACGTCGACCACCATTGAAGCCACTACAACTGTAGAGCCCACAACGACCACCACTGAAGCCACTACAACTGCAGAGCCCACAACGACCACCACTGAAGCCACTACAACTGTAGAGCCAACGTCGACCACCACTGAAGCCACTACAACTGTAGAGCCAACGTCGACCACCACTGAAGCCACTACAACTGTAGAGCCAACGTCGACCACCACTGAAGCCACTACAACTGTAGAGCCAACGTCGACCACCACTGAAGCCACTACAACTGTAGAGCCAACGTCGACCACCACTGAAGCCACTACAACTGTAGTGCCAACGTCGACCACCACTGAAGCCACTACAACTGTAGAGCCCACAACGACCACCACTGAAACCACTACAACTGTAGAGCCAACGTCGACCACCACTGAAGCCACTACAACTGTTGAGCCAACGTCGACCACCACTGAAGCCACAACAACTGTTGAGCCCATAACGACCACCACTGAAGCCACTACAACTTTAGAGCCGACGTCGACCACCACTGAAGCCACTACAACTGTAGAGCCAACGTCGACCACCACTGAAGCCACTACAACTGTAGAGCCCACAACGACCACCACTGAAGCAACTACAACTGTAGAGCCCGCAACGACCACCACTGAAGCCACTACCACTGTAGAGCCAACGTCGACCACCACTGAAGCCACTACAACTGTAGAGCCGACGTCGACCACCACTGAAGCCACCACAACTGTAGAGCCGACGTCGACCACCACTGAAGCCACTACAACTGTAGAGCCAACGTCGACCACCACTGAAGCCACTACAACTGTAGAGCCAACGTCGACCACCACTGAAGCCACTACCACTGTAGAGCCAACGTCGACCACCACTGAAGCCACTACAACTGTAGAGCCAACGTCGACCACCACTGAAGCCACTACAACTGTAGAGCCAACGTCGACCACCACTGAAGCCACTACAACTGTAGAGCCAACGTCAACCACCACTGAAGCCACTACAACTGTAGAGCCAACGTCGACCACCACTGAAGCAACTACAACTGTAGAGCCCACAACGACCACCACTGAAGCCACTACCACTGTAGAGCCAACGTCGACCACCATTGAAGCCACTACAACTGTAGAGCCCACAACGACCACCACTGAAGTCACTACAACTGTAGGGCCCACAACGACCACCACTGAAGCCACTACAACTGCAGAGCCCACAACGACCACCACTGAAGCCACTACAACTGTAGAGCCAACGTCGACCACCACTGAAGCCACTACAACTGTAGAGCCAACGTCGACCACCACTGAAGCCACTACAACTGTAGAGCCCACAACGACCACCACTGAAGCCACTACCACTGTAGAGCCAACGTCGACCACCATTGAAGCCACTACAACTGTAGAGCCCACAACGACCACCACTGAAGCCACTACAACTGTAGAGCCAACGTCGACCACCACTGAAGCCACTACAACTGTAGAGCCAACGTCGACCACCACTGAAGCCACTACAACTGTAGAGCCAACGTCGACCACCACTGAAGCCACTACAACTGTAGAGCCCACAACGACCACCACTGAAACCACTACAACTGTAGAGCCAACGTCGACCACCACTGAAGCCACTACAACTGTTGAGCCAACGTCGACCACCACTGAAGCCACAACAACTGTTGAGCCCATAACGACCACCACTGAAGCCACTACAACTGTAGAGCCGACGTCGACCACCACTGAAGCCACTACAACTGTAGAGCCAACGTCGACCACCACTGAAGCCACTACAACTGTAGAGCCCACAACGACCACCACTGAAGCAACTACAACTGTAGAGCCCGCAACGACCACCACTGAAGCCACTACCACTGTAGAGCCAACGTCGACCACCACTGAAGCCACAACAACTGTTGAGCCCACAACGACCACCACTGAAGCCACTACAACTGTAGAGCCAACGTCGACCACCACTGAAGCAACTACAACTGTAGAGCCCATAACGACCACCACTGAAGCCACTACAACTGTAGAGCCCACAACGACCACCACCGAAGCCACTACAACTGTAGAGCCAACGTCGACCACCACTGAAGCCACTACCACTGTAGAGCCAACGTCAACCACCACTGAAGCCACTACAACTGTTGAGCCTACAACGACCACCACTGAAGCCACTACAACTGTAGAGCCAACAACGACCACCACTGAAGCCACTACAACTGTAGAGCCAACGTCAACCACCACTGAAGCCACTACAACTGTAGAGCCAACGTCGACCACCACTGAAGCCACTACAACTGTAGAGCCAACGTCGACCACCACTGAAGCCACTACAACTGTAGAGCCAACGTCGACCACCACTGAAGCCACTACAACTGTAGAGCCGACGTCGACCACCACTGAAGCCACTACAACTGTAGAGCCAACGTCGACCACCACTGAAGCCACTACAACTGTAGAGCCAACGTCGACCACCACTGAAGCCACTACCACTGTAGAGCCAACGTCGACCACCACTGAAGCCACTACAACTGTAGAGCCAACGTCGACCACCACTGAAGCCACTACAACTGTAGAGCCAACGTCGACCACCACTGAAGCCACTACAACTGTAGAGCCAACGTCGACCACCACTGAAGCCACTACAACTGTAGAGCCAACGTCGACCACCACTGAAGCAACTACAACTGTAGAGCCCACAACGACCACCACTGAAGCCACTACCACTGTAGAGCCAACGTCGACCACCATTGAAGCCACTACAACTGTAGAGCCCACAACGACCACCACTGAAGTCACTACAACTGTAGGGCCCACAACGACCACCACTGACGCCACTACAACTGCAGAGCCCACAACGACCACCACTGAAGCCACTACAACTGTAGAGCCAACGTCGACCACCACTGAAGCCACTACAACTGTAGAGCCAACGTCGACCACCACTGAAGCCACTACAACTGTAGAGCCAACGTCGACCACCACTGAAGTCACTACAACTGTAGGGCCCACAACGACCACCACTGACGCCCCTACAACTGCAGAGCCCACAACGACCACCACTGAAGCCACTACAACTGTAGAGCCAACGTCGACCACCACTGAAGCCACTACAACTGTAGAGCCAACGTCGACCACCACTGAAGCCACTACAACTGTAGAGCCAACGTCGACCACCACTGAAGCCACTACAACTGTAGAGCCAACGTCGACCACCACTGAAGCCACTACAACTGTAGAGCCCACAACGACCACCACTGAAACCACTACAACTGTAGAGCCAACGTCGACCACCACTGAAGCCACTACAACTGTTGAGCCAACGTCGACCACCACTGAAGCCACTACAACTGTAGAGCCAACGTCGACCACCACTGAAGCCACTACCACTGTAGAGCCAACGTCGACCACCACTGAAGCCACTACAACTGTAGAGCCAACGTCGACCACCACTGAAGCCACTACAACTGTAGAGCCAACGTCGACCACCACTGAAGCCACTACAACTGTAGAGCCAACGTCAACCACCACTGAAGCAACTACAACTGTAGAGCCCACAACGACCACCACTGAAGCCACTACCACTGTAGAGCCAACGTCGACCACCATTGAAGCCACTACAACTGTAGAGCCCACAACGACCACCACTGAAGTCACTACAACTGTAGGGCCCACAACGACCACCACTGAAGCCACTACAACTGCAGAGCCCACAACGACCACCACTGAAGCCACTACAACTGTAGAGCCAACGTCGACCACCACTGAAGCCACTACAACTGTAGAGCCAACGTCGACCACCACTGAAGCCACTACAACTGTAGAGCCCACAACGACCACCACTGAAGCCACTACCACTGTAGAGCCAACGTCGACCACCATTGAAGCCACTACAACTGTAGAGCCCACAACGACCACCACTGAAGCCACTACAACTGTAGAGCCAACGTCGACCACCACTGAAGCCACTACAACTGTAGAGCCAACGTCGACCACCACTGAAGCCACTACAACTGTAGAGCCAACGTCGACCACCACTGAAGCCACTACAACTGTAGAGCCCACAACGACCACCACTGAAAC
Organism: Mythimna separata; assembly: GCA_030763345.1. Classification (NCBI taxonomy): domain Eukaryota; kingdom Metazoa; phylum Arthropoda; class Insecta; order Lepidoptera; family Noctuidae; genus Mythimna; species Mythimna separata. The sequence continues at coordinate 12,365,446 of CM061187.1, read as the reverse complement.
CACTACAACTGTAGAGCCAACGTCGACCACCACTGAAGCCACTACAACTGTTGAGCCAACGTCGACCACCACTGAAGCCACAACAACTGTTGAGCCCATAACGACCACCACTGAAGCCACTACAACTGTAGAGCCGACGTCGACCACCACTGAAGCCACTACAACTGTAGAGCCAACGTCGACCACCACTGAAGCCACTACAACTGTAGAGCCCACAACGACCACCACTGAAGCAACTACAACTGTAGAGCCCGCAACGACCACCACTGAAGCCACTACCACTGTAGAGCCAACGTCGACCACCACTGAAGCCACAACAACTGTTGAGCCCACAACGACCACCACTGAAGCCACTACAACTGTAGAGCCAACGTCGACCACCACTGAAGCAACTACAACTGTAGAGCCCATAACGACCACCACTGAAGCCACTACAACTGTAGAGCCCACAACGACCACCACCGAAGCCACTACAACTGTAGAGCCAACGTCGACCACCACTGAAGCCACTACCACTGTAGAGCCAACGTCAACCACCACTGAAGCCACTACAACTGTTGAGCCTACAACGACCACCACTGAAGCCACTACAACTGTAGAGCCAACAACGACCACCACTGAAGCCACTACAACTGTAGAGCCAACGTCAACCACCACTGAAGCCACTACAACTGTAGAGCCAACGTCGACCACCACTGAAGCCACTACAACTGTAGAGCCAACGTCGACCACCACTGAAGCCACTACAACTGTAGAGCCAACGTCGACCACCACTGAAGCCACTACAACTGTAGAGCCGACGTCGACCACCACTGAAGCCACTACAACTGTAGAGCCAACGTCGACCACCACTGAAGCCACTACAACTGTAGAGCCAACGTCGACCACCACTGAAGCCACTACCACTGTAGAGCCAACGTCGACCACCACTGAAGCCACTACAACTGTAGAGCCAACGTCGACCACCACTGAAGCCACTACAACTGTAGAGCCAACGTCGACCACCACTGAAGCCACTACAACTGTAGAGCCAACGTCGACCACCACTGAAGCCACTACAACTGTAGAGCCAACGTCGACCACCACTGAAGCAACTACAACTGTAGAGCCCACAACGACCACCACTGAAGCCACTACCACTGTAGAGCCAACGTCGACCACCATTGAAGCCACTACAACTGTAGAGCCCACAACGACCACCACTGAAGTCACTACAACTGTAGGGCCCACAACGACCACCACTGACGCCCCTACAACTGCAGAGCCCACAACGACCACCACTGAAGCCACTACAACTGTAGAGCCAACGTCGACCACCACTGAAGCCACTACAACTGTAGAGCCAACGTCGACCACCACTGAAGCCACTACAACTGTAGAGCCAACGTCGACCACCACTGAAGCCACTACAACTGTAGAGCCCACAACGACCACCACTGAAGCCACTACCACTGTAGAGCCAACGTCGACCACCATTGAAGCCACTACAACTGTAGAGCCCACAACGACCACCACTGAAGCCACTACAACTGTAGAGCCAACGTCGACCACCACTGAAGCCACTACAACTGTAGAGCCAACGTCGACCACCACTGAAGCCACTACAACTGTAGAGCCAACGTCGACCACCACTGAAGCCACTACAACTGTAGAGCCCACAACGACCACCACTGAAACCACTACAACTGTAGAGCCAACGTCGACCACCACTGAAGCCACTACAACTGTTGAGCCAACGTCGACCACCACTGAAGCCACAACAACTGTTGAGCCCATAACGACCACCACTGAAGCCACTACAACTGTAGAGCCGACGTCGACCACCACTGAAGCCACTACAACTGTAGAGCCAACGTCGACCACCACTGAAGCCACTACAACTGTAGAGCCCACAACGACCACCACTGAAGCAACTACAACTGTAGAGCCCGCAACGACCACCACTGAAGCCACTACCACTGTAGAGCCAACGTCGACCACCATTGAAGCCACTACAACTGTAGAGCCCACAACGACCACCACTGAAGCCACTACAACTGTAGGGCCCACAACGACCACCACTGAAGCCACTACAACTGCAGAGCCCACAACGACCACCACTGAAGCCACTACAACTGTAGAGCCCACAACGACCACCACTGAAGCCACTACCACTGTAGAGCCCACAACGACCACCACTGAAGCCACTACCACTGTAGAGCCAACGTCGACCACCATTGAAGCCACTACAACTGTAGAGCCCACAACGACCACCACTGAAGTCACTACAACTGTAGGGCCCACAACGACCATCACTGAAGCCACTACAACTGCAGAGCCCACAACGACCACCACTGAAGCCACTACAACTGTAGAGCCAACGTCGACCACCACTGAAGCCACTACAACTGTAGAGCCAACGTCGACCACCACTGAAGCCACTACAACTGTAGAGCCAACGTCGACCACCACTGAAGCCACTACAACTGTAGAGCCCACAACGACCACCACTGAAGCCACTACCACTGTAGAGCCAACGTCGACCACCATTGAAGCCACTACAACTGTAGAGCCCACAACGACCACCACTGAAGCCACTACAACTGTAGAGCCAACGTCGACCACCACTGAAGCCACTACAACTGTAGAGCCAACGTCGACCACCACTGAAGCCACTACAACTGTAGAGCCAACGTCGACCACCACTGAAGCCACTACAACTGTAGAGCCCACAACGACCACCACTGAAGCCACTACCACTGTAGAGCCAACGTCGACCACCATTGAAGCCACTACAACTGTAGAGCCCACAACGACCACCACTGAAGCCACTACAACTGTAGAGCCAACGTCGACCACCACTGAAGCCACTACAACTGTAGAGCCAACGTCGACCACCACTGAAGCCACTACAACTGTAGAGCCAACGTCGACCACCACTGAAGCCACTACAACTGTAGAGCCCACAACGACCACCACTGAAACCACTACAACTGTAGAGCCAACGTCGACCACCACTGAAGCCACTACAACTGTTGAGCCAACGTCGACCACCACTGAAGCCACAACAACTGTTGAGCCCATAACGACCACCACTGAAGCCACTACAACTGTAGAGCCGACGTCGACCACCACTGAAGCCACTACAACTGTAGAGCCAACGTCGACCACCAGTGAAGCCACTACAACTGTAGAGCCCACAACGACCACCACTGAAGCAACTACAACTGTAGAGCCCGCAACGACCACCACTGAAGCCACTACCACTGTAGAGCCAACGTCGACCACCACTGAAGCCACTACAACTGTAGAGCCAACGTCGACCACCACTGAAGCCACCACAACTGTAGAGCTGACGTCGACCACCACTGAAGCCACTACAACTGTAGAGCCAACGTCGACCACCACTGAAGCCACTACAACTGTAGAGCCAACGTCGACCACCACTGAAGCCACTACAACTGTAGAGCCCACAACGACCACTACTGAAGCCACTACCACTGTAGAGCCAACGTCGACCACCACTGAAGCCACTATAACTGTAGAGCCAACGTCGACCACCACTGAAGCCACTACAACTGTAGAGCCAACGTCGACCACCACTGAAGCCACTACAACTGTAGAGCCCACAACGACCACCACTGAAGCCACTACAACTGTTGAGCCTACGACGACAACCACTGAAGCCACTACAACTGTAGAGCCCACAACGACCACCACTGAAGCCACTACAACTGTAGGGCCCACAACGACCACCACTGAAGCCACTACAACTGCAGAGCCCACAACGACCACCACTGAAGCCACTACAACTGTAGAGCCAACGTCGACCACCACTGAAGCCACTACAACTGTAGAGCCAACGTCGACCACCACTGAAGCCACTACAACTGTAGAGCCAACGTCGACCACCACTGAAGCCACAACAACTGTTGAGCCCACAACGACCACCACTGAAGCCACTACAACTGTAGAGCCCACAACGACCACCACTGAAGCCACTACAACTGTAGAGCCAACGTCGACCACCACTGAAGCCACTACAACTGTAGAGCCAACGTCGACCACCACTGAAGCCACTACAACTGTAGAGCCAACGTCGACCACCACTGAAGCCACTACAACTGTAGAGCCCACAACGACCACCACTGAAGCCACTACAACTGTAGAGCCAACGTCGACCACCACTGAAGCCACTACCACTGTAGAGCCAACGTCGACCACCACTGAAGCCACTACAACTGTAGAGCCAACGTCGACCACCACTGAAGCAACTAGCACTGTAGAGCCCATAACGACCACCACTGAAGCCACCACAACTGTAGAGCCAACGTCGACCACCACTGAAGCCACTACCACTGTAGAGCCAACGTCGACCACCAGTGAAGCCACTACAACTGTAGAGCCAACGTCGACCACCACTGAAGCCACCACAACTGTAGAGCCGACGTCGACGACCACTGAAGCCACTACAACTGTAGAGCCAACGTCGACCACCACTGAAGCCACTACAACTGTAGAGCCAACGTCGACCACCACTGAAGCCACTACAACTGTAGAGCCGACGACAACCACTACAACTGTAGAGCCAACGTCGACCACCACTGAAGCAACTACAACTGTAGAGCCCATAACGACCACCACTGAAGCCACTACAACTGTAGAGCCCACAACGACCACCACCGATACCACTACAACTGTAGAGCCAACGTCGACCACCACTGAAGCAACTACAACTGTAGAGCCCATAACGACCACCACTGAAGCCACTACAACTGTAGAGCCCACAACGACCACCACCGAAGCCACTACAACTGTAGAGCCAACGTCGACCACCACTGAAGCCACTACCACTGTAGAGCCAACGTCAACCACCACTGAAGCCACTACAACTGTTGAGCCTACAACGACCACCACTGAAGCCACTACAACTGTAGAGCCAACAACGACCACCACTGAAGCCACTACAACTGTAGAGCCAACGTCAACCACCACTGAAGCCACTACAACTGTAGAGCCAACGTCGACCACCACTGAAGCCACTACAACTGTAGAGCCAACGTCGACCACCACTGAAGCCACTACAACTGTAGAGCCAACGTCGACCACCACTGAAGCCACTACAACTGTAGAGCCGACGTCGACCACCACTGAAGCCACTACAACTGTAGAGCCAACGTCGACCACCACTGAAGCCACTACAACTGTAGAGCCAACGTCGACCACCACTGAAGCCACTACCACTGTAGAGCCAACGTCGACCACCACTGAAGCCACTACAACTGTAGAGCCAACGTCGACCACCACTGAAGCCACTACAACTGTAGAGCCAACGTCGACCACCACTGAAGCCACTACAACTGTAGAGCCAACGTCGACCACCACTGAAGCCACTACAACTGTAGAGCCAACGTCGACCACCACTGAAGCAACTACAACTGTAGAGCCCACAACGACCACCACTGAAGCCACTACCACTGTAGAGCCAACGTCGACCACCATTGAAGCCACTACAACTGTAGAGCCCACAACGACCACCACTGAAGTCACTACAACTGTAGGGCCCACAACGACCACCACTGAAGCCACTACAACTGCAGAGCCCACAACGACCACCACTGAAGCCACTACAACTGTAGAGCCAACGTCGACCACCACTGAAGCCACTACAACTGTAGAGCCAACGTCGACCACCACTGAAGCCACTACAACTGTAGAGCCAACGTCGACCACCACTGAAGCCACTACAACTGTAGAGCCCACAACGACCACCACTGAAGCCACTACCACTGTAGAGCCAACGTCGACCACCATTGAAGCCACTACAACTGTAGAGCCCACAACGACCACCACTGAAGCCACTACAACTGTAGAGCCAACGTCGACCACCACTGAAGCCACTACAACTGTAGAGCCAACGTCGACCACCACTGAAGCCACTACAACTGTAGAGCCAACGTCGACCACCACTGAAGCCACTACAACTGTAGAGCCCACAACGACCACCACTGAAACCACTACAACTGTAGAGCCAACGTCGACCACCACTGAAGCCACTACAACTGTTGAGCCAACGTCGACCACCACTGAAGCCACAACAACTGTTGAGCCCATAACGACCACCACTGAAGCCACTACAACTGTAGAGCCGACGTCGACCACCACTGAAGCCACTACAACTGTAGAGCCAACGTCGACCACCACTGAAGCCACTACAACTGTAGAGCCCACAACGACCACCACTGAAGCAACTACAACTGTAGAGCCCGCAACGACCACCACTGAAGCCACTACCACTGTAGAGCCAACGTCGACCACCATTGAAGCCACTACAACTGTAGAGCCCACAACGACCACCACTGAAGCCACTACAACTGTAGGGCCCACAACGACCACCACTGAAGCCACTACAACTGCAGAGCCCACAACGACCACCACTGAAGCCACTACAACTGTAGAGCCCACAACGACCACCACTGAAGCCACTACCACTGTAGAGCCCACAACGACCACCACTGAAGCCACTACCACTGTAGAGCCAACGTCGACCACCATTGAAGCCACTACAACTGTAGAGCCCACAACGACCACCACTGAAGTCACTACAACTGTAGGGCCCACAACGACCATCACTGAAGCCACTACAACTGCAGAGCCCACAACGACCACCACTGAAGCCACTACAACTGTAGAGCCAACGTCGACCACCACTGAAGCCACTACAACTGTAGAGCCAACGTCGACCACCACTGAAGCCACTACAACTGTAGAGCCAACGTCGACCACCACTGAAGCCACTACAACTGTAGAGCCCACAACGACCACCACTGAAGCCACTACCACTGTAGAGCCAACGTCGACCACCATTGAAGCCACTACAACTGTAGAGCCCACAACGACCACCACTGAAGCCACTACAACTGTAGAGCCAACGTCGACCACCACTGAAGCCACTACAACTGTAGAGCCAACGTCGACCACCACTGAAGCCACTACAACTGTAGAGCCAACGTCGACCACCACTGAAGCCACTACAACTGTAGAGCCCACAACGACCACCACTGAAGCCACTACCACTGTAGAGCCAACGTCGACCACCATTGAAGCCACTACAACTGTAGAGCCCACAACGACCACCACTGAAGCCACTACAACTGTAGAGCCAACGTCGACCACCACTGAAGCCACTACAACTGTAGAGCCAACGTCGACCACCACTGAAGCCACTACAACTGTAGAGCCAACGTCGACCACCACTGAAGCCACTACAACTGTAGAGCCCACAACGACCACCACTGAAACCACTACAACTGTAGAGCCAACGTCGACCACCACTGAAGCCACTACAACTGTTGAGCCAACGTCGACCACCACTGAAGCCACAACAACTGTTGAGCCCATAACGACCACCACTGAAGCCACTACAACTGTAGAGCCGACGTCGACCACCACTGAAGCCACTACAACTGTAGAGCCAACGTCGACCACCACTGAAGCCACTACAACTGTAGAGCCCACAACGACCACCACTGAAGCAACTACAACTGTAGAGCCCGCAACGACCACCACTGAAGCCACTACCACTGTAGAGCCAACGTCGACCACCACTGAAGCCACTACAACTGTAGAGCCAACGTCGACCACCACTGAAGCCACCACAACTGTAGAGCCGACGTCGACCACCACTGAAGCCACTACAACTGTAGAGCCAACGTCGACCACCACTGAAGCCACTACAACTGTAGAGCCAACGTCGACCACCACTGAAGCCACTACAACTGTAGAGCCCACAACGACCACTACTGAAGCCACTACCACTGTAGAGCCAACGTCGACCACCACTGAAGCCACTATAACTGTAGAGCCAACGTCGACCACCACTGAAGCCACTACAACTGTAGAGCCAACGTCGACCACCACTGAAGCCACTACAACTGTAGAGCCCACAACGACCACCACTGAAGCCACTACAACTGTTGAGCCTACGACGACAACCACTGAAGCCACTACAACTGTAGAGCCCACAACGACCACCACTGAAGCCACTACAACTGTAGGGCCCACAACGACCACCACTGAAGCCACTACAACTGCAGAGCCCACAACGACCACCACTGAAGCCACTACAACTGTAGAGCCAACGTCGACCACCACTGAAGCCACTACAACTGTAGAGCCAACGTCGACCACCACTGAAGCCACTACAACTGTAGAGCCAACGTCGACCACCACTGAAGCCACAACAACTGTTGAGCCCACAACGACCACCACTGAAGCCACTACAACTGTAGAGCCCACAACGACCACCACTGAAGCCACTACAACTGTAGAGCCAACGTCGACCACCACTGAAGCCACTACAACTGTAGAGCCAACGTCGACCACCACTGAAGCCACTACAACTGTAGAGCCAACGTCGACCACCACTGAAGCCACTACAACTGTAGAGCCCACAACGACCACCACTGAAGCCACTACAACTGTAGAGCCAACGTCGACCACCACTGAAGCCACTACCACTGTAGAGCCAACGTCGACCACCACTGAAGCCACTACAACTGTAGAGCCAACGTCGACCACCACTGAAGCAACTAGCACTGTAGAGCCCATAACGACCACCACTGAAGCCACCACAACTGTAGAGCCAACGTCGACCACCACTGAAGCCACTACCACTGTAGAGCCAACGTCGACCACCAGTGAAGCCACTACAACTGTAGAGCCAACGTCGACCACCACTGAAGCCACCACAACTGTAGAGCCGACGTCGACGACCACTGAAGCCACTACAACTGTAGAGCCAACGTCGACCACCACTGAAGCCACTACAACTGTAGAGCCAACGTCGACCACCACTGAAGCCACTACAACTGTAGAGCCGACGACAACCACTACAACTGTAGAGCCAACGTCGACCACCACTGAAGCCACTACAACTGTAGAGCCAACGTCGACCACCACTGAAGCCACTACAACTGTAGAGCCGACGACAACCACTACAACTGTAGAGCCGACGTCGACCACCACTGAAGCCACTACAACTGTAGAGCCAACGTCGACCACCACTGAAGCCACTACAACTGTAGAGCCCACAACGACCACCACTGAAGCAACTACAACTGTAGAGCCCGCAACGACCACCACTGAAGCCACTACCACTGTAGAGCCAACGTCGACCACCATTGAAGCCACTACAACTGTAGAGCCCACAACGACCACCACTGAAGCCACTACAACTGTAGGGCCCACAACGACCACCACTGAAGCCACTACAACTGCAGAGCCCACAACGACCACCACTGAAGCCACTACAACTGTAGAGCCCACAACGACCACCACTGAAGCCACTACCACTGTAGAGCCCACAACGACCACCACTGAAGCCACTACCACTGTAGAGCCAACGTCGACCACCATTGAAGCCACTACAACTGTAGAGCCCACAACGACCACCACTGAAGTCACTACAACTGTAGGGCCCACAACGACCATCACTGAAGCCACTACAACTGCAGAGCCCACAACGACCACCACTGAAGCCACTACAACTGTAGAGCCAACGTCGACCACCACTGAAGCCACTACAACTGTAGAGCCAACGTCGACCACCACTGAAGCCACTACAACTGTAGAGCCAACGTCGACCACCACTGAAGCCACTACAACTGTAGAGCCCACAACGACCACCACTGAAGCCACTACCACTGTAGAGCCAACGTCGACCACCATTGAAGCCACTACAACTGTAGAGCCCACAACGACCACCACTGAAGCCACTACAACTGTAGAGCCAACGTCGACCACCACTGAAGCCACTACAACTGTAGAGCCAACGTCGACCACCACTGAAGCCACTACAACTGTAGAGCCAACGTCGACCACCACTGAAGCCACTACAACTGTAGAGCCCACAACGACCACCACTGAAGCCACTACCACTGTAGAGCCAACGTCGACCACCATTGAAGCCACTACAACTGTAGAGCCCACAACGACCACCACTGAAGCCACTACAACTGTAGAGCCAACGTCGACCACCACTGAAGCCACTACAACTGTAGAGCCAACGTCGACCACCACTGAAGCCACTACAACTGTAGAGCCAACGTCGACCACCACTGAAGCCACTACAACTGTAGAGCCCACAACGACCACCACTGAAACCACTACAACTGTAGAGCCAACGTCGACCACCACTGAAGCCACTACAACTGTTGAGCCAACGTCGACCACCACTGAAGCCACAACAACTGTTGAGCCCATAACGACCACCACTGAAGCCACTACAACTGTAGAGCCGACGTCGACCACCACTGAAGCCACTACAACTGTAGAGCCAACGTCGACCACCACTGAAGCCACTACAACTGTAGAGCCAACGTCGACCACCACTGAAGCCACTACAACTGTAGAGCCCACAACGACCACTACTGAAGCCACTACCACTGTAGAGCCAACGTCGACCACCACTGAAGCCACTATAACTGTAGAGCCAACGTCGACCACCACTGAAGCCACTACAACTGTAGAGCCAACGTCGACCACCACTGAAGCCACTACAACTGTAGAGCCCACAACGACCACCACTGAAGCCACTACAACTGTTGAGCCTACGACGACAACCACTGAAGCCACTACAACTGTAGAGCCCACAACGACCACCACTGAAGCCACTACAACTGTAGGGCCCACAACGACCACCACTGAAGCCACTACAACTGCAGAGCCCACAACGACCACCACTGAAGCCACTACAACTGTAGAGCCAACGTCGACCACCACTGAAGCCACTACAACTGTAGAGCCAACGTCGACCACCACTGAAGCCACTACAACTGTAGAGCCAACGTCGACCACCACTGAAGCCACAACAACTGTTGAGCCCACAACGACCACCACTGAAGCCACTACAACTGTAGAGCCCACAACGACCACCACTGAAGCCACTACAACTGTAGAGCCAACGTCGACCACCACTGAAGCCACTACAACTGTAGAGCCAACGTCGACCACCACTGAAGCCACTACAACTGTAGAGCCAACGTCGACCACCACTGAAGCCACTACAACTGTAGAGCCCACAACGACCACCACTGAAGCCACTACAACTGTAGAGCCAACGTCGACCACCACTGAAGCCACTACCACTGTAGAGCCAACGTCGACCACCACTGAAGCCACTACAACTGTAGAGCCAACGTCGACCACCACTGAAGCAACTAGCACTGTAGAGCCCATAACGACCACCACTGAAGCCACCACAACTGTAGAGCCAACGTCGACCACCACTGAAGCCACTACCACTGTAGAGCCAACGTCGACCACCAGTGAAGCCACTACAACTGTAGAGCCAACGTCGACCACCACTGAAGCCACCACAACTGTAGAGCCGACGTCGACGACCACTGAAGCCACTACAACTGTAGAGCCAACGTCGACCACCACTGAAGCCACTACAACTGTAGAGCCAACGTCGACCACCACTGAAGCCACTACAACTGTAGAGCCGACGACAACCACTACAACTGTAGAGCCAACGTCGACCACCACTGAAGCAACTACAACTGTAGAGCCCATAACGACCACCACTGAAGCCACTACAACTGTAGAGCCCACAACGACCACCACCGAAGCCACTACAACTGTAGAGCCAACGTCGACCACCACTGAAGCCACTACCACTGTAGAGCCAACGTCAACCACCACTGAAGCCACTACAACTGTTGAGCCTACAACGACCACCACTGAAGCCACTACAACTGTAGAGCCAACAACGACCACCACTGAAGCCACTACAACTGTAGAGCCAACGTCAACCACCACTGAAGCCACTACAACTGTAGAGCCAACGTCGACCACCACTGAAGCCACTACAACTGTAGAGCCAACGTCGACCACCACTGAAGCCACTACAACTGTAGAGCCAACGTCGACCACCACTGAAGCCACTACAACTGTAGAGCCGACGTCGACCACCACTGAAGCCACTACAACTGTAGAGCCAACGTCGACCACCACTGAAGCCACTACAACTGTAGAGCCAACGTCGACCACCACTGAAGCCACTACCACTGTAGAGCCAACGTCGACCACCACTGAAGCCACTACAACTGTAGAGCCAACGTCGACCACCACTGAAGCCACTACAACTGTAGAGCCAACGTCGACCACCACTGAAGCCACTACAACTGTAGAGCCAACGTCGACCACCACTGAAGCCACTACAACTGTAGAGCCAACGTCGACCACCACTGAAGCCACTACAACTGTAGAGCCAACGTCGACCACCACTGAAGCAACTACAACTGTAGAGCCCACAACGACCACCACTGAAGCCACTACCACTGTAGAGCCAACGTCGACCACCATTGAAGCCACTACAACTGTAGAGCCCACAACGACCACCACTGAAGTCACTACAACTGTAGGGCCCACAACGACCACCACTGAAGCCACTACAACTGCAGAGCCCACAACGACCACCACTGAAGCCACTACAACTGTAGAGCCAACGTCGACCACCACTGAAGCCACTACAACTGTAGAGCCAACGTCGACCACCACTGAAGCCACTACAACTGTAGAGCCAACGTCGACCACCACTGAAGCCACTACAACTGTAGAGCCCACAACGACCACCACTGAAGCCACTACCACTGTAGAGCCAACGTCGACCACCATTGAAGCCACTACAACTGTAGAGCCCACAACGACCACCACTGAAGCCACTACAACTGTAGAGCCAACGTCGACCACCACTGAAGCCACTACAACTGTAGAGCCAACGTCGACCACCACTGAAGCCACTACAACTGTAGAGCCAACGTCGACCACCACTGAAGCCACTACAACTGTAGAGCCCACAACGACCACCACTGAAACCACTACAACTGTAGAGCCAACGTCGACCACCACTGAAGCCACTACAACTGTTGAGCCAACGTCGACCACCACTGAAGCCACAACAACTGTTGAGCCCATAACGACCACCACTGAAGCCACTACAACTGTAGAGCCGACGTCGACCACCACTGAAGCCACTACAACTGTAGAGCCAACGTCGACCACCACTGAAACCACTACAACTGTAGAGCCCACAACGACCACCACTGAAGCAACTACAACTGTAGAGCCCGCAACGACCACCACTGAAGCCACTACCACTGTAGAGCCAACGTCGACCACCATTGAAGCCACTACAACTGTAGAGCCCACAACGACCACCACTGAAGCCACTACAACTGTAGGGCCCACAACGACCACCACTGAAGCCACTACAACTGCAGAGCCCACAACGACCACCACTGAAGCCACTACAACTGTAGAGCCCACAACGACCACCACTGAAGCCACTACCACTGTAGAGCCCACAACGACCACCACTGAAGCCACTACCACTGTAGAGCCAACGTCGACCACCATTGAAGCCACTACAACTGTAGAGCCCACAACGACCACCACTGAAGTCACTACAACTGTAGGGCCCACAACGACCATCACTGAAGCCACTACAACTGCAGAGCCCACAACGACCACCACTGAAGCCACTACAACTGTAGAGCCAACGTCGACCACCACTGAAGCCACTACAACTGTAGAGCCAACGTCGACCACCACTGAAGCCACTACAACTGTAGAGCCAACGTCGACCACCACTGAAGCCACTACAACTGTAGAGCCCACAACGACCACCACTGAAGCCACTACCACTGTAGAGCCAACGTCGACCACCATTGAAGCCACTACAACTGTAGAGCCCACAACGACCACCACTGAAGCCACTACAACTGTAGAGCCAACGTCGACCACCACTGAAGCCACTACAACTGTAGAGCCAACGTCGACCACCACTGAAGCCACTACAACTGTAGAGCCAACGTCGACCACCACTGAAGCCACTACAACTGTAGAGCCCACAACGACCACCACTGAAGCCACTACCACTGTAGAGCCAACGTCGACCACCATTGAAGCCACTACAACTGTAGAGCCCACAACGACCACCACTGAAGCCACTACAACTGTAGAGCCAACGTCGACCACCACTGAAGCCACTACAACTGTAGAGCCAACGTCGACCACCACTGAAGCCACTACAACTGTAGAGCCAACGTCGACCACCACTGAAGCCACTACAACTGTAGAGCCCACAACGACCACCACTGAAACCACTACAACTGTAGAGCCAACGTCGACCACCACTGAAGTCACTACAACTGTTGAGCCAACGTCGACCACCACTGAAGCCACAACAACTGTTGAGCCCATAACGACCACCACTGAAGCCACTACAACTGTAGAGCCGACGTCGACCACCACTGAAGCCACTACAACTGTAGAGCCAACGTCGACCACCACTGAAGCCACTACAACTGTAGAGCCCACAACGACCACCACTGAAGCAACTACAACTGTAGAGCCCGCAACGACCACCACTGAAGCCACTACCACTGTAGAGCCAACGTCGACCACCACTGAAGCCACTACCACTGTAGAGCCGACGTCGACCACCACTGAAGCCACTACAACTGTAGAGCCAACGTCGACCACCACTGAAGCCACTACAACTGTAGAGCCAACGTCGACCACCACTGAAGCCACTACAACTGTAGAGCCCACAACGACCACTACTGAAGCCACTACCACTGTAGAGCCAACGTCGACCACCACTGAAGCCACTATAACTGTAGAGCCAACGTCGACCACCACTGAAGCCACTACAACTGTAGAGCCAACGTCGACCACCACTGAAGCCACTACAACTGTAGAGCCCACAACGACCACCACTGAAGCCACTACAACTGTTGAGCCTACGACGACAACCACTGAAGCCACTACAACTGTAGAGCCCACAACGACCACCACTGAAGCCACTACAACTGTAGGGCCCACAACGACCACCACTGAAGCCACTACAACTGCAGAGCCCACAACGACCACCACTGAAGCCACTACAACTGTAGAGCCAACGTCGACCACCACTGAAGCCACTACAACTGTAGAGCCAACGTCGACCACCACTGAAGCCACTACAACTGTAGAGCCAACGTCGACCACCACTGAAGCCACAACAACTGTTGAGCCCACAACGACCACCACTGAAGCCACTACAACTGTAGAGCCCACAACGACCACCACTGAAGCCACTACAACTGTAGAGCCAACGTCGACCACCACTGAAGCCACTACAACTGTAGAGCCAACGTCGACCACCACTGAAGCCACTACAACTGTAGAGCCAACGTCGACCACCACTGAAGCCACTACAACTGTAGAGCCCACAACGACCACCACTGAAGCCACTACAACTGTAGAGCCAACGTCGACCACCACTGAAGCCACTACCACTGTAGAGCCAACGTCGACCACCACTGAAGCCACTACAACTGTAGAGCCAACGTCGACCACCACTGAAGCAACTAGCACTGTAGAGCCCATAACGACCACCACTGAAGCCACCACAACTGTAGAGCCAACGTCGACCACCACTGAAGCCACTACCACTGTAGAGCCAACGTCGACCACCAGTGAAGCCACTACAACTGTAGAGCCAACGTCGACCACCACTGAAGCCACCACAACTGTAGAGCCGACGTCGACGACCACTGAAGCCACTACAACTGTAGAGCCAACGTCGACCACCACTGAAGCCACTACAACTGTAGAGCCAACGTCGACCACCACTGAAGCCACTACAACTGTAGAGCCGACGACAACCACTACAACTGTAGAGCCAACGTCGACCACCACTGAAGCCACTACAACTGTAGAGCCAACAACGACAACCACTACAACTGTAGAGTCTTCATCAAACACTTCTGAAACCCTTTCAACGGGTAAGTAACAGATGATTTACAACAAAATTTGTACATTTAACAACATTATTTGAACTGAACCTATAATTTTTTTTAATGGATCGATTATAATGAACGATTGAAATAATTTTAAAATTACTAATTTTTAGAAGCATATTAAATATGACATCGTTTGACATACCAATCAAAATATATAAAACTTATTTGGTCTAATATGATGGAAACGCCTACTGATGAAATCAATTACTTTGATTTTTGATTAATAAATATTTAAAAGTATTTTTTCTTTGTTTTATTCTTTGTAAGTTTTATCGTAGTAAAAATAACCTAAGTAGATGTTAAACATATTTAGATACTGATTACTTCCTGCGCTAGGTCGATGTAGTTGCATGACTCCTATTTAAGGATGTTTTAGAAAAAACAACCACGAAGCCGCTTTAGCCTTCATAGTAGTTTTTTCCTTTTAACTTAACCTATCTAAGTCGGGGTACTCTGAGTCGGGGTTTTAACCATAATTATGTTTTATATCATCCTGAGACCTGGGATTCGACTTATATTTACAAATATTTGATAAGTAAAAGTTAATTTTTATGACTTTATGTTACTTTGCGTAGGGGAAGGTATCACCAATGATATTATATTGGGTTGAAAGCGGTAATCTTATTTATAATATAAAAATGAATCGCAAAATATGTTGGTAAGCGCATAACTCAACAATGCCTGGACCAATTTGATCAATACTTGTTTCAAAAATGTTTGTTGAAGTTCAAAGTTGGTTTTTACGGCGAGAAAAATTCTTATAAAAAAAAAAGTTTGATAAAGTAGGGTAGTGTAGGATAGTGTAAGGTAGGTAGAGTAGTGTAGGGTAGGTAGGGTAGTGTAGGGCAGTGTAGGTTAGGTAGGGTTGGTAGGGTCGTGTAGGGTAGTGTAGGGTAGGTATGGTAGTGTAGTACGGTAGTGTAAGGTAGGTATGGTAATGTAGTAGGGTAATGTAAGGTAGGTATAGTGGTGTAGGGTAGTGTAGGGTAGTGTAGGGTAGTGTAGGGTAGTGTAGGGTAGTGTAGGGTAGTGTAGGGTAGTGTAGGGTAGTGTAGAGTAGTGTAGGGTAGTTTAGGGTAGTGTAGGGTAGTGTAGGGTAGTGAAGGGTAGTGTAGGGTAGTGTAGGGTAGTGTAGAGTAGTGTAGGGTAGTGTAGGGTAGTGTAGGGTAGTGTAGGGTAGTGTAGGGTAGTGTTAGGTAGTGTAGGGCAGTGTTGGATAGTGTAAGGTAGTGTAGGGTAGGTATGGTAGTGTAGTAGGGTATTGTAAGGTAGGTATGGTAGTGTTGTAGGGTAGTGTAAGATAGGTATAGTAGTGTAGGGTAGTGTAGGGCAGTGTAGGGCAGTGTAGGGTAGTGTAGGGTAGTGTAGCGTAGTGTAGGGTAGTGTAGCTTAGTGTAGGGTAGTGTAGGGTGGTGTAGGGTAGTGTAGGGCAGTGTAGGGTAGTGTAGGGTAGTGTAGGGTAGTGTAGGGTAGTGTAGGGTAGTGTAGAGTAGTGTAAGGTGGTGTAGGGTAGTGTAGGGCAGTGTAGGGTAGTGTAGGGTAGTGTAGCTTAGTGTAGGATAGTGTAGGGTGGTGTAGGGTAGTGTAGAGTAGTATAGAGAAGGTAGCGGGTCCGTGGCTTAGGCCCCCAGTGGTCGACGCCCCTGTGGCCGACGCCCCCTATACGACTCATTTAATTCAAAGTAATTTTTGATCAAATGTACTGTCAGGCATAAAAACTAAGGTACTTATATTGATTGTAAATACATATATGCATAACATTAAATCGTAATTATATTTATAACATAGAAATGCTTTTATATTAGAGGTATGTTTTGAAAAATTAAAGTCTCAGTTATTTTTCATTATTTATTTATATATATATCTCGACAAGAAATATAGACCGACCCCAATATAGTTGGGAAAAAGGCTAGGCAGATGATGATATCTCGACAAGAAATCTAGAATATTTTTTTTTAAATATAAATCACAGTTTTCATCGCCTATAATTTTTAATTTTTTATGTTTTCTTTCTTTAGATAGACATAATATCTATTCATACTTCCTTATTGTTTTCAATTTTGTAGACATAAAGACGGACTTTTTATTGTTACCAATAACTTGTTTGGCTCAGTTAGTTGACAAGTTGGTTGAAGCTGAAAGATAAAATTTCCATAAGGTAATTTATTATAAATGTATATTATAAACATTCACTAACATTTTATATGAAGTGTTTTTGATGTTTTGGATGTTTGTACACACGGTGACGGAGATTGCGTAGCAGGTCATAAATGTGTGCGTAAACGCTACCGCGTGAAACACAACAGGTATTATCGTTGTGTGCTACAAAGTAACTCGTCGTTTCTACACTCACACTCTTGCAAAATAGCAATTAGTAGCCGTACACAACTATGAAAGTACCTACAGCAAAAATTGGCTTCTGCTGTTATCGGCGCCGAGGCGCAATGCGTGACTGACGAGTAAGAGGTCCCAAGTTCGATTCCAATCGTCTGGTGTAACAGAAAGTTTGCTTGTTTTTATTTTCTATTTGACCCTTTTTTTTAATAGTAATGTTATAGTTACTCTCATAATAATTAAAATATTTTGAAAATATTATGACAAAGAAAACTGCGATAACGATCCAACTATGTTTATTACAACTTATTAATTACATACATTAAATGGAATGGTCACAATTAACGAATCTGAACGAACATGATTATCCTTAATACAATATATAAAGTGAAAATATTCTAAGTCAGACAAGGATGGACGTCACTTTTTTTTAAGTTTTTTATTAGTGACATAAATCAACATGTTATCAAGAAAGAATTATGATGATATCGCAACTCTTGATCTCAATAACAATAACATCATGTCACATAATACAACAACAGTATAATTACCTACAGCTTACGTCTTAGTCTTTTTTTTTACTTATCAAAGTTATCAATCAACATGTTTTAAAAAATGAACTATGATAGGTATCGTAACTCTTGATGTCCAAGTAACCTTGACTGGTATTGCGACCCCCTACCTCCACTAACTCACCGGGACCCATCGATGACATCCAGCCCCAATAACCTAACGTAATGCGACCACTAGACCTGCATGGGAGAATATTTTTGAGATGGTAACGTTCTCCATCTTTTCTCCATAATATTTTACGCCCATCCTTATCTGACTTAAAACACTTTTCATCACTAAATATAACTATATTATTGCACCAATCAAAATCTATAAATTTTCTTGCAAACCGCATCCTTTCTTCCTTATACAACGCCGTCAGTAAAATTTTTATCGCGGGCTTGCGACATTTTAGCTGCTCGTAAGTGGCGTCGAACAATTGTCATAGACACGTCGTGCATAATTGCAGTGTTTCTTGTTGTAGCAAAGCCGTCAGCGCTATACGTAGCAACAATATTTCGATGCAGTGGGTTGGCATCCGTATATGCATTTGCTTTTGGACCCAGACGTTTGTCTCTTCAGCTGCATATCTATGCACCCAAAACTGCACAGTTTTCCTCTGTAAACAATCACAAAATTACGTTAAAACCTAACAAATATCAACAATGTTAAATTATTTTGCATTACCTATGTTAAGTTTGGATTTGTTACTTACCGGTAGCATTAATCTCCTCGAAATTTCACTTATGGATACATTTTGTTTATGTAATACTATTATCTCAGCCCTCAAAAGTGTAGACAAAATAATGAGACATGTTGTTTATTATTTGTAAAAAGTATCACTTTCCACAACGATTAATTATTTTTTGTCTCGGAGTAAGTTGTAGAACACACGATCGTGATAGGCAAAAGCGTTATGCCAGGTTAACTTATTATCCGACTCATTTCTTAGTAAATAACTAATAAAGTGGGTAGATGATAATATTCATACAATTAGTTTTTAATTACTCAGATACCCGCGAAACGAGACACGATAGTATAACAATAACAGCGCGGTCTCATAGGACCGGTTGGGGATTCAAACGCTAAAGCAAATATTCTAAGTTTTAGTTTTATTAAACTTCGTTATCATTATACTACAATAAAGTAGAAAAAAAATGTTTTGTCAATGGCAAGGATCGAACTCGATACACCTTTAACGGCAAGCAAGCACTCAGTGCTAAATTACCATCTAATGAATGAAGCGAATTTGTTTATCTGATTCGTAGCAAACACATATACAAATATGTGTGTGTGTATATCGAGTAGTAAACGAGTTTTATTTTGTTTGCGAGTTGAGCTGGAGACATAATATTACTTGAATAGGTGAATTGGTTGGTGGTATGGTTTCACTTTATGTTTGTTTTATACCCACAGCTACTTGATTATTGTGAACATTATTACTGATTACCTACCCATATCATAAAAATATACTTTCCAAAGATTAAGTGTAAGTGTTTGATGTTATTTTAAATAACTATAATAATTTCATAAGTAAATGTTTGCGAAAATAAATAAAAAGTTGACAATGAAAGTATTGTCAACTAACAATAATTATAATAATAACGTATCTATTATTATATTACGTAAATAATATATGTATTATATATATATTATAAAATTATTTATATTACAAGTTATATACAAAAATTTCGTTAAATAATTTCGTAAATATACATAGTTTATATGTATAAAATTACAAAATTATATTTATCAGACGATAGGAATCGAACTTGGGACCTCTTACTCGTCAGACATGTATCATACGCATTGCGCCACGGCGCCGTTAACAACAAGGGCCAATTTTTGCTATATTTCCATCATCTTCTGTTTTGGAGATGAATAAAATACTTCTTCGATAGAATTTAGGCGTATAATCATGAGAATATAGTTTTTACAAAATTGCGTGTGCGTTTCGTTTACCGGTATAATGGCGGAATGACAGTGGCGGCGCGCGCGTAAGAAAACGGAACTAAGCCCCGCACTGCCCCTCTGGGCCGTCCAATCGTAGCGGCTCGCTGGGATGACGATGCGAAGACACAACACACAACGATAATACCTGTTGTGTTTCACGCGCTTGCGTTTACACACACATTTATCACGTTAGTGTGGGGCTGCTACGCGAACTAAGTAAGAGAGTGTACATAATAAATATGCTTCTAATGGGGAAAAAGGTGTGTAAGGATTTGGTTAAGTGGCGATATATTCTCTCTGCTATTTGATAGATAACTTTTGTTTAGCAAGGAAAAATACTTTATTATTAGGGTGAAACATTTTTCTCATTTACTGTACTAAGTGAAAAAGCACAAAAAAAAAGATATTAAATTAATCGTATCGGGGGCGTCGGCCACAGGTGCGTCAACCACTGGGGGCCTAAGCCACGCACCCAAGGTAGCGTGGTGTAGTGTAGGGTAGGTAGGGGAGGTAGAGTAGGGTAGCGTAGGATAGGTAGGGTAGTCATTTGACGGGAGCGAAGCCGCGGGTAAAAGCTAGTAATATATAATAACTCGTTGCTAATTTAGCAATACTCAATTTTTTCAACTCATTAATTTAGAACGGTCTCTCCGAGTGGTTGTCGACGGATGCTCATCAGAGCCCATGATGACTAATGCCGGAGTTCCTCAGGGGTCTGTACTCTCTGCAACTCTCTTCCTGCTCCACATCAACGATCTGCTGATACCCGGTATCTATGGGTATACAGATGATAGCACAGTTGTAGAGAGATACTTGCCAAGTACTCGAGCTAGTAAGGAGCTAATCCATCCGAAAGAGAGGCTATGGTAGAGCGTGCGAATGACTCACTTCAGGCAGTCTCCAAGTGGGGCAAAGCCAATCTGGTGGGATTCAACGCCACCAAAACACAAGCGTGTCTGTTCACCGCTAAAAGGAGCCCGTTCACCTTGGCTCCTGCTTTCCGGGATGTATCCCTGAACTGCACCGACCGCCTTCAGCTCTTGGGAGTTGAAATTTCCTCCGACCTGAACTTTGGGCGGTTCATTGAGTCCAAAGCTAAAGTAGCTGCTAGAAAACTCGGCGTCCTTGCAAAGGTCCGGCAGTACTTCACACCGGGACAGCTTCTTATGTTATACAAAGCACAGGTCCGATCGTGTGTGGAGTACTGGAGCTACATATGGGCTGGAGCTGCAAAATGCCACCTGGCTCACTTTGGACTCAGTGGAAAGGCGTGCGAAGAGGCTAATTGGAGATCCAGATTTAGTTAACTCCAACCTACAAAGCCTAGCGCACAGGCGTTGGGTAGCCAGCCTTTCGGTATTCTACAGGATGCATTTCGGAGAGTGTGCGCAGGAATTACATGAATTGATTCCGCCATCCCGTTTTTTCCATCGGACAAACCGTCGTACGGCGAATGTCCATCCTTTTGTTGTTGAAACCTCTACGGTCCGGACTAAGCGCTTCGCTTCGTCGTTTATACCGCGTACATCGAAGGACTGGAATAGTTTGCCTGCTGCGGTCTTCCCGTCCAATTATAATTTGGGTGCCTTCAAGGCTAGAGTGAATAGGCTCTTAATAAACTAGTGCGCCTCACCATCTAAGATTGCATCACTGCTTACCATCAGGTGGGATCGCAGTCAAGCACTAGTTTATACAATTTAAAAAAATAATAATTTAGAAGTAATAATTGATTATAATTTTTATGTTAATCAATTATTACTTCTGTAACTGTTTCAACAATGTTTTAATGTTACATGTGGAGGCTTGTAAATGGCGCGTTCCGGTATAATATGCTGTTATTTTATTTATTTTTTATTTTATTTTATTATTTTCGGAAAACTTACAGCTAGGATACAGATAGTTGAAAAATATTGAAAGAAGGCCAATTACAAGTTTTCACAGATAGTTTTAGAGTAGAACAAGAGACGGTAGACAGATAAAAAGAAAGAAAGAAATGAAGGCGCTCGGAGCAAGGACTGTTTATCATGTTCAATGAACATTGAAAAATTGATTGCACATTATGTTCTTCAGTTTAGTGACGCTAGTGGAGAACAAATCCAGATCATCATCAACACTTACACACAGTGCGTTGTATGATCTACTAGCTCTTATTATGTAGGAATTTTTCCTGTAAATACAACGCACTGACGGAACATATAGAGGTCTATGATTCCTAAAAGTAAAGGATGGAACTCGCAGCCCAAGCTTGCCAATCAGTTCCGAGCAGTCGACTGAACCATTGGCTTATATTAAACAAAAATGCCATGTCAGCAATTTTTCTACGCTCAGTTAGTGGAAGAATGTGAAACTTCCTACAACGACTATGATAGTCAGGTAGATAAGTTTTAGATCTATACTGAATGTACCTTAAAAATTTTCTTTGGATATTTTCAATGCGATGAATGTAGCAATTGTAAATAGGGTTCCATACCGGTGAACAATATTCGAGATGACTACGCACAAAAGCACAATAAAGAATTTTAAGTGTTTTAACCTTTTTGAAATCAGCTGATATTCTCAAAATGAAACCTAGTGCTTTAGAAGCTTTTTTAATAATATCATCAATGTGTGCGTCAAAAAGTAGTTTTGAATCAAAAGTGACGCCTAGGTCTCTGATCGTACTAACTCTGGCTATTGAGATATTATTTAGTTTGTAGTCGTAAATAATAGGTTTAGGTTTGCGAGTAAACGTACATAAATTACATTTAGAGACATTTAAATCTAAGCGGTTGGCAACACAATAATTCTGAAATCTGTCCAAATCCTGTTGGAGATGTTCTGCATCTTCCTCAGTTCTAATTTCACACAGAATCTTGTCGTCCGCGAATAAAAGAACCGATGAATAAGAATTAATATATACATATATACATATTTCTAATAATGTAAGCTGTAAGCCACCCAAAAACAATAAAATAAAATAAAATCAAATTACTCACGATCCTAATCGGTGATTTCTCCGACAGCATTTTTAAAGGTTCTTCGCGTGAAATCAGTATGTAAAAAGTTTATGTGTGTCAAGTTGTGCAATTCCTGTGCACACTCTCCGAAATGCAAACGGTAGAAAACCGACAGGCTAGCAACTCGACGTTGATGCTTCAGACTTTGAAGCTTCGACTCGAAGAGTGCATCATTACCGATGATCTTCTTGGCTCGCTTCTCAATCGACTCTAGCGCCTCAGGCTGGTACTTGGCAGATCCGTCCCAAAGATGAGAGCAGTACTCCATACATGATCGAACTTGTGCTTTGTAGAGGTTGAGCAACTGTTCCGGCGTGAAGTACTGTCTCACTTTAGCCAAAATCCCCCCATTTTTTGGCAGCCAGTTGAGCTTTTGCCTCTATGTAGCAACCGAAATTGAGAGTAGATGATAGCGTTACGCCAAGAAGCTCAAGAAGGTCGGTAATTGGTACGGTCACATCCCGAAAAGATGGAGCTGGGTGGAATTGGCTCCGTTTGGATCTCGGCGACGGCGGCGTGAGGACCGTTGCCTCACGCCGCCGCCGCCGAGATCCCGATCCCGATTTCCGACCACCGTAGGCGCGGGTTCGCGGACCGGCAGTCTGGAAATAATCTGGACCGAGCCCAGTCGTCAACGGCGCGTTCTATTCCACGCGCGCCTCAAGGAGATGTCAGCAAACTGTAGGGGCCCGGCAGGGCCGAAGCCTCTGGGGAACACGTGGTATTCCGAAAGGTTGACACCGAGTCCCCCCCAGATCGAAGGCAACGAAGAAACGGGGTAGGGGTTTAGTCAGTAAGATTCTGTCACGCCCTCCCGCTCCGCCCAAGAGCGGGAGAAGTCATTCTGATCCCTACCAGAAAAAAAAACCTTCTTGCTGAACTTGGCAGGCCTATTAAAAGCCTCCTTTTTTTCATTAACGTCAAATGAATTGCGCGTTCGAGCATCGACCCAAGTTCGGCACGCCGCGTGTTTGAGCGCATTAGCGCGACTACACTTAGCGCTAAACCATGGTCAAGCTAAGCCAGACGTTGTTTCATCAGAGAATGGAATGTAGTTCTCCCATCTTCTGCCGCAATATTTCCGTCACGGCATCTGCGCATGACGAAGCATCTTCAGAAGAAAAGCAAGAGGGCTGTCAAGGATAACACAAAAAGAAAGATCGCATGCCATCCCAATCTGCCGACCTGAATCGCCACATCCACCGGATGCCTCTAGGGCTGGGATTGAGCGGGAATAAGACGGATGCAGATTTCACCAGATTGGTCGGAACTACCTAAAAGTGCAGATGTCGAC
Organism: Mythimna separata; assembly: GCA_030763345.1. Classification (NCBI taxonomy): domain Eukaryota; kingdom Metazoa; phylum Arthropoda; class Insecta; order Lepidoptera; family Noctuidae; genus Mythimna; species Mythimna separata. The sequence goes on along the minus strand of CM061187.1, from coordinate 12,340,484 downwards.
ACTGAGTAGCTGTCATAATGTAACACAAAAATCCATTTTTGTGTGATGTTGCAATTTCGGTGTAAGATTTGTAATTTCGGTGTAAAATTTTCAATTTCGGTAATATGATCGCCACCTAAATTTGATAATTTAGACGGCGATCATATTTTCAAAACAACGAAATTTTTTGGTTTCCTACTAAAATATTTAAAATAATAATGAGTTCTTGAATAATACAAGTTTATTTTTTTATTCGAAAACCTATAAATAAAAAACACCACCGAAATTAGTAAAAAATTGTTCCTGCGTGAAATGACCCTAATATGTATAATAGAATAACGTTAGCGACCAATATTTAAGTGTACCTTTTGCACCAATTACATGAAGAATGTATTTTCGATATGGAGTGCACATAAGACTTTCTAGGGACATTGATATCGACTTTTTAAGAGAAGTTGCTCTCTCGATATATAAGATTGTAAACTTTCTTTTTAATCGGTTTTTATTTTCTTAATCTATTTGTGGGGGCTTGTAATAAGCGATTGCCATATTTTTTTTTATTTGTGTTGAATGGTTCGCACTTGCCGGTAATATTCATTAGAATAATATTATAGATAAAAAAGAGCAATTTTGTTTTACATTAAAACTTAGACTTTTTACATATTTGAGCATTTTACAAATTTCAAGTTATAGCACCCATTGTTGCGACATTTAAATCTTGTGTTCTTAGAACCCTTCGGAAACTTTGATAAACGTTTTATTTCCTTAGATTTTTTTGTAGTATGAGGCACAGTTCGACTAATCTGTATTTCCTATCCAAATTAGTTGGCCTTACCATTATTTTTCGTTCAATGGGATTAGAACTATTCCGATAGCTTCCACTGAGATCTACCAAGCTACTATGGTTTACCTGAGGGCTTAAAAGCGCCGGCTAAAAAGATGCTGGTAGCGAATAAGTTAAATTAATGATCTGTCAATGCTAGTTTGAAGCCAAATATTGTGAAATATATGTTCTCTGAAGCCCAAATTTTGAAGCATCTTCTCTGTACTACCCCCTATCTTACAAAGGCTGCGAACCATAAAATAAATACATAACTAAATCGCCATTAACATCTACTTGTCTGGTCTTATCTTAGAAAACGCTTGCCGGTAATAATAATAATTATAATCTAACAAATCAATACCGCCCGTAAACTTTTTATATGGTTTTATAGTAACTCTTTGAGGAATATTAAGTTAAACTCCTTCTTTCTTGTCTCAACGGGAAATTACACGCGTGGTTGAACACCTGTTTCTACTTGCGTTTTCCCAAAAATGGTATTATTTTTTCATCAATGGCAATAGGCTGGTCTCATTTATTTGTTGTGAAAACCTTTTCTACTCCAGAAACAACAGAGCGTATTTTCTATAAGTTTTCTCAGAACCTTTTGGTAAACAGCTTTATCATTTACAAGTCTACAGTTTGATCTGAAACGGAAAAAACGCTCAGAAATAAAATAAACGTTTTCCAAATATACCGTAAAATGGGGTGAATAGGGACAAAATCGAACTTGTCACTGAAATTAATCGATGTTTTAGGACGAATGCAATATTGATAACTCTTTCCAAGGGTTTCCGGCGGTTAATACTTTCGTAAATGTTAAAAATATCCCCAGAATTAGTTAAAATTTAGATATTTTAACAAAAATATAGGCTGTCCCTATTCATGCTTGAAGTGGGGTGACCTGGGACGAGACATGGGTAACTTGGGATAAACTAGTAGGGTTGTCTCACGATAATTACGGAGTAATAGCGCCACATACAAACCAAACAAAAAACTTTTTTAAATCATACAAGTTCGTACCTATGTATCTCTTATTACTTCTCATTAGTTCGCCTTGTACGCATGCTTGTATATAAGTTTAAAATAATTAAAATGAAAATGCCTTATTTTAATAAAAAGTGAAATCCTGCAAAACAATGCGATAAAATGTTCAATTCATGTTGTAGCAGAACTGACCCTATTACGTCCCTATTTACCAAGTATAGGCGACTCTATTTGTACTTTAGCCGTCCCTTGTCACCCCGTTACCGTATTTATTCACCTCGAAAAAATAAACAATCCCAGAGGTTTAAAAAAAAAAGGTTTCAAACAAAAACTATGTAAAATCTAGACTTACCTCTTTTTGTGTAGCTTCTTAAAGATATTATATCGTTGGCTAACTCCACACGTTGTCAAAAAAAACACTAGAATTTCCAAAATCAGTGAACTTAAGGGACAATACCGCAACCTCACATCTACAGTCTTATTTGAAAGAAGATTTTTGACACCTTTAACTAACTTCACAACGCTTCAGCGCTGCCAGTTAGAAGATAATATATTCTACTTTTAGAAAAAAAAAAGGTAGTCATTGGAAGTTCTTGTTTTTTTATTTTGTGGCTTCGAAACTAGATTCCTCGATTTGACCCTATTCACCCCTTAGTCCTTATTCACCCCGTTTTACGGTATTTTCCATCGTACATGCTCATTACGAAAAGATTCGTCACCAGATTCGTCTCAATTCTCTATTATTATTATCGGCGGTATTGCTTCATAATGATTTGTTTAAAGACGGCTTTCATCGCTGCTACCTTCACCTATATAATTATGTTATGTTTTTGACAATAGGTACAAGGTATTTACAGTATAATAAAAACTAACTCTAAACTAATTAAAACTAACTTAAAACAAACTAAAATATGGCGTCAAAAAACTCCTCCACATCGCTGTCGACTGGTAAAGTGCCCAAAAGACTGGCAGCATTGCCACGCTGAATGGCAATGCTTATTTTCTGTCCAAAGTAAAAGCCAGCCTTTGGGTCACAGCAGTTTGTCACCTTCACCTTCATTAAGAGATATGTAAAAATTAATTAGTTTAGTCTTAAAATCTTTTTCAGTCAAATGACTAGCAAAATAACACAAGATAAGTGGCCCCATGTCCAAAGTATCGCCTATGATACTAGTATAAAAACATCGAAATGACTATTTGAACTTGCTATATTTGATATTATTTAAAGAATATTACAACATTAGTATAATAACATTGATTCAAAAAAAAATACTAAAGTATTTATGGATTACCTTTATGTTATTGCGTACGTTACTAACGTTAAAGTCGACATGGCGGTAACGGATTGTCGAATCGAAACGTAATCGAAATTGACGAATTAAAACATGCAGCCGAAGTGCGGGTCGCATAGCACGGCACATGAATATCAACGACATCATCAGACGCGCTCTTGTCACCGTCTGCGTTCCAGCTGTATTAGAACCTCATGGCCTGGCACGCGACGATGGCAAGAGATCGGAAGGTATGTCGTTATTCCCTTGTAAGATGGGTAGGCCTTTAGTATGGAATGCTACTTGTGTCGATACTCTTGTGCCATCCCATCTTCCAAGCTGCCGCGCTAGCGATATTAGCAGTAAGTGAAATTTTGTTAAATACAAAATGAGTTAAATATTGATCCCGAATCAGCGCAATGAGCTCTACCAGATGTGCTGACAACTGTTTTGATAGCTTATCGGGAACCAGTAAATTTCGTTTAGAATAACGGCAGCTCTATTTCAGTTGCTTCAACTAACACTAATAATAAAAGGAAATTCGTCATCTAAAACTATTCAAATATATATACAACCTTATTGAGTGAAGAATATAAAAGCGCTTTATTTGGGTTATACGTTTCAACCATCACAATTGATATAAACAAAATTTGTAACAAAAACTTTGCGCGTCAATTGCTCAAAACTACGCAAAACGTACTTACTGCTCATATCGCTAGCGCGGCAGCAAGCTCGTCGTGTGGTGCTGGTTCCGCCGTTGCACCTGCGGAGAACCACAAGCGGCGCAAATATAAGGTGCAATTAAATTATCTGCCATCGCTTCGAGGGGAGACAATATCACGTTTATAGATTACAATAGTGAAGATAAATTAATGATAATATGTCATAATTTTTTTCATACAAAAAATAGTACGTATAAACATTGACTCTATTCTGCATAACATCATTCACAAATTACCTACGCGCGATGTCACGCTTCGTCAATGAAAACTACTGCTATCTCTTTCCATCTGTTGTGTGAATGTAAACTGATAACACAACCTATTCTACTACTAGGTACCTACGCAATAAAACGCTAAGGCTTTAAAAGTGCAATTACTTACCAGCTACCGCATTCTTCCCAAAAACCTGACGTAAATAAGATAATAAACTTTCCATCACACTTAAAACAGGCTTTGGACGATATTCCAATCGGCGGTGAAAGGTGGATAGGCCGAGGAGGGCCAGTGCCGTGGCCTCTTCGCTCGCCGGATTTAACACCTCTAGACTTTTTTTGTGGGGTCGTGTAAAGGACCTATGGCCAAACCGGACATGACATTAGAAGTGTGGAAGAACTCAAAAGACGCATCAAACGCGCATTTAGGCTAGTGAAAAGTGAAACGGACACATTAAACAAAGTGAAGAGACACGTACGTAAGCGTGCCTACATTTGTGTGCAACGTGAAGGCGGTCTAGTGCAACAGTTCTGTAGATAAGTACCTAGGTACTTATTTCCAAAACTGTTGTATAACAATTGTGTAAATAACTGTAAATACCGTGCAATTATTGTAAATAAGATGATTAACTTTTAAACACGCCAAGTTACTGTAATTTATCGTAATTTGATATTAATCTAAGTAGGTATTTATTGTTTAAAAATAATAAGAAAAAAATTGCGATTCTTACACTAACTTGACAGTCCAAAGCCTGTTTTAAGTGTGATGGAAAGTTTATTATCTTATTTACGTCAGGTTTTTGGAAGATTGCGGTAGCTGGTAAGTAATTGCACTTTTAAAAGTCTTGGCGTTTTATTGCGTACCTAGTAGATTAATTCATGAATCCCCAACCGGTCTCATAGGACCGCGCTGTTATTGTCTTACTATTGTGTCTCGTTTCGCGGGTATTGATAGGTTAAGTAGTGACGAACTTAGTCAGCTGATATCAGTTTTCATTCACAAAACAGTTGCTTTCCATCTGTTCTGTGAATCTCTTTAGATACCAGTAGTTTTCAATGCCAAAGCGACGCATCGCCCGTATTTTGTAAACGACGTTATGCCGCCCGTGGCAACGTACGGCGCGCGGCGGCTTCGTAAAGAACGGTGCGGCGGTTGATTGATAATAAGAGCGGCAACAATGTATGAATGAACGTCGCCGGGGTTTTGATGTCGTGCGGCAACCAGCTTACTACGGGATAGTTTTATTCTAATAAACCAATTCATATTTATACGTATTTTTTTTTGTATGAAAAAAAATAATGACAACTTATCATTAATTTATCTTCACTATTGTAATCTATAAACGTGATATTGTCTCCCCTCGAAGCGATGGCAGATAATTTAATTGCACCTTATATAATAACCTAGTAGGTAGTTATATACTCGAGCATCCATCAATTGTTTAAAAAACTCTCAAAACGCCTTGTTGACACTTCGCGAGATACGAGGGCTGGCTTATATCTTGGTTAAAAAATAAGTATTGTCAAACAGCGTAGCAATGCTGCCAGCCATTTGGGTACATAACCAGTCGACAGCGATGCGGAGGAGTCTTTTGACGCCATTCTTTAGTTAAATTTTAGTAAGTTCTTTAGGGTTTTTTTTTAAATTTTATTAAGTGTAAATATATATTTGTAATGTACATAAATTGTGTAGATAGTTTTAAAATCTTAATTACCATGTACACACGGTGGCGAAGATTGCGTAGCATAGAAAATAAAAAAAAGTTGACAATGAAAGTATTGTCAACTAACAATAATTATAATAATAACGTATCTATTATTATATTACGTAAATAATATATGTATTATATATATATTATAAAATTATTTTTATTATAAGTTATATACAAAAATTTCGTTAATTAATTTCGTAAATATACATAGTTTATATGTATAAAATTACAAAATTATATTTATCAGACGATAGGAATCGAACTTGGGACCTCTTACTCGTCAGACATGTATCATACGCATTGCGCCATGGCGCCGTTAACAACAGTGGTCAATTTTTCCATCGTCTACTGTTTTGGAGATGAATAAAATACTTCTTCGATAGAATTTAGGCGTATAATCATGAGAATATAGTTTTTACAAAATTGCGTGTGCTTTTCGTTTACCGGTATAATGGCGGAATGACAGTGGCGGCGCGCGCGTAAGAAAACGGAACTAAGCCCCGCACTTCCCCTCTGGGCCGACCAATCGTAGCGGCTCGCTGGGATGACGATGCGCAGACGAGTTAATTTGTAGCACACAACGATAATTCCTGTTGTATTTCACGCGGTAGCGTTTATGCACACATTTATAATTTTTGCGTGCGGTGTTACCCGAACTTAGTAAGAGAGTGTACTAGCTATGAAGTAAGTAAAAACAAATCTTCCGGATTCTTAGAGATATCTCAGAATGTATATAAGAATAATAAATAATACCGGGTGTATCAGGAAAATACATAATTTACAAATAAATAAATAATGTTCATATAAATCTCTGGATCAAATGATTTTGGTGACATAAACAATATATCAAACAATGTTATACTAATTAAGATTAAGAATAAATAAAAATTACAATATGTAACCTAATATGAACAGTTAGTATATATCACGTTGATTATACCTAATGACTAAAGATAAAATGAAATTAGACCAAATGAGTTTATATGTAATGAGATGAGCCCCGCTAAACCTAAAGGGCCAAAAGCGACCAATACAGAACACACTTTAACTGTAGAGCCAACAAGTACCACAACTGAAGCCACTACAACTGTAGAGCCGACGACAACCACCACTGAAGCCACTACAACTGTAGAGCCGACTACGACCACCACTGAAGCCACTACAACTGTAGAGCCGACTACGACCATCACTGAAGCCACTACAACTGTAGAGCCGACCACGACCACCACTGGAGCCACTACAACTGTAGAGTCGACAACGACCACTACAGAACATACTACCACTGTAGAGCCAACGACGACCACTACTGAAGCCACTACAACTGTAGAGCCAAATACGACCACCACTGAAGCCACTACAACTGTAGAGCCAACCACGACCACCACTGAAGCCACTACAACTGTAGAGCCGACAACGACCACAACAGTACATACTACAACTGTAGAGCCAACGACGACCACCACTGAAGCCACTACAACTGTAGAGCCAACGACGACCACCACTGAAGCCACTACCACTGTAGAGCCGACCACGACCACCACTGAAGCCACTACAACTGTAGAGCCGACCACGACCACCACTGAAGCCACTACAACTGTAGAGCCGACAACGACCACCACTGAAGCCACTACAACTGTAGAGCCGACCACGACCACCACTGAAGCCACTACAACTGTAGAGCCGACAACGACCACCACTGAAGCCACTACAACTGTAGAGCCAACCACGACCACCACTGAAGCCACTACAACTGTAGAGCCGACTACGACCACCACTGAAGCCACTACAACTGTAGAGCCGACTACGACCATCACTGAAGCCACTACAACTGTAGAGCCGACCACGACCACCACTGAAGCCACTACAACTGTAGAAACGACAACGACCACTACAGAACATACTACCACTGTAGAGCCAACGACGACCACTACTGAAGCCACTACAACTGTAGAGCCAACTACGACCACCACTGAAGCCACTACCACTGTAGAGCCAACGACGACCACTACTGAAGCCACTACCATTGTAGAGCCAACGACGACCACTACTGAAGCCACTACAACTGTAGAGCCAACAACGACCACCACTGAAGCCACTACAACTGTAGAGCCGACTACGACCATCACTGAAGCCACTACAACTGTAGAGCCGACCACGACCACCACTGAAGCCACTACAATTGTAGAGTCGACAACGACCACTACAGAACATACTACCACTGTAGAGCCAACGACGACCACTACTGAAGCCACTACAACTGTAGAGCCAACTACGACCACCACTGAAGCCACAACAACTGTAGAGCCAACCACGACCACCACTGAAGCCACTACAACTGTAGAGCCGACTACGACCATCACTGAAGCCACTACAACTGTAGAGCCGACCACAACCACCACTGAAGCCACTACAACTGTAGAGTCGACAACGACCACTACAGAACATACTACCACTGTAGAGCCAACGACGACCACTACTGAAGCCACTACAACTGTAGAGCCAACTACGACCACCACTGAAGCCACTACCACTGTAGAGCCAACGACGACCACTACTGAAGCCACTACCATTGTAGAGCCAACGACGACCACTACTGAAGCCACTACAACTGTAGAGCCGACAACGACCACCACTGAAGCCACTACAACTGTAGAGCCAACCACGACCACCACTGAAGCCACTACAACTGTAGAGCCGACTACGACCACCACTGAAGCCACTACAACTGTAGAGCCGACTACGACCATCACTGAAGCCACAACAACTGTAGAGCCGACCACGACCACCACTGAAGCCACTACAACTGTAGAGTCGACAACGACCACTACAGAACATACTACCACTGTAGAGCCAACGACGACCACTACTGAAGCCACTACAACTGTAGAGCCAACTACGACCACCACTGAAGCCACTACCACTGTAGAGCCAACGACGACCACTACTGAAGCCACTACCATTGTAGAGCCAACGACGACCACTACTGAAGCCACTACAACTGTAGAGCCAACTACGACCACCACTGAAGCCACTACAACTGTAGAGCCGACCACGACCACCACTGAAGCCACTACAACTGTAGAGCCGACGACGACCACCACTGAAGCCACTACAACTGTAGAGCCGACCACGACCACCACTGAAGCCACTACAACTGTAGAGCCAGCTACGACCACCACTGAAGCCACTACAACTGTAGAGCCGACCACGACCACCACTGAAGCCACTACAACTGTAGAGCCGACTACGACCACCACTGAAGCCACTACAACTGTAGAGCCAACCACGACCACCACTGAAGCCACTACAACTGTAGAGCCGACCACGACCACCACTGAAGCCACTACAACTGTAGAGCCAACTACGACCACCACTGAAGCCACTACAACTGTAGAGCCGACCACGACCACCACTGAAGCCACTACAACTGTAGAGCCGACCACGACCACCACTGAAGCCACTACAACTGTAGAGCCGACTACGACCACCACTGAAGCCACTACAACTGTAGAGCCGACCACGACCACCACTGAAGCCACTACAACTGTAGAGCCAACAACGACCACCACTGAAGCCAATACAACTGTAGAGCCAACGACGACCACCACTGAAGCCACTACAACTGTAGAGCCGACAACGACCACCACTGAAGCAACTACAACTGTAGAGCCAACGACGACCACCACTGAAGCGACTACAACTGTAGAGCCAACTGCGACCACCACAGAACATACTACAACTGTAGAGCCAACGACGACCACCACTGAAGCCACTACAACTGTAGAGCCAACCACGACCACTACTGAAGCAACTACAACTGTAGAGCCAAGGACGACCACCACTGAAGCGACTACAACTGTAGAGCCAACTGCGACCACCACAGAACATACTACAACTGTAGAGCCAACGACGACCACCACTGAAGCCACTACAACTGTAGAGCCAACCACGACCACCACTGAAGCCACTACAACTGTAGAGCCGACCACGACCACCACTGAAGCCACTACAACTGTAGAGCCGACCACGACCACCACTGAAGCCACTACAACTGTAGAGCCGACCACGACCACCACTGAAGCCACTACAACTGTAGAGCCGACCGCGACCACCACTGAAGCCACTACAACTGTAGAGCTGACCACGACCACCACTGAAGCCACTACAACTGCAGAGCCGACTACGACCACCACTGAAGCCACTACAACTGTAGAGCCGACCACGACCACCACTGAAGCCACTACAACTGTAGAGTCGACAACGACCACTACAGAACATACTACCACTGTAGAGCCAACGACGACCACTACTGAAGCCACTACAACTGTAGAGCCAACTACGACCAACACTGAAGCCACTACCACTGTAGAGCCAACGACGACCACTACTGAAGCCACTACCATTGTAGAGCCAACGACGACCACTACTGAAGCCACTACAACTGTAGAGCCAACTACGACCACCACTGAAGCCACTACAACTGTAGAGCCGACCACGACCACCACTGAAGCCACTACAACTGTAGAGCCGACGACGACCACCACTGAAGCCACTATAACTGTAGAGCCGACCACGACCACCACTGAAGCCACTACAACTGTAGAGCCAACGACGACCACCACTGAAGCCACTACAACTGTAGAGCCAACCACGACCACCACTGAAGCCACTACAACTGTAGAGCCGACTACGACCACCACTGAAGCCACTACAACTGTAGAGCCAACTACGACCACCACTGAACATACTACAACTGTAGAGCCGACCACGACCACCACTGAAGCCACTACAACTGTAGAGCCAACGACGACCACCACTGAAGCCACAACAACTGTAGAGCCAACGACGACCACCACTGAAGCCACTACAACTGTAGAGCCAACAACGACCACCACTGAAGCCACTACAACTGTAGAGCCAACGACGACCACCGCTGAAGCCACTACAACTGTAGAGCCAACAACGACCACCACTGAAGCCACTACAACTGTAGAGCCAACGACGACCACCGCTGAAGCCACTACAACTGTAGAGCCGACAACGACCACCACTGAAGCAACTACAACTGTAGAGCCAACGACGACCACCACTGAAGCGACTACAACTGTAGAGCCAACTGCGACCACCACAGAACATACTACAACTGTAGAGCCAACGACGACCACCACTGAAGCCACTACAACTGTAGAGCCAACCACGACCACCACTGAAGCCACTACAACTGTAGAGCCGACCACGACCACCACTGAAGCCACTACAACTGTAGAGCCGACCACGACCACCACTGAAGCCACTACAACTGTAGAGCCGACCACGACCACCACTGAAGCCATTACAACTGTAGAGCCGACCACGACCACCACTGAAGCCACTACAACTGTAGAGCCGACCACGACCACCACTGAAGCCACTACAACTGTAGAGCCGACAACGACCACTACAGAACATACTACAACTGTAGAGCCAACGACGACCACCACTGAAGCCACTACAACTGTAGAGCCGACAACGACCACCACAGAAGCTACCACAACTGTAGAGCCGACCACGACCACCACTGAAGCCACTACAACTGTAGAGCCGACCACGACCATCACTGAAGCCACTACAACTGTAGAGCCAACAACGACCACCACTGAAGCCAATACAACTGTAGAGCCAACGACGACCACCACTGAAGCCACTACAACTGTAGAGCCGACAACGACCACCACTGAAGCAACTACAACTGTAGAGCCAACGACGACCACCACTGAAGCGACTACAACTGTAGAGCCAACTGCGACCACCACAGAACATACTACAACTGTAGAGCCAACGACGACCACCACTGAAGCAACTACAACTGTAGAGCCAACGACGACCACCACTGAAGCGACTACAACTGTAGGGCCAACTGCGATCACCACAGAACATACTACAACTGTAGAGCCAACGACGACCACCACTGAAGCCACTACAACTGTAGAGCCAACCACGACCACCACTGAAGCCACTACAACTGTAGAGCCGACCACGACCACCACTGAAGCCACTACAACTGTAGAGCCGACCACGACCACCACTGAAGCCACTACAACTGTAGAGCCGACCACGACCACCACTGAAGCCACTACAACTGTAGAGCCGACCACGACCACCACTGAAGCCACTACAACTGTAGAGCCGACTACGACCACCACTGAAGTCACTACAACTGTAGAGCCAACTACGACCACCACTGAACATACTACAACTGTAGAGCCGACCACGACCACCACTGAAGCCACTACAACTGTAGAGCCAACGACGACCACCACTGAAGCCACTACAACTGTAGAGCCAACGACGACCACCACTGAAGCCACTTCAACTGTAGAGCCAACAACGACCACCACTGAAGCCAATACAACTGTAGAGCCAACGACGACCACCACTGAAGCCACTACAACTGTAGAGCCGACAACGACCACCACTGAAGCAACTACAACTGTAGAGCCAACGACGACCACCACTGAAGCGACTACAACTGTAGAGCCAACTGCGACCACCACAGAACATACTACAACTGTAGAGCCAACGACGACCACCACTGAAGCCACTACAACTGTAGAGCCAACCACGACCACTACTGAAGCAACTACAACTGTAGAGCCAAGGACGACCACCACTGAAGCGACTACAACTGTAGAGCCAACTGCGACCACCACAGAACATACTACAACTGTAGAGCCAACGACGACCACCACTGAAGCCACTACAACTGTAGAGCCAACCACGACCACCACTGAAGCCACTACAACTGTAGAGCCGACCACGACCACCACTGAAGCCACTACAACTGTAGAGCCGACCACGACCACCACTGAAGCCACTACAACTGTAGAGCCGACCACGACCACCACTGAAGCCACTACAACTGTAGAGCCGACCGCGACCACCACTGAAGCCACTACAACTGTAGAGCTGACCACGACCACCACTGAAGCCACTACAACTGTAGAGCCGACTACGACCACCACTGAAGCCACTACAACTGTAGAGCCGACCACGACCACCACTGAAGCCACTACAACTGTAGAGTCGACAACGACCACTACAGAACATACTACCACTGTAGAGCCAACGACGACCACTACTGAAGCCACTACAACTGTAGAGCCAACTACGACCAACACTGAAGCCACTACCACTGTAGAGCCAACGACGACCACTACTGAAGCCACTACCATTGTAGAGCCAACGACGACCACTACTGAAGCCACTACAACTGTAGAGCCAACTACGACCACCACTGAAGCCACTACAACTGTAGAGCCGACCACGACCACCACTGAAGCCAATACAACTGTAGAGCCGACGACGACCACCACTGAAGCCACTATAACTGTAGAGCCGACCACGACCACCACTGAAGCCACTACAACTGTAGAGCCAACGACGACCACCACTGAACATACTACAACTGTAGAGCCGACCACGACCACCACTGAAGCCACTACAACTGTAGAGCCAACGACGACCACCACTGAAGCCACAACAACTGTAGAGCCAACGACGACCACCACTGAAGCCACTACAACTGTAGAGCCAACAACGACCACCACTGAAGCCACTACAACTGTAGAGCCAACGACGACCACCACTGAACATACTACAACTGTAGAGCCGACCACGACCACCACTGAAGCCACTACAACTGTAGAGCCAACGACGACCACCACTGAAGCCACAACAACTGTAGAGCCAACGACGACCACCACTGAAGCCACTACAACTGTAGAGCCAACAACGACCACCACTGAAGCCACTACAACTGTAGAGCCAACGACGACCACCGCTGAAGCCACTACAACTGTAGAGCCAACAACGACCACCACTGAAGCCACTACAACTGTAGAGCCAACGACGACCACCGCTGAAGCCACTACAACTGTAGAGCCGACAACGACCACCACTGAAGCAACTACAACTGTAGAGCCAACGACGACCACCACTGAAGCGACTACAACTGTAGAGCCAACTGCGACCACCACAGAACATACTACAACTGTAGAGCCAACGACGACCACCACTGAAGCCACTACAACTGTAGAGCCAACCACGACCACCACTGAAGCCACTACAACTGTAGAGCCGACCACGACCACCACTGAAGCCACTACAACTGTAGAGCCGACCACGACCACCACTGAAGCCACTACAACTGTAGAGCCGACCACGACCACCACTGAAGCCATTACAACTGTAGAGCCGACCACGACCACCACTGAAGCCACTACAACTGTAGAGCCGACCACGACCACCACTGAAGCCACTACAACTGTAGAGCCGACAACGACCACTACAGAACATACTACAACTGTAGAGCCAACGACGACCACCACTGAAGCCACTACAACTGTAGAGCCGACAACGACCACCACAGAAGCTACCACAACTGTAGAGCCGACCACGACCACCACTGAAGCCACTACAACTGTAGAGCCGACCACGACCACCACTGAAGCCACTACAACTGTAGAGCCGACCACGACCACCACTGAAGCCACTACAACTGTAGAGCCGACCACGACCACTACAGAACATACTACCACTGTAGAGCCAACGACGACCACTACTGAAGCCACTACAACTGTAGAGCCAACTACGACCACCACTGAAGCCACTACAACTGTAGAGCCGACAACGACCACCACTGAAGCAACTACAACTGTAGAGCCAACGACGACCACCACTGAAGCGACTACAACTGTAGAGCCAACTGCGACCACCACAGAACATACTACAACTGTAGAGCCAACGACGACCACCACTGAAGCCACTACAACTGTAGAGCCAACCACGACCACCACTGAAGCCACTACAACTGTAGAGCCGACCACGACCACTACTGAAGCCACTACAACTGTAGAGCCGACCACGACCACCACTGAAGCCACTACAACTGTAGAGCCGACCACGACCACCACTGAAGCCACTACAACTGTAGAGCCGACCACGACCACCACTGAAGCCACTACAACTGTAGAGCCGACCACGACCACCACTGAAGCCACTACAACTGTAGAGCCGACTACGACCACCACTGAAGCCACTACAACTGTAGAGCCAACGACGACCACCACTGAAGCCACTACAACTGTAGAGCCAACTACGGCCACCACTGAAGCCACTACCACTGTAGAGCCAACGACGACCACTACTGAAGCCACTACAACTGTAGAGCCAACTACGACCATCACTGAACATACTACAACTGTAGAGCCGACCACGACCACCACTGAAGCCACTACAACTGTAGAGCCAACGACGACCACCACTGAAGCCACTACAACTGTAGAGCCAACAACGACCACCACTGAAGCCACTACAACTGTAGAGCCGACCACGACCACCACTGAAGCCACTACAACTGTAGAGCCGACAACGACCACCACTGAAGCCACTACAACTGTAGAGCCGACCACGACCACCACTGAAGCCACTACAACTGTAGAGCCGACAACGACCACCACTGAAGCCACTACAACTGTAGAGCCAACCACGACCACCACTGAAGCCACTACAACTGTAGAGCCAACGACGACCACCACTGAAGCCACTACAACTGTAGAGCCAACGACGACCACCACTGAAGCCACTACAACTGTAGAGCCGACCACGACCACCACTGAAGCCACTACAACTGTAGAGCCAACGACGACCACCACTGAAGCCACTACAACTGTAGAGCCGACAACGACCACAACAGTACATACTACAACTGTAGAGCCAACGACGACCACCACTGAAGCCACTACAACTGTAGAGCCAACGACGACCACCACTGAAGCCACTACAACTGTAAAGCCGACCACGACCACCACTGAAGCCACTACAACTGTAGAGTCGACAACGAGCACTACAGAACATACTACCACTGTAGAGCCAACGACGACCACTACTGAAGCCACTACAACTGTAGAGCCAACTACGACCACCACTGAAGCCACAACAACTGTAGAGCCAACCACGACCACCACTGAAGCCACTACAACTGTAGAGCCGACTACGACCATCACTGAAGCCACTACAACTGTAGAGCCGACCACGACCAACACTGAAGCCACTACAACTGTAGAGTCGACAACGACCACTACAGAACATACTACCACTGTAGAGCCAACGACGACCACCACTGAAGCGACTACAACTGTAGAGCCAACTGCGACCACCACAGAACATACTACAACTGTAGAGCCAACGACGACCACCACTGAAGCCACTACAACTGTAGAGCCAACCACGACCACCACTGAAGCCACTACAACTGTAGAGCCAACTACGACCACCACTGAAGCCACAACAACTGTAGAGCCAACCACGACCACCACTGAAGCCACTACAACTGTAGAGCCGACTACGACCATCACTGAAGCCACTACAACTGTAGAGCCGACCACGACCACAACTGAAGCCACTACAACTGTAGAGTCGACAACGACCACTACAGAACATACTACCACTGTAGAGCCAACGACGACCACCACTGAAGCGACTACAACTGTAGAGCCAACTGCGACCACCACAGAACATACTACAACTGTAGAGCCAACTACGACCAACACTGAAGCCACTACCACTGTAGAGCCAACGACGACCACTACTGAAGCCACTACCATTGTAGAGCCAACGACGACCACTACTGAAGCCACTACAACTGTAGAGCCAACTACGACTACCACTGAAGCCACTACAACTGTAGAGCCGACCACGACCACCACTGAAGCCACTACAACTGTAGAGCCGACGACGACCACCACTGAAGCCACTATAACTGTAGAGCCGACCACGACCACCACTGAAGCCACTACAACTGTAGAGCCAACGACGACCACCACTGAAGCCACTACAACTGTAGAGCCAACCACGACCACCACTGAAGCCACTACAACTGTAGAGCCGACTACGACCACCACTGAAGCCACTACAACTGTAGAGCCAACTACGACCACCACTGAACATACTACAACTGTAGAGCCGACCACGACCACCACTGAAGCCACTACAACTGTAGAGCCAACGACGACCACCACTGAAGCCACAACAACTGTAGAGCCAACGACGACCACCACTGAAGCCACTACAACTGTAGAGCCAACAACGACCACCACTGAAGCCACTACAACTGTAGAGCCAACGACGACCACCACTGAAGCCACTACAACTGTAGAGCCGACAACGACCACAACAGTACATACTACAACTGTAGAGCCAACGACGACCACCACTGAAGCCACTACAACTGTAGAGCCAACGACGACCACCACTGAAGCCACTACAACTGTAAAGCCGACCACGACCACCACTGAAGCCACTACAACTGTAGAGCCGACTACGACCACCACTGAAGCCACTACAACTGTAGAGCCAACGACGACCACCACTGAAGCCACTACAACTGTAGAGCCAACCACGACCACCACTGAAGCCACTACAACTGTAGAGCCGACTACGACCACCACTGAAGCCACTACAACTGTAGAGCCAACCACGACCACCACTGAAGCCACTACAACTGTAGAGCCAACGACGACCACCACTGAAGCCACTACAACTGTAGAGCCAACCACGACCACCACTGAAGCCACTACAACTGTAGAGCCGACCACGACCACCACTGAAGCCACTACAACTGTAGAGCCAACTACGACCACCACTGAAGCCACTACCACTGTAGAGCCAACGACGACCACTACTGAAGCCACTACCATTGTAGAGCCAACGACGACCACTACTGAAGCCACTACAACTGTAGAGCCAACAACGACCACCACTGAAGCCACTACAACTGTAGAGTCGACAACGAGCACTACAGAACATACTACCACTGTAGAGCCAACGACGACCACTACTGAAGCCACTACAACTGTAGAGCCAACTACGACCACCACTGAAGCCACAACAACTGTAGAGCCAACCACGACCACCACTGAAGCCACTACAACTGTAGAGCCGACTACGACCATCACTGAAGCCACTACAACTGTAGAGCCGACCACGACCAACACTGAAGCCACTACAACTGTAGAGTCGACAACGACCACTACAGAACATACTACCACTGTAGAGCCAACGACGACCACCACTGAAGCGACTACAACTGTAGAGCCAACTGCGACCACCACAGAACATACTACAACTGTAGAGCCAACGACGACCACCACTGAAGCCACTACAACTGTAGAGCCAACCACGACCACCACTGAAGCCACTACAACTGTAGAGCCAACTACGACCACCACTGAAGCCACAACAACTGTAGAGCCAACCACGACCACCACTGAAGCCACTACAACTGTAGAGCCGACTACGACCATCACTGAAGCCACTACAACTGTAGAGCCGACCACGACCACCACTGAAGCCACTACAACTGTAGAGTCGACAACGACCACTACAGAACATACTACCACTGTAGAGCCAACGACGACCACTACTGAAGCCACTACAACTGTAGAGCCAACGACGACCACTACTGAAGCCACTACCATTGTAGAGCCAACGACGACCACCACTGAAGCCACTACAACTGTAGAGCCAACGACGACCACCACTGAAGCCACTACAACTGAAGAGCCGACAACGACCACCACTGAAGCAACTACAACTGTAGAGCCAACGACGACCACCACTGAAGCGACTACAACTGTAGAGCCAACTGCGACCACCACAGAACATACTACAACTGTAGAGCCAACGACGACCACCACTGAAGCCACTACAACTGTAGAGCCAACCACGACCACCACTGAAGCCACTACAACTGTAGAGCCGACCACGACCACCACTGAAGCCACTACAACTGTAGAGCCGACCACGACCACCACTGAAGCCACTACAACTGTAGAGCCGACCACGACCACCACTGAAGCCACTACAACTGTAGAGCCGACCACGACCACCACTGAAGCCACTACAACTGTAGAGCCGACTACGACCACCACTGAAGTCACTACAACTGTAGAGCCAACTACGACCACCACTGAACATACTACAACTGTAGAGCCGACCACGACCACCACTGAAGCCACTACAACTGTAGAGCCAACGACGACCACCACTGAAGCCACTACAACTGTAGAGCCAACGACGACCACCACTGAAGCCACTTCAACTGTAGAGCCAACAACGACCACCACTGAAGCCAATACAACTGTAGAGCCAACGACGACCACCACTGAAGCCACTACAACTGTAGAGCCGACAACGACCACCACTGAAGCAACTACAACTGTAGAGCCAACGACGACCACCACTGAAGCGACTACAACTGTAGAGCCAACTGCGACCACCACAGAACATACTACAACTGTAGAGCCAACGACGACCACCACTGAAGCCACTACAACTGTAGAGCCAACCACGACCACTACTGAAGCAACTACAACTGTAGAGCCAAGGACGACCACCACTGAAGCGACTACAACTGTAGAGCCAACTGCGACCACCACAGAACATACTACAACTGTAGAGCCAACGACGACCACCACTGAAGCCACTACAACTGTAGAGCCAACCACGACCACCACTGAAGCCACTACAACTGTAGAGCCGACCACGACCACCACTGAAGCCACTACAACTGTAGAGCCGACCACGACCACCACTGAAGCCACTACAACTGTAGAGCCGACCACGACCAACACTGAAGCCACTACAACTGTAGAGCCGACCGCGACCACCACTGAAGCCACTACAACTGTAGAGCTGACCACGACCACCACTGAAGCCACTACAACTGTAGAGCCGACTACGACCACCACTGAAGCCACTACAACTGTAGAGCCGACCACGACCACCACTGAAGCCACTACAACTGTAGAGTCGACAACGACCACTACAGAACATACTACCACTGTAGAGCCAACGACGACCACTACTGAAGCCACTACAACTGTAGAGCCAACTACGACCAACACTGAAGCCACTACCACTGTAGAGCCAACGACGACCACTACTGAAGCCACTACCATTGTAGAGCCAACGACGACCACTACTGAAGCCACTACAACTGTAGAGCCAACTACGACCACCACTGAAGCCACTACAACTGTAGAGCCGACCACGACCACCACTGAAGCCACTACAACTGTAGAGCCGACGACGACCACCACTGAAGCCACTATAACTGTAGAGCCGACAACGACCACCACTGAAGCAACTACAACTGTAGAGCCAACGACGACCACCACTGAAGCGACTACAACTGTAGAGCCAACTGCGACCACCACAGAACATACTACAACTGTAGAGCCAACGACGACCACCACTGAAGCCACTACAACTGTAGAGCCAACCACGACCACCACTGAAGCCACTACAACTGTAGAGCCGACCACGACCACTACTGAAGCCACTACAACTGTAGAGCCGACCACGACCACCACTGAAGCCACTACAACTGTAGAGCCGACCACGACCACCACTGAAGCCACTACAACTGTAGAGCCGACCACGACCACCACTGAAGCCACTACAACTGTAGAGCCGACCACGACCACCACTGAAGCCACTACAACTGTAGAGCCGACTACGACCACCACTGAAGCCACTACAACTGTAGAGCCAACGACGACCACCACTGAAGCCACTACAACTGTAGAGCCAACTACGGCCACCACTGAAGCCACTACCACTGTAGAGCCAACGACGACCACTACTGAAGCCACTACAACTGTAGAGCCAACTACGACCATCACTGAACATACTACAACTGTAGAGCCGACCACGACCACCACTGAAGCCACTACAACTGTAGAGCCAACGACGACCACCACTGAAGCCACTACAACTGTAGAGCCAACAACGACCACCACTGAAGCCACTACAACTGTAAAGCCGACCACGACCACCACTGAAGCCACTACAACTGTAGAGCCGACCACGACCACCACTGAAGCCACTACAACTGTAGAGCCGACAACGACCACCACTGAAGCCACTACAACTGTAGAGCCGACCACGACCACCACTGAAGCCACTACAACTGTAGAGTCGACAACGACCACTACAGAACATACTACCACTGTAGAGCCAACGACGACCACTACTGAAGCCACTACAACTGAAGAGCCAACTACGACCACCACTGAAGCCACTACCACTGTAGAGCCAACGACGACCACTACTGAAGCCACTACCATTGTAGAGCCAACGACGACCACTACTGAAGCCACTACAACTGTAGAGCCAACTACGACCACCACTGAAGCCACTACAACTGTAGAGCCGACGACGACCACCACTGAAGCCACTACAACTGTAGAGCCGACCACGACCACCACTGAAGCCACTACAACTGTAGAGCCAACGACGACCACCACTGAAGCCACTACAACTGTAGAGCCAACCACGACCACCACTGAAGCCACTACAACTGTAGAGCCGACTACGACCACCACTGAAGCCACTACAACTATAGAGCCAACTACGACCACCACTGAACATACTACAACTGTAGAGCCGACCACGACCACCACTGAAGCCACTACAACTGTAGAGCCAACGACGACCACCACTGAAGCCACTACAAATGTAGAGCCAACGACGACCACCACTGAAGCCACTACAACTGTAGAGCCAACGACGACCACCACTGAAGCCACTACAACTGTAGAGCCGACAACGACCACCACTGAAGCAACTACAACTGTAGAGCCAACGACGACCACCACTGAAGCGACTACAACTGTAGAGCCAACTGCGACCACCACAGAACATACTACAACTGTAGAGCCAACGACGACCACCACTGAAGCCACTACAACTGTAGAGCCAACCACGACCACCACTGAAGCCACTACAACTGTAGAGCCGACCACGACCACCACTGAAGCCACTACAACTGTAGAGCCGACCACGACCACCACTGAACATACTACAACTGTAGAGCCAACGACGACCACCACTGAAGCCACTACAACTGTAGAGCCGACAACGACCACAACAGTACATACTACAACTGTAAAGCCAACGACGACCACCACTGAAGCCACTACAACTGTAAAACCAACGACGACCACCACTGAAGCCACTACCACTGTAGAGCCGACAACGACCACCACTGAAGCCACTACAACTGTAGAGCCAACCACGACCACCACTGAAGCCACTACAACTGTAGAGCCGACCACGACCACCACTGAAGCCACTACAACTGAAGAGCCGACAACGACCACCACTGAAGCCACTACAACTGTAGAGCCAACCACGACCACCACTGAAGCCACTACAACTGTAGAGCCGACCACGACCACCACTGAAGCCACTACAACTGTAGAGCCGACCACGACCACCACTGAACATACTACAACTGTAGAGCCAACGACGACCACCACTGAAGCCACTACAACTGTAGAGCCGACAACGACCACAACAGTACATACTACAACTGTAAAGCCAACGACGACCACCACTGAAGCCACTACAACTGTAAAACCAACGACGACCACCACTGAAGCCACTACCACTGTAGAGCCGACAACGACCACCACTGAAGCCACTACAACTGTAGAGCCAACCACGACCACCACTGAAGCCACTACAACTGTAGAGCCGACCACGACCACCACTGAAGCCACTACAACTGAAGAGCCGACAACGACCACCACTGAAGCCACTACAACTGTAGAGCCAACCACGACCACCACTGAAGCCACTACAACTGTAGAGCCGACTACGACCACCACTGAAGCCACTACAACTGTAGAGCCGACCACGACCACCACTGAAGCCACTACAACTGTAGAGCCGACAACGACCACCACTGAAGCGACTACAACTGTAGGGCCAACTGCGATCACCACAGAACATACTACAACTGTAGAGCCAACCACGACCACCACTGAAGCCACTACAACTGTAGAGCCGACCACGACCACCACTGAAGCCACTACAACTGTAGAGCCGACCACGACCACCACTGAAGCCACTACAACTGTAGAGCCGACTACGACCACCACTGAAGTCACTACAACTGTAGAGCCAACTACGACCACCACTGAACATACTACAACTGTAGAGCCGACCACGACCACCACTGAAGCCACTACAACTGTAGAGCCAACGACGACCACCACTGAAGCCACTACAACTGTAGAGCCAACGACGACCACCACTGAAGCCACTTCAACTGTAGAGCCAACAACGACCACCACTGAAGCCAATACAACTGTAGAGCCAACGACGACCACCACTGAAGCCACTACAACTGTAGAGCCGACAACGACCACCACTGAAGCAACTACAACTGTAGAGCCAACGACGACCACCACTGAAGCGACTACAACTGTAGAGCCAACTGCGACCACCACAGAACATACTACAACTGTAGAGCCAACGACGACCACCACTGAAGCCACTACAACTGTAGAGCCAACCACGACCACCACTGAAGCAACTACAACTGTAGAGCCAACGACGACCACCACTGAAGCGACTACAACTGTAGGGCCAACTGCGATCACCACAGAACATACTACAACTGTAGAGCCAACGACGACCACCACTGAAGCCACTACAACTGTAGAGCCAACCACGACCACCACTGAAGCCACTACAACTGTAGAGCCGACCACGACCACCACTGAAGCCACTACAACTGTAGAGCCGACCACGACCACCACTGAAGCCACTACAACTGTAGAGCCGACCACGACCACCACTGAAGCCACTACAACTGTAGAGCCGACCACGACCACCACTGAAGCCACTACAACTGTAGAGCTGACCACGACCACCACTGAAGCCACTACAACTGTAGAGCCGACTACGACCACCACTGAAGCCACTACAACTGTAGAGCCGACCACGACCATCACTGAAGCCACTACAACTGTAGAGCCAACAACGACCACCACTGAAGCCAATACAACTGTAGAGCCAACGACGACCACCACTGAAGCCACTACAACTGTAGAGCCGACAACGACCGCCACTGAAGCAACTACAACTGTAGAGCCAACGACGACCACCACTGAAGCGACTACAACTGTAGAGCCAACTGCGACCACCACAGAACATACTACAACTGTAGAGCCAACGACGACCACCACTGAAGCCACTACAACTGTAGAGCCAACCACGACCACCACTGAAGCAACTACAACTGTAGAGCCAACGACGACCACCACTGAAGCGACTACAACTGTAGGGCCAACTGCGATCACCACAGAACATACTACAACTGTAGAGCCAACGACGACCACCACTGAAGCCACTACAACTGTAGAGCCAACCACGACCACCACTGAAGCCACTACAACTGTAGAGCCGACCACGACCACCACTGAAGCCACTACAACTGTAGAGCCGACCACGACCACCACTGAAGCCACTACAACTGTAGAGCCGACCACGACCACCACTGAAGCCACTACAACTGTAGAGCCGACCACGACCACCACTGAAGCCACTACAACTGTAGAGCTGACCACGACCACCACTGAAGCCACTACAACTGTAGAGCCGACTACGACCACCACTGAAGCCACTACAACTGTAGAGCCGACCACGACCACCACTGAAGCCACTACAACTGTAGAGTCGATAACGACCACTACAGAACATACTACAACTGTAGAGCCAACGACGACCACCACTGAAGCCACTACAACTGTAGAGCCAACCACGACCACCACTGAAGCCACTACAACTGTAGAGCCGACCACGACCACCACTGAAGCCACTACAACTGTAGAGCCGACCACGACCACCACTGAAGCCACTACAACTGTAGAGCCGACCACGACCACCACTGAAGCCACTACAACTGTAGAGCCGACCACGACCACCACTGAAGCCACTACAACTGTAGAGCCGACCACGACCACCACTGAAGCCACTACAACTGTAGAGCCGACCACGACCACCACTGAAGCCACTACAACTGTAGAGCCGACCACGACCACCACTGAAGCCACTACAACTGTAGAGCCGACCACGACCACCACTGAAGCCACTACAACTGTAGAGCTGACCACGACCACCACTGAAGCCACTACAACTGTAGAGCCGACTACGACCACCACTGAAGCCACTACAACTGTAGAGCCGACCACGACCACCACTGAAGCCACTACAACTGTAGAGTCGACAACGACCACTACAGAACATACTACAACTGTAGAGCCAACGACGACCACCACTGAAGCCACTACAACTGTAGAGCCAACCACGACCACCACTGAAGCCACTACAACTGTAGAGCCGACCACGACCACCACTGAAGCCACTACAACTGTAGAGCCGACCACGACCACCACTGAAGCCACTACAACTGTAGAGCCGACCACGACCACCACTGAAGCCACTACAACTGTAGAGCCGACCACGACCACCACTGAAGCCACTACAACTGTAGAGCCGACCACGACCACCACTGAAGCCACTACAACTGTAGAGCCGACTACGACCACCACTGAAGCCACTACAACTGTAGAGTCGACAACGACCACTACAGAACATACTACCACTGTAGAGCCAACGACGACCACTACTGAAGCCACTACAACTGTAGAGCCAACTACGACCACCACTGAAGCCACTACCACTGTAGAGCCAACGACGACCACTACTGAAGCCACTACCATTGTAGAGCCAACGACGACCACTACTGAAGCCACTACAACTGTAGAGCCAACTACGACCACCACTGAAGCCACTACAACTGTAGAGCCAACTACGACCACCACTGAACATACTACAACTGTAGAGCCGACCACGACCACCACTGAAGCCACTACAACTGTAGAGCCAACGACGACCACCACTGAAGCCACTACAACTGTAGAGCCAACGACGACCACCACTGAAGCCACTACAACTGTAGAGCCAACTACGACCACCACTGAACATACTACAACTGTAGAGCCAACTACGACCACCACTGAACATACTACAACTGTAGAGCCGACCACGACCACCACTGAAGCCACTACAACTGTAGAGCCAACGACGACCACCACTGAAGCCACTACAACTGTAGAGCCGACCACGACCACCACTGAAGCCACTACAACTGTAGAGCCGACCACGACCACCACTGAAGCCACAACAACTGTAGAGCCAACTACGACCACCACTGAACATACAACAACTGTAGAGCCGACCACGACCACCACTGAAGCCACTACAACTGTAGAGCCAACGACGACCACCACTGAAGCCACTACAACTGTAGAGCCAACGACGACCACCACTGAAGCCACTACAACTGTAGAGCCAACAACGACCACCACTGAAGCCACTACAACTGTAGAGCCAACTACGACCACCACTGAACATACAACAACTGTAGAGCCGACCACGACCACCACTGAAGCCACTACAACTGTAGAGCCAACGACGACCACCACTGAAGCCACTACAACTGTAGAGCCAACGACGACCACCACTGAAGCCACTACAACTGTAGAGCTGACCACGACCACCACTGAAGCCACTACAACTGTAGAGCCGACTACGACCACCACTGAAGCCACTACAACTGTAGAGCCGACCACGACCACCACTGAAGCCACTACAACTGTAGAGTCGACAACGACCACTACAGAACATACTACCACTGTAGAGCCAACGACGACCACTACTGAAGCCACTACAACTGTAGAGCCAACGACAACCACCACTGAAGCCACTACCACTGTAGAGCCAACGACGACCACTACTGAAGCCACTACCATTGTAGAGCCAACGACGACCACTACTGAAGCCACTACAACTGTAGAACCAACCACGACCACCACTGAAGCCACTTCAACTGTAGAGCCGACCACGACCACCACTGAAGCCACTACAACTGTAGAGCCGACCACGACCACCACTGAAGCCACTACAACTGTAGAGCCGACTACGACCACCACTGAAGCCACTACAACTGTAGAGCCGACCACGACCACCACTGAAGCCACTACAACTGTAGAGTCGACAACGACCACTACAGAACATACTACCACTGTAGAGCCAACGACGACCACTACTGAAGCCACTACAACTGTAGAGCCAACTACGACCACCACTGAAGCCACTACAACTGTAGAGCCGACCACGACCACCACTGAAGCCACTACAACTGTAGAGCCGACCACGACCACCACTGAAGCCACTACAACTGTAGAGCCGACCACGACCATCACTGAAGCCACTATAACTGTAGAGCCAACAACGACCACCACTGAAGCCAATACAACTGTAGAGCCAACGACGACCACCACTGAAGCCACTACAACTGTAGAGCCGACAACGACCACCACTGAAGCAACTACAACTGTAGAGCCAACGACGACCACCACTGAAGCGACTACAACTGTAGAGCCAACTGCGACCACCACAGAACATACTACAACTGTAGAGCCAACGACGACCACCACTGAAGCCACTACAACTGTAGAGCCAACCACGACCACCACTGAAGCAACTACAACTGTAGAGCCAACGACGACCACCACTGAAGCGACTACAACTGTAGGGCCAACTGCGATCACCACAGAACATACTACAACTGTAGAGCCAACGACGACCACCACTGAAGCCACTACAACTGTAGAGCCAACCACGACCACCACTGAAGCCACTACAACTGTAGAGCCGACCACGACCACCACTGAAGCCACTACAACTGTAGAGCCGACCACGACCACCACTGAAGCCACTACAACTGTAGAGCCGACCACGACCACCACTGAAGCCACTACAACTGTAGAGCCGACCACGACCACCACTGAAGCCACTACAACTGTAGAGCTGACCACGACCACCACTGAAGCCACTACAACTGTAGAGCCGACTACGACCACCACTGAAGCCACTACAACTGTAGAGCCGACCACGACCACCACTGAAGCCACTACAACTGTAGAGTCGACAACGACCACTACAGAACATACTACAACTGTAGAGCCAACGACGACCACCACTGAAGCCACTACAACTGTAGAGCCAACCACGACCACCACTGAAGCCACTACAACTGTAGAGCCGACCACGACCACCACTGAAGCCACTACAACTGTAGAGCCGACCACGACCACCACTGAAGCCACTACAACTGTAGAGCCGACCACGACCACCACTGAAGCCACTACAACTGTAGAGCCGACCACGACCACCACTGAAGCCACTACAACTGTAGAGCCGACCACGACCACCACTGAAGCCACTACAACTGTAGAGCCGACTACGACCACCACTGAAGCCACTACAACTGTAGAGCCGACCACGACCACCACTGAAGCCACTACAACTGTAGAGTCGACAACGACCACTACAGAACATACTACCACTGTAGAGCCAACGACGACCACTACTGAAGCCACTACAACTGTAGAGCCAACTACGACCACCACTGAAGCCACTACCACTGTAGAGCCAACGACGACCACTACTGAAGCCACTACCATTGTAGAGCCAACGACGACCACTACTGAAGCCACTACAACTGTAGAGCCAACTACGACCACCACTGAAGCCACTACAACTGTAGAGCCAACTACGACCACCACTGAACATACTACAACTGTAGAGCCGACCACGACCACCACTGAAGCCACTACAACTGTAGAGCCAACGACGACCACCACTGAAGCCACTACAACTGTAGAGCCAACGACGACCACCACTGAAGCCACTACAACTGTAGAGCCAACTACGACCACCACTGAACATACTACAACTGTAGAGCCAACTACGACCACCACTGAACATACTACAACTGTAGAGCCGACCACGACCACCACTGAAGCCACTACAACTGTAGAGCCAACGACGACCACCACTGAAGCCACTACAACTGTAGAGCCGACCACGACCACCACTGAAGCCACTACAACTGTAGAGCCGACCACGACCACCACTGAAGCCACAACAACTGTAGAGCCAACTACGACCACCACTGAACATACAACAACTGTAGAGCCGACCACGACCACCACTGAAGCCACTACAACTGTAGAGCCAACGACGACCACCACTGAAGCCACTACAACTGTAGAGCCAACGACGACCACCACTGAAGCCACTACAACTGTAGAGCCAACAACGACCACAACTGAAGCCACTACAACTGTAGAGCCAACTACGACCACCACTGAACATACAACAACTGTAGAGCCGACCACGACCACCACTGAAGCCACTACAACTGTAGAGCCAACGACGACCACCACTGAAGCCACTACAACTGTAGAGCCAACGACGACCACCACTGAAGCCACTACAACTGTAGAGCCAACTACGACCACCACTGAACATACTACAACTGTAGAGCCAACTACGACCACCACTGAACATACTACAACTGTAGAGCCGACCACGACCACCACTGAAGCGACTACAACTGTAGAGCCAACGACGACCACCACTGAAGCCACTACAACTGTAGAGCCGACCACGACCACCACTGAAGCCACTACAACTGTAGAGCCGACCACGACCACCACTGAAGCCACAACAACTGTAGAGCCAACCACGACCACCACTGAAGCCACTACAACTGTAGAGCCGACAACGACCACCACTGAAGCCACTACAACTGTAGAGCCGACCACGACCACCACTGAAGCCACTACAACTGTAGAGCCGACAACGACCACCACTGAAGCCACTACAACTGTAGAGTCGACAACGACCACTACAGAACATACTACCACTGTAGAGCCAACGACGACCACTACTGAAGCCACTACAACTGTAGAGCCAACTACGACCACCACTGAAGCCACTACAACTGTAGAGCCGACCACGACCACCACTGAAGCCACTACAACTGTAGAGCCGACCACGACCACCACTGAAGCCACTACAACTGTAGAGCCGACCACGACCATCACTGAAGCCACTACAACTGTAGAGCCAACAACGACCACCACTGAAGCCAATACAACTGTAGAGCCAACGACGACCACCACTGAAGCCACTACAACTGTAGAGCCGACAACGACCACCACTGAATCAACTACAACTGTAGAGCCAACGACGACCACCACTGAAGCGACTACAACTGTAGAGCCAACTGCGACCACCACAGAACATACTACAACTGTAGAGCCAACGACGACCACCACTGAAGCCACTACAACTGTAGAGCCAACCACGACCACCACTGAAGCAACTACAACTGTAGAGCCAACGACGACCACCACTGAAGCGACTACAACTGTAGGGCCAACTGCGATCACCACAGAACATACTACAACTGTAGAGCCAACGACGACCACCACTGAAGCCACTACAACTGTAGAGCCAACCACGACCACCACTGAAGCCACTACAACTGTAGAGCCGACCACGACCACCACTGAAGCCACTACAACTGTAGAGCCGACCACGACCACCACTGAAGCCACTACAACTGTAGAGCCGACCACGACCACCACTGAAGCCACTACAACTGTAGAGCCGACCACGACCACCACTGAAGCCACTACAACTGTAGAGCTGACCACGACCACCACTGAAGCCACTACAACTGTAGAGCCGACTACGACCACCACTGAAGCCACTACAACTGTAGAGCCGACCACGACCACCACTGAAGCCACTACAACTGTAGAGTCGACAACGACCACTACAGAACATACTACAACTGTAGAGCCAACGACGACCACCACTGAAGCCACTACAACTGTAGAGCCAACCACGACCACCACTGAAGCCACTACAACTGTAGAGCCGACCACGACCACCACTGAAGCCACTACAACTGTAGAGCCGACCACGACCACCACTGAAGCCACTACAACTGTAGAGCCGACCACGACCACCACTGAAGCCACTACAACTGTAGAGCCGACCACGACCACCACTGAAGCCACTACAACTGTAGAGCCGACCACGACCACCACTGAAGCCACTACAACTGTAGAGCCGACTACGACCACTACTGAAGCCACTACAACTGTAGAGCCGACCACGACCACCACTGAAGCCACTACAACTGTAGAGTCGACAACGACCACTACAGAACATACTACCACTGTAGAGCCAACGACGACCACTACTGAAGCCACTACAACTGTAGAGCCAACTACGACCACCACTGAAGCCACTACCACTGTAGAGCCAACGACGACCACTACTGAAGCCACTACCATTGTAGAGCCAACGACGACCACTACTGAAGCCACTACAACTGTAGAGCCAACTACGACCACCACTGAAGCCACTACAACTGTAGAGCCAACTACGACCACCACTGAACATACTACAACTGTAGAGCCGACCACGACCACCACTGAAGCCACTACAACTGTAGAGCCAACGACGACCACCACTGAAGCCACTACAACTGTAGAGCCAACGACGACCACCACTGAAGCCACTACAACTGTAGAGCCAACTACGACCACCACTGAACATACTACAACTGTAGAGCCAACTACGACCACCACTGAACATACTACAACTGTAGAGCCGACCACGACCACCACTGAAGCCACTACAACTGTAGAGCCAACGACGACCACCACTGAAGCCACTACAACTGTAGAGCCGACCACGACCACCACTGAAGCCACTACAACTGTAGAGCCGACCACGACCACCACTGAAGCCACAACAACTGTAGAGCCAACTACGACCACCACTGAACATACAACAACTGTAGAGCCGACCACGACCACCACTGAAGCCACTACAACTGTAGAGCCAACGACGACCACCACTGAAGCCACTACAACTGTAGAGCCAACGACGACCACCACTGAAGCCACTACAACTGTAGAGCCAACAACGACCACAACTGAAGCCACTACAACTGTAGAGCCAACTACGACCACCACTGAACATACAACAACTGTAGAGCCGACCACGACCACCACTGAAGCCACTACAACTGTAGAGCCAACGACGACCACCACTGAAGCCACTACAACTGTAGAGCCAACGACGACCACCACTGAAGCCACTACAACTGTAGAGCCAACTACGACCACCACTGAACATACTACAACTGTAGAGCCAACTACGACCACCACTGAACATACTACAACTGTAGAGCCGACCACGACCACCACTGAAGCGACTACAACTGTAGAGCCAACGACGACCACCACTGAAGCCACTACAACTGTAGAGCCGACCACGACCACCACTGAAGCCACTACAACTGTAGAGCCGACCACGACCACCACTGAAGCCACAACAACTGTAGAGCCAACCACGACCACCACTGAAGCCACTACAACTGTAGAGCCGACAACGACCACCACTGAAGCCACTACAACTGTAGAGCCGACCACGACCACCACTGAAGCCACTACAACTGTAGAGCCGACAACGACCACCACTGAAGCCACTACAACTGTAGAGCCAACCACGACCACCACTGAAGCCACTACAACTGTAGAGCCGACTACGACCACCACTGAAGCCACTACAACTGTAGAGCCGACTACGACCATCACTGAAGCCACTACAACTGTAGAGCCGACCACGACCACCACTGAAGCCACTACAACTGTAGAGTCGACAACGACCACTATAGAACATACTACCACTGTAGAGCCAACGACGACCACTACTGAAGCCACTACAACTGTAGAGCCAACTACGGCCACCACTGAAGCCACTACCACTGTAGAGCCAACGACGACCACTACTGAAGCCACTACCATTGTAGAGCCAACGACGACCACTACTGAAGCCACTACAACTGTAGAGCCAACTACGACCACCACTGAAGCCACTACAACTGTAGAGCCGACCACGACCACCACTGAAGCCACTACAACTGTAGAGCCGACGACGACCACCACTGAAGCCACTACAACTGTAGAGCCGACCACGACCACCACTGAAGCCACTACAACTGTAGAGCCAACGACGACCACCACTGAAGCCACTACAACTGTAGAGCCAACCACGACCACCACTGAAGCAATTACAACTGTAGAGCCGACTACGACCACCACTGAAGCCACTACAACTGTAGAACCAACTACGACCACCACTGAACATACTACAACTGTAGAGCCGACCACGACCACCACTGAAGCCACTACAACTGTAGAGCCAACGACGACCACCACTGAAGCCACTACAACTGTAGAGCCAACGACGACCACCACTGAAGCCACTACAACTGTAGAGCCAACAACGACCACCACTGAAGCCACTACAACTGTAGAGCCAACGACGACCACCACTGAAGCCACTACAACTGTAGAGCCGACAACGACCACCACTGAAGCAACTACAACTGTAGAGCCAACGACGACCACCACTGAAGCCACTACAACTGTAGAGCCAACCACGACCACCACTGAAGCCACTACAACTGTAGAGCCGACCACGACCACCACTGAAGCCACTACAACTGTAGAGCCGACCACGACCACCACTGAAGCCACTACAACTGTAGAGCCGACCACGACCACCACTGAAGCCACTACAACTGTAGAGCCGACCACGACCACCACTGAAGCCACTACAACTGTAGAGCCGACCACGACCACCACTGAAGCCACTACAACTGTAGAGCCGACCACGACCACCACTGAAGCCACTACAACTGTAGAGCCGACCACGACCACCACTGAAGCCACTACAACTGTAGAGCCGACCACGACCACCACTGAAGCCACTACAACTGTAGAGCCGACCACGACCACCACTGAAGCCACTACAACTGTAGAGCCGACCACGACCACCACTGAAGCCACTACAACTGTAGAGCCGACTACGACCACCACTGAAGCCACTACAACTGTAGAGCCAACGACGACCACCACTGAAGCCACTACGACTGTAGAGCCAACCACGACCACCACTGAAGCCACTACAACTGTAGAGCCGACTACGACCACCACTGAAGCCACTACAACTGTAGAGCCAACTACGACCACCACTGAAGGCACTACCACTGTAGAGCCAACGACGACCACCACTGAAGCCACTACAACTGTAGAGCCGACAACGACCACCACTGAAGCAACTACAACTGTAGAGCCGACCACGACCACCACTGAAGCCACTACAACTGTAGAGCCAACGACGACCACCACTGAAGCCACTACAACTGTAGAGCCAACGACGACCACCACTGAAGCAACTACAACTGTAGAGCCGACCACGACCACCACTGAACATACTACAACTGTAGAGCCAACGACGACCACCACTGAAGCCACTACAACTGTAGAGCCAACGACGACCACCACTGAAGCCACTACCACTGTAGAGCCGACAACGACCACCACTGAAGCCACTACAACTGTAGAGCCGACCACGACCACCACTGAAGCCACTACAACTGTAGAGCCGACCACGACCACCACTGAAGCCACTACAACTGTAGAGCCGACAACGACCACCACTGAAGCCACTACAACTGTAGAGCCGACCACGACCACCACTGAAGCCACTACAACTGTAGAGCCGACAACGACCACCACTGAAGCCACTACAACTGTAGAGCCAACCACGACCACCACTGAAGCCACTACAACTGTAGAGCCGACTACGACCACCACTGAAGCCACTACAACTGTAGAGCCGACTACGACCATCACTGAAGCCACTACAACTGTAGAGCCGACCACGACTACTACAGAACATACAACAACCACCACTGAAGCCACTACAACTGTTGAGCCGACAACGACCACTACAGATCATACTACCACTGTAGAGCCAACAACGACCACCACTAAAGCCTCTACGACTGTAGAGCCGGCAACGACTACTACAGAACATACTACAACTGTAGAGCCGGCAACGACTGTAAAATCGACAACGAGCAGTACAGAACATTCTACAACTGTAAACCCGACCTCCAACAATTCATTTTTGGCTAGCACATACAATTAAGTGTTATCAACCAGCAGTCATACAACCAGTTCTTTAGAGCGTTTGGTAACTATTCCTTACGTCGCGTCGATTCTTGTAATGAATCAAGCTGATAGTTATGTATATGCAGGGTGTTTGGTTCATCGTGTGCCAAATTGATATTGTCGACTGGAGGGGTCATCTGCTATCCTTTCAGACCCCTAAACACTACCCATGCCCTGTGGATTTTTTTTCATCGAGTTTTCAGTATTTTTTGAAAAATGGACCCGAATTTTACATTCAAATACAAATATTAAAAATTGTATAAGACGTAGAGCCTGAATTTTAATTTTATTTAGACGTATATTAAATAAAAGTACTTTTAAATACAAAATTAGTGATTATAGCGGAATCAATTCATGCAATTCCTGCGCACACTCTCCGAAATGCATCCTGTAAAATACCGAAAGGCTAGCCAGCCTTTCGGTATTTTACAGGCGCAGGGTAGCCACCCTGCGCCTGTGCTCAAGGCTTTGTAGATTGGAAGCCAAATCTATATCCCCAATTAGCCTCTTTACACGCCTTTCCACTGAGTGATGTGTTTCAAAATACAAAACAGATGTTGGACCTGCATTACGACCTGCAGAAGCCAAAATTTGAGCAGTTTTATAAAAATTGTGAAATTACTGTAAATATGTAATTTTATTTTTTTGTTTCTAGTAAGACCAACGAAAAGTGAGATTTGAGACAGATTTCACCTTCTAAGAGTGATATAACAGATTAAGTACAGGTTTCAGGTACCAATTTTGCGAAAATAATTTTTCAATTCACAATTTTAAATGTTAATTTTATGCGACTTGATTCACAAAACTAGCGATTTCACATAGTTCTAATAAGATTTTTATGACATGTGGCACATCACTAGCAAAAGGAAAATAAACTGGAGAATTATTGTAAGAGTTTGAAGATCCCAATCTCTTTTGGTTCTTTTTTTGCAGCCATGTAAATAGCTGTAACATGAATAGCTTTAATTTAAGTCCGAAAATTTGCGATTAAATTTTAAAAAATCTAGCTGGCTAATATCACTAATTTTGTATTTAAAAATACCTTTATACAATATACGTCTAAATAAAATTAAAATTCAGGCTCTATATCTTACACATTTTTTAATATTTGTGTTTGAATGTAAAATTCGGGTCCTTTTTTCAAAAAATACTAAAAACTAGATGAAAAAAAATCCACAAGGCATGGGTAGTGTTTAAGGGTCTGAAAGGATAGCAGATGACCCCTCCAGTAGACCATATCAATTTGGCACACGATGAACCAAACACCCTGTATTATAGTTTACTATTTCCTTGCTAGTGAGATTTTTCTTAATACCTGATACTCGTATCTCCGCATTAGTTATTATTATTTAACTTTATTATGTTAGTTCAAATAGATTTTGTTACAAAAGTAAATTATAAATGTATTTTCATAAGCTAGGATTCAAATTAATTTTCTTAATTTGACATCTTTGAGTGCAATTCTTTAAGCGGGCCTGATGGTTTACGATATACCTTAATTTTATTATGTTTTATATTAAAAAAAAATAGTTTTTGTAATTTTTCATAATTATGAAAATGGAAATGGGTATATTTGGCCTAAACGAAGAAATAAAAAAAAACAAATAGTTTAATTATTATTATTAGTAAATTGATTTTTACGTCAAATTGATAATTCGCATTATATTAATTTATTTCTTCCGATATAGTATAAAAGAATACCGAAAACAAAAGAATTTTTAATGTCGTTAAAACAAAATTGTTGTTCATTTTTCGGCGAGATATCGGGTAAAATTGTGTATTCGTTTAAAAAATAACTTATCCTGAAGTGAAACTCTTATTCATGCATATTACTTCAACCTCATTTGTTTTTAGATATGCCTGTTTAGCGGCGGTCTTTATTAATAATTATTAATAAAAACCGCCGCTAAACTGGAACTACTACTTATCTTTTATAATATAAATGTACTTAAAACGTGATTGTTTTTAGTGCGCTGAGTGCGAGTCGTTTCTACGTTGACGTGATATAAATTTTTACTGCGTTTGATTGTGTGATTGATTAAGATCTTGGAGTGAACCAATCAGAGCGCTGAACGTCGTAAAAGTAAAACAAACTCTCACTAGGCACTCTGTATGTAAGTTGGAAATGTAAAACTTGATCTTGTTTAATTAAGGTGGGCGCGACGTTAGAATTATCCATACAAACGTAATACCAAAATCATTTGCAATTTAAGCATATTTACACCATAATATGATATTATTCGGATTCAGACAATAATTATCTAGGTTCCTACATCGTCTTTTTGTTGAAAAACTTACCCCAAACGAAATTTAAGCGAATTTAAATTTGCACATTTTCACAGCGAAAATGTCATGTTTTTATTTTGTTTTTTCTATATTATAAACAACAATATTTCAAAATATCTTTTCGTAGGAACACAGATATTATTATCAAGTTATAAATACTCGAAACAATAATGGAAATACATTAATTTTTCATTCATCATTTTTGGTATTACGGAACCTCTCCCAAATTTCCAATAGTTTGTATTGCTATCACAGCAAGCAACTGTCAGTGTGCGGATGATGACTTTACTCCAGTCGGTGTGTCCAAGAATTGTTTATACTATCTGGATTGCTTCCATCAACCTCAAAAACGTATTTTATTTCGTCTCAACTCGAGATAGCGCGCGGTCTCCGCAGGCCTCGTTATAAACGTTTTTATTTTTACGTGTTTATTTCCCTAAAATTTAAATAATTTTTTTTCTTTATTAAATGAATTGTTTAAAATCTTGTTTCAATAATACCCTTCAAATAGGACCCTATGACAATCCCAAGATAGTTTGCAATTTATTAACTTTAGCTAATACTCGTAAGTCACTCTGAAACCAAATTACAAATCGTGTCAATTACAAATAGCGTCCTTGAAATAAATAAAGAGCCTAATACACTATGTACTCGATACGTCAACTCGATACATCGACTCGTTAAGTTGACTCGATAAGTCGAGCACCATCGAAAACGGTCTTAGGGTCAACTCACACCGAGATGCGACGCGACGCGACGCTGCGTGCACATTTTGATAGAGTGACTCAAAATAGAACTTTATTTACTACACGAAAAGATACACATTTCATTGTGAGAATTTAGAGTTCGTTGCTTCATGCAGCGCTGCGCCTCGTGACGCCGCGTGGCATCTCGCTGCGCAGCGGAACGTTTTTATATTCGTGACGTCGTGTTGCCGACGATTTTACTGACGCCTCGCAACGTTGCGATGCGTCTCGCGGCGGCGCGCGGCGCAGCAATATGGCTGACCTTCGACCTCGCGTCGTGTCGCGTCTCGGTGTGTACTGACCAGGGATGTTACGGAGCTTCGACTTCGGTTCCGTTAAGTCGGAACTTCAGATTATTATTACACCTTCGGTTCCGACTTCGGCTCCGACACTTTTAAATCGAAGGTTTTAATCGGAGGCCGAAACATAACATAGCGGCGACGGCGGCCTGTGTCGACTGTTATAAACAGGTTCATACATGTCGCGCGGGAAATCCCCTCGACTCCCACTACGTGCACTCTATCGTCAATTATTTTTTCACTTATTTGTGTTTTATTTTATAAATGAAATGAAAGAATTTTGACTAATAATGTTTTATTTGACCTTAAATAAAAATTCTCTCTCATGCCACCACTTCTGATCCTGCCTCCGACTCCGATTCCGACTCCAACTCCGATAAAGCAAATTTAAAAACTCCGACTCCGCCTTCGATTCCGATAAAACTACCTCCGTTACATCCCTGGTACTGACCCTTAACCTTATTACAATACGCGACGTCGACTAAGACCATTCGTAAAAACGAGTGGTGTAATAAGCCTTTCAATACGGAGGATTGGAGTCAAAGGATCATAGTGTTAAATCAGTGGCAGTTTGGTATGAGGTCATATAAGGGCCGATACTGTATACCAAAATAGCAACAACGTAGCGAGCACTTGGAGTGTAAAATAATTTTAAATTTTATTTACCTACATGCAGTTTTTGAAGTATTGTGGTGAATCTGGTCTTCTGAGACCTGATTCACTATTCACTATTCTGGTGAATCTGGTCTTCTAAGACCTGATTCACTATTCACTATTCTGGTGAATCTGGTCTTCTAAGACCTGATTCACTATTCACTATTCTGGTGAATCTGGTCTTCTAAGACCTGATTCACTATTCACTTCAAAAATGCCGCCGCGTGACCGGCGCCATTTTTAGGGTTCCGTAGCCAAATGGCAAAAACGGAACACTTACAGTTTCGCCATGTCTGTCCGTCCGTCCGTCCGTCCTCGCTTAATCTCTGTGACCGTTAGCACTAGAAAGCTGAAATTAGGTACCAATATGTATATCAATCACGCCGACAAAGTAGTAGTGTTCATCCAAGCTTATGTCGTGACCAATAAAATCCAGAAATTGAATATATCAGCCAAAAGACTGACCTATTGTTAGGGTTCCGTAGCCAATTGGCAAAAACGGAACCCTTATAGTTTCGCCATGTCTGTCCGTCCGTCCTCGCTTAATCTCTGTGACCGTTAGCTCTAGAAAGCTGAAGTTTGGTACCAATATGTATGTCAATCACGCCGACAAAGTGCAAAAATAAAAATTGGAAAAAAAGTTTTATTAGGTTAGCCCTCCCTACATGTAAAGTGAAAAGTGTTTTTTTTTTTAATTGCAACGTGTGATATATTGTTGGATAGGAATTAAAAAATGAATAGTGGTTTACTGAAATCATTTTTTGATAATATCAATGATTTCGGAAATAATCTCTCCAAAAGTAAAAAACTTTTGAACCATAAGTTTAGAAAATATGAAAAAAATCTGGAAAGTAGAGCTTTATAAAGACTTTCTAGGAAAAATATTTTGATCTTGATGGGACGAACAGTTTTCGAAAAGTTGGGGACACTTATTGTGACGGACGGAAAACTACGGAACCCTATACTGAGCGTGGACCGACACGCTCTTGACCGGTTTTTTTTAGATTGTTTAAACAAAAAAAAGAAGTTTAAATATCATGTCATAATTTTATCGTTTTTTATCGTTCGTTAGTTATCTTGGGGCCGGAATATCAAAATATTTTTCTTAAACTTCGCACACAATTACATTCACACATAATAACATCTGCCAGTATTCAAATGAGAACACTTCTAAAATTATTAAAAAAAAACAAATGAAGTAAATGATATGGAGTAATCCATATCCCTTTCTGAATGTATATCTGTCTTCCAATCTGAGTTCGTATCATAAAGAAGTTGGTCTGCTTCAACTATTGCGTATCTTCAAGCTCATTAGCGCGTACAGAATCCACCTATTGTAATATTTCTAATGATAATGACGAATTGTTCTATAAAAGCATTAATTGAAAATGCAACATCTTACTTTAGTTATTTGCGAAGGAAAATGTCCAAGCTGACTGTCATCGTTTTAGCAGCATTTACTGTGACGATTGGTGTCAGATGTTTTGCGGAACCATTGGGTAATTATTTTTTTTTCTGTATTGGCTTTGCACGAAGTGATCTGATGGTCTAAAAAGTGATATGGGTACTATTAGCGACAACGATTATGGCACTATCAAGTACCTTTACAGAAATATTACGTGAACAAAACATATTTTAAATAATCGTTATCGCTACTATACTCCGTCAGTTTAGGTAGTTAACTAAAAGTAAACAATCTTGGCATGTCTTTTTATCTAAAAGTTGTCTATAAATTGTATGTAAAAATCTTTGCAAATAGGTATTTACCTAAATCGATGTTAGCTAATAAACTAAATTTAAATAATCTTTGTGTATTATATACGACCTCTTTAATATAAAAAGACATACCAAGACTGTTTACCTTTAGTTAACTACCTAAACAAACGGAGGTAAAAGACGTATGTAAATGTATACCTTTTATAGCCTATTGTAGAGCTCTGCATAGCGAAGACGTTTTGGAAAACTACAAAAGATTATAATTATGCTAGGAACCCACAGCAATTTTGATTCTCTCATTATGTTCTAAGGATTGTTCCTAAATAGTTTTAGAGCACAAGTTTTCAACTATCGTCCGTTTTATTCCCTGAGACTAAATTGACACAAGTAATGTCAAACTTACTATAGGAATGATGCCAGTTCTTTTGTGTTGTAATGACATTTTAGTCTCAGGGTATAAAAAACAGACGGTAAATAGAATCAATCTATATCTGCCAGGGT
The DNA here is from genome assembly GCA_030763345.1 of Mythimna separata. NCBI lineage: Eukaryota > Metazoa > Arthropoda > Insecta > Lepidoptera > Noctuidae > Mythimna > Mythimna separata. The sequence continues at coordinate 12,299,729 of CM061187.1, read as the reverse complement.
TTCGGGATTGTTTGGAAGGGTTATCGTAGCCCTGGAACGCAAAGGGTAACTGTAGGAAATCAAAGGAAAGGAAAGGTAGATTTTAGTCAGTAAAAGTCTGATACTACCTCTTAGGGCCGAAACTGTGTAAAGCAAACGCCTGGGACGGGCAGCCGTCGCGTAACAAAGCGCGTGTGTTCACACGGACGGTCTCGATCGCGGAAACCGAATTATTACCCACGCATCTGCTTGATCAACTTTAACGGTGTGCATGTAGTCGTGTCGGTAGAGAAGTTAATGTATTATTACGTAGCAAAACATACGCGGGGCCTGGCTCCCCGTGACGTATGCCCGCGCGGGTCACCGCAACGGAGCACTTTTGTATGAGACCGCGCGAGCATCCGCTTTACACAGTTTCAGCCCTTATTCTACCTTGAGAGTTATATGTAGATATCCCAACAAAACATATACATACTAGCAGTCCCGGCAGACATTGTCCTGCCCAAACGCTGGTATTTTGTTAGAAAAATAAAATAAACAACCACATACCTAGTCCAATTGTATTTTCAAACCATCCAGAGCACCACTCAAATATATACACAAAATGGTATTCAAATCGGTCAAGCCGTTTAGGAGCATGAGTAGTTAGAAACACAAGTACAGAAGAATTATTACCCTACATTGCTACTAATAAAAAAAGAATCTTTACCAAATGAAAATTCAACAAAATAAAAATCACTCACACATTTACTAATGTCTAATTTCAATATACTTCAGACGAATCGGAATCGCAGCTAAGTCGACGAGACGAGCCAGATAACTTGGGTTCTGATACAGAAGAAGCTGTTGATCGGTCAGCACAAGCGTATCCGACTGTCGGCCGATTTACACCACCCTACCAAACGAACCAGGTTCATCTGGTCGAATGTTACGCCTGTACAGACTGCCCGAAAGTCTTAGCTAACACCACCTCTAAGCACTGCCCCTACACCAGTGATTATACCAAAAATAACAAGTGTGTTGTCTACGCTGAGAAATATAATCGTGAGTATTAAAGTTCTAGCAATAATACCTACTTCTAAAAAACAATATAGGATTAAAAACGAATTATATTGACTAAAATCTGTTTTTAATCCCTTATACTAAGTTGACACAGGCAAATGTCAAACTTACAATAGTAATGATGCCAGTTCTTTGTGTTGTGAATGACCAAACCCACATAATGTCATTTTAGTCTCAGAGTTTATAAAACAGACTTTAGTGGTAACGACTGACGTTGCCCCGTCAGAAAAATTCGTGTTCCTAGTCCTGGTGGTTTCGGCTGTGCGCTGATTATACCAGTCAATTTTTACTTTTGTATACATATAAATAAAAAGAATAAGTATTTTTCTCATGACATGTGTAACTCTGCTACATTTGGACAAGCTTTTCATATTATTGACGAGATCATATTACTACTTTAATGATCTAGAAAGTTTAGTAGTAATGACAATTGGCTTTCAGAAAATCAAACAGTAGAACTGACCAGCTGTAACAGTTTTCTTGTAATCTTCCAGAGATGGACAAGCCATGGTACATCCGTGGCTGCGCATCCGAACGAGGGTCATGCGCAGACGTAGCAAGGGCTCACGACGCAAACGCGAGAATAGTTAAAATGATATACTGTTCGGAATGTGATGGAGACAAATGCAACACCAACGGAGTTTACCGATCTCTCCCGAACTACGCAGCCGCAATACTCTTTGTCATAGTAACACCTTTGGCTGGAAAATATGCGCTCTCATAATACTTGCCAGTGTGACAAGTATCTATAGAGGATTTTTTGTAAATTGTCATAGTTAACAGGTCTCAGTTGGTATGCTAGAAAATCCAATTCATATTAAAAATTAAAGCGATGTTCAACGTCAACTAAAGTTTGTTTTTTACACCTGTATGCCTGTGTTATTTATGTATATGTTACGTGTATGTATATGCTTTGCGTTATTAAACAGTTGGAACTATTTAGGAGCACAGGTTTAATGCTTTTATGATATCACCAGGAAATAAAATGTTCACCCTTCATTCACTTTATTTACAAACTGGACTTGTCTAGACTCCGAAGAAATTCCTAGAAAAACATTTATATTTCCTCGAGTTTTTATACGCTTTAGTAGGTACCTATTTACCGCCAAGAGTGACTTATCTTCAAAGTGAAAACTTCTGGAAAACTACGAATTAGTGGCTATAGAAGCAGTTAAGAAATTTACTGCTGACAATAAAAAAAATATTACAAAGAATGATATTTTCATTCAAAGTAAATCGTTTCCAAAAAGTTGAAATTATCTATTAACATATTCGACACTAGCGACATCTATTCCTGTCAACTATAACTAATTATAGCGCCACCTAGTTTGAGGAAAGGAAAACATCACTACTTAATTAAGATTCAAAGATAAGATGTCACTACTATTGCAAACGACTTGTACGGGCAGATAAACAAAGAAGGGTTGGGCAGAAACATAGGTTTTGATGCGTGTGTAATGTAGTAGACTATGTATGTACCTACAAGACTGTTAATATATAATTTAGATTAGTTCTGCAAAGTCTATGTTGTTCTTGTAATTACTGCGTCATTCGGATTTCGGGATCTCCCTCCTCACAAAATGGCTGATGCTACTCTTTTGGAACACGTCCCAGACCTACATAATTATATGTTTACTATCTATCTTTTACGGAGCATGTACAGTCACAGTACGTATGTGCGTAGGCTAATAGTCAAAGGGCTAGTAGTTAAGGACAATAGTCGGTGAGGTGGATGTTAGATAGCTACAATAGACTCGTAGAACTCTGGGAACAACTCTTCGCTGAAGACTTGGATTATAAGTACCCGCTGATAATATTATCTATTGTTTAGTGACTAACACCCGTTTTCAATAAGCTATCTATCTACAGTTGCTGCTACTATAGATAAACAAATCTATCATTTTGCCCTTACTTGCTTTCCTATCCGTACCTATAAGTACCTACCGACGGATGGCATTACCTACCAAAAGTTGTGGATTGATAGATAGAATCTTACTGTTTATCGGGGATAGCTTTCTATCTATAATGAACTGCGGTAGGTTATTGAAAACGGGCGTTAAGGTATACCTACAGATAAACTAAGAACTACAATTAAAACTTTTTACAAAAAAAAATACACAACCGACTTTAGGTAATGTTAAGAAAAAACATTAAAAGGTACAAAATTAGGAAGTCGGTGTTGCTATGGTGGTTTTGTCTCTTCGTTTTTTAACAACGACTTCCGAAAAAACTAATTTTACTTTTTAGGTAGGTACCGACCCATTTCTTTTTTTATAAGCGGTTGACATCATCTATTTCGGTACACATGCACCCAAACAAAGTTGATATTGTGTCCAAAAATGTTCTGAAGAATGTGGGGACTTGTTGAGTGATAAACATTGTAGGACTAAAATAGATTTTATTGTAGGTTAAGACCGCGGCAGTCTACCAAAGACGTCGTTGATTCTTCGTCAAGGAATTTTGTCCAATTCTGTCAAAATGACGATAATTTTTAAGTGACTTAAAAAAGGGAGAGATTCTCAATTCGGATGTACATTAGATTTTTTTCGAATACTATTTTAATAAAAATCAATCCCAATGACCCTTATAGGCCATACCTATACATAAACATTATTCTTTTCCGTTTGGGAATCGAACCCGTGAGACGTAGTACAACCGTTAATTGAGGAAACTTCTCAAATATTAAAGGCATATAAATCCTTTTTCTTCCAACTATGCTTTAATTTCATCACAATCACACTAAAAACTCAGTACAAAGCGAGTCTTTATTGCTCTAGAGCAATAAAAATGTATGAAATTTCATTATTGCACAGTTTTTTTTTTAATCGCACCATAAGGCGCCAATCTCAATGGGTTAGCTCTATTCAGCCAGTCGATGTCAATAATTTTTTTTACATACGTATTATTTGGTTCCATCCTACTTGTTCCAAATTTAAAAAATGATTGCTGCTAACTCTGATTTAAAACTGAAAGAAATTTAAAAAAGTGTTTTGGCGGGAACTTTGTTAATTTTGTTTTGACAATATTTTTGGAAACGATAAAGTGTGATACTATCTGATTTTGAGTGCTTCGGCTTCGAATTAAAATGGAATCATCTAGCGACACATTAACTCCGGAAAACATTCTAAATGAAGCCGATAGTGTTATAGAAACTTCTATTTTAACTGTTTGATATGAGTATCTTTTATCTACTATTCCTATAGGTAATAGTTGAAAGAAAAGCAGATTATGCACCTCGCCTTAAGTAATTTAATATTGCCCTCGTGCCTATTAGATTATAGCCCTCGCTTACGCTCGGGCTCTAAATCAGGCACTCGGTGCAATAATAAATTACTTTGTGCTCGATGCAATAATCTACTATTAATCTGTCATGCAGTCGTGACCGTGGCCTGTGGGACACATGTTTTTTCAGGTCCGATCAAAAATTGTCTTTACTATCACGACTATGACGAAGCATATTTAAATAAATAACTCACTATCTTCTCCACTGGAACTTAATAATAAATGTACATATCCTACCTGGATTTGCTTTGAGCCAAATGCAAACTAGGATACACACCTGAAACACAAACCTGAAGTCTAGTGAGTCACGCGCTCTGTAAAGAGATGTCAGCAAATGGTGGGGGGGGGGGGGGTAACGTAAACTAAAGCGTAACGTAAAGGGCAACTGAAGAGCACGGGTGTGGTTTTAGTCAGTAAAAATCTGACATTCATCATGATATAAAATTTGATAGTCCATAATAAAATAAATGAAAATCATGTGCTATTACAGCGAATGGTCTAAGTACCCGTGTGCGAAATTTCATCTAAACCGTTTAAACCTTCTCATTTACAATAATTAGTCTGATTGAGTATCTTACTGTCAAGGATGTAGAAGACCGGGCAAAGTGGAGCAAGCTAAGCCGGAAGGCGGACCCTGGCAAAAGCCGGGACTAACGCCTAGTAGAAGAAGAAGAAGAGTCTGATTGAGTATCTACTCTGGTGTCAAAATACAAATATACGACCACATCATCGCTTACCATCAGATGAGATAGTGGTCAAACGCGAGCCTACAATTATTAATAATAAAATAAAAAATAACAAAGGCAACTTTCGTTTAATCGAACGAATATCATTATTATTCGTTCTTTTTTATATAAATACACACATCAAAAGTGTCTAGGGATCAACATATATTTTTGCAATAACTTTTCTCCTGATTGATATTAATTAAAATTTTCTTTAAGGATTCATCAAATAAAGTGTTTTCGTTTGTCACAGTAACGATAAACCAAGTCACCTTTGCATTAATAAAGAAATTTGCCATTTTCCTAATAAAGGGATTTTTGACATTTGAACCACTAACATTAAAGTTCGAAAAAAAGACTGAAATAACAGTTTTCTTTAAAATTTTATTGGGTAACTTAAACAATTAATAATCCGTGTTTCTACCGCGAACACTAACAACACAAGAACATCGGTTTGGCATACTCAAAATGAGTTCATCCAAATCACGCTGTGGAATGGCTGCCCATGTTCGTTGCAACAACAAAAAAAGGTCTTCTTGCGACTGGATACCCTCCATATTCGGCAGAGCTCTTCTCTGTAGCATATCCCATGCATGCTCAATCGGGTTCAAGTCTGGCGACTGAGCAGGCCAGGGCAGGACATTGATGTTAGCTGCGGCGAGAGTCTGTCTTACAACTCTTGCGGTGTGCGGTCGTGCATTATCATGCATTAACTGAAATAAGGGACCGATTTGCACTTGTAGAGGAACGATGACGTCTGATACAATCGTCTCAGCATAAATTTGAGCGTTGAGGTTGCCTCTGATCCAAATCAACTCAGTTCTTCCGCCGATCCAAATACCCGCCCATACCATGATGGTTCCACCACTATAAGGATGGACTTCCTGGCAGGATTTTAATCGCTGTTGGCGTCCAGGGGTTCTCCAGTGTCGTATACGTCTTGTATCCGGTCTCATACCAAAACGAGACTCATCAGAAAAGCACACGAAACGCCATTGTTCTTCTGCCCAATTTCTGTGTTCAAGAGCCCATTGATATCGAATCCTACGATTGTGCATTGCTATAGGTGGTACCCGTAGCGGTCTTCGGGAATGAAGGTTCACTACATGCAAGCGGTTTCTGACTGTTTGGTCGCTAATTAAGTTCCCTGAAGAGTGATGAAGCCTCACGGCTAACATCATGGCGGTTATTGTTGGAGCTCTTCGAGTTAAGATTTGAATGTATCGGTCTTGTCTCCGTGTGGTGCAGCGATACCGTCCTCCATGGCGCTCAGCCACGGTACCAGTGCTTCGGTAACGTGTCCAAAGTCGACTGATAACACTCTGACTTGTATTCAGAGCTAAAGCCACAGTACGTTGCCGGGAACCAGCTTCTATCATTCCCACGGCTCTGAGCATTTCTTCCCTGCTTAAATGACGTCGCCGCTCCATAATAACGTTGGTTTTCATCAGTAGTAGGGAAACAGTAGCACTAATAATGTCTTCAATGCGTTGTATGTTTTTATAGGGAAAATATTGACAGCTGATTTTCATCTTTTACTCGAATTTGATTCACAGTTCCTGATTCAAATTATGAAATGCACCAAAAAGGATCCATATAAATTTATAAAATCATAAATTTATTACAAAGCCACATCTCAATCTCAAGAAATCCGCATAAAAATGCTTGATCCCTAGACACTTTTGATGTGTGTATATACAATATAGTAAGTTGTATTTTTTGTAAAAAAACAAACCTTTTTTTTTACTGCGTTCATTGCGCAACCGCATTTGCGAATAATTTCGCGAAGCTAGCGCCGCACAGGGTTCGAGGGAAAACGCGAGAACAACTGAAAAAGTTTTCGTTCAAGATTTCACACAGATACAGTTCTGCATTCTCCATAAAATAACAAGCTTAAAGATATGTTGTAACGTCCGAAGTCGGCTCGTAGAAATTAAAACTCGTTACGAAACGAAAATATCCCATCCAAGTCAGCGACACTGTTTTGCAACACACGTTTGGGACAAATGCGCCAAAGACTAGATCAAACAACGGAGAACAGACTTGACACTTCTATTATGTAATTTTTTTAACGCTACGAAATACGTAGGTATCGTGTGTGCATGTTCATAAATGTGTAAAGTCAAAGTCTAAAGTTAAAATCTTTTTATTTCACAAAGGCCTACATAGGCACTTATAAAACGTTAGAAGCTAGTGCACGGTTCCAATTGGTCGTTTCCTATGGAGAAGACACGGCAAGAAACTCCATGGCTACTCTTTAAAAAAAAAACTACTAACTCACATATACAAGACCTGGCCATTTCGACAGGGACCCTCTAACACGAAATTAGTAAAGTGAGGCTAAGTAACTAACTTTTGTTAGTATAGGGGAAAGTTTCAACACTTTTAAAACCACACCCCACAATCCTACAGGTCATAGGTAAACATATTTGTACAGTGCGAGAAACGAACGCGCGACACGCAGCGCTACAACATTGGAGTATGACTGGTCCTCAATTTATTTTAAAATGAGTTGAACGTGATACTAAAAATAAAAACACGCATGTCCTCTCCAAGGTAGTTGCATCCTAAGATTTACATCTTAGGATGCACAAATGGTTGTGCTGAAGAAATTATCAATAATTTTATTATACAAGAGATTAAAGGTTTTACTGAGTAAGAACTAATCTATAAATTAAATATAAAATAAGCAATGCTGAAATCAAAAATTCTACTTAAACTTCCAAACTATTGTCAAACGTCTATATTTCACGACTCTACTACACCTATACAAATAAACCAAAATCTAACATTGAAAACACGGATGGCGAAGCAGTTTGCAGAGCAATTGGCTGCTACCGTGCGGATCCGGGTTTGATTCCCGCGTGGAACATTTTTTTTGTGGCCTACGGATAGTTGTTCCGAGTCTGGGCGTATTGTGTGTATGGTTGTGACTACATGTTTGTGAACGCACCCCACGATACAGGACTAGAGTAGGGGCATCATTTCTAAGAAAAGAAAAAATGGCAAGTGCAATAGAACTACTAAAACCCTTCGGAAGATAAACCCACTGTGGGTTTATCTTCCGAAGGCGGATTTTTCTTGGTTGCATGCTTAGATTGACATGCACGCACTGTTTCTTTATGTGTAGCTATTTAGGCATGTACTACCACCACCGACCGCTCCGTTTTTTTCGTAGGTTTAGGGAAAAAATGTTCACATGTTCTAAAAAAAAATTACACACGTGTGTGTGTAAGCTCATTTTCTTCCGTTTTCCGCAAAGGTGGTTTAGTGTTGGATGTATCTAAAATATGTTTTGTAGTCTCTGAGACTAAAATGACATTACGTGGGTTGTTAAACTTGTCACAACACAACAAAACTGGCATCATTATTATTGTAAGTTTGACATTTGCCTGTGTCAATTTAGTCTAAGGGATTAAAAAACAGACTTTACATCCAACACTAATCCAACTTGCCTTGGTTGGGTAGAACCACTACACTATCTGATATTCTGACTAACCTCGTTGATCTTTGGCCACGTAGTACGTACTATCTACCGTATTCGCGCCAACTACCGTGCCTTACAAACTGGCTTTAGCATCGCTACACAAGAGCGTTCAAAACGCTCCATTTGTACACTTGATACAGCATGACAACTGTCAAGGGTTAAACCGTCAGAGAGATTTTAAATGTTTTGTATTAAAAAAATGTATAAGCAATAAATCAGTCCTACAAATATCAAGAATATTTGAATATTTATAACTTCTAATAATATTATTATTGATATTTTAAACAAAACATATCATGTCACAATCCCATTGAGACTAAGTAATTAAAAGCCTTTTACAATCATCAATTTCTATTATGTAATTTAAAAAAATGTATGTATTTTAAACATAATGAATAAAGCCGAGCTTTTTTAAAACCGCCGCGTTTGACACGTCATTTTGTGTGCCACTGACAAGCCACTGCAGTTTCATTCTCGAGTTCCCGCGCCATTCGCTCGCCGAATGAGAAACGAGACGAACGTAATTATTCGTTTTTGTGTTGTTATTTCGTAAGTGGTGCCGCGTGACTTTCTACCATAACAATGGCCAACCTCAGCGTATTTGTGCCCGTACTACTCCTGGCTTTATTCATTAAAGAAGGTAAGATTTTTTTTTGAATTTGGAAGTTTTCAAATCGCGCCGTTGGCGGTTTTTAAAAATCCGTTTTCGAATTTTGAATTTAAAAACATAATTAATAGGAACTAGTGGTGTTTGCGTCTTTATGTAAAATAGTTTGAATTTTTTATGGTCTTATTGGTATTTTTTAATAAGGTAGGTAGGTACCTATATAAACGTAGCAATTTATTATAATTATACCAATCGACATTCCTACGTCTAAGTACTTTTTTTTTGTGATAAGTCTAAGTACTTTAAAATACTTATTTAAGTGTAGGTAACTTTAAATACTTTTTTGTAATTTTGGTGTCAGTTAATTAAATAGGTACTTATTAATAATCTGAAACTGTTTCTAAAGTTTAAATTATATTTATCTCGAGTAGAAGTTGCTATGTAATAAATACTTGGTAGGTACGTAAGTAATTGTCAGCATACTCCCTATTTTTGATAACCAATTTTTTTTTAATAGAAATGATCATTTAATTTATTTTATATTTTTCATATATAAAAGTACACAAACAAAGTTGACCATTTTAACACTTATAAGTATGCGCATACGTATTTAAGTTTAAATCCTATCCTGTAACTTTGGAAAGGTTAGCATTATGTACCTACTACGCGACGACTTTTACGCAACCATCTAAACTTAACCAGGTAAATACGATCACATGCACTTATGGGAAACCTGCCTATCTTTTTAGATTATCTCGATAATAATTTACAAGTATTAGTTAGTAAATACACAAGAAACTCTGCCATTTAGTGCTTAAAAACTTGGCTGCCCATTGTGACCCAAATTGAATTCAATTTTATCAAATTTAACATCTTAAATACCTTACAGAATACTAATGAAACTCCGCGAATATCTATACAAAAGTAGCAGTAAAGAAATAAATCTAACTTAGCCCTAATAGGTAGCTGGCGATTTTATTCATAAGAGTTATTAGTGACTCTGGATTGCAAAGGGCATCTGAAGGAACAAAATATCACACACATTTTAGTAAGTAAAAACCTGACGCCCTCACGCTCGACGCAATGTGGGAGGAGGGCCTATGTATTTGATGATTTCCGTTCTCAAAAATGACTGGTGGCTATATACGGTGGTGGTGGTAATCTGGTATGCGTAGGAAAGTAAAGAACGAGCTTACAAGCAACTTTCACTCAACAGATAGGTTTGATAAGAAAATTTGTGGAAATACTTTCATTATGCATCAGTTAAGGTATGGAATTGGGCAAAGGGCCAGTCGTTCCATCTTTCACTATCAATTCGTTGCGCCATCTCCTTCGTGGTTTGCCGCGACCCTGTTGCTCTATTTCAGGGCACCAATTTTTTGCTATAATAATATTAAACTTAAAACGATAAAAAAAAAATAAAGTAAAACGTAAATCGATTAAAATTTCGTTGAACGCGTTCTATTTTTTGTCATTTAATTCAAGATCAATGCAGTTAGAATCTTTCATCCACATATCTGGGGGCACGGCAGTGCCCCCACCAAGTCGAGCAAAAAAGCTGCACAGACGTACCATCCTTTTCTCGAAACAGTTCAAGCCATTTTTAACACCATATAACTTCGTTGTGAATAAAACTAGAAACCTAAATTTTCAGTGATCAAACAAGCAATATAGAAAAACGATATACAATGTGAATATGACAATACGATAAAAAATAAAAACACTGGCAATAGGTACACATCATTATGAAAAACGTTTAGTATGGGACCAACACCGAAATCGCGGAAAAACATTCAGGTGTCCCATACATTACGTTTGCATAAGTCGACAAAATGTACGGGACAGCTGAATTTTCTTTCGCGATTTCAGGGTTGGTCGGTTGGTCCTATAAAAAAGTCATTCATAATGATGAGTATTGCCAGTGTTTTCATTTATTGTCTTATTGTCATATCCATATTCTATTTGAAATAAACATAATATATACCTACTCGTGTATCATCTAAGAATAGAAATGGACTAGATTACATGGAAAATTATATCAGTCATTACCACCGGATGGTGTTTACCCACACAGGCACACATATGTTTACCTGAGATAAAAACGACACAAGCGAACCGCGTCATCCAGTATTTATAAACATTCTGCCCGCGATGCTGCTGAGGTTACCTTGGGGACTGAGAAATTAAGTCTAGAATTAATAGTTTACTTCTAGGATAGTGTGATTAATTGTCGATCAAATTCTTGATTACCGAGGTGAGGTAGTAGTCAAATGCGAGCTTATAGACACAAAATAAAAAAGCAAAAAAAAACATGTTTATTTATTATTTTATTTTATTTTATTAAATGATAAATGATATTTATTTTGCAAATACGTTTCACGAAACACTTTTACACGTCAATTTTTTTTTGTCATAATTATTAATCTAGATGAGGCCGGTGTTTCCTATCTGACTACCCTGCAGAAGAAACACCGAAACAAACTCAGGGGTCACAGTCTCTTTTAAAAAAAAATCCATACAAAATGTATTAATGCAGAGATTATGAATGTTTGTTGTATGGTAGCCCCACTTAAATATTTTTTGTTACAGCGGCCATAGAAATACATCATCTGTGAACATTTCAACTGTCAAGCTATCACGGTTCATGAGATACAACTTGTGGTGATAGACATACTGGTATGAATCCGCTGTCCGTCTGTCGTCCTTTACCTTTAGGTACGGAACCCTAAAAAAGGAATAGTATTAGGTTGACCTTCGTCGATAGCGTAGGAATAGAACTGGTCAGAAAACTAATACCCTTTTTTGTAGGGTTTATAAAAAACTGTCGTGATGGCCCAGTGGGTAAGACCCTGATATTAGAGGTCGTGGCATCGCCACAACTCTGGCATGTACCAAAATGCTTTTTATTTAAGTTATTTTTATGCTCGTGCTTTCTTGCCTTGCTAAGAACCATTAATTAACCCTTCAGGCGAATAGTAAGAGTCTGATTCGTTTATAAATAAGTAAATTTATTGTAATACTCGTATAACTATAAAAATATAAAAATGCAACGAAGTAGGTTGGTTAACAGCATTATAATTAATCTTATCAAAGACTGCGGCATTAGGTTCGATAACACATAATTCTAAAACTGCAATTATTTATTTTATATTTATTGACACAATTAGCACTAAGAAATAATTTCGCTTTAGAGTAGGAAACCGCGTAAAATAATAAAAGTAAAGCTTTATAATGTTACATTGACCACGCCCGTGCTGCACCGTAGTCCGTAGCAGGTAAAAAGATGAAAAGAGATACGTAGTGTAACGTAGCACAGGTTACGTAGCCAAGATTGAGTAGCTCAGTCTGCGTAGAAAGGGGTGCGTAGCAGAGGGCGCGTAGCATAGACTGCGTAGAAAGGGATGCTTAGCAGAGGGCGCGTAGCATAGGCTTCGTAGCAAAGGGCGTATAACCGCGTACTTTCGAAGCACAAGATATTTGAATACTTGCGTAGCATTTTCGGTTGTGTAGCGTGCAGTGTACAAATATTATTTATTTTAATGGTGGTTACTCAACTATTGACTTCACAAAATTTAAAACCCAACGGCTTTTTTTATTAAAATTATTTAAACAATTGCTTGATACGATAAATCTTAAGCGAAAATAAAACTTTTTCTCTGATAAAGCTCACGTCTCCGCTTAATTGTTTGAGTTGGCTGTATAAAACCATCTCTAGATCAACTTTAACATCCATGTGTGCAGATTTAACGTATTTATGTTACGTATATACTCGTAAGTTACATAAAGCGAAGTGGGCACGTCCACTTACAACCGGTTATTCTGGTATCGGAATGAAACTTTATTTTTTACACCCGTTTACGGAAGAAAGTGTAATATTTAATTTTGTTACGTACGAACTTAATATTTTACTATATTGACTTCGTTTTCCGTTTCTATAGAAAGTTAATTCTTAGTCGGATGATGATGCAGTTGAAGTTTTCCACATTCATTCACGCGGAATTGTCATTAGCATAGCATCAGCTTTATAATGTTCCACTGCTGGGACTCAGGCCTCCTTTCAAGGAGAGGGAATGAGCCCTAATCCACCAAGCGGGCCCAGTGCGGGTTGGTGGATGTCACATGTCTTCGAATTTTTGTTTATAGGTATTCCTCACGATGTTTTCCTTCACCGTTTTGAGAGCAGTGGTGATGAAACAAATCACACAAAGAAATGCGTCTGACTGAGTTTGAACCCCTAATTTAGGTAAAATTACGAATTGTCATTAATTCAAAATACGATTATTTAAATATAAGTATCTACCTCAAAATAAATATCCAATTCTGTGGACTTTAAAATGGCGTTACTTCTTACTATTTCTATCTCCTAAATACATTGTAGCACAATCAACAAAAGAGTTATTCTAAACAATTGATCTAACATCGATACCACCGTTTGGAAAACATATTTAACACTTGAATAAACATATTATGACAAGCTAATACGCCAGAAACAAATGAATCATCATTAAACTATTACATTTAGGTAAATACTGAATTTGCAAACACTGAAAAGTAAAGTCACTGATTGAGCATTAAATTCACTTTTATGCATTTATGATGGGTGATCTTGCTTGACGGTAAATGAGAGTCAGTTTCATTTCGTAATCAATTCTGAGTATGATCATAAAAGGTACTAGGGACTTCGCACTGGGGTTAAAATGGACGATTTTTCTCTACTGTAATGTTAATTCATTTATTTATTAATACTTCATGCAGCGCAAAGGTACAAAGGCGGCCTTAATACTTTACTCTACCAGTCAATCAAGGGTGGTGAAGAGAAAACATTAAATAAATAATAATAATTAATGAGATGTGGTGAAATATTCATTTGTTATACACCTAAACCTTGCTCATGAAATACTCTCTATCTGTTAGTCAAATCTGTATGAAAATCCTTTCAGTACTTTTTCAAATATCACGACCAGAGAGACGCAATGAGGAACTTTGTTTTATAATATACAGGCTTAAGGAAGGATACGTACCAGCACTTAGCGATAATTTTATAATTACAGCCGATATCGAATAAAATTATATTACTAGTTTAATATTTATTTTAGCGACCGCATATTTACAATAACCACAACTTGAATAAAATTAAATATCATGGATAAAGTGGTGAGGTGAATCACTAAATAAAAAATATAATAAAAGGTTTACTAACACAAAAGGGTTAGATTAGTTTGTGCATAGCTATGGTTATAAATAGCAACTACATATTTGTAATCCAACAATTGTAACCATACCTACAATTAATGAACCCTACCTCTTAACCTATCACATACCCACAAAACGAGACACAATAGTAAAACAATAACACCGCGGTCTAATAGGACCGGTCGGGGATTCGTGAACTAAATAAGATCCTCCTGTATATTGAGAGACAGTTTTCTGCTAATATTTACTATATTATGAACCTAATGAATTATCGTCTTTTATAATTGAAGCTCTTAAATAAAAAAAGAAAATTAAATTAATAACAATCAATAATAATCTTGGATTAGGTAATGACAATCGTAAAATGCTTATTGCTTTGTTTGGTTGTGTAAGTACCTATTTCCAAAAATACGAACTATAGATTTATTTACATAAATAATAAATAATTGGGATCATCACAAGTCAATGAACAGATTATTTTGTTTAAAAAAACAAAGAAGTCAAAACAAATACTATTTTTAAGTATTTTGATAGCGTCTGAACCTGTGGTCTGAACTCTTTGTTGCCAAAGGGGGTTATCTGATAGCAGAGTCTAAGTCTCGGAAGTGGAAAAATTGTGGTTGATTATGTTATTTTATGCTTATTAAACCGTAATAACAGTAATCGTTGAAACTTGAGATAAGTGTTAAAGAGGATGCACTGAAACAACTGACTCAAATTATGATTGCCACTTCATCCCACGTGAGATATTAAATATGTATATCAAAATGGAAATATGACATCAGTAGTTTGTCACACACATAATGAGATGGAATTAGCTACTTGAATACTTCTCTGAAATGTGGAAGCAACTGAAACGAAACTGTTTCATTTTTGATAATATGGTCTCACCTTACTACCTCAGAACGAAGGCAACGAAGGAACGGGGTAGGGGTTAAGTCAGTAAGAGTCTGACACGCCCTCCCGCTCCGCCCAAGAGCGGGAAAAGTCATTCTGATGATTCCCCTACCAGAAAAAAAAAACCTTACTACCTCCCTTGGTACCTACCTCTATTACAGAAAGGTCACAGGTGACCTACGTAACTGAAGCGGGTTTAAAAATAATAGCAGACAACACAAGTAAAAAAATATGGCTCAGTCAAACAGACAGAAGGAAAAGCCACGATTTTATTCTATGAGTCTTGATGATCTCAATTGGGTCCGTTTTAAGGGTTTCTTATTTACATTTCTATGCAGTTCTTTTTAAGTTTACCGCGTTTGACTCTCAAATAGGTTAAAAGCTTGGAGCGGGCTAATCAGAGCGCCGAAAGGCCATAAACAGGTACCTATCGCGTTAAAGTAAAACAAACTCGCACTAGGCACTCAGTTAGTCTAGAAAATTTATAGTACCCTTAATAGTATACCTTTTACAAATGTTTAAATAAAAAAAACAATGTAACCTCTTTATAATAATACATATGTAATTTAGAAAACTACTTACATAGGTCCGTTCATTCAAATTCAAAATATGGTGACAACAACAACGCAATGGTGAAATAAAATACCAAGTCGTTACGCAGTCCCATACATATTTAACACCAGACTTTAAATCAGCGGCTCCCAACCTCTTTTTTTGACCGAAGAGCACTTTGGGTTCGGTGTAACAGAAGACCAAAAGGAATCAAACATGTTAATAAAAAATTTCATTAATACATACTTTGTAGCATACCTATACTTTATAATCAAAAGCAATGCTCGCCTTTGTACATCCATTGTAAAAATTACTGTACTTAATTATAAGTTTTGTGTACAATAAAGAATTAATTAAGAATTAATTAATGATTTTTTAAATAGAAAATACAATAAATAAATTAAACATATTTATTTCAAACGAAAATACTGTCCATATTGTATGTCCATCTTACATGCAGGCGAATAAACCTCTCATATACTGTCTTTCTGATACCAATCTAGGTATATCAACAATATTTCTGATAGAAACTAAAAACCAGTTCGCATCTATGTTACTTATTCGCAAACCATAGGTTTAAAATAACTTTTGCGAACCACAGGTTGAGAACCACCGCTTTAAACGATGTAACACTGAAGGTAGTACCTTCTACCTAGCGGTACTTCAAGTACAAATAGTGAACTCAATAGTACACTTAAAAGTACCTTGGTTACGGTTGCTTTCACTTTTATTATCACATCGCCATTTGCTTGACATACTTAGCCCTTCGCTGTTAGAAAAATATGCGGAGAAAGGACTTTCTATTGCCACAAGATTAATGTATTCACGATTATACTGTCGTTTTTTTATAATGCGGCGCGGCGGTTCGGAAATGAAATAGGTAAAATGTGGGGGATTGTTTTTTGCTTGGTGCAATTGTAAACATTGTGTAGTTATCTACTAAAGCGATTATAATATGTTATTATATCATTGTTCTCACGTACAGAGGCAGCGAGAATTTTGTAACCAGATTTTTGTATTTTTTTTTTCAACAATTAATTTTTTCAAATTTTCCTTGGAGTTACTTCCACGTTCTTTTTCAATAAAAAAGCCTTAAGTTTGTAATTAGTCGTAACAATATATCCGATTGTTATAAAGAAGAAAGAGTTAAACACAAACTTACTATTTTTTCAATAACGCTGCCCGCCCACGACAGACTTTTTGTACATCCGATAATCGTCATATATTATAATCCTATAGTATATTCTGATCGATTTTTTGTAGGCCGTGTGCGTTGCACTATTGCTATTAGTGTGTTTTATTTTTCACCTCCAAAAAATTGTTGACCGACTATCGGTCGTGGGCGGGCAGCGTAACCTGGTGAGAGAGATCTACTGTTTGAAACTCTGCCGCGCTAGCGATATTAGCAGTAAGTCAAATTTTTGACAAAATGAGTTAAATATTGATCCCGAATCAGCGCAATGAGCTCTACCAGATGTGCTGACACCTGTTTTGATAGCTTATCGGGAACCAGTAAATTTCGTTTAGAATAACGGCAGTAAGTCCAATAAATGACAAAGCTTCCTTAACACAACAACAGTAAGTATAGTTACCCCGGGTTAATAAGTAAAGCTCTATCATTTAGGTTTTACTTTTACTTAAATTATGTGCAGTAACTGTGTATACTGTCGATATAATAAGTAAAGCATGTTTTTTTATTTTGCCTTAATGACTTAGGAGAACAGCAGTAACTAAATATACTGTGGATATAATAAGTAGAGTTTGTTTTTAATTAGGTCTTAATTGATTAGAATATCGGCAGTAACTAAACATACTGTGGATAAATTATGTAATGTATGTTTTTTATTCTTCATTGAATACTTAGAATATCAGCAGTAACTCATCATTCTGTGGTTATATTGAAGAAGGTCTACTTCACATTCGGTCATGATCACATACACTATAAGCAGAAATAATCATATATTAAATTGTGCTGCTTTGCTAGCAATAAGAGCAGTTTGGCACGCAAAGAATTTTTACAATTTTGTTTTTCCAGACTTTTGTTTGCATTATATTAATTGTGATGGTTGAAACGTGTAACCCAAATAAAGCGCTTTTATATTCTTCACTCAATAAGGTTGTATATATATTTGAATAATTTTAGATGACAAAAATCCTTTTATATTTAGTGTTAGTTGAAGCAACTGAAATATCAATTGCTTAGAATAATAGCAGTAAGTAGGAATTTACTGCTGTTATTTTAAGCAACTCATACTAGTTTTAGGTTATACTAGGTTACGTTACGACGTGTATACTAGGTTTAGCTTAGGAATAAAAACAAAGTGTTAGATAAAAAACGTTTACGTTTATTAATATTTTTTTACTTGCGTATTATTATTATATTAAATAACGAGGTTTCACTGTTTCACTATCCGATAACAATTAAATTTTAAGAAAATAAACTATTATACAAATTTAAATCAGTCTTTCTTATTTTGAAAGTCTTATAAAATAATTATAATTTGTTATTGAGCTCCATTCCACTCTTGTATATTATTACAAAAAACTTAAAATATTTTTTTACGTTCACAATATTTGAGATCAAAACTAAGTTAAAATACTAGAATAAAAAATCAAAGAAAGGCTCGCACTCAGGGACATTCAATATCGTTAATCATTATTTAACTTCTAAACGATTCATTAAAAACAATGTCACATTGACAGTTTTTCATTGTAAAACGATGTGAAACTGTCAATGTGACAATTTCTTAATAGATCGGTTAGAAGGTACAGATCGTCCGTTATAAGTTGGCGAGTGTGAAGTTAGGCTCTGACAAAATAAATGCAATTTGCAGTTGTTATTGCTGTTAAAATCAGTTATTGGAATTTATTTTTTAAAAACCTTTATTTTTGTACGATATTTCAAGCGCCAAAATTCGCAGAGCCTAACTTACCACTCGCCAACTTATAACGGACGATCTGTAAGTGATGATAATGTTAATTAATGTCCCTGATTTATGGGTTAATATAAGAAATAAAATAACAAAACCTTATCCTTTTTTTAGGATTTCATAAATGATGTAACATAACACATAAAACTATCTAGCAAAACTTAACCTATATCACTTAAATGACGTTAAACGACCTTTTTTTACTCTAGTATTTTAACTTAGTTTGATCTCAAATATTGTCAACGTAAAAAGCCTGATTTTTTGTTACTTTGAAATATGGCTAACTTATCAATGTTAATAATTATATATTTTTTTAAGTTTTGTTTAGTAATATACGAGAGTAGAATGGAGCTCAATAAAAAAATATAATTATTTCATAAGACTTTCAAAGTAAGAAAGACTAATTTATAGTTTATTTTCTTAAAATTTTATTGTTTTCGGATAGTAAACAGTGAAATCTCGTTATTTAATATAATAATAATACGTAAGTAAAGAAATATTAATAAACATAAACGTTTTTTATCTAACACTTTGTTTTTTTTCCTAAGCTATAACCTAAACCTAGTATGAGTTGCTTAAAATAACAGCAGTAACTTCCTACTTACTGCTATTATTCTAAGCAATTGATATTTCAGTTGCTTCAACTAACACTAGACATAAAAGGATTTTCATCATTTAAAACTATTCTAATATATAAACAATTTTATTGAGTGAAGAATATAAAAGCGCTTTATTTGGGCTACACGTTTCAACCATCACAATTAATATAACTTAAAAAAATAAGCCTGGAAAAACAAAATTTGTAACAAAAACTTCGCGCGCCAATTACTCAAAACTACGCAAAACGTACTTACTGCTCATATCGCTAGCGCGGCAGAACTGTTGTAGGTAGTTTAGCTGTAACTTTCTGGATAACTGACAATTCTTAAGTATTTGTTGGGTACCATAAAATAACTGAAGCTTTTGAACCATTTAGGGCCTATTTCACCACCTATGATTAAGTTTCGAGTATCTTACTTGGCAGATAATTTCATACAAATTCTGTCACATTTTTGAATTTATCCAGTGAGTAGTGCCTACTCAGACATTGTGAAACAGGCCCTTAGTTTTATTGCAATAATAATTATTGTACCTAAATGCTTTGGGTGTGAATAATTAGTCAAATGTTTTGTTTTTAATATTAGTTTATAGTTTGTGTACTGGAAATGTTAACAGCTTTTCGCGGTTTTGGCAATGAAAACGTTTTGCTGCATTTAATATATCATTTTATGTGAACATTAGCAGATTGCAGTCTCTTGTAGTAGGTACCCAGATGTTTGCCAACAATTTTAGAAGCTACGTGAATTTGTGTTTCTCAATTATCTAATATTTATGTTTGCTTGTTCAATTGCTTTTCTTTTTTTGTGGCATGGGTATCCAACAGCTAATCAAATCTAAGTAGGTAGAGCAATAATCCATAACCGATTGTACCTATCTGATTATTTTTTTTATCGCGCTTGTTAGTGATCTTAAGTTTACTACTACAATCCTGTAATTGGCTCAATGTCTCATTACAATTTATATGCATTTGTTATAACTGTTGGTTCTCCTATGATTAAATAAATAAATGGAAAATTACAATGAAAAAAAAATTAATTAAAAGCTAAGGTTGACTGGTAGAGAATGCCTTGATGCATTAGTCCGCATATGTACCACCACTATACCTACATGAAGTTTAAATAAATAAATAAAATTTGAACTAGGTCGATACTCAGTCTTCCTTAAACCAATTCTGATAGCCATATTTTCAAATTAGGTTGGTATTCATGGAGTATAATCAATGACCATAGGCATTTAATCATCATTTCCGGTACTAAACGGAATTGACATAAAGACGGGACCTGTAGCGTGACTGTTTACAAGTAGGTAACCTAGTAGGTACCTACGTGTAATTTGTTAATGATTTTTAGTTTTAAATTGTTTTTTTTACGTTTAATTTAACGGTAGTTAAGTAGGTAGGCAATTACAGAGCTAAATAAATATAAAAAAATAATTGAGAAGATCATTTTGTTTACTTGTTGCCGTAGAATTGTAGATCTTTATTTAACGCCAAATTAAAAAAAATCGCTTGACGAGGGGTTTTTTAATTAATTATAATATACATATTAAGAGTTCGACATCAAAAAATTTTTGACAAATGTCTTCGCAAAATTCACTTTGTGATTTCGAACTACCTACCCTCCAGGAACAAAGGAGCCAGTTTATTTACATATACCTAACATGTATTATTTATATCTATACTCTTTATTATACACTACAAATACACTTCTTCACTAGGAGCTTAAGTTTATTTATAAACTAAAAACTCACAATTCACAATCGGATGTGCGTGTACCATAAGTTCCAACTCTACCCAAGGAAGGGCCTCTGACCTATTTAAATCTGACCCTTACTCACGACAATATGACGATCAAACTTCATTCATCGATCAATTCTGTAGCCATTAGAAGGTCGATATCTACCGACTATTATTAACTATGACAACTATAAACGTTTAACGGAAACACGCCTCCTAAAGATACCAAACACATGAAACACAAGTAATTTTACACTAAATCATAAACCTTAGTGGCCTGATTCACGTAAAATCAAAGTCAAAATATCGATTCACTTCTATCAATCGAGCTTGAACGACAGCGATTTTATAGTCGTTCGATCGAAGGAATACCCAAATTCGCGTGTTCCTTGAACGGGATTCAATAGAACAACAATTAAATTAGCTTGAAACTAATTGATAAATCAACGACTTATTGCCAGTTACATTATCATAAATTCTACTAGAAAAATAATTGACGTAGCTGAATACTCATCAACGACACTTCGATCGAACGACTTTAAAATCGGTGTCGTTTAAGCTCGATTGATGGATGTGAATACGATAATGGTCTAAACGACGAAGTCGCTTCGATATCGTTACAGTTTTGAATTTGTGACTCAGGCTACTGTTTACTGGCGTAGTTCCACAAATATGAGGCAATAGAGATAAATGACGTCACCTTCCCTTCATAATCGTTGTGGAGCTATTAATAGGTACTATGGTGTTGGAAGGTCAAAGGATACCTACCAAGACTATTTTTAGCACCCCATCGGCTTCCTGTGACGGCGAAGGAATGTTTAATTCATGTTCTATCTTCCGACGTGATACTGAGCATGTTCGTTTCATTATGGAAGTCAGTTAGATAGTCAATTGTTTGTAGTGATGGCACAGTACTTAGTTAAGTCACCTACCTCTCATGCATGAGGTTCATCATCATCATCTCAGCCGAAAGACGTCCACTGCTGGACATAGGCCTCCCCCAAGCGTCGCCACAGCGACCGGTCCTGCGCGTCTCGCATCCATCGGATTCCCGCGACCCTCGCCAGGTCGTCGGTCCACCTTGTGGGAGGCCTTCCGACGCTGCGTCTTCCGGTACGTGGCCGCCACTCTAGAACCTTCCGTCCCCATCGACCATCTGTTCTACGAGCAATGTGCCCTGCCCACTGCCACTTAAGTTTGGCGATTCTTCGGGCTATGTCGGTAACCTTAGTTCTCTTGCGGATCTCTTCATTCCTGATGTGATCGCGCAAGGAAACTCCAAGCATAGCCCTTTCCATTGCTCTTTGGGTGACTTTAAGCCTTCTGATGAGGCCCATTGTGAGCGACCACGCATGCATGAGGTTGCAGTTTCATAACTGAGCACCTATGTTTTGTCAATTCATATGTAATTTTCTTAGTTTATCTATGACATTACTGTTAGAGTATAAAAAAAAACAAATCTATCCTACTTCAACACTATGGTAGTTCTCTATCTAATCAATAAATATCGTACAATTAATGGTGCGAGACCTTTTGTCCACTTGACTGAAATTCCTAGTATGATTTCATTTATTGTATTCTTTACCCCGTACACGTGGGTCGGAAAGCAATTTAAGCCGGTTATTAATATATTATACACTAGCTTCGAAATACGGCACCGCCTGAAAAAAAAAGTAGCCTATATGTTAATCCAAGGTCTAACCTATCTACATACCAAATTTAAACCAAATCGATCCAGCCGTTTTTGCGTGAAAGAGTAACAAACATCCACACATCCATGCCCACAAACTTTCAGATTTATAATATTAGTAGGATGTCTTCATACACTTCCCTAAAATTTAGAATCATGCTAAAACCTCCTTGGTTCACAAAAGCATCCTTGTCTGTAAAAACCTTCTCAACTCTCAATGAGCCATTGACTCATAATTGGATAATGTGCCAAGGACTTACGCTATATTCTATCCGAGATAATCAGTGTGATTCATCGCATGTAGGATCTGTTTATCTACTGCGCGATAATAGTCATCCAATTACATTCTGTCAACTAGCTTCGAGCCTGTCAATTAGCTTCGAGGAGCTAAAAAAGTAGCCGCATTGGTAAACGCTTACCAAGGTCGAAATGTAGATGAGTACCTACCTTAAAATATCAAGATTCTTCCGTGTTTCAGAAACCTTGTTAGGTTGTTGATCTAGTTTTTCGCAGTTGTGTACTCTTGACAGAGTGGTCGTGGTCATGTTTCGGTCGAGTTCTGCGCCACTGCCTTTCTTGCGATATGACGCCATGCAGCTCTGTGTTTGTCGGCTTGTGAGGTTGTTGGTATCAGCTGGCTTTTACAAATCTTTGACAGACGTTACAGACTCATCAACGCCATCTAGCTTGCAAACAAGAACTGAACAACGCTTCTTCCTTTAATCCGAATGGCTTTCAGATACTGTTTTAGTGATATCATCATCATTTCAGCCGAAAGACATCCACTGTTGGTCATATGCCTCCAGTCCTCCACAAGTGTCGCCACAATGAACAGTCCTATATATCTCGTATAAATCGGATTCCCGCCATCCTTACCAAGTTATCAGCCTACTCGTAGGAGTCCTTCCAACGCTTTTTCTGCCATCTTTTTCGTGAAATAGCTATACCAATAGGAAAAGAACTAATAAACAAACAGACTATAGATAGACATAGCAAAATCAACAAAACTAGAAAGTAACAAAAAAAGCAATAGCTGTTTAGTATAATAATTTATATCCCTTAGATTTATGTCCGTGCCCGCATAATCCCAAATGGATTCATTCAATAAAAAGCCACGACCTTACGATGAAGCGTGACCACGTCCATTGTAGCCACAATGGCGGCAAATCACACCATTGCTCAGAATAAATGGACGCTATTGACAATTAATTTCCTATTGATGTTGTAAGAAGTTGTCAATTACTGTATTTAATTGGAAGTTATCCCTTCGTACCCCTCAGGATTTTATTGGTAGAACTGAGTTAACAAAATCAGACAAAAGATTTGGTTGGTTCTGTCCGACTCGGACTACAACTTTATTCATCGGCAAATAGGTACAATTTTTTTTTCAATAACAGTTTGGATCACAAGTAATTTATCAAAGATACGACGCCGAAGGTACGACTAGTACGACTTCTTGTAACAAAACGTTTTCGATAGAATTGTAAATGATTGATCAAAATTTGGCTCTCCAAACTTTTTTTCGGCTTATTTTCAAACATTGTTCGGATACAAATTAAGTAGCTACCTATTTAGGTTTTAAACCAAAGTTCCACAATGAATAACAATGGCAATTGTATTTAGATATAAAACAGGTATTAAAAAATTATCAAAATAAGTACTACATCCGCTTGAAAATTAAAACGAAACAAATTGAAGTAGTATTATTTACGAAACCAGCTGCAACGCAATAACAATTAATTTAAATACAATTGGCAATGTAATAACAAAGAAAATGAAGAGGAAAACATTTAAGTTATTATAAATTGTTCCTACCTATTTTATTAATTTCGTAATTATACATAAAAGGAATTATTATATACCTACTGGAAGAACTACAAGTCAAAGTCGGCTGAATTAAAAAATCCTCTGCTGGACTTGGTAATAGTATTTATAAACATGTGGTTACTAAATTATTATGGACCCTTTAGTTCGGTAGTCACAACTCTAAATTGATAGTTAAGTATGTAATAAAGAGTAGAGAGACCTATTTTAACCTATCACATACCCACAAAACGAGACACAATAGTAAAACAATAACAGCGCGGTCTCATAGGACCGGTCGGGGATTCATAAACTGAAATGGTTTTAATATTTGCTACAATAAGTAACTCTGTTAACCGACCCACAATTTTTTTTACGCAACGTAGCATAAAAAATTACAAGGTTTTTTGTCCCACAAATAATTTCACACAATTTAAAAGCAGTGTTCGTTTTTTAAACTTTGTATAATAGCATTAAAGATGAAACATCAACCGGTTGGAATTAAACACAAGTGGTCTTTAGTCAGTCATATTAAGAGTTCGACCTTAAGATATGATATGAGGGCAATGAAGTCAGGTCAAGGGTCATAAGACCCACTTTTAGGACCCGACTCCGTTTAGATTCGTGTGAATTTTTTAAGATAAAACAATGTTTTGGTGAATTCATAAAAATAAACACGTGTAACAATGAAGATAATGATAATAAAGATACAAATATTATTCTTTTTGATAATATTCACAATTAGTACTTATAGATACATTTTTTATCGTTAAATGCTGACTGTATTTATAATTATATCAAAATAACACTGAGTAACAAGTAAAAAAAATAGTCACATTGTGACAGTTTTTTTACAAAATAACTAAGTACCAGTCCTATATTTTGATTCAAACATCGTTTTATTATTTCCTGCATTAATCCATCATGATTAGATAAAGATCTTGATTTGATTTATTTAATTCGTGGGAATGAATGACTTTTCGCATTGTCAGCGGCCATTATTTTTTTAAGTTATGGCATGGAATTATGAAGTGACATTATAATAGAGTATACAACTCTGTTATAATGACATAGGGGTCGCCATATAATAAGGGGGCCTATTAACAGCCGCTTGGACATGTCTTGCCAGTTAAAAAAAAATACTGACGGTGTAGTGGCAGTTGTTTATGACACAATTATTTTAACGTCCTTGTTATTTTTTAAGCAAGTATGTGGTGTAGTTAGAGCAATAAAAGGTTTTTATAGGTTTTACAGTAGCACTTGTAGTAAACGTGAGCTTTTTTGTGTGTGGGCCTTTGTTGAGTCTTAATAGTATTATGTGTGCGTGTGACTTCAATGCTTAATCAAAATGTTAGATATGTATGTATTCGTATTATCATAGTAATTATGGATAACAATAAAGATTTGAGATTAATTAAGTAACTAACTACTCGTACGTCAACCACGACGGACATCGTAACAAAATGGCAGGTTCAAAAATGACCGTAGTTTTTATTTTACAGTACCATAAACAATAGCTTTTTTGCTTTACGTATAACTTAACTTACAAATGCGTTCTAGGTACCCATTAGCATAAAATATTAGCTGCTGGGAATAACTAGCTTATATACATATAATACACTAGCAACCCGCCCCGGATTCACACAGGTGCAAAATTATCAATGTTACTCTACTATATTACGCATGTATTATACATATTCTTTAATCCTTTTATTAATTTAATAAAAACAGAAACCGTCGCGTATTTTTAAAAATCTAAGCATATATTGGGATAGACAGACAGCGGGAAGCAACTTTGTTTTATACTATGTAATGATGATTATATCTGTATAAATAATAATAACTCTATTGTTGGCGATTACTATGCTCTCTCCAAGTGAAGATTGACATCCGTGACGTCACTACTTCACCAGGACGACTTTGGGGAACATGGAAAAACCGAAAGGTTGTCACCGTGTCCCCCAGATCGAAGGCAACGAAGGAACGGGGTAGGGGTTTAGTCAGTGAGTCTGACACACCCTCCCGCTCCGCCCAAGAGTGGGAGAAGTCATTCCGATGGTTCCCCTTCCATAAAAAAAAACCATAGCGACTTGTTTATGGTCGGCCAGGACGGAGGCGGACTGCTTACACTGCGGAATCCTAAGCACAGACGTAAACATCAGATAAACTCATGAACAAAGGCAGCATTGTGACCATTTCATATTAAAATTAAATTACTCGTGTTTTTCAACCCACCTTTGTTACATTGAGTCGTAATGATGTGTTTACTTTTTTTTGTTTACTTTTAAAGAGATTAATAGTATTATTTCAGGGAACAGTACCCATAACACAAATACCTTATTGTAATACTTTCTTTCGTTAGTAAATGTTTTGTTTGCACTTCCTATATTGCCTTGGTGGTAGGCAAAAGCTTCTACCATAACTAGGTGTAGAAAATAGGGTTAGGGAGCAGAAAATAGTTAGAAAACACGTTGGGGCTCACCAAGGTCGATGCCTGCTAGGGTCAAAGAAAAGCTTCTGAAAAAGATACTTGTGGTCCTATTATGCAAAAGGCAATTACCTACTGAAGGAATATAGGTACCTAAGTATGGTTTTAGGCAGTAAAATTCTTATACCCCCCTTTCCTTTCCAAGATGATTTCCCAAATAAAAAAAAAACTATTTCATGCCCAGTAACCGACTAGAGAGAGTCCATTTTTTAAATAATATAAACTAGGTCTTATCTGCGAACCCACCTGATGATAAGCAGTGATGCGATCGTTGATGGAGATACACACTAGTTTATTATTATAGGACCCTATTCACTCTAACCTAGAAGACATTTACATTATAATCGTTCGGGAAGAAAGCAACATGCAAATTCCACAACTTTCACACAACGCCATCTAGTCTCAAACTAAGCAGAGCTTGTGCTATGACTGATATTGAACAGTGAATCAAATGGCTCTAGCCCTTCGTAGTTATTTAATCTTTCGAGTACCGTAATTAAAGACATAATAGAAAGACAATAGGTGCGCGGACGCCGGCGTCCGTTCGGGGCTCAACAGATTAAGTATTTAGTTAACACTATGGATAAAAGCAGCGGCACTCCTATATTGTATGCACCTCGTTCAATGGTAACAAGGTCACTAGGTCAGGTTGTGACCAAAACACGTGTAAAGTCGACGTTTAAGGGCCTACTAATGGTATTGTGCCAGCCAAAGCAAATATTTTTCGACAGTAAACCCGTTTAATGGGTTAAGTGAAAGTTGGCTTGATTCACTTGTACCTATGTTAAATGTTAAAACTTTTCTTTTCTCTTTATAAAGTTACTCTATGCTAAAGCTTTATGGGAGAGTTTCTCAATTGAGTATTTTGAGTTAAGAACATCTCAAATTCTCAAACGCTAATGCCAAATTTTGACCGGTTTGCAGGCTTGAGTTTGAGAAAACCTCAAATGCATTTAAATCAGAAATAGGGCTATAGGTAACCTAAGAACCCGGGGTTTAACTTTATGAGAGACTGGGGCGTGAAATACTGGTCGCAGGATCCTTCCTTTTCAACTAAGGTTTGCAGGACCGAACACTGTTCTATCTACGTACTTACCTCTAAAGTTTGATGTTTTGTGTTTAGGTAGGTTATAAAATAATATTGTTAATTTAAAAGGATAAAACTAAAGCTAAAGCTATTTCTATTATTATTGTTACCACAACCAAAAGTCATATCAACCAAGTAAACAAATATTGAAGGGCATTATCCTTTATTCTTTAACGAACTTGTGCTAGCGACCACGCCCAAGTAAAAGTAGGTTTATCCATACATTTTTTGGATCCTAGTTTGATACCCTTAAGGGCTGAATTTTGGAAAATCCTCTCTGAGCGCTCGCCTACTTCATAAAAGGAAGCCTAAAAATAAAAGCCTAAGAATAAAAGAAAGAAGAAGAAGTAAAATTCACGCTCCTAGTCTCAGCAGTTTTGGCTGTGCGTTGATATGTCCGTCAGTCAGTTTCTCCTTTTATTTAAATAAATAATATAATATATCGGTGAGCTGTGAGGAAGACGCAGTTCCAACAATAAACTATTTACATAAGATTTTAAAATATTTTCTAAAGAAATCCTCTGTTCGCCCTTGGCGTAATTGCATTTGTATAGAATACGTGTGAAGAATGGAATTGTACTAATGAGTGCCATCAAGAATGCGTGAATGCTGTGTTATATAAATAATTGTTTTCCGTCATAATCAAAGTCACCTAATTAACATAAGTCTTCTTCACCGAGGCCACCGGAAGTTTACCTTTAACTTAAACGAGACTAGAAAATCTTGTGTAATTTATGTAGTTAAGTCCTTTTTTTACGTGCGAAATAATCAAAAGATTCATTGCACTCTGGAGCGAGAGGAAATGTCAGACTTTTACAGACTCAAAACCGACTTTTAGTTGTCCATTGCGGTCGAGGGTCACGGTTGCTTTTAGGAACAATAAATACCTCAGCCCTTGTAGGATTTTATGCATCCTGAGTGTGTAAATTCTGTGGTAAATAAATTCAAATAGTTTTGGCTAGCTAGCAATAAACCTCTATGATGGTATGTAACCTTCCGTAAAATACGTATTTTTTCAGTTTTTTTCATCAGTTAGGTGTTTACCACACTTACGTACTTTTCACCAGGTAGGTACAGGCACTATCAGATACCTACCCAGCTGACAAAATAGGTAATTATATAAGAATTTACTAGGCATAATGTAATCGCGTAATGACGGATTCGTATATTTTCTCAACGGCAGATTGCCCATGGCCCATGAGTAATTATAGGTTAAAAGTCGTATATCTAATCATTGGGTTAAAGCCAACACTAATATTGGCATGACCCGATTTTTTACAGCTTGTTGGTACTTCCTTAGTCCCGAGTTTCTGAGGTACCTTAGACCGTTTTCACATTATCCGATCCGATATCGGTATCGGACGCCGATCCGATATCGGGGTAAGTAAAATGTATAAAATATGTACCTATCTTTCATATTGTCCGATCCGATATCGGATATCGGAGCACGGCATTTCATACATTTTACTTACCCCGATATCGGATCGGCGTCCGATACCGATATCGGATCGGATAATGTGAAAACGGTCTATTCTTAAAAACCGTGCTATTTTAGCCCATAGTTGTCAGCAAACATGTCCTGCTCAATCAAATCCACTTAAGTTAGGCAGGCTTCTGACCCACAGCCACATTAGCTATGCTGGTTTTGGAAGGCAGTATAGTACCTATTTGGGAGCGCAAATTAGTGCTTGAAACTCGATCCGTTAAGACCTATCATACTGCGCACCATTGCTCCTTGGCGAACTATCAGTTTGGACTGCAGAATCTTAGTCAAAACACGCCATAGGTCAAGACGGGATAAACAAAAAAAAAAAACAAATCCTCATTTTGTAATCAGGACGGATAACTTCTAAGTGCGCCACAAGTCTTGTAATCGGGACGTAAAAATCATTTCCTTGTTTTTGTCAATAAAAATATGTATATCTACTTTACACAATTGGTTATTATGAGTTAGAAGTGGAACTTCATAATAATAATAATAATACTCCGCCGACCGAATTTCGATCACACTGCCCAATCTCAACAGAGATCAGCCAAGTACGCAGGAGATATTATTATAGTGCATAAGTGTGTGCGCAAACACAGGTGCACTCTCTGTTCCTTTGCTCTCATAACTACCACTCTCTAACTTCATACCAAATTACCTAAAGATTTGCAAAGTCCAACACAGCGACAATGATTTCTTAATATATTAATTTAATACACATTGGTATTTCTATTATGACATGAATATCTTAATGTCGATGCAATAAAAAATGCATTACTTCAATCATTCGAAAAATATGTTTATGCAATCAAAATCAAATTACCTAGCATGAAGATTTTTTTATTTTTTGCAACACTGTATTGATGTTGAAATATACCGACTGTTGTGAAGTTATAAAAGAGGTGGAGGAGTGATAATTAGGAATTTGGAAGAAGAGGGAGTAGAGAGAGAGAGTAGAAGGTATATAAACGAGTGTTTCTTGTGAGGTATGAATATTAAAATTAAAAAAACTAGTATGCCGATAAAAAGGTACAAAGACAAAGTAATAAAGAAAAGAAAAAAAGTAATAGAAAGGACTATGAAATAAAATAATGCAAGTCGTGTTAAATAGATACTCGAACATAAAATAGTCATACAAAAATAGTACCAGTACAAAAATAACACTATCAATGTAGTTAGACCTATTTATTTATCTGGTGGTAGGACAACGAACCGCCTTTAAGTAAAAATAAAAAGCCTTTTAACACAGGGCTGAGCTAAACCGGTTTAACTTGTAAGGGCAATAAACTTATCCATTGAGGAATTAAATCTGCAAAACCTCTCAGTCAGTATCTATAGGGTTTCCAGCTCGCTAATTGAAAGTCAGACTCCCTAACTTTCTAACCTTTTGGCAAAGTTAGGGACATCTGGTCTGACCTTTGCAACAGATTGACCTTTTAAAATCAGGACGAAGTAGAAACTATTTGTTGCTACAGTTTTCAGGTTACTGTATCCTATAAATGTCAGGGGTTTTTATGGTATCCTGGCCCAACAATGTTAGCGTAGATTCCTTGAAGCTGAAATAAAAATGTTATGTTTTTCTTCTACCTATATTTGCCATCGGTAGTCCGACTATACCTAAGCGAATTAAAACTAATTAAAACTAATTCGCTTAGGTTAGGTTAGTTAAAAAAATCAAAGTTGTGTTGGAACAGCCAATGCTGCTCCTTCTACTTACATATATTATGATATCTCTTCAGCCTTTTTACCACCACTGTGGGGTTTAATAATTTAGCAACAATTGGGTTCAGATGGTGAAGCTTTCCTTTGATAGCTCTAATCCACGAGGTCATTGACGGCAAATTGAGACACTTAGTCGTGGATTTTAACGTTCCTAGTAATGAAAGGCGCATTAACTAGTAATAGTTTAAAATTAACTACTATCTTGACCTTACGGTCAAAATAGTATTTTGAACTCTTTGAAAACTATGCACTTACGCAGCTGGATTTTCGTACGTGCATATTGGCTTTAAGACTGTGTTGTAAATAAGCAGTTTATTATTCATAAAGAGAACCTACAGAATTTCTTCCCATTAGGTAAACAATATAAGTTGCAAAACTTGTAGTTTATCAATTCTCCCTTATTTTTTATATAGAACAATGTTTTTTTACCTCTTTTTTTGGGGGTGGGGGGGGGGTTATCTACTCAGGTATGCCAACCCCAAACAATGTTACCAAAAGCTTTTCTGTCTCGCTTAGTCGGAAGGATGCATTAATTAGGGCGATCGTCCTTAATCGAAAGTCGTGAAGCCCTTCAAGTGGCTTCACATCCTTGTTAGTAGTGGCTTCAAGTTTCACTTTTAAGATGTGACCGACACATAATACAGTATTATTATGAAGCAGCTTTAACCAGAGTGCCTAGTACCAGAGTTCATTTTACGTTAACGCAATCGACAACTTCATGACTTTCGGCTCTGACACTCCAAGCTTTTAACTAATCAGCGAGCCAAATGCGGTAAACCTTTCGATCGCGTTAACGTTAAAATAACTCGTACTAAGACTTCATTGCGGCTTCGCTCTTGTGAAATACTTCACAGATAAAGATTTTTCGGATAAAAATTTCATTTGTGTCAGTGTTCGGTTTGTAAAGTAACTTTAAATCAAAATTCATGATCCACGTTCTGCATACCGACACACAACAAATGCATTTGTAATATTAGTTGCATAAATAAGGTAGAACAATGAATGATTAAATACTGTAAGCCTTTGGAATTTGAATGTTTATGAAGATAAACTCGTGACTTGATAGATGTTTATAAGACTTTTGGTTTAATATTTCTATAGCTACGTCATTATCATAATAATTGGCAGAGGAACATTATTAAATGTTTTAAATATTTTCCTCTCCATAATTAAAACCTAATCTAAATTTGCTCAACCCAAAGACTATAGCTCAACCCTTTTAAAAGTATGGGGATATTTGTTTGACTAGTCCTAAAACCTAATCTAAATGGGCATACCCTTTTACCCAAGTCCCTTTAGACAAATCCGTTACCTAAGGTTCATTTCTCATACGATCTCCTTCGATAATACCGCCGAAGTAATGGCAATAGTCAACTGGCACAGATCACAAAGGTACATTCATGTCGGTCGAGAAGCAATACACGGTGCGATGATGCAACGCAACCATTGGTGCCGCTGTTTCTCATTTTCTATACCGTACGTATTGTGTAATAGAAATATGAAAGTGTTTTATTCATTGTTATTGTGCTTTCATTAAGTTAACGGTGATATTAAACATACTGGTGTCTGATTTCGTAAAGTTGTATTATTTATTTTAATTGAATCAAACTTTCACGGTTTGAGAAATGGATGTCTAAAAATTATAAGCTTTAAAGTTTCTGATTTCTGTTAAAACTTTGAATTATAACTTTATTAATTACTCAGATACCCGCGAAACGAGACACAATAGTAAAACAATAACAGCGCGGTCTCATAGGACCGGTTGGGGATTCAAACGTTATTACCTACTCTAGATCAACTCTAAAATTTTTATATGTTGATTTTAAAGATGACTGTCTGCTAGGACAGAAAGAAATTCATAGTTTAGGAGTCTAGGTGTCAAGTTTTGTGCGTCTTTAATTTGTAAACTTTACCAATATAAGCATGCTGTAAGGACTTGCCAATAAACTATTATTAATACTTACTTATAGGTAAATTGGGACTAGTCAAACTGTCAAACGCAATGGCATAACTCACTGCAGAAGTGTGTCAGTGACCCAAATACATGCCTAAGTATTGTTTACGAATACTTATAGAAAAATATCAATAGCGCTCAAAATACACCGAATCTTATTGTGTGTAAGCCATTAATATTCGAACCCAATCTAAATAACAATGGGGCAATCGGTACTTGATGGTACCTACCTAACTTTGACCTAGACGAAGAGTTGGGAAACATTGTTCGAAAATTTTCGCACCACCCATCGGTATAAATGGGTAGTGCGAAAATTTACACTTGTGGGTAGTGTAAAAGTGAGTAGCATAAAATAAATGAGCAACACTATTTACTTTTAAAATTAACGAAATACCTTTTTTATTTGTCTTTCATTTAATTCTGTTTTTGTTTTCATTGTCATATCTATACTTAAAATATAAAAGTAGAAATGTGGAGCCATAAACATCGCGGTTGAGTGTAGAAAAACTTCCTACACTACTGCGGTTTCGATCCCCAGCTAGGATAATATTTTTTCTTTTATTTTTATAATTATTATTCGATGGTATTTCCAAAATAATAATAATATAATGAATTTTTGCATATTTTTTACAAAACATCGACAATTTTATTCAATACTTTTTTATTACCTCTTTTTTTCTAGAAAATAATTTATACCTCTAATGACATAAAAACTATAAGTTTTTTACACAGTATTCCAAAGACCTTGCAGATTTTTTTTTTTGCAATAGTAAATCATCATCAGGCTAGATTGTAATTAAAAATTTAGTTACGGACAAAAACTGGTAAGATGAGTACGCATACTGCAATAGCCAAATAAATGAAGAATCCTTGATTAGTTTAACTCTTACTTCCTTGTTTACGGATGATATGTTCAGTCATAATACTCCGCTTTTCGAATAATTCAATAATAATCATAATGTTCTACAACTTTCACATACCGTCCTGTAGTCCCAAACTAAGTAGAGCTCGTGCTATACATACTTATTTATTTCTAAGTTATAGATCGTGTTCATCACACAAACATTTATCTTGAGTGAAAATCGAACCCACGACGTCCGGCATAGCAGTCAAATCCACTAAAAACTAGACCAACAGGCCAGTCGAAGTCAAAGCTATCCGCCTTACATCTAAAATTTGAAATGCTAACCACCGCCCATGGACTTGATCTAAAATTTAATATAGAGTGACTTTGGGTGGCTTTGCGAGATGCTAAATCGATACCTATACCATTAGTCTACTTACTATCGTAGTAAATTCCTATCAAGTCAAACTTTGTGAAATAAAAAAACACAGTAAAATGTTTAAAGCTTGTAACCAAAGGCCAAACAAATTAATAAAACTTGGTTTTTTAACTAATGAAGTATGCGTGATCAACTCCCTTTAAAACGACTTAAAAGGCAACAGGTTTTCCGATTGCGAAACTCTTGTTTACCAATACAATGCTCCATCTCATCTCTTAGCGTGTGATAGACAAGGACAGTGTATCGGAGGCTGTAGGTACAGTATAGGTAGGCGCGAACTATTTGAGTCAAGGGAATTGCGTTAGATGTAGAGATGGGCTTAATAGACTAGTGTTTTGTTCGAATAGTTGTTCAATTAGGCCAAAATGGATAACTTATTTGTACCTACGCGACTTGCTGTGTTTTTTAGTTTCAGTTGTTTATGATAAATCAACTCGTGCTTAACGTACACTTGATAAAAATAAAGATTAAAATAAAAAAAGTAGCATACAAGTAATTATATTTTATCTAACCCAAGTTTTTGCCAAAGAATGACCGTATCTTTGACCTTTCGATAAAAATTAACAAACAACAGTACAGTAGGTATACGATTACAAATTAGGAACATAACAAAATAGTGTTTAAATTCCAGCATTAATTACTAAAAAAAATATTTGTGTAAACATTCGATGAGTAGGTACCTAGACTTATTTATTAACATGATTGAGTTAGTGTAAATGTAGTTTTAATTAGTTAAGTGTCAATTAATTAATTAAGAATCAATTTTTCATGTTATTTCTATGTTAAATAAACTATAGGACTTATTTTAGAAAAAAAAAACATGATTGATTAAATTATTCGAATTGAAAGTTCTTGACCAAAAGTTTCGAATAATTTGTTTGGCCTTTGCCCATCACTAGTTCGAAGGGTACATACCGCACATACAACGTTAAGGCTTTGCGGTTCTGAACCGGTTGAGGACTTTTTGTTGAAGTCGTGTTAATCAATGAGGCACCACTTACATGGGGTTTCCGAAGGCCAAGCGTTACCGAGAAGGTACTCTGCTATTATTTGCCTATAGGTAGTACTTGTATGTGGATCACGTCATTAGTATTGATTGAAATTCGATCGGTAAAGGAATAGAGATTATTAGATAAACTACTTTAAATGAAATAGTTAACGTGATTATCAATCATAGTTAGCTATGTACTTAATCTTTATTTTTAAGTAGGTACTTGATTTTTATCCAGTAATGTTAGTCATCGATGTTAGCCGGATCACAGGTACCTATTAAAAAAAAGTACAAAAAATCAGTTAGGTACTAAAAACGGATCTTCCTTTTGAATACCAGAACTAGACACTTTCCTACCTAAAGGTTCTGCGTATTGCTTTACATTCTACTTTGTGTTAGACTTTACTGAATGTGCAGATTCGATTCTTTAGCCCTTCGCAGTAAAGCCGGTTATTTCACTAATGTTCGAATCCCCAACCGGTCCTATCAGACCGCGCTGTTATTTTTTTACTATTGTGTCTCGTTTCACGGGTATGTGATAGATTAAGGGCCATGTGCACCGACATAAGTTTAAGATAACCATCTGATTAACGTCAATAACCGACGATAAGGAACAGGAAATATTGCTAAAACAGCCGTTTTAATATTAAAACAGTCGATTTGGTGTCGGTGAACATCGCCCTAAGAGCAACGTTAGGAAAAAGTTTCAAAAATGCATGTGTGACGAAATGCGCATGTGTGACGATATGCACATTTAATGACGAAATGTGTATTGGCAGTTAATTTTTAAATCTAACCGATCTTTCTAGTCTTTCTCGAGCCCGGATGAGGTCATTACCCATATTTTAACGTATTAGATTTAACCGCTTGATATTTTGTTATAGATTCCAAAAACCAGTTTCATCAATTTTATCATTCCATTGACCGATCATGAATATTTATTAAATGACACGTAATATCGTTATGGTTCAAAAATATCATTCTCTATATACTTAGAGCTGTCATTAGGTACTTCGCAGACAAATTGTCTCATTTCCTACTACAAAATAAAATCAACTACTACAACATTTCTGTTATGTTAGAAATACTAGAAGATTTGTGTGGAAGAGCCGATCTGACACACTCGGCTTGTTACACATGTTACACAAGGATTTTATGCAGCAGTTAATTGACTTATACAGCTCGTCATGTAACTTAAAGCTACAAACACACTATAATGTCGTGCAGTCATGGAGTGGCGCGGGATACACCAATCAAACGACTCTATGCTATATCACATCGCATTTTGTAGCCAATCACTCGTGTCAGTAGGTGCCACGATACGACAAAAACAATGTGAACCCGTCTTAACTGACAAGGCATCTGTT
Source organism: Mythimna separata (assembly GCA_030763345.1). Classification (NCBI taxonomy): domain Eukaryota; kingdom Metazoa; phylum Arthropoda; class Insecta; order Lepidoptera; family Noctuidae; genus Mythimna; species Mythimna separata. The sequence continues at coordinate 12,262,809 of CM061187.1, read as the reverse complement.
TACTTCTAAACAACACGATATTATTCTAGATTTATCGTAACAGGTTAACAACAAAGTAATTTTCCTCTTACGCAGTTGCATTGACAATTGAAAGGGCGTATGTACTTACTAACGCCATAACATTATACAATGGCATCACAAAGGAATTGTCTATGTACTTAGGCGACATGATCAGCATACGTAGGTACCTACATAATATAGTTTTGTTTACATAATTTGTTTATTTACTTGTGTTTCTAACAGAACGGGAAGTCTTAAATAAGTACATACTTACTTATGATTTCTCTATGACTGGACTGCGCATTCACATAACAACCAGAAATGTATTAATTTATTGTACTGTGTCCAGCAATAAAGATTAAGAAAAAAAAAATGACTTTCTTGATGTAGGTAACTGTTGAAGCTGAAATATGGCGCTGTTAGGTATTATTTAAAAATTAACAAAACAAAATTTTTTACTTTCTGTAGAAGGATTCATTGTTTCTGAACTACAAGACTATTAAAATAGCTACGACTAACCCGTGAAAATAATTATAGTCAGATATAAACATTGATAAATAAGTTAATCTGTTTTAATATTTTTACGATTGCCATATTTATTTACTCTTAATGTGTATAACTGAACCGAAAAATTACAATATGCTTGAATGTAAAATTAACTAAATCTGCTGACGTAAATATTTTGTTTATGACCGCCAAAAATATAACAAGTACTACGAGTTAATGTCATGAACTCGTGAGATTAAATCAAAGCGAGATAATTATCGATATAGATATCTCATATATTTTTATTATCTGGTGACATATACATATGTACAAGTAAATAATTAGGTAAATATCTTCAAGCACGTGTAAAAAGGGGAATGAGAGAAGTCATTCTCCAATTCGGTATTTAATAAAAAAATATAATATTCCTATTCCCTGGTGATAGCTTGCTGGAATAACTAACAATCCACGGTGCTATGTCCAGAGATGTGAAGTGGTGACAATAAAGCCTCCTGGTAGCGACTGGGAATATACCGAAAATTCGTCCACATCACGGTCAATGGGAAAAATGACAATAATACTGACAGCATTGCCACGTAAAATGTTAATGCTGAAATGTTTAGTTATGTCGTAACTATGTAAAAAATGGAATTCGAAGAAGAAAAAAATCAAGTAGGTGCACAAAGTATACGACGTAAGTATTATTTTCTTGTTTTTTACGAAGGTACCTAACAGTTATACCTACGTAAGGAAAATAAATGATAATAAACAGTGATTCACAGACCGCTTAAACCTTGAGAGGTGCCCATTATTTTTTTTTTATTAACATTTATCTCGAAGGTTGACACGTTTCAAGACATCGAAAAAAAAATATTTTCTTTACGGTTACGGATTTTGTAAAAAAATAACAATGAAAGAAACGGTTTATACAGATAAAAACTTGAAGATTTCTTATGATCTTTTCGAATAATATTCTTATTTACGACCTAAATGAGATGACATTCCTTTATTTGTACTTATAATAGCTTCTATCTTGACTGTTATTCGAATCGGTTCAATGATGGATGACGCAGTTTCTGCATTTATAAGTTTTTTTTTTCTGTAATCAACTGAGAATTTTGTTATAGAAACTGAGAATGTTGTTTCTGCTTCGACCTATATAAAATCTTTGAGTTCAAGAATTGTACAATCCCCGTAGATAGATTCTCTTGCGTGCAAAACCACAGTAACTTGTCTTCACAATAATTTATATGCACGCAAAGACAATCTCAACTTCGTACGTACAATCATCGTCATGATTCAAACTCGTTAACGATTGCAACGTCTTTCAAGTAAAGCGATAACTTTAAATTTGGCTTGCTCTATAAAGTAGCGATAACAGAAGAACGTGTTGAAGCTAACCCAGAAACGTTATCCAAAACCGAAGTAGTGCGTTTTCTTTGAATACATAGTATGCTATGGAAACTTCATTATTCAAGGACGATGGCAGAACCAAACTGGCACTAAGGCATTAAACTTAGTATAATTATTACCTCAAAAACCAAGTACATAATTCTGATTGTTCATGCTGAATGTTCTGAGCTTAAGTAGAGTCAGAGTTACTAGCGAGATGCATGCTCGAGCTCATAGCATTTGTACTTATATAATGTAATTTAACAGAAAATTTACAAGGGGACATCAGCTGAAGCCGTTAGATCCATTTTGACCGCTAAAGCAAATCTCGAAGCTCTAGATTATTTGGGATTTAAATAGTAGGTATTCCATTTTAAAATTGAGATTAGTCCAATCCAATTAAAGTCTGCTCAAGATACGAGAATACCTGCTTAGAACTTAAAAATACACCAAGAAATATTCGATTTGTCATCTATCTTCTACTACTAGCTAGTACCTACCTACTAAAATTACCTACTTACGTCACTTGTACTTATGAATAATGCAGAAAAGACAACAATTACCGTTGATGACGCTAGGAAACAATGGGAGAAAATGTATTGAGCATTCATTGATAATGTTTTTATGGCAGAACAATGAGCTCACGACTGGTTAACTGTTCTTCAATGACTAACCTGGTGAAGGAAAACTGTTTGTAGGTATTCAATCGAAAATACAATAAGATGTATTCAAGTATTATTGCAGGTACCCTTGACATCGTTCCGTGCCATCTCATATTTGGTTAACCAAATTAAATCGATTTTTTTTGCGTTTACTTACCAACATTATTAAGGTAGTCTATATTCTATTGGCTTTGATAAGGTTAAAACCGTTGGTCCTAGTTGTTATTCGTAGATCTTTGAAATGAATTACAGCTCTTAATAAGCTATACAGTGCGCCTCACCATCAACGATTGCATCACTGCTTACCATCAAGTGGGATCGCAGTCAAGCACTTGTTTATAACAATTTAAAAAAAAGATAGACGCAGGAACTTACCATCAGTCTATCCAAGGAGTATTGTGTTGGTCAGTAAATGGGTTGTGGATGTTTACTAGGCAGCTTCATGTAAAATATCAACCGCATCTAACCAGATGCGGTTTAGGCTGGAAGCCGAACTTTAGGTCGGCTAGTTGGAAAAAAGACCTTTATTGCCTTTCTGTATAAAAATATTTATAAGTTGGCATTTCTATAACTGTCATATATTCCGTATATTTTTTATGGAGGTCTATTTAAAAAAAAGCAATGCTATATTTCTACTGGAAGTATACGTTTTATCGTTCTCGTCTCGTAGATTCTTGTTTCCGGATTTACCAAGGATTTTGCTAGAGGTTATCTCAAGGATTGCATGACCTTAGCTTCACCCACGCACAATAGTTAGCAAGTTTTTATAAAATTTAAAATAGGTCAAGTTCGTTTGTTACCATAAAGATCGTGTTATAATAATTGCATAGAGCGATGCAAGACTCCCGGGAGCCTCGCCACGACAATAATATTATGTAAATAGATGGTTGATTATATTATTACATCCTATCTATTATACGTTTTATTAGGCCACGCTGTCACATAATTTCGTAGACTATGAAACTCTATCGACGAAGCGGCAATGTCGCCGTCGCCGCGTCGTCGGTCGTGCCTTTGCCGCTTCGCCGACTGAGCTTCATAGATTTGTACGCAAGCTTCACGCAGGCGTACACCAAGCGTAAAATAAAGCTACGCGTCTATAGACAGTAGGCCTTATCTTACAAAAAATAGCATTGCCTATATGAGGGTGTTTTATTTGGTGAAAAATCTTCAGAAAAACTTCTCTCGCTCTTGGGCGGAGCTCAAGGGCGAGAGTATGAGACTTTTACTGACTAAAACCCACTACTTTGTTCCTTCTTTGCCTTCGTCCCAGGGTCCCACATTTTCTGTTCAGAAGCAAACCCATGGCCCCAGAGGCTTTGACCGTGCTGGAACCCTACTGTTTTATGACCTTACAATAAACAAAACACAATCGCAATTCTCATTTTCTCTTTTCGAATTCCAGGAGAGCCAGTACGCTGTTGGACGTGTTCCTCAGATCTGAACCCGCTGTGCAACGACCCCTTCCTCGCTGGAAGGTCAGACAACTCCTACCTGTTCCGTCTGGAGAACTGTGACTCTAATGCTGGGGCCACTTACCCGTACCTGACTTCATCCAAGTCTGCTTGCAAGAAGATGAAGAAATACAGTAAGTTTTATCTTTCTTTATAAATCTTAGAGAGCGAGCTTCTTGTCGTGATTGGGTGCAAATCCATGTTCCATATAGCTATATTATTATTGATACAGCCTTATAATGTTCCCTGCTGGGACTTAGGCCTACTCTTTCTGAGAGAGAGAATGGGCCGTAATCCGCACGTGGGCCCAGTACGAGTTAGTGGATGCCACATGTCTTCGAACTTACATGCCGGTTTCCTCGCGATGTTTTCGTTCGCCGTTTTAAGAGCAGCTTGACCTACAACTCCTAAGTCACGGCCGTTACCGATGGGCCACCACGCTCCTGGAAGCTATTATACCAAAGGGCTCAGAAACTCCTACTCAGCCTCCACGAGAGGTCCAACTAGGAAGTATGAGCCAACGTGTTCTGATCGTAAATCGTCGCATTGACTATCAACTAACAACAGGTGACAGTAATTGATTGGTACGAGTAGTGATGCTATATTTCGACAGCTGACATCATTTGTATGCCGCAGCGGTTAAAACTGTCATTTGTGTGCATTATGTCATGGTCTGTTTACAAACAAACGTCACCGCATGAGTCAGTCAGTTAGTAGCTGCAGGTATAGATGAGGTGTATGTGCAGTAAAACCATTTTGGTTTTGAGGGATGACTCAAAAACCCACAATATGCGCACAACTTACGTAGGTACGTTTGGGGGTAAGTGGAACAGAGAGTAAAGTTATAGTAAAGTCCTCAGTCATACCTCAATTGAAAAGGGAGGATCCTTGGACCTACTTACCTAGTTTGGGGCAATAGCCCAAACAGACGACCCGGACGACATCATCAATATTTTGGTAGTTTTGGTGGTGTGTGTACCTACGTATTCGCTCTAGTCTACCGAGACAGGCGCCAATCCTTATTGAATGAATTTCTCTAGCATTTCTGTATTGCTGGCAGTATCTACGAGTAAGTACCTATAGAAAGTTACTCAGGAAATCCTTCTGGTACGTAGTTACATACTGGTATCAACCACAACTTTTTACATTCCTTATATAGGGAAGAAATGATCTAAGGCGTAGCAGGATACTGGCAAGCATGCCATTGCATGCACTGCATTTAAAAAAAACTTTAATAAACAAAGCTAGTTAGTAGTTGTTGACGCGTCGACTGGTTTGTGAACCGTAGAGTCGATTCTGAACTACAAACTAATACAAACACTTATGCACACAGCAAAGTTGTTAAAAATAACGGTAGTGCAACACGACAATGTCGTAAGGAGAAATAAAAATAGACGTACGCATTTAGAAGTGGCAATTTTAAAAAAAAGCTGCGTTGAATTTATAAGTAGAGATTAGGTAGCAATCGCATGTAAAATGCTGGATGTTTTGAATGAAAAAAAAAGCTGATGATTGTTAATGCTAAAATGTAATATGAACAAACAATTCAAATCATTGAAAAAATTCTTAGGTTTGCAGTGTCAGTTGTATTGAGAATAATGCCTAATCTACTTACTTGAAGAAGTACTTAATATTTTAACGTCACACCAAGACTAAAGAACGTTATTGTTAAACACGTTTGTCACAATTTAAATTAATAGTGAAAACATAAATACAATGCATACACGGTAAACTGATGATCTGTAGAAGGTCGCTGAAATCCGTTATGCCTATGGGAAAAGAACAGGACTAGTTCAGCTGTTCGGCAGAAAAGATCATAATGAACTAAGTCCATTGTCAATTAGTGCTTTTTGAATATGTACTCAATATGTGCCATTCAAGAATGCCTTTCAGGAATCTGATATTTCTTTTCCGAATATAAATAAATTACCATATACCTAAGTAGGTAAACCAAGTGTGTCAAGTATAATCACGTGCTTGAATGCAGTTAGGTACAATAAAATTATTTATAAAAGAAAGAAATGACGCATTTTGTAACAAAACATTAGATTGTTATGCCGGTCATGCATTCCAGAGGCAGTGAATGCGCATTTCTAAATATTTGAACAGATATAACGCTGGCAACTGTTACGAAGAAAATTCGGGACATTCAAATACAATACGGAAGAAAGTGATCAAAAATAGATAGAAAGCATGGCCGGATTGTAAGGTTAAAGCGGTAGTTGGGTATATAGGCACGGACAGAATTGTGACCAGCTTTTTATTAAGATGTTACCGAAATCTAGTAGGAAGAAATTGAGATTGGTAACATCAACATTAGGTAGGCCGTATGTGTAACCTACGTAGCATTCAACCGCGCATACTTTCATTGTTTCTAACTTCGTCTCTGAACTGCCAGTATTACAGTGTAGCCAATAAAACCGGTCAAGTGCAAGTTCGACTCGCATACAAAGGGAACCGTATCTACGCATTGTATTATTTGTTATTTTTAACGGGAATAGAAATACACACTGTAAAAATTACGGTTCATGAGATAGGAAGGCCCACTGACATAGAGAGTAGAACCTTTCGAGTATGGAACTCTGAACTCCGAGATTATTCAAATAAAGAATGCATCGTCGAGAATAAAAACCCTAGAACTAGAGTCCAGCAATTTTACGGTTCGTTACGTTTTAAAGCGGGCCCTTCGCGACCAGTTTACATTTGATAACCGTTACTAGACCGTTAAGTGACCCCAATAACTGCTATGGGCATAATCGTTGGTCGCATAAACGATTTGCCATGTGTTATAGGTTAAATCTAAATTCTGCAGGTGTATTCAGCATTAGGCGTATAAACATGAGTATGGGTCTTTTTTTATGGTTATAAACTAGCGCTTGACTGCGATCCCACCTGATGGTAAGCAGTGATGCAACCGTCGATGGTGAGGCGCACTAGTTTATTAAGAGCCTATTCACTCTAGCCTTGATGACACCCAAATTATAATCGGATAGAAAAATCGCAGCAGGCAGACTGTTCCCGTCCCTCGATGTACGCGGTATGAACGACGAGGCGAAACGCTTAGTCCGGACCGTAGGTCTTTTTATAAAGCCTCCTTACATAGTGTAGAGAAAATAATTGGCATAGTTATAGTCTGGTCTAAAATAGTCATCTTTTGTTACACAGCTCATGGTATGAGCTGTGTGTGAACGCCATAATAGATAAGAAGGCAGGAAGACAATTTGTGAGTTGACATTTTCTCATTTCAATGTCAAATGTTTCAGTTAATTATACATACCCGTGTTAGTACCTACCACTTCTATTGTTCGTTGTAATCGTCGCTAATTCCTGCTGTCATTTGTTTCGGTTCTAATTCTCCATCTTAGGGAAGCGGGCGTGACAAGGCCATAGATAATCATGGAAACCATAGTAAATATGGCTATTTTTTTATTAAAAAATGATTTACTTAATATTGTGACGAAGTTAGGATATTACCTAATTATAATTTAAGTTTTAACCATAGTGATACTCGTACAATGGATAAAACTTAACATATGTAGGTAGGTTATAGGTACCTAATTAATTAAAGAATCTAGTTATAGACGATAGTACAGCAACCAATAGGTAACCAACCATTATAACCAGTTTGCCAGACAGGAATTAAAGACAGTCCACTTCCAGAAGTAGGAAATTATCAAATAACATCTCCTGCTCTGGGTGGAGCGGCAAGGAGTGTCAGGCTTTTACTGAAGTAGAGATATACGAGTACAACCTAATAGGTAGGTACAACCGGATTTCCCGCTAGTTAATTACTCAGATACCCGCGAAACGAGACACAATAGTAAAACAATAACAGCGCGGTTTCATAGGACCGGTTGGGGATTCAAACGTTAAAAAAAGATTGCTTATCAGGTTTCTGATGGGCCCCCGATTTTGGGCGCGTTTCGCTCTTCCATATATGTAGGTAGGTTCCTAATCGCGAGCATTCAAAGCAGGAACACAGGTGACGCTCTAATTAGCACCTACGCCGCGGACCACAATACCTCTACAACTGCTAACTACTAATAAATTCCACGGATCGACTAATTAGGTACATGTACCATCTGATACAAAGGGTAATTTTAATTACTCCCGCTGTTAAGACAAATTAGGTCACGCTAGTCTGTAATTATCCACTTAGAGTCAAATCAGAGTATTTAAAGAATTTAAAACGTAGAAGTTTCAATGTTAAAGGTCGTTGTAGTTTAGAGGTATGCGGAATAAGGCCCACGTAAAGGAGGATCCTCCGAACAGATAGGTGTTGTCTCTGGTCCAGGCATCTGCTCGATAGTTTATTTCGGACTGTTCAATAGGTTTTAATTGCGAAGAGAACTCCGATACCGCGATGAAGGGATTTTTAGTTCCTATGTGGCGAACTAGATGTCGCTACAATAAAAAATAAATGTGACGTAGGTATGTAGGTACTTGTATAAGGCCAGCACAGTTGTTGAAACCTTTGTGAAGTCGAATAAAATGCCGATGAATGACGACTGTGAATAAAAGTATCTATTTAACAGTACTCATGAGTCATGACTGTTGGGTTCAATTCGACACACATCGAATTGATTTTATTGATCCTTTATACGAACTGCCTCGTTGGTCAAGTGGTCGCAAACATTACAGGCTTAGCTTGGGGTCCTGTTTTCAATGCTTTAGTTTTTACAATATGTATAGACTGTTCAGTAATAGTCTAGAATGGATTTGTGACTGGTTGATGGAATACCTATAGTATATTCACCCGTTACCTATCAATTTGTCCTAATCTACCCAGTTACCCACTATTCCTCTCCAGACACTACAGATCTCTTAGAGGCAATTCCTAATGACTGTAGTCAATACGAACTGTATCCACCCAACTAGCGTTGCCAGGCGTCCGGATAAAGCCGGACACGGTCAGGCTTCTTGGTTGTGTCCGGCCAAATTAGGTGGAGTACTTACGGCCTGTCCGTCTATTGTTAGGTTTTTTAAATTAGACCATTTTTTAGATTTTTCATGTGTTCTTGCAATTGCAAGCGTTTACAGACCAGATGACTCTTTATTTTATTAGACTGTAAAAAGTAAAACTTCACTGCATGAGATAAAAAAAAATGTCGGCCTTTTTACTCAAATATCCGGCTAAACTGGCTGGTTTGCCCAGCTTTTCGTTTTGAAGATTTGGCAACCCTACACCCAACAATGCAATAGGTACAATTATTCATTTGTTTCCCATTTTCTTTTCCAGTTAACGGCCAGCTGATCGTCAGCCGCGGCTGCACATGGAAGCGTCAGGACGACTACAGCACCTCCTGCCCCAGCGCCTCCAACGGACCCAACGAGATCACCTCTTTCTGCGAAACCTGCGAATACGACGGCTGCAACGGCGCTGCCACCATCAGCAAAACAATCGCCCTTCTAGCCGCTCCACTCACCCTCCTTCTCTTCAAGTAACCAACCTAACAAACACACCAATAAATAGTACAAATATATAGATTTTTATTGTCTACCTGGACCTTGCCGAAGTAAAACGCCTACTACACTACCCGTTTTTACGACCGGTCTACGTAGACTGCCGTTGAGTCTACGTACATGTAAGACCGTCTTACCCTTTTACACTACGCGGCGTAGACTAAGACCGTTCGTAAAAACGAGTGGCGTAATAGGCCTTTAACTCGCGTGGTACCCGGGTACCCACCGCAACAGTTTTAAACCTGTTTGTTTCACATCGAAATATTGTAAATTGTTTATATTTTAATAAATCTACGAATACTTCTGTGAATAATGTCTATAGTGAAAGCTTTTTCTTGCAATTTAATGTCACCTTATTAATAGGTAGGTACTTTTTTGTTCTCACTTGCTGGTTAAGGAGTTATTTTATCTGTAAATGTTTTATATGTTCGTTTCTGACTTACAATCTCTACTATAGATATATTTAGTTACATAAGAATATGAAATATGTATCTAATGTCAACTTTTATTAGCACTAACTCCGTTAGGTGCCTTATTTCTGGAAAATTAAATTGAAAAATATATTATTGTTAAGTATTTAAGATTAGTTTTGACCATTGAAGATCGACATCTAAGTTAAAACTTCAAATCGATTTATTAGACCACCTAAGTAAATGCTAATGTTGTTTTAATAAATTTATCGTAATTATTATGGTTTTCTTTTATTTTCAAAATATCCTAGTACCTATCAGTTGCAAAAACATTCCTTGATTGTAATTCATAAGGTTAAATTAAAGCAATAAATATAAAAGATATTATCATATATTTATGTCAACAGTATAAAAAGGATGGTTTATACAATAAATGGACGGGATTCAGTCTTATAAATCTAAATTATTTGTGTGCAACTTACAAAACAAGCTACTACACAAGCATTGATGTACAAAAATACAATTTTATCAAATACATACAAAATTATTTACTCTATTAGGTACATAATATTGTTTATAAACATTCAAAGGAGCCCACGTGTTGATTGTTTACCATTAAACAACTTTCTCTAAGCATAAAATTATCATAAATTAAGCTTTAAACGTAGCTTTCGTTTAATCGAGTCAATGGGCAGTGTGGGAGTGAAAGGTCAATTTGTACAGTCGTGTGTGCAGTACTTAACCTTATGCTACTCTAGACATAATTGAACTAGTTTAAAAGTTATAACCCCTACGCATTTACTCTTGAACTTTTTAGTATGGACAGATGATATGATAATGTAGCTTTCCTGAGCTTGACAATTCATATTATTGCATTAAATTAGCCAAAAAGAAGCCCGTTTTGATATTTGAGAAAGACCTAACTGAAAGATAGAATAAAAAGTTTTACATAAAATACCTTTTTTTTGGCGCCTTGTATAATATGATGGAATATATTGCGAGTATTCTTTTTACGCTTACTCTGTAGTTTTTTTTGTTTAAGCATGGGAATCATCAGAATGACTTCTCCCGCTCTTGGGCGGAGCAGTCCCTCCCGTGCCGTGGGAGGTACTGCTCCCCCCAAATGTCAGACTTTTCTTTCTTTTCGGAATACAATCCATGGCCCGGATGGCCCGAGGCTTCGACCCAGCTGGGGCGCTTATTTTTTAGAAGCAATGTCAAAACGGGACTTTTATTTTTTAACAACTTAAGCAAAAGCATCAACATCATCGTCACTACCAACTCACTCATCATCCAATAGATTAATGACGTAAATGCAGAAAAGTCTATATTTAAATTAGGTACATCTTCGTATCCACACATTGACCTATCTATACTTTTTTTCTGTAGGAGCCCTTGATACAACTGACAGACTTCACAAAGAAGGTTATTCAGCTGTATGCGTATTTTTTTTTTGTTAAATTTTAATCAGAATTTTGACATCATCATAAAATTTCGAATTGGTAGCCCTGCATCACGGAGTGGGTGCTAGACCATCCCTCCCCCTATGGATATTTATACAAACAATTAATAAATCTTAGTACGCCATTATTCTGTTGTATGAACTGATCGTATATAGAATTAAAAATAATATCATAGTTAGTTTGATTTGGCTCAAAGCAATAGAGATAACCACTAATTTCTGATGTTTTCCAATGTCTGAGGGACTATTCTCGTATTTTTATGGAATGTTCGCATTCGCATCGTAATCAATTCTAATTTTCCTAGTAAAATTTAACAGTTACTTGATATTGATTGACGCCAAGATATTGCGACTTTATTTAGAAAACAATTATTGAAGCTATAGCCTCCGTCTTTCTGATTTTCCAAGAAATGATTTTGAGTTATTACACTTTTTATTCCATGGCTATAAGATAAAGTCACCTTAGGGAATTAAGCCATTAATTTGTCTAAATCACACATACATACAAATTGTATCTGCTTATTAATGAATAACAGTTTTCTTATTTATTATACTCCTAAAAGCTGCTTAACATTTTATCATATATTATGTTTCTATACATAATTTAAAATTATTTTCTTGGACGGAATTAATTACAGTTTTTTGTGCTCTTAACATCTTTGGTGCCAGGACCCAGCATATAAATCGTAAGCTAATGAAAATCTAAAAATGTCAGTAGGTCAGTACTTAAGTTTGGACTCGAATCTCTAGAGTTGAGCTACATACTGGCTGGGCACAAGTCAACTATTATGTAGCTCTGCTACATAATTATAATAACAATCTGCAGACTGGTTGTATATGGGCATACAAATGACTTCTTGTTCTTGGCACCAAGTGTTAACTTGTTAAGCAATATATAAATTCATTATTCTTATATTTAAGTTAAGATTACTATCCTTCTAGTCTTTCTATTTATTGTATAATCATAGCTACCACTAACAGAAATGCAATTTTTTTTTAAAACCGTATGTGTAAGAATTTTACAATTGAAAACATAAATATTTTGAAAAGAAATATGACAGTGTGGAGCAATTAGTACACTGTTCTAAATTGTATTTTTATAGTCTTCTTTTACACAACTTAAACCCTTCAATTTAAAGTTTCTTATTGTTTTGAACTGTTAGTTTCTCAATTAAATATTAAATTTAATTGAGAAAGTGTTGCATAAGAAAATATATATACAATTCAAGCAAACAATATTGGTCTTAAAAATTATGATAACCACTTAAGGACGCCAGAGGTAAGTACAAAAAAGAATACAGGTAACGGGCTAAACATAGATGATGAATTGCAACCATCTTTACTGTTGCATGTGCAGTATTCAATGAATATGTTATATGTACCAGTTCTCATGAGACAAAATCTCTCGTCGCCTTGGATTCCAACGTCTCCCAGATACGCACAGTCTCTGAAGTATCGCCATTCTCCGTTTACTGAAAGTTAATAATAAGGAAATTAACTAGTGTATTTTATAAATAAATTTTTTGATTTTTTGTTTGGTTTCATTGGTGCTAGTTAATTATTATTTCTTTAACCTATTACATACCCGCAAAACGAGACACAATAGTAAAACCATAACAGTGCGGTCTCATAGGACCGGTCGGGGATTCATGAATTAATCAGATCAATATTTCAAGAGATTGTCCTTTACAGTTATAGGAATATTCATTATTTAATCAACTTTTAAACACCTATGTCGGATATATCTGACAAACACTCTCACATTTATTCCACCAGGGTCAAACATCCACAACCGAATATTCCATTTTGTTAGCTCTTATAAGAATAGCATATGAAAGCACTCTATGGACCAATCAGACACAAGCGGTTAACCTATCACATACCTGAGATACAATAGTAAAACAATAATAGTGCAATCTCATAGGACCGGATGGGGATTCATGAATTAAACGAGTAATCCAACATGAGTAGATCTATCAATGTTTTAGTATGCGAAGTACTATAAAAGAGACTGAACATGTTTTTTTAACGTTTGAATCCCCGACAGGTCTCATGAGACCGCGCTGTCATTGTCTTACTATTGTGTCTCGTTTCGCGGGTAGGAGAAGAGTTAAATTACAAAGCCATAAACCATTTAAAGGTTAAGGTAACCTTTGCTTTAATTAATATTCAACATGAAGGGAACTCACAGAACCTTGAAGAATTAGTTACCAAATATTTTCCGTTCACATATTAAACCAGTTAGAGACCCAACAAGTGCTTTGTCATATGAATTATATTGGTCCTTATCACCTATGGGAATAGAAAATAGCTTACAACCTGACAAATATCTACCACAATTGTATACAAACTGGTTATTTTATTTAATAGAAGTTCTTATTATTTTTCTTTTTTGATTAGCCCCATAGGTGAGTAGTTTTTTTACTGCTTGCCCACCAACCTAGTGATTTTATTTAAGAATCTTACAGTAAATGTGTGCACAGTATTGTGGGCCCATATTCTTTTGTTTTGGGTAGACAACCGAGGTTATCTATGTATCTGTTAGTAGTTTTACTTTAGAAAAAATAATAATGTAAACCCAACAGATTAGAACAGTATAAAAACTAATGAGACATAATGAGTCTGTTCATTGCTCCTTAGTTAAAGTTAATTTGAGTAGTCTGAATGATAACACAGGCATGTAGATGTGGAGACAATAGGAACTTATCCAATTGCTTAAAATAGGTTGCTACAATAAGGTGCTCTATACTGTTAGAAATACAAACCTTTTTGTCTGATCTTACGGCACATGGAAGGACGGACTCCCGGCAAATGAGACAACCCCTTCTCTTGTTTACAGTCCGTAATAGGCACCGTACTGTTGTCGAAAGGATCGGCGCATTTCGGGTCATTACTCGACCGGCAATTCCAGCATTTTATACTGAAAACTAACATAAACAAGTGTTATTTTGGCGTTACCGTACTTGGGCGTGACCATTGTTTATGAATGAAAAACTACACTTACCGTAAGGCATAAAGTTTAGAACGATGCAGATATATAAGAAATACTTTACACTGGTACACATGTTGATGATTAATTGTTTTGTTTATTGATAAATGTTATAATCGGCACAATTAAAAACAGTTTATTTCAGTTATCTTTTTAGTATTTACGACCGACTCCAACTGACTGACCGACCAGCGTAATGTTAGTCGTTCATTGACTTCATTCATTTTGACAGTTGGTGTGGTAAAATAATAATTCGAATTTTATTTTAAATACCGGTTTTTGATCAATTATTTAACGCTTTAACTGTTGGATAAAAATACTGAAAAATCAGAAGATATAGCTATAACTGAATATGTCATAAGACAATTTATAGGTACGTATTTATGGGAGAAAGGGGACCAATTGAGAAGTACGGTAACAATCGACTCAAAAACCGTAAGTAGCATTTATTTTTTAATCGATTCTTCTATATTCTTACCGATTCATGGTTGAATGACGTTAAAAGTTTACGGTTTTTGGTACAACTCTAAGCAAAGTTTGGGTTGGGTTGGGTGTGTGCAGTTCGTTAGTTTAGGACATTTATTATTGTATTCACTTTTTATGACTGAATAACATCATAATGTTACTAAAAGTACTTATAATTACGTTTCTGTGCATCTTGCCAGCCGGTTAGTAAACCTACTTATTTCTACTACTTAGAGCATAACTTTTGTTTTGGTTGTGAGCAAGTGTTTGAAAGCAGTTTTCTTATTTGATTTCAGTATTTTGTGTAAGATGCTACCAATGTGCGTCTTCTCAAGACAATAAGGGTGAAGATAACTGTGGCGCCTACAAGAAGTTCAATAAAGAAAGCCACATAGCAGTAGAGTGTTTCAGTGACGAGTCTCATATGCCTGGGTCTTTCTGCATGAAGCTGACTCAGCAGGGACCGAAAGGATTTATTTGTGAGTTCAACTTCTTTACCTGCTGCGATCTTCCCGTCCTAGTTTAATTCGGGAGTCTTCCAAGGCTTGATTGAATAGGCTCCTCGTAATAGTGAGCCTCAATATTAACGATTGCATCATTGCTTACCATCAGGTGGGATCGCAGTCATTCAAGCACTAGTTTATCTATTAACGTTTGAATCCCCAACCGGTCCTATGAGACCGCGCTGTTATTGTTTTACTATTGTGTCTCGTTTTGCGGGTATCTGAGTAACTACAAGAAATATATATTTTTGTTATTAATTTGATGAAAACGTTTATCTTTGCTTCTTTTTTTCTACTAAATAAATTGTCATATTTCTATATATTTAGTCCCCCTTTTCCCAAATTATTTATTTTTCCATACATCTCTATTCAGTTTTATCGTAACCTATCACATACCCACAAAACGAGACACAATAGTAAAACAATAACAGCGCGGTGTCATAGGACCAGTCGGGGATTCATAAATTAATGAAGGGAGGTACCCTTCTAACCATGCTGTCTTTCTCTTGATACATCATTCAAAAAACTTTATTAATGTGCATTGTTATCCTCAACATAATTTTAGACCTGAATTACATTTTGTCTGTCATATTTCCCAGTTCTGTATGCAGATAATGTTGCAACTATTTATAACCTATCTACTGTTTGTCCCATTTGAAATACTAATGTAAATTCTTCACTACATTTACAGGGGATGGAAGATGGCGCCAAGTTATCCGACGCTGTGCATCCGTGGCAGAAACAGGAGTCACCGGTGTTTGCAACTGGGGCGTGTACGAGAATGGTGTTTACTGGGAGGAGTGTTATTGCTCTGCCGATGAATGTAACAGTTCAACGTTCACCACATCTTCCATCACGCTTATCGTAGCTACCGTAGGAACTGTTTTCTACTTACACAAATTATTATAGGACAGCTTTAAATATTATAAATCATGTGCCTTAATGATAACTTTTTACATTATGGTTTTTGCCACAGAAAAATTTAATATTACTGTTAAATTATTTCATGACATGGAATACATTGATAAATCTAGATTGTCTTCAAGTGACTTGATCTAATCATGTCCTTATGACAGACAGACTTTATACAAACTTTAAATAAAGCACAGAATTTTTTTTTTAGAAGAATATATTGTTTTTCATATACTGATTTGTGACTGATCCATGCAATATGATTGGACAGATGTATACTTAACTTATAATAGTATCAGAACTATAAATATTCATAACATACATACAATGTATGACTGCCGTGGTGTACATTGTATGTATGTAAGTTATGGCAGCTTTATTTTCTCTAATAATTATCACATTATATTCTTTATCATGTTGCTATTGATACTAATGCGTAGCAACCAACTTATTCTTGTTTGACCACAACTTAAATTAGCATTAGCATATCATTATCGACCTTGTAATGTTCCCACTGTTGGGACTCAAGACACCCCTAGGAGAAGGAAACAAATACTATCTTTTTATTCAAAAGGTAATCAAATATATATTACAAAAAACCACCCAATACATGACCTGGATGACCTTTTTTAATTATTTTAATTTACCTACTATTAAGTAAATGTATTATTTTATAAATAGATTTTGTTTTGTGCATTGTGTGCTTAAGCATAATGTAATTTTAACTTAAAGACTAATAATATCCGTCCAAATGGTACTTTAAATAAAAGAAATCCACTAGATTTAATATTTTATGTGAATCTCATATGTTTTGTAGACTAGGAACTAAGAAATGAATGTTAATAGAGTTCAATTATTGAATGTATGATAATAATACAGTGTTAACTAACAGAAATTGGTCTCGAACAATGGACACTATTATGTATTGAAACGTTGAAGGACATGACGTTTATTACCTCAAAACTGTTTAGCAAATCATGTATAACTTCAAATTAACTGTACGGTCGACGAAAATTACGCATGCTCAGTTTAGAAAATATTCCTGTGCGCGCATTTTAGCATTATCGACCTTGTAATGTTCCCACTGTTGGGACTCAGGCCTCCTCTCTTGTAGAGGGAATAGGCTTTAATCCACCCAAGCGGGCCCGGTGCGGATTGGTGGATGTCACATGTCGTCGAATTTTTGGTTCTGGGACATGCCGGTTTCCTCACGATGTTTTCCTTACAGTTTTGAGAGCAGTGGTGATGAAATAAATAACACAAAGTAATGCGCCTGGCTGGGTTTCAACCCGGGACTTACAACTTGTAAGTTGGAGCAGTTACAACTTGGCCATCACTGCTCACTCGGGCAAACTAGGCAACTAGTGACAAAACACGAATCGAGTGTTCAATCCGTAAGCCTTGCCATGCAATTATCGTCCTTAAGGTGAGCTTGCGGAACTTTAGCCGATGGTACATAATATGTATGTAATTGGATAATAATTTTGTGTTCCACAGTACTTCAACTGACTGATAACAATAAATATCGTTATACATTGATTAACTTGTTTTTTTCATAGGAAGTATGAGGGTTACTCTATGAGAATTTGAGACTGAGATTCAAATCTTTGTTGAAGATTAGTGTATGTAGCGCTAAGCCGACTACTCAAATTCTCTCACTAAAATGTGTCATGGTATTAAAAGATATTCAGAACATAGTCTCACTGTCAAGTCCCGTAAACCTCTAACAAAAAGAAAAGATCCTGCAACTCGACCAACGTTTTGTCTGATTTGGGCAACCGCCCGAGAGATTATTCCAGGCTGTAGTACCTATATGTTCAAATCGCGCGGAGATCTCTAATTGCACGATGTCGTAGTTTAGTTCATATGTGGCGCCATAGATGTCGCTACAGGTATATGCAGATCTTAAGTTTCTTTGAATAGTCTGAAATCAAATAACTTCTCTCGCTCTGAGCGGAGCGAGATTGAGTATTTGAAGTTTACTGACTAAAATCTGTGTTCTTTCAGTCGCCATTTGAGTTTCAGGACTGCGCTGACTCGATAAATTCTTGTGCCCAAACTGGCCTCGTCTATCATGCTGACATCTTTTTGAAGCTCGCGTGAAACATCGCGTCGTCGTTGCTATTGGTGTGACCACTGCGCTGAGTTCTTAAAATCCTGATTAGCAAACCAAAACCATAAACGTAAACGTAAATAAATAGCAATACTACTTACTATAATGACGGCAACCTGTTTGAGTCAGTAAAAGTCGGACACTGGCACCCACTCCACCCTCACAAGTTATTTGAAGATTTGACACGCAAAAATAAGGGGCCCTAGATTTTTTTTTGCCCCATGGTCATTGATCACCACGACACTGGTAGTTGACCTAGGCCGTGTCCTCATTGAACGACAGGTTCCTAAGGGGTGGCCGCAAATTCAGGATTCCTTCTCCCTCACTCTTTCCGCCACCCCTTTTGTTCGTATTACTACTTCGCAGAAGGAAGTAATTGCTTACCTACCATAAGTTTTTAGGTAATTAATTTTCCTTGTTAGTCATCATCTCCTTAGCCTTTTCTCAACTAGTTTTATTATTTTTTCAGGTGGGGAATCATCAGAATGACTTCTCCCGCTCTTGGGTGAAGCGGGAGGGCGTGTCAGACTTTTACTGACTAACCAAACCCCCCCTTTCCTCCTTCGTTGACTTCGATATGGGGACACCGAGCTTACCTTTTGGAATACCAATCCATGGCCCCAGAGGCTACGGTCCTACCGGGCCCCTAGAGTTATCTGACATCTCCTTGGGGAGATCCTCCAGTCTGTCGGACGGTAAGCTGCCCAGTGCTCGCCGACCGCAAGCCCGCGTCTACGGTGCAGCGATGGTCGGAAATTGGGATCAGATCCCGGCGGGGGGGTGTGAGGGCCGTTCCCTCTCGCGCTCGTGGTCGGCCGCCTCCTTCGCTTGCTTGTTATTACTGCTTCGCAGAAGGAGGCGACCGCCCACCACCCCTCCTAGTACCGGACCATGACCTGGACTGGGGCTCGGCGCGAGAGGCCGCCGTCGCTAATAGCCTCCACGAGGTCACGGCGGTGCTCCGCCCAAGCGGGACACTTCTACCGTGTACTCCACCGTGTCCTCCGGGCGGTTCACACAGTGGCGCGGGCGTTCTTTCCGCCTTGATCCCAACTAGCTTTGGGTTGGTTTTTAGTCTAATCGGATGCGGCTGAACACCCGTGTTTTACATGGGGCGACTGCCTTACAGATCTCCTTAAACCAGTTACTGTATGGGCAATAGTGGATAAAAAACGGAGCTTAGATAGTTTTTTGTAGGTTTGAGATATAAATTGGTCAAGCTGGAGAGGTTCTTTCTGTCGTCGCCAATAGATTAAGTTTTCTGTTAGGTATCTATTTTTTTCATTGTTTTTTTAAATCCGAATATACAATGTGTTGTTTTGAAACTGTTCTCGACCCGAATCAACAATATAATGGGTAGCTAATTTTGTATTTATTTTTTCATTCTGGAAATCGGTACGTCTGAACTACCTTTATTAAAACGCGGCCAGTCTGATACTCGTCCTGTAACTGCGCTTTCACACACACAAACACATTGCATTGATCCAAAGCACACTAGCACTTCCCGCACGTTTGTTTAGACAGTTATTCTGAAAACCAACTCATGATCAACTGATGAGTTGTTTGATGATGAATTGGTTTTCAGAATAACTGTCTAAACAAACGTGCGGGAAGTGCTAGTGATCGAGGGAATGATCGAACGAAGATTAGGCTACTCTTAGGTATTTGTATTATTATCTTATTCTGTGCCTCAGTTACCGACGTCGGTCTGCGGACGATGAGATACGTACCTATCTACTTAGACATCATCGGAAATCCAAGCAAACCTATTGAAAACTCCATGCCACGGAAATGTTGGTCTATTTATTTGTTCACCTTCTTCGCATAATTGGGAAACCCTAGTTGGGAATATGCCGTGTATTTACCTACCGATTAACGTTTGAATCCCCAACCGGTCCTATGAGACCGCGCTGTTATTGTTTTACTATTGTGTCTCGTTTCGCGGGTATCTGAGTAATTGACATCCACATCATCTGAACATAAGTCTGCGGGGTTAGCTTATCCTTGTGACGCCTTCCATTTGGTCATCTTTCAAGAATATTTCGGCCTACATATCGTCCACTGCTGGGCATTGGCCTCTCTTTTGTAAGCCCACTCTCTAGCGGCGACTCCACCCAAATCTTGCCCGCGATGGCAGGAATGTCATGTGCCTATGACATCGCCGCACAACCAACACTACTACTTTTAGATAACTATCAATCAGAACCATTTGATTCATGAAAATAAATTTATATTTAGTTGTTATAAAATTGGTACCTACCTGCCTAAATTCCTGTGCCTGTATACTGTCTTGTAGTAGTAATAGTCTTCATTATTCATACTTACAATAAATTGTTACTAACGAAATATTGATGACCTTTGTTTGATAAAAAAAAACCGGGCAAGTGCGAGTCGTTCTCGCACTCTGAAGGTTCAGTACAAACATTATTATCCTAGAATAGAATAGAAAAACATTTATCCGGGACAGACACAGCACAACGATTACAAACACAAAGTAAATCCTTATATGTCAAAAGTTCAAATTTCGAATCGAGATTCGAAGACTAGATTTTTTTTGTGAATTACAGTTAGTTTTCAGATTTATTCCCTAACAGCCGAATCCAATAACCTATATATCATATATCGGAGATAGAAAAACAAATGAAACAACAGAAACATGTCAAATGTTTGTATTAGAGCTGCGGAGGTAGATAGCTTATTGAAAACGGGCGTTAGTTGTGTTATAAGACTTTGCTTCTTAAAAAAATAAGTCATATTGCATGGTATAAATTTTGATTCCCTTGAGACTGAGATTGTCGAAATATACTTACCTACGTTTTTTACGACATAAAAGTTCTTCAAGGAATCGCAGACCTGAGTATAAGAGACGGACAGACAGACAATTGCACAACAAAGTGATCCTCTAAGGGTTCGGTTTTTCTTATTGAGATATGGAACCCCAAAAAACATAAGTAGGTAAGTATAGGTACTTAATATAAATTGTAAAATTATTATTTCGTCGCATTTTGTGTTTACTCTTTGAATCAACTTGAGCACCAATGTAAAAATGAGTTTTACCGACAAAGTGGTCATTGTGACGGGGGCCAGTTCAGGGATTGGTGCTGCAATAGCTATCAAATTTGCAGAAGAAGGAGCCAACGTTGTTTTGACGGCAAGGAATGAAGCCAGGCTGCAAGAAGTTGCCGCAAAATGTCAAGAACTTGGCGCGAAATCCATCGTGATCATCGCCGATGTCACTAAGAGCAATGACATTAAGAAAATAGTATCTGAAACCATTGCCCACTTCCAAAAAATCGATGTTCTCATCAACAACGCTGGGATAGCAGGGAGGGCAACGATCTGGGATGGCAATGCGATGGAGGTTTATGACAAAGTCATGTCGACTAATCTTCACTCCGCGGTTCTCTTGACTCACCTTGCAGCTCCTCACCTGATCCAATCCAAAGGTAATATTATCAATATCTCTAGTATTTCTTCTGTAGATACTATTGGTCCCCGTCACTTTGCTTACTGTACCTCGAAAGCCGGAATGGACCATTTTATGAGGTCCATAGCGTTGGACTTTGCAGCCAAAGGTGTCAGAGTTAACAATGTGAATCCAGGTCCAGTGTTGACTAACATTGCTGAGACCATTGGTGTGGCTAAAGCTGATGTGGATAGCTTCTGGAAAAAGATGGCAGATTTAACAGCTCTTGGCAGGATTTCGGATGCTTCAGAAATCGGTGACTTGGTGCTGTTCCTTGCTAGTGACAAAGCGAAAGCTATCACGGGATCGGCTTTCATCACCGATAACGGTTTATTGTTAAAGAGACAAACTACAGTGTAACTAATGCAGTGCAAGTGAGCTGTGATTTTTTAGTTTTAGGTGTCTTATCTATACTAATATTATAAAGAGGAAAGATTTGTACCTATTTTTGTATGTTTGTAATGAATAGGCTCAAAAAGTACTGGGCCGATTTAAAAAATTCTTTCACCAATAGAATGCTACATTCTTCCAATTTGATATAGGCAACATTTCATTTTGAAAAAAAATAGGGATCCTTGGTAAAATTTGATTTTTTACTAAAAAAAGTGTTTTATATCCAAATTTCCAAAAATAAATAATTGTCTACCCCGTGCGAAGCCGGGACGGGCTGCTAGTTTTGTATAAAGTGTTACTGCCCATTATTATGTTTTTCTATTATACAATTGATCATACATACCTAAGCACTTTTTATTCACATCTAGCTTTATCCTTTGGTCTTTTTCTTAGGAACTGTGCATAGGTACCTACAGTTTTCCGTTAGTAAAAGTAGCTATAGGTATGTACCTATAGCTACTTTTACTTTAAAATTCCTTCACCGCTACAGAGAACTATGTAGTTCTCTGTAGCGGTGAAGGAATTTTCGAGCCAACAGCTATTGTCAGCAGGCTACCCCGCGTAATAGTAGAACAATATTTCAAGGGAACACGGTATCCTATATGCTATTCCAAGACATAATCTACCCGAGTATCAAATCTCATCGGAATCTGTTTCCATCGTTCTAACTTGAAGACGAAACAAAAAAAAACAAACACACACACACATTTTCGCCTTAAAATACACACATCAAAAGTGTCTAGGGATCAAGCATTTTTATGCGGATTTCTTGAGATTGAGATGTGGCCTTGTAATAAATTTATGATTTTATAAATTTATATGGATCCTTTTTGGTGCATTTCATAATTTGAATCAGGAACTGTGAATCAAATTCGAGTAAAAGATGAAAATCAGCTGTCAATATTTTCCCTATAAAAACATACAACTCATTGAAGACATTATTAGTGCTACTGTTTCCCTACTACTGATTAAAACCAACGTTATTATGGAGCGGCGACGTCATTTAAGCAGGGAAGAAATGCTCGGAGCCGTGGGAATGATAGAAGCTGGTTCCCGGCAACGTACTGTGGCTTTAGCTCTGAATACAAGTCAGACTGTTATCAGTCGACTTTGGACACGTTACCGAAGCACTGGTACCGTGGCTGAGCGCCATGGAGGACGGTATCGCTGCACCACACGGAGACAAGACCGATACATTCAAATCTTAACTCGAAGAGCTCCAACAATAACCGCCATGATGTTAGCCGTGAGGCTTCATCACTCTTCAGGGAACTTAATTAGCGACCAAACAGTCAGAAACCGCTTGCATGAAGTGAACCTTCATTCCCGAAGACCGCTACGGGTACCACCTATAGCAATGCACAATCGTAGGATTCGATATCAATGGGCTCTTGAACACAGAAATTGGGCAGAAGAACAATGGCGTTTCGTGTGCTTTTCTGATGAGTCTCGTTTTGGTATGAGACCGGATACAAGACGTATACGACACTGGAGAACCCCTGGACGCCAATAGCGATTAAAATCCTGCCAGGAAGTCCATCCTTATAGTGGTGGAACCATCATGGTATGGGCGGGTATTTGGATCGGCGGAAGAACTGAGTTGATTTGGATCAGAGGCAACCTCAACGCTCAAATTTATGCTGAGACGATTGTATCAGACGTCATCGTTCCTCTACAAGTGCAAATCGGTCCCTTATTTCAGTTAATGCATGATAATGCACGACCGCACACCGCAAGGGTTGTACGACAGACTCTCGCCGCAGCTAACATCAATGTCCTGCCCTGGCCTGCTCAGTCACCAGACTTGAACTCGATTGAGCATGCATGGGATATGCTACAGAGAAGAGCTCTGCCGAATATGGAGGGTATCCAGTCGCAAGAAGACCTTTTTTTGTTGTTGCAACGAACATGGGCGGCCATTCCACAGCGTGATTTGGATGAACTCATTTTGAGTATGCCAAACCGATGTTCTTGTGTTGTTAGTGTTCGCGGTAGAAACACGGATTATTAATTGTTTAAGTTACCCAATAACATTTTAAAGAAAACTGTTATTTCAGTCTTTTTTTCGAACTTTAATGTTAGTGGTTCAAATGTCAAAAATCCCTTTATTAGGAAAATGGCAAATTTCTTTATTAATGCAAAGGTGACTTGGTTTATCGTTACTGTGACAAACGAAAACACTTTATTTGATGAATCCTTAAAAAATTTTTAATTAATATCAATCAGGAGAAAAGTTATTGCAAAAATATATGTTGATCCCTAGACACTTTTGATGTGTGTATTAATAATGTGATTATTCTTACAAAGGTTGATCGTATATTTATACGATCAATTTTTTATCAACTTAAATACCATGAATTTTGGAAAATCCTTGCTATCTTACTAGGTACTCGCCTACATCTTAAAAGGAGACCTTGTGCAAAATTTCACACTCCTAGTCCCAGTAGTTTTGGCCATGCGTTGATATGTCAGTCAGTTATAATTTCAACAGATATATTGTTACAAAACCTTGATAAATAGATAGTAGATTGGCATTGTAAATAGGTTTTATTTTGCAAACACTTCATCCATGAAAATAATTTACAGTTGTGCATATAATGATTGTTTTGTATGCAATTAAATCCCTACTCATAAACTGCATGGAAACATTAATACTCTTCAGTACTTAATCTGAAAATCGCGGAAGTCGGCCGTCTAAGTTGTTGTTAGCTCATACGGCACATATATGCACTTACAATAAGTGGGCACTTATGATAAAATAAATAAGTGTTGTTTGATAAACAAACGCATATAAATTGTAAAATCATTATCTTCATTGCATTTTCTGTTCACTCTTTGATTTAACAGGAGTATCAAGGTGAAAATGAGTTTTACCGACAAAGTGGTTATTGTAACTGGGGCTAGTTCAGGCATCGGTGCCGCTGTAGCCTACAAATTTGCGGAAGAAGGAGCCAAAGTTGTTCTAGCGGCTAGAAACCAAGCCAAGCTGAAAGAAGTTGCCGAAAGATGTCACGCACTCGGAGCGAAAACTATCACAGTGATTGCCGATGTCACAAAGAAGGACGATGTCAAGAAGATCGTATCCAACGCCATCGCCCAGTTCCAAAAAATCGACGTTTTAATCAACAACGCTGGAATAGCGGGGAAGGCTGCAATCTGGGACGCAAACGCGATGGAGGTCTACGATAAAGTCATGGCGACTAATCTCCGCTCTGTAGCCTACTTGACCCATCTTGCTGCTCCTCATCTGATCCAATCTAAAGGTAACATTATCAATATTTCAAGTATTGCCGCTGTAGAGGTGATTTCTCCCCAACATTTCACTTACTGCACTTCGAAGGCCGGAATGGACCATTTCATGAGGTCCATAGCGTTGGACTTTGCAGAGAAAGGTGTAAGGGTTAACAATGTGAATCCTGGACCAGTGCAAACGGATATTGTTCAGAGTTTCGGCATAGCTAAAGCTGACTTGCCCAGCTTCTGGAAAAAGATGGAAGACATGACTGCTCTTGGCAGAATTTCGCATCCTTCAGAAATCGGTGAATTGGTGCTGTTCCTAGCTAGTGACAAGGCGAGAGCTATTACGGGATCGGCTTTCATCACCGATAACGGTACATTGTTGAAAAGAAATACCTCATCATAAAATAATACAGTGCAAGTGATTTTTTATATCAATAGTGTAATATTTTTTTTATAAACCGTACTCTAATGGGTTTCCAATTTTTTGGTTCATTATTAAATTATGCGCATGAGGTCTTTTTATTAACTACTGGCTTTTTCCTTTGACATTTTCCATAGCAACTTAAGAAATGTATATTTTCCGGGGCAAAATGTGTCTAAAGCATTTCGTGATATCTGTCAGTGAAGGATAGGACAGAACAGATGTTCGATGGGCTTGAATGGTTCTGGAGTGGCGGACGACCGCGTACCGGGTGACGCAGCGTTGAATGGCTTTTCCAAAGGTGGACCGATGTCCTGGTGAGAGTCACGGGAATCCAATCCACAGGAACAGTCGTTATGGCAACCCTGGGAGAGGCCTATGACCAACTGTGGACGGCTTTCAGCTGAATCGATGATGATGACGAATAGAATAGTCATAAATTTATTATTTGCAAAAAATACAACATTTTAAATTATTGTAGACCCTGAGAAACATCTGTATTTGAAAAACTAAATAATAAAATCCGTATTTCAGGCGTTTTAGAATACAATTTAAGGTTATACAGGTACCATTTTACAACAACATCTATAAAAAAATTACAATTAAATCAGTTGCATAGATTATGAAATTATTATTAACATTAAAATGCCTATCGATTGGCTCCGAGTGTTGCCGTAAGTTGACAAAAGAAAGAGCGGATATCCCTACAAGGCGGTTGGTAGTAGTCTGACTATCTGGACAAGAGGAACCGAGGATTTGGTTTTATGGCGTGTGATTGGAAGGCCCTATTTTCGTTAAATTGTCCAACAGGTTTTTGAAGTGACTTAGCAACAAGGAAGCAAGGTATATCCTGCGGTGCTTGAGAAGTAGAGAGGTATTCCACGGCTGTTAGGACAATCTCAGAAGTAGGTACGGTCATGATCCCTACCAGCATCTTAAGAGATTATTCATCCTTCTCTCGAGCAAGAGCAAACTCTTACAAATCTCCATTCCAGCCTGCTGACATCTCCATCTTGCCTTTATTGCTATCAAAGCAAATTGGAGATGAGGAGCAAGGCTTCTTTTAGAAGATCAGGTAGGTAGGTACTGCCTAACAGTTCGTCATAAACTGCTCTGCAGATGCTCACCCTGAACATGTTGCAGCGAAATTAACTCTATCAGCATAGACCTAGGGTTCATTGGAAAGATATGTTGGCGATGGGTTCTATTAATTATCATTATTATAAGTACCTAAGCGATGTTCTCATGGTCACAAGCACTCAACTGGTAAAAAGGGGCTTACATAGGTAATCCTAATTTTTTTGAAAAGAGTCACCATGGAGTTTCTTGCCGGTTCTTCTCTATAGGAAACGACCATTTGGAACCGTGTACTAGCTTCGACTTTTATAGGTGCCCATGTAGGCCATGTAAAAAAAAATCCAATTATTTTAATTCGCAAATGTGAGAACCTAGTTTAATGGTGTTAAATTGAAGAAACCCTTGTCTAATCAATTTCCCTTCTGACAGATGTCAATGTCACGAATGTTAAGTAGCTACCTAAGAACTATCCATCTGGTATATTCCGCACTATACTCAGATACCGGATTTTAAAAAAAAGATTAAGAAAATTTCTATTTTTACCATGTATACCGGTTCGAGGTGGCTTGAGAAAAGAATACCTGGAAAAAGTTGGGGGAGGGCTTTGGCCATGAATGGCCTCCCTCCTTTTCATCTGTCGCTCTTTACTCACCAATTTCCAAGGAAAATATCTAAGTCCTCCCACCATCTCCTTCGTGCCTTGACGCGACCTCGTCTTGTGAATCCAGGCCACCAATTTTACGGTAGATATTTATTATGAATGCCACTAAACTAAAATAGGACTGAGCAGGCCATATCTAACGCATGCCGCAACGAATTGGCCGAAGGCGACAACTGACTAGATTCCGAACAGCAGCAGCCGGTCACGAGTTGTCAGAAGAAGATGGCCTATCACATACTCGCGAAACGAGACACAATAGTAAGACAATAACAGCGCGGTATCATGCGACCGCTTGGGATTCATGAATTAAACTCCTTCCTAAAGGATTGACCAGAAGTGGATTGGAAAAATGGATGGGAGTCCTTTGACCTGCAGTGGGACACATCAGGCTTATATTTTTTTTTAACATCTCATTTGTTGATAAGTTTGATTATTGTGTTTTTTGTTATTTATATAGCTTCCTATTTATATAGCTTGTCTGTCATAGTGTGAATGAGAGGGCACTGTAGACTACAGATTTTAATGATTACCTTTTTTAACCCAGTTTTTGACTAATTTTATTTTTATTGTGCTTTTGGGTACAATATTGACTGGTCTACACTGTCCTCGCATGTGTCTGTGTGATAATCTGGAAGTAAGAAGTAATATTGGGTCTACAATAGTAGATCCAATATTTTTTTGAAAAGAGTAATCATGGAGATTCTTGCCGGTTCTTCTCCATAGGTGACGACCAATTTGGAACCGTGCACTAGTTTTTGACGTTTTATAAGTGCCCATGTAGGCCTATGTAAAATAAAATCATTTTGGATTTGAATTTTGAATATAATAATAATAAATAATAGCTACTTAGATTCTAATAAGTAGGTAACGCAGTCCCTACTGTACACATATACCTATTCTCTTAAGTAGGTAGTAGTAGTAGTATAGTAAAAGGGAATCTGATAGGAGTAACAATTCGTTTGTCAAGCGTGGCGCGGAGGTGTATTGTGCAAATATCTCATGACCGTTCATTGTCATGACCGCGTACAATGTGCTAGGAGCGAACTCACGCATATTATGTGACGTTATAAGTAACGTTATATTACCTGACTATTATCCGAAGTATTTCGTAGTGGTAGGCGGCTGAGCTTTGCGTAGTACAACCGTGCTTCTCCTGTAACCTAATAGGCTGAAATCCTGAAAGGTGTATTACTGGAGCTCTACACTTTGAAGCCAAGATGGACTTTTTTGGGATTGAATATTTGACATTTTAATTGAAAAAGTCAAGCAGGAATGAGATAGTTCCTTGATTCCTTTTTTAGACCAGGCTTCTCAGGCATAGACACGAAATTTTACCAACTTACCTATAAGTACTCGTCATCCTCAGTTTTTTTTTAACATTCTCATATTTCATGTCGATTAACATACCTAATTATAATATCTACAACGTTACTGATATTCCTGTAGAATGAACATTGTACATATACGAAAGCATTCCTAATAGGCAAAACTACGGCAGGCTTAATAAAAAAAAATCGAGCAATTTTCTAAAAAAATTGGTATAATTAAAAATTCTGTAAAGGATGTTGGAATTTTGTTCTCTTGTAAAGGGGCAGTAGTTCATACTTACTACATAGGTTGGAAAACTATGATCTAACAGATTCTGTACGCAAAAACTGAAAGAAACAAAAAAAAACACATTTCTTTCGCTTAGACTTCAGCATCTGAGTTTGTCACCACTAATTAATAAAAACAATCAAATGATCTAAACGCGAGACTATCTTGAACAAAAAATCTCAATGAACAAGACAAATTGATGTAAAGCATCGTCTATCGTCCCGGTTTTGTTCGTTCTATTTTAGTAGCAGACTACAAAAGGAATGTGCCACAATGATTCCGTCACTCAAACTAAATTACTGCTAAGTAAGATTAATTGATTCCTTAAATGGAGTTTAGAAGTCAAATGTATTAAGTTTCAATTAAGAATATTAGTTATGGAATCGTATGACGTCTATGATACATGATACAAAGTAGTTAGTTTGACGATGGAGTAAAGATTATAGATCACACAAAAGGGTTGACCGTAGGCGTGGGATTGCGGACAATGAGCAATGGGTAGCTCGCAGTTTGGCCGACCGGACCGAGTCCGAGATATCGAGTGTTCCACGCGAGCCTCAATAAGTTGTCAGCAAAACCGTCAGGACCCAGCAGGGCCGTAGCCTACAGGGCCATGGATTCACTTTCGAAAGAGAAACACTCTTCTGGAACGCGAGGGAAAGAAGAAACATTGGTAAAAAAACGTTTTAGGCAGTAAAAGGACCATGTTGGAGTATTTCGCCGTTGACGATCCTCCAGTAGTTGTTGTAGGTTGTATAGGATAAACACCAAACCACTTAGTAACACTTTAAAATGTTTATTTATCAATATCGAAAGTTATGTTTCGGTATCTGAGCCGCACTTATTATTTACTGACACAATACCGCGTGACGGAGGTGTAGTTACGACTAATTTAAAATGTTGTGTTTATTGTGCAAAATGAATTTCGCTGTATGAGCATTATTGGCTCGTACAGACCACACAACCAAGAACTGACAACATAGTCCAGTACCTGTGGGGTGTTAAAGTTATCATAACCTCGGATTATAGTTACTATATATGTAAGATTTGATATGTTTAGCTAATAAATATATAATAATAATTAATAACCTGTGCGCAACTTTAGCTCACATTTAACTGGTTTTCTGTATTAAAACATTGAAATAGGTAGGTATTCCTATATACCTAGGCATTAAGTACCTATGTACTAACCGACGCCTTTGCCTGCCTACATAATATGTTTAAACATATCCAATTACTACCCCGTATTACTTAATTAACACCTACAGCAAGATCTTATAACACTAATTATGCAGATACTAGTTAAAATCTCCTGTGATGAATATTGGCCTGTAATATACAGCTAATGAATATCCATACCGAATTACCACGCAAACTAAGGATTAGGTAATAACTTAGTCAATATATAGGTATAGGTAGATATCGCGGGTCTCAAACCATAGGGGCGTATAAGCAAAAAAGCGATTTTTCGTTTTTAATGCCATTAGATTCTACTATAACTAATACATTATCTCAATTTTTCTTATAATTTAATATTAATTACTTTTTGTGTAAATTGCAAAATATTATCAGCCGTAACCTAGACAGGCTACAATTATTCCCATGCCATACAGCCGTATGATAGACGTAAGAGCAATATTATTGGTTATTAAAGCAGTTTCAACGTGCCATACAGACGTATGCACGTACGAATTTAAATTTTGTTATGAACCAAGGAAATAGTTTCAGACCATAGAGGCGTATGCACATACGACCATCAATATCAACACGATCCTGGGGACATTTAGTCATTACTGCAGACGTATGCACATACGTCTACATATTTATAGTATGGCTGTCTCAAGATTTCGTCAATACGCGGACGTATAGTCATAAACAACACCCAACACAGTCATTCTGCGGCGAGCTGCCATAGCGAGTAGATGTTACTTTAATGCGTGGTAAACTTTGGCGAATTTAGTGTGAATAATTAAGCGTAGAGACAATATCATGCGTTTAGCTCTAAAGCAGTAGCAGTAATACTGTATTTATCAATGACTAGCTTTTGCCTACGGCTTCGCCCGCATGAAAGTCGAATAACTAAGTAAATTCAGAACAAAATATGATATCGCAATGTGGGTCCAATCTAAGTTATGACCGTAAGACATAAGTATCACAGATTTCATTCCGTCTTTTAAGGCACCAAGCAACATATTACTGACAGAAAAATGAACTAATAACTAGCCATCTACTTTCCATTCTTTAGGCACGCCATAATTTATGGCGGTAGGTCCCTTTTTTGAGAAGTGGTTGGAAAGTCGTCACTGCCTCCTCACCTTCCTCATGACGCAGACCCTCACCGGGCATGGTAAGTTCTGAGGTTCCTGCACCGGATTCATGCGGAAGAAACATCCAGGTGTCATCATTGTGTTGATCTTCTGGAGGACACGGTGGAGCTTACGTTAAAGGTGTGATGTTTGACTGCTCCGTCGGTCTAGTGTTCTCAAGGGTGACTACTGCGCGTGGGTCCTGGGTTCGATTCCCGGGTCGAGCAAAAGTTGCTATTGGGTTTTCCATTAGGAATTACTCTATGGCTACCCGGAGTTTGGAAGTTGGTGATGCGATATCTCCGTGCCTCGGAAAACATGTAAAGCCGTTGGACCTGCATCTGATCTCTCTCCGGTCGTATCGGATTAATGTCCCATCCGACCATGAAAGTTAAGGAACAGAGACTGCACCTGCGTTTACGCACACACTTGTGCACTTAATATCTTCTATGTACTTGGCTGATTTCTGTTAAGATTGGCCATCGTAATCGAAGTTCGGTCTGGAGGACTATTATTAAAGGTGTGCTCCGTTTGGGCAGCGACTACTCACGCTGGGCCATGGTACAGCCAATGGACCATTGCAGAGTGAAACGAAATGACAGTTGATCGCCGCCTGCGAAACAGTATTGCTGGGGAATGAGGCGGCCGCACGCGTGAGGGAATTACCCTCACGCCGCAGCTGCCAGGATCCCGACCCCGATTTCCAGCCACCGTATGTTTGCGGACAGCGAGCAATAGGTAGTTAGCACGACGCCCGGTCATCCGGTAACCGTCCGGACCAAGCCCAAGTCATCGACGGCGCGTAGTGTTCCACGCGCGCCTCAAGGAGATGTCATCAAATCGTAGGGGCCCAGCAGGGTTGAAGCCTACTGGGGTCATGGGTTACGTGAAAGTGAACCTCGAGGCCCTAAAACGTAGACCAAGAAGGAACAGGAGTGGGTTTTAGTTAGTAAACGTCTGACACTTCCGTCAGTTGTCGTTTGAATTCCAGAATCACGGTTTTCAATCGGAAGTTAACCCATATTTCCAATAGGCTTCGCTGACATCTCTCCCAGGCACGCGTGGAACACTTCGCGCCATCGACAATTCGAGCTCGGGGACGACTGGGTGGCGAACTACCCATTGCTCGTTACCTTGTCTATGATGGCTTGAAGTTGGGGTTCGTTCTCTCGTGCCTGCGGCCGCCCACTTTGCCAACATTACAACGTCGCATAAAGAAGCGTCTGGTACCTATTCCCCCTCGCTGTGGACCACGGCCTACACCAGGGTCCGGTGCGAGAGATCGCCAGTGCCGATCGCCCACACAAAGAAACGTCGGAGCTCTGCCCAAGCGGGGCACACCTCCACTATATGCTCCACTATGTCCTCCAAGCGGTCCACACAATGGTAACCGTGCGCTTCTTCCATCCGAATCAGGTGCCTGTCCCTCCCGAGCTTACCATGTCCATTGAGGACATGCGTCATGCGGAAGGTGAGGACGCCGTGACGTTTCTCCAGCCACTCTTCAAAGAGGGGCATTTATCTACCACCATGACGTGCCCCAGTAAGAAAGAAGTTAAAACATGCATGGAACATTCTATAAGTATACGTTTTTACTTAGAAAACTTTGTGTAATTACTACCATTTCGTTTTTTTCTAGATTGTACAACAAAACTGGTTTATACTTCTACTCTGAATTCAACCACCTCGTAATATTAATGGCATGCCATACAGGCGTAAGAAATTTAAAAAACACGTAAATAACGTTAATTTTGATAGGTTCTCATTCCTAATTTGCAATATTTAAGGTCATCAACTTAGTAAAAATAAATACTGGTAAAAATATTAATAATTTAATGAGATGGATTTTACGTCCATAAAATCTATGTATTTTTGGGTGAATTTTTACGGTGTTTTACCGTTTAGTCGTCATGCCAAATAGATGTATCAACCGAAAACAAGTGTTACAGAGGAAATAATTTAAAATCAAATACCCTATATTAACTACAGTGTGAATATATAGCTACATGCAAAAACTCAACAAGCTGGCTTAACCACGAAAAAAGTTATTAAGTTTTTTGTCGCTCCTGAAAAGTAGGGGTTTTGTGGATACGCCCCTATGGTTTGAGACCCGCGATATTTTATGTTGTTATTGACATACATACATTAGTTTTTGTCTTGGAGAACTGCCTTCTTTTTAAAACCGACTTAATATAAATAATTGAAATAGCAGCGTTCCATATTTTTTTCAATTCATAACTTAGCTTACTAAAAAAGAACCAAATTAAGGCTATCTTCATCTTCCATTCAATAAATCCATTCTCACGAATTCAAAATTTCAAAGAAACCCTTGGCCCTTACATCAGACGAATGAGGTAAAGGAAAGTGGAAAATGTCCTTTTCATAATGAATTATGGTTGCTCATTGAGCTTTCAGCGGTTCATGTCTC
Organism: Mythimna separata; assembly: GCA_030763345.1. Lineage (NCBI taxonomy): Eukaryota > Metazoa > Arthropoda > Insecta > Lepidoptera > Noctuidae > Mythimna > Mythimna separata. Next base: position 12,228,910 of record CM061187.1, on the reverse strand, counting down.
GGCTGGCCTCGGCGGACTTCGGCGCACTTCGGGACGGGCACAGAGCTTCGTGACGCACCCGACGCAATACCGCGCGCCTTCTCTGACTCATAACTTAGTCAACGCTCCGAGCGAGCCAGCACACACTCGTCGCTCCCACCTACTTGTGTATTTTCATTCGAATCCCGGTCGAGGCTTGATATTTTCCCGTAGGCCCGAACCTTCAGTCCTCTGAAAGTCGCGGTGGGACTTCCACATTTCCCACGAACTCCAAACCGGTACAACAGTTTCATGTGGAATGATTAAGTAACCATTGCGATGCTGTGTGAAACTCAGTGATGCTCATGTTAACACGTGAATTGTTGTGTTTAAAGTGTTGATTAATTGATAAAATAGTTCGAGGGCTCGGAGGGAACTATTGCTGGTGACAGAACGAGGCCGTATTACCGTCCTTGTGAACGTGCATTAACAAATTTAGGCGCCGTAAGTATTTTTTTTTGTTTTTATTGTTGCACTTCTATTGATCTGCATTTGATTTGTTTTGACGAAGGACGTAACCATGCTAAAGGTTACGACCCCTACTCCGTGGGGGATGGAGGGAGGGAGCCTGTGACGTTATCTAATACCCCTTTGGAAAAAATAGGGGTTCATCATACCTCTTTATGTCACATTTAAATAGGTGTCATTAATGACCTTTGTGTTGAAACGCGGGTTTAAACTGAAATTTAGTTTTTTCCTACTGAGTATTTAAATAAAGGCGAAGAGGTACGGGACGCTAAATCAAAGTGAACATGACACAAATAAAATAATACAACGACAAGAACATACAGGAAAATCTGATCTAAGTATTATACTAATTTGTTTGTCCTTTTGAACCAGGTAAATTGCTAAAGCGGAATTAAACATTTGATTAACCTGAGGAAAAACATTGTTATAAAAATGATCATTTTAAAAAGATGGTTTTATTTACACTTAGTAACATAATATCGAGGCCTTTCCAGGTAAACATCGTAAGCAATACTGCACTTTTTGCAGAATTGGCTTAACATAAAAGTAAAAATAGCAATTATTGTAATAGATCAATATTTTTATAAATAACTGGGTTCTGCTAGCAGCTAAAGGTTTCTCTATACAAATTTTGGACCTCCGTTTCAGCCCTATAGGGGTTCTATTTTGGGAAAATCCTCTTGTAGTGCTCACCTACAACAGAAGGAAACCGTGTGAAAAATTTGACGCTTCTAGGCTCTTTAGTTGCGGCTGTGCGTTGATATGTCAGTCAATCAGTTTCTCCTTTTATTTATAAAATTATTTATAAAACTCCAAACGGTTTGCTGGGAGAAAACTCATTGTTGAGTTAAGCTATCCTTTGTACATCAATTGTCAAATCACTGTATTCAGTTTATATGTTTTGTGTACAATAAAGAATTAAGGAGAAGTATTTTTTTTGTTTATAGATAACTTATACTTTTTTCTATAAGATATTGTCGTAATACTTTTTAACTAAGAAAGAAACAACTCCTTCCCGCGAAAAACGCAAACTATCGCTTACGATGTTCTTAGCAAAAAGGGTCAACAACTCTCTATCTAATGAGTCCTGAACGATTTCTTAGAAAGTGTGTTCTCCACGTAATATTTCTGGGCAGGTTCTTACATTATTTATCTAAATAGGTAGGTAAAAAAAGGTACTGAACAAAACGAAACGTTCCTTTTCACACTCCAGGAACCGAAGCTATTGTTACGAAATGGCTACATTATGTACGTAGGCCCGCCATTATATTTTTTTATAAAGAAGTGCCAGCCACAAAATCGAAATATCCGGCTTCTGAAAAACCGCGTAATAATAAAAAAAGTTCTGACTTCTTTGCCTAAAGTTCATTATGGTAATGGAATCTACGTTGCTCCTTCGAAATTTTTATTTCTGTCAATTTGGGGCAGGAGCCGGAAACTAAGCTAATTAATCGACCGTATTTTCCGTAAATTTGTTTTTTTTTTAATACTCAGTAAATATCATTAGACAACTATGTTTTTAGGTTCCAGTCACTACCACTTTCCACACAAAACACCGTTGGTTTTCAAGGAAATGTATCTCACAAATATCTCCGTATAAACTCAAATACTCCTGAACGGATTTTCATGCTGTTTTCACCAATAGATAGAGTGATTAATGAGGAAGGTATAAGTACACAATACATACATAACATAGTAGAGAAAATCCGAGTTACCCTTGCAAAGCTGGAGCAGGTCGGTATAAACGAACATTTGAACGCGCTAATAACAGGAACTAATGGTTTGATTAGAAAAAAAAATATTGGTGTTTTGTAGTCTATTTATGGAGGAAGGCGATATGCTGTAAAACATCACGCTGTAAACCATAGACATAAGCAGTAACTTAAAACATAGTTGAAACCGCTGGGAACAGCTAGTAAATATATACAAAGAACATGTTTAGTGTTTACATTCAGTAGGGATTAACAGAGTTTAGTGCTTCTATGAAAACATCGTCAGGAAACCAGCTCTAGTTAAAACAAAAAACTGAAGACGTGTTGTGACTTTCACTAACACACACTTGGCTCGCTTAGGGGATTATGACCCATCACTGCCTCTCAAAGGGAACAAAACTGTACCTCAATAAAAGGTAAATCGTTTAGGCCTGATTATGAACGCTCCTGAAATCCTCGTCAGTTATAAGGTTGCTGGTGCTGTAAGAAAACCCAATTGTGGGTTAAGTTCGCCTGTGTATTATTTATGTAAAATGTTTGTGCAATAAAGAATAAAGAATTCAGTTTTAAAGACACATTATTTGCTAAGGTATAATATGTCTGTCCATCACCACTGCTCTCAAAACAACAAAGAAAACCATCGTAAGGGGATCGGCATGTCTCGGAATCATCAAAAAATCCAAAACATGTGACAACCGCCTATCCGCACTGGGCCCGCGCGGTGGATCGGCCTATTCCCTCTCCTAGAGAGAAGGCCTAAGTCCCAGCAGTGGAAACATTAGAAGACTGATCATGTTTATACTAGTAGGAACTCTAGGCTTAAACAGGGTCTCCAGGGAAGCCATATAATTAGGTTGGCCAGAAAAGGTATGATCTACTTACTAGCACTTAACTGAGAGATGTCATAAAATAAGAGATTACGGCGAGTCTGAGTGAGCTCTATAACTGTTACTAAACTTGACATTACCTAACGCCATTACAGGTTCGCACTTATAGAGCTCTAGTATATTAAATGGAACTTTATGGAGACTCATCATCATTCCATACTTTTACTTCTTCGCTTAGAACGAGGTGGTAAAGATGAGAACTATTCTAACGCCCGTTTTCAATAACCTAACGTAGTTCATAGATAGATAGCTATCCCCGATAAACAGTAAGATTCTATCTATCAATCCACAACTATTGGTAGGAAATACTAACCGTCGGTAGGTTATAAGAAAGCAAGTAAGGGCAAAAGGATAGATTTGTTTATCTTTAGTAGCTGCAACTTTAGATAGCTTATTGAAAACGGGCGTAAAAGCAGTTAGATCGATAAAATGAAGAGCAACAGATGGCAGTTGTGAACTATCTAAATTGTATATTAAATACAGGTCAAGAGATTAAGATAACGGTTGATAGACTATAAGCCTGATCGCGATGCAAGTAGGTTGAATAAAATAATCATCACGATGGTCTATGCCGTTTTCTTTCGCATACATAGGCAGCAACAACACGTTACTGTTCAAATTTAAATTTACATCACAGTATCCTAAGTTCATTAGCATTAGCATTATCGGCCTTATAATGTTCCAACTGCTGGGACTCAGGTTTCCTCTCTAGGAGAGGGTATCCTGAGTGCAGTGTTTCAATTGGTCGTAGAAGACGCCCCGGGCGGGGCGTAGAAAATTCATATTGGTTACCATAGGTATCTATGCTAAGGAGAATGATAGGGATTGAATTGGCTCACAATGGGCTTTATCAGAAGGCTTAAAGTCACCCAAAGAGCAATAGAAAGGGCTATGCTCGGAGTTTCCTTGCGTGATCACATCAGAACCGAAGATATCCGCAAGAGAACCAAGGTTACCGACAAAGCCCGAAGAATCGCTAAACTTAAGTGGCAATGGCCAGGGCACATTGCTTGTAGAACTCGATACTCGATAGAGGATGGTCGACGAAGACGAAAGGTTCTAAAGTGGCGGCCAAGTACCGGAAGACGCAGTGTTGGAAGGCCTCCCGCAAGGTGGACCGACGACCTGGCGGGAGTTCGATGGTCGCAGGAATCCGATGGATGCGAGACGCACAGGACCGGTCATTGTGGCGACGCTTGGGGGAGGCGTATGTCCAACAGTGGACCTCTTTCGCCTGAAATGATGATGATGATGATGATTTGTTTAGGTGGAACTACTAAGTTAAATAACTAGAAACGCACTACTACGAAAAGGTGATGATCATGAAACTACAGCTTTTCTCTTCGGAATAGAAAAAATCTCTCCCAAGTTTTAAGGACTTTTGTATGTTTTTAGACACGCCCAAGGCTGAAGGCCTGTTAATAAACATCGATCCACTTTGACGCATCTATTCGGTAAACAAGGATCCTCTAGGGTCGGTAAACAGTAGATTTTTTCTTCGTTTTCTTCAGTTTTCATAGTATTACGTAGCAGTTTCAATGATTTTGGTACACTTCTAAAATATGTATAAAGAGTTGAGTATAAAAAGCAAATAGCCCAAACGAAATTTGAACTGTAGGTACAGAAAATAAAATTAGATTTAATCTACCAAGTCACCTAAATGTTTATAATGTTTTACAACTTAGAATGATTTCCATATTTTAACTAGCGAACAAATTACGAATCGTGTACCTAACTATAATATTTCTAAGAAACCGAACATAATAAATTGTTGTAACATTTGTCATCTTTTTGACACTACATAAGTACAAACCCATGTTTTCCTCGCTCATGGTAGGCATTTGCCTTTGACCTTGATTTGTGTCACAATGATGATACACATTATTTGCCTATACCTGTAGCGCTATCTATGAGGCCACAAAGGAACTATAATACATATTTAAATCCTGCATCGCGGCATTAGAGTTCACTGCGCCATTAGAACACACACAACAGTCCGAAATCAACTATCGGGCAGATTTCCGGACCAGACGAAACATCCGTCTGAGCAGAGGATCCTTTATTTTCAACGTAGGTTTTTACACCTTGTTCCGTCTACCTCTAAATGCCTAGGTACTTAAAAGGGTGTTTAATAAACCCATTAAAACATTCACCAAACCATTACTCCCAAATCAGTTGAAAACAATGAAATAGTAAGGTACCTAACAAATATACCTTCGTGGGTACTCACTTCAAATCATGGAAATCGAAATTCCAACTCTTATCCAAATCGAAGTGCCTAAGTTTAACAGAGGATATTGATTTTCAAAGGCCGTAAAATAAAAACTTTGTGAAGATTTGAATTTACATAAGTATATATTACTTCCATCCTAAGAAAACTCGGAGGCAGAGGCTCTCAACGTATGCAATGAACTGTACGGACTTGAAGTTTAAGAGAAAGAAAGAAAGAAATAAGTTTCAAGAATACGCTATCGAAATAAACTCAAAGACACGGCGAGATCCGAGCCATCGGGATTTATTGAAATAACCTCCCCGGGTAGCAATACTTAAATGTACCGAGGTCGCCTTGGGAACTCAGCCCCATCTACAATTTAGGTTTACATTACAGAACTGGTGCACGGTGAGTTCGAAAATGCAGTTTAAAAGCAAGTCTACCTTTAAAAAAGAAACTTCATTTTAGGACTATTAAAAATGAAAGAGCTAGAAGTTCCTACGAAGTCGATTTTATTTTAAACTTCGATGGGATCAAGGGATGTAATAACCCGAAAATCTGACCAAACCTGAGTCAACGGTGCGTCTCAATGAGACATCAGCAAGAATGACAACTTTCTGAAGGAACTACCAGGACCCTGGCCAGGGGCAAATTAATGAAACTGGTGGGTTTTGGTCAGTAAAAGCCTGACACTCTCTCCAGCTCCGTCCGGTAGAAGTCATTTGATGATTTCCCACGTAATTCTGACAAAAAACACGAACTTATGATATCGTTAAAATAACTGACGAATACTGATTGAAGATTAGTAAAAATTTAACACAATCACAAGTGGAAAAGATCTAAACGCAGCATTAGATTAAAACCGAAGACACATTAAAAAAAAACCTAAAGACGTGATAGAAATATGCAGTAAACATGTACATACAAAAAAGAACAAAAGAAGATCTACTCTAAACGCAGCATTGACTTAACAAAGATTGTCGCCGAAAACACATCGAAAAGAAACTAAAGATGTAATAGAAACCAAGTAGCTACATAAAACAAGGCGACAATACACCCTATACTAATAAACAAACTATTGATCGTATAGACTGCATGTCATACAAGTGCATTCCATTTATTGACGCCAATTAATATTACAACTGCCAAGTTCAAATCAATTTGCAAGATTGAATGAATGAATCACTACTTGACTGCTTTGAAGTAGTTATTGTATGTACGTGCAGCCAGCTGACTTCATTATTGATGTTTGTATTGGTTATATTATAGGAAATAATATAACCAATACAAACATCAGTTGAGCAGAACGCTTATTAAATTTGCAAGCAGGCAATTTAATAAGCGTTCTGCTCAACTATATAATAAAATTAATAGACATATAACCAATAATAGTGTATATACATAATAAAAATTTCCGAGACTGCAAAAAAAGTATAGTAGACTGGATACAACCTCTTACGTATGAGGAAACCGAGGAACTTCTGGAACACGTTGGGTAGCCACACACAGCAACAGCACACACAACAAAGCACACAGTCCACACACTAAGCATTTTACACTACGTCACACTACACACCACACCACACTATAACACACCACACCACACCACACCACACCACACCACACCACACCACACTATAACACACCACACCACTCCACAATGTAATATTTTTATACTTACCATCTAGAATTTTGTTTTTTCTTTTTTTTTGTGATTCTTCTTACTTTTCTTTTATTAATAATCTTTTTTGTGTGTCTCAGTGGATTTTTTTTTTTTTTTTATTTTGTTTTATCTCACAGTTAGTATAAGTACGGCAATGATATGGAAGCGCGGAGTCTCCTAACACAGGCACTGTTTTGCTTAAAAGGAGTCTCCAAAAACTTGTTAATAATTATGATAACGCTAATTGTGACAATAAACAATTTTGTATTTTGTATTTGTATTTGTAAATGTGAAATAGCTGATGTTATAGGTTTTTATCAAATATGTATTCTGCGATATGGCAACTTGTAAATAATAGGCACTCTTTTAGCTGATTCCTGGATTATTAGTATACACATACAACAAACAAATTGCCATATTGCATCTGCAATATATAATACTGGGTCTGCCTATAGTTAACTGTCAAATTGCCTTATTAGACAGTATATCAATTTGTCAGTTAACTATAGCTCAGTCTTTTGGCATTTCTCATTCATTCAATTCCTGGATTTTATCATTGTCACAAGTATGGATGGGCACTGTGCAGTCAAGTGCTTCATTCCAAATAGACGTTTAAGTTACCGTGGTCCTAGAACCCAAGAGAGGAACTGAAGGGACTCTGAAGGTTTTGGTCAGATAAAGTCTGACACGCCCCCGCTTTAGGCTGAGTGGTAGAAGTTATTTGATGATTTTCCATCTCAAAATAAGACACATCGGATCGAGCTGATTGGTAGAAAATTAAATTATTCGGTTCACTTTACTTTATCAACTGGTACTGAATTCAGAATCCTGTTAGCCTAGGGTGCCTTTTCGGGGCTCATCCCCTGTCCGCTTCCGTCCGTCTGCCTGACTGTAAACTGTTGCATCTCATGAATTGCAATAGGCAGAGATAGTTGAAATTTTCACGGACTTTTTGAATTTTTCTTGTCGTATGTGTAACAACAAATAATGACATAAAAAATGTGATCCGGTTTACACTACAGAACTGTTCGTGAGCAAGTTCGACGACTCACACTTGACCAGATTTCGAGAGAAGACAAAACATACGGGAACATATATCTTTTAAAGGGAACATATCTTATAATAAGGACCCGTTCAATCTACTCGTAGGCATCTTCTCTGACCTTTTTAGTATATTGATAGCCTAAGTTTAACCATAAACCATGATGATATAGGTTTCCTTTGTTGTTCTCGGGCCTTAGGTTTCTCCATAATAACGTCATTTGACCGCGCTATAAGTATTTCATGATCATTAACACGATGACTACACGCTGACATCATCTCTCGCTAAAAGTAGTATGTAGACAAATCTAAAGCAGGAAAGACCTTTAAAGGAAAGGATAAAAATATGTAGTACGCATGTTGAATTCCTAAAAAAATTGTGGTTCCTAAGTTTTGATCCCGAACTGCAGTGAGGGATTTCAAATACGAACTCCCAAGCACTGCGAGAGAGAGAGTTGATGATGTTTTTAATGAGTATTGTTGGGTTTTTATATATATTTTTTATATTTATATTTTTTGTTAACAATTACCATGCTATCCGACACTGAACGGCTATTTGCAAAAAATAGAATTTCGCGGGCGATCTTGGATTTTTAAATACTAACCAGGGTCTTCATCCAGGTCTTAGTATCCAGATATTAAGTCTTATCTAAAATCAGTTTTCTTTAAAATTCTATATTAGTTTAGACGTAAAAACGTAAAAGACCCACAAACGCATACATTTTCCAATGTACTCGTATAATATTAGTACGGATAACCGTTCCAAGCTCATGTTTTAATTTAGTGTTTGCTTAGCGAATTTCCCAGAGGAGGTACATATAACATATGACACAAATACGGTGTATCTACATGAAATATTTGTCTCTGGGAATGCATAGCATAGTCAAAGAGTATTTATGTATTTAGAATAAACGTTGAACGTATTATATCGTATCCTGTATCTAAACTAATATTTAGTTGGTTTTTTACGATTTAACTCGAAAACTATTTGAGCGATTTTAAAAATTCTATCAATGAGAGAAGGCTACATTTCCACTGAGTAACATAGGCAATTTTACCTATGTTTTAAAAAATGTTGACCTAAATTGGAACAATGCAATCAAAATCAAATCCTACTTCCTACTAATATTATAAATGCGGAAGTTTGTGAGGATGGATGTATGTTTGTTACTCTTTCACGCAAAAACGGCTGGACCGATTTGGTTGAAATTTGGTATGTAGTTAGCTTATACCCTGGATTAACATATAGGCTATAGGAAAAAAAAAGAAGCGTGATCTTATTTATTCTTCGATTTTGTTGTTGCGGGCGAAGCCGCGGGCGGAAGCTAGTTGTTACATATTTTTGATAATTGATATGACAGAAGAACTTGCGTTTTAATCTAACAAATAGAATTCACCATTTGTCAAAGTCTTTGTTTGAAAAGTTAATTGTCCGCAGTACCTAATTAATTCTCATTCAGTAAACACTCGTAAGTACGCCGAAAAAAATTGACGCTTTTCTTAAAAATCGCCTTTTTGTTATACGTCCACTTTTGTTTTAAGGATGCGATATATAGTAAGTATAGCGTGTCTTTTTTATATATTTCTATTCTCTACTTGTAACCTTTAATGTTTGTGATTGATTCCATTGTTTTTGTTTATTTATGTGTTTAGTTATGTAATTTTATTGTGTTTCTCTTTGTTTGTTCATTTCCTTTGTCGCATCAAATAATGTTCCATCTATCTCTATTTTTCAAGTGTTTTTCTCTGAAACCGCCTAGTACTAAGTAGTTTCTAGGACCCTGTGTTGCTTTATGTAAATCGATGTAGTTAGGGCTCTCAGTCTCAGCAAAACATGTGTTCACGTCGTCCGCTGTTTGGGCGTACTGCCCATGTCACTGGCGTATGATAGATGGCATGTTAACTGCCCTGCTTGATTACCGAAACCATCCATACTGAGTAGTAGGGGTGAGTAGGCTACGCTAGTAGGTTCAGCGCTGACTGATTACTGATTTTGCCAGTCCACTATTCCACGGTTCCACCGTGCTTGAAGAAACTTTTATTTAATTAAACTGTTATTGTTAGACCTCCCCTAAGTGTCGCTACAACGAAAGGTCCTATGCGTATCATATCCATCGGATTCCCGCGACTCTGGCCTCATCAGGTCATCAGTCCACCTAATGCGATGCAAGAAGCACGAAGGTTGCACGTCGTTAATTAACTAAAACATTCTTAAAACTCTGCACCTTATTTATATCAACACTTCAACAGCAAAAAAAATCCTTCCATTGACAAAACCGTTTCCGAATTCCGTTTTAGAATTGAATAGCAACAATTCTAAAACGTGACCAGTCGTTCATCTCTGTCAGCGGAAGCCTGCCGATGAAATCCTTCGCATTGATATTCGTGACAGAATGTGGATGGTACCTACAGCTCTGTGGAATACAACGTTACCAGCTGTCATGTCTGCTCTAGGGATTTAGAGGCTCATGTAATCGGTTTTGTGGAACACGAAAATGAACGATAAGCCTTACGATTTAGGATAACAGACGGAAATTATGCTGTTGCTGTGTTTTTGTAAACACCTAATTTTCATCACTTTCTGGGTAAAACAAAACTCCCTTGGCGGGTTTTTAGGAACTAGCTGTTCAGGCTTTTTTTGAATTATATAGATAAACTAGTGCTTGCAATCCCCAATATAAAAAGTGATGCAATCGTTGACATAGTAGCACTAGTTTATGAGAAGCCTGTTCACTCTAGTCTTGAAAACACCCAAAATATACCTAATCGGACGGGGAGACCGCAGCAGGCAAATTGTTCCACTCCTTTGAGGTGTTTTTGAAGCGCTGATTCTTACCCTGGATTAATTTATGTATGTATTAAGTTGTTAAAAGAGATATGGTTTTCTACACTTGCAGGGAGTGTACCACGTGAGATCGACAAATGGATGTGCGATGAACGCTTGTGCGACAAAACTGTAGTGCGACTCAACATAGTTCAAATGCACGCTTATTCGACACACTGAAGTTCGCCATTACTCTAGTGCGACACACTGAAGTTCGACATTACTGTAGTGCGACACACGATTATGCGATAGTAGTTCGACATTACGGTAGTACAACAAACAATTTCATAAAAACTAATAAAAAATTAGTTAGTTTTTGCAGCGACAAAGTTCACTTTTCAAATAACAGAGAGAAATTATGCTGTTGGTAAATCTACACTGCACAAAATAACGGCTTTTAGGATTCCTTTGTAGCACGTAGACGCCCTTTAGCTTTGTCGCTGTCTGTTATTTTGTATGTTCAACTGACACAAACACGCTTATTCATTTTTCTGTAAAAAAATCTAGTTTTGTGCTTTTTTTCTTTCACAAACTCCAACATCAGTTTTTTCTATAGATTAAAACTTTGAGGAATTTAGGAAAGGGAGTTTCGGTGTTGAATATAGTTTTTTATTCCTGTCGCTACGTTTTAGGAGTGGATAAATAAATATAATCAGGGAGCACTTCCAGGCTCTATTTTTCAATCACATATCATATAAGGCGGACCCTGATGGATGGAAGATGATATCATGATATAACCACATATTGTGTTATAGTATTCAAATGCGAGAGAGAGATTGCTTTTTATAAGTATCTACTGCTAACTTACAGGTTGTTGGGCGTATCATAAAACAAATAATTAGCTTTAGCACGTAGTATGTATGTGACCTACTCCTGGATGCGGAAATTTGGGCAAGATAACGAGTGAATTTGTTTGATAGATATTAAATTTTCAGTTAAAGATAAGGAAATCCTGTTTAAATTCCGGTTGCGCTTTTGTTATCATCGTGTTAGGAAATATTAAAGATAACATAAATAGAAAAACACTCGGGTTACACAACGTGTGGTAGATAGGAATGAAAACTATAATTTACAAATCTAATACTGCCTATAAGTACTAAAACAGATTTAGTACTTATCATTTTAATGATGTAATAGGGGTAAGTATATTCAAGGCTGTAAGAATGTTCGAAAGGATCTCTGCAGGAAAAAGATCATCTAAAGGAAAAAGTAGGTTCTTTTCATAGAGATTCTCGCCATCAAACTGAGAAGTTTGGCGAGCTAAACTGTAACACTTTAAAAAATGTAATAATATTTGACTGATTTCTAGAACACGAGTCTAAGTCTGTAAAAGTCAGACACTCGCCCTAGATCCACCCAGAACGGCAGAAAACAATTATTAATTTCCTATCCCAAAAACAGATCTAAATACAATAACACAACCCCAGTAATATATTTAGCAACAATTTATCTTTAGCCATTAACCTAATTGGAGAAAAAGATAATCCTGCCTATTTCAGTCTTATCCCTAAAACCAATAATACTGGCATCTGCGTCCATGGTCCTAATTCCGTACCGGGACCAATACATGCTTCCCTGAGCAATGTTTTATAGTCAGGTAGGAGGGCTAACCGAGCTACTAATTAGATGAGTGCCGCTCCACCGAACATCTAAGCTTGGGCAAAATAAAGCATGAGCAAGTGTGTAACTAAAACGAGAGGGTAACGAGGAAAACCGCAGATAATATCGTGGTAAGTGAATAATGAAATAATAATGACTATAAAGACGGTTTTGTAGAATGATGATCTCGAATAAAGCTGTCTGACTGATAGTGTTTTTTGAAAATTAAACTAATAAGGGGGTAAAAAGGAGGAAATTCGTGTATAAGTATGTAAATTTTATTCCTTGGGCCAATGTTTTTCAAAACTTAGCATCAATAGTAACCTATTGTAAAGTTGTCATACTCCGTTTTTCAAAATTTGTCCTGTAATTTGTTTAGGGCGTGTCAAAGGTTGTATTCGATCGTGTATTCTATTTAATTTCATAAACAAGGTAATGTAAAACTTTTTTATAAAATTAAATAATGTACTATAATTTCATTTCATAAACAATTTATTAAACAAACTTACTAAATTAACACAACACTACTAAGTCAAACAAAGGTAATTATAATATTATAGAATGGAAATTAGGATAGTATGGGAGTAATAAACTTGACACAAAGCTGAATCATTTCTCGGGCAGTTGCCCAAACCAGACATAGCACACGCTTGCGGGACTTGACACTTATGTATACCTCCAAGTTATGTACGAATATAAACTACTCAGCTTCACAATATAAGTGAGAGAAGTACATAAGTGTTCAGTTTGAGAATGCTATTAGAACGGGATTGCAGTTCAACGAAGCGGCCAGTTGACATTGTTTGTTCGCGTTGCTATACCTCCCAAAGTGTTGCTGAAAAGCACAATTTCAGTGTAAGTGTAACTAACTATAAGTAGATATGAGGAACATATCGTCAGGGTACTTTTGAGTCCCACTAGGACTAGGGCCGTGGGAATTTTTGAAAGAGTTACGGTGGTCCTGGAATACAAAGAGTAAGTGAAAGAGACAGGCGAGTTTTAGTCAGTAAAAGTTTGACACGCCCTCTCGCTGCACCCAAGAACGGGAGAAGTCATTTGATGACTTCCCATGTAAAAGAAGAAATGGATGTATTATATCCTGGTACAAAATATCATTCATCTCATCACCTAAATCATACTCACGATTTACTCTATTTATGGATGAAATCCGGAAAGGGAAGATAAATATATCATTATTTCGTTCATTAACTCATTTAGTCATGAATCACTCTATTTATAGGTGAAAACCTATAAAATGCATGATAAATATATTATCATTCGTTCATTCAATCATGAATCATTCTATTTATAGATGAAAACTGCCTAAAATCCTAAAGTACCTAATGTTTTCTTTTATTTTAAACAGACAGGCAGACAGACGAAGTGAGAAGCTTCGTCATATATATAATAATATATGTAAGTTAGTTAGCCTATTATGCCCCACTGTTGGGCAAAAACCCCCTCTCCCTTTTCCACACACGTCTGTCCTCAGTCATTGCGGGCCAGTCCCTCCGGTAGTCGTCCAGCTCATCTCTCCACCTTCACCTTACGCCCGTTTTCAATAAGCTATCTATCTACAGTTGCAGCTACTAAAGATAAACAAATCTATCCTTTTGCCCTTAGCTTTCCTATAACCTACCGACGGATAGCATTTCCTACCAAAGTTGTGGATGGATAGATAGAATCTTACTGTTTATCGGGGATAGCTTTCAATATATGAACTGCAGTAGGTTATTGAAAACGGGCGTTAGTCTACCACGATGTCGCCTTGCATTTAATGGGACCCAACAAGTAGCTCCTTTTTGGTCCATGTAAGAACAAGGATATTACCACTCTACATGGCCTATGATTAGTATTTTTTTAGTGGGCAACCATCAGTATGGCTTCTGCCGCTCTTGGGTGGAGCGGGAGGGCGAGGCAGAATTTTACGGACTTAATCCCACCCCGTTCCTTCGTCGCCTTCGATCTGGGGACACCAAGCTTACCTTTCGGAATTCCGATCCATGTTCCCAAGTCCTTGATTAGTTTACGTTTCCCCACACATAAATTATAAATAGAGACTAGTGTTCGTCATATCACATAGGTGTTGATTATCTAGATAATCTGCTGTAAGTCGGGCACAACAATGGCATAATCAAGGCTTAGTGGATTGATTGCCACCGAATCTCGACGAGTAATCCTCTTACAGAGAGGATCGAAGATCCATTTGTAGTCGAGAATGGTTCGAGGTTCGTGGTACGAGAGATTGTATAGATTTATGGTGTAGCAAATATATTGGATAGTAAAATAATTTCAGGAGCCAGCTTACATTTAACTTTAATATCTACAGAAAAACCAGAGAAGACATTTTTTATTATTGAACTTAATACAACAGAGCATTGTCCACCAGTCAACCTTTGGGTTAACAATTTCTACACTATGGACGAAATTGATTACCACGCTTGCATAATTCGATTCAGATTTTCGAAGTTTAGGATTTTTCACAAATATCTCAATATAAAACAAGAAACTAATTTCTTAAATTATTGTTAACAGTAATCACTTTTCCTACGTGCCCAAAATAGGTTCTTGCTACAATTTCTATTAATGAATGACATACCCTAGTTATTTACTTTGAAAATTAAAGAAAGATAGAGATATTTAAGTTAAAAAAAGCATAGCATAGTAAGAGAAACTAATTATTCTCAGTAAGTGAGTTCAGTTCAGTACGCACTGCTCCTTTCCATCGTACATCCGTTCACAAGCCCATGCTGGCGACGGCGGACGGCGAGCAATTCGTAGATTGCCGTCCTGTCGTCCAATTACCATCCGGATTGCGCTCAAGTCGTCGACGACGCGTAATGATCTATGCGTACTTCAAGAACATTTCGGGTCGTAGGGGCCCAGCAGGGTCGAAATCCACTGGGGCCATGGGGTATGTGAAAAGGTACACTGACTGGGGCCCTAGAACAAAGGCAAAGAAGGAACAGGAGTGGGCTTTAGTCAGTAAACGGCTGACACGCCAGGTAAGTGTTGTTAAATAAATGAATACTGAATAAAAAGTGGATAGGTTAGGAAAAAAAGCATAAAATATAATATAATAGTTAATAAAAATTGACAAATATTTATAATCATTGATTTATCGATAGTATCAACTTATATGGCGCGTTTTCGACCGGAGGAACCAGTTGACCTGAAGTGATGCTCTGACCGTGTGCTCTCCGCCCTCTATCTCGAAAACGGTTCACCGCAGGAAAAAGATTTTTTACAATATTGTTAAATATACAAATAGCAAAAAACCTTTAGGAAATGAGATATTTACAAAAAAAGCGCAAAAAAACGATTTTTGGGCCCTTTGACCTTGAAATTTCATAGTTGCGTACACCCTACCATATGTAGGTTTTGAGACAACTTTTACAGGCTTACAATATACAACTATTTACAGGCTTACAGCTGGGTATCTCGAATTCCGATGTGAAAGTACTATAATGACTGGATATAAGTTGTTTTTATGTAAACGCAATCGAAACAAATTTGCATGGTTCTTTCTTCAAAAGGCCATCTCGGACACTAATCTGCATGGTTCGCATATGACTTACTTACATGATGTATGGACTTTAAAAGAGACTGTGACCCCTGAGTTTGTTTCGGTGTTTCTTCTCAGGGTAGTCAGTTAGGAAACACCGGCCTCATCTAGTAACAAAAAAAAAGTCCAAAAAAAAAATTGACGTGTAAAAGAGTTTGAAAAAACCTATTTGCAGAATAAATATCATTTATCATTTATCAAACGTTGACCACGTTTGACCCATAGAATTTTATATAGAGAATCGGAGCGCTGAACGTCATAAACGTCAACGTAAAACAAACTCGGACTAGGCACTCTGATGGGATATTTAAAAAAAAAACATACATTTATCCGTATCCCGACTGATTACGAGTATTACACCATCACTAAATACGGTCTTACTATGGCTGTTCAATGCATTTGACCGCAAATGTAAATTGATGCCCTCTCTATTGTGTAACGCGAGTCGCCATACAATCGTAAATACTTCTTAACTTTTATTTCTACAATTAGTTTAACAACGTTCATTGAACCGAATGCCCATTTGTTTTTATTACTAAGACTCTGCTGTCTGTCACCAGGCTGTATCTCATGAACCGTGATATGTAAACAGCTGAACTTTTCACAGATCATGCTGGAACAGATTGTTATGGCGGCAGGCTAGAGCAATCTGTTGCCGCTATTACAACAAATACTAAAAAAGTGAATAAAATGAATATATGAGTGGGACTCCCATACAACAAACATGACTTCCATACAACAAACGTGACTTTGTTGCCGTTTTATGGTATGGTGGTATGAAACCCTTCGTGCGCGAATCCAACTCGCATTTGGCCAGTTTAAAATCAATCGTCTTTGCAACAGTTCAGTAATACTAGCACTTAATGACGTCATTTTGACTACCGAAGTTCACAATGACGGAAAGAAAGCTTTTTCTGTATTAAGCAATTTAGAAAGTCCTATAAGTAGGTACCCAGTAGTACGAGTACCGTAAACCGGGGTTACTTTGATCAATTTTGAACTTCAATTTTCTGTAACTTTTCAATCTGTGGTTCTACAAATTATTAAAAAAAACCTAGTAATCGGTTTTTATAGATCTCTCTACATAAGTTAAAAAACAAATAAAAGAATAAATCGTTTTTCAAAAAAAAAATAAAAACAGCGTGATCAAAGTTAAAATGATTTTGGGGTTACATTGATACCCCTCTTTTTTATTATGGAATCTGAATGTAACCCCAACAACTATTAAAAAACAAAAAAAAAAAAAAAATCGATCAACAGGAAAAAAGGTTATTGCCATTTTTAATCCTTGGGGTAACATTGTTCAAATAAAACACTCCAAATAAACAGGCTACACTTTAGCATGCGGCAAGAATGCTTTAGCATGCGGCAAGAAAGAGGTCCTAAACCAATCACGGAAGGTTATACTATCAATCCAGCCACTATTGGTTCTGTTAAATCGTGATCCACTGGAACAGCAGGTCTTCTGACAACACGGTGTACCCTTTGGTCCCCCTTCTTTCCATGTATCATAAAGATGAACACTTTTATAGATCACGTATGGTGGTAACAGAACACCGTCAGCAGACCCGCACATCATCACTGTAGTGGCACTTTTGGAGAAATTCATAATTTTCTCTGGATATTTGACCCCACGCCTGTAAATGCCTTGTTTTTTTCCCGGGTCGTCGCTCATGTTCGTCTCGTCATAATTAAATATATTGGATGGTGGCAAATCTTTAATAACTGGTGTAAGGTTGTCAAAATATTTATTTATACTGTCATGAGATACTTTTGCCCTCGCTTTTTTAATATTCGATGACACCCTTTGGGAGTATTCGTCTTTATGACGACGTAAAAGGGAATATGCCGACTCAACTCCAGGCAGATTATTTTCAAACTTAGTAACCACTCGCCCTTTTTTATCCAGAAAAGCTTTTGCAAAAAATCTCAAATCTAGCAATGTTAGAGGATATCCCCAATCGGAACACTTTGCAGCTGATTTCAGGATAGCCTTTTCCTCAGATTCTGAGAAAACTGTTTGAGCACCAGGTTTTCTCATGTGCGTGCCTTTATATCTATTATAAATAGTTCCATAAGGTATATTATACTGCTCAGATGCACCTCTGATGGACAACTTGCCGTCCACTACCTGACTTAAAGCCTCGTTAACTGTCGCTTCAGAGTAGTTTCTGTATTCACGGGTACCTAATTTCTTTTTATATATTCGCGGCATTGTCCTGGTAAACAAAAAAATAAAAAAGAAATTAACAAAAACCATAATTTAAATTCTTGTATTAATAGCTGAGGTAACTTTGATCATTTGATCAATCTCACACCATGTACCCTATCAATGACACCCCGCAAGAATTTAACCGACGCCACTACGAAAATTTTGAGGTTAGAACAACAAATGTTTTTTATTTGGATTTCCGAGTGTATGCTTCTAAACAGAAATTATCAAAAACGTTCATGATACATACACGTATTAAGCTGTGTATGAAGTTTTACAACACAGTTTTTCTACTAAAAATCGATATTTTCAGAAAACTTACCTATTTTTATATAAAACAACGTGACATCAGCAGCGCACCCGCAAAAAAGATTGTGACAGTTCATCAGTGATGCCAGCCAAAAAAAAAAAATAACCAAAAATAGTTCCGTTTTACGCAATTAGCATTTTTAAGTGAACATGAAGTTTCGATCAAAGTAACCCCGTAGTTCAAAGTAACCCCGGTTTACGGTATACTGTAATTCACCCCGAAAGCTTACAAGACCCTAATTGAGGAATATATTGTATCTATAGAAGTAATTACGTTGACAATGGGGTGCTAAGTAACCCCAATGAGCGGCGGTACGTTACCCAATAACCATTTTACTGACTGGGCTAATATTGTATTTGCAAGCAATTACTTGTACGTTTACGGACATTGGTAAAAGATTTTTTGTACCAAGGAAGACATTTTACCGACATTTTACGCTGAATTTCTTGATTGTCTTTTACATAAGGGTTTAATTATTCAGTTAAATAGTATTATATATAACTAAATAATTATTTACCCTTTACATACGTAAAATTCAAGAGCTTTATATATTTTTTGAGAAAAAAATATATTTTTGCGTGACCGATTGCACAAAATTCGGCTCCGATTTATTTATTTAGTTTTTATGCTGTTCTACTACTGCCCTTACACTTACTCTTTTTGGTTTATGCTCTTAATATTAAGATTATGAATCTAGTTGCTAATACTAGTTTGGTTGCTGATAAAACCGTTAAACATCCCACTTTCATTTCAATAACTTTGACAATCATAGGTTTTAAAGAGCGACATGTGTGTTTAATAGGCATAACTCAATCAACGCACAACTAACACATACAAAAAACAGGACCATAGATTAGATAGAAGCTAATATCTATTAACACGACCTACTGCTGTAGCTTCCTTCACTTAATCCTTATCTAACGGACTATCCAGTAATTGCTTTCCGAGGAGCGATTTTGTTTACCGTGAGCACAATTTGACCTTCTAGAGCATGGTTCCCAATCTATGGTCCGCAGTCAGTTGATGAGCCTCAACAGCTAAAACCCGTGAAAGGTTTATTTATTTATTTATATTATTGCACACCATTACATATTTATAATACAAAAAGAAACTAAAACACAAAACTTAAAACTTTAAATACTATTCATCTAAAAACATCGTTGATGCATTTCCCGTATTATTTGTGGTTGGCTCGTCAAGTAGTTTCTTCCATTTTGGCCTGTGCCCGTCTTGATGTCACTTACTCCGTTTTCTTTCATATCCTTCCTCACACGATTGTGTGAGGAAGGATATGAAAGAAAACGTCATCCATCTTTACGAGTCCCTTAATTCCCTATGATGTAAACTAATATTATTATTTTGTCTGAAATGTGTTTTTTGTGAAAATGTTTGATGTTTTTATTTTACTAAAAAAACTAACATCATCATTACTGTCGTCACCAATACGACCGGTTCTGTGCATCGCGCATCCATCGGATTCCCGTGAGCTTCACCAGGTCATCGGTACGCCTTTTGGAAGGCCTTCAAAAGTCCTTACGATACGTTGTCACCACCGTCCATACTTACCTGAAACTATATTCTGCAAGCAATGTGCCCTGCTTACTACTAAGTTTGCCGATTATTAACGGTATGTTGGTAACCTTCATTCTCCTTTCCTCCCATTCCTCTCATTTTTGATGTGATCACGCCTGGGCTCTCCGAGTATAGCCATTACCCTATAATATGAATTTATGACAATTAAAAGTTAATTTCTATATTATCAAAATTAAATATTCTTTTGTACTTCTAGTCCTTGCCAGCACTAAATATACCAAAGTGGTCGCAGGTCAAAAAGGTTCAAAAAGGTTGGCAGCCACTGTTCTAAGGCAGGCGAACTGATTAAATCCCCCCAAGGTAATGTAGAAAAGTATTTTCTTTTCATAAAATAACGGCTTTTAGGATTCCTTTGTAACACGTGGACGCCCTTTTGCTTTCTCGTTGTTATTTTGTATGTTAAACTGTCACAAACACGCTTATTCATTTTTCAGAAAAACAGATTTAGTTTTTGTTTCATAAGTTCGTTCATGAGTTTTTCTGTAAATTAAAACTTCCAGGAATTTAGAAAAGCTAATTTCAATGGAGAAAAATGGTTGTAGTTTGGTACCAGGAAAAATGGTTGTAATAATCGTTGAATTCCCTACTGGAGCCTGTATATCCTGATAAATATAGTCTAGAAGTACTTTAAGGCTCTATTTTTCAACTGCATTATCGTTTAACATTAGGTGTTATAGTGATCAGACGCAAGTCAATCAAATACAATTAAAATAAAGCATCATTATTACAAACATTATTCAAGGCATGATCGATTTACAGCAAGCAAAACATAAACAGAGACTGTAAACCTTTTCTTGAAATCAAAAAATAATAATGAAAAAATTCGCAATTTACGAAGCTAACAGAAAATTGATTTGATTCGAGTTCCGATTGATTCATTTCCACAGGAGCCGCGGCCATGATTTCAATTAAATTTTTCTCAAAATCGCTACGAAAGATTTTCATCTAATTTTGCACCTTATTTACAAGTTAGGGGGTTCAATCATGACGTCTTAAAATCATCATAAATCTAGTGTCAGAGAGAGATGGAGCTATGCAGGACGAATAGCAGTGTCCCTTTCTCACACCGAAGTTTGATTGTTTTAGACGTCATGGCGGGGCCTCTATTCGAGGAATTTGATTTATTTGATTTTATTATGGGATTATTAAGGTTAATAAAGTCTGTTCGCTGGAGGGAAGTGAAGTCTTACTGAGTCTTACTTTAAGACTGTGTTGAGAAATAAAGAATATGTTACTGTATTTTAAAAAGAGCTGTATGTATGAAATGCATCCTTTACAGGAGGATATTTAGGTCGAATTCCCATCTATACCATCCATCATCATCATCATCTCAGCCGAAAGACGTCCACTGCTGGACATAGGCCTCCCCCAAGCGTCGCCACAGCGACCGCTCCTGTGCGTCTCGCATCCATCGGATTCCCGCGACCCTCGCCAGGTCGACAGTCCACCTTGTGTGAGGCCTTCCATCGCTGCGTCTTCCGGTACGTGGCCGCCACTCTGGAACCTTCCGTTCCCATCGACTATCTGTTCTACGAGCAATCCATACCAGCCATAAAATACCTTTAATATTTTATATAGAGCGACTGCCTGTCTGATCTCGAAAGCCCAGTTTGCGTGGATATCATCATCATCATTATAATATCAAAATTTCAGCCAAAAGAAGTCCACAGTTAGACAGGCCTCATCAAGCGTCGCACTACGAAAGGTTCTGTACGTCTAGCATCCTTCGGATTCCCGCGACTCTCACAGTGAAGTTTATCACTGAGTGACATAAGCATATATTTTCTATAACCACGTGGGAGCAGCCGCTGGCAGAAGCTAGTGCTTTTATATTTATTTATTTAGTCTTCATACAACACAATGTACAAAGGCGGACTTAATGCCATATGCATTCTCTACAATCTCTACTAGTCAATTTATTTTGTTTGTCCATGATTATGTTAACTTAATGCAACCTTATCCTATAACAAAAGATGAAGAAGATATCATGAACCTACAAAACATTTCTTACCAAAACCATACCATTTTTATTTTGTTTTTCTTTCGCCACACAATACACAGCAACGCCATTAAGGATACACCAAATAAGGTTTCAAACAATTCCTGGTAAAAGGGTCGGATAAATAAACAACGAGCAAAATTAAACCGTTTGTTGCTTTAATCGCGTAGTTTTGTTGCTGTTTCGTTTTAGGGTTCAATATAAACAATTGTGCTACCAGTCTCTGCTGGCGTAGCATTGTTTGTTCACGTCGAACGCTGAAATCAATACGATGTCGACACCTAGAAATTTGGTGGATTACTGCGGAATATTTCGTCTACAGAATCATGGATGTTTGATGGTTAGATGAAAGAAGATCATCCATTTTGGTTCTAATTCCAAATGCTTCGTGACGTGATATACTCGTATATTTAGTATTTATATTTTAAAATACTTAGCAAGATCTCTTATATGTATGTTAGTAAATACACAAGAAGTCTGTTGCCAACGGCTGTCGTCAGCGTCAAAATAGTTTTTTTTTCATACAAACTTTGGACCCCCGTTTAATCCTATCTTAGTGCCTACGTCAAAAAAGGAAGCCCTATGTAAAAATAGTATCGACTGCATTGTTATGCCAGTCAATCAGTTTCTGCAATTATATCTATACTAATATAATAAAGAGGTAAAGTTTGTTTTTTTGTTTGTATGAGGTAATCAGTGGAAGTACTGGTCCGATTGCTAAATTTTTTACACCAATAGAAAGCTGCTGTATTCCTGAGTGACATGGGCTATATTTTATGTACGCGGGCGAAGCTGTGGGCTTAAGCTAGTATACATATATAGATTAAGCTATACAGGGATAGGAGTACGTATACCTTTCAAACGCCTATCAGATTCCCACAAAACGAGACACAAGTAGTAAGACAAAGACAGCTCGGTCGCCGGTTACCGCTCGGGGATTCATGAATTAGTTCATGAATCCCCGACCGGTCCTATGAGACCGCGCTGTTATTGTTTTACTATTGTGTCACGTTTTGTGGGTATGTGATAGGTTAAACAAAAGACTGTGTTCTCACTAAACTAATATTCGACAGACGTAGGACCATTGGACGAACAGCGCCAAAAGTTCCGTATTGATCACCGCGTTTGACAGTCCAACAGAATGTAGCTCTGTTACAATTGCATTCCTTATATTTAACTGAAGACCCGTATCTCTTTGAGACGTCTCGATATTAGAACAAAGCATCTGAACTGAGACAGTCCCTTCTCGAACTACAATTTCTAAAGATGATATGTCATTTACTATGAGGGATGTGTTCCTAAACTTCCCTGATGGATGTCCACACAGTCTATTATCTACCTAACTTGAACATTAAAGTTTCAAGCTAAACAACCATTTGGTCTAAATAGTAGCGTGAGCTCGTGGCTAGATAATAACAGCCACACAGGTCGATCTTCAAGGTTAAGCCACGCTTGACAAGATTGGTCTGTGGATGGGTGACCATCTTAATATAACGAGTTTCCTCCGTGCCTCGGAAAGCACGTTAAACCGTAGGTCCCGGCTGTCATTTTGTAGATCTTTGGCAGTCGTTACGGATAGTTAGAAGTCAGTAAATCTGACTCCAGTCTTGCCATGAAGACCGTGTTACCCCAGTTAATGGGTTGTGGAGGTCTGGTAGGCAGCCGCTCCTCATAAAATACTGGTATTCAGCTAAATCCGGCTTGACTGGAAGCCGACCCCAATATAGTTGGGAAAAAGGCTAGGCAGATGATGAGTAGCGTGTCCTAGAAATGACCTGGTAGATTTCACATTAATACACAAAGTATAAAAGCAATTGGAGTTAATGATATCAATTACATTAATATAAAATTACAAATATAAATTACTCTCTACGTGATCTCGCTTCTCTGGATATTTTCGAATGGAAAATTAAAGAGCATTTCCTTTCACATTGACATACCTAATTGATCATTTCGATGTTATCGTCAGATTTGCAAGCTGACGATTGCACAGCAACGTTTGGTCTGGCGAAAACAGCATTTAAAGACATCGACACGATAAGAAGAAGAAGACCTAATTGATATAAATAAGTATGTTTGTATTCTTCACAGAACACATAAATGTTCTGTGGTATTTTTATATGTAGTTAAGTTTATTTATTATTTATAATTTTTAAATAGTTCACTTGACCTTTCATTCTGATATTTATCACTCAATGGTTTGCTAGGAGAAAACTCGATTTTGAGTTTTTTGGAAGGGCAATCATCAGAATGATTTCTCCCGCTCTTGGGCGGAGCGGGAGGGCGTTTCAGACTCATATTAACTAAACCCCACCCCGTTCCTTCGTTGCCTTCGATCTGGGGGACACGGTGAGAATTAAGCTCGCCTTTGTACACGAATTCTAATATGAAAATATTGTAACTTATTTTGGTGTACAATAAAACAAAAAATAAGAGAAATAGGTAACTACAGGAAAGTTTAAAGGACAAATATAGTTGTTTATGTAAATGTCAATTACCATAACGGAATCTAAGTCCGTCTACGAGTCTGTCAAGGGTGTTATGTTATCTTTCGGAAAAGTTACCTTGGCCCAGGGATACAAAGGATAACGTTGAAAAAAGGAAAGGATACGGATGGGTTTTATTCAGTAAAGTCTGGCACTTTCTCGCTCCACCCAGAGTAAGAAAAGTTATTTGGTGATTTCCCACCGTCAAAAAAGAACACTGTTTTATTCTATAACAAAATCCCCCTTCAGAAATATGTATTTCTAGTTTTAATTCAGTTTACTCTCGACTACAAGTCGAGAATATACTCAGCCTTCGTCGCGCCTCGTCGTTTATACCGCGTACATAGTAGGACTGGAACAATTTGCCTGCAGCGGTCTTCCCGTCCAATTATAATTTAGATGTCTTCAAGGCTTGAATGAATAGGCTCTTAATGAACTAGTACACTTCAACATCAACGATTGCATCACTGCTTATCATTGTAATCGCGGACAAGCAATAGTTTCCGCCCCCTCCTCGAGACCTCTTCCTCGAGGAGATCCCGCTGGATTAGCTTCTCTCTGATGGTGTCTCGCCATCTGTGGCGGTTCTCGGCATCATGAAGCAATAGTTTAAATCAATAAAAAAAACGTTGGTTTCATCAGTAGAAAAGATGAAATAAAACGAAGAAACTAAAGATAATCACGACGAGTGCGAAATATTAATTGAATCAGCCTAGCACAGCTATCGAGTATCGACTAGCGATCCCTTCAAGGTTGCTAGAAAATAAATTATTCAACAGCATAGAACCGGGCTAATGCGATCCCTAGGTACGAGTATAATATCAGTGTATCAGAACTACGAAGATAGTGTTACCAGGCGTCCGGACACGGTCAGGCTTTTTGGGCGCTTGTGCACTACACGGAATTTTACTGTCCGGCAGTCAGATTTGCATCAACTTTCATTGAAAATTCATTGACAGTTTTAAGAAATTGGACTGCCGGACAGTAGAATTCCGGGTAGTGTACAAGCGCCCTTTGGTTGTGTGTCCGGCCAAATAGGCGTAGAAGGTACGGCCCGTCCGGCTTTTGTTAGGCTTTTTTTTAATTTGACCATTTTTATGTTATAGATTTTTTGTGTTCTTGCAATTGCAAGCGTTTGCAGACTAGCAATGACTTGTTATTCCATAAGAATGTAAAAAGAAATTTTCCGGAATGGCATCAAAAATCTCGGTTTGTCCGGCTTTTCGTTTTGAAGATCTGGCAACCCTATACGTAGATAATGTTCAACGTGATCATTACACGTCACCAAACTTCGAAGGTTAACGAAAGTTTTCGGACCTTTGTTAAGACAAGTACACAGTTAACATTACAAACTAAAGGTTTGCAGAATACATCAGTCGGTATAACAACGGGTTCAATGTTGGTAACTTCTACTAAACAGTTGGACCGAGATCAAGGAATGTAAGCTTTGATCAAAGGCGTATTAAACTAACAAGATCTTTGAATCCTTGTTCGAATGATGTCAGTACCTCTGGATAATGTATGTGTATGAGACATATATGGATGAGACAATGATAAAGGATAAATATCAATAGCTACATCAACACCTATCTAGATATACATAATAGGTGTAATCTTATAATACAGTGATATTGATGAACTTCGTGAAAATGATGATACAAAGTTTTTGTAGGACTTATAACAGGTTTCCAAAACATACATATCCATGTTTTAGAAGTTTAAATAAAATATAAGTTTATATAAGTCTATAAACTTAATAATAAAAGGAAATAAGAAAATGACGGACTGACATATGCAATTAATGCAATGCATGACCAAAACTACGGGGATTAAAAGCGTGAAATTTTGCAAAAGGTTTCCTCTTATGACATAAACGAGTACCTACTAAGAGAGAATTGTCCAAAAATCACTTCCTAAGGGGATGAAAAGGGGTTCCAAAGTTTGTACGAAAAAACTTCTTTTATGCCAGTAAAGTTGCTAGCAGAACATATTAAAATTTTGCCCCTGTTCATAATAGCAGTAACGTTATCAATCAAGTTTACTATGTCTAATTCATTCAAATTCAATGATGTGTGGTGTGTTAATGGTCGTTAGCAAAATGGTTCACTTTCTACTATTAGACTCCAGTACCTAAATTATTCATTTGTCACCGTCTATCACTTCCACTTCTATTAGAGCTTCCGCCATCATTGGCACATTTGTTAAGCTCTCGAAGGTGATAAATAAATGGATAGGGGCAAGCGAAGAATTTCTTTATTTAACATTGATGGGGTCAAATAGATGGCCTTTTTTTCAATCACGAAGAACTTGTAAGTACGTAATAGTAAGAACAGTAAGCAGTAGTAATTGAACAGTATCTATCTTAAATCTAATTGAAAAACAATCACAAACACAAACTTTTTTGTAGTTTTGTGACACACAGTGCTCGGAGAGGTCTTCGTAGCTTTTTTATGGTGGGATATCATTCCATGACGTCTCCCGTCTTAGGGCGGAGCGGGAGGGCCTATCAAACTTATACTGACTAAACCCACTCCTACCTTCCTTCCTACCTACCTTCTTTGCTTTGCGTCCCAATACCCTGGGATTCCATTTCGGACGACCCATGGTCCTAATAGGCTAACGTGACCATGGTTTAACAGATTGTTTTTTCATCCAACGCAATCCAAAGCAATACTTAATAAAGAGCTACTTTTAAATTAATTTTAATTTGAGTTTTTAATTCACTAAAAACCTAAATATATCTAGAAAAAGCTGTCTTATAACGTCATGAACACGTAAGAGCTATTGTATGACGGCATGTATTGACGAAATAATGTTAACCTTTGAACAATAAATAATTACAAACAAGTTCATAACATGTGAGAGAGACTGTTACGTAACCATAACAGGTTATATCTTATCTAGGTAGATAAGATATAACTGAGAACCAGATATTTTACTTTTTAATAACTTAGACTTGCATTCGTATTACGCTCAGTTTAATATTAACTATCCTCGTTTGCACACATTACCATTTATAATATTGTATAATACACTTACTTGTTATTAAATAAAATCCAGTTGTGTGTTTTGAATTAAATTAATTAAATAAAAATAAATGATGAGTTTTGAAAACAAAGTTATTATAGTTACCGGCAGTAGTTCTGGGATAGGAGCCGCCACCGCGATCAAATTCTCGAAACAAAAAGCTAAAGTAACAATAGTCGGCAGAAATGAAAGTAAACTCAAAAATGTTGCAGAAATATGTGAAAAAAATGGTAGCAAGCCACTAATGATCGTCGCCGATGTGACCAACGAAGACGATGCGAAGAAAATCATTAATGATACAATTGAACACTTTGGGCAATTGGATGTCTTAGTGAACAATGCAGGAATGTTTAACAACGTGAGTATCCTCGACCCACATGCCATAGAAAAGTTTGATCAAATCTTGGCAACAAATCTTCGATCAGGTGTATATTTAACCCATCTAGCAGTACCCCATCTCATTGAAAGCAAAGGGAATATTGTAAACATATCCAGTGCCGCATCTACTAAAACATTCTGGCCGGAAAATTTCGCTTATTGCACGTCAAAGGCTGGCTTAGATCATTTCACACGAAGTGTTGCATTGGAACTCGCACCAAAAGGTGTTCGGGTAAATTGTATAAATCCGGGCCCGGTGAAAACTGATTTTATAGAAAAATTGACAATGGACAAAGACGAACAAGATAAAATCTGGGCAGACATAGAGAGAACCACTGCACTTAGTAAAATTGCCGAATCGGAGGAGGTTGCAGATCTTGTGTTATTTTTAGCTAGTGACAAAGCGAAGAGTATTACTGGTTCCTCATATGTAATAGATAATGGTGCTTTGTTGAAATAAATTCTTATTTATATCAAAAATGTTAAATCAGTTGGAATATTGTTTTATTGAATAATAATTGTACTTTTCCTGTACGCTGATTTTGGATGGCAGGTAAAGGGATTGAAAACAATTACTGTACTGATTTAAGTTCGTTATTCCAGATGACAGCGATGTGGAGAAGTCCTTTGATGTTTAAGTGCCTCTTCGGATGTCTGTCGTTAATATGTTGTATTGTTTTATTCGTTTTTATTATGTGTTTCAGCAATATACGTACAATACGTAATGTAGGTATCAAAATAATTTACGTAGATACGTAATTATTTCGCGAATATATTTGGAATTTCATAGGTCACTGTCTGTAAGCCTTACAAAAATATGTCTGTAGATAAAATACTACATTATTTTGACAGTGTAGGTCGTATTTGAATGCTGTAAAAACACCGTTTAAAAACATTACACCACAAACTGACGGCCGTGCCGCGAAACGTACGGGTTGCTCTATTAACCCAGTTTCGAAGATACACTGTTATTTGAAAAGAGGTTTTAATTTTTGCTGATCTTGGAAAGATGGAAACATTAGTCGCTTGTGATATAACATGTAGGGGTCGAGACATGTATAGTATAGTTTAGTATAACGGGCTGGTATCCGCAACTCCACGACTAAAGCGCGTATTTTGCGTATGGGTGGGACAAATGTGTCATTCGAAACCATCCCAGTCGAGACATGTAATAGTTCAGTGAAGGCAGTTGACGAGTATACGATAAGTTCTATTGTAGAACGTCGAGTACATTATTTTGTCTAGTTATGCAATCATTAATGTATGGATCAGTTGTTTTTTGTTCGAGATTTCATTGGTGGTTAGAAATTGTATAGTGATCAATATTGGTAGTGTTTTGTTTTATTGTCGTATTGTCATCTCAAAATTGTATACCAAAACTGGATTGTATGAACAGTTTTGCATGTAAACTTAATATTTTTATTTGGAAAATGTCAACAGCAAAATATACGGTTGCAAATATTGTCGCAAAATTATTCGTACTGACCGAAATAGCGGATGTTTTTTTTCAATTGTGTTTTAAAATTTTTGTGAAAAACTGTACGAATGCAGTGTGAACATATTTTTATGTTTATGTTTGTTAAAGATTTATTTACGTATATATTTATGTTTGAATTGATAGCTTTATAAAAAAAATACCTGAATGCTAGTGCCACATATGGGAATTGGATGCTCGTTTATAATAGGTATGCAGTACGCATTATGCTTAAAAGGACATTATTAGAAGATTTTATTTCCTTTGACTAAGAATGGGCAAGGATAGGCGAAGTGATAGAATTGATTGTCACTCACTGAAAGCCTGAGGGCGGAGTCGAGGGCGACCGCTGTGGAGGTGGTGTGACGATCTGATCATGTTCGTGAGATCGTTCGTACAGGCGATTAAAAAGAAGTGAGTAAGTATGACCAGTTCTCCATATATTTAAAAAGCCAATATTCCACATTCAACAGCACCGTTTAGATATAAGTAATCAAAATAAGTGATTTGAACACGATTAGTATCTTGGAGCTATCTAATCATTGCATCAATTCAGGCATGGGATTGAGTTGGACGAAAGTTTTGTCGAATACGGCAATTTCACGGTCGAACAGTCGTTGGTAGCCCCGAGCGATCCCGGCCCTGTCTCTGAACACGAAATACGCGATGCATTGGCGTTTAGACTTCGTTTTTGTTTTGCTGCCATCAATCGAGCGGAATCTGGGCGTATTTTATCTCGTGTTATAGAGCTTCAATATACTTTTTTTTATTATTATTGGTAGGCTCACGTTTCAGCATTATCTCACATGTGATTATAAGCGACAGCGTGGTCAACGATGGAGCAAACTTGCTTTGAAACGCCAACCAGTGTACTTTTTGTCTCAAATACATCCAAGTTATATCTATCAAGGAATACAGACTCCAGCAGAAAATAACAGTAATGGTACCAAAAATACAATGGACGATGTACTGTGGATGTGCATGGAAAGATCGAACATAACAATAGTCAATAAACAATAGTAAGATCATTACTGTATACCAAGTTTCTGCCTTCATTTCATATATGAGTATTTTTGTAGAGAAGTTATTCCATTGATAAGCTCGGAACTTGCTTTTTAACTCAACACATAAACCTTGATCATGCTCGCAAAAACAAGGATATATTTTTATAAGTTTTTATTTGCAAAAACATAAAGGTATGAACGAAAAGACTAATAAATTGTACATCGACAAAGTAGAAAAGACACGCTCCGTTGGGTCGCACATGTTTTAAGAATATCGGGGGAAGGAGTATGTAACGAAACAGATGTATGATACGAATATGATAAGGCCAAGGGCCGGAGAAATCAGGAGTTACATAATGATGCTACAGACCAAGCGAGTGAACAGATTAGCAGCAGCAAATCATCATCTGCCTAGCCTTTTCCCAACTATATTGGGGTCGCCTTCCAGTCAAGCCGGATTTAGCTGAATACCAGTATTTTACGAGGAGCGGCTGCCTACCAGACCTCCACAACCCATTAACTGGGGTGACACGGTACTTCATGGCAAGACTGGAGTCACATTTACTGGCTTCTGACTATCCATAACGACTGCCAAAGATCTATAAATAACAGCCGGGACCTACGGCTTAACGTGCTTTTCGAGGCACGGAGGAAACTCGGTATGTTAAGATGGTCACCCATCCACAGACCAACCTTGGCAAGTGTTGCTTAACCTCAAAGATCGGCCCGTGCGGCTCTTATTATCTAGCCACGAGCTCACATTAACACCAGCATATGTGGACCACAAACAAATGAACGCTCGTGATCTCAACGAATGGTCGCAAACGATTTGAGAAGGGAAGGCAAGCGAGCATGCGTTGATTACCACTCGTCAGCGTTCGTTCGCTTAGTCTGCACCCATAACTACGTGGTCAAAGAAGGCAGTGAAACATTATGTAAATGTAGGAAGAAAGATACGTCAGACTGTTATTAATATTACATTCCCACTGAGATTGTTGGAAGTGATAATCTCTGACTGTGGACTAGTGAGGATTATTATGATAAGGATAAAGCTCATTATTCCAGCATTTCCGACTGTACATCTGTTAATTTAGATTTAATTGTGCATATAGGAATACGAGCTTAATAAATTAAAAGTCCATAAGTTAGAAATAAG
This sequence comes from Mythimna separata, assembly GCA_030763345.1. NCBI lineage: Eukaryota > Metazoa > Arthropoda > Insecta > Lepidoptera > Noctuidae > Mythimna > Mythimna separata. Next base: position 12,197,282 of record CM061187.1, on the reverse strand, counting down.
GGCAGTAAAATGAGCAATGCCAATAACCAACATTATTCATTCAAGTGTATTTCTATCAAAGTCTTTCACCTAATTCAACTAGTCTCACCTGAGTAAGATCTTATAAAACGTTTATTATATCGACAGTTGCAATATTTTGATAGTAACAACTTAAAGCTTAGAAATTATGTTGTGTATATGTTGTGTTAAAGCAAAACAAATCCCCTAGTTTATTTAGTTACTACCTTGAATTCCGCCAACATTTATTTAGATCAAACATCATAATGGTCTGAGAACCCTGCAACCGCTTGCTTCTCGGAGTGCACTTCACTTGATATAATTTTTCAAATGTCCTCCCGAGTCCCCGCTTTTCTTTCCCTATCTCGGATCAAGCTATTGTTGAACTTTATAAAGTTCTATACATCACTTGCAATTACTTTCACTGCGAACTTCCCTTATCTATCGTCCGTTAGTTTACGGAAAGTTTTCTACATAATTTCCCAACTTTGTATTTAGAAATTAGTTTCTGCACGGGATTTCACATACATAAGAGCCAAAAAAATCATAGTAACGTACGTACTTTCAGAATAAAAATTAGGTGAGCAAAGCTAGAGGTCTTGCAGTTTTCTCAATGAAATCAATAAGTTAGAGGCATGATTAGTTAAGAAACGTCAAATATCTATACCTACATAGAAAAGACATATACAATTGAAAATCTGTAGGAGAAAAGAAAGTGAACTGCAGCATTGATAAACCGTTACTTATAAATACAATTATGACGAAAACATACTCTGTATCCAAATTCTATTTATTAGGAAGCACGCGTAAACAAAACTCGAGCCAAAATTTGCTCTCTTATCATCCCTTCGGAGATACAAAAGCTGTAAAAAGCAATTGCATTAAATCAGCATTAGGTTCTGGTCAACTTATTTATTGTTTACTTTTTAAATTCTTCGAAGGTTTGAATGTGCCTTCGTCGTGGGGAATTCAATTAAACCAGGGCACATTCCTGAGCAGAAACTTTTTACGGAGCAGGACATAAATGTTAGATTTTATGGAATCGGATATCGTTTTTGTATTACTGTTTTTATTTCTCTTTAATTTAGACTTCTTTGTTTTTTTTAAGAATTACGTCAGCCTCATCTTATTCTTAAATGGGGAAAGTATACTACTTGCTTCTATATACAGAGTTTATGATTTGTAAATACTCTCTTCTCTTATATACTCGTATAAAAGCTACTCTTGGTGCAGCCATCATAATTAGCTTTTTTTACATTTAAACCTAAAATTACTAATAACTTATTTCACTGATCACAATAAATAAACTTTTTTAATGGTATTAACTAGTGCTAGATTGCCATCCCACATTAAAAAAAAAATCCCATAAAAATGTAAGTAGTAATGCAATCGTTGATGTTGAAATAAACTAGTTTATTATGAACCTATTCATTCAGATCCTTGAAAAAATCTAAATTATAATCGAATTGGAAGAACGCAGCAGGCAAAATGTTCCAGTCCTTTGTCAACATCATTACTTCTAGCTGAGTTATCGGCAGCTAATCTAGTGCAATTTTGTGAATCCTTTTGACGAAAGCACTTATATGCACGCTGGTATATCATATATGGGAGAAAGCGAACCTAATGAACGTCAAGGTTATTAATATAAATGTAACAAAAATAAGAACGGAATCTGATCAGATTCGAAAACATTCTTGCTTCTTTATGTTAAAAATAATTAAATTCATTTATTTATTTTATAATTTATGTACACACAAATATATACATAAGGAAACATAAATTTAAAAAATTAGTACAAAGGCACTGCTTATTTCAAAAAGAAATCTCTGCCAGCAACCCTGCGAAAGAGAGATTATATGAGATGTAAATAAAGTTATTTATGACGGATATTTATTATATTGTTAAAGTCAAAAGTTAGAAAAACGAAGAACTTTTGACTACTGCTTTTTATCTATATTCATTTAATTTATAGTTGGAAATGTATACGCGGAAAACTAATCAATAGGAGCAGAATACAGAAGGTTCTTTTATGAACTTTAGATTTAAGTCTTGAAATGAAATACTCTCGGTGTATTTTACGGTATTTTTTGTCACTGAATAGGTGATTCCCTCATACGCAAAACTATCTACTGTATCCTTGTAAGCCAGAATGTCCAAAATACTTGACTAAGTATGTGAGAAAATATTCGCTTAAATACTTTAAACTGCAAAGAATAGGGAACCCAATCGTTGCAAGGCTCGCCTAACATGAAAGACACGACTACTACCAAACAGGGGAACATTTTATTCGATTTCTTCGTAAACGCTATTCTAGAACTACAGAATAAAGTTGAAACGATCTTAAAGAATTCGTGCGGAATACAAAACAGAAAGGAGTTACAATACAAGCTCCATTTCATACACTCGAGTATTCCTAGTTGCACTGACTCGATACCTAGGTGGTAACTGTAATCGAATACGAAATCAATTCGCTACACTGCGATCCGGATATCGGAACGTAAAATTGGAAAATGTGATTTGCAGCCCATTTGTGCATGTTCTTTTTTTGAAACGCTGTAATTAGTTTGCTCGGTGCTTTTTCTGTGCTGTTTTTTCCAGTAAAGGAAATGTTTTAATTTTTCATATTGGTTGGCGAAGAAAAATCCTTCGAATGAGTTCTTGGAAAAAGCCAGTTTGCAAATTAATGATAAACTGAGTTATTTTCTTATTATACGAGTATGTTGCCAGCTTGCAGTATATAATTAACCCAAGGGTACTTTGGTACATACTCCCAGGATAAATATATCCTATGTGCTGTTCCAGTACATGAAAGGTAGGTAATAAGTTAATTTAAAGACCACGCTATCACATTAGGTATTTACCTGTAATTATAGTTGTAAGGGTTTTTTTTTTCTGGTAGGGGAATCATCAGAATGACTTCCCCCGCTCTTGGGCGGAGCGGGAGGGCGTGTCAGACTCTTACTGACTAAACCCCTACCCCGTTCCTTCGTTGCCTTCGTTCTGGGGGGGACTCGGTGTCAACCCTTAGGAATACCACGTGTTCCCCCCAGAGGCTTCGGCCCTGCCGGGCCCCTACAGTTTGCTGACATCTCCTTGAGGCGCGCGTGGAACAGAACGCGCCGTTGACGACTGGGCTCGGTCCAGATTATTTCCAGACTGCCGGACAGCGAGCTACCCAGTGCTCGCCGTCCGCGAACCCGCGCCTACCGCGTGAGGACCGTTCCCTCACGCGCTCGCGGTCAGCAGCCTCCTTCACGAGAATTACTGCTTCGCAGAAGGAGGCGACCGCATGCCAACCCTCCTCGCTCCGGACCATAGCCTGAACCAGGGCCCGGCGCGAGAGGTCGCCGCTCCCGATAGCCTCCACGAGGACACGGCGGTGCTCCGCCCAAGCGGGGCACACTTCTACCGTGTGATCCACCGTGTCCTCCGGGCGGTCCACACAGTGGCGACACCCGGGCGTCCTCTCCTGCTTGATTCGATGCAGGAACCTCCCGAACTTACCCTGTCCGGTGAGGACCTGCGTCACACGGAAAGAGAGGACGCCGTGACCTCTTTCCAACCACTCCTCAAAGAGGGGCCTAACCGCCTCAATGACGGCGTGCCCAGCACTGGGTTGCGACAGTCGCAGTCGCCATGCCACCCTGAGATCCCGCCGGAACTCTGTCCGCCATGCCGCGACTTGTCGTGGCAGCGGAGTTTCGCCCCGGCGTTGCATCTCCACGCGCAAATCGTGCATGCGTGCAAGGACTGTTGCCTCCAGATCCCACGGTGGCAGGCCAGCGAGGAGGCTCGCCGCTTCGCGGGAGATCGTGCGGTATCCCCGCACCATCCGGATGGCCATGACCCTCTGGCAAGCGTTCAGCTTGGCCGCCGGTCGCTTACCTAGCGACGGCGCCCAAACCGGCTCCCCGTAAAGGGCCATGGACCGAACGATCCCCGCGTAGAGCCTCCGGCAGGGGGCGTCTGGACCCCCTAGGTTGGGTAGGAGCCGCTTCAGAGCGGCCCCAGACCTGTCCAGTTTGGGGGCCAAACGTCGGAAATGCTCCTCGAAAGTCCACCGGCTGTCGAGGACGAGTCCCAGGTACTTCATCGCCGACCCGACGCCGATGTGGACCCCCCCTACCGTTATTTGGCAACCCGGTGGTGGCGCGTTCCGAGGGCCATGAAGAACATGGCCTCGGACTTGTGCAATGCCACCTTGAGTCCCAGTTGCTGGATCCTCTCCACGACTATCGCAACCCCGCGTGTCGCTGTTTCGGCCGCCGCCTGGTACGACTCTCCCCGCTCCAGGACCAGCGTGTCGTCTGCGTAGCAAACCACGCTGACCCCGTCGGGGAGGTCGCCGTGCAGCACGTAGTCGTATCCGATGTTCCACAGGGGCGGTCCTAGTACCGATCCCTGCGGAACACCGCACGACATCTCTCGCCGTCTCCACTCTCCCTGGTGACCGGGATAGATGATGATATAGTTGTAAGGGTTACAATAAACAAATAAATGGTGTTCCCGTTTGCCAAATTGCATCTAAATCCGTTCAGCCGATCTAGCGTGATGATATTACAAACACACACGAACAAACAAAATTTTGTCTTTATAATATTAGTGTAATATAAATAAATTCAGTAAATCTGACTCCAGTCTTGCCATGAAGTACCGTGTTACCCCAGTTAATGGGTTGTAGAGGTCTGGTAGGCAGCCGCTCCTCGTAAAATATTGGTATTTAGCTAAATCCGGCTTGACTGGAAGCCGACCCCAATATAGTTGGGAAAAGGCTAAGCTAGCAAGATGATGATGGTAAATATGATATAATAAGGGTCATCATGCAAGTATTAATCGCAGTAAGTGGGCTGTATCATTTGATTTGGAACTAATTCACGAGCTGCACCGGTGAGTTTTAGTCAGTAAGTCGATGGAGTGCAGACTGCTCCCGAGAGCAGTTTTTTGATGAAGGACTTATTTCATTAACCCACCTAAATCGTTTCCAAGTTAAGTCAATTCATCATCATCATCTTCCTGCCCTTGTCCCGTTTTATTTGGGGTGCCGACGTGTTGCGCCGGCAACACGTATTTTTCTTCCATTATGTCCTGTCACTCGTCACGCTATCACTCACTCCCTTTTCTTCCATATCACTTCTCACACAATCCATCCATCTTTTCTTTGGCCTCCCTTTCCCTCTCCATCCATCCACATGTAAACTCATAACTCTTTTAGTAACATGCGTTTCATCCCTCCTCTTTACATGACCATACCAAGACAAACGATTCCCTTTCAACTTTTCAGTCACTGGCACCACGTTAAGTCAATTATAAAACGAAAAAATAGTAGAGAGCAAGAAAGATCGCAATCATGACCACAAATGAATCAGTATAAACTCAAAACAATATCTCATTTCAAGTTTTCCATTTAGAAATCACTTTAAGTTTTAAATAAACAAACTTTTTGACAAGTCCCTCTTTACTCTGTACCATCGTAGTACTCTTGAACCTCATCTACATGAATGTATAATTCAATAGCCATTATTATGTAAATACATAGTTTCCGTGGTAGACTGAAAGAGGCCATTTTACTTACTGAAATGTTTACAAGTTACTAGAAAGTAAGGTACAAAGAAGTAGGTTTTTTAATGATTTTGTAAGTTATCAAAACTTCTTTGTTTTTGGAATCCCAAATTCGTATTCTATTTAGAACACAGTGGTGTAGTGCCACTGTCCAATATGTGTAAAAAAAAACAAAGTTTTAGGTTATGGTATTTCCTTTTCTTTCTAGGAAAACTTATAATATGATAACGTTCGGCAGGGTCGAAGCCTACTGGGCCCCGGGTTAGAGCGTTTTCGCATTATCCGACAGTTATGTTAGTTACAGTACCTAGTGGGTTTTAGTCATTAGAAGTGTGACACGCGTTCCCGCTCCGCCCAGATTGGAAGAAGTCGTATCGATGATTTCCTACCTTAAAAAAAAACATGTTGACATCGTTGTTATTGTTTTTGTTGTTGTTGTTGTTGTACGGTGTTTAATGATCTCAACTGTAGACACAAGGTCTCCGATCCAATTTGCACATGTCGCCCTACGAAGACGTCACAGTAAACTGACATGTCCTAACGACCGGTGTCTTCGACTGAACTTCGCACATGTCACCCACTATCGGGACTTGTTGACATATCTACAGGAAATCTGGGTCAAACGAAAGGAAAGTTTAAGTATGCAGTTATGACGTTTGAAGTAGTTTGTTATTGAAACGTGTTTTCTGTTTACTTCTTTCTTCTTATAAATAGTTCTTACTTCTCAGCCACCTAAAAAAGTAATATAAAAATGATCCTTATAAAGTTGACATTACTACCACCTCGGAGAGATACGACCTTTATTGGGAAAAGTTTTAAAAGATGCGACCTTTGCTCAAGTCGTTTTAGATCTCAGATTTCATTGAGCCGTCGGAGAGATTCTCGTCTGGATACGAGTTGCCTTGACTAACCTGTAAAACTCCGCGCTCAGTGCGGGTAAAGAAGAGACAATCATCACAGGTGGGGATTCTGGGACGGTTCCGATATTCAGTAATTGTGTGGTGCCTCTCCACAGTCCGGCCTCTCATCTTGCATCTGTTACCAATTCAAGTAAGGATCCAATGCCATAATAACAGATTTATCACCATTTCAGCGGAAAAACATTCACAATACAGTCGCAGACCACTCTCTGACATCACCACATTGTCGGACATCTTACAAATTCCCGCTATCAGCACCAGATCTTCAGTCTACCAGCCAACGTACTCGCTACTCCAAAACCTTTTGCCCGCTACATTACATAGACTCTGACTTTTAAATTTGGAAATTCTTCGAGCTCCGCCGCTTACATACCGTATTACTCCTGTTCTTTTCAGTTCTACCCTTTGGTAACCTTTTAGTCTTCTGGTAAGGTTATTAAGAGCGTTGTTAAAGGATAGATTATATTGTCTATCATGCAATAATTCATGCTTTTAACAATTTTCAAGCTCAAATCAGTTTATTCAAGACCTACATTGGCATGAAGTCTCCATTAGCTCGTATATCAGTGGTTAAGGTTACCTTCGGCTCCAAATTGGCTTTTCTCTCCGATCATAAGCATATTATGTTACCAAGAGGTAACATAATATGCTTTAAGATAATGTCTCGTGTAAGAACACGAGACATTATCTTAGAACTAGGAGAATTTACTTCGTTACACATACGTATAGATATGGTCTATCGGTTTAGGTAGTTAACTAAAGGTAAATAATCTTGGTATGTCTTTTTACATTAAAGAGGTCGTATATAATATACACAAAGATAATTTAAATTTAGTTTATTAGCTAACATCGATTTAGGTAAATACCTATTTGGAAAGATTTTTACATACAATTTATAGACAACTTTTAGATAAAAAGACATGCCAAGATTGTTTACATTTAGTTAACTACCTAAACCGACGGAGTATAGGAGAATTTACTTCGTTACATATAGATATAGTTAGTTACATACATTAAGCTTGAAAGCCCGTCATTGTATTCACATCAAATGTTTTACATATTATGCGTAAAGTTACCTTTAAAATAATTAATCAAAAAATGCTCAATTCGATGTTTTGATGTTATATTTTATGATTATGAATTCGCAATACCAGTGAGCAACTGTTTCTGTTTTACTTTTAATATACAACTGAATTATTATTTGGTTATTTCACCAATACCATCGTGAAAACCGGTTTCTCGGTATCAATTTAATGAAATATGTGTTTTAATAAATACTCCGTAATCCCACTGATATTATAAATGTGAAAGTTTGTGTTTGTGTAAGTTTCTACGTAATGTTACTTCTTCATGCGCAAACGGCTTTGGGGGGGCCCATGTCCTGGGTTAACAATTATAGAATAGGTCCTTTTTACCCCGAGATTATGTTCCCATGGGATAATTTTCTACATTAACGCAGGCAAAACCACTGACAGCAGCTAATATTAGCTTATTTCTTTATAATTCTAATGTGATTCTACTCTAACCTACCAAATAAAACAATGCATAATGAATTGGTATTATTGGAGTACGAAGGTTAAAGTATATATGCTTCAAGGAATAAGGAAATTCCACACAAAACCTTTGAACGGCCGCCAATAGATAAGTCCTTTTAATGCGTCACAAAGTCTATGTGGTCACAGTCCTCATTCCAATTAATTGCCTCTCAAACCAGTTGTAATATGGGCCTTTTATCTCATGATGCGTGGAAGTCCTTTGTATAGCTGCCTGTGCCCGATGGCGCATTGTGTTTTTATATTATGTATCATGTGATTTATATACGTCTGTGGATTTTTTTTGGGATGTATCTAGGGTTTTTAGTAACTCGACGCACCTATAGCTATCGCGCGTTCTGTGCGCTGAGTTCGATTTGATTTAACGTAAACGAGATCCTTCGAGTTATTAACAAATCAGAGAACCAAATTGTCTAATTGGTTAGGACCTCGGTGCGCCGAACGTTAGAAGTGTCGTTTGTGATAACATAAAACAAACTCGCACTAGGCACTTTAAATAGGTACTAACAACTCTATGTATTCCTGATAGGGCGTGATAGCGTGTAACCTATTTAAAACTATTAGGAACCCGGGGAAGTCTAGCCGGAAACCTACACAGGTTAGTGAGAAAATCTAAGTTAGGTACCAATTAGCAGATTAAAGGAAAAATTTGCAAAAAAAGTCGGAAAAATAAAACATAATCATCGTAGGTACACACATCTTTCACATTCCATCGATTACCTACGAATAAGTCTGTTTTTAGAAACCAGAACTTGAAGAATAGACAGCAAAACAGCCAAAAACTACAATACCACTCAGTGATAACAAACAAAGCGACCAATACTTGTCTCTTCTCTGTAGTATGTAGTGACGACGGTGAGACTGTGAACCAATTAGAATAGTAGACGAAGGCTGCCTCTAAGATAACTTTACCTCTTTCAACCTTTTGTCACCGTTTTCGCTTCACACCTGGATCGGATAACTCCGTCCATTCTCTATCAATCAATCAATGTTGAGGTCGGCTTCCAGTCTAACGTGATGCAGCATTTTACATGGAGTAACTGTCAATCCATTCTCTTTATCTAAGCTTTATTATGAGTCACTTACATATCGCAGATCCTCTAGAAAACTGTCATATTTACGAGTATATCAAAACAATGTGGCAAATAGTATTATATTAGTGCACATATTTAAAAATACTTAACTGTAATTACATAGTTTTAAGTAGTTAAATATTGTAACAATGAGTCTTAAGTTACTCGCAATAAATAATCAAATAAAATAAATAATTACAGTAAAATATAAAAAAACAAAACTCTAAACTAATTAGAACTAACTAAAAACGAACTAAAATATGGCGTCAAAAAACACTTCCACATCGCTGTCTACTGGTAATTAATATGCCCAAAAAACTGGCGGTATTGCCACGCTCTGTATGGCAAATTACTTTTTACTTCTTTTTAAATGTAACTATTCGATGTGATGTGAGATTTCGGCATTGTTTGACAATTACACACTACGGTTAAAGGCGCTTTTATTGATCGGTAAAGAATCCTGAATCCGAATTTAACTACATCGTCATACGGAGCTTAAAAGGTGCTCGTTTTTTGCCTTACGACTAACGACAGTTTCTTTAGAGAATATTAGATATTATGTAGCCTGTCTGACACATTGGACACACATGATAGATGACAGTTTTTAGGCTGTTGCCTCTGTGTTTATATTGTGTAGAAGGAAGTGACTGTCACGCGCCACGTCCGAACGTTTGACGTAGACCTCATTTTGTGGACCTCATTTATTTAGGCCGTGGTAAAATTGGGCGTTCAGTAAATAAGCTCTCTTGTCATCCCAGTTACTGTTTAAACCATGTATTAACAACGCTCTGTAGGTACTAATTCAGGATTATTCCGATCTGTCACCCCGCTTTGTCCCCTTAGGGGGACAGATCGGACAAAAAAGTTTGATCTGTCCCCCTGTTAGGAATGAGGGGACAGTTCGAACTTTATTTTTTCCTTAAGAGTTCCATCTGTCCCCCTATCACTGCTAGGGGGACAAAAGAAACTTTTTGTTCCTGTTTGTCCCCCATAGAATTTAAATGAATTCTTAAAAGTAATTCTACACGTTATAAGCTTACTTTCAAGAATTAAATAAAGGAACAGTAGTTTAGGTTTATAATCATCTGTATTTAAATAAGTTACAAATATTTCTTTTGTTATCTATTAATCAGCCACAGTCCCATAAATCAAAGTACGTATAGTAGACACAATTACAATCAGGGCCTGTTTCACAATGTCCGAGTAGGCACTACTCACTGAATAAATTCAAAAATGTGACAGATTTTGTATGAAATTATCTGCCAAGTAAGATACTCGAAACTTAATCATAGGTGGTGAAATAGGCCCTAAGTCTTATATCCTTCTATTAACTAATAATAAGAATATTTTGTTTTGTTATTGATTCATAGAATCAGTCACAGTCCAATAAATCACAGTAGGTATTGTACATATTACACTTATCAGTCTTCTGATTTGACTTCATATAATCTAGTTACAAATGAAAACTTTTAAATAATAATAAACTTAAAGTTGTAAATAATCTCAAAACATAAATAAACGAAAATCACTAATATAACCAATTTTAAAACTTTTCGTAAGAATTATATATGTCACCGAAAAATAACAAAAACCGTAAATTTATAATTTTCCTAGGAAATTGATAAACTTTCGTAGGATTCTAAACGGGAACTAAATTGTATTATTTTACGCCAACATTTTCGTAAATTTAACAATTTGCAACGTCTCATGGTAAATTGATAAACTGACGGATATTCATTCGTAAGATTCTAAACGGTTCGACCAATCACAGAAGAGCTTATAATTTTACGCTTCTTTAAAATACGGAAAATAACACACAGCTCTCTGATTGGTCGGCGTTCATAGTAGCAATGCTTGTGTCCATAGACTTAGGTAAAATTAGACATGCCAAACTATACGGTTCTGTTACGGTCTACCTAATAAGTATTTTTATTTTAAACTAGATACTTTTATCGGGTTAATGTATTGGCATAAAACACTAATGACACTTACTTCGCTCTACCAAAATAAAAGAACAGAAATCGTGTTTTAAAATGGTTTATTAAAAAAGAAATAACAATTATTAAACATAAATCCGGCCTTCTGCCAAAAAAAAATCCAAGAAAAATAAATTAAAATTCATTAACAATCGAGGTTCCTTAGCTATTCGTTAATAGTATTGACTGCTTGGAACTATTTGTACTACTGGATCTTGCTGAGACTTCCTTTTCATAATATCGTACTTTTTAGCGTGATAGTATTCTTTGTCTGTGAGCCGACGTCCCAACACTTTAGCTTTATTAAAATTCGCTATCATTATAATGACATTTTTAATTTTTTTCTCTGTCCATTCCGACTTTTTACTATTTTGACCATGGCCACTGTAAAACTTTCATAGCTCTGTAGTAAATTTCACTTCGTCAACATATCGTCCAGTATTTACCGCACTATTTTCACCATTTTGGCTGTCCGCAGCTTGTAGGTCACTCATTATGGGTCTAGTTTAATAAACTTAGCAAAATAAAACTATTTTCACAGTTCCAACACGGTTATAACATTAAAAAACCGGTTTGTTTATGTTGTGCGGCGAACAATGTCGGTGGAGAGAACACGTGACTTATTCAACCAATCAGAGCGCACATGGCGGTCCGTTATTGCTTATTTATTATTTTCCGCGTGAGATTGGTAAGTTTATCAATTTACGAAAATGTGGGCGTAAAATAATACAATTTAGTTCCCGTTTAGAATCCTACGAAAGTTTATCAATTTCCTAGGAAAATTATAAATTTACGGTTTTTGTTATTTTTCGGTGACATATATAAATAAAATATCTATCGCAACTTCTCCAACAAATGACCAATAGTAATTTTATGCAGCTTTTTATAGAGTCATAACACAACAGATCCAAAACCAATTACCTCCGACGTCAAATTGTCGCACAAAGAGAAATATTATGAAAGACGAATATATACATAATTGTCAAATGCAGTTTGTAGGTGGTAAAATTACTATTTAAAATTTTAGTATTTAAAAGTTTAGAATAAAGATAGATGATTATAAACCTAAACCACTGTTCTTTTATTTCATTCTTGAAAGTAAGCTTATAACGTGTAGAATTACTTTTAAGAATTCATTTAAATTCTATGGGGGACAAACAGGAATAAAAAGTTTCTTCTGTCCACCTAGCAGTGATAGGGGGACAGATGAAACTGTTAAGGAAAAAATAAAGTTCGAACTGTCCCCTCATTCCTAACAGGGGGACAGATCAAACTTTTTTGTCCGATCTGTTCCCCTAAGGGGACAAAGCGGGGTGACAGATCGGAATAATCCCTAATTCATAGTTCAGAAACTACATTGAAAAATTTAATGATAGATGATGATATTTACTCATTTATGGCGGACTAGTTCATCAATCATTTTGACCTAACACTGTTCTCTTTAATCCTAAATACATTATCACTACATAGTATAAAACAAAGTCGCTTTCTCTATCCCTATATTCCTATGTATACTTAAATATTTAAGACTACGCAAGGGATTTTATTGCGGTTTTTTTTAAATATAGAGTAATTCAAGAGTAAGGTTTATATGTATAATACATGTATAATATAATAGGGAAACACTGATAATTTTGCACCCGTGCGAAGCTGGGGCGGGTCGCTAGTTTTGTGTATATGTTACTGTAAAAGCCCGAGCTACGGTAAATCCTAAGATTTTCCAGTAAATCCTAAGATTTACCAACTCTTAATGGTAAAAGTCCGAACCATTCTATGATCATCGTTTATTTCGGACTTTTACTACCATTCACTTGGTAAATCCTAGGATTTACCTCAAAGACACGGTAAATGTTGAGATAAACATTATCAATAGATAGGTAACGATTTGACTGATTAGTAGTACTTGATGTTTAACAATTACTCATAGGTAGGTACGTAAGGATTTGAATAATTATTATTTAAAATAATTGATTAAAAATTATGCATTATTCTGTAAGAATATGGACCCTGTACTTAACACTAAGCTACCTAGAATCTTAAGACTTCCTTAGTGACCGTCATTACGGCTTTCGGCGAAATTGGTCAGCTAGTGATCTTCCAGCGTGTACTATTCGTATCTGGAGTGAGGCCTAAGCCTGGTACCTTTGGGTATACAGACGACAGTACTGTTACTGAGAGATACATATCCAGTGCACGAACTAGTGGGTCACAGATCCAGTCTCTCCGAGTGGTTAAAATTGAGCGCTTGAATTGGTCCTTGGGGGCAGTCACTGAATGGGGTGATGCCAATTTGGTCAAATTCAATGCTACTAAAACCCAGGCGTGTCTGGTTTCCGCTAAAATGAGACATTTCAGTCCTCCTCCTACTTTCCTGGGTGCAACCGTGCCGATAACCTCAACATCTTAACATCTTGATCTTCTTGGTGTTACGTTAACGTCGACTCTCAACTTTTCTCCATAAAAGCTAGGAATCCTTGCAAAAGTGAGACAGTACTTCACGCCGGAACAGCTGCTCACACTTTATCAAGCGCAAGTTCGATCGTATATGGAGTATCCTCTCATCTTTGGAAATTATCTGCCCGATATCAATCAGCTTAAAGCGCTTGAAGTAATTGAAAGGAGAGCCAAGAGGATCATTGGTAATGATGCACACGTTGAGTAGAGGCTTCAAAGTCTTGAGCATCGACGCCGAGTCGCTAGCCTGTCGGTTTTCTACCGGTTGCATTTTGAGGAGTGTGCATCGGAATTGCATAACCTAATTCCGCCTAGCCCGTTCCATCATCGGACCACCAGGCGTACGGCGATGCGCCACCGGTACATGATAGACATCCCTCCTATACGCACAAAACGTTTTGGGAACACATTTATTGTACGTACAGCCAAGGAGTGTAATTCCCTGCCGGAGTCTATGTTTTCTGCAGCTACAACTCAGGAATCTTTAAGTCAAGAGTGAATAAGTTACTTCTAGGTAAGCGCGCTCCATCGTCGACCGCATCGTTGCTTTCCATCACGTGAGATAGCGGTTAAGCGCGAACCTATCTACGATAAAAAATATCCAAAACCAACATTTACCAACCCTAACCGGTAAGACCTAGCATGTACCAAATTCTAACGGTAAAAGCCCGATTAAATCGTTTCTTTTTTACATATTCTTACATTTACCGACTCGTGTTGGTAAACCCTAAGATTTACTGGTAAAACCTAAGATTTTTCGTAGTTCGGGCATTTACAGTAACATATACAACTAAACATGTATAGAAGCTGACTCGACAAACTATTAGATATCTTACCCAATTTTGTTATTTGATAATTATATGGAAAAATAATCGATATAATTATCATCTAATATTTGGGTAAGAGCTAGACGGTATAATTAAATGTTTGAAAAAATAACATACTTAGCCAGAATTCGGACCTCCAAGGAAAACCTTGTAAACATCGAAGCGTCTACAGAGTTAACCCTATACGTCCCCTGAGTAGATAACCCTGCCTCTATCGACACCTTTATACTTGCTCCGTGGTCGACACAGACTGCTTGGCGATTTACGTACGTCTGAGAGGTTTACAATACGCTATTCAGTAAATTAAAATGCTTTTAAGGTACACGTGACATTCTGTCATTATATGGACGTACGTATCGTCTGTTTTTTATACCCTGAGACTAAATTGACACAAGTAATGTCAAACTTACTATAGGAATGATGCCAGTTCTTTTGTGTTGTAATGTCATTTTAGTCTCTGAGTTTAAAAAACAGACTGTAGCTTATATTAGAGCATAGAGATTTATTTTATATATTTTTGGTTTGAAAACTAAGACCTTTAAGTAAAACATCGAAGCGTCTACAGAATTAACCCAACGTTCCCCGTGCTGATAACCCTGCTTCTGTCGACACAGACTGCTTGGCGATTACGTCCGTCTGAGAGGTTTACAGGTGCGCTATTCAATAAATTAAAATGCTTTTAAGGTACGCGTTGCATC
The DNA here is from genome assembly GCA_030763345.1 of Mythimna separata. Classification (NCBI taxonomy): domain Eukaryota; kingdom Metazoa; phylum Arthropoda; class Insecta; order Lepidoptera; family Noctuidae; genus Mythimna; species Mythimna separata. The sequence continues at coordinate 12,182,225 of CM061187.1, read as the reverse complement.
CTGTCACTATTTGGACGTACACAGAATATTTTAGAGCATAGAGATTTTACCTATATATTTTTGGTTTGAATACTAAGTCCTTTAAGTCAAACATCGAAGCGTCTACAGAGTTAACCCTATACGTCCCCTGAGTGGATAACCCTGCCTCTGTCGACACAGACTGCTTGGCGATTTACGTAAGTAGGTACGTCTGAGAGGTTTACAGGTGCGAGTTAAATACGCTATTCAGTAAATTAAAATGCTTTTAAGGTACGCGTTGCATCCTGTCACTATTTGAACGGACGTAGAATATTTTAGAGCATAGACTTATTAATATTTTTAGTTTGGGTACTAAGTCCTTCAAGTCATATCTTCGTATGGAGTTAATTTAAGTGCCATTAGAATGCTATATCCGCCTACAACGCCTAACACTGGTGGTTTTCCCATCTACTCTTCCTGTCAGAATAACATAACTTACAAAGTAGAAAAACAATAATCAACTATAGCAAGTCAAAAACAAGTCCTGACCTGAAATTAAAAGTACAGTTTAACTCGAAGTTAAAGCATTCTAATCTTTTCTGTTATTTAAACGTACCTGTAATAAAATTTGAGTAATTATATTTTTAAAGACAACAAATGTAGGTACGTAATGCTGGTGTATTATGTACCTACATTCTCCGAACTAGTTCAGAAGTCACAGCAATTCCCTTTACAAATTATAAGATGTACATAATTGTGACAAGCACTCAAACAAAATAACCCTTTCATAATATGGACAAAACATTCCTATTTCATAACGGAACAAAGGGGAAAGCGGGAAAGTCGGGTCAACCCTAAAATGCCGACGTGTATCGTCGCGACGTAGGCCTCGGACACGGTGAGGAGATTACGAGGGAGCGTGGGAGCTAAGGCGGGTATGGAGTACCAGACATGTAGTCGCCATTTTTGTCCATGTCTGTGAAGAGACGGGACAGAACGGCTAAGTTAGCCGGTGATCGTCTATTGTTTGGCCCTTATTGTTTGGTAACACCTGTTCGAGAGTTGTATTGGCCCAGTAGTATAGGTCAGACATAGGCAGGCGTTTTAGTTAATACCTGCAATTTATTTCATTTCCAATTTTTTGTTCTCAAAACGTTAAAAGAAAATACCTACCGTGAGAAAACATGCATGCGTGCATGTCTTCAAAACTCAACATTTTTGTTTAACGTAGGCCTTTATATAAAGGTAGCTACTTATAAAACGCGAGAAGCTAGCACACGGTTACAATTGGTCGTTTCCTATGGAGAAGAACCGGCAAGAAACTCCATGGTTTTAAAACGAAACATTCGAAGACAATAGACATTTATCAAATATGCACTAATCCACATGAACTTAGTGCAGACTTGGAATCCACCACGTGGTGGATTACAGCAGTGAGAACATACGGCTTAGGTATTACGCAAACTAAACTAGCCTAGCTTTTATAGGATACATTTTGGAGAGTGCGCGGGAATCGCATGACTTGATTCCGTCATCTCCTTTCTACCATCGGACAAACTGTCGTACGGCTAGTATCCACCCTTATTTTTCTGGTAGGGGAATCATCAGAATGACATCTCCCGCTCTTGGGTGGAGCGGGAGGGCGTGTCAGACTCTTACTGACTAAACCCCTACCCCGTTCCTTTGTTGCCTTCGATCTGGGGGGGACTCGGTGTCAACCTTTAGGAATACCACGTGTAGTATCCACCCTTACGTTGTTGAAACCTCTAAGCTACGGTCCGGACTAAGCGTCTCTCATCGTCGCTTATACAGTGACCGAAGGACTGGAAAAATTTAACAGCTGCGGTCTTCCCGTCCTATTATAATGTAGATGTCTTCAAGGCTCGACTGAATATAGGCTCTTAATTCATGAATCCCCGACCGGTCCTATGAGACCGCGGTGTTATTGTTTTACTATTGTGTCTCGTTTTGTGGGTATGTGATAGGTTAATATACTAGTGCACCTCACCATCAACGATTGTATCACTACTTACCATCAGGTGGGATCGCAGTCAAACTCTAGTTTAAGTATTAGACGTATTTATGTAGGTTGTTGTACACTGGATCCTACCCTCGAATGTGATATCTCTCTGTCACTCAAAGGTTTGCTGAGAAAAACACATTGTTGAGTTAAGCTCCCTTTGTACATGCATTGTCAAATCAGTGTATTTAATAATAAGTTTTTGTGTACAATAAAGAATTAAGACTTTTAAAAAACCTCTACAGCCGAATCCCTAACCGCGCCCGCTACCGCCTGTCCACACAATGCTAGGCCATAAGTTCATTTACATACCACAGTTGTTCTTAGTTCTTGCGTTACTGTCCTAGTTACGTAACGGTTAGTTCGCTTCACAAACAAAACTCTTGCCGCTTTGATAAAGCTATCGTCGGAGAATTGTGTTTTTAAGGGAAATGAGCTGAAACTAGGTAGGTCATGTTGGCAGCTTGAACCTATTGGGCTAGACGTTTGTTTGTATTTTATAAGCTGTTACAACCAGCTTTAAAATTCAGCACATAGTTGAAACTAGCTGCTAGATGTAGAAAATTGTCCGAAGGGATCATACTCCCAGGATACAAAGTAACCTGTGCTATTCCAGAAAATGGTCTACTCTTGTGCCAATTTATCAAAGTTTCACTTCGATAGATTGTAATCTAACGAAAAATAATGTATTAAATTGTATGCAAAAAAACATTGCTGGGCTCTTGAATAAAAGCGATACACTAACAGTATATTTAGAAGAACTAGAAAATAGTAGAAGACGAATCGATACCATATGCATAACTGAACATTTTATGACACCTGAACAAGAGAAAATTCTAAATATACCAAACTACAGCCTTGCAACAAGTTTTTCCAGACAGAATAGACGAGGTGGCGCATGTATTTTAACCAGGTGTGGTCACAAGTACAAAGTGTTAAACTTAGGGAAATATTCTGTAAGTAACATAATTGAATGCTGCGCAATTGAATTGACAGAACATGACATTATTATTGTATGTATATATAGGGTGCCCCAATCTAATTTGGATACATTTTTCGACAATTTGAATAACATTTTGCAATTGCTATGTTTAAAATTGAATAATAAAAAGATTATATTGTGTGGAGACTTTAACATCAACATTTTGAAAAAGAATAAAGAAACTTTAGACTTTGAATACACATTATTAAATTATAATCTAAAATTACAGTTTTTTGTACCCACTAGGTTAAGCAGTGGGACTTGCTTAGACAATATAGCACATAATGTAAGAGCCTGTAAAGGAGAAATGATAGAATTGGGTCTGTCCGATCACACCGCGCAACTTCTGAAATGTCCTGTTAAAAAGACATGTATCTTAAAGCGTTGGAAAATAAAAAGACGGAATTATTGTCAGGATAACATAGAAAAATTTAAAAATTGCATAAAAAGCCTCAGTTTTTCGGACATATATTCAACTAGTGACGTTAATGAAGCCTACGACCATTTCCTTGACCTGTTTAAGTGCTTTTACGATCTATGTTTTCCTTTCGAAATAATAACGAAATCGATTACTAAGAAAGCCAAATGGATCACTAAAGGAATAAAGAAGTGCAGTAAAAAGAAACGCCACTTGCTATGGCAGTATAGATCAAACCCTACCCCAAATAATAAACATTTATTTAAGACATATTCCGCCAGATTTAAAAGAGTTGTAAAGTTAACACAAAGTTCACAAAATAACTACTTCATTAAGACAGCCCAAAATAAATCTAAAGCGGCTTGGACCATAATTAACAATTCAAAGACCTCTTTTCCTAAAGAACCAATCACATTAATTCAAACAGAGACACAAAACATTTCGAACCCATTAAAAATAGCTCAGGCTTTCAATGAGTTTTATATTAATCAGGTCTCTCAACCAAAAAATGAAACCATACCAGAATTGAATGTACGCGCAAATGTTTCAAACTCTCTATATATGGAACCGACTATTCCTCAAGATATAATTTACCATATTAAGTCACTTCGAAACACAAATAGTGTTGGCTATGACGGTGTATGTACTAAAGTTATTAAAGAAGTATCACAATACATAGCTCCACATCTTAGTCATATAATCAATATGTGTATTTCTAACGGAATCTTCCCTGACAAATTAAAAATCTCAATTATCGTGCCATTACATAAAAAAAATGACAAACACACTATGTCAAACTACAGGCCCATCGCTCTTATACCCGTCTTTTCAAAAGTATTTGAGAAAGTTATCTATAAGTCCTTGTACAACTACCTTGAGAAATCAAATATATTAGTAAAGGAACAAAAGGGATTTCGTAAGCAAAAGACAATCAATATGGCCATACATGATCTGCTTCTCCCCATTTTATCAAGTGTAGATAAAAGAAAACCTGTATGTGCTATTTTTATGGATCTAACTAAAGCCTTTGATCATGTAGATTTTTCTATATTATTACATAAACTCGAAAAATATGGTATTAGGGGAAATGTACTTGATCTTATTCAATCTTACCTGACGGACAGAAGGCAATTTGTTGAAATCACACAAGTATGCGCCAAGTCTGGTTACGAAAAAAGATATCGCTCCGAAAGCGAAATAATTAAATACGGTGTTCCTCAGGGTAGCGTGCTAGGACCCCCCTTCTTTCTAGTTTACATAAATGACCTTCCAGAACATATAAATCATCCAATGGTGCTTTTCGCCGATGATAGCACTGTAGTAATTAAGTGTGACAATCTTAATACGTATGAAAATGAAATAAATATGACATTGAATAGAATTATAACATGGTTTGACAAAAATAATCTAAAAATTAACTTAGAAAAGACTAAAATTATGTACTTCCACCAAAGGATCCCAAACAATATCATGGACATTAATTATATGGGGACAATCATTGAACCAACTAAAATGACTAAATTTCTTGGCATTAATATTGACAACAATTTGACTTGGAGATCTCAGACGGACGAAGTATGTAAGAAACTGAGTATATTTGCCTATGTTCTATATAAGCTGTCAAACATAGTGAGCTTAGAATCGGTAGTAACAGCCTATCATGGCTATGTTGCATCGACTCTCAGATACGGCGTAATATACTGGGGCAATTCAGTTAATAGAGAACTCGTCTTTAGAGCCCAGAAAAGATGTATCAGAGCTATGTGTGGTTTAAAAAGCACTGACAGTTGTCAACCGTTCTTTATACGTTTAAAAATTCTCACTTTGCCGTCACTATACATATACGAAACGAATGTGTTTGTGAAATCTAACATTTCACTTTATAAAATAGCCACTAAAAGCTATTACAGAAAATTACGCGACAAAAATAAATCTGAACTCGAAGTAACTTATGGGAATACTGCGCTTATGAACAAAAGTACATTCTGTATGGCCAAAAAATATTTAACAAACTACCTGAAAAAATAAAAACTCTAAATCTGGACAATTTCAAAAAAGAACTATTAAGGATTCTGATAAATAAATGTTACTACTCAATAAAGGACTATTTTGACGACAATTCTATAATTACTTCTTAAATACACATTATCGGACATATTTTGATCATTTTTTTTTTTTAATTTTTATTTGACATTGAAGTTTTATATGACATTTACCTTAATTTATTTGACATTTTTACTGGATCTAGCTTTATATAATTTGTAATAATATTCAAATGCCCATTAACATTGACTTCATTAATTATTATATAAAAGTTGACGTAGGTAATAAAATTACATGTTAATTGCTTCGTATATATTGTAATAGTTCCATATCACTTGACATATTTGATGACCATATGTATTTGACATCAGCATTAATATGACATGCAGCTTGATCTTTTTGACATTTATTGAAACTTATTTGATTTAATTTACAATGATATGCTTGTGCCTATAAATATTGACTTTTTTTTTGTGCTATAAAAGCTTCATAATGAAATTACTCTCTTTCTAATGATCCTAAATTTTATTTTTTATTCGTATTTATTAGTATTTTTTTAATGAAATGTAACTCGATGACGTTTATTGTAACTAATTTAATTTGTAATTATGTATCGATTAATTTTGAATTTATTAACGCTTTGTAATTTACTTAATTTCAAAAGTTCAATGAAAATGGACAATGATAATTATATAAATATTTGTACGCCTCTGGGCAAAGCATGGTAGATCAACCGAACTGTAACACCCTATAAACCTGTGTTTTACAAATAAATCATTCTGATTCTGATTCTGATTCTGCAGTATGTTATGGTTCACATTCTTTCCACATTTCACAATCTCGCGAGATTGATTTTAAAGTAGCATTATACAACTTTCAGCTTTATAAAGACGAATTTACATATCCACTAAAGAAAAAACTCATTAAAAACCATAATCAACAAACAAAAGAATACACAAGAAACTTTAAAAACCCATATCAACAAACAAAAGAAAACAAACAGTTCCAAGTTACATAAGTAACGAAAGTGTTAGTTTAAAAAAATGCTTTTAAAATAGAGGAAGGGCTGTAAAAGCAATTTGTCAGTGGAAATAAATTGCTGCAGAAGTATTAAACAGATGTTACTCCGCGGGATGGTCCAGAGAGTCGTGATCGCCATCTGTAAGCAGAAACACGCAGTAAATTCACTTTAATGTTATGAAGTGTATCTAGAAAGTCAGCAGAACGAATATTGCGACTAGTTTAAGCAGTTTCAGCTGGTTTCCTTGGATTTTTAAAACGGTTTCAGTATCTTTCTTTTCTTATTTTTCCATTTTGACGCATATTTTTCCTATTGGTATAAGTTTAGCATAAGCATTTTGTTTTTCTTTTCTTTTAGTCTGCGGAGTGTGCTTGGCGCAAATAAACTTTTCCGTCATAATTTTCTTTTTATGGTTCCATATTACAGTCGGCAAAAACGGAACCCTCATAGGATCACTTTGATGTCCGTCTATCAAGACCCTATTTCTCAGAAACTTATGGAGGTATCAAACGCCCAGGTCTGCTACTCCCTAGTACAGCGAAAAATATGTACTCCGTTTATGCGCATATTTTGACACTCACAAGAAAATGAAAACCTATGGGGTACTTCCCGCGGATCTAAATCAAGAAGCATTTTAAGCAAGCAAGTACAAATAAAGGAAAATGTCTAAAAAATATTCCATCTTATTTAACGACTAAGTGTTATTAGTAACTATAATAAATAAACGCTACAACTAAGTTACTTGATTGTATGAAATTGACCAATTACACGGCCAATTATAACTAAATAACAGAACACTCAGGATGATTGACAGGTAGACAGGTAATTAGGTGCTTACATCGATATTCTTGAACAAACCTACCTTACCTTACCTATTAGTATTGGTAGTCTTTAATTTTTTCAACGCTGCCAGCCTTTTGGGTAGCGGATATTGGGATGCGGAGGAGTTTCTTGATAAATTGATACCGTTCTTTAGATTACTCTTAGTTCTTAAAGTTTTTTTATTTAGTGTGTGTTTATTTTAGTGATAGTTAAACAATTAACTAAAGTGTAAAAATTTATAAAATGATTAAATGTCTTCTTTAAGTGACGTAAGTTTTTTTGCTAAAGAAAACCCAATTGTGGGTTAAGCTCGCCTGTGTACATCAACTGTTCTATTTTTATTTTTGTAAATGTTGTGTACAATAAAGAATAAATTACGTTTTTTCGGCCATACTCAACCTGTAGCTGCACATCCTCTTAATATAATCCCTCAAAAACCTTTTCTGATATCCATAGGCATGGTGTCCTAAAGCCAACAACAGAATACACCGCTGTTATAAATATGAGCAAAGCGGAAACCTGCTCACTCGGCGAAATAATTCGATGAATTAATATTTGACTTGTTGCTAATGTTTCGGACACGTACTCGTATGTACGTAGGTACATCTGTGTCCTACCTCCCCTACGTTCATAATGGAACGGGTAGGTATATGATGAATATGAGAAAGATTAACATTTTATTTCAGGTAGAATTAACAAAGTGATCTGTTATTTAATCAGTATCCTACTTTACATAAGGTACTGACGACTTGGGCTCGGTCCAGTCAAAGGACGGGCGGACGGCGAGCGGCCCATTACTCGACGTCCACAAATCCGCGTCCTACGGGATCTCAGGGTGGCATGGCGACAGCGACTGTCGCAACCCAGTGCTGGGCACGCCGTCATTGAGGCGGTTAGGCCCCTCTTTGAGGAGTGGTTGGAAAGAGGTCACGGCGTCCTCTCTTTCCGTATGACGCAGGTCCTCACCGGACACGGTAAGTTCGGGAGGTTCCTGCATCGAATCAAGCAGGAGAGGACGCCCGGGTGTCGCCACTGTGTGGACCGCCCGGAGGACACGGTGGAGCATACGGTAGAAGTGTGCCCCGCTTGGGCGGAGCACCGCCGTGTCCTTGTGGAGGCTATCGGGAGCGGCGACCTCTCGCGCCGGGCCCTGGTTCAGGCCATGGTCCGGAGCGAGGAGGGTTGGCATGCGGTCGCCTCCTTCTGCGAAGCAGTAATGCTCGTGAAGGAGGCTGTTGACCGCGAGCGCGTGAGGGAACGGTCCTCACGCCGCCACCGCCGAGATCCCGATCCCAATTTCCGACCACCGTAGGCGCGGGTTCGCGGACGGCGAGCACTGGGTAGCTCGCTGTCCGGCAGTCTGAAAATAATCTGGACCGAGCCCAGTCGTCAACGGCGCGTTCTGTTCCACGCACGCCTCAAGGAGATGTCAGCAAACTGTAGGGGCCCGGCAGGGCCGAAGCCTCTGGGAGGAACACATGGTATTCCTAAAGGTTGACACCGAGTCCCCCCCAAAACGAAGGCAACGAAGGAACGGGGTAGGGGTTTAGTCAGTAAGAGTCTGACACGCCCTCCCGCTCCGCCCAAGAGCGGGGGAAGTCATTCTGATGATTCCCCTACCAGAAAAAAAAAAATGTTGGGGTCAGGGTCTTGGTGGCTGGGACGTGAGGATGTATGCCCATTTCCAACTAGCTTGAATTCGTCTACCAAACAGCGGCAGGATAACCGTGTTTTACATGGAGCGATAGCCTATCAGACCTCCACAACCCAGTTACTGGGCGACACAATAAATACTCCTTGGACAGACTAATGGCCAAACTTTTTAGTACATAACCTATTCAATAACTAAAAGCCATTAAAAAACTATAGGATGGAAAATGGAAAATTAATAAAAAAGGAAAGTAAAGGCATGTACGCAAGCATTTCCTGGAAACTGTGCCAAGCCGCTGTGTGCCGATAATTTCATGTTAGTGTACCGTACACCCATTACGAAGTTCGTGGAATTTTAATGATCTCAACATGCGCTTAGTTATACCTAACGAACAGAAATATTACACGACCTGGGAGTTTAACATAACACGCCGTTTTGATGGGGTTCCAAGGCTAAATGTAAATTAATTTTCCCCTTATTTTCAACTTTTTATTTAACTTAGAATAAAAATGAAAACACTTAATTAAAACTACATACTCGTACACCATAAACACAATAATTATACTCCTACCTAAAATATTTCGTCAAAAAATTCCATCGTCGCATCGCTGTCAACTGCAATTGTGCCTATAAGACTAGCGGCATTGCCACGTTGTATGGCAATGCTTAATCTCTGACCGAGGTAAAAGCTAGCCCTTGGGTTACGTGAATCCTTTGATAAAAAAAAATTATGAGTTTTGACTACCAATAAACCGAGATAACAACTTATTATTATTTTTATCGTTGTTCTTAAAACCATTACTTGATGAGCGTTTATTTTCCAAAAAAAAAATTACAGCAAGAAGGCAAGAATTTTATAATATTTAATAGCCCAATACACAGGCAGGAAATTTAAATCAGGGTGTTAAATTAATGGCACAGCTAGACAGAAATCTTTATCCCACTTCTGAGATGTAGTCTTTTTCATAGATACTAATATAATTTGAAATCTTTCTCTAAGTTGAACTTATAGCTCTTAAGAATGAAATAAGGAGTAGAAGTAATATACTGCTATGCATGTACTTATCTACTTATATATTTCTCCAATACACAAATAACAAATACATTTCGCAAATAACTATTTATTTCATGAATAATTAAAAAACAATGATGCAAGAATGCGAGGCATGAATACGACCAACTAAAAGACGCGTTTTTATTGTCATTATTTCAATCTGTACACTCTAATCCTTTCTTTAATCTAATGAATTCAAACACTATATTTATATGATTATACAGGGTGTTTGGTTCATCGTGTGCCAAATTGATATGGTCGACTGGAGAGGTCATCTGCTATCCTTTCAGACCCCCAAACACTACCCATGTCCAGTGGAATTTTTTTCATCGACTTTTTAAAGTTTTTTGAAAAATAGACCCGATTTTTACATTCAAATATAAATATAACAAAATGTATAAGACGTAGAGTCTCAATTTTAATTTTATTAAGACGTATATTGTACAGAGGTACTTTTAAATACAAAATTAGTGATATCAGCCCTCTAGATTTTTTTAAATTTATTCGCAAAGTTTCGGACTTAAATTAACGCTATTTGTATTACTGCTATTTACATGGCTGCAAAAAAAGAACTAAAAGAGACTGGGATCTTCAAACTCTCTCAATAATTTTCTAGTCTATCCTCTTGCTAGTGATGTGCCACATGTCATAAAAATCTTATTACAACTATGTGAAATCGATAGTTTTGTGAGTCGAGTCACATAAAATTAACATTCAAAATTATGATTAGAAAAATGATTTATGCTTGAATGGTACCTGAAGCACCTATTTAATCTGTTTAATCACTCATATAAAGTAAAAGCTGCTTCGTAACACCCTATTTTTGTGGGTTTTACTTGAAATAAAAGAAAAAAAAAAATCATATTTTTTATAAATGCCTCTCAAATTTTGGCCTCTGTTGCAAATGCAGACCCGACACCTGTTCCGTATTTCGACACTCAGTTTTCCTAGGTCTACACTTGTACGCAGGGTCTGGGGAACCTGCCAAAGAGCTGGTATACGCGACGGAGGTTTCCCAACTAGGGAAGTACTAGTTCAAAGCGTTGGAACGGCTTTGAATACAATTAAAGAGGGAAAATGACTTCGTACAACAACTAAGTGACGAAATACAAAACAGATGTCGGGCCTGCACTTGCAACAGATGCCAAAATTTGAGCAGTATTTGTAAAAATCATGAAATGGTTGTAAATATGGAATTATTTTTTTTTATTTCAAGTAAAACCAACGAAAAGTGAAATACGAGACAGATTTCACCTTCTAAGAGTGATATAACAGATTAAGTAGGGGTTTCAGATACCATTTTAGCAAAAATAATTTTACAATTCACAATTTTGAATGTTAATTTTATCCGACTCGATTCACAAAACTGGCGATTTTACATAGTTGTAATGAGATTTTTACAACATGTGGCACATCACTAGCAAGAGGATAGACTAGAGAATTATTGAGAGAGTTTGAAGATCCTAGTCTCTTATGGTTCTTTTTTTGCAGCCATGTAAATAGCTGTAACATGAACAGCTTTAATTTAAGTCCGAAACTTTGCGGGTAAATTTAAAAAAATCTAGATGTCTAATATCACTAATTTTGTTTTTAAAAGTACCTTTATACAATATACGTCTAAATAAAATTAAAATTGAGGCTCTACGTCTTATACATTTTGTTATATTTGTATTTGAATGTAAAAAACGGGTCTTTTTTTAAAAAAACTTTAAAAAGTCGATGAAAAAAATTCCACTGGACATGGGTAGTGTTAGAGGGTCTGAAAGGATAGCAGATGATCCCTCCAGTCGACCATATCAATTTGGCACACGATGAACCAAACACCCTGTATTATATACCTAAGCGAAGTAGCTTTTTGTTGCTTAAAAGGAGGCTCCAATCATCAAGTTGTTGTTTTTTTGTGCTTAATGAATAAAGAATTTTTATTTCTTTTTAATTAATTTTATTTTACATTGCATAAGCCTTAAAAACTACCTTGTCTGGTTAGTCTGCTAGAGTGCGTCTAATGAAAGCGCGACCGGGAGTTTTTTTTTAAATTTAATTATCAACATTATTCAGTCGCAATTGTAGGAAATAAAAAAAAAAGTGAAAAGTGTCAAGACATGATTCTCTTATTGGTTCCACATAAAAAGTGTTTGGATTTAACCTCTTTTTTCTCAGACGCTTTCATTAGATGGACTAATGCCCGTTTTCACCAACAGCCCCTAAAATTTAAGTGTCTCTTACGCCAATATAATCACGGTTTTTGCATATTATAAAGTTATTATTCTGAATCAAAGTATGAAATCGAACACTTTTAAAGATGTCATACTTTAATTCAGAACAATAACTTATTAATAACTTGCAAAAACCGTGATTATATTGGCTTAAGAGACACTTAAATTTTAGGGGCTGTTGGTGAAAACGGGCATAAGTATAGTTTGGAAACCTCCTTCGACATCACAGTATCAAATCGTTACATTAACTATCTGAAGGCAGCATTACAAGAAACGTTTATCTAATTAGTTCCCTGAAATAAAACTGGCGCGGCGCCTCGAAGCTTAGCCACTGTTAATAAAAGACACAATTAATTATCCACGGCGATGGTCACCATCTCCATGGCGATCATGCAAATTGCAATTTACTAAATTGCTTCTTGAATTATTGAGGACTACTTTGTTGGAAGAAATGCAATTCCGTTTGCAACAAATCAAAATGGCGAATTTTTTCCGCATTGCGTTCTGGAATTTAAACTAACGAGCTGTTTCTTTTTTTTCAGATTCAGGCATGATTTGAACAATCGAGGTGAGTCGACGTTTCTGATAGATTTTCCTGGAAAATTGCATTTTGAATATGGATTCATTAACCGACTTTAAAAAGGAGGAGGTTCTTTGTATACAGCTCATGTATGAGTTTTTTATGTAGGTACCACCGATTGTTCGGCCAAATGTGGACCAATTTCAAAATATCTTTTTTTTAACAATACCTTCTGCAAACGACGATAAATAGCCTATGTTACTCTGTAAAGATGTAGTTTTTAATGTTACAAGAATTTTTGAAATCGGTCAAGGAGTTTTTCAATAAAACAGAAACAACAAATCTTTAATCTTTATACCTAATATTAGTTTAGATCAGTATTATTTCTATATTAATGTAGGTACAGGTATAGGTAAACAGAAGTTGTCGTCAGATGTTATTCTTAGGATCAATTTCATTACGCTCGGTTGATTTCCTTGGAAATAGAGATTTACTGCAATTGAAGTACCTAGCTACCATTACAGGTATATGAAGTTACATTTTCTTTTTTCAAGAGTAGGTACCTGAGTACCTTTCAACTATGGTCAGGTTTTTTTTTCCAGTAGGGGAATCATCAGAATGACTTCTCCCACTCTTGGGCGGAGCGGGAGGGCGTGTCAGACTCTTACTGACTAAACCCCTACCCCGTTCCTTCGTTGCCATCGATCTGGGGGACACGGTGACAACCTTTCGGATTCCGTGTTCCCCAGAGGCTTCGGCCCTACCGGGCCCCTAAAGTTTGCTGACATCTCCTTGAGGCGCGCGTGGAACAGAACGCGCCGTCGACGACTAGGCTCGGTCCAGATTATTACCAGACTGCCAGACGGCGAGCTACCCAGTGCTCGCTGTCCGCGAGCCCGCGCCTACGGTGGTCGGAAATCGGGATCGGGATCTCGGCGGCGGCAGCGTGAGTTCCGTTGCCTCACGCGTTCGCGGTCGGCAGCCTCCTTCGCTAACATTACTGCTTCGCAGAAGGAGGCGACTGCCTGCCACCCCTCCTCGCTCCAGACCTTGGCCTGTACCAGGGCCCGGCGCGAGAGTTCGCCGCTGCCGATAACTTTGGTCGCAGCTTGCAGCTACAACACTGCAGTGATTACCATCAGCACACGTAAAGATTACCTCTTCAAATACCACTCCTAGCATTTCTCTGTACAACTCTGGCCATGGCACATCTCTGATGAGACAGGAGACTATAAAGGGGTCTCCCTTGAGCCTCGCTATGCACGACAGCACGTCGTGGCTATACTATCGTCTTCCCTGGAATCACTCGACAAATAAACCGAGTCCCTACTCTAAGTCCTGTGATTCTAAACACTCACCTGCATTAAATGATGCAGGAGGGGTTTCGACGCGTTCAGCATCGAGGCGGTTGCCTACCCAACACCTTATTTAGAATGGGTTCTTACAGTACCCGGCGATAAATTTTACACATCCACCTTTGGAAAGAGACCATCGGCTAATTTCGGCTTCGTAAAGCGTTATCTCTGTCGCACGCAATACAAATAGTCCGGTATCTCTTAAGAGCTGTTAAAATAATTATGATTCGCTTCTTTTGATTATTCGTTTTATTCTTCGTATAAAGTACAAAGAATAAAAAACCAGCCACGAACGTGTCGGGCCACGCTCAGTGTAGGGTTCCGTAGTTTCCCGTCCCACACAATAAGTATCCCCAATTTTTCAAAAACTGGTTGTCCAATCAAGCTCTAAGTAATTTTCCTAGAAAGTCTTTATAACGCTCTACTTTCCATTGCATTTTTTATCGCCGGGTACTGTACATACCTACTTATACCTACTTAAAATTATATGCGCACTCAAAGTAATAATAAAACCGCATAATAACGACTTTTAAATTGAGTATCTCATAAAATAAGGCTGCCAGTTCGCCAGAAGTTGTTAACGATTTTTTGTTTAGCATAAAATGAGGTTCTAGTCGTCAGAGGGCCTTGATGTGAGGCTGAGTAAAAACACTTTGAGATCGTTCACTCTTTGAGGGAAAATCGCCTTTCCGCTGTTCTGTGATATTGAGAACTCAGCAGTGGGTACTTCATTTCTTGGTCGATTCCGCCTCTTTTGTTGAATGAATCTTTGTGAAATTAATGCGTGGATTTCATTTTTGAATTAGAATATCTTGTTTAGTGGATTATTGATGGCATGTTTGTGTTTACTTTTCACTATCTTTACTGATATCTTTGTAGGAAAGTGTAATATTGGCACACTTTTTCGCAACTAATAATATAAGAGAAGAATTTTTGTTTTTTTTTTTATGTAATACCATTTAACTCAAAAACTACTAAACTGATTCTAAAGTTATTTCACCATTAGAAAGCTACATCTTCACTGAATAACATACATGCTATCTTACGTTAAAAAAAGTAGAGAACCTTGTCTAGTTTAAGTATATCAAATAAAATAAAGTAGAACCCAAAGAGTTCAAAGTTTGTATAGAGGAAACTAATTTCACGCGGGCGAAGCCGCTGATAACAGCTAGTAACTTATAATTACATGTAACGATTACAAATGTTTGTAACTAACTGGACGTATGCTTTGTTTACAAATCACTCAAAGATCAAGCATTCCGCTACTTGGAAGCCCGAAATCTCATTACAGGGAAGTCTCCAAAATATTCAGAATACAAATAGAAATTCGATAGCAGAATAATAAATAGATACAGATAGCAAACAGCCTGAGAAATGAGGAGGGAAGAGGGAAGAGGGACAAAGGAAATAAGATTATTGCTACCTCCGGGTCTTTTGTGCCAGGAAAGGGCTAACGTTGAAAAGTAAACAACAAAAAGACAATTTATTCAAGGGATTTTTTGAACGGTTAATAGTATCTATTTAAAAACGATATTGAATATTGAGATTTTCAATTGCTCGAAAACCGATGTTTTCAGATTTAACTTTTGTTTTTGGTTGTGTACTATGTGCAGACAGCACATAACAAAATAAAGTTGATGTGGTCTACCCATGTACCAAGTTTTATCGAAATCCGTTCAGTCGTTCGAACGGGAAGAAGTAATAAATATACTTGAGCACTAGCAAACTTTCGCTTTGTTATAAAATTAGTGTAAAGACTTCTTCTCAAGACATTTATCTATACTAATATTATAAAGAGGTATTTGTAAGTTTGTAGGTTTGTAAGTTTGTATGTCCCTACATACAAACTTACAAACCTACAAACTTAACCCCTGTTAATCTCTGGAACTACTGGTCCGATTTGAAAAATTCTTTCAGTGTTAGATAGCCCATTTATTGAGGAATGCTATATACTCACGGGAGCGGAGCAGTAACGAAAAATGCGGGTGAAACCGCAGGGGAAAGCTAGTTTATTATATTTATTAAAGATACTTGAAAAGTCTTTGACATCAAACGTACAATCGTAGTAGCCGCAGTTTTTTTAAACCATATTTATTGTTTAACAAACTTAAATTAATACTCTCACAAACTACATGGAATGATAAAGACTAACATAAAGCAAGAAAAATGGAGAACCTTATTTTTTTTAAGTTGATTAAAAGTGTGCCTTAGAAATGGCTTCCACTTTCAACTTGCGTAACCTTGTACCTACGGAGAAGTAAAATGGCCAAATGTTTGAACAAACTCGTACTGGAGTGTTGGGATAGAAACATTTGAATTTAGAACTAGGTATGTTCCTAATTCGAATGTAAGATGTGCTTTCCGCCATGTCATGTAGTGCAAAAATAACCTATTTTTTTCAATTACTTTCCTATGTTAATATTAAACTCCAGATACTTGTAGTGCATAAAGAACCTCTTTTTCGTTACCGGGATTTTAAATTCCGCTCATAGAAATGAGGCCATTATTCCAATAGTAGGGTACATTAGGTACAAATACAGAGAGCCAAATTAAAATAAAATATATGAATTTATTTCTCATTTATTTAACCATAGGTACCAAGAAAATTTTTTTCTTCTACAAACCTATTTTAATTTAAATATTCTCAAGCTACCAACATACTTTCCCTCTACATCGAATGGCAATGAAACGCCTTAAACATTCGTATTATTCAAATTAAACGATGCAAATCGCCCAAGACAAACATTTACGGATATAACATACTCAGAATATAGATTAATGTTCAGTATCCGAGCAATAAATATGCGCCTTGACTTTGAATCGAGCAATTCATGTCTCGTTACTAGGAGAAGCCCCGGCTCCGCCTGCGAGTAACGAGCAATTTATTGGATAGCTCTTTGCTGTCCATTTTACTTTTTTAAATATTGTTTCCTTTCCTTTGTGGGGTTATTACAAGGTTTTTTAAGCCTCATTATGAAGGCTGAATACAGTTGTGTCGGGAATATCGTCGGGTCTGTTCTACAAGCGTGGTTTTTATTATATTTTACAACGATGATAAAAGAGCCGTAAAGGATTTCCTCATTAATGTACCTGGTAACATAAAATAACTCGTTTAATTTTGACATTTTATATTATTCTTTTTCATCCGATGAATACGATATGACCTTTGTTCTGGCGATATTTGGGGGTGGCATGTGTTCAACAGTGGACGTCTTTTGGCTAAAATTTATAGATAAATTCTGTTCTTTTTATTTATTAAGTACTAGCTTTGGCTCGCGGCTTCGCCAGCTTGGAAATCGGATAACTTCAGAAAAAAAAATCGAAATGTGGGTCCAATCTAAGTCACGGACTACCCGTATGCCAACTTTCATTCAATCTTTTAAGGCGCCAAGCGTCATAATACTGACAAAAAAAAACTAATCACTGGCCCTCTTTCTCGTCTTTAAGCCGATTTTTTGAAGACCTCCTTTTTTCTAGACAATCATACAGACAGATGAAAACCAAATTAGAACTGTGCAACGATATTTCAAACATTACTATTACATAGAACCATGCGAACAGATGCAGTGATGCATACTAAGTTTGAGTGATATTTTAACACTAAAGTTTAACCTTGAATCCGAAGGTCTGCTTGACGGAGCCATGTTTTATCATATGCAACCGTATTCATAGAGATGAAATAAATTCCTCTCTTTATTGTGGCCCCACCACTACTATGCGTGGAATTTGTTTAATTTTATCTTTGCATACTGTGGAAGCAGGAAAACAGTAAAGGGTAAAGAAACTAATTTGCATTATACTTACTTAATTAAGAAAAAACTCATCTTTATATTAAAATATTTCCGGGAAAAGTAGTGGATTACTTTTTGTACTTTTGACGCTAGACTCTAGTAAAACAGTATTTTTGGTAAATTTATAAACTTTAAGTAACTATATTTTCTTCTATTATATTAATGAAAAAATCTCCTGCTAGCTAACAAAAAAAAATCTTTTAATTAATTTACACTAATGTTAAGGGTTATAAACAAGGATATTATGGAGCTTTGTAACCCAATTTGTTGAAAAAAAAACTTCTAATAATTTCGGATAGAGGCGGATGTCAGTAAAATTAAAAATTACTATATATACCTACAATGTGGATAACACTGGCAATACTCATCATTATGAATAACTTTTAGTATGGGAGTAAGTCCCGTACATATTGTCGACTTGTGCAAACGTAAATGTATGGGACACTTGATTTTTTTTTTGCGATTTCAGGGTTGGTCCCGAACTAAGTACTTATACTATAAGTATGACTATGGGATATCAACCATTCAAAATAAACATATTTTCTTTCTTTCTTTCAACCGGTCTTGAGTTTATCGCTTCATTTCACTCCAGGTCTTCCCTATGTTCTTTGCTTCTGCGATGATCGTTCGTTGCCAGGTATACTTGAAGATTCCAGTGGCTGGTCCAGTTCCACTTATGGCGTTTCATCTGTTGGTCAACTACATTGTATGTACAATGTAGACACGCATATAAAAATCGGGAAATAAAGTCAAATCATTTCCTGTTTGTATTTTACTTTTACAATTTCTTAACGAACCGCACTTAACCGTTTCAAATCTAAGTAAGTAATGTATAATTCGAAACGACCGTATCTAAAACTGCAACGGCCTTACCATGACGTGTTAAATTATCAGGCGTGTGAGCGAGGAAAAAGGATGGAGCTTTACAGCCTATATAGCTCCATCCGTTTAGAGGTCGTTAAATGGATCGCGTTAAAAGCTTGTCGTAGAGCTTTTGATCCGAAACTTTAAAACAAAAAGAGAGGTTTACAAACCTTTCTTTTTGTGTGTTGACCTCTATACTAAACCACATATCGTGAATTTTAAGAAGAGGATACCTAGGAAAGGTGCTTTCATAGGTAATGAATATAACAAAAAACCACACAGGGACGGAGCTAGTCAAAAGTAATTGCTATCACGATCCTAGAATTTAAATGTGAAAGTTCAAGACGTTTGAATCCAAATGTGGTACATTTATTTTTAACTCGATCACGCTCAACCTCTTAAACAATTTGGACGAAACTTGGCACCGAACCGGGAACGTATGTAGAATCTACTTTTGCCGGATAAGCACGTAGAATTTTAACTTCTGGTCATCTGAAAAAGTATTTTTAAACTAGCTGCTGCAGCGGCTTCGTCCGCGCGATAGCATTTATTATGCAAAGGAAACGTACTCCAAAGATAAAAAGTATCCTATATTATAGGATATATATAGGATACTGTAGCGTTATAAAGGAAAACAAAAACTTTACACACCACAATATACGTATAATTTAGTTTTTAAAATAATCAAAACATTTTAAAAAAATATAAAAAATACAAAAAGGTATAAAAAAGGGTATTGACGACGAACTTCGACGAATTGCTTATAAGGTCTGGAATGGAATATTTAACGGTTTTATTTTTTTTTAAAGAATTAATCGGTAATTTAAGGTAGTCGTAGTTGCAACAACGAATTATCGTATTAGCGCACGGTTAGATAATGCCCGTGGTTAAAAAAAAAGTCTAAAACGGCTCATTCCGCGACCTTTTGACACGAATATTTTTGTTTTTAAAATAGAAAAACAACTACAACTCTATAACTACGAAAAATATGTGATTCTGGACAAAACTCAGGCGAGGCGTTGTCGTCGCGATGAACCTTGGTTCCGTTCGAAGTCGCACCAGGATCTGCTGCGGACGCCAATACAATATCGGCGAGGGAAACACCAAACCGCCGGTTAAATTCCGGGGTAATCCATGAACCGATTCAGAGCGAATCTATGGCGAGAAAAATTGACAAATATTAACGCCATGCCTGAGGCAGACAGTCCGTTAAGTTTTAAAGGTTTAAAATACGTACCGGTTCTTTGTAAATAGTAGGTACGATAAGCGACGGGCGAGGGTAACACGTCAGACTCATATAATATAAATAATTAGATAGAATTCATATCGCGATGGCGCGATATTGGCGATGCCATGTTTTTCACTTTAAACACAACTACTTAAATAAAAATTAGAAGGTTGCACCAATAAAATTATTAAAGAAAATTCGGGATCATGACGTTTTGCTTTGTCAGTCGCCCAAAAAAAAAATGACATGAAAATTCTACAAACATCCGAATTTTCACAGTTCAAATTTTAGAAGAAATTTAGAAGAGGTTGACTTACAACGAACGAAAAAGTTTTTAACTAGCCAAATTCATTAGGCAGCTTGATAATGCTGCAATACTTTTTATCCTGGGAGTTTGTTCCCTTGTGATAGTTTACTGGGGTGCAAAAATGAAGACAAATTAAACGAAGTACAGACACATAAATCTTTAACTGCTTATCCTAATAACGATCATATTTAAACGGAAAACTTCCTTGTATAAATAACACTTTGAAACTTTTTCTGTAGGCACAAAAATGATCTCAATCGCAAACAAATAAAGAAATCATGATATTAGAAGGTTCGCAATAATGAATGAAGAAGAACTTGAAACAACTTTTTCCTCAGTTGGTTTCGTTACCGGATTTCCTACAAGAAGGCTTCAGGCAATCTGATTAACCGTCTTAAGCAACAAACAAGGAAGAAAGTTTCCCCCTTCTAATATAATGGCTGGGATTGATACCTGTCCCGTCTGATTGAATTACCTTTTTTATTTTTTGAGATCGTAAAATTTTGAGAGCTTCGAAAATCGTTGGAAGCTGCATTTTTTTATGAAGTGTCTAAGGTATTTTCGAATCTTTTCAATAATGATTTATACACAGATTGTTTCTTTCATCTAGTACTTACCCCACTTTCGACACTTACATTCAGGTTAGCAGTTTTTATAATTTAAATTATTGCTTCACTCTATTATTTTCATCTGGTATATTTTTTGTCATCCGATATAATTGTTTGCAACAACTTCAGGCAATCTGATTAACCGTCTTAAGCAACAAACAAGGAAGAAAGTTTCCCCTTCTAATATAATGGCTGGGATTGATACCTGTCCCGTCTGATTGAATTACCTTTTTTATTACCAATTTAAATTGTCACTTACGGGATATCTTCCGTGATTATTTGTTGTTTTGAGATCCCTTTTTTATTTTTGGAAATCGTAAAATTTTTTGAGCTCCGAAATTCGTTGGAGGCTGCAGTTTTAGTACCGCATCAAAGGTATTTAACGAATCTTTTTAATAATGATTTAGACAAAGATTGTTACTTTCATCTAGGGAGGTCCTACTCTACTACTCTTGATACATACATTTCGGTTAGCAGTTTTTATAACTTTAAATATTGCTTCACTATATTATTTTCGTCTGGCATATTTATGCCATACGATAATGGTAAAGTTCGTTGCGTTGGTTTACAATTGGTTGCCACAACTTCGGGCAATCTGATTAACCATCTTAAGCAACAAACAAGGAAGGAATCTTTCCCCTTCTAATATAATGGCTAGGATTGATACCTGTCCCGTCTGACTGAATTACCTTATTTTATTTTTTGAGGTCGTCAAATTTTGTGAGCTCCAAAATACGTTGGAAGCTGCAGTTTTAGGTAGCATCAAAGGTATTTAACGAATCTTTTTAATAATGATTTAGACAAAGATTGTTACTTTCAACTAGCACCCCACTTTCGACAGCTACATACATTCAGGTTAGCAGTTTTTACCATTTTAAATATTGCTTCATTATATTATTTTCGTCTGTTATATTTATGCCATACGATAATGGTAAAGTCCGTTGGTTTACAATTGATTGCCACAACTTCAGACAATCTGATTAACCGTCTTAAGCAACAAACAAGGAAGAAAGTTTCCCCTTCTAATATAATGGCTGGGATTGATACCTGTCCCGTCTGATTGAATTACCTTCTTTTATTTTTTGAGATCGTAAAATTTTTTGATCTCCAAAATTCGTTGGAGGCTGCAGCATTAGGTAACATCAAAGATATTTAACGAATCTTTTAATAATGATTTAGACAAAGATTGTTACTTTCATGTAGCACCTCATTCTTGACACCTACGTTCAGTTAACCAGTTTTTTCTCTCTGTTCAAGGTCAAAATCAAATCATTTATTTAACTTTAAAGTCGATTCTTAAAGAGAAGGACAAACCCTTAACTCTATGTTTATTGCCTAAAGAACAGTTCCTACTATGATATATCGAGCTATAGACATAAATAAGGATAGGTTAGGTTAGGGACAGTCACACAAAACATTGACAGCAACAACATTCTCTCAACATCGAACTTTTTCCAAACCTCCTTCCGCCTATTTACAGCCATATACAGAAAGGATCAAAGGACTAAAAATACCAGGAGAGCAGAATGCCTCAAGAGTCCGTACGTGCAAAAAAATTTCGTTTATTAAATGCCGTAGTTGGGACCGTAACCGATAGCACTCTATCCGCAATCCCGTCGTAAAGTTGTTACTAAAGTCGAATTGGGGCTGTAATAAAATCGTACAACGTCCTAAGGTGAGTATAAAGTGGTCACGTAACTTTAATGGTGTATACGGATTTTATATAGGAAGAGAGACAATTATTTTTTTTGTATGTGGTATCTATTTTTTAGTGTTAGCATTATTCGCCTTATGTTTTCACTGCTGGGATTCAGGCCTCCTGTTTAAAAGAAGGAATCCACAACACGGACCAGCAGATTGGTGGTTGTCACATGTTTTCGAATTTTTGGTTCTAGGACATGCCGCTTTTCTCACGATATTTTCCTTCAGCCTTTTGAATGCAGTTGTATTGAAATAAATTACACAAAGTAATCTGGTTGGATTTAAACTCGCGAACTACAACTCGTAAGTCATTGACGTACCACTGGGCATACCTGTGCCTGCTTCTGTATCTATTTATTTGCAAGTTAGGCATGTTTATGATTTTAAACTAAAATACGAAATCCTTACATATAAAAGTGTGTCTGGTTTGTATCTGTGTTCGTCCTTTCTCTAAAACCCGGTTTTTATGAAGGATTCACCAAAATACAGAGTGATTCATAAGGCAAGTTTAGGTTTGTGCATATGTGGAAAAGCCGAGAACTTCAAAGATTTATAACACCCATGCGAAGCTAAGGCCGGTCGCCAATGAAATCTATTATGGCACCGGATACTTGCAAACATATGGATTGTAATAAATCTTGTGACAGTGTAAACTTTAAATACGAGTATATTACCTTTTAGTAAATCATTCAAAATACAATAAATTTCATCGAAATACAATTCACAATGTATTCGAAAGCTATTGAAAATTTCTTCTAGTAGTAATATAACCTCTTTTTTATGTGGGAAAACATCGAACTTGTCAGACTTTTACTGACTGAAACCCACTCCTTTGTTCCTTCTTTACCTTTCGTTCTAAGGTTTCCGAGTTTTCCTTTCAGAAGCGAACCCATAGCCCCAAAATAAAACCTCTTATTCAACTTCAACTCTAACTCATTTCGATATAAGCTAAGGTGACATTTGGCAATATGAAATACGTTCCAAGTCGCGAGCTCTTGAGTTTTAAATAATGTACATTTTCCGAACAACGACGTTTTCCAATAGCGTAGTTTTATACCCTGTTTCGAGCTCGACTTTACTGAAAGCTTAAACGTGTTTCTGCCTGGAGCTTCTATTTATATCTGTACTAGCTGTACCCACGTATCTGCTTGCATTGAAATCAAATATATCAAAATAGTCCGGTCAATTTAGACATCCAAGGTTACAATAATTCGCACTTGGCTGAAAATTGGTAGGATTGTTCAATACACTATTATAAAGGAAATGTGAAAAGTCCTCATCGATCCGGCACGTGCAAAAAAAAAATACACGTGGTCAAAGGTCACAAAAATGGGTTTTTCGCGATTTTCAGCAAAATGGTAAGTTTTATCATAAAATGAGCTCAGACAAAAATTGTAGATCGGACAATTATCTATAAAAATGTCTAACTACTTTTTTTCCTAAGAGCCACCGTTTTTGAGATATAACGATTCAAAAAGTTGAAACAGTAGCAAGCGCAACCTGAGAAAAAGAGGTTGAATCCAAAAATTTTGAATGTGGTATTACTAACTAGTAGTTGTGAAGTGTCAAGACATGATTCTTCATGTCTTGACACTACACAACTTTTTTTATTTCGGACAATTGTGGCTGAATAATGTGGCCCATTAAATCAAAAACTCCAGGTCGTTCTATCATTAGACGCACTCTAATAGCATTGAATGTATTCGGCATAGTAAAATAAAGCAGGTATACGACCCTAGCCACGCAGACAATTGAATGGGAGGCAGATGTTGCTGAAGGTTACACTGGCGTAGAAGATAAGGGAATGGGTTTTTTTTTACCCCAAATTTTCATATTTTATAATATGTGTTAGTCACACTGACCGATAGAACGATATTTTTGCTTGTATTACGGCTTCAGTGATGTACGAGTATATACGTGGTGTACTTATTCATATTTTGACGATTACAACTCTTTCAATATTTTGAATCGTTATATCTCAAAAACGGTGGCTCTTAGAAAAAAAAGTATTTAGACATATTTATAGATAATTGTCTGATCTATAATTTTTGTCTGAGCTAATTTTATGATAAAACTTACCATTTTGCTTAATAACGCGAAAAACCCATTTTTGTGACCTTTGACCGCGTGTATATTTTTTTGCACGTGCCGGATCGATGAGGACTTTTCACATTTCCTTTATAATAGTGTATTGAACAAAACTACCAATTTTCAGCGAAGTGCGAATTATTGTAACCTCACCCCAATTAATTAGTCTATTTTGACCGGACTAAAAACGCAGTCAAATAATAACTAGTACAACCTAGGGGTCTTTTATCATATTTAGAGTAAAAACCGGGTTTAGGGGTATATAAAGAAGAATAAAGAAAGATATTATAGGTGCCTTGATTGTAATAAGGTTCTCTAGTTTCGGTAATGTGACGCCTGCTCTACTAGTATTCATCTATCAAGAGATTCCTCAACTTTCAAGTTAAAAATCAATGTTTCCCTAATAATTTTCTAAGAACTATTTTATGATTTTAAATATATTTAGTGATTTTAAAAACTATCCGGCTTTAACTCTCTATGTGAGTCTCTCTAAAGCAAATCCCATATTACTTAGGGACTTGGGGTCGGTACAACACGTATTTTTCTTCCATTCTGTCCTGCCACCCGTGATACTACGAGTATCAATAACTCCCTTTTCTTTCATATCACTCCTGTCACAATCCATCCATGTTTTCTTTGGCATCCCTAAAGCTTTACGCCTAGTAAACGAACCAAATACCCGCGATAAACATCTATATTTAGTTACCGAGTCTGTTGAAACTATCCTAGTATTCCAGATATAGTCTGATACTACTTGGAACTGTCGGGGAGCCGTAAGTACTTGTATTAATTGTCCCGCTCGTAGTCAGTTCGTGTTTATCTCCCACCAAATTGACAGGGACACAATCAACTTGGAATTATTAGTGGCCTGCAAAAATCGCTAGATGCTCCTGAGGGAAATACAAAAACTTTCAACATTTCATAAAGTAAATAAAGACCAAAGTTTAACAACTAAAATATTTATCCTTTTGTACTAAAAGCTTCTTAAAGATTTCAAAAACAGGGGCAACTATCCAGCTTTTACACTATATGAAGCCTCTCTAAAGCTTTACACCTAGTAAAATGAACCAAATACCCTCGATAAACATCTATATTTAGTTACCGAGTCTGTTGAAACTATCCTAGTATTCCAGATATAGTCTGATACTGCTTGGAACTGTCGGGGAGCCGTAGGTACTTGTATCAACCGCCGTCAAAACTCGTTATCAGATCAATTGTCCCGCTCGTAGTCAGTTCGTGTTTATCTTCCACCAAATTGACAGGTTTAATTCCAAGTTGACTGTGTAAATATCAATGCGGCGAAAGCAAATAAACGTGAATTAAACTCGTTCGGTTATTACGATGTCGTTGGAATACGGATTATTTATCTGTCTGTAGATATAAATGAAATTGAAGTTTCTGTTTGTATTTTGTAATAGTAACATAGCAGAATAGTATCTTTTGTACTATTTTATACGTTACACTTTCACTAGTAGCTGATGTTATTGGGAGTAACGTAGGTTACTCAAGGTATAGAACACTAGTTTTTTGCCTCTCCTAGAGAGGAGGCCTGCATATGATCAGGCTGATTATGATATTAAAAAAATATTTATACTGTCCCCAAATGGCATTATGCAATGGACAAAATCGAGGGTACACCAACTAGATACTTATGTGATAGAAAAGGTTGAGAGATCAGAGACATAATTATAATGCGTAGTCCTTGGGTACTAGCATGATGCGCAGGGATAACCTTCGTTTCGTACCACGGTCAACGAAAGTTGTCTATAGGTTGAGAAGTTGGTTTCAGCCTCTCGTATGCCTTCCAAAGATCCAGGGTTCTGAGATAGACTAACCTATGATACTAATAATACCTAATATTTATTTAAAATTCTTCATAGGATAAATTAATATAAGTCAAGATGAATAGGTTACTTCTAGGCAAGCGTGCTCCATTGTCGGCCACATCATCGCTTACCATCAGATGAGATAGTGGTCAAACGCGAGCCTATGCATACTAATAAAAAAGGCAAGTATATACCTATACACTACACACATATACCTACTGTCTATATTCTGTGTAAATTTTGCACATTTAACTTTAGCATAAAAGCGAACGCACGTGCAAATATCGTAAATAGTCGGCGAGCAGTTCTGGCGTCGTGAAAGTCACATAGCGAGGCATAGAGCATGTCAACACCGTCGTTAACTTGATATAAAAGACGTTAGAGCTAGTTTCAGGTGACATTCTGTAGCGTTCAGACTAAACTGTGTACGTAAAGGTAATGACTTTGAGCATAGTTTGCGGTGCAGGAATAGAAATTGTAAATTTATAGGAGTAAGGTCTTTATTGCTTTGATAAAAATATTGCATATTTTGATTTAATATTATAATTACTTTGTTAAGGTACAGTGGGTCAAGTGAGCATTTAAAACATTTAATTCAGTCGATGATAGACACTGGGCCTACTTGTTTGATTGCAGCCCATTCCCTGTCCTATAGAGGAGTCTTAAGTCCAGTAGTGGGAAGATTATAAGGCTGAACAAGTGAACATTGTTCCTGACTGGTCTCGGTTGTCAGGGCTCCATAGAAAGGAACCTCCTAACAATGAGAGACGTATCCAAAAGTATCTGCTTCAAGCTCCTGATAAAGCTGCCTTATATGAGCCTCCTAAGGTGTTCGAGGCTCGTAACTATTAATCCATAGGCTGACACGACGCAAAATTAATATTATTACTAACAGTTTCCTGATAAAGTCTGTTAACTTACTTCTTCTTCTTTTCGTTTCGATGCTCTCATCAAACTTTTTCTGCCCAGTATTTGGCAACCTGTATGGTTTTGGCATTGGCCTCGTTTAGATCCTGCAAAGTACAGGTGGTTGTGCAGGATGGACAGCATAGCAAGTGCCGCATGTCCTGGGTAGCTGCTCCACACTGGCACTGCGTTAAGGATGGGTCGAGGAAGCCCCATTTGGCCATGTTGTTAACTAACTTAACTTACCACATAGGTTAACAGAAATTTAAATAAATAGCAGAAACCTTAAAGAATAATTAAACAAAGGAAGTCTTTAATCAGTACTTGCAAACCCTGCGGCGTAAACAGAACTGTAGGACTCTCCGGAGACTCAATTACGTGTAATCGAATGCCTTTACCCATAGCGGATGCCTGCGAGCTCAAAGGGTTTTTATACAACTACCTTTGGCTACCGACTTTGCTCGCGTGATAATGGGAAATTATCCCATGGGAATGAATTCTCGGGATAAAAAATATCCTATGTTTCAGAACATGGGCGGTAAGTTCAGTTTCATCTAAATCTGTTCAGCTGTTAAGATTTGAAGAGGTAACAAACAGACAGACAGACAAAACTACTTTCGCATTTATAATATTTTTAGTATGATTATTGTAGTAAGTCAAAAAGTAGTAAAATATGTATATCACAAAAAAAGACAGTAAAAATAGTATCTGTGGATTATTTGTAACTGCAGTTTGCCATAGCAAAAACAAAAATACACTCAAAAAAAACATGCGACTACTCGTACATGTAGTATGAAGGTACTACATGTACGAACCTACTGTTATCTATTCACAAGTATTTGAATGTTAGATTTTGTTGAGGGAGCTATATTCAGTCCCATTGGACGGTTTTTTTTTGTTTTTTTTTTAAGCTAACAAATATTTTTGCAGCATTTTGCCAGAATCGCGCCTGTTTCGATGATTCCACATATTGTCCAGCTGTGAACAGATGAGATGCAAAACTACATCAATTTTGCATCACAATAATCGCTGGGAATCAATTGGCGAATAATTAAAACAGTTACTGAACTTTACTCGAAAACGTCCCGCCAAAAAATCCTATTGGTCTGTTATAAGTTACCAATACTAGTTTTACACTAGTATTGGTTAGGAATCGTGGACTTTTTTTTTATATATACTTAACATAAACTATTGCTTGACTGCAATCCCACCTGATGGTAAGCAGTGATGCAATCGTTGATGGTGAGGCGCACTAGTTTATTAAGAGCCTATTCACTCTAGTCACTTACAGGTTTTAAGTTTGCTTTCATGGAACAAACTCTTAAAGTAAACACAAAAAACTACCAAATATTCTGAACAGCAGAAAAAAGGCGTAATGAGAATTTTATATTCAAATATTCAAGAGCACGCAAAGTTGAATTTCGAATTCTAAATTCGATTAAAATATTCTTTTTGATTTTGTATTGATATGAATTCTGAATAGCTCTACACAATTGAATTTTGAAATCTTTTTATTTGAAAAATATTTAGAACATTTGAAAGTTGCAATCAGACACATTTTTCTACACCAATACCCTTCCCCCCCCAATTACCTTCTTAGGGTAGAATTTTCAAAAGATCCTGTCTTATCGGATTTTCATATTACATAATGAAGACTTACTTTTCCAAAAGCCACGTTTCAACGACCAATGGTTTAGGTTGTGCCTTGATCCATCAATCAGGACAAAACATTTTGTACTTATAAATAGATCAATGAATACATAGGAAAATATTCGTGCAGTGACTTAAAACAAACGATGGGGATTTTAAATACTATTAAATACCTAGTAGAAAGGAAAGGATTTTTATTTTGGGATATTCGTTTTATAAAAGTAATATCAAAAGGACAAATAAAAATAAAGGTTTAACAAAAAATAACAAAGTAAAAGAACCGTTCGTAACAAAAATAGCGAAAAATCACGTTTGTTGTATGGGAGCCCTTAAATATTCTTTATTTTTTTTTATCTGTGAAAATTTCAACTGTCTAACTATATGCCTGGTGACAAGCGGACAGACGGACGGACGACGGAGTCTTGGTAATAGGGTAGCGTTTTACCCTTTGGGTATAGAACCCTAAAAACGAGATCAAAAAGCACAAACAGACACAGAATATACATTTTAGATATGTTTATTTGTTTAATCCTCCCGTTACCTATAAATAATACATAGTGGTCAAATTAATTTCAAACAATATTATATGTGGTAATTGTGGTTTCTGTGATACAGGTCGTCATTAGTAAAATTAATTAATTGCTACGTTTGGTTTTGATTCCTATCTGTAGTATTGGTTTTCAGTTAAAACTCTGATTGGCTGGGAAATGCTCGTAAAACTATATTATTTAATACTAGCTGCTGTTAGTAGCTTTACCCGCGTGATAGTAGAAAATTATCCCAGGGAACATATTTCCAGGATAAAAAATATCCTATTTGCTATTCCAGTATTTGGTCTTTTTTCTATACTTATATAATATTATAAAGAGGTAAAAATTTTAAGTTTGTATGTTTGTAAGTTTGTATGTAGGGGGTAATCTCTGGAACTACTGGTCCGATTTGAAAAATTCTTTCAGTGTTAGATAGCCCATTTATTGAGGAATGCTATAGGCTATATACCATCACGCTACGACCCACGGGAGCGGAGCAGTAACGGAAAATGCGGGTGAAACCGCAGGGGATAGCTAGTATACATTATATAATATAAACTAGTGCTTGACTGCGACCCCACCTGATGATAATCAGTGATGCAATCATTGATGGTGAGGTACACTAGTTTATTAAGAGCTTATTCACTCTAGCCTTGAAGACACCCAAATTATAATCAGACAGGAAGACTTCAATACCAAGTTTCATCGAAATCAATTTTGTAGTTTTTGCGTAAAAGAGACACATCCATACACACATTAACCTATCGATACCCGCGAAACGAGACACAATAGTAAGACAATAACAGCGCGGTCCTATGAGACCGGTCGGGGATTCATGAATTAATATACAAACTTTCGTATTTACCTATAATATTATTAGTATTAAACACAATAACCAGCGTATTATTAAGTTTGAAAATCACAGTTGTCGTGTAGTTTCCATATTATTATTACTGCGAACTCCAATTATTATCAGGTAGTCAAACTGTAGATCTAGTCATTAAACTTTTGAGCATGCTTCAATCATAGCAATTTGAACTTTATGGTAAGGACTTAAGACTCATGAGGCGTAGCTCAAAGGTTATAATGATTTGAAGCTTGAATATTGTTCATATTCAATTGTTCCATGCAACAGCAATTTCGCCACCGGAGCAACTTTATAATAAGCACTTGAAAAGGGACAAGAGCACCTAAAGCGCGGTCTCTTTCAAACTGAATACAAAAGAAAGAGATAGGCTAAGAAACAGGCGTGCAAATAAGAAGTATTATAGATAGCTATACTAATATTATAAAGAGGTAAAATTTGTAAGTTTGTATGTAGGGGGTAATCTCTGGAACTACTGGTCCGATTTGAAAAATTCAGTGTTAGATAGCCCATTTATTGAGGAATACTATATACCATCACGCTACGACCCACGGGAGCGGAGCAGTAACGAAAAATGCGGGTGAAACCGCAGGGGACAGCTAGTTTGATTATAAAATTAAAACACTATAACGGTAAAAGGTTACTGCCACACTTCCACCGAATGCTCCACCGTGTCCCCCGGGCGGTCCACACAATAATGACACCCAGGCGTTTTTTCCGACGAATTCAGTGCTGAAACCTCTTGAACTTACAATGCCCGGTGTGGACCTGCGTTATGCCGAAAGTGAGAACGTCGCAACGATTTTCCAGCCACCCCTCAAAGACAACTCTTTCTTTTCTTATTACCGCCATACGATATTACAGTCCATCGCACAAAATTAGCTCTATTTGGTATGTTTTAAACATCCATTTATCTATCTAGAATCTATCCCCAAGAATAACATATACCTATTTTTCTGATTCATATACTTTGACTCAATATAAAACCTAGTGATTAGGTCCGGTAGTCCCTTTAAAAGCGTAACT
Source organism: Mythimna separata (assembly GCA_030763345.1). NCBI lineage: Eukaryota > Metazoa > Arthropoda > Insecta > Lepidoptera > Noctuidae > Mythimna > Mythimna separata. Next base: position 12,150,775 of record CM061187.1, on the reverse strand, counting down.
ATAACTTTGTTAAGAAACTTAGTGTTGGCTGATTTTAATGCTCTTAAGACGGCTATAGTGAAAAGTCAGACGAGAAGGAAAACTTATTTCCTTTTGTACGTGAGCCGAAGCTAAATGTACGGCATTAGTTAGTTCGATGTTTTAAGATGTATTTATGTGAATCAACTGGTGTCGTAGCACTCGTAGCACTACGCTACGAGACGACTACGCGGCTACGAAAAACATGTCGTGTTGTCCGCGTAGCGCTGAACGTGTATACGTTCACGTGAACGTGTATAGGTGTAAAATACAGAGCATGTATATGCTCTGTATTTTGTAAGAGTTTCAGTCTTCGATCAACAATGTACGTTTCAGTTGTAATATCGCCAACGGGACATCTACAGGCTACAATTCTGGATTAGAGATTTTTTTTCGAGTAATATTGCAGATGATAAGTCATTTTCACTAGAGCCTAAAGTTGATAATTAAAAGAAGTTGAAAAAAGCTAAAGTATTTGAAACAAGAAGATTTGTATAAAATACTTAGTTTAGTTAATATTTAAGTTTCTTATATATCTAAGTAAATTTAATAAACAGCTCAAAGCTATTTATTGGCTTTAAATGCGGTTCAAAAGAAGCCAGACGTGACGTATCTACAAGTAAATATAAGTACATACTCGTACATCATCAAAGTAAGTCATCCGAATTTCTGTCAAACACATATATCACAATTGTATAAACAACAAATTACTTGCGTAAAATAACAGCTCGAACATTTCGTATAATAAAGACTATATAACATTTAATAGAAGTATCTATACGTCTTAGAAGGCCAAGAAAAGCCCCGCTCCGGCGTTTGTAAATAAGAAAATAGTTCGAATCGTTCGTTCGTTCGAAATGAGACTGAACTTCATTGAAATGTTTGATCGTCCCGCCGTAGGGAATAATCATCTTGGCACCTCAGTTATTTGCAATAAACGACTCGTACTTGCAAGGATACAGAGGACTGATCAAATATTGGGGAAGCGAGATTCGTAAGGCGACTCGATTCATCATAATTAACATTATGTCAGCCGGAAGACGTCCACTGTGGTATGTAATACACTGTTTTGTTTGTCTGTGCGTCTCGCATCCATCAGATTCCCGCGACCCTCACCCGACCATCGCGGCATCGTTCCATCTTGTGGAAGACAACTGGAAAAATAAACAATAAATATTTGCAGTAGGACCTACCTTTTTTGGGATATTATCAAATAATTCATATCGTTTTGTGTGGAAGAGTGTCCCACTTTTATTGACTTAAACCCAAAAAATCCAGATAAAAACCCTTCAAACAATGTTATTATTGAATTGCCTATAATTTTATTGCCGTATTACCTTAAAGCTCGTGACTAAATAATACCAGCCGTACAGGTCGATCTCCAAGGTTAAGCAACGCTTGCCTAGGTTGGTCTGTGGATGGGTGACCATCTTAACATAACGAGTTTCCTCCGTGCCTCGGAAAGCACGTTAAGCCGTTGGTCCCGGCTGTCATTTGTAGATCTTTGGCAGTCGTTACGGATAGTCAGAAGCCAGTAAATCTGACTCCAGTCTTGCCATGAAGTACCGTGTTACCCCAGTTAATGGGTTGTGGAGGTCTGGTTGGTAGCCGCTCCTCGTAAAATACTGGTATTCAGCTAAATCCGGCTTGACTGGAAGCCGACCCCAATATAGTTGGGAAAAGGCTAGGCAGATGATGATGATTACCTTAAAGCGGGAACTATATTAGACCGACACACACGTGGGTGACCATGACGCCAGAGTTTGACGTAGAACTGCGGCTTGAATTTAATGTAGCTTTACAAGTCTAGTTACCATATAAAATGTATGGAGACCGATGCGCCCAGATTGACATACCTACGTGGCCTACATGGGGCCAATTTATCTCATCTGCCTAGCCTTTTCCCAACTATATTGGAGTCGGCTTCCAGTCAAGCCGGATTTAGCTGAATACCAGTATTTTACGAGGAGCGGCTGCCTACCAGACCTCCACAACCCATTAATTGGGGTAACACGGTACTTCATGGCAAGACTGGAGTCAGATTTTACTGGCTTCTGACTATCCGTAACGACTGCCAAAGATCTACAAATGACAGCCGGGACCTACGGCTTAACGTGCTTTCCGAGGCACGGAGGAAACTCGTTATGTTAAGATGGTCACCCATCCACAGACCAACCTAGGCAAGCGTTGCTTAACCTTGAAGATCGACCTGTGCGGCTGTTATTATCTACCCACTTTTACTGACTTAAACCCAAAAAATCCAGATAAAAACCCTTCAAACAATGTTATTATTGAATTGCCTATAATTTTATTGCCGTATTACCTTAAAGCGGGAACTATATTAGACACACACACACGTGGGTGACCATGACGCCAGAGTTTGACGTAGAACTGCGGCTTGAATTTAATGTAGCTTTATAAGTCTAGTTACCATATAAAATGTATGGAGACCGATGCGCCCTGATTGACATACCTACGTGGCCTACATGGGGCCAATTTATCTCATCTGCCTAGCCTTTTCCCAACTATATTGGGGTCGGCTTCCAGTCAAGCCGGATTTAGCTGAATACCAGTATTTTACGAGGAGCGGCTGCCTACCAGACCTCCAGAACCCATTAATTGGGGTAACACGGTACTTCAAGGCAAGACTGGAATCAGATTTACTGGCTTCTGACTATCCGTAACGACTGCCAAAGATCTCCAAATGGCAGCCAACAACATGGGGCCAATTTAGTTCTACCTTAATTATTACCTTTCAATCTAAAAATAAAAAGTTATTTCAAACATAGCAAAGAGCAAAACAACAACATAGCGTTGCTTAGAAAACAGCCAAAACAAAAGTTAGATTGCAAAACGCGATGACATTACGGTCCTCAACCAAAACACCAATGTTTCGTGAGTGAAGTGACCTACTGAGAGCTACCTCACAGCTACCTGTTGGCTTCTTTTGAAGGCAACCCTGGCTCGAGGGACATTGTTTCCTGCCCATACAAAACATAGCTTTGTTAGAGAACTCATTCACTTCCAAAGATTGGCTGTGGCTTCGGAATCACGTTGCGACCTTTGCTGTGAATTCAGACCGTAGAGGAGTGAATACTTTGTCACTTCAGTAACCAAACGGGCTGTCGGATTTGATGGAAAGGCCTGTAGAACTAAGGGATAAGCGCTCGTGCTACTGTTACTTATTACATAGGTGAAAGTTTGTGATTGTGTACCTATGTATATTTGTTACTTCTTAAAACGATCGAACGTCTGAACAGATTTAAATACTCCGTCCTGTCTTAGCTATGAACTATCAAGCGTCACGAACTGTCAAATGTGCGTACTATCAAACGCGCAAACTGGCAAATGCGCGAATGATAAACTGACATAGTTTACAGTTTTTTTTTAATGATTCTCAATTGTCATTTTCAAACAACTTTATAACTATGAAGACGATGAAACGTCAGACACTTGTTATTCAATCACGTCGTAAATAACAATAGAAAGGCTATTTTCTGGCATTGATTTTATGGGTGGAATCGAGACAAGTAAATATTTTATCCCAATAGAACGTAATGCAAGTTAGTGCAAGCGTAAAGTGGCTAAGATTTAATTAACAAGATTTGAATACAGACAAATTTCAGGGCAGGAGAAAGTAAATAAAAGCTTGTAAAATAGGTGCTAGCGAAGCCGCGGTTCAAATCAAATTTGGCATTTATGAGTGCGGACCACAAAACGCTACGCAAATATGAAAAACCACATGAATTGAGTGAACTAAATTAATGTAATCTAGTTTCACCGGTCTGCAACTGGCTTTACATTTAGCTACAACATAAAAAGTTTTATTAATCCTTACAACAGTAATTTAGGGTTAGTACGAGTATGTTAGTTATATAATAGAAAGGACGGAAGAGTTTTTGACGCCATGTTGTAGTTCATTTTTAGTTGTAGCTACTCGTAAGTGGGTTAGAGTAATTATTATTATTACTGTTACTATTTTATTATACTGTAAATAAAAAGGTATAATTGCCATTTATTCTCTCTTCACAAAGTGACTTAATGTTGACAAGACATTATCTGGGCTGTAAGAGACTGGTGCATGATATGATGATATAGGTTTTTGGAAGAAACTTGTGTTACAGGTCACCAGTCCTCTTCCACGGCTAGAATAAGCTATTACAGAGTTACCGTGCAATAGTCAAAAATGATCAGCAGAGAGAAAGGTATAAGCTTTAATTGTTAGTGTTGTGTGTTAGTATCTTCGTCTTCCGTCGTTCCATATAAGGATCGTCTGTCGCGGTACCAACCTCCGCCAAATGCTTCTATCACCTTATAATTAATGGTCTGCCTCTTTTCCTTTTAACATTTCTAAGCGTCCAGTTTGTTACACTTTCATCTGTTCCGTGGTTATAATATAGGCTCATGTTTGTGGTTCTAGCCTCTGAATGGGAACTGCCCATTGCCATCTAAGTTTGTGTCCTAGATACAATTAAAAGTTGTGATTCGGCAAATCTGATCACATCTTTTGATTTTGTAAATTACTCTTGATTAAAAGATTCCTACACTCGCTCCAATCACAGTATAACCCCAGGAACCTCAACGGAAACTGTAACCAGATAACCGAAGCCATTATACCACTGTCACACCCAATAAATTATACACCCCTTTTGCGGCCACACTATCGCCGACGATGCCATCACAACGGCCATTAATTTCCCACTCAGTAAATACAAATCTGATGGAATTTAGTCCTTCCTTAATTAACAAGGTTTATATCAATGAAATCACATTAGTTTGTTTAGGAGTCAATGTGAATGTGACACGTCCATTTTGTTTTTGTTTACACTCCGGTAATGGTTAATGGACTGGTAACAGTAGCTATGGTTGATTAGTAACATGATGATAATCAAGCCTTGCTAACGATGCTTATTAATTGGTTTTTTAATGTACCCATAGACAGGTGCAACCTAACCACGAATTAAGCTGTTATTTCAGGCCTGTTTATTTTTAAGTCATGGATATCCTCCTACTCCTACTTATTAGTCCCTCCACCGCGTCTGTCTGTTTATACGCGAAAGCGATACATAGCGAGATACTAGGATGCACCAGCACTTTTACAATTCCTTTGAATAAATTGTAGCCTTTACATGGAGGCCCAGCAGTGCTAAATTATTTTATCACTTTTGGGCAAAAGCCGCCCCCAACTTCTTTTATGTCACGTCAGCCGCATACACACTGACCGCTGAGCAATTGTCTCCAGAAACTGACCTGAGGATAAACAAAGCCACCGAGGCCGACCTAGAAAGAGGTGATGAAATGACGTAGATGCCTGCCGATCGACAAAAAAATACCTGAACGAATAACCTGAAATCGTTGAAAATTTAGGCGCAACACCTCATCACAAATAATCTTTAAGCTGTTTTCTTTTCGTGATGATCCAATTCTTATCTCCGATCTTGCATCATGGAAAGCTATGGAAGATGTCTTCAATGAAACTCCATAGAATACCTGTTCCAGATTTCTATTGAAAGACATGTTTTTTTTTTAAGATGGGAAACCAGCAAGTTACTACTCCCGTTTTGTAGCCTTTTGTGTTCCAGGGCCACGGTAACATCAACACAGGTTAGCTCCTTGGTGACATAGATACTCGTCGCTGTACCGTTTGACTAAATATTATTTCTAACACAACTATAATAATATTTCGGTCATGTCTGCTTGCTTACGTTAATATTTTTCATGTCTCACGTTACCTATCAAAGCGTCTTGGCGTAGGATAACATACTTGTACAGCGTGTATACATTTGACATGTTTCCCATTTGATAATATTATTGTAGTCAGTACAATAATATCGTCGCTTCTAATAAGGTAACACCGTTTTAATAACTTCAATAATAATGGCCACGGAGAGATTATGAAAAGGAAACCGTGGTCCTAAATCGCAAAAAGCAACTGAATGACGCGGGTGGGTTTTAGAGTTTTAGGTTTTAGTTTCATAAAACTGATAAGCCTTCTCGCTCTACTGTGGTGTAGGAGAAATCATTGGATAATTTCTCACGTCGAAAATTAAAGTGTAATATAAAGAAAAAGATAATTAACTATTTTTATTCATTATCTACATACATACTGACATACATTATCTACATACATTTGACTGGCCTGTTGGTCTAGTGGTCAGTGGCCCTGACTGCTATGCCAGGGGTCGTGGGTTCGATTCCCACCCAGGACAAATGTTTGTGTGATGAGCATGATCATTTGTTCTGTGTCTGGGTGTAATTTATCTATAATAATTTATTTATTTAGAAATATAAGTATGTTTATCAGTTGTCTAGTACCCATAACACAAGCTCTGCTTAGCTTGGGACTAGATGGCGTTGTGTGAAAAGTTGTGGAACATATACATATATACCTGTCCTATATATTACACTAGCATCTGCAATTAAAACTTTGGACCCCCTCTTCACCACCTTAAAACTTTGCAAAATTTCACGCTCCTAGTCCCAGTTTCACTGCGCGTTGATATGTCAGTCAGTCAGTTGCTCCTTTTAGATACATTCTTAAAACGGGATTTCCTCTCGTGTTCACCTATTAACCTTGACAAGGTGTATATAAAGTAGAACACCTACAAAGGTACTCAAGTAATATTGCAGTCAACACCACAGCCTTACGATATTGGAGTTATTTCCTGATTCAGTTATCCCAGCGATTCCATTCGAATTCTGATTAGCTTTCGCTCTCAATTTACTTTGAATAAGAGTACAGATGAATCAATTTATTACCAAGAGTTCGAAGATGAAAATAATTCTAATATTGTCACATAAAAGAGATGACAGAACTGAGACACAGTGGAACAAAATTGGAGGGAGGCCGTTGCCCAACCGTTTGGTAATGTCGGGTTGCCAGAAATTTAGTGATGATATAGTATAGTCAGTGGATGGGTGACCACCTTACCATAACGAGTTTCCTCCGTGCCTCGGAAAGCACGTTAAGCCGTAGGTCCCGGCTGTCATTTGTAGATTTTTGGCAGTCGTTACGGATAGTCAGAAGCCAGTAAATCTGACTCCAGCCTTGCCATGAAGTACCGTGTTACCCCAGTTAATGGGTTGTGGAGGTCTCTGGGTTCAAATATTCATTAGCCTTTTTTTGAGGTCAAGGGTGAGAAAAACTGTGGGACTACAAAAACTCCATAAGACGCACCTGCATTCCTTCAGTAGACCTTTACTATATATACTGCCGCATAAACTTTCTTTTTTTCGTAATATTTTCTTCGCACCACAATTTTATATTGGCCTTATGGTTCTGGTAGTCGAAAGCGCTACCGCTGAGCATGAGATCTTGGATCCGATTTTCATGCCGGATCAACATTTCTGCGTTTTCCATCAAGAATTCCTTGCTCAAGTCCATCTAGTATACAAAAATCTCGTAAGTATCTCAGTGTTTGTTATCAAACTCTTTAGACGGCTTACCTGATTTAAATAAAAGTTTCTACATCAGTTGTTTAATTGTTTATATTGTGTATGTCCTTTTTATTTGCATGTGTTTTTGTTGTGTATGTTTAGTGAGTCTGAGAATAGTTTGTAAAGTAGTTTTTCCTCCTCCTACCATTTTTTATTATGATATTTCTTTGATGATCGATATAATTATGGCATAACAATGTTTGCCAGGACTCCTAGTATTAATCAAAAAATTGTTCATCCTACCATTTTTATCGCGATATTTATTTAATTATCTATATGGCAAAACAATGTTTACAGTCAGCTAGTATTAATTTAAAAGTTTCTTCCAACAAAATAAAACTGCACAGCGAGTCAGCAACACTTTAATCCGATTCTCTTGAATTGAATCTAAAATGCTGGCGCGTGCTCCGCGAAGCGATAAGCGCCCTATTCATTGGCTAACTATTGATTCTACTGCACAAATATAAAATACATTAGCTCGACTTTGATCGAGCGGTTTGCTTGAAGCTCATAGTAAAACCGCAAATATTTAACCTTACAATGAGACTCGGTAAATCGCCATTTTAAATGTACATATGAAGTTGCAGACGTTATGGCGTCCGATCTATTGATATTTGAATAATGTAAACCCCAGTAAGTAGAATATATTATTCATTCTTAAAACTTGATAAACGATATTTTATTATTGGTTTTGGTAAGTTTGGTTTGTGTAAAAAAAAACCTTTTACATGTTTTTTCGTCGGTTTAAAGTCGACGTGGCCAGTGTTTCCTAGCTGAGTACCCTGTGAAGAAACACTGAATCTAGCTCAGAGGTCAAAGTTTTCTTTAAAAGTGCATATAACACAATGTAATGGCCAAATCATAATAAAACCATGCTGATTAGCATTTAAGATGATCTATTGAGGAAGGAACCACCCTAATTTGAGTCGATCTGTCCAGTCAGCGCAAGTAATTGTCAGTATCATCAAACACTTAAATGTGGATGTATTCGTATATTTAAAACACAGACAAAAAAAACATTTTTATTTACCCTCTGCCGTCAATTAAATGAAAATGGTGAGTGCTTTACCTCATATATATATTTGCAAAAAACCTCAGAACACGGCTCCACTGATTGGATTATCGTAAAACTGCTCCGATTGCATTTTTAATTGCTTAAATAAAAATGATAACCCGACAATATTTGCCGATCTCGATAACAATAAATTTCACAATCATTGACATTTCCACTTTTTAGCTTGTTTAATTAATACAGTTGAGGAGTGATTTTCCCTGGGACCATGGAAGAAGGAGTGGGTTTTAGTCAGTAAAAGTCTGACATGCTCTCCCGCTCCGCCCAGAGAGAGAAGTCGTTTTGATGATCTCACCTTAATAAAAAAGTTAAGGGTTGGAATTCCCTACTGCAGTCAGCATTTTGATAGCCACAACCTGAGGATCCTGGCTTGCTCTGACATAGACCACATTATCGCTTACCATCAGGTGAAATTATGGAATAGTGTCAAGCATGAGCTTACACATAATAAAAAACCAGGCAAGTGCAATTCAGACCCGTTTACTGAGGATTCCGCACAAACTTACATAAGTAAATAGTTCGATTCTCGAATCGAGTCTCGAAGATTTTGCTTAACCACATTTTTTTTGTAATGTAACTGCAGCAGTTTTCAGAATTGTTCCTATACTTGTGCTGTAAGACCTTGCTTCATACCAAACAGGATTCTAGTTTACCGCGAAGCACCATGTAATGTTTTGATTTCCGGGCGAGTATTACATACTAGCTTTAGCCTGCAGCTTCGCCCGCGTACATAAAATATAGCCTATGTCACTCAGGAATACAGCAGCTTTCTATTGGTGAAAATATTTTAGCAATCGGACCAGTACTTCCACAAATTACCTCATACAAACAAAAAAACAAACTTTACCTCTTTATTATATTAGTATAGATGTGCCTAAACTAAGCATAAATGGCCTTATCTGCAGACCGCGTTGACATAGAACTTTTTTCTTTGGGGTAGTTTGTGGTAACAGATTTGAGTATTTGATATTAATTACAGCTTCATACCTTCACGCGCTCTTGAAAAAAGGGTATTGATAGACGAACACACGGACAGACAAACAAAAAAGGGATCCTATAAGGGTTTCGTTTTTGTTGACTTAAGCATGGAACCCTGAAAACGGGAAAATAATTAATTATTGTTATATAAATAATGAAAATACTCGTAGTATAAAACAGAGTCGCTTTCCGCGTCCGTCTTTTTGTTTATCTGCTAATTCCCCTTAAACGCAACGTGCTTTAATAGGAATATTGTCGGATTTTAATACGATTTTCACTAATAAAATGAGCGTTAAATGAGGAATTATTGTACTTATAAATCATTTGGAAAGCACGTTATTGTATAAATAATGTGGAAGGCACGATCGCCTTGGAAGAGCACAGACTATTTAAAGGCGATCGCGCTTCGTAAGCAAATATGTTTATTATTTATTTACACTTCATCTATACTAATATTATAAAGGGGTAAAGTTTGTTTTTTTTGTTTGTATGAGGTAATCTTTGGAAGTACTGGTCCGATTGCTAAAAATTTTTCACCAATAGAAAGCTGCTGTATTCCTGAGTGACATAGGCCATATATTATGTACGCGGGCGAAGCTGCGGGCTAAAACTAGTTCAACATAAACGTACACAGGCGGACTTAACGCCTTACGCATTCTCTACCAGTCAACCAAGGGTGGTGGAAAGATATCATGGTGGGTGCACAGACTAATTTTGAAAAAAAAAATTACTTACTTTTAATGTAAAGTTTATTTGTACTCTAATATTTAATGGAACATCATTGCCAATATCAATATAAATAATTCCAAGTCAAACCGAAGTTTGTAGTCCAAAGCGACTAGTTTAAAAATACAGCAATATCGTAGATAAATAAACGTAACATACTGAGAACTCTTGTGTGTAAACATCTCTCATTTGTTTTTATTTAAACATTTATGATATTATAATATCTATAAGAAGTCATATATAATATACCTAACTAAACAGCAACAGCGATGTGGAAGAGTTTTTTGGCACATATTTTCTATATTTATATTTTTTTATTAGATTCTATACATTTCTTTTTGGCAGGGTTATCGTCATAAAATTAAACGGTTTCTTAGTAAGTTAGTATTCGTATTACTTTATAATATTTTATCCATTACTGTTTCCGTTTATAAACACAAATAATAAAATATTTCTTTCGAAATTTCTGTACAAAAACTGTACAGAAAATTAATAAAATTTTATCAACATATTTTATTCGGAACCTTCATTCAATTTCTGCAAATATGCAATAATAAAATTGTATTCAGCAATAATCAAATGAGTAAGCATTTCAATATTCAATGTTGGAAATCCAATTCATTCGAGTTCCTAGAAATGTAACCGACGCTCCAATACTTTTGTTTACATCAACCAAGAACACAATAGAATAAACTTTATTGTACAGCAAAATACTAACAATTTCACAGAAACTAAAATCTATCGATACAATGGCGGTCTTATCGTTGACAGCGATATCTATCCTATCCGACAACCTTAGAATAGAAAAACTAGTTATAAGAACTTAACCTGAAAAAATAATAGTTTCAAAATCGGTCAACAATTGATCGAGAAATCAGTGAACATACATAAAAAATGCATACAGCTGAACATAGAACCCCTCCTTTTTCAATTCGGTTAAAAAACTATCCTGAAAAAAGGTCAGCAACCATTACTATGTATAAAAACAATACAACAAGCAACACGTTCAAAAACTACATTTTCCCTCATATAAACACGCACATTTTACTCATGTAATAAAAATAAATGTCACCATTAACGACAAAGGCACAAAAAGACCGCGGTCGACAAGCTGTGATTTCGCTGACGAAAATTTTACTCATTTAAAAATTCGTTTGAAAGAATGAATACGTAACGAAGTGGGTCGACCACATTTATATTATTTATTTTATACATTTTTAATAAGGACCGAATAATAATGCTCTCGCTTTTGATTAAATTCCTTGAAATTCGAGAGGACCGTACGATGTTTTTTTTTGCTAGAGTATATCAACAATTTTCCTTATATATTTTTAAGGGTAAAAAAATGCCTGTATTGAAAATGTTTTCTTTTGAAGTGTGTTTCATATGAATTGATATAACTCTTCGATATTCAGTGTTTATATTCTTTAATTAAGACTACTGTACACGGACGTGTAGCTTCATAGACGCGTATTCGTCAGTATACAGTGAGGGCCCGAGCACACAATGCGTTTTGGCGTCGCACCGCCGCCGGAGCGGTGTCGCTGCGTCGTCTTACATAGAAATATCTCTGGCATATCACACGATGCATTCTGGCGCCGCACCGGACTTGCAACCACCAAGACGAGGCGGGGAGGGGTGAATGCGTTGCGACGTCGGAGCGGCACCGCTCGGTTGCGTATGCGTCGCAAAAAAGGGAACATTATTAACAGAATGGGGCGTCGGCGGCGCTGCTACGACATAACGACGTTGCGGCGCCGCAATGCCCGTGTGCCCGCTGATACGGTACTCGTATATCCTTTGCGGTGCGGCGCCGCAACGCGTGTGCCCAGGCCCTTAGGCTGGTTTTCCTGTCACGCTGACTGCATGCGGATGGTCAGCGCTGATAAGTCCGCCGGCGGTAAGCGTGAGAGAAAAACTAGCCTTAGTGTACGCCCGCGTGATGCTTGCGTACAAAACTATGAAACTATGTCGATGAAACTGCAACGCCGTTGCGTTGCAGTTTCATCGACACGATCGTTGTGTCGTTACACAACGGGACAACGCAGTCGCTTCGTCAAAACACTTAAGCGTAAAATGACGAATACACGTCTACGAAGCTACTCGTCCGTGGACAATAGGCCTTAGTCAACTCGAAAATCCCTTTCATATTTCGTTTAAAACCTTTACATATTTTGTTATCTAATTAATATCGTCCTTGTTATGCCCCTAATAAGCCCGCCCTCCAGTAATTAGCACCTTTTGTTATTTTACGGTAGCCTTTCAGTGTACTTCAGAATGATTGATGGACCCTACGGTAAAACCTTTCCACTCACGCTGAAACAGCACCTATCTTTTTTTTACAGTAACTTGAAAACATGTGGTAATTAATTTCGTTGGTAATTAGCGGTTATCTACAGGCTGATATATTACTTACACAGATATTATACTAAGTACCGTAGGTAGGTATAGACACGGTTACTAGGAATTTAAATGTGGCATATATTGTACTAAAGAAACTTAATATTGTAATTTCGTTTAATAATGGATTTACCTATGAAATCATCGTTCTATGAAACTGCAAACTTTGAGCTCTGATACTTTATCTTCAGACTAAACGTCGTCGATATTGTCTTCCTTTAGAAACGCATTGGTTCCACATTGGTGCGTGAATATGAAAAAACAATACTTTTTATAGAATATCGTTTTTGTAAATACGAGTATGGTGATACTACAAAAAAATCAAAACCAAAAAATTGTATAATTTTTGGTAATATGGTGGTAGATGGTAGGTATTACAGAAAAATCAAAACCAAAAAATCAAATACTTATATAACTAATTTCAAAACGGGAATAAAATAATTTGAACTATGGGGACTTCACAGTTCACAGTTCAAAGTGTGCAGTTTCATGAAACAACCATTTCATACGAAAAGCCTGTTACATAACTTTTACGATAATTGATAAGTGATATAGGATAATTTGGTAAGTAGATATCTACACAAAATAAGATTGCTTCCTGAAAAAGATCACAGGATACTTTTACTTTTCCTCCCGCAAAAACAAAAAGTTTGCCTTGAAGAGAACAACCTCGACACAACTTGTAATATAATGATAAGTGTCTGACACTAAACAAAACCAAACTTAGACAGAGCCCAACAGGAAAATACCAAAACGTGCAGAATATTGGAGACAAACATAGGGATGCCAAACATCTAAACTAATATTATAAAGAGGAAAGGTTTAATTTTTTGTTCGGTTGTTTGTATGTTACAATTTAACTCAAAAACTGCTGGACTAATTTATGGACCAAGTTCAAAAATTCTTTTACCATTAGAAAGCTACATCTTCATCGCCCAGAGCTAAGCTAGTGCTTTATTATAACTGTTAGTAAGATACGTTATTACATATCTTACTTTATTTTTGATACTTAGTACTTTTGCATAAAAGCTAATATGAAAATACTCTATTTTCAATCTTTAGTGTGATGTGTAAGATAAAACACTAATGTGAATAATTACTTAACTATTTTTTGTCATACTTCTATGTTGAAACTCGAAGTTCCCTACAAAAATGTAAGAATACCTAATGAAAAACTGTTAGTGTGTGCTAGAAGCACACACAAAAAAATCTACAAGAGCAGAAATAAATAAATCATTTGAAAAATGTTTTTTCTTTTTCAGTCAAATACTTTTCCACAACTAAAAAAATATGATACGTAATTAATTTTCTTCAAAAACAATTGGCAACCCTAGACAAACACGATATCAGTTACATTTGACACTGTTACGGAATCCATTCCCTTCTCACATCATGAAAATGAAAGTGTCAAGAATAAACGAAACAAGAGGAAATACGATAACAAATACACAGAATCCTATTATGTATTCCCAGATCTTATTTGTATCAACAAGATTATGTGTTATGAAGCCTGAATGACACTGAACATCTCATCATTTTCGAGGCTATGCGTAATACGAGCCATATTAGGGAGGGATAACTATATCAGATTGAAATATTCATTTCGGAACGGATTAGGCAGGCTTTTCTTTAGTAATTTGTGTGTTTTCATTCAGTTTTTAGTGGATCAAATGTTCATTTTATTGAGTCTCTCTCCATCTTCAAAGGAAATAAAAGAAATATACCTTCACATAATTCTACGATAGTAAACTTAACCGATACTAAAGGAGCTACCAATTTAACAAAACGCAACTCAACTCAAGCTTTAAAACTGTATAAAAAACAGGTTACAACGCTCTTTTCTTGAAAACCCCCATCTCGTAAAAGTTCAAGAAAAACAGCTGATGCAAGTCTTTTCAAGAATTTAGTAGTACGCAGCAAAAGTGGCATTTAAACGTGCAGTTGAGGACTGACAACTATTTAAATAGCGAGAATGGAATTTCGATTTGTGACGGCTGGCCGCGGCAGCAACGGAAATCAGCGGGTGTGAGGTCAACATTTACTATCTAGAGTGGAAATGAATCCATTAGCCCAGTACACTGACTTGTTGTTATTAAAAGTACTTTCGTGGCAACTGTTGCGTCTGTAGCTGGATTTAAATAACCATCTACAAATCCTGTAACTTTTAAGCCAAAGAATTTCCATAAATGGCGTAGAAATGTTCCACAAAAAGTTACAAACTGAAAAGTCAGGAAGTTTCCCAAGAAGATTAAACATATTCATTAAAAGTAAATCACAAAAGTTCTGTTAAAACTTCGGACAGGAATGAAAGCGATAAAGCGCTGTTTTTAGTTAGTGGGACAGAACGTCAGCCATATCCAGCGCTTGCTAAAGATGGTTGGAACGCTGCCCGCCGCGCGACACCAGCCTCCGACCAGAGTGAGAGGATTGCGCGATTTATCAGTTTGAATGAACGAAACCATTTGAATCCATACTCAAGTAGCTCGTTGTGAACGATCGGGTAAGCTAGCGGGCTATGAGAAAACCACTCTACATTTGAATTCAGAATTAGGAATACATATCAAATTTTGGAACCAAAACTGTATGATATAAAAAACAGAGTTCGCTTTCCGTTGCAATCCATATTTTTAGAATCTGTATATAATTTTAAGTTCCCATGAATTATATACATGCATGGGCACTTAAAATTCAACTTAAAACACATAAAAATAAAGTCTAATTATAAATTCAGCAGACCACTACAACTCGCTATGCATTGTGAACACCACATCGCGCCCGCTCCACTGACCGCACTCAGGACAAGGCCCCAAACTCGCGAATGCCACAACCATTTTATAGCATTAACACTAAAATTGAGTAATTAGAAAGAGCTGTGCTGATAATGTGTAGCCGACGGCACTTAAACTGAGGATTTAACGGTTCTGCTCCCATTGCCCAACTGTTTGAAAGCTAAGTTATTCATGAGAGGGTTTGCAATGAAATTAAAAGTTTGTACTGAGTTTAATGGTTAAACAACACGGCGAATTAATTTGGATTTCGGTAAGCAATGCGAATCTGGATTTTAGTAAAAGTGCTTAATGGGTAAAGGGTAGGTTTAAATAGTCAAAACTAAAAGGTTTTTGATTGTTTTGACATTCATTGTAAAGAATGATTCTCAATGATGAACCATTTTTTCATAACAAACTCTTATTTCGCGGTTTAGTATCATTCCAAAGAGCTCAAACATGATCGAGTTATCTTGTCGCGCTGTAGTTCCTATGATCCATGGTACCGGTATATTAATGCGGTGTTATCCAAATTACATAAGTATAACAAACAGTACAATCAGTTAGGATTTTATTTTATTGTGGTAGGCAATCATTAGGAGCTCGTGGCTAGATAATAGCAGCCGCAGAGGCCGATAAGCAAGGTTAAGCAACGCTTGCCTAGGTTGGTCTGCGGATGGGTGACCATCTTAACATAACGAGATTCCTCCGTGCCTCGGAAAGCACGTTAAGCCGTAGGTCCCGGCTGTCATTTGTAGATCTTTGACAGTCGTTACGGATAGTCAGAAACCAGTAAATCTGACTCCAGTCTCGCCATGAAGTACCATGTTACCCCAGTTAATGGGTTTTGGAGGTCTGGTAGGCAGCCTCTCCTCGTAAAATACTGATATTCAGCTAAATCCGGCTTAACTGGAAGCCAACCCCAATATAGTTGGGAAAAGGCTAGGCAGATGATGTGGTAGGCAATCATCAAATGACTCATCCCGAGTAAGAGGATGCGTCAGACTTTTACTGACTAATACTGAGTAAAACCCACTTATGTCCTTCTGTGGCCCTTTGCGTCCCAGAGCCATGGCCATGGTACCAAAAAATCGCAAAGGAAATATTTGAATAATAAGTGTGAGCAAATATACCTTTTATGGAATACGAGTACACCACAAATTTTTAATCAGTACAAATATTATATTTCATTTATTAGAAAAGGTCTTGTTATTATATACTCGTATGTAAAGTCTCATTAAATAATATTCATAAACCACAAAGTTATTAGCGATTGTTTATATCCTAATATGTCACTTTATTTATGGAAATATTGTACAGACTATTCGTATTACGAGTAGTATTCACTAATCATACAATTGTGTTATTATATATGTAGGAATTGTTATGAATTATTGTTTAAATTATGAATTTTCGTGGACAATTTTGGCATTTTTGTTTTAATTTACTATACAAATATGACCAGTAACGGGTGCGGATAAAGCTTAATTTTTGCACTAATTAAAAAATAGTCGTGTATAATGTAAGCGTTAGAGAATATCAAGTAAAACAAAAGCAACTGAACGCTACCAATTCACAAACCTTTTAACAATTAATAAGAGTTTGTTAAGAGATTCGCAATCGATTTTTGTGATTTGGGACATCATCAAATAACTCCTCCCGGTCTAGATCCCTCTCGCTACAAACTCGTTCGTGTCAGACTTTCGCGGACTAAAACCCATCTGCAATTTTTTCAGTTGCCTTTTGCGTTCTAGAACCGCGATACTCTTTCGAACAATTTCATAGTCCACGCATGTACGCATTTGTTCTAGCCTCATTACTGACGATCAATACTCAGCCAATGTAATTACCTAATGTGCACCTGTACCATTGATTTCATCTGCCCTCACCTCGGTCGATGCGTATTCCGTATCCCCTGTAAATTCTGCTACCCTGGTACATTCGTCGTGGTTCTCATATAAATAATGGATCAGGCTTAATGGTTGTATGGTCGCATGGCTCAGAATAATCGTTCCATTAGTGTTTTAGTTCATGATTAGCAGTCGGTGTTCACAGGATTTGATGATCAGTGAAATTAGTGAGGAGCTCGTGGCTAGATAATAACAGCCGCACGGGTTGATCTACTAGGTTAAGCAATGCTTGCCAAGGTTACTCTGTAGATGGGTGACCATCTTAACATACCGAGTTTCCTTCGTGCCTCGGAAAACACGTTAGAGCGATGGCACACGATGCGTTGCGGCAGCGGTGCGGTGCCGGAGCGGTGTCGCTGCGTCGTTTTACATAGAAATATCTGTGTCATGTCACACGATGCGTTCCGGTGCCGCACCGGACTTACAACCGCCAAGACGAGGCGGGGAGGGTTGAATGCGTTGCAACGTCGGAGCGCCACCGCTAATTTGTTTATGCGTCGCAAAAAAGGGAAAATTATTAACAAAATAGGGCGTCCTCGACGCCGCTGCGACATAACGACGTTGCGACGCCGCAACGCCCGTGTGCCCGCTGATACGGTAAAATCTTCGCGGTGCGGCGCCGCAACGCTTCGTGTGCCCGGGCTCTTAAGCCGTAGGTCCCGGCTGTCATTTGTAGATCTTTGGCCGTCGTCACGGATAGTCAGAAGCCAAGTAAATCTGACTCCAGTCTTGCCATGAAGTACCGTGTTACCCCAGTTAATGGGTTGTGGAGGTCTGATAGGCAGCCACTCCTCGTAAAATACTGGTATTCAGCTAAATCTGGCTTGACTGGAAGTCGACTCCAATATAGTTGGGAAAAGACTAACTGCCAATTTCTTCACCAAACGTAACAACCAAAGTAACAGCCAAAGTAACGTCATAAAGTAATAATAACAGTTAAATTCGTTTCTTCACAATTTTAACTGTTAGTTCTGTCCTTAACTTTAACTGCCCATTGAAAGGCTGTTAAATCCAAAGCCACTGTCATTTTGACAAAATTGTATAGGTTTCACTGCGTTTATCCCTACATTTTATTTTAGTCGACTTTTAATTTAGCTGTCACTTGGATGAAAACATTGACAAGATGACAGTTGCTATTGACAACAGTAATGGTCAAAGAAAAGTTATTACTTTAGTTTTAGTTTTAGCTTTTTTGAAGAAATTGGCCGTAAGTAGATGATGATCAGTGAAATGGTGCCTTTGATAAACTCGCTTGATACTTTTTTTATATAGTGAGTGTAATGAGAGAGAAACGTCACAAACACTCGTCGGTAGTAAGTCGGCAATAACGGAACCCTTATAGGATTACTTTGTCGACAGACGTCAAGACCCTTTTTCTTAGAAACGCGCAGAGCTATGAAGCCGAAATTAACATCAGATACTCAAGTCAGCTAACCCAAGCAGCAGCATTCAAATCAGACTTCTAGTTAACGTAGGTAATCTAAATCTTTAGATTGCGTTGACTAGAAGTTTGAGCATAAACGGTCATATCTATGATCGTTTATGCTCCGTTTAGACGCATATTTTGGAGCTCTCGCTAGGAAATTGAAACCTATAATGTATTTCCCGTTGACCTAGAATCCTGAATATTAGCATGAAGCAAGGTATCATAGCACAAAGCATAGGAAAAATTCGAAAAACTGAAAATGTTGTGTTATTGACTGCTGCGCTGCAAATTCGTTACAAAATATGTGAATTTATTTACTTTATTCCCAAAATACTTCCTGTAACTGGTCGGATGCATAAAATCCTCACATAAAACAGGTCAACTCATTACCAAGAAAATTATATTACCTTTGTGATGCTCATTTCCTAGAAGAGCAAAATTCAATAATAGGAAAATGTTGTTGAATAATTCATGCTGCCGCCTTTCAATGATATAATTCTGAATATATTCGACGTACTTCCGAATTTAGGGCCGGAGTCAATTTTCAGTCTGAAAAGAGTATTTTTAATACACTTCCACGAAAACGTGCGCTACCGTTTTTAGGCAAGTAATTTACTATAAGGAATCTGTGTTTCTAGATAGCTTCAAAGTTCTTTAAGTCAAGAGTGAATAAGTAACTTCTAGGCAAGCATGCTTCATCGTCGACCACCCATCACCCATCAGACGAGATAGTGGTCAAACACGAATGACCACTCCACCAATGAAACAATAATGATAAACGAAATACAACTCTCATAAAAGGTTTTTCCGTATATATCATTCATCATAATATGTCATTAGCTGATAAAATAAAATTCAAGGAAGGTACATTTTCTTTGGAAATAATTACTAAAATATTACCACAACTCTTACCTTACTCAACATATATGAATAGAAGAATATATTTTCAAATGTGTTTTAGAAATTACGAGTATATTGTATATTTTTCGTAGCCTTAAAGAAACTTAGTAATTTTAATTTTAGCTAAAGACCGCAGAGTAAGCATGTACAGCTTTTGCAGTGGAATGACTCGTATATTTTGTAATTTAAATATAATACACAACTAGCTCTTATTTTTCTAAAATCTTACAGCAATCTAACTGAAATTACTTTACTAGAAACCAATTTTTTAATTATTACTTTTAATTGAATACCTAACGTCGGTCATTACAAGTTTGACTCCAGAAAGTCTGTCCAAGGTGTAACATATTGCCCAATGATTATGTTGGAGGTCTTATAGGTTGTCACTCCTTGTAAAACACAAGTATTCTGCCACATCTAGTGAGACTTAAAGTCGACCCTGAACTAGTTGGGAAAAGGTTAAGGAGATGATTGAAATCCTACCTACGCTATAGGTATTTCTTTACCAATTATGAAAAGTAAAGAAAAATACAGTTTCTGTTGTGTTTTATTAACCGGTCCCTTTCTGTGTGTCTCTGGAGGCTTCATGTTTGATTTTCATTGCCCTTAGCCAGCTTTCATTTCGATGAGTAAACAATACGTAGATGAAAATATTGCTTACGATACTATCTTTTTTTTATTTCTTCGTTTTAAGATGATTGCTGCAGGGTGGGTAGATGTGCGGAATCAAAAATTGAGTGTAAGTTGTTTAGTAAGTGTTGGATCCTAAGCATAAAAGCATAACTTATCAAAATGTAGCGAACAGCTGATGTACCATTCCGGCGATTTGTCAAGGTTGATCCCATTGCCATCTTATAGTATAATTTCGCAGGCCCAGCAAGAAAAACTATATAAAAAATGTGAACTCGTTTCCACAAGATCTAACCTTTATGCACAAATGAATACGATTATAGTGGATATATCAAATGCATCTATAGCAACGAAGCATAGCACATCTCTAGTGGAAAATCGCCCTAAAGACCCGCATTCCACAACACACACAATAAATCTCAGCTCATTGCATTCCGACGCGGACATTTTTCCTTTTTTAAACGAATTTATTATCTAATGTTGGTTGCGTCTTCGCTCACAAGATAGCTCTTTCAGAGAAGCAACTCACTGTTGTTTGTTTCATTTAACAAGAGCCCCGAGCTTCTGAGAAGCTATTTAAAGCTCCGCGCAGAAAGTGACACAAATCCTCATTCTGTTAAGAACTAGAGTCTCTAACAATGAATATAAAGGCAAACATCAGTTCTGCTAATTTACTGTTTGAACCAAGTACATGCTTGTGTGTTAAAGTACATACTCGTACTTCATTGCATACCTACGGTTGTAAAATAGGAGTAAATATTTGCACTTGTCTGTAAATGTCAAACAGTTACTATAAAAAAGATTCATAAGCCAATAACACCCGCGGGTATCGATAAAAAGGACGGGTGGAAAAATTGGCGTAGCCATTCGTAGCCGTTCGTAGCCAACGTAGCACTACGCCTACGCCATGCTACGAAGTCGACCTTCTATTTTTATGCAACGAATTTAGTATTTTTTCGACTAAAATACAAATTGGTTTTGAAATACTGTACCTAATTAGAGTACTGTACCTACCTAATGGTTATAGCCTCACTATACACAGTCATGAATGTATCCAGTAGAGTAATTATTATTTCTGTCACGCATTTTGGCACAGTTTCAAGAGATTCCGGTTCATACGAAATTCAACTTTTGAATAATGTTACTGCAAATACCGTGTGGTTTCGGTGATAATGATATTGCCAGGAAACTTGCAAATAGTGTTGCCCATTTATTTCCGCTTGGAGGCGTACTTCACTTTTGTTTACGGACACTTTCGTTCGGATTGCGATTTGAGAACAAGTGATAGTGTTGAAAGGTCAAAATGTGATTGGTTTTTATGGTTTTTATTCCGGTACGGATTTGGCACAGATATCTCTACGTATTTCGCTGTATTAATTTGAACTAAGCGTAATATAAATAAAGAGATCAGCGCTTAAAATTGATTCTCCACAAAAACTGTCGCGAGGTGGGTCGCCCGGGCGGCTTTGAGCGGAAACGCCCGGGGCGGTGGTCGCTCGCCAGCTGACCTGGATACCAAACTACCCGACTATCACCTGGAGGCATTTCGCCCTTTTTAATTTACCACAGCACTTCGTACAATGTTAGCTAATGGCGCGTTTTATGGTACTACGTGTGGTGGCTGTGATTTTCCAAGTTCCTTTCAACGTGTGCATTTACTGGCTCGATGCTTCTTGATGTAGCTTTATCAGCTTATGAGCTGGTCATGAAAGGTTATGTATGTTTGTGCTCCTGGTAGATCGTGTTAGTTAGTCTTGTTGCTTTTATTTGCAATACAACATATACTGTACTGTTTGTATACCAGTCACTTCGTGAAATGTTTAACGTGTAACTGTTAGTTAGACTTAACTAAATTCATACCTAAAACAGTGGAGTATGAAATTGTTATATAAAATATGGGTACACGATAGACCTATACGTACAAATTTGGTGGTTATTAATTAAGCAAAAAAACAATGTAAAATGATGAATATTAATAATAATAATAATAATAATAATAATCGTTTATTTGCAAACAAGTGTCATAGTTACATAACTGCCCTGCCTCCTGAACTAGGCAGGTAGCCTGTATCTCAGGAGACAGTTCCCTTCCGATAGGTACTTATTGCTATTTTGTTTGCGCACAGTGTTACTTGATTTTTTGGACATAATATGGAAAACAATATGAAATAACACACGATAAAAAAAATAAAAAATTATAAAATGCAAAACAATAGAATTTAAAAAAAAAAGAAAAATGATTACTCATGTGGATGCGTGGTGTGATGTGTGTAGTCAGAGCATTGCTTATGACTTATGATAATGGTTCGAAGGATTAATGTGTAAGAATTATGGTGTGTGTGTGAATGCGTGTGTGTGTGTGAATCTGTGTGTATGTGTGTAGTATTTTTACTTGCTTGAATTACCTACTAGTGACTAGGTTTTCTATTTGCTCGTAGTCTAATTTACTGAGCCAGTCTATTACACATTTCTGGAAATTGTGATTATTTAAATTTTGTGCATTTTTAACAGGAAGTTTGTTATATAAACGCGGTGCCGTGGAATTGTAGTGTCGTTTAGCAAACGAGGATATTAAAATAATTAACATAAAATGAGCCCTTTAAACCGGGTTACTACGAAACATAACTTGATATTTTAGGATAGCGATAAATCCGATCCCATTAAGGATCAAGATTTGTTGATTTGGGCAATTTGATACAACATCAGGCCAGCCTAATGGCCGAATGTCGAAGTTAGAAAACAAACTTGTGTGTGGAACTAGCATATCATTTAAAAGCTTTGATCCGAGATGGATTAACTGGAGATTATGGTAATGTGAGCGACGTGCGGTTAAGTTTACTGATAGTTGTGAATGTGATATCCGAATGAGCTACCGTTACCAGATTTTAGTCGACTATACATTATCTTTAGATAGAGGCTAAAGATAATGTATAGTCGACTAAAATCTGCTAACGTGCTAGTTAGCTCTCTATGTTAAATTAGTTAGGAAGTTCTCTAGCCATTATTGTTCAAGTAAATACGAATCATTGGGATCCCTGCACACTTTTTTATTTCATGACTATACCAAGACAAACATTGTACTCTACTTGTCAGACACTGGCGCCACTTTTAAACTTTTAATCTCTAGAGTCACTTCTAGCAAAGCAATAGCTTTTTTACATTAGTTTTAAATTAACAAAAAAAAACAGTGTGTGCATAAAGGCACATGACAGACGTGACAACTTCACCAAAACGTGGTTAATGATACAAAATCGTAATCGTTCGGTTTTCCAGAACGAGACGACTTACCCATAAAATAAAGTATTTCATCGAGTATTATTTACTGTCCAGATTACTCATGGTAGGTATAAATTGCCAGACACAATTAAACGCGCTCAATCGTAGACTCGTTAACGGAACATTACCTGTCGCTGTGAATATCGATAGTCGTCATTTATATTTCTGTCTATAGTTTACCTGCATATATATATGTAGTACACGTATATCTATTGTATAGCATATTATGTATATATATGTGTATTTATTATAATATGTATAACACTGGTATAGTCACACCAATAACAGCCCCATTTCTTGTTCAATTTACAATTACTTCTTATTCTTGTTCATTTCTTGGCAATTACTATCCATTCTAGGTTGCCTAGCCAAAATTGCGGAATGCGATAAGGCCGCCTATTATTTGTATGTGTATTTTATTTTCTTTTTAAATCTTTACAATGATGTCATCAACTCCTGACAAGCCTTTGCTCAACTACCAAATCTAAATAAATAAAAGAAGCAATGCGCCGAAATAAATTTTCACTCCAAAATACTCACACCGTAGCTCAAACCCCGTAAAAGTCCGTACACCAAAAGTAGTAAATAAGTCGCGAAGAAACTTCAGCGGCTGTCACAGAAGTGAAATGAAGCCAGTCGTCATGAAACTGAGAGCTCTATTTGAGAAACAACACCCACCTATATAACTGTTACCGAATAAGATATTTTGTTTAGCTATTAAGCATTACCGCGAAACGAGACACAATAGTCGGTCCAATGAGACCGGTCGGGGATTCATGAATTAAATTATTTATAATAAATACGTATAACATTCGCATTGTTACACCAATAACAACCCCATTTCTTGTCCAATCAATTACTGTCCATGCTGGGTTGCCTGGTCGAGCAACCATAATTATTAGCAATATTGCTAAATTTTTGTATCGTTAAAGTCGCTATAGAGATCGCGAAATGCTGTAAAGCCGCCCATTGCATGCATGTGTTTTAGTTTCCTTTTTGTATATGTATAATAGTGTACAATAAACTAAATAATCAATAAATAAACCGCCGAAAATAATGTGTCGAAATAAATTTTCACTTAATAATACCCCTACTGTAACTGCGCGCGTACAGTCAAACCCCGTAAAACTCCGTACACCAAAAGTAGTAAACAAATCGCGAAGAAACTTCAGCGGCTGTCACAGAAGTGAAATGAAGCCAGTCGTCATGAAACTGAGAGCTCTATTTGAGAAACAACACCCACCTATATAACTGTTACCGAATAAGATATTTTCGGGTGATTGACACATTTTCTGTGAGGAAATATTAAAAGAATATACAAGAGAATATTGGAAATATATTTTGTTTGTTGTGTTTTGATTGTTACGGACGGGATTATTTTCTTTCCGTCTATTTTATTCAGCTGGCATGGTTTACAGATCTGTGGGATTGCTCGAAAGAGTTACTTACTGTGGTCATTCGTGTATTTTTGTTATTGCTTCAGGCTCAAACAACTAAATGAACTTGTATAAAACTTTACAGTAATAAAGCAGTAATAAATATATAGGCATTATAGGCTAACTACACTTATATCACATAGCCGAAGACTTTTTTTGCTTTATTGAAATACGTTAATATCAAGAACTGATCGGATAGTTATATCGATAGAATTAGGGTACACCATACAAACGTTTTTTTTTTTAATAGAATACCCAAATTCCTAATGAATTCCCAAAGAAAGCACAGCAGTAAACAAAGACGCGGTTGACACTGCGGAGACAGCTACCTATAAATAAACACTCAAAACTCGGCAACTAGTCAGAAATTCGCAGTTGGAAAGCTGGAATTTCTCGAAATAACCTAACCTGAGACTCAAACCCAGGGCCTTTATATGTTTAGCAATTGTACTTGCATTATTATTTATTTATTTAAACTTTATGTATATTAGCGGTACACAGGCATTCTCTACTAGTCAACCTTTGGTTTAAAAAAGACTACACTGTGGTAGATGTGCATAATAAATAATACAACATATTACTAAAATTATAATATTTTAATTAAATATATTACATACTAGCTGTCCCCTGCGGTTTCACCCGCATTTTTCGTTATTGCTCCGCTCCCGTGGGTTGTAGCGTGATGATATATAGCCTATAGCATTCCTCGATAAATGGGCTATCTAACACTGAAAGAATTTTTGAAATCGGACCAGTAGTTCCAGAGATTACCCCCTACATACAAACTTACAAACATACAAACTTACAAATTTTACCTCTTTATAATATTAGTATAGATAATTAAGTACAAAATATCAAATCATTATAATTCTATTAAGCTCTCACACACACACGAGCGGCATGTTGCTTACAGCAGACATAACTCTTACAGAACTCAATATGTTATTAATTATTACCACATGCCATGTAATTGTCATCTTACCAGTAACATACCGCATTTTGTTATTTCAACACACTTTAAACTTTAAGAGGCCTGCGGAGACCGCGCGCTATCTCGAGTTGAGACGAAATAAAACACGTTTTTGAGGTTGATGGAAGCAATCCAGATAGTTTAAACAATTCTTGGACACACCGACTGGAGTAAAGTCATCATCCGCACACTGACAGTTGCTTGCTGTGATAGCAATACAAACTATGGGAAATTTGGGAGAGGTTCCGTAAGACCAAAAATGATGAATGAAAAATTAATGTATTTCCATTATTGTTTCGAGTATTTATAACTTGATAATAATATCTGTGTTCCTACGAAAAGATATTTTGAAATATTGTTGTTTATAATATAGAAAAAACAAAATAAAAACATGACATTTTCGCTGTGTAAATGTGCAAATTTAAATTCGCTTAAATTTCGTTTGGAGTAACTTTTTCAACAAAAAGACCCTAGATAATTATTGTCTGAATCCGAATAACATCATATTATGGTGTAAATATGCTTAAATTGCAAATGATTTTGGTATTACGTTTGTATGGATAATTCTAACGTCGCGCCCGCCTTAAGGTTTATTTCACAACATCACACTAGAATAAGAACACAAGAATAACTAACAATAATTATTAACATGTAATTGTTAACAAACAGCAGAAACTACGCCTTTAGTTATTTCAACACACTTTTTACGGCCATTCTCCAATTTTGCGTCCTTTGCCTGATTACCGTAACCTTTTTTATTTTTCACTGATTTGGCTTAAACACATTAAAATATGAAACAAATCAAAGATACAACGCCGAATTTGGAGAATGACCGTTTAAAGTTCACAACAAAACACAAAAAAACAACGAAGACTTTAATTAACAACGCAAGAAAAGATTTCTTTCACATACATTCGTCTCTGCCGCACCACCTGGAATTCGTCGCCAGAACAATTTATTCTAAAGCTTCAGTGCCAACCGTCCCCTTGATAAATGGTGCTGATGAAATATGTCTTCCAACGGCGCCGACTGTTGATGATCATACCATTATACGGAGGTGCCGAAAACGGAGCTTGTTTATTTGATAAGTGTAATGTTGTGACGTGTGTGTTGATGATGATGATGATGAAAACAGTTGGTGCTAAAGCTCAGAGTTTTATACCTAAGTTGGTGCTTTTTTCTGTAGCTTGCGTAACTTTATGTAGACTTCTTCTGAAACCCCTCTTGGTTTATTAATATTAAACGGTTGCACAAATACCAAATGAATACTAGACCTACGCAGAATAGGGTGTAAAGTCCCACAAACCTCTATCGAAAAGGGAGGATCCTCCAACCAATATGCATTAACTAGTAGTGCGTCTAGACTACCATCTTTTTATACTTTAGTTTCATCAGGTCACCCAAAGATATATAAAACAACCATTGTGCCTATAGATTTAAATTGGTTTAAAAAATAGGTGTAACTTTTTTGGCGTATAATATATGTAGTAAGTAAGTTATCTTCTATTCTCACATGATGATTAAGGTACCGACTTTTTTTTACTCTTTTAGGGTTGTGTCGTAAAGAAGAAGAGAAGCAGGAGTATTTTTCTAAAGATTGAAATAGACTACTCTCGACGACAATCTATCGCTACGAACTTATGAGCGCGTCTACTAACGCTACAATAACGGAAACATGCGTGAAGAAGGCCAGACTGCGCTTGACAGTTTTTTGTGTTTTGTTCAGTCCGTCCCTCTGACACGGGTCATGAACTATGAAAAGTTTTTTTTTATAAAGAAACATTGCTCCATACTAAGAATTACTAGAACACAAACATGTAAACTTACATACACAATTGACACCCAGACCTGGAAAATCTATCTGTAGGATATAGGTACAAATTAATATGTATTTGTTCCGTGCAGAAATCCAACATGCAAACAAGCAAGTTAGTATAGCATCTTAAAGTTGTATTCGTTGTTGCAGGAAGGCGCGTGCGCGCGCGAATGGTGGGCAGTGATGGGGGGGCCGCGGCGCATGTCCAGTGCGCTGCTGCTGCCCTTCGCGCTGCTGTCCCTGCCACCCACGGAGGCTGCCAACACCACCACCTATCGGGTAAGAGCATTCTTTTATCAGGGCATCTGCTACTAGTAGCCTTGGCCCAGTGCTCTAGGGCCACCGAAAATAGAAAGGAAAATGGTTTGTTTTTTAAGGGGTAAACCTATTAAATGGCTTCTTCTTAATACTACTACTACTACTTACGACTATTTTTTGTTTTTGGCATTCGAGGGCCAGGATAACTCCTTCAAACAATCCCACACAGTCCTGTAACTAGCCTTTTAAACGCCCGGTGCGAGTTTGTAGACAAACCTGGAAAAAAAAATACATATATTAATACAATAAATATGTTTTCTTTCTTCTTTCTTTCTACATATAAAAAATAAGTTCGACGTAACGCGAACGCACCATCCATTATTTACAACCGAATTATTTACACGGTAAATAATATAGAAGTAACTACTTTATACAAAGCTATTAACTACCAACCAAGCCCGATCTAAAACTTGGTCCTGATTTGATCATTTCGCCGCCTCCAGAGCTTGCACCCTGCGCCTAGACATTCCTGGCAATGCTCCAGTTACCGCACTAATCCCACAGCCCAAGGGGAAAGATCTTAAGTGGCTGTTTTAATTGCCGAAGCACGAAGCAGCCGCTTTGAAAACATTTTTCTCCATACAATGAAGAGAAAATATTTATTGAAGACAAATCTCATGGAAATGCGTTTTACATAAAATTATTATTATGCGACATGGTTGGGAAAGGGTTCAAAAAGAATCTAAGCCGCTTCAATTAGGGACTTTCGCTGTGCTAATTTTTGTAAAATATTTCATACTAGCTGTCCCCTGCGGTTTCACCCGCATTTTTCGGTACTGCTCCGCTCCCGTGGGTCGTAGCGTGATGGTATATAGCCAATAGCATTCCTCGATAAATGGGCTATCTAACACTGAAAGAAATTTTCAAACCGGTTCCAGAGATTACCTCCTACATACAAACTTACAAATTTTACCTCTTTATAATATTAGTATAGACTAAACGAATCTTTATCTGAAAACAGAATCAAAATTGGTTATTAAATGAAGCTGCAGTTAGTATTCCAAATAATGTTTTCAGAAAACTCTTTCTGAAAACATTATTTGGAATATTCGCACTCGCGAGCGAGATGGGGATATCTCGCTATCTTTTTTGAGCATATGTAGGTAACCAAATAGCGGTGACGTCACATTTCACTATGTGCATCCGGATATTGTTATTTGATAGTCTCCCCTTCCACCAGATTTGAAAGGTTTCTAACTTGATTGATATTAAATGAATTTGTAAATTTCTTTCTATTTGCGATTTTGGATAAAGCTACTTTTTGATACAAAGGCAAACAATAAAAAAAAATGTTAAGTACCCAATTTTCAACACAAACACAACAAATT
Organism: Mythimna separata; assembly: GCA_030763345.1. Classification (NCBI taxonomy): domain Eukaryota; kingdom Metazoa; phylum Arthropoda; class Insecta; order Lepidoptera; family Noctuidae; genus Mythimna; species Mythimna separata. Next base: position 12,121,369 of record CM061187.1, on the reverse strand, counting down.
ATAATATGTGAAACCAGTACGTAATATTGTGACCAACGGCTTGAATACAACAGTGGCACATGTTGCTGTAACTTACATACGAGTAGGTACACTTGGTTTAACCAGAACGAGCGCTTTGGTCCGGTCTTACAGTTCCATTTCAGTCTGTAGTGACAAGAAACTGTCCACAATTCAAGCTGCTTTAATTATAACATCTTTGTTTAGGTTGCCAGGGATATCAACCGTAACCGAAATTTTCGGATAAAACAAAAAACCGTTATAAAAGTTTCAGATAAAAGCGGAATCTAAATAATAGGTTATGACAGATGTTTGGTTTATTTTCCTCAAAAACAAATGATAATCTTGACTACTATAGTAAAATATTGCTATATGTATTTTACTTTTAAAATTGTATGAGCTATAAACGAAACTATCTGAAACTAGAGGATAATCTAAAATGATTTCATATCCGTGATTTAATATTTTTCCCATATCCGTATCCAGATCCGAAAATAATGAAAAAAAATAATGAAGAAAAAAACCTCCCTGTTCCATTGTCACATATAAACGTACAAAAAATCAAGACAACAAATTCAATGGTTTAATACAATACCATCATTTATATTGAGATCGTGCGGTTTGTTTAGGATTAGTGTTTTGTTGTGTATTGCTCTGCTATTTCCCATTAGTTACACCAACCAAACAAAAGACTACATAGGTACATAAATCAGATATAAGAAAGGCATGTACCAGGCATAAAGGCGTCAAAAACATTTTTTTATTGTGGTGGGTTCGCGCTTAATTTCTGACCGAAAGCCACGGCCACTTTCGAGGACGGAGCACGCTTGCTTAAAAGTAACCCTATTCATTCTTGAATTAACTTTAAAAAGACTATCATACAAATGCTAGACACAACCATACAAACTATTAAGTCAAACTAAATGTGGCCGGTATTACATCTAGCTCCATTTGAATATTTCAGCAAGAAACCTGTGTGAGACATATTTCGTGTGCGCAAACCGACCATGTTACAGAATTTCACATTAAGCTCAAGTGGTAGCCGATCCGTTTTCGCTGGAATGCCCATATTATCCCACAACCCCCTCGTATCTCAAAGAACGTTTTAAGTTCCTTCGTGACAGACATACTAGATACTTGAGATCATTGGAGAATTCGAGACTTTTGATGCCCTCACTATCCTCCAAATTTTATGACAAATCGTTCACGGTCCAGGCTGTACGAGCGTGGAACTGGTTACCGTTACCTGTTAGAAGAAAACAATCGCTGACTTTGTTAAAAGAAAATAATCAAAGATAGAAAGTAACGTTAAGAATCCAGTAAAGTTATAATTGTCTGTCGGCCTAGCCCCACCCCCTAAATTCATTAATTAATCTTTTAAAATATAATTTGTTTGGATTTAACATCACTGTAAATACACATTTATCTTGCAGTTGCACTGATAAGTCACTGCATTCTTAACGCCAACGCATTATAGATATGTCTGGCAATTTGAGAACTTTATGCGGTCTACCCAAACGCCATCTCCTTGCTATTTTTCGGCAAGTCGTTGAGCACCTCAGTAGACCGGAATTGAGCTTTACGAACAAATGCTTGTACTGACTTGACAGGTTCATGTTTTGAAGTAGATTTATTGTATGTATTAGTTCATGTAAAACTCCATATTGAATATTTGAATATTTCAGTACGAAAACCTGTGTGATACTGATAAAGCATTGGGGTCAATTTTCGCACCTGCACCGCGTATAGTTAAAGCGATGTTCATTTTAAAAGCTTAAAATTGGGTTCCCACCATACGTGCCAAGCCGCCTGTGCTCCAGCCTATCCATATTTTAATTATAAAGCTATTATTGACAGACAGGGTTAGCGAGACAAGAGTGTAGGTACGTGACCTAATATAGGTATTTTAAAAAGTTATTTTAGTGTTAAAAGGACATAGGATACTTTTTATACCGTGACTTTGGTCCCTTAGGTTGTTTTTAGTTGGAATCCTTCAAATCATAATACTTGTTTTATTTTAACTATTTAGGGTCACGATTAATTAGGAAAAAAAAAAACATTTTTCTTCCATTCATGGAAGCATTATACTAAGTACGTACAGTACAGAAAGTCTAGTCATAATAAAATGTTAATTACATCCGATTAATTAACCACAACAACCGCATAATTATCTAGAATGAACAAACAAACATCATAACAACCACCTGAACAATTGATCGCATGCATGCGCGGCTCGAACAGCCAACACCTAGCGATGGGCGAATTAACAATCGAAAGAATTAGAGTCGATAAAATAAACCATCGAGTCAACCATCGACACGCCGTTCTACAAAATAATCGAGATGTTTTTCGATTTTTTCGAAGAGCTCGTGGCTAGATAATAACAGTCGCACGGGTCGATTTTCAAGATTAAGCAACGCTTGCCAAGGTTGGTCTGTGGATGGGTGACCATCTTAACGTACCGAGTTTTCTCCATGCCTTGGATAGCACGTTAAACCGTAGGTCCAGGCTTTCATTTGTAGATCTTTGGCAGTCGTTACGGATAGTCAGAAGCCAGTAAATCTCCAGTCTTGCCATGAAGTACCGTGTTACCTCAGTTAATGGGTTGTGGAGGTCTGGTAGGCAGCCGTTCTTCGTAAAATACTGGTACATATTCAGCTAAATCCGGCTTGACTGCAAGCCGACCCCAATATAGTTGGGAAAAGGCTAGTCAGATAATGATGTTTTTCGATTTTCTCGAGTCAACTAAATCGATCGCTAATTTTTGATTGTACGAATACGAATCAGGTACTCTGACTGGAAACTCTAACCATCGTGGAACGACTCGCGAATGCATACACCAGTCGCAATAACAGACCAAGTCGGATTCGAGTCAATGTCGAAATAATCGTGCACCGTCGAGATGTCTGAACAATCGAAACAATCAAATGAAAACTCTCGCCATCACGCATCGCTACCACCACCTACCTACCTACCTACATACGTGCTGTAAAATATATACGAATGCAACAGATATTACACACTGACGCAAATCATTGCGACTCTGCAGCGCTAACGATCGCCCCATTCCCCAATGAGGCTGGTGTTGCGTAGATATATATATCCCACCTTCAATGGTTCATCGGGTTTACGTCAATAATTATGACCACCCGAGGGGTGCGTACATCAAAATAGGCATAAAAGGGATGTTTTTATAAAGCTCTCTGGAACCCGCGGAGAGTTGCGTTATTTTTTGTGTCAACATCTTTCTTGAGTACATTTTATGTAAATTCTAAAAGTGGAGTGCTCCCTACAATTTGTTTTAGGAGATAAATATATTCAGGTACCTACCTTTTTCAGGGATTGTTGTAGCTTTCTGGTGGGTTTTAGACACGGAATAATTGATTAATTTTGATGCAAGTTTGCTAACTTTGTCGATGAAGACGAGGTCGTTGTCTAGACGAGGAATTGTAATGACCGCTGCCCAAGTAGGAGAACAACTACACTTAGGTATAAAATATTACACAGTTCCATCTGAAGCGCTGCAACACAGCAATCTCCCCCTCTACATAAAGTAGGACTTCTCAACGGCTTTCACGATGCCCGCAGTCCGATAGCGACCCGGCTTCCTTCGTGGACGGTTTTAAATTAAATTGAGAACACGACGAATAGACTGGAATTAAATTCTTTAACATGTTTTGCTTAGAGGTTACGGAACAGAATGTAACCTCAACGAAATGACTTAGGTAGGTACATATTTTACGTCAAGGTATTCTCCAAAAAAGCTCTTTTATAAACTGCCCGCCGGAAAGTAGGTTTCTCCATACAAACTGTGAACCCTCGATACATACTAAGCCTTTAGGTAGTGAATTTTGGAAAATCCTCTCTAAGTGCTTGCCTACACAACGTAGGCAATCACTAAGAAAGGAGGAAGCCTGAAAAGGAAGCCCAAAGCTTTGGACATGTCCGGAAATGGTTTTTTATTACTTAATAATTCTAACCAGAGTAAGTTAAATATATTTGGATAGACATCTCAAAACCTAGTGCTTCTGACTATATCATGCATTTTTAAAGCCCTCCAATTTTGGAAAAAATCGTTTTTTATTTTAGTGAGAATTTACTTCTAAAACGAACGAACCTTTCTATTTATCTATGTTAGTAAAGTGAACGCACCCAAAAAAAAGTAAACTTGACACAAGATAACTGTCAGTGTCAATCGATATTTGATCGAAGTCAATGTAAACAAAACAAAAATCTGCAATAATAGCGGTCAATTACAATAGCTTTTACATTATTTTTAGTAAAAATGTCTAGCATTATCCAAATCCATCAAGAACTTAGCCCACGCTATGGCGACTTCACTCAATGTAAACGTGTTAATTACAATATTTTACTAAGGGTTTTGTTTATTATACGCTGAAGATGATGAATAAGAAACCACAGCTGGTACAATTATGAGAATTCTTATTAAAATATTGTCGAGAAACTGAACAGGTGGAGATATATTTGATGCCGATTGTAGTTTCCGATGCTATTGTAGTTTTTTGGTTTGTTTACATTGACTTCGATCAAATATCGATTGACATTGACAGTTATCTTGTGTCAATTTTACTTTTTTTTGGGTGCGTTCACTTTACTAACATAGATAAATAGAAAGGTTCGTTCGTTTTAGAAGTAAATTCTCACTAAAATAAAAAACGATTTTTCTCAAAATTGGAGGGCTTTAAAAATGCATGATATAGTCAGAAGCACTAGGTTTTGAGATGTCTATCCAAATATATTTAACTTACTCTGGTTAGAATTATTAAATAATAAAAAACCAACGTCCATACAAAAAGCGGACATCTCCGATACATCCGAGTCCCAGTAGTTCGGGTTTTGCGTTCATATGCCAGTCAGTCAGTTTCCCTTATGATGAGATATAGGTAACCGGTACTCAGTCTTCAGAACAGAAAAACCGGCCAAGAGCGTGTCGGGCCACGCTCAGTGTAGGGTTCCGTAGTTTCCCGTCCGTCACAATAAGTGTCCCCAACTTTTCAAAAACTGTTCGTCCCATCAAGTTCAAAATAATTTTCCTAGAAAGTCTTTGTAAAGCTCTACTTTCCAGATTTTTTTTCATATTTTCTAAACTTATGGTTCAAAAGTTAGAGAGGGGGATACATTGTTTTTTACTTTTGGAGCGATTATTTCCGAAATTATTGATATTATCAAAAAATGATTTCAGTAAACCCCTATTCATTTTTGAATACCTATCCAACAATTTATCACACGTTAGGGTTGAAATTAAAAAAAAAATCGCTTTTTACTTTACATGTAGGGGGGCTACCCTAATAAAACAATTTTTTCAAATTTTTATTTTTGCACTTTATCCGCGTGATTGACATACATATTGGTACCAAATTTCAGCTTTCTAGAGCTAACGGTCACAGAGATTAAGCGAGGACGGACGGACAGACATGGCAAAACTATAAGGGTTCCGTTATTGCTAATTTGCTACGGAACCCTAAAAAAGAAAATAATAATTATTTATTCTGAATAAAATTAACTAAATTCGACATTTTTACGAACCCACTAAGTCAATTCACAATAAAGCTCTCATCAACATATCATCTGCTTAGCCTTTTCCCAACTATATTGGGGTCGGCTTCCAGTCAAGCCGGATTTAGCTGAATACCAGTATTTTACGAGGAGCGGCTGCCTACCAGACCTCCACAACCCATTAACTGGGGTAATACGGTACTTTATAGCAAGACTGGAGTCAGATTTTACTGGCTTCTGACTATCCGTAACGACTGCCAAAGATCTCCAAATGACAGCCGGGACCAACGGCTTAACGTGCTTTCCGAGGCACGGAAGGAAACTCGTTATGTTAAGATGGTCACCCATCCACAGACCAACCTAGGCAAGCGTTGCTTAACCTTGAAGATCGACCTGTGCGGCTGTTATTATCTAGCCACGAGCTCCTCCTCCAAAGCTCTCATCAACATACTACTTAGTAATTTAGTATTCAGATTTTTATCCCTTAAATATCACAAAACATGACCTAGAAACCTTTAGTCTACTAATGGGGCCACATAATAATGTTAACAATGAACTGAAAGGTACGCCCCTGAAATCTAAGAATTTTCTAATTTAATTAATAATACGAAAGCTTCAATATCGTGTTTAATGAGGTTTCAGAAGTCGTCTAATGTTTCAAACATTTTGTACCTACTTAGTTTCATGTTCACCCTAAAAAAAAAACCTCATTCTAAAACATCGAGGGAGGTTAAGGTATTTTTTTAACACACTACCTTGAAAACTGGATCTTATCACACCACTTTTAGGCTCAAAATGCAATGCACGCATGTAGCGTGGTGATTTCCCTTTTCTAAATTCGAATTCGTGTGAAAAAGTGAAAAAGTGCGTGGTTTGCCCCTTCCTCATCAGCACAAATATTTGCTAACAAATGTTTATGAATTTTCATTTACTTTTCTCAACGACCATATGATTGTGAAGACTGAATCATCATCTGCCTAGCCTTTTCCCAACTATGTTGGAGTCGGCTTCCAGTCAAGCCGGATTTAGCTGAATACCTGTATTTTACTAGGCTCGGCTGCCTACCAGACCTCCACAACCCATTAACTGGGGTAACACGGTACTTCATGGCAAGACTGGAATCAGATTTACTGGCTTCTGACTATCCGTAACGACTGCTAAAGATCTCCAAATGACAGCCGGGACCAACGGCTTAACGTGCTTTCCGAGGCACGGAGGAAACTCGTTATGTTAAGATGGTCACCCATCCACAGACCAACCTAGGCAAGCGTTGCTTAACCTTGAAGATCGACCTGTGCGGCTGTTATGATCTAGCCACGAGCTCCTCGTTTTTTTGTGAAGACTGAACAAAATCGAAAAAGTCCTCTGGTACATGTGCATTGTGCGTGTTTATCATAGCACTCTGTCGTATGGATCCGTTAACACCTTTGTATTCGGGCTTGACAAACTTCAAGCCATTAGGTCCATTCAAAACGATACCTCCTAAGTATAATGAGTCAACTTAATTAAAAATAATAGAAGATGACCCAAAATCCTTTTTTTCCAAGTGGGGAATCATCAGAATGATTTCTCCCACTCTTGGGCGGAGCAGGAGGGCGTGTCAGACTTTTACTGACTAAACCCTACCCCATGCCTTCGTTGCTGTCGTTCTGGGATCACAAGCTTGCCTTTCGGAATCTAATCTATGGCCCCAGAGGATTCGACCCTGCTGGGCCCCTGTCTCAAAATGCTTAAGATGTATAGAAAATATAATACTTTTTTCGATATACAACTCTTATTATTACAATTACCTAACGGTACCTAAATCTAAATATTATCTCGAAGTACACAACTACCAAACAATCCTGCAACAAAATCTGAGGTAACCTAACCTGAATTTAAACCCCTAACCAAAGCTTAGGCCCGTAGAGCAGGTAGGTGGATCGTTGAAAACTCGTTAAGGACAAATGTGACATCTCAATTAGTACAAACACTTACCTACTGTCTGCCTTAATTAACTTGACACGTGCCTTTAATAGAGCAGTGACGTAGTAATTAGAAAGCAATTGCTTTCCTCCAGGAAACTCAATCTTGTCATTTTCTTAGTGGATTTAACGTCATAACTGTCAAGTGATGATAGGATAGGGTGTCGCTGTTACCTCTATGTCTACAACTCTATGTGAAGATGTAGTGATGGATGTTTGTATATCGATAAGTGATCTCTTCAATTAATTGCGTTATACTTCCAGCCGCTAATCACATCTATCTAATCTATTGCGTTCTGGTTTCCGCACTTAGTCCCATTGGACCATTGTGCGTGGGCCATACCAGCCCTTTTTTACTCCAACCAGCCCACCTCACTCCAGAAACAAACTATTTTCTTTGGTTTGTTCAGGGTATCCGTTCTTCCAGCCGCTATAATGGTATCTATTCTGTAACTACAGTGCGTGTCTGGTACTTTTTGCCACACTCCCTTCGCGTTAGCCCTTCTCTGGATGTCATCAAGAGGAAACTTAAAGAACTCACTTCTTTTTATTATTGTCATAAAATTAGCATGTCATAGTATGTTTAGTATAATCCTATACTAGACTTAGTTATGTAGTTGTAGGTTTATTATTTTGTGCTCTGGATCCGACCCTCTTTATAACTCAAACGTTAGCTGGGAGAAAACTCATTGTTGAGTTAAACTCGCCTTTGTACATGAACTGTCAAATCACCGTGTACTGTGTTTTTGTGTACAATAAAGAATTAAAGAATGGCATTGTTAAACTAAGCTATTCAAAATATAATGACGGCCGTATCTTTTATAACCGGTTGTAGAGGTATTTTAATTTATATCGTCAACTTCGATCTTATAAACGTATATGCATAGTTGCTAATAGATCTACGAATGTATAGCTGCCCTAGAGTCAAGGCGATTGCAACTGCCGTCAGCTGATATGATTCTGGCCACTAAGTGGGCATTTTCTTAACAAAAGCCTTCACTCAAACCAGCTTGATTCTTAGAAATAAGTACAAGTAAATGGAATTCATTTGTGTAGTGAAAATAAACATTAATCCAATCGACGTTTTCTTTGATATTTTATTCGTCTATCAGTATTCATTTACTTTCCTACAGAAAAATCAATGAGCATAATCCTAAAAACACTCGACGTTATACTTATTGAAGTTTTATTCGAGGAGACGTTGCAAAACCTCTCGTCTGAGTAATAGAAAAATAATTAGATTATGTGTTGCCAATCAGGTTTATGGCTGATCCCGAAATGAGATTAGTGTCGTGTCCGCGTAATCTTTCGTTACGGAGGAGCGGAAAACGAGAAAATATGTTTCTCTCATGTGTTATTGTTGAAATTACACCGGAATATAAATTTTCCTGCCTCTGTCTAGTAGCGTAGCAAGGCGTGGGTGACGTAGACCCTCAACCAAGGCCTCACAGCCAAAGGCCTTGCGCCAGCGAGGATTGTTAAAGAACAAGGATTCTTTTTATAATTGATAGGCTTGCCTTCAACCTGCACTATTTTACTATATGGTAAGCGACGATGTATTTGAACAATGGGTTGCGACAATCAGTGTCTCTTTTACGAATTTGTGAAAGTAAAAGGCCTCGTGTAGCCCACGTCTAAATTAGTCCTCGTTACGCCTCTGCCTCTGTCCCATCTCTTTGCTTAATTACAAGTCCCGCTGTTGCAAATAAACCCCTTTCAGCTGCGACATTAATACCCTGCTATGTGTTATCAAAACAAGTGCTTCCCACAAAAACATTCAACAAGTGAATGTTGAATTCAATTTTGCCAGCGTTTCGTGCTCGTCTCTCAGGATATGTTAAACGTGTTTGAAATGGAATTTGAATGAAAGCGTAATAAGTAGTCTCGCGAATGTTCGTTTTGGGGATTAGTGTGATTCCTCGCGGTTTTGGAACATTAAATAGCCTTCTATTTAACTTCCAACTGCAATAAACCACTACTATTTGACTACTGAAATTATGGCCAATAGAAATGTAGATGATGGAGCTCGTGGCTAGATAATAAGAGCCACACGGTTTGATCTTCAAGGTTAAGCAATGGTAGTAAGCTTGCCAATGGTAGTCTGTAGATGGGTGACCATCTTAACATACCGAGTGTCCTCCGTGCCTCGGAAAGTATGTTAAGCCGTAGGTCCCGGCTGTCATTTGTAGATCTTTTAGTCTTTCTCTTTTCGTCAGAAGCCAGTAAATCTGAATCCAGTCTTGCCATGAAGTACCGTGTTACCCCAGTTAATGGGTTGTGGAGGTCTGGTAGGTAGCCGCTCCTCGTAAAATACTGGTATTCAGCTAAATCCAGCTTGACTGGAAGCCGACCCCAATATATTTGGGAAAAGGCTAGGCAGATGATGATGATGAGAAATATAGATGAAAATACAACACTTTCATCTACATCTAGGTATGGACTATGGAAGCAGGGATTGCCGGATTCATCGAAAGAGTCCATGGGAACTAAAGGAACACGAGTAGAGAGTAGAGTTTTGTCAGTAAAAGTCGAATTTCATTTCAACGCCCAGAGATGGAGGAGTTATGATGATTATTCAAATCAAAGAAATATGGAAGCAGAAGATATGCAGCGGTGACCCTAAATAAATAAATTACTTACGACTATGTCCCACCCGGAACACGGGTTCGCCGGGGTACAAATTATTATGCACTAGCTGAACCCCACGGTTTCACCCGCATTTTTCGTTACTGCTCCGCTCCCGTGGGTCGTAGCGTGATGATATATAGCCTATAGCATTCCTCGATAAATGGGCTATCTAACACTGAAATATTTTTTCAAATCAGACCAGTAGTTCCAGAGATTACCCCCTACATACAAACTTACAAACTTACAAATTTTACCTCTTTATAATATTAGTATAGATAAACAAGGCATAAACCGATGTTTATGCACGTAATTTGCACCCGAGCGAAATCTTTCTGAAGAAAATTTGTATTTTAGGATTTTTGTATGTAATGATTGAACTCTAAAAGTACCTATGAGACCGATTTTAAAAATTCTTTCATCAGTATAATGCTACTTCATCACTAATAACTAATAAGTGACATAAGTTATATTTTATTTTAAGAAACAGTAGTGACCTTACTGAAACTGCAATAAGGTAACCCAAAGTGTAAATAAACTATACTTATATCAATTTTCTTACATTGGGTTCCGATTTATCCTTATTTACTTGCTCTTTCCATTAGTGAAAATTGCAACACCAAAAGTCATGTGGTTCAAGTAAAACTAGCTGGCAAACAGATAATTCCGGGAACTGGGAAGTAACTTTGGTTTTTACGTAAATGAGTTAATTCATGAATCCCCGACCGGTCCTATGAGACCGCGCTGTTATTGTTTTACTATTGTGTCTCGTTTTGTGGGTATGTGATAGGTAAAAGAAGATTAAGTACTTACCCACTTTTTTCTGATTGCTTCTGACGTTTCTGTTCCAACGCTCCGAGTTGTCACAACAAAGTCGCACCAAAATCGATCCATTCGTTTAGGAACTACGATGTCACAAACAGACACAAAGATACGTCAAACTTAAAACACTCCTCTTTTCAGTCAAGGATTGAAAACAATTGCAAGAATAAACTTCCGAAGCCTTTGTTTTGTGTTCCCTTCACACCCTCATTTGTAACGTGTCAAAATTAAAGGATTTCACTAAGTAAGAACAAGTAAAATGTATTAATAGTCAGCGTCCTACGACCCTTCTCTCTTCTTTAACGATTCACTACAAAAGTAAAACAAATTCGTGCTGTGAGTTATTTGTTTGGCGTGGCTTCAGACAAACTTGTTATTTTTCAAGCTCAACATTTCTAAAAGGGAAATTTTGTAAGTAATCAATACTCGTTAATTTACTTGAAAGGCGAGGCGTCCATTAGAATAATATGGAGGCTTTTTGCCTTTGTGTGAATTCTTATGGGTCTACCACATAGGCAAGCTTTACCACAGTTTTGTTTGCACTGGCCGGTTTGTACACGGAACCCTTGCCTGTGGTTGGTAAAACGCATACAGTTTTACACGTTGTTCCGTTCCGTGTAGGGACGATTTGCGTCCCTGGCAGGCAAAAGTGTGGTAAAGATTTTGTGTGTGGTAGGCTCCATAGGGTAACCCTTGAGATGGAAACTATCTTCACCGATTAGACGCATTTAAAACCAGCTCTTTAAATAAATCGTTGATTTAACTGCAGTCTAGGATTTCAAGGGTTCCGTACCTCAAAAGGAAAAAACGGAACCCTTATAGGATCACTTTGTTGTCCGTCTGTCCGTCCGTCCGTCTGTCAAGACCCTTTTTCTCAGGAACGCGTGAAGGTATCAAGTTGAAATTAAAACCATATATTGAAATCCGCGGTCCCTTGAAGTTGTGCAAAAATCAAACTTGTAAGTTGACGGGAAAAAAAGATACGCCCGTTTATGTTGCAAAAAACGTACATTTCGACACTGTCAAAGGAATCAAAACTCATAGGGTGCTTCCCGTTGACCTAGAATCTTGAAATTTGGCACGAAGCAAGGTATTATAGCACTAATATCGGGAAAAGTCTGGAAACTGAAAATTTTTAGTTACGTCACAAGAAAAAAAAATTGAAAAGTCTTCAAGACTCGATTCGAGAATTAAACTGTTTTTATAGGTAGGTTGGTACGAAACCCTCAGTGCGCGAGTCCGACTCGCACTTGCCCGGTTTTTCTTGAACAGAAATGTTTTTTTTACTGTTTCACAATAATTTCATTATCCTCAGATAAAAAACCTTTTTATGACTACCAAACAAAGTTATGTTATAGGTAATTTTATTTCGAGGGTTGACCGACCTTTTTAGGGTAGGAAACCGTCAAATAACTTTCCCTTTCTGAGTGGAGCAAGAGAAAGTTTACTGACTAAAACTCACCTGTATTCTTTCAGTTTCCCTTTGCGGGCCATCCGTTCTAGAAAAAGAAACAGAACTAACATTTAGGTCTACTTCATATTGATAAAATTCGCGAATGTTATTCAGCCCAAGATTTATTTTACAGGAAGAATTAGAGTCATCGCTTCGATTGGTGCACGCAGTAGCTACTGGTGCAACTGGTGCCTTGTGCGTCACACATCGGTATGGTCGGCTGAAGGCACCGCTCCACGCCGCGCGCTGGGACACCGCCAGAGCCAGGGCAGACCTCGCCGCTAACCTGCTCCATCAACTGGGCCTGGAAAATGCGGGTAATACTTACAGTACACTTATGATACAAGCTTCTGGTTGGTGCAAATGGTGCTTTGTGCGTCACACATCGGTATGGACGTCTGAAGGCACCGCTCCACGCCGCGCGCTGGCACACCGCCAGAGCCAGGGCAGACCTCGCCGCTAACCTGCTTCGTCAGCTGGGCCTGGAAAATGCGGGTAATACTTATAGTACACTTATGATACAAGCTTCTAGAGCAAGTATTAGGTAGTCACTATTTAGTAATCTGTGGTATTAGCCACAGGTAAAAATAGGAGCGTTGTATGTCGCACATCGGTATGGTCGGCTAAAAGCCACCGCAGCATACCACGCGATGGGACATCGCTGCTTAACTCTCCATCGGTTTCAAGTGGAAAATGTAGGTAATACGAGTACTTACAAAGAACCTATAAAAGACGAAGAGTGTCCAACTCTTAGTGTAAGTATAGGGTAAACCAGGTATACGTGCCTCAGTCGGTAACTTGCAAAACTAAAACTCGCATTTAAAATTTGGTACTTAGCCGATCTGCTAGTATTACAACCACCTCACTTACAGCGAAGAAAATACAAGAGAATATTGGAATTAGAAAAGATGCTTACTTCAAATACATAAGACCAACATTAAAAGTTTATCAAACTCCTAACTGGCTACAGGCTGCCACGATTTCTATCGATATTCTTACGTAAGTCAGAATTTAAGTTACCTTCGGAGCCGGAGAAGTTTCGATAAACAATGGTTCGAAGAAAGGCGAAAGGGACCGGGCGGCGCCTCGTAAACAATTTTGTTTGATTTGATTTAGCGCCGCTCTTAAATTAATTGACGACCCCAGAAAACGGACGAATCAAAATTAAACGTTTTAGGAGAAAGACAGACCTAAAGATTTCGGCAAGCCATACTCAAATTCTGTTTAGTTCTTTTTTTTTATTTATATTTTTTGTCAGAAGTAGAAAGCCTGGACGAATAAGCCAGGTTAAACGGAACTATATTAGAGTCTTATCAAATAAAAGAGTACCTAGTTCCTGCTCGACATCCAAAATCAAAGAACATACAAAAGTCGTTTTTTGAGTAAAAATCTTTTGGGGTTACGGATAATTGAGCACTTTTAGACTAGGAAAGTGCCACAGTCTAAAACGGAATTAAAATCTAAAACATTGTGTTTTCTCTCTCTCCGCAGAGGTCCTCATGGCGGTGTCCCAAGGCCTGGTCCTAGGCGCGAGTCCCTCAGAACGGGCAGTAGGGGCTCGAGCACTGGCCTTGAGATCAGACGGCGTGGTCAACAGTGCCGTGGCCTGGGAGAGATTCGGCACTGCAGACCCTGAAGCCGTTGTGTCCCCGCAGCTGGAGAAACCGCCTGACCCTGAATATCCGTGGTAGGTACTTCACTGCACTTGTTTTTATCAAAGTAGCGTATTTTCTTTAGTTCAGTAAATAAGCTTTGTCGAAATTACCAAGTATCGAAGGAAGCCGTTGTTAAACACACAACTAAAGTTTTATTCGAGACTGCAGAAGTGCAAGTCACTCTCTTCATATACAATACCAATATTTATAATGTCATCAATAATTACAGGTATGTATCAGCTCATGAAAGTGAAACGCTTCGGTCCCCAAAGTTCATGCCATCTCCGCCCGGTGCGACCATGGAAGGCTGGTGGACATACCCCTACTACAGCTGTGAGGCTAAACGATGGCTGTTATCTTATACCGTGCCTGTCTCAACTATCCGTGGGTAAGAAGATACATTCTCTTCTCTATAACTAGCCATTTTCTTTGTTATACGAGTAACTACTTAAGACTTTGTAAAACTAGGCTATCTAGTAATTGGAACCATTAAGCCTTTTCAAACTACATATAATAGTTGGCTTCCAATCTTAACAAATCCCACTGAAAATCATTAATTAACACAAATCGACTATCTTATGGCTTGCGAAACCCGACTAGCGAGAAATAGTAAGGCCGTGAGACAATAAACCAAAATAAATCCCGACTTTTACATTAGTTTGGCCTACCCTATTTGGGCCGCGTTGGAATAATGTTTCAGTATCTACACCTATCTCCATATATCTAACATGGCCGTAACACATTTCCCTCTTACAGATTGAAAGGTATCGTCTCGCTGGATATAGACATATCTAGCTTGGAAATAAACCAGTGCGAGGCGGGTACAGAATATGAAAATGATAACCAAATATATTCCTTTCACGGGACACACAAATGCCCCAACGAAACTACTCAAGTAAGTAATCCAAGGCCATGAATTAAATTTATTTAATAGAACAGAATACTTTTCTCACGCATTTATTATTGCGATTTTTATTTTTAGTGTGAATACAGACCAAACAGAGAGATGAGTGTCCGGTACGCTGGTTGGGCGAGAGGATCGTATATTTGCAAATGCCGTGCCGGCTACTACTCCCTCCTTCACCGTGAAGGATATAATGGATCCCTTGTTGAAGGTTAGACAAACTCCCTGCAATTTTTTCTTTATTATCCTGGAAAACTCTTAAACTTTAATTAAAATCGACGCCTTTTCAGTTCAGTGAAAGAGAGCCTAACTTCAAACTCGCCAACTTATAACGGACGATCTGTACATACACGTTCGGAAACACTATCATCCTTGGCATGTTGGCAATACAAAAACTCGTTCTGTTAGTTTAATTCTGTCTATTGATATGAAATACTCACAAAGTAGGTACTTTGTTATAGAAATACCTACGCTATTCTTTTTAGTTTTTTCATGTTTTTGGCAGTACGGCAAATGTCAAAAAATATGAATTTGATTTTGACATAATTGACAATTGACATAACTGACAGTCTGTTGTTTTTGTTGTTTTCTTCACTTGTTTACTTTGATAAATTGATAGTATTCATTTGTTTTGTTTAAAGTATATTACGTTTGGAAAATCACTCAAGCTGAATTTGAGTACTTGGTGACTTGAGCTAGCAAAGAACTACTATAACCCATTTAACCGAAACTGTAAGACATTTTACAATTAATTCACATGTCTCATCTACTCTATTCCAGTTGCATACCAAGAATACGAAGAGAACGATTTGGAAAACTGGAGCGAGCCATACGAGTGTTTGAAATGCCAGCCAGGCTGCGACACGTGCCAGGGACCGGAGCCATGCCTTGCCACTTACAACTGGCCATTCCGGTAAGGATTTTTATCATTTTAATACTACTATTTCTCTTCTGTACCCTCGCCTTTGGTTTCTTAATTCTTTGGTGCATTGTCATCTCTAAGGCTAAGCTTTTGTATGTCCTTGCGGACACTTGTCATCCAGGTAGTTTGTGGTCTACAACCTAGGAGTCTTTAAGACTGAATAGGTTGCTTGCTCCATCGTCTCTCTCTCTCTTCTTTAGAGCCATGGAAAGGCACTTATTCACGATATGGTAATCAGGTCTTTGCATGAAATGTCTACCATCTTAGCCTGTGTATTATTGTAATACTACTTACCCCTGATATAACAGAAGCGGTAAATAACAAACAAAGCCTTTAATAAAAAATCAACTCTAAATAAATTGTTTTGCTCTACAAAGTTGAATATGGGGGTTGCTAAATGGGATAAAAGTATTAAAATGCTAGTCTGTCTCAGCATGCAAGTATTAACAACAGTTGATTGATTGAAATGAAAAACGCAGGACTCAAAAAGTTTGTAAAACTCATCTTATTTGACCTATCACATACCCGCAAACCAAGACACAATAGTAAAACAATAACACCGCGGTCTCATAGGACCTGTCAGGGATTCATGAATTAATTTTTATTACATTCCAGGATATCTTTACTGGTGATATCAGTAAGCTGTGCGGTGATGACTGTCTGTCTGACAATCTACACTCGTCACCATCGCAGAGTGAAAGTGTTCCGCGTAGCCAGTCCTGTGTTTCTCTCCATCACACTTCTCGGATGCGCTATCATGTATATGGAAGTGAGTATGTCCGATAAGTTGTTTCTAAAACAATTTTGTCCTTCTCATCTATTGATTCAAACTTAGGTTTTTTAAGATTTCTTGTTAATAATCTTGACTATTATATTGGCCAGGTTCTTAACCTATCACATACCCGCAAAACGAGACACAATAGTAAAACAATAACAGCGCGGTCTCATGAGACCGGTCGGGGATTCAAACGTTAATTAAGAATTTATGTTAAATATTTGTCAAACTCTATCTTGAAGATACCCACCTCAAATGTTAACACTAAAATTTTGTAACAATCTAAAATTCAAATTCCTAATTCAGAAATACGGTACACAAATGAAACAAACCAAGTGCTGGAATGAATACTGATTGTGTTTGTTTTTTTTTCTAGATGGCTGCTATATTCCCGGTGTTGGATAGGTACTCATGTATTGCTACAAAATGGACTCGACATATGGGATTCTGCATTACTTATACAGCACTTCTAATGAAAACATGGAGGTAATTTATATTTTTAAAGTTTATAAGTTTGCGTATGACCACTGTCTAACCTAATGGGAAATGATGATGTATCTCACTCTTTACTTAAAGCCTGTTTGTAAATGTCAGAAAAAGTACACAGATCTATACTCTATTTACTATAAGAAAAGAAATTTAAAGAAACTTGTTTTACCGTCCGTTCAACCGATTGTGACTTTTATTGTGTTGGTGACATGACAAATGACGGCTGCAGAAAAAGTTGGTATTGTAACCACTTTTTTTGCTTTTAATGTCATCCTTATGTCTTCAGAATGGAAGTCAAAATCGGTTGAAACTTATGTTACTAAGTTTCTTTTCTTATAGTAAATAGAGCATAGTAAAGAATTACATTACTTCACACAATAAAAACTAAAGAATCGCAAAACTTAAATGGCAGTGGGCAGGATACATTGCTCATAGAACAGATGGTCAGTGGGACCGAAAGGTTCTAGAGTGGCGCTTAGACACCGGAAGACGGAGCGTTGGAAGGCCTCCCACAAGGTGGATCAATGACTTGGTGAAAGTCACAATACGATGGTAGCGATACGCGCAGGTTCGTTATGCCGACACCTGCTGCAGGCCTATGTCCAACAGTAAAATTCCTTCAACTGAAATGATGATAACTTGATGATAAATTGTTGACTGGCCTGTTGGTCTAGTGGTCAGTGGCCCTGACTGCTATGCTAGGGGCTGTGAGTTCGATTCCCACCCAAGTATGTTTATCTAGTACCCATAACACAAGCTCTGCTTAGCTTGGAACTAAATGGCGTTGTGTGAAAAGTTGAAAAAAAAAACAAATGAAAATATTTCCAAAACGACTTATGTGTAAAGATGGGATATTTACACAAAATTCTATTATAACTTGCAGAGTTTCCCTCACGTACCGCGTAAAGTCAGCTCACAAACTGAAGCTGACGGACAAACAGTTACTGCAATGGATGGCACCCATACTCCTCATCATGCTAGTCTACTTAGGAACCTGGACTTTATCTGCGCCACCCGACGCTGAAGTTGTGAGTATTCAATTATTATTAGACTTAATTATATCTGTTTCAAAATATATATTCAGAGGAAGCCAGAGAGAGCCTGGGGTTTAGTCATTAAAACACTGTTTACTACTGACACGTCCTGTCGCTCCACTCTAGAGCGAGAGTAGGTATATAAAAACAAAACTCCTTAAACAACTGTGCAAAAAACAACGCGAGAGTAGCTAGAATGCGTTCTCGAATGAAAGCGCGACCTGAAGTTTTTTTTTTTTTTATTATTTAATTGGCAACATTATTCAGAATAGAATAAACTTTATTGTACACCAAAAAGTAACGGTACAGCCGCAATTGTAGGAAATAAAAAAATAATGAAATGTCAAGACATGATTCTCTTACTAGTTAGTAATACAACATACAAAATTTTAGGGTTTAACCTTTTTTTTTCTCAGACGCACTTTCATTAGACGGACTATAGTTATTATTTTATATATTCCATAAAATATAATTTGCGACCATAAAATTATATTGATTTATGGAATTAAATTCATCAACAGAACTCTCGCATTTTTTCACAAAATAGCCATTTCTTAGTGTGTTAATTGAATTTCGCTATCCTGGCGCCTAAATAAAAGCATTTAGGTAATACTTTAACTGAACATGTTATTTTGTTTTTACAGATAACTGATAACAAAGGTCTGAAATTCAAGCAATGTACGTACAACTGGTGGGATCACAGTTTAGCCATAGGTAATTGGAACTTATTTATTTACCCGTGTACCAAGTTTCATCCACGCACAATTATCAGCCGGGACTAAGTGCAGAAACCAGACCGCAATAGATAGAAGTTTCATTGGTCAGCTTTTCAATAGTAAGAAAGCAACAAACAGACACACTCACAAACTCTCGCCATTATAATATTAGTGTGATTTAAATCATCTCAGTTAAAAATTGAGTATTTTATTGTATTTTTTTTTAATATTCTGGGTATCCTATATAGAAATAACAAAAATCGTTTTCTGGAAACACCAGCATTGTTTTTTTATTAAGAGAGCGTTTGATAAGTAGTGGCCTCAAGTGCTAGGAACATCTGTTTTTTACGCAGTTCATTTCAATCATCAAAGCATGTGTTTATCTTTTCCAGGAGAGATCCTGTTCCTACTATGGGGCGTGCGCGTGTGTTACCGCGTGCGCCACGCAGAGAGCCTGTACAACGAGGCGCGCCTCATCTCCATAGCCATCTACAACATATTCACCGTCAACTCACTCATGATAGCGTTCCAGTAAGTACTCTATTCAAATCTTAAACTTATAAAACTCTGTTATTTAATAGCAGGTGTAGCGACTACGATCTACTACACATGACGACACAGAATCCTGCATCGCGCAAGCAAAGTTCTCGGCGCGATTTGAATAGATACAACAGCCCGAAATCATCTATCGGGCAGTAGCCCACCGGACATAGCACCCGTCCGGTCGGAGGATCCTACCTTTTCAACGGAGGTATGTGGGACTTTACTCTCTGTTCCACTACCTCCAAACAGGCAGTTCCGTAAGAGCGCTTACACACGAGCGGCATGTTCCCAACGGCAGAGGTAACTGCAGCCGTCGACGGCAGCCGTCGACATTTCAACTTCGAAAATCAGCGGCAGCCGTATGTCAAGTGTCACTATAGGTCGACGGTTGCCGCTGACGCATCGACGGCTGCCGCTGTCGTGTCGCCGGCTGCCGCTGACGCGTCGACGGCTGCTGTGCAAGTGGTGACGGCTGCCGCCGCCCCGTGTCGTCAGCTGCAGTTACCTCTGTCGTTGACAACATGCCGCTCGTGTGTATGAGCTCTAAGACAAATTCTCGTACTGAAACCTTCACATACAAGTGTAACTCACATCTGTGCGACTGAACAATGTTATAAAAAAATTACAAATTAAATCGATATTTGAGGCGATATTGACAGTTTAACGATTGTCGACTGAATACGAAAGTTCCCCAGAAATACGAGAATTACCTCGTTGATTACAAAACAAAATGCTATTGTCTTCAGCCAGATACTTTGTGTTTTGACTAACTGCTCTAATTTTTAGTAGGCTTAAATGCAATTAGGCCCACAGAACCTAAAGCAGCATAATGAGGGAGTTCTAAAATGACGTTTACCACGTGGCAGCATTGAGGCGTCAGGTACTCAGGTCCAGGCACCTGTCAACACGCTTATTTAATCTTCTTCTTCTACCTGGCGTTAACCCCGGCCATTGCCAGGGTCCACATAAAGCTTATTTAATGACATTAGTTAAACATCAACGTCACGTACAGTAACCGGCACGTAAGTTTGCAAGATTTTGGCGTAGAGGGGGTGAATTCGCGCATGGTGCACAAAAAAGCGAACGGGACGTAGACGCAGTGCGGGGGCAAAAGTCGACTAACGCACCAATCATAGAATACTATTATAATACTGCACCAATCGCGTGCCGGATCAGCGCTACCTCATACCCTGCGTCCCGCTTGACCACCAAATAGGTCTAAAAAACGATTTCTGCAACTAACGTCTCTTGCCAACTTACGTGTCGAGAACTGTATACGTTTTCAAAAGAAATTACCTGACGGCTAAGTGGTGCCAATTTGTGGTGTGAATTTTCCTGAATACCCTCATTATTGTGCTACTTATTGTGTCTAGAAAAACAAAGTTTTTACAACACAAAGTGCCTCCTGATCATTAATTGTTTTCTTGATTACAGTTTACTGATACTGCCTCAGGCAGGGCCAGATATAAAATATCTGCTTGGATTTATAAGAACTCAGTTATCAACATCAACTACAGTGCTGCTGGTATTTTTGCCTAAAGTAAGTATTATTTCAGCTATACACGGTCGCTATATCTTTTCGACATTTCGGCAATTAAAAACATATCCATTCTTATACATACGGTATTTTGGTTTTCTGTGTGTTTCTGTTGTAGATATTGTGCGTGGCACAGTTAACAGGCACTTACAGATAAGGTTTTTTGAACATCTGGTCCTGAAACCTCACCTGAAATCCATAAATAAACACTTGTATTGGCGCCATTTTAATATTAGTACTCAACCAGTGCAATCGGCAGTACCTGCTTATTATTTATAAATATTACGTTACAAACGCAGAAAAGTTAAAAGGCCTCATACAAGGTTAACCGATGACCTGATAAGGATTGCGGAAATCCTATGGAAGCGAGACGCACAGGACCTTTAAGGCCGGGACTCCACTTGACACATCTCCTCTCCGCTCAGCTTCAGTGGAGATCGCTGTGCATGTGTAATATTTGTATGGCGCGATGGAAGCTGAGTTGTGAGCTGTGCGTGGACGACGCGCAGTGGAGACGAGAGATTTAACAGTATTGCACACATCTCCGCTTTGGTTGAGACCCCCGAGCTGAAAAAAATCTCTTCTTGCACAGCACACCGCACACCTCCCTGCTTTGGTGGAGTCCCGGCCTAACTGTTGCGACAGTTGGGTGAGGCCTATGTTCAACAGTGGACGTCTTTCGGCTGAAATGATGATGATAATGACCTTACAAACTCTTCATAGATACGAGTAGATTGCCTAGGGCTCTGTAGGATTCTTATTAACACCCTCGCGATGGGCTTTCCTCCAAGAAGTACTAATTTTTTTTTAAAATAAACATATTATAATTGATTAACTTTATAGCATTAAAAAGTCAAATACTGTCTGTCTGTAGGTCCTACGCGTGGTACGTGGCACGGGCGACACATGGGACAGCAGAGCGCGCGCACGCGGCGTGCCCGCCTCGTCGTCGCTCAACGGCATCGGCCTCGTGCCCGACGAGCCGCCCGACCTCTACCAGGAGAATGAGGAACTCAAGGTATGTCTTGGAACGTCAATCATCATCTACCTAGCCTTTTCCCAACTACATTGCGGTCGACTTCCAGTCAAGCCGTATTTAGCTGAATACTAGTACTTTACGAGGAACGGCTGCCTACCAGACCTCCACAACCCATTAACTGGGGTAACACGGTACTTCATGGCAAGACTGGATTCACATTTACTGGCTTCTGACTATCCGTACTGCCAAAGATCTACAAATGACAGCCGGGACCGACGGCTTAACGTGCTTTCCGAGCCACGGAGAAAACTCGCTATGTTAAGATGGTCACCCATCCACAGAAACTTGGAACGTCAATCAAACAGAAATGGAACGATGACTGATTTATTATCTTATTGCTCGTACCAACAAACAACACGCACTAGCTCCTGTGCTGCAAGTGACATATGGGACAGCAGAGCGTATTTTCCGTACAAGCTGTCCTAATTAAGTAAATTTATTTAAATTTATTTTGATAGCACCACTCATAGCAATTTAAACCTTATAGAAATGTCATAAAAGTTACACAAAGCCACTCCCACATTTTTTTACATTATATTCTCCTTTATTGCAGGAAGAAGTCCAGAAGCTAGCAGCGCAGATCGAGTTCATGAAGATAGTGCAGATGGAGATGCACAACCGGCACCTGCGGCCGCGGCCCGGCGGCTACTTCACCACCAGCTCCAACTCCAACGTGCCCATCAGCCCGATACATGCTAAGACTGTTAACATTTCACTGGTAAACTAAAACGACACCAATTTTTATCTTACACTAGAAGCCGCCCGCGGCATCGCCCAAAAAAAAAAAGTAGCCTATATGTTAATCCAGGGTATAACTTATCGACATACCAAATTTCAACCAAATCGGTCCAGCCGTTTTTGCGTGAAAGAGTAACAAACATACACACATCCAGCCATCTCACAAACTTTCACATATTTTATAATATTAGTAGCACTAGCGATGGGCGATTTCGAGAATCGATATCGTTAAAATAAAACATCGAGTCAACCATCAACTCGCGGTCTCACAAAAAAATTGAGATGTTTTTCGATTGTTTCGAGTCTACAGAATCTTCCGCTAGTTTTTAATAGGGAATATGTAGGCAATTTTTTATTTTTTTTATTCAATATTCACTTCATTTTGATGTAGAAAAATAAATCGTCATAGGGTAGTACGTCCTGTCAGTTTATAGTTTGCATTGAGAGTTAGTTTGATAGATAACAAGGTGTTTTAGTCGCGTAATAATCATGGAAGAAGAAAAAAAGCCATTTTATAGATATTGCATGATACCAATGTGTACTAACAGTATAAAAAGTACACCAAATAAATTCACCATTCCTGTCAGTTTCGTGCCCTATGACGTCAACGTCGTCGCCGTCATCGGCTCACCATTGGTCGCTTTCATACGACCAATGGTGAGGCGTTTTACAAATTTGAATTTCACTTGTAAATTTTTGACTTTTTGATTTATGTTTTAAATAACTAAATGCATGTTAAATTAGAAAATATCGAATTGAGTGTATTACTACGACCTTAAAAGTTTAGGGAAAAAAAATCAGGCCATTTTATTTTTTATGCATATTCCCTATTGTAAGAATGTGTCACTTTCACTTGAAACTCTATACCATCGAGGAACAAGTCGCGAATGATGGCGACATGCACTAGTCGCACATACCGAGTCGGAAACCATCGAGATGTTCGAACAATCGAATAAAACCCCTCGCTATCGCGCATATTTAATCTACACTTATACTACTAATAGAAAGTGCAGAAGTGAATTTGCATGTTTCAAGAGAATCTGCGAAACGACTGCAACAATTTGAAAATCCTAACGTAATACCGCCTTTGTCTAACGGTACACAATAAACTCAAAAACTACTGCACGAAGTTTTCACCAATAGGCAGCATGTTGCCAGCTGCTTTGTTGATACCCCCAAGAAAAGTACGAATGTATTTTGATATCATCCGTTCGGCCGCCATAAAAAATAGCGTTTTGACGCGAGGACCAGACATATTTGATTGAAATGGTTATATCCTGTTTGCTGTTCTACTAATTTCTATTTTGTTTTAAGATTATCCTATTTTTGAATATTTATTGATAAAATGGTTACATAAAAAAATCATTATTGTTATTGTTGAGTTAAGCTCGCCTTTGTACATGCATTGTCAAAATCACTGTACCGTCAAACGGGAACGAAAGTTTGATTTTAATTTTTACTTTGGTTAAATATTTTATCTTCATTTCTGTATAAGCATCGTCTTTTATTACAATTAATGGATAAATAGGAGTAATTAAATGCTGGAAAAACCTGTTAAATAACGTTAAAATCCGGTAACCATTTTCGTTCCTATTCACCCCTGCGTTCCTATTCACCCCGTTTGACTGTACTTAATTATAAGTTGTTGTGTACAATAAAGAATTCATATTCCTTATTGATGTCCAACATTAACCAGCCCGTTTGTTCCAGGACAACACAGAGTGGAGTGGACCAGTGTGACTGGTGGCTCTGAGCGACAGTGGGTGGTCGTGGCCCGGGCCGGCCGCGCCGCGCGTCACCACGCAGGTGGACGCGCGCCCGCCGGCCTACGTCTGACGTCACGGAGCCGTTGCTTTCTTTACACACGCTCAGTTCGAACAGACTTTCATTTGCATGTTTTAGTGGCTATCGAACTTTTTAGTATACAGTCTACTTAACTTACTCTGTGCAGTCGGATAACGGCTTGTGAAGTGCGTTAGTGGCGTCCCGAGTACATACATACTACCGTCCAGCCCCTAAAGCGCAGTAAAATAAAGTAAAAAAAGAAACATGTTTTACTGCGCTTTAGGAGCTGGACGGCAGCGTACATAATAATTAAAATACTTGAGATGTTAACCAGATGTCATGTTTAGAAAATATGAAAAATCTGTCAACACTAGACCACTGTATTGAGTAGGTAGTTACACTGTGCTATTTATCTCAAAATAGATTTATTTGCTTTACACTGTGTCAAACCATGTCGGTTTATTAAATAGTCTGTATGTAAATCTAATTTATATTTTTGGCGATGCAAAGTCGTTACTGTTGATTCTTAGATAGGATACTTCAAGGAATAATATCGAAATAGAAATCCTTATGTTCTCAATTTTACATTTGTATTTGTTACATTGCTGTAGATAAGGCTAGTGGTCAATACTGATTATCGTTAAATACTCATTACTCAGCTCGGATACTATTTGTAACTTATACCAAAGAAATGTTTGTAATAATCAATTTAACATCTTTAGTACAAAGTGTGCCACCAAAAGACAAAATAATGTAGTTGTCGGCAACTACAGACAACTGTGTTCTTGTAAGACTTGTTATTATTTATAGTATCGCTTATTCTAGTTATATCTTCCATAAAATGTAATATTGTAAACATTCCAAATATTAATTTAGATATTAAAGCCACAAGAATTAGTTATAGTATCTAAAGTGTTATTTTTTAAATGTTATTTCTGTGGTAATGTTACCAAATCGATTAAGTCAAGTAAATGTATGAAAAATGAACATAAATGATTTATTATTTGTAATATATTTGTAGTTATACATGTAAACGTTGGACACTGGGTGTTCATCTTTAGGGCAGACAATAAGATAAAAAAAAAATTGAAAAAAATTAATTTCATAAGTCATACGGAATTAAAAACTAAACAAAGTCTTATTTAATTTAGATTAAAACTTAATAATTAAGTTTGAATAAAGAACTTAATACTTGTTATCAATTATGTGTTGTAAACTTAGGACGTACATCATTATCCATTTGTATAGTTTTAGGCGTAAAACAAATTGTAAATATGAGTCAAGATAAAGCATAAATTCTAAAGTGTTGTACATAAACTCATTAGAGATGGTTCATTGTGTTTTGTTTCATTTACCATCTGTGATAAGCAGTATTAATCAATTATGAATGTTGTGTCATGTTGCACGGGTTGTAGGGATCTTTATAACAAGGGCTTGAGTTTTTTTTTTTTTTGTTGGTATAGTGCTTAACCGAGATCCCACCTGATAGTAAGCAGTGATGCAATCGTTAATGGTGAAGCGCACTAGTTTACTAAGAGCCTATTCGCTCTAGCCTCGAAGACGCCTAAACTATAAACGGACGGAAAGACCGCAGCAGGCACATTGTTCCAGTCCTTCGATTTGCGCGGTATAAACAACGAGGCGAAACGCTTAGTCCGGACAGTAGAGGTTTCAATGACGTAAGGGTGTATACACACCGTAGTTGTCACTTTCTTAACCCTAAAGCCCTATGCGTCGGATTGGTCGACGTGTATTTTCGTGTCCTATTCGTCAGGGTCGTGTGTGACTGGGTACACCATCCCGTTTACCTCTACAATCCCCATAGGTGATTACTGACGAGATGCGAGTATTTGGTCATGGAAGTGCGACCCTGTCAGAATAATCGAGAGTGTTTGCCGGATATATTCGACAGAGGTGGTTAAAAGGTTTAATGATTTGTGTAATAAAGTTAAACTTCACAACTTACTGCGTTTCCAGGAATATTCCAAATCTGTCCAAAATTAAATAAGACGTTTTCCCCTTTCCTTCCACAATCTGAGGTGGAAGGGGAAACTGTCAAGTAACAGAAAAAGGATGCAAAACTACAACATGACGTCACCTGCAACACTCGTCGGAAAGAGAGAGCTTATTCTTCCTCATAGAAATATTCAACATGCTAATTGCTACTTGTTTTCTTACCAATTTTGATGCTGTTTTTAGTAAAACATTTAATATAAATAAAACAGACAAGTACGAAATTTTAATAATAGTAACTCTAAAGTAAACCAAAGGTTTTCCACTAATAAAGGAGGTTATAAAGATTCATACAACATACTACCATTCTATAGATTTATTGTATGAGATAAAAATATAGTATTGTAAAGTAAAAATATCTATCTATTTATTTCTATGGCTCCGCTCCGGCAAGAAAATTGTAGAGCAGAAGATTTTCTACAACTGGAATAATCGATCTTATTTTCTGTGTCAAAGTGCCTGACATACTAGGATGAAAAAAAGTAAAGAAAAAATTACAAAAAATAGAACCAACTTCAATAATGAAGAAACTAAACCAGAAACAACAACCTCCGAAATTAAAGTACTTACCTATTTTACATTTATTTGTTTTGGCACCTCTGAGCCAACCTAAATAGTGTACAAGATCTTTAGTAAGGAACCTATAGCATAAAACCATTACAAGCAAGCCTAAGTTTCCTGTAATTATTCAGGATCCCATCATCTCTCATCATCATCATCAGATCTTAACCTGATGACCATGGACCACCTGAAATGGTGGTCCCATTACAAACAAAAAAAATAATTTCCAAACGAATCTCTGTGCAATGGGAAACAAACTTACATAACAAAAAAATAACAGATTCCATGAAATTGAAAACCTCCTCCTGTTTTACATGTTATAAAGTACTTAAGTACCTACATTCCCAGAAAATCTCACTCAGCACTACTTTTTTGTTCTGAGTGGAGCCTAATTTTTCGTCTTCACTTTCTAATTATAAATAGAATAGCAATTAATCTTTATTTTGTGACGCTAGTTGGCTATCCTATCATTTTGTATGTAGATAATAACTGTAAATGTGTTCAGTGTGCATAGTATATTTTTCAGGCTTCAATTTCAAGCTGATTTGAAGGATAACATAAAATATTGAGACAACATTAAAGGACAGTATGAGTAAATAAAATACATGAAAATGCAGGTTTAAATATTTATTTTATAAATGAATGGGTTATGTACAAGTTTAGTAATGGCATGACTATTTTAATTAAGAAGGAACTAAATTAGACCGACGCACATGTGGGCCACGCCAGATCTGTATGCAGAACGACGTCGCGTAGCATCGCGTGGCGTGGATCTAATGTAGCTTTAGATACAAGTCTAGTCGCCACATAAAATGTATGGAGACCGACGCGCCCAGATCGGTATACATGACCCACGCGTGCGCAATGTAGTTCTACCTTTATTATTCACATTTTTTGAAGTGTTTAAAGTTTTTTAAATTAAATATTTATGTTGTCTGTCTACCAACTATACAATGTTAATGTTTAAATGTAATTTATTTTGATCAAGTATTCATTGAGAAAAACATTGTTTTTATTAACATAACTGCAGATTCTATGGCATCCAATTTACATAAAATAAATGTTTTTTACTCATGAACTGTGTACATATTCTAATACTACATAATACAACACCTAACCTGACCCTAACAATTACAAAAGAAGTATAAAAGATAGTAAATGCTTGAATTTCAGTTAGAACAAATTTTACTGTACTAGAATTTAAAAATGAAAACCCTTTTATTTTAGAACTATTTATCGATCAGATTAAAACAAATTTTTAGGTGTGCCAGTAGCTTAAGTTTTAAATGTGATACAAAATATAATTAGTACAATGTAATGTTATTTTTTTACTTCCTCGAATATTTTTTCTTACTCTTTGAATCTCTTTAAACTTAACTATTTCATGTTCTGTGCCAAGTTCATGTGCCAAATTATAAATTTTTAAAATGAATATAAAATTAAATGTATCAATTTTTGTATAGTTTATTTGGAGATTAAAAACATTAAATAGTAATCATGATGTAACATGGGTGTTATATTAGAATTGATGTAATAAGTATTGTTAATCTATGATACTCGTTTCTAGGTGAATTTTATGTAAGAGGTTCTGTTTTTACATTAAAATAAAAATGACTGTTTCTGATGTTTTATTTACAAACTGAACAATATTTTCGTTAGAAAGCCTCCCACAAGATGGACCAACGACCTGGCGAGGGTTGCAGGAATCCAATGGATGTGAGATGCACAGGACCGGACATTGTGGCGATGCTTGGGCTCCCCCAAGCCTATGTCCAGCAGTGGACATCTTTCTGCTGAGATGATGATTATGAACAATATCTTAGTAGCAGTTGATGACTATATACAAAAATTTTATTCATCAAAGTTGGCAGTAGGACATGTAATGTGAATTGCTGTCTGACAAGAAGCCAATAAATAATAGATAAGCGTCATGTACTACACCATCGTGCAGCTGCCTCGGTCTTATCATAGCAGTTGCATGGTAACTCTTAACTTCTCAATGATAAAAATTGTCACTTGTTTCCGATTCATGGAAGCTGGCATTCATTTGGTATTTGACAAGTTAACCTATCAGATACCCACAAAACGACACACAATAGTAAGACAATGACAGCGAGGTTGCCGGTTACCTCTCGGGGATTCATTAATTAAGTTACATTATTGAAAGCCATTGATGCCAGCTGTTAATCGTAGTCTTCTGTCAGTTTTTGTGGACAAGAACAAACATGAGTATCTGACAAGCATTTCTCCCAGGGTTATGGAGGTCAAATAGCCAGCCAATACATGTAAAATAATGTTATCTAACTACATCTGGTTACATCGGAAACAGACTAACATGGGCGAAGCAAATTGATATGTATGTTGAAACAATATGAAAAACTTAAAATACTACTTACAACTAGAGTTACAAAGTACTATTAATTATCTAGAAATAATTAAGGAGAATCTTATGCGACCAGCATCATAAAAAGCTCAACAATCATTCATCAAATAAGTTATTTTGCTTTTTTATAAATGAAGCACTCGCACACAAGAATTGGGTTTCACTTTGCACCACTTTCAAACTGTCACCATTGTCAGCACTCTTACAAAGAAGGTCTATTGCTTCCATGTCCTTTTTCGCTGTCTCACATACTTTTTCCAAAGACGCGAGCTCTTCTTCCTCAGCAGAAAGCAAAGCTTCCATAAGAGCACCTCTTTCTATTCTCCTCCGTAGTGAAGCAACCTCCTCTTTTAACGTTTCGAACTCAGAATCCGTTGTTTGTTCTATTTGAACTTCATCTTCAGGCAGCAACACATTCTGCGGGATCTTCAACATCCTTTCTATTTCTTCATCAATAACTCCTAGAGACGGCCCAGCACGCTCGCAATATAAACGAATCAACTTATCACAAGATTTTGTTAGTGTCACTTTATCAGTTTCATTGAGATCCAAAGATTCTTGCAAATACGATTCCATACCTTTGACTCCGTTTGTTATTTTCTGTTCAACCATTTGTCGCACCGCTATTTTGAGGCGTTGAGCCCCAAAACCGAAGTGTTGAGTTTCATATTCTTCGTCAGTACCTCCGGTCCACGGTTTGGTTTTAATCATTTTGATAAGTTAGAATCTTACTCGAGGCAATACTACGTAAGAACAACTTTCGTGAAGAGTCTTGGAAACAATGTTATGGTTTGTTTGAAACTTCGAATCACACTTTTGAAATTCTAACCGTACAATGAGTTGACAGTGACAGCTAAACTGCCGCCATTGTTGCCAGATAAAAAATTGTTTCGTATGGCGGACCTTAGACGTTTAATCTTAGGACTCTTGCACAGGGCCACAGACTCGCAAGTCTGCATTAAAACTTTCTTTTGTCATGATTCACACACATTCTAATGGCTTATGGCATAATATCTTTCGATTGTGAAATCCTCTTCGAATTTCAAGAGGATTTCACAATTGAAAGAATTGGAGTAGTTAAAATAAATCGACAGTACAATAATCGAGATGGTTTTGATTGAATCAACCACTAGTTCTCGATTGTTCTAATCAATCATATACTCACCGTGTTTCGCTCGAACAAAGGGGAAATAACTGAGCAAGTCGGACTCAAGTCAAAGTCGAAACAACTAAAAACTATTATTCTAATAGTTTATTATTAGTAGTATTATTCTAATAGTTTTTAGAATATTTTTCTTGTCTTAGTTCATGAATCTCCGACCGGTCCTATGAGACCGCGCTGTTATTGTTTTACTATTGTGTCTCGTTTTGCGGGTATGTGATGTTGCCTAGGGGTGGACTTTGTATATGATATCCTGGGCTGCAGCCTATTTAACCATCTGATGTATAAGACTATGTGTGTTAACATTTAAAATATGTATTTGAATTACACATACGAAAACCAAAAAACGCGTACGCTTTTTTGATTAAAAAAATTTAAGATAATTTATAATTCTAAAATTACACAACAGATGGCGAGGCGATACCGTGATATTATTGGCCGCACGTCAGTGCAGTTGTAAAAAAAACAAATTGGCAAACTTTAATTTAAATTTTACTTTTAAGGATGCCGGTTCCCTCACGGGTACCATTTCCTTCGCCATTCCTCTTAAACTGCGTAGGTGCCTTTTAAGGACAGCTTGCTCCTGTGAGCCAGACTCGGAAGTTCTCGAAATTCCACCAGCTACGTCATCAGCGACCCAACGGCGAATGCTATTATTTGGGAACCTGATTGTGATGGGTTCCAATTGCCATGAAAAACATGGCCTTCGACTCCCAACTACTGGATTCTCTCCAATAATGTTGTAGCCCCGCGTGTTACTAGTTCAGCCACCACTTGGTGCAACTCCTCCTCCGCCAGGACCAGTGTGTCGTCAGCGTAACAGGCCACGCGACGCCGCTGAAGAGTTTGCCGTACAGCACGTAGTCAGCCGATGTTCCATAAGGGCGCAGTACCGATTCCTGCAGAATACCGCACAAAATTTACCACCATTATTACTCTCCCTGGTGACCAGGTTAGATGACAAACCTGTCTGCAGAATAGGCCTCAATCAGACTACCGAAGTGCCTTACTAATGCAACTCTAGGGCAGGAAATTAAAGGTATTGGTAATGTCAACCTGTAAATATAGGTAATAGCAATGCAAGCCCTTTTAAAGAGTAATTGCAAATGCAAACCGCCTCGTCCCCGTCTTTTAACGAAGTGGAAACTTGCCGCACTCTAAATATGCACTAAGGAGCCCCTTTAGTCAATGTCAAAGAGCCTCTGAGACCAGGGACCCAAGCTTTCCTAGGTAAGCTGTCGGATCCACTCATCTGCCTAGCCTTTTCCCAACTATATTGGGGTCAGCTTCCAGTCAAGCCGGATTTAGCTGAATACCAGTATTTTACGAGGAGCGGCTGCCTACCAGACCTCCACAACCCATTAACTGGGATAACACGGTACTTCATGGTAAGACTGGAGTCAGATTTACTGGCTTCTGACTATCCGTAACGACTGCCAAAGATCTACAAATGACAGCCGGGACTTACGGCTTAACGTGCTTTCCGAGGCACGGAGGAAACTCGTTATGTTAAGATGGTCACCCATCCACAGACCAACCTAGGCAAGCGTGGCTTAACCTTGAAGATCGACCTGTGCGGCTGTTATTATCTAGCCACGAGCTCCTCAAGCTGTCGGATCCACTATTTTACTGTAAAGTTTTATCGAAATCCGAAAGTGGTTTCACTTTTTAATTTTATTGTGCGTACAGCTAAACAGTGAAATTCCCTAACGGAGTCTGTGTTTCGTGATAACTACAACTTACGAGTAGGTTACTTCGAGGAAAGCGTGCGTGCTCCATCGTCGGCCCTAACAAACTTGCATACTACGGTCAGCTCAAGACCATCATCAAACTGTTAACAGCAATATGTTTTCTGTGTGTGTTAATCTTCGCCAAGGTTGTTCTTTTTTAATTAGAAATTAATTAAAAAGGTAACAGTAGCACCACCCTTAAAAAGGGAGGATCCTTCGACCAGACGGGTGTTCGGTCTAGTGGGCAACAGCCCGATAAATGATTTCGACCTGTTGTATCTGATCTATTCAACCTCCGCGAAAAACTTTAATTTCGCGATGCAGGTTCGTAGTTCTTATGTGACGCCATAGAAGTCGCTACCAGTAATTTAATTAGTGATTTTCTTAATTTTCATTTTAGAATTTGACATTTCTGTAGATAAGTTTTGACATTTACTTTGTAAAGAACCCATTACATTTTTGTAAACTTTATTCTATAATATTTTCTTTTATTAGGTATTGTAATTGAATTATTATTATTATTAAAGAAAGATGTGATTTTTTTAAGTTATTTTAATTTTTGTCTGGCAGTTTGAGAAGGCGCTGTATGCGGCCCACCCAAACGTCCTTTCTTTGATCCTTTTCGTCCTGAATTGAGCACACGAATATTGATAAAGGCTGGCGCTGACTGAAAGCTGGTTCATTCAAATCTCTGTGGTTTTTCTTTAAAAGACCATCTGAGACACTAATCTGCATTGGTTATCATAATAAAATTTGACCATCAGATATTTGCTGTATGGACTTTAAAAGATACTTTGACCTTGGTGTTTGTAGCGAAGTTTCACCAGCTTCATCTTGTTTAATTAATTGATGAAAAAAACACATCAATTTTCGTGTACAAGTGTTGAAAATTTAATTTAATTTAACATGACTACACTACCTGGGTACCTACTTATTATTTTATTTAGCGCTTTTTTATTTGAAATTTTAGTCGTTGAACCGAGCATTGAAATACCTACATTTTTACGGCGCGTTGCGATGGCGTTAGAAAATGCTGTTGAAATCCAACAGCGCAATAAAAATGTTATTTTAAAAATAGTTCCCGGGCTACAAATAATATTCGAACTCTCGAAGGTCGTCTTATAAACACTCAGAAATCATCTAAAAATTTACCTAACATAACTTTAGTGGAAAAGAGCAAGAATTATTTATTTAAGAATTATAAATTTTCTTTGTTGTTCTTCAAAAAATATTTATTTCTTAAAAATTTCGATTTGATTAAATGTTCGCAACTTCGTTATGATTTTAATATACACTTACAATTAGGTATAAAGAAGCGTAAACCTTTTTTACCCTTTGTTTAAAATACCAAGGCCTTCTTTCAATATTATTGTACGAACTTTACTATTACAAAAAGTATATAAAATTAATAAAACCGCGTAGAGGGAATGAATGTAGTGCGTCATTCCATTCTCTTGCTAACTGTATTGCGGTTCCGGCGCGGCGGTTCGCAATTCACTTCACTTCAGTTCGTTCAGTAATAGCGCGGTGTTCGTACTGTGTCGACGCTTCCGTTACAACACAACAATAACATAACCTCTTCGTGGTTATCGCGAAAACTTTCACTCGGCAGGTTTCGAATGAGTTTCTTATTAGTTTTGAATTCATTGTACCTATTCGTTGTAAGGGTGAACGAGAGTTTTATTAAAACTTTTTAATTATTTTTCGGCCGCGTGTGCAAAGCAGTGTTTACAAAGTTATTCGTTTCTTGGTGTTGTGTTCAGTTTGCAGTTTTTTGTGTTTTGGCCGTGAACTTGTTGCTTT
This sequence comes from Mythimna separata, assembly GCA_030763345.1. Lineage (NCBI taxonomy): Eukaryota > Metazoa > Arthropoda > Insecta > Lepidoptera > Noctuidae > Mythimna > Mythimna separata. The sequence goes on along the minus strand of CM061187.1, from coordinate 12,087,202 downwards.
GAACCCGTCTTTGTGGTAAGAAACCTAGTCCGTACTTATTTTTGCTATTTATTGGACGATTGACTCTTTATCGAGTCGCTAAAGTTTGTTTTTTGTCACTTTTGTGTTTACTTTAGAATTAACGTGTGTTTTTATTACAGTATTATGTCATGCGTAGTACTCGACTTCCTAGTGAGGAAAAAAAACGATAGTTTGATTCTAGAATTGTTATTTTTCGTGTAATAAACGAATTATACGTTTTAAAAGGTTCATCAAACTTGTTTTGTAGTGGCCATTGATACCTATTGTTTGAGGTTTGCTACCTGTTGGAATATTTTAGGTGCCATTGCCTCAAATGTAGGCTAATAGGAATTAAACGCGGTAGCTAAGAATTTAATTAGCCGACTCAAGGCGTATGAATGTGTGGTACCTATCTCAGGTATTATTTAGATTACAGTAAATTCTTCTATTGTTCTAAAGGAATGTGCACTGTGCGTGTAGCGTGAGAAATGTTTAGCATGACCGTAAATAAAATAGATGGAAACTACCTACGACAATCGTTTTTTGTGGTAAGATAACAAGGTTATAAGGCTAGGCTACCTACACCTGCCTATCAGACCGCATGGCCAGTCCCGATAAGAGAGTAGGTACCTAAAATCATATAGGTAATGGAAAAACAAATTAAAAAATACGAGCCTTAATTCTGCACTTTATTCCAAATATAGGTATGTCTACCTACATAGATAAGCACCCTCCTAGAAAGGGATTCTCCAGGGGCCCCCGGTCAAAATATTCGTACATAAATCTTATACCAACCTACCTATCTTACAAACTTAAAATAGGGCGCATCTCCAAAAACATCCTCTCCCCTTCTCGCGGCATTTCGTCTTAGACGCGTACCTATTACCGATTTAGGCATTTTTAATATCCAGACTGCATAGAACTGTGCAGTTTGCACTAATAATAGCCGTGGTACCTACTTACTGTGATTCATTTGGCAAGCTTGTGGTTTTGGCTATAATTGTCGTTTGTCGCAACGAATAATATCACGAAACATATTCCGTAATGTTGACTTAACTACCTACTTTATGTTATGATATGACGTATGCATCAGAAAATCTAAAATAGTCAAAAGAATGACAGAACACCTTCCTGCCTACGGAAGCGAATTACCTAGGTACCTATCTAGTGATCAAAGACGCGGGTGAAACTGGGATACAGCTAGTAACTAATACGGGTTTAATCTTTCTTATAACACATTTCATACTGGACCCAATGTTAGTAGGTAGTTCTATCCCTGCCGGGAAAATCATTTGATGATTTCCCCCCAAAAAAAATCCAATCTTGGGAAAATGTCCTTTTAATCATCAGTCTTTCACCCAATTTAGGTAGGTATTTGGGTTAGGTGCAACATGTGTGATTCTTCAATCATTCTGTTTCTTCGATCGTCGTCTTCTCAGTAACCTCTTTCCACATCATCCTTCACTCAATCCTATCATCATTTCCTTAGTCTTTACCTACTCTTATAACCATCCCAATACCCAATTAAAACTTGTGCAGTTTCACAGATAAATCCTTCCTTAGTATCCTTCTAACTCCAATATTTTCCTTTTAGATTGTATCGGCTTACTACTTATACCTAATACAAATCTTACGATACGATAAAGTTTAATCTACACAGTAGGTTATCTACATAAGCACACATATATAATTTGTTATTGATAAAATACATAAGTGCGACCATTGCTTCATAACTTGAGTGGAGCAAAAGGTCATTGATTTAATAAAAAAAACACTGTGTTGAAAGACTCGAATTCTACCTTAATTTTAATATGGTTTTATCTACCTGAATTAAGTAAGGACAAGTTTTGATTTTAAAATAATGTTTTAAGTTACAACTCCAGAACACGGCAAAGACCTTGAATCTTGAAAAGAATTAAAACTTTAAACCATTGTCGGAAAACTTTAAAACATTCCATGGTAAATCGTAATTGACGAATCCATAACGATTAATGGCGAAATCGTAAACCTACCTTGGAATCGAATTAACCGAGTCTCTTAAATTTTCATTGTACAAACATTCTCAAACAAGGTCACAATCACAAATTGTCTGTTACAAAAACCTTCATTACAGAACTAATTTAACCGGCCCACGGAACGTTTTTGTCAGCACTTATTAAAAACGTCAACTATCTGAACAAGTTGAGCGCGGGAAAATTTGGTCGCGGCGCTTCGCAATTTCAAAATGGCCGACTCCCAATATGGCATCATGCATGACGCTGCCTAGCAGGTAGCTAGGCGTTTTCAAAAGCAAAAATTCGCCATCTCAGAGTAATCTGACTGTTCATTTTATCAATGCCACGCCACTGGTGCATCACTATGGACTTTACACTCCTTATCACTGCATCGTATGACGTGACGTTGAATATTGTTGTTTATTAAAACAATATTTCTGAATTTCATACTCGGCTCAAATGGCTTCCTATTCGCCTTCGCCTGAATCGTACATACTTATTTTCTTTACAATGTGCTCTTTAATCCTTTTACTCCATTTTATCTTAAAGAATGCTTTCTTTTCCTCTGTAACACATTCTAGGTACCTTGAGAACATCAGAAAATATAAGGTAGTTATTCGTACGCATTCTATTCCACTTCAAGTTGAGCAGCTTCTCTGAGAATACATTACCCATAGAAAAGAGGCGTGCCCAACTCTACCAACATTTAATTTAAAAAAGCGGCAAAGAAAAATTAAAGCTAGTGTTTCCTTTCACGTTAACGGTTTTTCTCTTTTATCAATTGTATATTGGTAATGTTTTTTATGGTGTGCACTAAGTATATCTGTTTTCGTTCAATTCATCCAAAGGTTGCCTGTTCTTTTTATTAATGTTCGTTCTATGTTGTAATGAGGTAGACTGCAGTAAAATTGAAATAGCTGAATCAGCGTCTTTCTTACTAGTTCTTCATCGTAAAAACTTAATCTCAATGATTTCAAAAGTGTCATCTTTTTTTTTCAGGTTTTGTAGTAGTTTTTTTGGTGGCACTCGGAAGTACGATATTTAAATTTAATATAATTTAAAATAGTTTTATTTCGAATAGACCTGCTTGTCCACTTATAAAACGTCAGAAGCTAGTGCACGGTTCCAAAAGATTATTCCCTTATTATTTCCAGAGGATGGTCATAAGCATCGTTTTCTTGCACCGAGAAATCCTGAAGATAAGCTGCCTCATTCATATAAAAATTCAAACGATCTGGAACGGCCTGTTAGGTAATAGCACCTCGGCTATAAATGTTATACCGCACGCCACATATGCCAGATATTATTGCAATCACGTGGATCTTCACGAGCGCACGATGTTTTCCTTTAAGGCTTGATATAAAATCTTGCACCTTCAATCTTCATATTAAGTACTGTTCCTTCTTATCGTATGTTATAGGTACGACATTCCATAGATGAGCACGAAATCTGGTTGTATCATTTGTTAGTTATAGCTTTTATGTCCTTTCCACTGGGACCATCAAGTAAGAAAATAAAAGATCATCTTTTTCCTGATGAAAATTAGCCTATGACGCTCTGGTGTGACTGTCTATCAATAAATCAGCGAAAGAATAATCGTAATCTGCATCTTGAGAGATTAGCTTTTACAAAAATGTAATAAACAACAAAAACAATACTTCTATTTGCTTAGTTTATTGGAATTAAACATTTCACGCAATAGACTGAAAGCCAACTGAATACACAAAATCCTCCATTAAATACCTATAGGTAGGTAGTTTCCTTATCTTCGTGTACATACACACAAGCTGAATGGACCAACTGAAGGAAATCGATTAAGATAATGTTGAACGCTGCGCTGCGTAGAAATGAAACGAACCGAACTGATGGAAATTCCTTTGAATAATTATATTATAATGGGAAACATTTACGATGGACGATTGGTCTATTAGAACTACTGTGACAATACAAGGGAAAAGGCAAATAATGGCGATGAAAATATTTAAAAGAAAATCACTGCAAAACTGTATTGTGAATGAAAACCACTATTCTTCATTGAGTTAGCGTCATAACTTTATTTAAACAGTGCCATTTAAACAATGAGAGAAAAAAACACGCCTGATATTCCCACGTCTTTCAGTTTCAACCCACACAGCAAATGAAAACAGTCTAGAAAAAGCAGAAATTATTCAGTTTCTTGGGAAACAAAGTAGGAGTATTTTAATCTCGATTATTGACATTTAAAGTGAAGGCTCTCGTAGGGCTTAGAAACCCGAAGCCCGTCATTTGCTCCGTCTCGACCACTTCCTTGATTGCTTTTCGACGCCATCCGAACAATTTGTACTAATCCTCGCCCGTTATACTTAACGTTGTCTGAAATTTTCCATTAAACAGACAATATTGTACATCAAAGTAAGGGTACAATGAAATTGTTAATGTAAACAACGATCAACAGTGAACGGTTAACATAACAATCCATTGATGTGGCGAAGCCAGCTGAAGCGTAGTTGTGATTTAGGTGAATTGCTTTTATATGGACTTTGAGCTAGTTTCAATTACAAATGATATTGATTTTGTAGTTTAGTTAAAAATAGCATAATGTAAACTAGACGAGGAGTGTGACTCTTAGCTGCCAACACAAAACACACAGACCCGCTATGGCCGACTCTTACCAGGTCTACAATTTTTTTCAGAAGAGTTACCGCGACTCTGGAACGTAAAGAGTAACTGAAGGAACAGTTTTTTCTGATGTTGGATTCCAGAGTGAGAAGAGTTATTTGAGGATTTCCGCACCACAAAAATGCATACGTACACCATAGGCAGGTTCTGGACAATGTGAATTATTACCAGTGTAATGGTTTCCTTATATTTTTTGTAACACTGTCAAAAAACGAAGAAACATAACCAGTGCATTCTTAGGCACTTTCACTTTTTCTTTTAAATATTTTCACCATTTCACAATGGGAATGCACATGCTCATTGCATATGCCACTAAACAGAGCCATCATAAATTAATGTCTGTGGGAATAGCAAACTATAAACTCGCAAATGAATGCTACGGCTGTCCTACATAAACCGACAATAGCAGCTGCTTGTGAGCTTGCGATCCTGTCCTTTGCAGTATTAGGATTCATAGCATCGCATATCATCTTACTACGTATTACTTCCACTTTTATTGTTGACTTGCTTCGAAGTAACGAAACATAGACAGACATATAGGCTTGTATCTGTAGGCTTCTTGCTAATGGTGTCGCCTTTTGTGCAATTGGAAATAATGATGTCACCAAAATACCATATCAGATACTAATCCGCATGGTTCTCGTGTGGATTTGACCATTACATATTTTGTATGCTCTTTAAAAGGAATTGTGACGGACCACTGAGTTTGTTTTGGTGTTTCTTCTCAGGGTAGTCAACATCTCATCTATTAAATATAAACTGACGAAAAAAAAATGGACGTGAGAAAGTGTTTTTTTTTTTAAACCTATTTGCAAAATAAAAGTCGTCATTCACTAGGTTACAATTACACCAGAAACGTGACGAACTCAAAGCTAGACCACCAACAGAGCTATAATTTACCATATCGTTAATGGTGTTCTGACATGTCCGCTCTGTACTCGGAGTTTTTCGGCCAAAGTTGGATATATGCAAGTCACACGAGGGCACGTAACAGCAGCACATCTGAGCTTACTACCACCATAAGGAGCCAAGGAATACGGTCGCCGTGGCCGAAATCGGCTAGGTGGCACCATCATCATCATTTGTCATTTATCACGTGATTTACTGTGACTGTTATTCAAGATACCAATCCGAACAGAACGTCTATCTGTGAAGATCATATTTTCTTTTTCGGAACATTACGAATTAGAGTAGGTTTAGAGATTCGAAATGCTGAACAACTTTCGTTCAATCAAAATTTCGGAAACGCATGATACCGTGGTAACCTCTCGGAGAAAGAGAGTAGAAGTCTAGCGAAATAGCATCATTCATTATGTTTTGTTGTTACTGTTATTCTAGCTACTAATCCGTACAGGTTGCATCTGTAACATTATTAGTGTCAAACTTACCTTGTTCTACTGCAGTGAGTTCACGATCAAGGTCCAATATGTCTGAAACTAGTATTTCTACTTACGGTCTATGTAACAAGATAATTAGCATACAACATAAATACGTAACAAGTGATTTGTTACCAAGTCCGCAATGTTTTTGAAATGATTTTTATCAGCTTTTATTATTCTGTTTGGAACCATTTAAATGCACGTCCGTTTTATCTACAAAATTGAACACAGGTTCTGTCTGTGCTTTTAAAACTAATTTTTGACTTCTGCGTTCCCATGAAGCAATGGTCAGCCTTTTAATGTTCCCACTGCTGGCCACTCAGGCTTCCTCTCTAGCAGAACGTATGGTCGTAATCTACCACGCGGTGTTTTCCTTCACCGTTTTGAGAACAATCATGTTATTTTTCGACACACTTGCTCATAAAGTGGCTGTTATTGCACTGCACTTAGGTATATAAAGGGGCTCGTTACCAAACTGTGACATTTTGATTACTATTATGCACATGTGCGGTAATGTAGTTAGAACCTTTTTGTTTAACCTCTTTTTTGTCAAAAAGAGTTTTAAGACAAAAAAGAATAAAATTTGTTATTGCGTTCAGTAGCATAAATTAGTGTTTTACTTAAGTACTTATTTCATGCAATTTCGTGTTTAAATAAACTATTTAAAATTTTACATATTTAATTAATTAAATCTTTTATCAAATTTGTATTTTCTGTTTATATGCAACCTCATTCTTATTTTTCTAAACCAACAGCTAGAGTAGCTAGTCTATGGCCGCCATTTTTCGCGCATGCGCGCGTTTAAGAAAAGTCAATTTTTTAGCCGCCATATTTAAAAATAAAATACAGATTTTACAAAAATGTCTACAACAACTATTTATGAGGAAAATGATGTGTGCTGTACGCAAGAAAATCTATAATATAATCTATATGTCATGGGACCACTATACAGTCAAAATAGTTAATTATAACTTTACTGATTGCACATTTACGAACTGTTTCTTTAGATAAACTTTTCATATAGGTGCCTACTAAATAAAGTTGATTTTTAATTTATTTTCTTCACAAGTGTGTCGAAAAACGTCGTATCATACACGAGAGTAATTGGTCATTATCGTTCTTGGTTCTCTTAAGACCGTCGCCATGGCTCGGGTCTTAATACCACCGCGACGATAATGACCCACATTACACACTTGTATCATAATGTACTACTTATTATCTACTAGCCGGTACCCAATGCAATATGCGAAATTTTACTGCCATATGACGCCTCAAAAATTATTTTAAAAGGAAAAAGACTCAAAAATCAACAATAATAATATTGCCTACTTATCGAGATCCGTTTGGCTCAGAATTTGCTTGCCAAATTGGCATTTGTAATGCAAACGATCACGCAACTATTTACAGTCGTCACACGTGTACGACGAAATATTCATATTTTTACAAGATATTTTTGGAAAATCTGTTGGCGACTGGCTTGGATTATGTGGCCGCGTTTAGACTTGTAGTTTTTCAAGGTTCTGTACCCAAAGTGTACCAGCGAGACCCTATTAGTAAGCCTAATGCTGTTCATTCTTCCGTCCATCTGTCAGCGGGCTTTTTTTTTAGGGATCATTAGAATGACTTCTCCCGCTCTCAGCGGGCTGTATCTCATAGACCGTAAAAGATAGTGAATTGATGTTTTTTTTTTATTTCTACTGCCGCTACAACAGCAAATAATAAAATGAAAAATTAAAGGAGTTTTCAACGAGGATTTAAAAAACGTGTGATTAAATGATCTATTTTAATATAGAGTAGTAAGGAACCCTTTGCACGGGCCGTTTTTTTATCTGCCTGTGTAAACACATTTATAAGTAAATTGAATTGGTATGTTTATAAAAAAAAATAGGATTCATAAATTCCAGTTGAGGTAAAAATCTGTTTTTCTGCAGTGTATTACAATTCTATGCTACGCATCTATCATTATAGATAACATGATTAATTGTATATCAAGGAAAACAAATTAACAGTGTCGGGAATGACTAATAATAATTATAACCGGCTATAAAGTTGCAGATCAAAATATTATGTTCACTTGTTTACGAGGTAGTTTCCTTTTTAATGTACACCACGTGTTGCATTATCAACATTTTTTGTGTCGTATAATTTATATGGGCTCTATTTACGGATATCTATGGCTCTATCAATATGGCATAGCTGATGTTACGTGATCTCACTGCCTTGGCTGATCTCACAAGACACGTTTTTTTTGTGAACTAGAAAATAGGTTTGGGTGATCCATAGTGTAATCAATACTTTCAGAATATGGAATCAGTAATGTAACTACATGCCTTTTACAAACAATTTTTAGAAATGAAAAAATGGGTGTTAGGTGTAGGTTAAAAATCGTCAGAATCGTCTCCCGCTTCTTTGTTCCTTATTTGCTTTCGTTCCAGGGCCCCAGGTTTTCCTTACAGAAGTGAACCCATAGCCCCAGAGGCTTCGAGGCGTGTCAAAAATAGCCTACAACCAATTCTCAGATCTACCAGGTACCTATACACAAAGAAAAAAAATAATCGGTCTAGCCATTTCGGAGAACTTTGATAACAAACACTGTGACGAGATGAGATTAATTACACTAATATTAAAAAGTCGTGTTTGTTACGCCTTGACGCTGATAAAGTTGAACGGATTTGGATGAAAATAGGCACATGGCACGGCACATAAACCTCCTGAAATAAATAATAATATTCCACAGTTTTCACACACGACACTTTCACTTTCCACATAGGATACTTCATTTCCCAGTAGTAGAAGTTAGTATGTTAAGAATTTACATTATAACAGCGTTTTGAAGATTTAAGATGAAACTTTATTAATAAAATAGCTCTAGATTCGTCCGTTCTAGTTTTTTTGCCCATCAGCCCACATCATGCGAGTTCGCCTCCAACTGTAAGCTTATTTGGAGTTATTTATTGCTTCAAATTATATAGGAAGGCTTGATCGGTTTAAAATTGAAATGGCCTGACTAAACATCATTTTTAGGGTTCCGTACCTCAAAAGGAAAAAACGGAACCCTTATAGGATCACTTTGTTGTCCGTCTGTCTGTCCGTCCGTCTGTCAAGACCCTTTTTCTCAGGAACGCGTGGAGGTATGAAGCTGAAATTTATATCAATTACTCAGGTCTATTGTCCCTTAAAGCTGTGAAAAAATCAAACTTCAATGTCAACGCAATCAAAAGAAACAGCAATTTAAGCTGCATATTTTGAAACTCGCAAGTACTCGCGAGGGAATCAAAACCTAAAGGGTACTTCCAGTCGACCTAGAATCTTGAAATTTGGCACGAAGCTAGGTATTATAGCACTAACATAGGGAAAAGTCTGAAAACTGAAAATTTTTAGTCACGTCACCAGAAAAAAAAAGGAAAAGTCTTCAAGACTCGATTCGAGAATGAACTGTTTTCATAGGTCAGTTGGTACGGAACCCTCAGTGCGCGAGTCCGACTCGCACTTGCCCTGTTTTTTTAAAAAGTTTATGACTCCTTCCGCTCTGAGTAGTGTCAAAATTTTACTAACTAAAACTCACCCTGCAGTTGCGGCCCTGACCTACGGTAAATACGTGGCTTAGTATACTCATTCATCATCTGCCTAGCCTTTTCCCAACTATATTGGGGTCGGCTTCCAGTCAAGCCGGATTTAGCTGAATACCAGTATTTTACAGGAGCGGCTGCCTACCAGACCTCCACAACCATTACCTGGGGTAACACGGTACGGCTTAGTATACTCATTAATTGATCGTTATCTATAGAATCGTCTGTCTACCAAGTACCCTTTCTATTACGTGATCAAAATTCAAAGGAAATCGATTCATTATTAGGTCGTCGAACCACGTTGAAAGTTAAAAGAAGTTATGAACTACTGGCGAATCCTTACAAAAGGTATGCATGATTGTTCACGTTGGACGCCAGCCAAAACAAAGTTGGTATACCTACGTCGTTTAACAGATCGGAGCATTGACAGGAATATGTTTTGCTCTGAATAGATCACAAACAATATGAGGGTCCCTTAACCTTGATTTACATACAGGAGAAAATTTGGTAAGTAGGTAGGTATTATATTGGACTGTAAAGAAATTGTTTATTACTATTATATTATGTGTACCTCTCTGTTTAGCTGGTCGAGCGTCGGCATAATTTCCAGCCGTTTAAAACGTTGCTATCGATTTATCAGCCATGCTGTAAGTCATTGCAATATTTGCACTCTGTCCTGTTATCATAACTTCTGACTTTTGAACTCTAGAGCTTATCCCCGCTTCGGACGTTTCGTCCGCACGAATCCGGTGCAGAATCCTCCCATGACCGGTAAGGACCTGCGTTATGCGGAAGGTGAGAACGCCGTGTTGCCGCTGAAAGAGGATACAAACCGTCATAATGATGACGTACTAAATAAACGTAATGATATATGAGAATGTTCATAATTCATTGAACCTACACCTAGTTAAGCTTTCATACAAACTTCGGAACCCGGACGTGATCCCAAAACAAAACAAGAACTGTTATTCAAAGTATAACAGTGAAGGAATCCATCGCCCCCACGTCAATAACCTTCTGCAAATAGTCCCTAGTACCCCTTAACTAGTTATGGTCCACATAACGGCTGCCAACGCCTTGCTTAGATAATAAAACGTCTTTTGTTACTTAAGGTACTCACTGCGAAGTATCGGTTATGAGGACTTATCCCTCTTTATGTGTATCTGTTCGTAATGTTTTGCTCTATTGATGACACTTCACCATTAATAGGAGATTATGTCTTCATTTGTGATCGACTGATCGTTGACAAGTTTTGTCGTCTTCATCCAGGAATATCTCTCTCCATCTGCCTAGCCTTTTCCCAACTATATTGGGGTCGGCTTCCAGTCGAGCCGGATTTAGCTGAATACCAGTATTTTACGAGGAGCGGCTGCCTACCAGACCTCCACAACCCATTAACTGGGGTAACACGGTACTTCATGGCAAGACTGGAGTCAGATTTACTGGCTTCTGACTATCCGTAACGACTGCCAAAGATCTCCAAATGACAGCCGGGACCAACGGCTTAACGTGCTTTCCGAGGCACGGAGGAAACTCGTTATGTTAAGATGGTCACCCATCCACAGACCAACCTAGGCAAGCGTTGCTTAACCTTGAAGATCGACCTGTGCGGCTGTTATTATTTAGCCACGAGCTCCTCAAGGAATATCTCTCTAATATGTCTTAATCTTAGCTGTAGCTTACCTACATCTTGCCTGCTAGCCTTGGAACGCAAAGGCCACTAAAGGAACACAGGGCAATTAAGGTGTCTTCAAGGCTAGAGTGAATATGCTCCTTAAAAGAGTGCACTTCACCTTCAGGGATTATTGCATCACAGCACAGTCAAGCACTAGTCTAGGTATATGGAATTCCTACTTATGTGCGAAAACTGTAACCGGTCCAATTTTAAGTAAGACCTCTTTTCTAAGCCTGCGTTTGATTTTGCTATGTTCTAGTTCTGCAGGTGGATTAACGATAACAACTGGTTTCTTCGGTTCGTCGAACTGTTGTGTTGTGGACACTTGTGTTTAGCACTTACCAAGATGTACAATTAGCGATAGGCGTTTCCGAAATGATTTAACAATTCCGATACTTATGTTTTTTTTTTCGGTTTATTATATCTACGCATTCCTTCATGTGTGAGTCCGATTCGCTCTTAGCCGTAAATAGCAATCCGTTAGGAAAATCTCCCTCAAAATGTGGTTTCTATTCATCCCTTTATATGAATACATAGGTACCTATTTACCCCGTTTGAATGTACCTACTTTTATTTTAGCCATATCATCTTCTAGCCATTGGAAACATATACTATTTTATGTATAATATATTGTTAAATACTCATAGCACAATGATCTCATCTAACATTAAGTTTTCGTTCACCGGCTAGCATTCTAGGCCAAATTTTACGATGAGCAGCGTTTTTCAAAGTGTAAGCTGACCCCCGGAGGGTCACGTAGTCTCGACTAGTAGCAGATCGCGAAGCGTCAGAAAGAAAATCAAAGCCAAATTAATGTTTTTTTTTTAAGATATATGTTATCTAGGTTACCTAGGATGACTGGTAATTAGTGACCGATAACTAAACACGTGATTGTACTTATGATAAGCAACAAACTTTTAATATGGAACCAAACCTGAAATCGCAAAAAAATCTGCTGTTCAGTACATTTATGTTCGCTTACTAACTGGTCAAAATGAGTACATTTTGACCAGTTAGTAAGTGTGTGTAGTTCGGTAGAACTAACGATTTTTTTCGCAATTTAAAGTATTGATACTTAAATTGCAATTACGTGAGATAGATACTTAAATTGCAATTACGTGTTCATGTAACGGTTAGTAATTAGCAATCAACCTAGTTAGATACTGCTCTCTAGAAGAGAGCCTGTACTCCACAACGCGGGCCCTGTGCATGTTCGTAAAGGGGGCGCTATGATATAAGTTTGACAAACACTGGATTAGAAGACTACTTAAGTCCACTCACGTACTGGTCAGAAAATAACACAGCTTGTGGAAGCTCTGGCTATCTATTGTTTCTAGTGTAGTAGATTATTTACATTTAGATCAAAGAATAAGAACTCGAAACCGTATTGGCTGTTAGCATTCCTTCAAGCTCTCCTTAATCTAGTTTTACAAAAACCTTTGTACCTGAAAATGCTTTTTAAAGGATGGTGTCCAAAACTAGTTTTGGACCGTTTCTTATTAGATTTCACTCAAATATGTAGTTAAACCATTTACCCGACCGAGGCTATTTTTCCATTAAGCTCTGTTCCCTAAATCTACATTATAAAAGGTTTAATGCGATGTGTTTTGAATCATAATCTTGGGTTTTATTAACATACCCTTTCAGTGCTATCTACGTACATACAGTTTTATTGAAGGTCGTAAAATACATTTTGGAATATTATTAGACGTTAAAACAAGAGATCATTATTTTATGATCATTTCACTTACATTTATGCTGCACGGTTAATCAAGGAAAAAGGTGGAATTTTCTATGATGCTATCTTACATAATGAGTTACTCGTCAATACGTAATTAATTTTATCATTATTATGTAAAAGGTATGCCGTCGAGGGATTATAAACTCGACGTCTATATATTCTTTAATCGTAATCAACTTTGTACAAGGTCTCCCTCATTGTAATTTACAAAGCATTTCGATTTTTTTTTTATAGTAGGGGAATCATCAGAATGACTTCTCTCACTCTTAGGCTCTTGCGTCTTACCCGTTCCTTCGTTACCTTCGATCTGGGGGACACGGTGGATACCTTTCAGATTTCCCGTTCCCCAGAGGCTTCGGCCCCACCAGGCCCCTACAGTAAGCATTTCTAGTTTCGTGCGAAATATAGTTTTTTTTTTTAAACTTGCGAAACCGTCAAATGATTCTGCTGATCTCGGAGCTCTGAGTGGAAAGCGGGGGAGGCACTCTGGTGTGTTACAGTTTTACTGATTAAAAACCCACAGTCTTTCTTGAGTCGCCCTTTGTAGAGGGCACGTTAACTCTTTCCCCTAGCACATAATTATAAACCTGCCTTGGCTTTTTCGCACCGTTATTGGGAGGTTACAGTAAAACTTGATGTAGCTAGTCTTTTTTACATGAAACGACTCACTATGTTACCCTACACACATTAATGACAATACTGAGTAAAATCTTATGGTATTGTTAATTTTATGGTGTTCTTAATTATGAACACCTATCGTCGGTGTGCAAGATTTGCTTAGCGGTATTTTATTATAGCTTATGGGCCTTTCTAGTTAAATGCGCTATTCAACACTAGAAGTTCCCGAGTTTACAAAAAATAGACATTAGCATCAACAAGGTTTTGTTACTATTTAGGTGTACAACAAAGTTTATGCCATTCTATTTCATTCAAACTCTTCAGCTTGATACGCAAGGAAAAGCAATTAACGTGATACCTATACCTACACGAGATACACAAATCTACATATTGAAGTAAGAGGATTTAATTACACTGGAAGCTGAGAATACAGATTCTCAGAACTAGAGCAATACAATAGAACGTTTGCAACCAGTGCACATGAATGGGGGCTACGATCGTGCAGGGATCAATGAATGAAATAAAGGAGCATGCTCCGTACCGCTACACTACAAGCCGCCACCTGCTAAACCCTTACCGTAGACTACATAAATCTACGTAGTTTGTACTCTGTAGCAGGTGGGGTCGGTTTCGGCTTAATCCTATGAGGTTCCGGAATTTGTTCCGCGTGCTTAGATACACTGTGTGTATACGTATGTATAAATGTTGGGGAGATATCTTGTCTGCTGAGGCGCGATTCATTTTACAAACTAAACTGAACTGTTAAAGAGATGGACCTATATCCCTATCTAAAACTCTATCCCTTTTTCTCGCTCGCACGCCTAGGCCCTTGGTCATGTTTGACTATGAACAATATAGCATAGCATCAGGCTTATAATGTTTCCACTGCTGGTACTCAGGCATCCTCTCTAGGAGAGGGAATGGGCCGTAATCCACCATGCGGGTTGGTCTACGATTTTTTGGTTCTAGAAAATGCCGGTTTCCTCACGATGTTTTCCTTCAGCTTTTTGAGAGCAGTGGTGATGTAATAATTTACACAAAGTAATGTACCTGGCTGGGTTTGAACCCGTGACTTCTCACGTGGCAACTCGTAAGTCGGGGCCGTTACCACTGGTTAACCACAGTTCTAACTTTAAACAATATATTCGCTTAAAAAAGGCCGAGCTCATTAAGACTGTAAGTGGTATTGTTCAAGTTCTTTATCTTCGAGTTTTATCGTATCTAATAAAATTTAGGGTATCAAATAAATATCGAGGAAATCCCTGATCGATATTCAATTGAGTGAACATTGAAAATTGTGTTATCGTGAAATAATATTGAAAATAAATGGTTTGTATTTATGTACCTACTTATAAAGTTGTTTGTAATTATATTGTTATTAGTTAAGCAGGTGTTTGTAGTTATGTAAATAACTTTACTCAAATATCGATCCTACTGTAGGTACCTACCCGTTTTGAAAATCAAAATAGAGACAGACTACGAAGACTTTCATTTACAATTAAAATAAAAAAGTTACCGTTGGTTGACGTTCCTAATTTGAAAAACATATTTGTATAGGCTCAAAATGCTGGTTTTATACAGTTGATATTACCTATCGATAGGCCCCAACTCCAAGTGATAATGTAGGCGCTAAAATAAATCTTTTTAGAACTTGAAACGTCGTCAAGGCTTGTCAAGGTTACGTTATGGAAAAACCCAGTCTAGTATACGAAGTTACGAACATACATATTAAAATAGTATTCGTTGAGGAGGAGCTCGTGGCTAGATAATAACAGCCACATGGATCGATCTTCAAGGTTAAGCAAAGCTTGCCAAGGTTGGTGGATGGGTGACCATCTTAACAGACCGAGTTTCCACCGTGCCTCGGAAAGCACGTTAAGCCGTTGGTCCCGGCTGTCATTTGTAGATCTTTGGCAGTCGTTACGGATAGTCAGAAGCCAGTAAATCTGACTCCAGTGTTGCCATGTAGTACCGTGTTACCCCAGTTAATGGGTTGTGGAGGTCTGGTAGGCAGCTGCTCCTCGTAAAATAGGTACAGGTATTCAGCTAAATCCGGCTTAACTGGAAGACGACCCCAAGTTAGTTGGGAAGATGCTAGGCTGAAGATGATCCGTTGACTCTTAAGCCTCTTGTACACGGCACGGTTTTACTCCGTACGTAGCCACGGTCAATTCGCCGTCCGTAAGCACGGCGCGCAGTGTTGTATGGATCAGTAGGGGAGTTTGTTGAGACAAACGGCGGCGTTGCGGAACGGCACCGCCGCCGTGTTTCATCAGTGTTGTATCGTAGCCTCTTGTACACGGTACGTTTTATTACGTACGTACGTACAGTACCCGGCATGTAAGTTGGCAAGTTTTTGACGTAGTGGGGTTAAATTCGCACATGGTACACAAAAAAGCGAATGAGCGAACGGGACGTAACGCAGTGCGGGGGCAAAAGTTGACTAACGCACCAATTATAGACTATTATTATAATACTGTACCAATCGCGCGCCAGATCGGAAGTAATTGGCACTACCTCATACCCCGCGTCCACCAAATAGATCTAAAAAACTATTTCTGCGCAGCTAACGACACTTGCCAACTTACGTGCCGGGAACTGTAGCGTGAGAAAATCGTGCCGTGTACAAGAGACCTTATAAGCTAAACAGAACTAAAACATCTCCCGAGAAGCCAAGAATTTATTGGAGTGTAAAATTTGCATCTGAAGGAAGCGAAGTTTTACAGCCGTACATAACGAAGACACTTCAAGAGTTGAGACTGGAACTACTCGTCCTTCGAACTAACGACGCCATTGTTAGTATTTGAGAGAAGCTAATGCTTCTTCAGACGCGGATTACTGAATGCTTTCCGGTACATTACCTTTTTACAAGGATTGCCTTGGATCTGTTCTTGATGAACTGATGTGTCAAAATGTGATACACCTTTTGTTAGTAGAAGAACCTAGATCTAGGTTTTCTATCTAATACGTAGCTATTTTCGTTCGGTTTTTCGGATCACAAGTTAGCGATACAGATCACGTTTGCGGAGTTTTGTTAATTGAAACTTTTTGCACAATATTTTATACTGAACAAAAATAACACTAATTGTGATTCTGTTTTCCGAGACCGATTTTCTCGGAAAACTGCATCAAAATTGCTTATAAAATGAACCAGCAATAAACGTATTTCAAATATTTAATGAGGAAGAGTGGGTGTGTGGTGCGAATATCTCGCTTTCTCTTTTCTATACGCGTAAAGTAATTGCAGTGACATCACATTTTAGTTTGTTGCGTCCTTTTTCTGTTGCTTGACAGTTTTCCCTTCTACTACATTTAAAAAGTTTTTAATTTGCTTAACATTAAACGCAGCTGAATAATTCTTTCGATAATGGCTTCTGGTACTTTTTGATAATAAACAAAAGGAATCAAGTACCTACCTAATACTTTCATTTGACCCTGATTATAATGAGGTATTGTTTTTCAAAGTGCGAACATAAACTCACTACAATAAAAGCGAATCGTTCGTTTTCTAATGTTTTCTAATCTTGTAAATCAAGCCGCGAGATTAAAATCAAATAACCTTGATATTGTTTCAGAAGTGGTTTTTTGTCAAGATAGGTATTCTAGACTTATTGCAAACTAGCTTCTGCTCGCGACTTTGTCCGCGTGGAATCCCGATTTTGAAACAAGCTTCATTGGTGCGCCGCTCCTATTGGTCTTAGCGTAATGATATATAGCCTATAGCCTCCCTCGATAAATGGGCTATCTAACGCTGAAATAATTTTTCAAATCGGACCAGCAGTTTCTGAGATTAGCGCGTTCAAACAAACCAATTTTTCAGCTTTATATAATACCTAGCTTCTACCAGCGGCTTCGCCTGCGCGTAGAGTTAGTTTAGTCTAAGCGTGATGAAATATTATAGCCTATAGCATTCCTCGATAAATGGGCTATCTAACAATGAAAAAATTTTTGATATCGGACCAGTAGTTCCTGAGATTAGCGCGTTCAAACAAATTTTTCAGCTTTATATAATGTTAGTATTAGTATAGATTGATAAGTTTTTGAAGCATTTTTTCCATTTGAGCCATTTTAGCTGACGATCATGTGAGTTCGATAAAGAGAATAAAATGACCAAAGATAAGCATTAAAATATCTTGCGCCTAAGCCAAAGCAATCAAATCGTTTAGATAAAAACAATACAAGGGAGTTAATGGAATGGAGAAGTTTGTTTTGGCGACCGTCAAGTTCATAATAAACAGTCGGTTCGTAAATTACGCTCGCAATCAGTTCCTGGTTATACCTACTTGTGAATGATAAAAGTAATTTGTGTCATCGGGTTCATTATTAATTTGTAAACAAATGGTTTAGTTTACAGTATAAACGTTTTTTTAGGTGGGTTTCGATTTTCCTGACATCTACATATTTGAACCGTGCGTGAAACAGTACGCGCTGTCGAGTGTCGACGACTTGGGCTCGGTCCGGAAGATTACCGGACCGCCGGACGGCGAGCTTGGTTATATCTAGATACTTTGAATGATAAAAGTAAGTGCATTATTTGTGTCATCGGGTTCATTATCAATTTGTAAACAAATGACTTAGTTTACAGTATACACGTTTTTTTTAGGTGTGTAATCATCAGAGTGATTTCTCCCGTTCGCTCTTGGGGGACGCGTGAGGGTGTTTCAGACTTGTACCTACTGACTAAAACCCACTCCGTTGTACCTTCTTTGCCTTTGTTCCAGGGCCCTGGGGTACATTTTTACATAACCCATGACCCCAGTTCGCTTCGACCCTGCCAGGCTCCTACCATGAATATTGGCCCCTACGGTTTTGCTGACATCTCTTTAATTCATGAATCCCCGACCGGTCCTATGAGACCGCGCTGTTATTGTTTTACTATTGTGTCTCGTTTTGCGGGTATGTGATAGGTTAAGGCGCTCGTGGAACAGTACGCGCCGTCGACGACTTGGGCTCGGTTCGGAACATTACCGGACCGGACGGCAAGCTTGGTTATACCTAGATATTTACGAATGATAAAAGTAATTTGTGTCATCGGGTTCATTATTAATTTGTATCAGAATGACTTCTTCTGTTTGCTCCTGGCTGGTTACTAACTAAAACCCGCTCCGTTGTTCCTTCTTTGCCTATGTTCCAGGGCCCTGGGCACAGATTACTAAATAGTTACTACGCCCTGGGGTTCATTTTAACATAAACCCAGTAAGCATCGACCCTGCTGGGCCCCTACCACGGATATCGGCCCCTACGGTTTTGCTGGGATCTCTTTGAGGCGCGCGTGGAACAGTACGCGTCACCGACGACTTGGACTCGGTTCGGAACATTACCGGACCGGATGGCAAGCTTGATTATACCTAGATACTTGTGAATGATAAAAGTAATTTGTGTCATCGAGTTCATTATCAATTTGTAAACAACTATGGCTTAGTTTACAGTATACACGTGCGCCTTAGATACTCGTGTAATGAATAATTTTGATTATATATTCATTTAATTGGTCATTTACCTTTGGGCTCAAAAGATCAGGGGTCAAGTAAAATGCGAAGGAAAAATATTGACTTTGCTTGGCTTGATATTAAGGCGTAGATAACGTGGTAAGGTGGCAACTGGGTTTTCTCATATTTTTTGTTACAATGATCAACTGTTGCGTTTGATATACATACTTCATAATATCAAACTAAGAGCATATAATTCAATTCAATCAAGATAAAATTAAATTGAAATATTAATAAAGTACATTATGACTATTTCGATGTTGGTAATAAATTTTATGTTTTATTTCTCCTAACTACCTACCGCCTTTTTATTTTGTCACGACGCGAATTGAACTCTAAATCGATTATGTACTACTAACAGCCGAAACCAATAACCTATCTGTCACATATCGGAGATAGAAAAACAAATGAAACAACAGAAAACATGATAATTTTTGTATTGTATCATTTGTTTTACAATCTCCAGTATGCCAAAACTGGAGATCGATAGGTTTCCGCCGTAAGCTGATTATGAAACCGAGATAAGACGTTTTTCTGAAACTTTGAGTATGGAACAAAAAATAGATGCATTTTGTACTTATTTTCAAAGGAATGTGCCAACTGCCAAGAACATAAATTTGTCCAAGGACTGCCTAGCAAGATAAACTCTAAGTTAATAAAGGTAGAAGAGTGCAGTGCACTTCAGCAGGAAATTGGATTCTGATGTTGTGTACCCTTCAGTTCAAACATCTGATTATCCTGGAGAGTTCATCACACTACTTACAAAACATAAATAGATATGTATAGTAGGTTTATTTAATTGTTATAACCTAGTGCTTGACTGCGATCCCACCTGATGGTAAGCAGTGATGCAATCGTCGATGGTGAGGCGCATTAGTTTATTAAGAGCCTATTCACTCTAGCCTTGAAGACACCCAAATTATAATCGGACGGGAAAACAGCAGCAGGCAAATTGTTCCAGTCCTTCGATGGCACTCTTTATTGCACACCATAAATAAATTATAGTAGAAACTTAAAATTCATAGGGTGTCACAAAAGACGGTGGTATCGCTAGAAGCTGCTACTAACTAAAACTGCTAAGTGCAACATAATTAGTATTGGTAGTAATTAAGTGTTGCCTACTAGTTATACTAGGTTGTACCAGATACTACTTAAATACTAAGTACTCTAATTATATTACTGCTTAATTTTGGGTACTCAATATTTAAAATCGTATCCTATTTGTAATAGTAAAAAAATGATGTTAGAAACTTAGTTCTACTATTTTTTTTTTTTTTTTTAAAGATGTGCTATCGATTATTATTTTTGCAAAATCGAAGTAATTAAAAATTCTTTTATTCAGACAACAAAGATCCAATTAATAATACCAAGAGTAAATCATTATTATTTTTTAAATAATGTCTATAGCACGACTACTGGTATTACTTAGTATAAAGCGCTGCTGCATAAAACATAAGAATGGTTTGATACATAGGCCATACATAACATTACACAATACACATACCTAGTACTAAGTAATTTTCCTAGAAATTATGCATTCAGACTTTGCAGTACACGCCGTCGTCGCCGCCATATCAATAAAAAAATATTATTTATTATGCAACTGATTCCTATGATTAAATTAATAATTATTATTTATCGTAAATGTTATTTATCTTTATCAACATTTCAGCCTAAAGACGTCCACTGTTGGACATACTCGTAATTCTTCCCCAAATGTTAGCATTTGTTATGCTGGCCGGTCCTGTGCATCTCGCATCCATCCGATTCCCGCGACCCTCACCAGGTGATTCGGCCCTAAGCCAGCTAGTTAAGTTTAATGATTCTTTGGGCCCTGGTTCTCCTGCGGATATCTTCATTTCAGATGCGATCACGCAAGAAAACTCCGAACATTGCCCTATCCATTACCTTAAAGGTATTTAAGGTTATTTATGTTGTGGGCAAATGTAACTACATATTATGTAGTTATTTACCTAGTTATTGTTAGTAAATATTTAGAAGTGAACTTGGTTCCGCTATATGCACTATAAAATCGTTGATATAATAATAATAATATACGCTTTATCATTTTTTTTTATCATATACTAGCTTCCGGCCACAAATTCGTCCGCGTGTTCATTCTTTTTTGTTATCGACCTAACCACGGACCACAACGTGGCCGCCAGGACAACCTGGTCATCACGGCGGTGCTGTGTGCGATCACCAAACATAAGTTTAACAAAAAAGGTAGCCTATGTTCTTTTCCATGTCAAAGGCCATACGCATGCGAAATTTCATCCAAATCTTTTCAGCCGTTTTTGCGTGATTAATTCATGAAGCGACCGCGCTGTTATTGTCTTACTGTTGTGTCTCGTTTCGCGGGTATTGATAGGTTAAGTAACAAACATCGAAACTCACATTTATAATATCAGTTCGGATGATTTTTCTTAAAATAGTTCGTGGGTTATTTTTCACCCTCCTGCACCCTGTTTTTTCTTTGATCATTAATATGGCAGAAAAACGTTTACCAGGTCAGCTAGTGGAAGTATGATTGGGTCGTTTCAATCAATTAGTCACAATTAGCGATAATTGATTTGTGTTTCACAGTCGTATGTTTCTTCGTAATTGAATTGTTTGACATATGCTGTTGTGATTAAAAGTGCAGTTCATTATTACCTACTTATCAAAGCATTCATCAATTTAGTTAATGGATATGTTCATTTAAGTTTCTTATGTACATAATATGGTTACTTATAATCTAATTAAAAATACCTGAAAGCAAATATAGAAAAAAGTCAATGAAATCAACTGGTTTTAACTAAAAGACTCAACATTTACATAATGACAATTTAAAATGTAAAGTAATTTATAATGTATCTAAAACTAAACTAATAATGCGTAGGTACATATGTAATGTAACGCGTTGGTTAATATGGTTTTTTTTTTAAACCAGGGAAGAAATCGATGTAACTGTTGACCTAAATATAAATTCGCCTTAAATGATGGAAAACTAATTATCGGAAGAGAAGATTTACGAGTAAGTAGTTTAATAATCTCTTTCGTTATGTGACAATAGCGCCCCCCTCTCTTTTCTACAGCAGTACAATTTATTTGGCAAGAGTCAAGTTTATTTAGTAAGACTCAAGTTCATATTTTGACAGAAGTCAAATTTATCTCTCCTTTTCTTTTTGGTCTGTTGCGATGTTGCCTAGCATTTATTGGGACCACGGATATATCGGATTTGCACACAACTCAAATCAAACATACGGCAGACATATATAGCCCAATCCTGTTTAAGAACAGACAGTTTTCTTAAGTACAATTATTTTTATGACAACCGATCTCCATTTTCAGAATCAAAGCCTTATAATACGGGAAAGATATAATAGAAATACCAGTCTGTATGTGCTTCAATATCAATACATTCTCCAAGTTTATTATATTCCGATAAGGTAATACAAGATCTTGACTTTACAGTCTCATTATTTCAGATCTAAAGGAAAATTGTATTAGAAGACCACCTGCGGGTTTTTGAGGCTAGACTGTGTGTGTGTTCCTTTGTTGTACAACAATGACTGGCCATATAATTAATTTATTGTTATGTGTACTTAAACTACCTACCTATGTATTAGTATGTGGGATGAAGAGAAGAGTTTGAAAGAACTAAGTACGTTATTGGAAAAATCTCTACGTTGTGTTTCCTGATATCTTCCTATTATTTAGGGGTATTTAAGTCAAGAGTGAATAGGTTACTTCTAAGCAAGCGTGCTTCATTGTCGGCCACATCATGGTTTACCATCAGGTGAGATAGTGGCCAAATACGAGCTTACGCATAATAAAAAAAAGAACATTCGGGATTATTCGGCGGTCCGCGCGTCATTAGAAAAATTTGAATAATATCATATTTTATTCAAATTCGAATTCTACTTATGATACGAGTTGATTATGATGTCTGCTAAGATGACGTGCGATATGAGGGATGTTAGTGGATCCTATTTACCTGTTCCGATACAAATTATTGAGTAAATCTCTAAACACAATCTCTTGGATATAGATGCTGCGACTATAATAGCAATGGGCGATTACGAGATGATCAAACAGACGAAAGAATCGGAGAGTCAACCATCGATTTGGCGTTCTAAAAAATGATCGAGTTGTTTTGAAGATAGAATCGACCGCTAGTTTTCGATTGTTCGAATCAGTCACTCTCACTTACCGAGTGTCGTTCGGTCACCGGGGTGAGACTCGCAATAACAGACCGAGTCAGACTCGAGTTGAAGTTAATCGAAAAACATCGAGATGTTGGAACAATTGAAACAATCGAATATAACCTCTCGCCATCGCTAATCTATAACCAATTTGTCTACGGTATCCCGTATATACAGAACATGACCCACGTGCTGCAATTAATTACCGTCACCGACGTTGCAGGCAAGGCTCAAATTATCTTGGTTTGTTACCAAATATACCTATATCGACTCGAAAGGAAGAATAAGCTTTTCATATCAATGAAACATCGAACCTTACACGTGTACAAATAAAAACCAGAACAGAAAACAAAGGTAAAAGACTATTTAATTAACAACGCCCTAAATGGATTTCGTTTACTAATTACAATGCTAATTTAATATAAACATGGAATGAAGAAGACCGTGCCAATAGCAGACGGCAGTATTATGCAAATTAGGCCTGTAAGCCTTATTTACCTTCGTAGTCGGAATTGTAAGTAACTACTCCTTACGAAGTTACGACACTTACAACCGAAGACTTCGTGATAGCGGCGAACAATACAATGTAAATTGTTGTAGAGAACTCCCAAGGGAATGAATGTGACGTTGATGGAGTTTAGTTCAGTAGGATTAATTAGTTTTTCAATCAATAGTCTCGCTTGCCTGGTGTTATAGAAGATGATGATGTTTATTTTACAGGACTTTCTTTGAGGTGGTCGTTTGCTTAACCGGCCAACCTTTCTTGTAGCGGCCTTAATAAATTAAAACTTCCAGCTGGCTCAGCTGCCGGGCTTTTTTCTGCGTCCTACCCAGAAGTCTCCCTGTAAGTTTATCTATATTTAATTTTCCTGCGCGATCAGAAATCAATATGACACTTCTTTTATTTGTAAGAATTATGTTCTCTTACGCTCTCATTGATGCGTAATGACCCTGATTTGCAAGTAGCCACTTAGGCGCTTTACTTTGTTTAATTTATTTCATCACGACTGCTCTTGAAACGGTGTTGGAAAATAACGTTCCCAATTTTTATAAATAGCCAATTGCTCTCCTGACAGAAGGCCTGAGTCCCAGCAGTAGTAACATTATAAGGCTGATTCATCATCATCTGCCTAGCCTTTTCCCAACTATATTGGGGTCGGCTTCCAGTCAAGCCGGATTTAGCTGAATACCAGTATTTTACGAGGAGCGGCTGCCTACCAGACCTCCACAACCCATTAACTGGGGTAACACTGTACTTCATGGCAAGACTGGAGTCAGATTTACTGGCTTCTGACTATCCGTAACGACTGCCAAAGATCTCCAAATGACAGCCGGGACCAACGGCTTAACGTGCTTTCCGAGGCACGGAGGAAACTCGCTATGTTAAGATGGTCACCCATCCACAGACCAACCTAGGCAAGCGTTGCTTAACCTTGAAGATCGACCTGTGCGGCTGTTATTATCTAGCCACGAGCTCCTAACATTATAAGGCTGATTATAATATGCCAATTGTTTACAAACAGAAGTTTGAAAGGAAAAGAAAAAGATCTAGTGTTATTGTTATTTTCTGACGCGTGTTACGTGGTCCACGTGGAAAGTCGACATTGTATCGACGACGCCTATTATGTAGGCACGTAGTACTGTGATGGAAGTGAACACGTGTACCACGGTTTTCTTATTAAAAGTGGTAGACAGAAAAGTTAGGTGGCAGTGAAACATCACGCCTCTATTTCCTGAAAGGTTAGGCAGGGATGTAGAAAGGAGGCCTGAGTCCCAACAGTGCGAACATTACAATAATGCTAATGCTAGGCAGAGATGTTGTTACTAGTTAGTACACCGACACTTCGATGCTTAAATCCCAGAGGGCGATCCGATTAATATCAACTGGGTAAATCAAACTTCCTCTAAGTTTGTAAGTGGCGGCAGTAACTGCAAAGTTGGTACAGAATTGTTGGTCTTGGTATGGTTATGTGAAGAGGAGGGATAGAATGCATGTTACTGGAGTATACATCCGGATGGATGCAGCGGAAGTAGCGTTGCCAGGCGTCCGGATAAAGCCCAACACGGTCAGGTTTTTTTGGTTGTGTGTCCGGCCAAATTAGGCTGAGTACGGCCTGTCCGGCTTTACGTTAGGCTTTTTAAAATTTCGCCATTTTTTTATAGATTTTCATGTGTTCTTGCAATTGCAAACGTTCGCAAACAATGCTTGCAGCAATGACTTGTTATTTCATTAGAATGGAAAAAGAAAACTTCCGAATAGCTTTAGAAACAAACTGTCGGCATTTTTAATCTGGTTTGTCCGGTTTTTCGGTATGAAGATCTGGCAACCCTAAGCGAAAGAGAAAGAAGCCAAAGAAAATATGAAAGGCTGCTGTTTCATTTCGCATACTTGTGCCATACACTGCGACTTTATGTTTGCTTATTTGATACTACTCCTGGCACCGAATTACCACAGGAATTACTCAGACTCTATATTCTAAGAGCACTAAGTACAAATTGAATTTCCTAGGTATCGAATTCGTCAGTGGAACTAAACTCATTCAGATAGGTAACAGATAATCTCAGATTAATCTAACTCTAATTTTACCTCCTGATTGAATTGACAATTTAAACCCAGTCTTTTGATTTACATAGGTGGTAGTGACTGGTGACAAACAAAAAGAATTACGAAGAGTTGTTTGTCCAATTTAGTGGTTGCTTATGCGTGACTGACAAGGCGAAAAAATACGCAATCCTATCCACGTGTATCAAATAAGGTAAACAACCTAGAGGTTGCTGAAACATGAGGCATGACTGTAATGTGCTTACTTTACATATACACTATTATATCATGACTAATTGCAATTTTCACGGCATAAAATGAACAGAATTGAGAAAAAACATTCCTTTTGAACTTTATTATGAAAGCCAAACCAAAAACTAAGTTATATTCTGGACTCAACCCGTCTCAGTTTCGCAGGTGTGAGAATATGTAGGTATGTCGCCGCCATATCGTATAACTCGTCATATTACAAGTAGGCGCGCCGAATTGAAAAACGTCTGGACCGATTTTTTAAGTTTTTTTCACACAATGCTAATTTATCACTGAGTCACCTACGCTGTGTATGTATTTTCTACACAGGTCACACATAGCGACACAAGTCGATAGCAGCGACTAGTGTAAAATAAAGTATTTTGAATTGAATTGATATCTGAGCAATTCCACATAATAGTTACTTATGTGAAGTTTAACTGTACGTTTCCGGAGAATTGCTCCATAGAGTTGATCTCATCGGAAAAAAATAAGAAAGAAACTTATTCTTGCGAAATACAAACTTTTCTTTTAACCGGCACTTTTGTATTTATTTACCCCAAAAATATGTGGGCGCTGAATGATGATATCCTTTGGCTTTTGTAGCAAGATTTATTTGTGTTTATGGTAGTTATTCGTAATGTGTAAAGGAATAACTAAAGTTGCAGAGAAGCGAGAGATTCAGTTGAAAATATAGTTCGAGTTAGCGAGACGTCTAGTTAGTATTCTGCGTTCAAGTGCATACTTTTTGCTTTTTATCTACAATCTTGTTGAAGTTTACTTCGTTATATTAAACCATGCTGCTGCTTATTTAAAGTAAATTTTATTCGAATCCCATCTCGCTGCGTTTCTTCTTAACACTTTGTAGTTGAAATATTTTTTTTTTAAATGTTAACTAGTGTTTGACTGCGATTCCACTGAGCAGAGCTATCGGCAAACCATCAGAAGAGGAATAGCCTTTTCTGGACAAAGAATTAGCATTGCTATTCCACTTACAATGCTGCCATGTTCTGAGCACTTTTGCCCATTGACAACAATTGGGCTTCGGGAACAGGATCCAAGCTACCGGGTTGGTCAGGGTTCCTGAGAGACAAATCTCTTAACTAAACGCACCAAGTCCAGGAATACTGTTTCTGGATCTAGCTCTTAATCCAGAAAACTCTTCTCTTTGCTATTGCCGTCGGCCGTACATATTACTATTATAAATATTATAATAGATACTAAGTTATTTATAATTCTAGTTTTTATTGGTTTGATATTGTGTCCTTAATGTATAATTAAATTTCCAAAAATATTCCCAAAACAAAGTCTATTAACCTTCAAGTTGACAAGCGATGTGTTTTCCAGCAAGGTGAACCTCCTTGACCGTCCTTCCGTCTGTCCACTACGATTCGACACGGTGTTTGGCAGTTCGTACACGATTTTTAAAGTCATCGATGGTAATCATTGTTTGTATCGCACGCGTGCTACTGATAACTGGTTTGTGTCCGCTTGCTGGCTTGCCTACGATGAAGGTTGTTCGAAGAGAGGTTGATTGACCTGTAGGACTCGCGGACACCAGATTTTTAAGATCAATTCGTAATGGTTATTTTTGTGTGCATACACACTAAGCACAAAGTTTACAGACGACATACTTATCATCTAAACTTTTAAATTGTTAAGAAGCCTCCTTAGGTCGTACGGCTTCTGTTACAAAATTTTGGTTAAACCTTATTGTTTAGTAAATATTTAACGGAAGTAGGTAATCTAATGCAAATTAAATATACAGTAGGTATGGTTTCATACATCGTAAATCTATATACACTACTAAATATAGTAAAGCGGAAGAGTTTTTTGTATGTTTAATCGCGGTGATATCCGGAATTAGCAATCAGATTAAAAAATCTTTCTGTGTATGAGATAGTCAGGATCATGAATTCATGACAAACATCACGCTTCGATGCACTGATTGGAAACAGGGACAATAAAAACGTCTGTCAAATCTCGGGAGACCACTAGTTCAATAATACACGAAACTTGAAGGACCCCTTTCTATGCTTCAGCTATGTAGACGATTCCACATTTTTCTTCTTTTAAGTCTTATCACAAAGCTCACGACAATATCGTCAAGGATATCTATAGGTACCTATTACATTGCATAGCACGTGCTCATCTTAAAGGTCAAACGCTTTGGGCAGACAAAACTAAACTAAACTGCACTTGTTTCATATGCACGGTCACGCTTTAGAGGCACTACTTTGAAACAAAACCTAATCTGACACGACGCGGCAATATCTTACATCAAAAGTCTCCGTTGGAACCGGCCACGGAGACTTCGGCTGATAGTATCTACTAGAATCTTTATGTCAACACTTTCAATACTAAGCATCAATGTCTTCTTTAACACAAAGAAACTGACGGGCCATGACAGTTCTTACTATACGTGTGGTAGTCGAAAACCACTGCCTTCTGACAATGGAATCGCCATCACAGATGTCAGATATTGTCCCAATGGAACGGGATAACTACCAACCCGTACTGGGCCTGCTTGGGGAATATTATATATATATACCTACATATAATAATATGTCTACATATTCCCTCTCCTGGAGATACAGCCGATTCTCAGCAGTGTAAACAATGTAAGGATGATTATGCTTATGCTATGTTATGGAATGATTAATTTCTATGTCCTAGCTGAAAGACATTAGACAAGACAAAGGCCTTCCCCATTAATCCTCGAAGCCTTGTCACAACGTTCTTGTACGCCTCGTATCCATCGGATTCTCGCAACCCTCACCAGGTCATCGGTCCACCTTGTCATTAGTCTGCAGCTACATTTATCTAAATTAGTTGAACAGTGTAGGTGTGAATGCGTATTTAACCGACAGAAGGACTTACTTTTTCCCTTAGAGTATTATTGCGGAGTCGTCTCCAGTCGTTTTTCTGTTGCTGTTAACCACACAGCAATCATACTGCTGCATCGAGGGCCTCGTTCACGTAGCAAAATTAAGACACGTGCATGAGACACATCTGAGCATCTGCAGCTGCTCTGATTCGTCTTTCAAAGACTTGACGTGTACTCTAATACGTGTGGGCAAGCTTCTTATCATCGGCTGCATCTAACCATTTAATAGGACTTCACGTACCAGTTTATCTCATTAATTTATTTCCAGTGTTGCACGCAAGGCATAAATGAATTATACGGAAATAGACTAGCTTGTTGACTAGGTGTCGGTGGACAGGAAGATCTGATTAGTATTTTGTATAATAAATAAAGTTAGCCGATGGTCGAAAATCTCAGCACGTGTTCGGTTTGGGTGATCATCTAGGATGAGGAAATTGTTATACAAATTCAAACTTCTGAATTCACCCACACTTCAGTTATAGAGGGTCGAAAATGGCTTCAACTGTTTGGAGAAAAGAATGGTACGACCGTGCCGCTTTTTGGCTCGACTTGGTGAGGGTAATGCCATGTCTCCAGATCTATATGCTCGTATATAAAAAGAGAAACTGTCTGACTGACATATCAACACACAGCCGAACCGGAACTAGGAACGTGAAACTTTGCACAAGGTTTTCTATTATGTCGTAGGCGAGCACTAAAAGAGGATTTATCAAAATTGATGCCTTAAAGGGATAAAGCGGGGGTCCAAAGTTTGTATGAAGAAAACTACTTTTTCATGGGGGAAGCCGCTGGTAGAAGCTAGTGAGTAACTAAAGATAGATGTATGGAAAATTGACGACCAACCTTAATGCTAAATGGATGGTGAAAATGATGTGGCATATACTAGTAATGAAATTTTTTACGAGTATGTCGACAATTACGGGCAGATGTAGCTCTTCAGTAAAATGAGTCATTTGCACACATACATACATATTGTAATAAAGCTTCGAAGGTCAGCCATGTAATCGGATAATATTAGAGTCACATGGTTTCATCTCAATGCTTTGTATTTACCTAACACAGATGATCTCATTTCGCCGTTATGTTTAATTTGCCGTGATAACAGCGTTGCCCATACATGTACGTTTTCACCTATCACGTACGCAAATGTCTAGACATTATTAGGCCCACAAAATCATATGGGTGGTCGAATTAGAGGTGGACCAGTCGGTCGCCATCCAGGGCTCCGATATGTACACCATCAAGCATTAGTCTATCCAGTGCTATTAAATCTTGGACGGTTTTCTTGAAAAAATATTGTAAGGTAAGCTTCGATTAAAGTAGTACTAATATTAAATCAAAACATTATTATTATTATGTGGAGAAATTTTCTAAATTGTAATCTTTTAGGTAACAGTAGAACCTAATCCAAATAATTATGACTAGTGTTAGCATTTCCAATAATCGAATATTTCATTTATCTATTTGTGATACCTACTGAATATTTGTGGCAACCTGGCAACCCAAAATCATTTTTGAACATAAAATGGCGCTATTATTTTTATATTTACTTTTTTTCTATACTCGGCTACAGACGACAAAGGAGGACTTGAGTCACATTCTATACTATCTTTCTAATATTTGGGCAAGTATTCGCATGTAAAATTCATACACTAACTATTTGAGAAGAGGTTCTTCGTTTTCTTGTTGCAGACTCGTTTTTAATTACTACTTATTCATATAAAGATGAAATGCCCAAAAAAAATTATACATACCATATGAAGCTCCTACTTTCTGAAGGTATAGAGTTCGTTGCAAGAATTAAAAGAAATTACGTACTTTGATTCTTCTAGTTCTTTAGGCAGTACATAGTACGGGTACCCAGTAGAGTATGGAATGTAAACAAACCAAACCAGTATACATTATTGTAAATTTTTATTGTACTACAATTCCTTTTCAAAATCATGTTCTGCATAACTTAACTACCACTAATTGTTTCCGTGAGACGGCAGGTCTCAAATATGCGTAGTATGTAACGCATTTAACCTATCAATACCCGCGAAACGAGACACAATAGTAAGACAATAACAGCGCGGTCTTATGAGACCGATCGGGGATTCATGAATTAAACGGCTGATGTATCAAAAGCAAAGATCATATCTAAAGATACGATGATACGAACATCTTGAGCACTGTCCTTTATCCTGACCGATGCACGAAGTAGAAATAACGTTATAAAAAGTTTATTATGATATGACTAAGGCATCAGAAGAATACTAAATAGGTGTATTCTACTACATGTCTATGACTAATCGTTGCTATCATACTCAATGAATATGACTCATCAACTTATATGGTTTCCTATGCTTTTTTATATTAATTTGTAGGGTTCCTTAACCTATCACATACAAAACGAGACACAATAGTAAAACAATAACAGCGCGGTCTCATAGGACCGGTCGGGGATTCATGAATTAAGCAAAGGATAAAAACGGGACCCTATCACTAAGATTCAACTGTCGATTGATCTGTTACCAGGTTGTATCTCATGAAACGTTATAGATTAGATAGGTAGTTGCAATTTTCACAGATGACTTATGTCTGTTGCCGCTATAATTACAAATACTAAAAACATAATAAAATTAATATTTTTAGCTCATACAACAAACATGTTTTTGTTGCCGATTTTTACTACGGACGGTACGAAAAACTTTCTTTTTATTGTGTATAGGCTCGTTTGACCACTGTCTCACCTAATGGTAAGCGATGATGTGACCGACGATGGAGCACACTTGCCTAGAAGGAACCTAGACCCCTAAGTTGAAGTTGTAGGTTTATTTTTTCTTAAGATTTTGGGTCGATTTCCAAATTCTGACAACATTTTTCCTACGTAAAAATACTGTTAAATTATGTATTAGCAACTGTGTCGTTAATGTGAATTGTAATTTTGCTCAGTACTACCTCGTGCCTACCTATGTATAGCTTCGTAACAAATGTTTTGTTTACGTCTACCAGACCCCCTAAAACAGCCATCAGCGGTACGGCGGTCCCCCATCCGGTACTGCCTCCCTACGCCGAATGTTTAGCATTCGATTAAGGAACCCAGGAAATTCGTCCACTGATTTTTATTCACCACACCTTATTGATCACTTGGTTCCATTCAAAAACTTAATTTGAATTCGGTTCACGGTGTTTTTGTTCCTTTCCGCTTCGTGAGTGCGTTCGTGAACGACTTTTTCTAAATTACGGAACAGTATCAGCGGTTTTTTAGGGTTCCCTAACTAAGTCGGCAGAAACGGAATCTTTATAGGATCACTTTGTTGTCTTGTTACGTGCGGAGATAATAAGCTAAATTAATATCAAATACTCAGGTCTTAAGAAATCAAACTTCTAAGTTAGCAAAATCTAAAGATAAGGTCCTTTATACTCCGACGTTTATGGCGCATTTTCAAAGCCACTCGCAACGAAATCAAAACTTACAGGGTAGGTACTTCCCGTTAACCTAGAATCGTGATTTTTTTTTAAAAGCAAGATACAAAACATAAGACGTAACACAAGATACAAAATAATTACGATGTTTCGACTCGGAAATCTCTTTCTCGGAGATCTTCGAAACTTGATTCGGGAATCATACTATTTGTACGGAACCATCGCTGCGCAAACCTGACTCGCATTTGGTCGGTTTTTTGTTTTCCTTTAACTTCTGAGCTGTTGTTTTGATTCGGGTCATGATTTGTTACGGGTGTTGGTTTAAAAACTATGATTACAATTTACAAACGTGAACTCAATAGATGATGAAACTCATCAATATCACTGTTGACTACGTTCGACCCACTGCCCACTGTGCAAGACTTCCAGTTCTTACACTCGGATAGTCGACAAGTCATGCTCTTGGCAACCATCGCCACCTGTCACTTATATTTTGGATATTTAACAGTACCTGCTATCTTTCTACTACCCTACCACAAAAAACATGATATCTTTAGTCTGTGGGTGTAGCCTACACCCACGGAGGCATCACTATCCCTTATCAGAATACCCACAGAACAGTTGAAAGAAGTTAGAATGGCCTTGTAGGCGGGGCAGGCGTGCCTCAATGTACGCCAAATTGTCATAGTTCAATTTTGGTTCAACCGAAATTTGATTGACACCGGTCGTCAATCGCGATCTTACTGTTATTGTGTATGAAGCTCCGTGAAAAATATCAGTTATGCCGACTTGCGCTATCGCAACGTGTCGTAAAAAATACCAAGTGTGTAGTGTAGCCCAAGAAGGGATTTCTTTTCACCGATTAGTCTAAAAACCTTTAAATACAATTGATATTTATAATTATAATGATAATATTATGGAATTTGTACATTATAACGATAAAATCGCAATGACATGCAAAATTATACATTGTGTGCAATTCATTGGTACAATCTTGTACTGAGTAAACAAGCGCGCAATGTAATGTGTTCATTGCGATATCACGTGTGGAGAACTATGTCTTGAATTTGACAACTTCACTCCATGGACATAGTGTTGTACCAAGTTGTAACTGTAACCATTATCGATCTATTAAAATAACTTGGTTTCTTGTAGCAGTTATTATTTTTTAAATATTTTATTATTAGTGCTATAATGTAGTGTAGTTAAAACGGTTT
Source organism: Mythimna separata (assembly GCA_030763345.1). NCBI lineage: Eukaryota > Metazoa > Arthropoda > Insecta > Lepidoptera > Noctuidae > Mythimna > Mythimna separata. The sequence goes on along the minus strand of CM061187.1, from coordinate 12,053,589 downwards.
TGTTTCACCTATTCGTCCTCGAACAGAGTTTTAATACTAATCAATAGGTTAAGTATTTTTCATTCAATAGTATAAATTAGTGTCTTATTTGTAATTTTTCACGCAATTTCGTCCAGTTTAATACAAATAAAATTTGTTTTACTTTGTGGTCTATGGCCGCCATTTAAGAATGCCCGTGATTTTTGGCGTGATATATTTGAGCGAAGTTTGGCGGCTGTATTAATTAAATTGAATTATATACAACAAAAAACTAGTGCGCCTCACCATCAACGATTGCATCACTGCTTACCATCAGGTGAGATTGCAGTCAAGCACTAGTTTATGGTATGGTGAAAAAAAATACATAGAAAATGAATTTTATTCTATTGTCACTCTGAAAGACGTTAGGTATCATAAAAACTTTTTACGCAAGTATAAACATAAGACTAGGTAATATAATCAAAAGACTATATCTTAATTTTGATGTACGCATAAGAAAACAAATTTCATTTTTTACCGCTATGTTACAATTCTTTATACTAGTCTTACTGTTGTGTAATGTAATAGTTAGCTAAATTGATTTTTCTCACAAATGTGTTGAAAAACGTCGTATGATACATGTGAGTAATTGGTGATGGCCGTTCTTGGCTCTCTTGTGGTATTCAACAGTATCGTATTCAACACACTTGTATTTTTAGCAAAAAATATGTTTATCTGTTAATATACTACCTATAGGCTATAACTTGTTTGACATAAAAAAGGAATGGTAATTGAGAGTTTGTTATGCTCACTCAAATGTCTCGGAGAGTGACTGGATCATTCCATTGCTTTAAAAAGGTTGAACAGAGTGTGCCTGAGCATGCGTCGTTTACTTTTTTTTAATTATTTATTTACATAATAAAAACCATAAAAGAGAGTAACCGAGATTACGGAGATACGGAGTCTTGCACGTTCTTCTCCATAGAAATCTACGCTTTGGAATATGTAATTAGCATCACTTCTCTGACTGAACAATTTTTTGATAAATAATTCAAAAGTAGGTAAGTAGTAGGTAAGAGGTTTTTCGGAACCAAATGTTTTAATTTTATAGTTTTGTTTTATTTTATTTTTTATTCTTAATATAACATTTATATTACTTTTTTATATAACCAGGTGTACCAATAAATCTATCGTATTGGTACACCACCTTAAATTATAACGATAACTAGTCGACAATATTATCCGTTATTTTTGAATTTCATCGATATGAATTATCGACCTTTTAGTCGCCCTAAATTGCTTTTTTGCATGTGTGATACAACCAATAGCAAAGTTGCGATCTAAGTGTGCGTTGTCTACTAGTGTGCGTAATGCGCGTCCGTATAGGTTTCTTGCCTGTAGTGGAGTTAAAGAGTGGGAGACAAACGGCGACACGCGTTCCGATACAAATTAGGAACTATTTCCTTTCTAACTTCCTTTATATGTTCTGTGAGAATACCAATACAGCGTTATTTTTTTAAAATATCGCAATATATTCTGAAATAAGAGCCTTTTTGGCCTCGCACAGAAAGAAAGAAAGAAAATGAATTTATTTTGCCCAAATGGGTAACACACAGGCCCACAGGTATTTATTCTTTTCTATTTTTAAGTTTTTCTATAAAGGTTAGTGTGATTCTGAAATAAATGTTTTTCTTTATTTCTTTCGATCTTTATTCGCCACATGAAACCTGGACTCAGTCGGCAATAAACAAGTGTGGTCTTTTTTCACGACGCACGGACCCAATGTGGGCGTAAATACTTTTAAGTGAACCCAAGCTTTTTCCTACAGACATTTGTTTTCATCTACCCTCTTTGTTTATGTTTCCTTGAAGTTCAACCGTTACGTACTTATTTGTTAATCGACTTGTTGCGTGGGTGTGAACGTGAAAAATATTTTCCACCCTTTTCTAACGTGTGTTGAAAACTAGGAATATACAGGAAGATCGATCGATGTTGGTGAAGACGGCAGATAATTTCCTGCCACTAATTGAAGTAGGTTGCTGCGGAAGCAACCGTGCTATCTTCATGTCAATCCACCTTATTGTGTAGTAAATGGCTTACAGTTTCTGATATCCGTTAGAAGATAAATGGGAATATTGACCTTGTCGTTGATGGTAACTGAAAATAATATTGTGGTAGGTCATGCCCTCTCGCACCACTTAGAGATGAGGGAAGTTAGTTTTTCATTTCACGCCCGCAAAAAAGGTACAGAGTCATAATATTCACCTAAGAAAACTGATTATTTGGTTATAGTTACATGTGGGTAATTGCATGTGGGACACATACGGCTATTAAGTTACAGTTGGTTAAACTAACTATATCACTTCGTATTTAATTAAAACCTTACTACTCACTCTTGGCTTTTGTTCTCAAAGGCTTCTTTACTTGTAGAAGGTAATATTGCCTAAGAATTCGATCCTTATACACTTTCCTTTTTTATACACACAACATTGTTCGCAAATATTTCTTCTCAAACAATAAGGTGCTGCTGTAATAGAAAAAAGGTATTGTTTTATTTATTTAGTAACAAATATCATATTTCAGACCTACGGCAGACGTCCCACGTACTCGTATATCAATCCTCGTCAAAGCCGGGTTGGGACAGAGGTCGGTTTTATCTCCAGGCATCCAGCTTCTTATTTCCTTTTGGACAAACAGGTTTGATAAGTAGTTTGTCCTCGTTTCTTGTTAGAGGGTATGATCAGTCAGAGTGAATATATGTCACCGATGTCACCATTCAAGAAATCATCCTTTTTTTAACGCTGATAGGTTTGTGTTTGACCGCTATCTCATCTGATGGAAAGGGACGATGTGGTCGTCAATGGAGTGCGCTTAGAAGTAATCTATTCTCCTTATTTTCATCCTGTACTTTTTCAAACGTCGTTTGTAGATGGTCGGTTATTTCTGCTGTGAAGCAAGCTAATTCATTATCGCCTTGATTACTTAATCGTGACATAACATTTTTTTTGATAAACAATGCCCTGTAAAAAACTAAGTGTGACGCAAGAAATTGTTCGATAAAGAGTGCCCTGTCAAAAATCAATTAGTGGCTTAATGGCTGCTGACAGTTTAATCTACCACTAACTACATACTTTACTCTGTCAGTCTGAAATTACTAAATTAACGAATTTAGCAAAATGCTTTTTAGATAAAACCTTTGCTTCAGCGTGGGGCCCTCGATTAACTGGTTATCTAAATCGCGATGTCAGCTTAACTTGTTTGTACTCGTAGTTGTACTCGAATCTTATCTGTGCTGTTACTATGATACGTAGGCGTAAGTGATAACATAATTTATTATTTGATTTTTTCCGGGTGATAACAACGGTTTGTGAATCTGGATCAAGACATGTCTGTTCATTTTGTTTATTTATCGGTCCTAGATATTAGATATGTAGTGTGTTGTTACATCATGTTTTTCTTGACTACCATTTAGTACCTAAAACGTGTCGTAAGCTTAATTATTAACTTTTAAATACCACAAAAAGTTACCGCCTTTGCTGAAATTAAACACAGAAAAAAACCATTTTCATATAACTTTCCGAGCGAAAAAGTTAGAATGCAAACACCAACTTTCATCAGAGAGGCAGAAACTATAACAGAACTGTGGGCAGGCTAGCTCGCGGGAATAAGGCAGTTATAGACATAGTCGTACTTATATTCCACGATGCGGTGGTTTCGGCACGTAATAATGGTCCGATCAACCGCAGACAACAGTGTAGGCAGGCTTTAGCAGTCTAATATTACTTACCGTATTGAGGCTGACCGATCCTTGTGTGGTACCTGATTTGTATCAGGTTTTCGATACAATGTTTTCTGTGTAATTCATTTAGAGATTGTACAAGCTAAGTTAGCGATGCCAAAGATAGTTGATGTTGAATCACTACATCAACCATCTTTGGCATCGGTATCCGTAAGATGAAGTCATTTATTAAATCTCATCATTCATACTGAAAACTGTTGTTATACATTTTTAGCATGATTCGTGAAAATTATAGTAATTAATGCTTTATTCATTAATTCATGAATCCCCGACCGGTCTCATTGGACCGCGGTGTTATTGTCTTACTATTGTGTCTCGTTTCGCGGGTACTAATAGGTTAAGTCTCAAGCGCAGGGTAGGATCGGGTAGTGTAGGGTAGCGTAGGGTAGATAGAGTAGAGTTCGGTAGAATAGAATAGAGTAATAACAGCTCAGTCATCAAAACAAGTCAATTAATTTTGTTGAATTATACAATCGTAAACATAGATTTAGATCACACTAATATTACAAAGGAAAGTTAGTTTGTAAGGTAGGTATGTGTCTGTTTGGATGAAATTGTTTACACAGTTAAACGGTACACAGTACCTACATTAACAGTTTCCTGATTGCTATACATAGCAAATAGCAATCAGGAAACTGTTTACCCTGGAGTATGTGCCCTTGGCAATATAATTTCGTACTATCAGAAAGAAAGAATGAAAAACTCATTATTTACATGAACAGTGGCAAATTTACAAAACATGTACAACATAAAAAAAAAAAAACAGTAAGAAATAATTATGCGCCACGCGGGCGATATCGCTGACAGAAGTTAGTTTACAATGTAATTCTTCTTACGTCAAAACTTGATTAATAACAACTTTTTACCTAAATATTTTTCTACTTTTCATTACAAATCGACTACTTATAAAATTTTGCCGTCGTCATGACACAATAGATTATTTTTAGAAATACTTATTTACTTTAAAAGAACTTGCGAAATAGCTTTTACTTAATGTAAATGTCGAGAACATGTTTTTTTTTATTGAATAAGAACATTCTGGAAAGTCTACTCAGGCGAAAATTATTAAGGCCTGGCGTAATAATTTGATAACAGTGTAGCGACATCTGTGCTGCCACACAGGAAATAAACTATATACAACGTCAACTAATTTACCATATTGCCTCATATTGAATCTGAATACCCTGCATCGCGAATTAAAGTTCTCCGCGTGATTTGGACATACACGACAGCTCGAAATCAACTATCGAGCAGTTATTCGGACGAGACAAAGCACTCGTCTGGTCAGAGGATTCCCCATTTTCAACAGATTTATGCCCACATAAATCTTTTGAAAAGGAGAAAAGTCCGAACTTTACACCCGGTTTCGCATACCTCTAAATCAGTATTACATAAGTGTAAGAAAGGCACACTACAACGACAATGTAAGTACATTGTGTGATATAGCGGCAACAAAATCAAATACGCTGCAGAAGGAAATGGGGTATGTGCACAGTAAAAACCTTTATGTTGGTGAACGGTGGGTTAGCCTCGCGTTCAAAGGCTTTCCCGTTTGCACCTCTATCGCTATCCAATCAAATCATGTCTACGTCGGCTGCAATTTCAACGCTTCGTTAATTTGAGAACAGGTTCCGAGTTGAAACCCCAGCCGTTTCCTAGAGCCTACCTGGCTTTGACTACGTGTAGTCTGATTCACGTAAAATCAAACAAGTTAAATATCGTTGAAGTTTTATAGTCGTTCGATCGAAATACTACCCAAAATTCGTATTCGCATGTTCCTTGAACGGGATTCTATAGAACGGCAATTTAATTGGCTTGAAACTAAATGATTGTTCACGAATTGTTGCCAGTTAAATTATTATGTATTCTACCAGGATAATGATTGACATAGCTGAATACACGTCAGCGACACTTCGATCGAACGACTTTAAAATCGCTGTCGTTCAAACTCGATTGATGGATGTGAATACGATAATGGTCTAAACGACTAAGTCGCTACGATATCGTTACGGTTTTTATTACGTGAATCGGGCTAGTGGTGTACCTTTGATCAAAACCAAGGCTTGAATATAAAACAGGTATTATTTACTCAAAGCGTTGGCACTTCCTTAGGCCTCAGTCTTTCCAAACAAAGCTTAATGCTCCGTTATCTTAAAACTTTTTAATGAGATCAGAAGACAATTCTCGTATTTTTTAAGAATCTTCGCGTTCGCATCTTCAGTCGCAAACTGAAAATCGTTTAAAATTATTGATAAGTTTTTGACATTGATGGTCGTCAAGATGAGATTACGACTTCAATCTGAATGTCTTTTAATTTAAGAACGAGAATTTACTTTCTGATGAATCGAGATCGTTGAATAGATATGATTTAATTTTCTTAAGGTTTAGAAAATATGATTTCAATACGAAACGTTTTTTTTTACTAGTTATGCGATATGGTAATGAAGGCTCACATTACACTTGGCATGCCACAAGGATCTGTTTTTTATTCCATAATATGAAACACACTCTTAAATCCACCTAGCCTTTTTCCCAACTATATTGGGGTCGGCTTCCAGTCAAGCCGTATTTAGCTGAATACCAATATTTTACGAGGAGCGTCTGCCTACCACACACTCTTAAATGATATTCAAAATACGATGGTAAGAGTTAGAATTTCAATGAATTGAAATTAACTGAATTAGATGACTACTGCTATCGATATTTACACGTGTCCCGTTATATTGACTGACCAGAGCAAATCCTACCACGCACACAAAATTACTGCTCTTTATTGAAACTCCCTCGACTGTTCCTGTTTTATTCAAAAAGCCAATGTGTACATATCGAGGCAATTGGAATACCACAGTGTCAAGGGATTTAATGATTGGTCCGGCTGCCAGTTTCAGCAGTCCGTTTTTATTGAAGAGAACTGGTAAATACAGAATGTCATGACTGTTTTTCAATTAAGGGTAACACAACACCCGAATGGCTACTGCGTTGTAATTTCCCCTGTGAGCGCCTTTTCGGTTGACTTTCTGTTCCATTTACGGTTGCTTTAATATCGTGTTTTGTGATCTCTTTCAATGTGGTTAGGTACTTTTTGTAGTTACCTTTTTGTGTTGGGATATCAACGAACAACTTCTCCCGCTGTGGAGCGAGAGGGCGTGTTAGTTTTACTGACTAAAATCCAGCTGTGGTTATTCAGATGCCCATTACATTCCAGGACCACAGTAACTCTTTAAAACATTCCTGCAGCCCTAGCAGACATAAGCTCTAGTAGGCTCCGTTAATTTTGCTGATGACTCTTAGAGGCGTGCGTGGACTGCCTGACGACTCGGGCTTGGTCGTGACCACATGACAATGTAGGTACCGAAATTATGGGCTTGCTTTTTGAGGAGTGGTTAGAGAGGCGCCACGGAGTCCTTACTTTCCTCCTGACGCAAGACACCTCAGCAAACATGGCCAGTTCGGGCTTCTGTTTCGGATTCAAGCTAAAGAAACACCTGTGTCAACATTGTGCTGATCGTCCGTAGGACACGGTGGTAGTCTGTTTGACTAGAAAAATTGAAGGAGCCGATGTCTGCTAGAGCTGCGGGAACACTCGAAAGAGTTACCATGGGTCCGTGGCCCTAGAACGGCAACTGAAGGACACAAGTGGGTTTTAGTCACTTAATTTCTGACACATCCATTGGTTTCTCGAGCGAAAGAAGACGTTTGTTGATTTCTTACCTCAAAAAAAAGTTATCTAAATTATGTATACACGTTTAAGGCCGGTTTTCTAGAAACTTCACAAGTTTTTTATTCATAGCCTCTCTGTCTCTAATGAGTAGGTAGTTACAGAGTCACAGCCACTTAACATGACAAAATTAAATACAGTTGTTGACGCACAATTTTAGCCTCTTATACAATCTAATTAAAACGCAAAGAAACAATTACAAAAGCTGACGGTTTTTCCTTATAAGCGTCTTGTTTATTTTTGTCAGCCAGTTTCTTTCGTTAACGCTGAATAATTATACTGCACTAAGTAGCTGTTCCCTGCGGTTTTATTCGCGACTTTTGTTCGACACTCCTGTGGGTCATAGCATGATGTGGAATTTTTGTCTGTAGCTTTTCTCGAAGAATTGGTTTATTATCACCCACTTTGATTTCAGTCGAAGGATGTCCACTGTTGAACATAGGTCTCCCTCAAGTTACGCCACAACGAACGAAATGGGCTATCCAACATTAAATCAAATATTTTTTTAAATTAATTTCTGAGATTAGTGCGTACAAACAAAATAACCAACTCTTAAGCTTTATCATTTTGTTTTGAGTGTTTAATTTATTTCGTTGGAAGTTTTAATTAGAATAACGTGAGTTTCTACTGACTTTATCCTAATTAAAACTTTTATTCCGTTTTTTGACTTAAAGTATTTTACCTTTTGTGTCCTTGCTTAGCCTTTCCTTAAATATGTTAAGCTCAGCTTTCAATCTAAACGGATACAATCGCCATATTGTCAATAGTAAAACAATTAGCTGAGTTTCCAGTTAGCGTTATTAGCCGAGAGTTCTTCTACTTTTGAAAACGTATACATGACATTGAAGTCTACCATTTAACGTCAACGTAGATTTCTTATTACATAATTAACATAAGTGTTTGACAGGTACCTGGACCTGACAACTCAGTGCTGCTGGTGAATGCCATTTTAGACAACACTCATTAGCTTAGGTGTTTAACTATTCGTCCTTTTAAAATTACTTTTCGAAAGTAATCTTAAACTCTTTCGTCTACAAAGTCAGATCAAACAATTTCAGTGGGTTCATAGGTTGAAGTTCCCTATTTGTAAATCAAAACAGCTGACGTGTTTAGCATAACGCAATCCTATCCACCAGGTTGCCTCCATTTCATATGAATTTCAGTCTACCCAATGCCTCGGAAACGTCTGCCCGAAGAATGGTAATGGATTCTTTTCAAAATACAACGCTTTGAGGTTGAAATTTATTCAGATTCCTACGCTTATTATTTCCATTCGAGTTAAAAGTCCGTGGGGTGCTGTTCGTTTGAATTTCAGTTTTAGTAATAATGAATTTTAAAGCGAAAATGAAAATGCCACAAGTGAATGCGTAAGCGTCGAATCGAATTTTAACTTGACCTGTGACGTGATTATTTCGTTTCATTTTGAACTATTTAATGAGGGGCTGTGAAATTGTTGGAAAGAGAGTTACCGTATCCCTGGAATGCATAGGGAAAATGAAGGAATCCCTAGTTCTAGTTAGTAAAAGTATGACACTGCCTCTCGCTTCATCCCGAGCGGGAAAAATGATTTGATAATTTCCCACCTCAAAAAAGACTATTCAATGAAGTTATATCAGAGTTCTCAGACCTCTCCAGGAGAGGGAATGGGCGAAAAACAACACGCGGGCCGGAGCGGAATGGTGGTTGCCACAATCATTTCTTTTAGTTTTTGTAATAGAGATGCATTGCATGTCTCCAGTCTTGCCATGAAGTAGGTACCGTGTTACCCCAGTTAATGGGTTTTGAAGGTCTGTTAGGCTGCTCCTCGTAAAATACTGGTAGGTATTCAGCTAAATCCGGCTTGACTGGAAGCCGATCCCAATATAGTTGAAAAGGCTAGGTTAGGTAGATGATGATGATGATTAGGAGATGCATTACATTGAATGGGATTTATTGTATTTAGAGTGATATATTGAGTGATTATCAAGAGTTTAAATCCAAAAAAAATATTATTCTGTCTATCTTACAGTGACAACGACAGGTCACGGAATCGCGCTATGAAGACTAAGTGGGCCGACCCTAAATAAATGATCTAGCCACGAGAACAGTCTATCTTACAGTGTGTTGTGCAGGGTTAAGACTCAACGGACCACATCATCATTATCTGCCTAGCCTTTTCCCAACTATATTGGGGTCGGCTTCCAGACAAGCCGGATTTAGCTGAATAGGTACCAGTATTTTATGAGGAGCGGCTGCCTACCAGACAACGGACTACAAAAAGAATAAAATATACGGGAGATAAAACTTACACTTTATTTAATTTGATGGACAGTTCATCACCTAAAAACTGTAATAAAACGCGAAACAGTTCGTAAAAGTCGTCCATTCCAAACATTGCATCGCCAACACTGAACAGGCGATGTTCGCAGTTCCAGGGCCGCCGGCCGTAACAAACTAACAATGAGTTTAGTAAACATTAGGTGCAGGAGTTCATTTTATCACCAGTTTCAAAGACGGACTAACGTGTTCTATAGTTTACATCTGCCTAGCCTTTTCCCAACTATATTGGGGTCGGCTTCCAGTCAAGTCGGATTTAGCTGAATACCAGTATTTTACGAGGAGCGGCTGCCTACCAGACCTCCACAACCCCTTAACTGGGGTAACACGGTACTTCATAGCAAGACTGGAGGTCAGATTTGGCTTCTGACTATCCGTAACGACTGCCAAAGATCTACAAATGACAGCCGGGACCTACGGCGTAACGTGCTTTCCGAGGCAAAGAGGAAACTCGTTATGTTAAGGTGGTCATCCATCCACAGAACAACCGTGGCAAGCGTTGCTTAACCTTGAAGATCGACCCGTGCGGCTGTTATACATCGCCATCACTGAACAGGCGATGTTCGCAGTTCCAGGGCCGTAACAAACTAACAATGTGTTTAGTAAACATTAGGTGCAGGAGTTAATTTTATCACCAGTTTCAAAGACGGACTAACGCGTTTCAAAGGTAATAAATAACTTTGTAGAACTTTTATGTTCTACTAGCTGACTCGGCAAACGTTGTTCTGCCATATAAATTATGTGTAACATGATTTTTTACACCTTGTGTCCGAAAAACCCAAATATCTTACGGAACCCTATTTTTTTTTCCAAAATAAAATTTAGCCTATGTTACTCGTGGATAATGTAGCTTTCGAATGGTGAAAGAATTTTTATAAACGGTCCAGTAGTTTTTAAGCCTATTCATTACAACCAAACAAACAAAGTTTTCCTCTTTATAATATTAGTGTAGATATACAAACTACACCCGAACCATACTATAAGTATAGAGATACCTACGCTATTGTAGACCTTGAAAAAGGTTTCGGTTGAGTTGCTCTGCACCGAAAAGTCGACAGAAGGTGATTTGCAAATATTGTATGGTTAGCTGGTGCCCGCAACTTAGTCCGCGTCCACTAGTAATAAAATTACCATGAGTCACAATTTCAAGAAGATCCCTGATTATATTTCCTAAACTTAAAATAGCCAAACCAGTGTAGTGGTCCTTCAATTACTTAGTAATAGCGTCCTTCCTTTTGTGCTATGATTTCCCGATCCAACCACAGACCTCTCCTACGATCCTTTGGTGGGTATCCAACCATCATTTCCCGCCCTGGTTGAAGCGAAAGAGAGTGTCAGACTTTTACTAACTAAAACCCAGTATTCCTTTAGTTGCCTTTTCAAGATAGCTATGGTAACTCCGTTGCACAATCGGTAGCACTCGCAGGCGTCAATCCTAACTAGCCCTCCGTCAATTTTGGTTGACATCTCTTTGAGGTGCACGTGGACACAGCCTTTGACCCGGGCGGACAGCACGCTACCCATTGCTCGTCGTCCGAAAGCCCGCCAGGGCATAAAACCAGCTGGATATTAATTTGCCAACACTCCTACCTTACCCCAGTTAATGGGTTGTGGAGGTCTGGTAGGCAGCCGCTACTCGTAAAATACTGCTGAATAATTCATTTCAAGTATCCAGCTAAATCCGGCTTGACTGGAAGCCGACCCCAATATAGTCGGGAAAAGGCTAGGTGATGACTCCTCCTACCTTACATATTCACTAGTTTATAAGCAGTTATAATTAGCGTTATCACGACTAAGGTAGATACAGTTACTGTTAATGTGTGTTTACTCGGTTTATGAGTAAACTTAGATTATTGGCTTCCCGCCTACATTCGTGTGCTAATTTGCCAATTGATTGAGTAAACGGCACTGGTGTCTTAATTAAGATAATATTGGTTTTCGATCAAGAAGTTGGGCCTTAGGAGTTGAACCTTAGCAGCGCCGAAAGAAATTTGAAAAGCAGGTTATGAACGTGGCGTTTTTTTCTGTAGGAAGTAAAGAAAGATTTTTTTTATATAAAAGCAGCTGAATGATATTTGTGATAATAATAACTATGTCTATACTTTTCAATACTCTTGTCGAAATCCTGCTTCTTCCCTCACTGTTTCAGGCTTGCAATGTAACTTATTTCGCATTTGCGCTGAAAAAAGCGGCGAATATACAGCCTCCCACGCAATGATAAAAAATTAAAATGTATATTAAAAAAAAAAACTCAAAAATGTACCTACTGTTTTTGTTTCTCATAAGTAAAGATGGTCAAAACGAGTTCTAATCCCACGGATAACTTTTTTAAGAACTGTAGTTTATCTATACCTACTTGGACCTATCTGATAAACCTCCAGAGTCACTCTCCTCTAAAATTGTTTCCACAGAAATATCGCATTTGATTGTAACATTTAACTGATGCAACAAATTACCTATAATTATTTTGTTTTGTTATCATTAACCGGTTAATCCTAACCCGAGTTAAAATAGAACTGTGTTGCCGTATTTAGGTTAAAACCGCAACACCTGTTCAAAAAGCTCGATAATACAAAACACGTGATGTGAAAACCAGGATTATTACCAAGTTGATAAGATAAAATAAGCACATAACATCATGCCTATTGTTTGTTATCCCCGGAGGAGTGGGCAGAGGAAAAATATTAATAACACCTTCGGGCCTTATCAACAGGTATATCTATCTAAATGAGAGTTGTTACTTGAAGCTTGATCAGACCACGCAGATTTATCCCAGCGTCGTAACGCAAGTAAAGTTGCTTGATTCAATCCTTGTAGACAGTAGGTAGATGAAACGGACAATCAATACATGCAATAATATATGCATATGATAGCAATCAATATATGCATGATTTGATTCCTCCATCTCCTTTACACCATCGGACAAACCGTCGTCGTACGGCGAGTATCCACCCTTACGTTGTTGAAACCTCTACGGTCCGCTTTGTCTTGTCGTTTATACCGCGTACATCTAAGGACTGGAACAATTTGCTTGCTGCGGTCTTCCCGTCCGATTATAATTTGGGTAGCCTTGAAGACTCAAGGCTAGAGTGGGCTAGGCTCTTAATAAACTAGTGCGCCTCACCATCAACAATTTCATCACAATGGTTGGCTTAGTTTACAATCCGCAAGTTTCCACCAAGGTGACCTCTGTTTGGAGGCTGCATTACATCAATGTGGCCCATGCTTGGTCCCGAATGTCAAAGCTACAGCGCCTTACATTTTTTTTTGAGGTGGAATGTTATCACATGTCTCCTTTCGCTCTTGATAGAGGGAGAGGAAGTGTCAGATTTGTATTGGCTAAAATCATCTCCGAACCCGCTCTTTGCTTTCCAAGACCGCAGTGACTCTTTTGAACAATCACTACTGGGACTCAGGCCTCCTCTTTTAAGGAGGGGGCACAGCCCCGTTGGTGCATGTCACATGTCTTCGAACTTTTGGTTATTAGTTTAATATTTTGTAAATATGTAAACTATTTTTCAAAAAATACACTTGATGTTTTGGATACTGTGCAATTTAAAACAAATTAAGCCTACATCTATTTTGAACTATCGCGCTGATCGCGGCATTTTCGACGTCGTCAGATTTTTTTGTGCGGCCTCGATAAATATTAATCTAAGTATGGGTGATCATTTGTTACAAACACTGATTATACTGGATATACTAGAAAAATCCGCCTATACCTACTATTTGACAAGATTTTAGAGGATCGTAGCGCTTTGATGAATTAATTTGTAGGCCATAAAATCATCGAACCATACGCGCCTCTATGATAAAAAAAATAAATATTTATTAGCTACAGAGCAAACGTGAATATAAAAATTATAGAAATCCTTCCTTTGAGAACTACTCACATATGTACTATGTAGATGTAACGTAGGAACATAAGCTGAAATTAAATTTTGATTTCGAAAATACGCTGCAGTACTAACATCTACTAAAGGACCGATGGTCGAATCCTTGACAGCAGAGAGCGTCCTTTATGTCCTAGTATACGGATTCCATTTTGTTTTCATTAGTTCAGATTCACGGTCTTAGGACACTAGGTAAAGTTAGACTGGATGCTGAAGGTTGACAATCTAGACTAACACAGATTTTCAGCTAGCCAGCCAGCTAGAAAGACCCTGTAACATAACTAACTTTCAACATTCCCACTATTAGAACATAAGCCTTCTTTTGAGAGGTGGTGGGTCATAATCTACCAGTTGGCGGTAGTTACATTTTGTCTTTCAATTTTCGGTTCTAGGATATACTGGTTTCATCACAACGTTTTCGTTAGACCGTTTTGAGAGAGTAACAAATTATAATTCCTTGGAAAGTCTTTACTTGACTAAGCCCTTGGAGAAATTTTCCTTCGACTATGAATTCAAGGAGGTGGTACGCTTTAATTAAATTTTACGTACCTACTTTAACCTATCAATACCCGCGAAACGAGACACAATAGTAAAACAATAACAGCGCGGTCCAATGAGACCGGTCGGGGATTCATGAATTAAACCTGAAATCATGTAAGTAGTGTATCACGTCAAAATGAACGCTATCTCTGTAAACACTATTGTTTACAACATGTAAAATAGTTCGTCATTCATTAGAACTACTACGTTTCACAATATAATGTAAATCAACGGTAATAATGTTAGAGTGTGTGAAACAGCCTTTACCGTTGTTTGTGCTAAAGAAAATTCTGAAAAGGAAGACGTATTTTCAATATTCATGTGTGAACGTATGACGTTGTTTTGTTTTCACACTTGGCTTTATTTTATGAAATGGCTGAAGCAAACTGAAAGCTACAGGTTCGAACTCTCTGGCTTGGAGTATCAAAAATTCAGGCAGCCATCTGTTCTGAAAAAATCTTACTATGACGTAATGGCCTGGTTAATTATTACTATTATTGTAGTTTTTTTCACGGTATGCCAACTTAAATTATATTTGCGGTAACGACATACTGTATGTATTTTCACAACTATTTTCATTAAAACCATTCTAACTTAGAGATAAGGCCAGACGTCTAGTTGTTTATTAAAATTACACATTATAGCTCTTCTCTAACTTACAGACTTATATTCTTGGTTTTAACGAGTATAATTGTGAAAATTCAAACAATTAATTAGGTACCATAAATCTACATATATTTTACCTAAATACCATCGGATATCGAACTGGAAATTGCAAAACACCTAGAACATTCAGTTGAACTCCCACCTCAAAAAAAATCGAGTTAATGTCGCCAGGTCGTAACCGCTATTAAGTGAGCACCACCGAGCCTATAAACCTGCTACATTTTACGAATGGAAACTAATTTTCCAACCATGTCTGCTAAAATTTACAAGGTGCTAATTTTCTAAATTTAACATAATTTTCGCACAAACGCGAACACAATCTGTCGTACCAGTAGAAGTCGTTAGTTTATACAATTACAACAGTAGGTGTGTACATAATACCGTTTTGGTACAGTCAACTACAACAATATGTAAAATGTTCATGATTATATTCCACTGCTTTCACGACAGCGAAAGAAAATAGAGATAAGTTCAAAATGTGATAGAAATAAGTCAATTATTAAGTGCTTACGAGTTTATATAAGTAATCATATTTTTTTTCCTTGGTTTTTTTACAGTTTTGGTTTCTTTTTGTACCATTAAACCAGATTTGTTTTGTATTGGAACTTACATTCGTATAATCACTAAAACTAAAATAATAAATCAATCAATACTAAAGACAACTTAATTGCGTTTATACAGAAATTCAAGTAACATACACCATCATTGTAGGTAAAAAAATATGTGTGAAGTATGTGTTGTAAATCAGTCCAAGATTGAGACCATTGTACGTAAAGCACATCTCATGATTTCAATCAATATTTTTAGTAAAATCGCAGCTGAAAGTCACAGATTTATTGTATTAGAAGATGGTGTATTAGATAATGGTCCTCATAATAATTCTAATTAATATTTTTTGTGAAATCACAGCTGAATGTCACAGATTCATTGTATTACAAGATTATAGGTCCCTACTTCATTTTTGCCCTTGACTGTACTACGTATATTGACACAAACTCAATGTTAACCGCTTCGGTCTCCTTCGGGCATGACGTCACAGTGGGAGAGGACCGTGTTTTAGCGTAATGACCCAAAAATGTAGGAAATTCACCGCTTCCCGCCCCCGATAACTATTTAGTGGTTGTAAATGTCCTTTTTTAAGAGGACAGGAAAGGAGGTTTATGGTCCAATGGGGTTTTAAGTACGGTTGAGGAGTAGGCGGAATTTTGTTCTTTTGTTTTGTGTGAGTAGTCCTATTAAATTCAAATTATTAATATTCCACACGACGTCATTTGAAAAAAAAAGGAAATAAACAGTTATTTCATGAATTTGTATTTTTTTTGCAACAGGTAGGTATAGAGTTACTTATTAGGAAAACATATTCTTTTGTGCGTCAAACTCAATAGGTAATCAACATTAAAAAATATTGAATAAGTGATTACCTATTCATCAGGTATATTGGATCTAGGTCGATAAAGAAAAAGTAATACATCTGAAGTAAAGTAAATTTTATTTACCAAAACTATGTATTATTAACAATGTGAAATAATAATAACAATGACCTTGTTCTCGATGCTATTATATGTGTTTTTAAGTATAAAGTAGATACCTACATAATATTAAAGTATACAGTTATACACCTACTATGAATAAATTAATAAATAATTAGTGTAATTCAACTTGGGCTATGATCGCGTAACATAGAGATGGAAAGGGGATATAGAAGGCATTTGCCCAGCACTGGGACATGAGTGGGACACATTAGGGAGGCTAAGAAAAGTCAGCATATCCATTATCCAATACCCACGCTGCACGCGCATTTTATCTATTTTCATGCAAGTTTGAAGAAAACTCGTTACTAATCAAAGATTTTTTTAGCGTTCCTTACCCAATGGCAAAGGTACCCTATTAATTCATGAATGTTGAATGTTTTACTATTGTGTCTCGTTTTGTGGGTATGTGATAGGTTAATAAGCCTCTTCTCTGTCCGTCCGTATCTCTGTCAGTGGGCTGTTTCTCATAAACTGTACGAGGTAGAGAGTCCGAATTTTCACAGATTGTGTATTTCTATTGTTTGACTATAAAAATTAAAGTACAGTTACAAATTAAAGGAGGTTTCCATATCACAAGCATTCTTTTGTCGGCGTTTTTTGCTGAATTTTATTATTGTAGTACGGAACTCTTCATACGCGAGTCCGATATGCACTTGGCCAGTGTTTTCAATGAACATAACCTTTGGTTTATGACATCAAATGCGTTTTTGCGCATTACACAATATGTTTATCGTCGAATTGCTATCGCAGATTAATTTTAAACCAGGATAATATAAAATTGTTATTCGATAGCTGGGATGACGTAATATTTTATGTTACCTTATTATAAAATCAATAATATTTTGGTTGACACTGTAACACTGGTTACTGATTGACGTCATCCGATGGCGTTTTTGTATTGATATTATGTTGGCCTTGATTAGCTGTGTTATCACAGATCGCACTAATATTATAAAGGCGAAAGTTTGTATGATGTTTGTTACTCTTTCACGCTCTAAACATCTGAACCAAAAATGAAATTTAAAATCATTTTCCTTTGGGATATTTTTTACTTTCATTCGAATGAAGCTGGTACAACCAAAAGCTAGTGTACAAAAAATCGCAACGTTTTATCGTGAAAAAACAATCACACTTCACAAAAAGTCATAAAATAATGCGATGTATTATAAATATTTATAGAACATCGAATTAGTTAAATTTGGGACGCCCGCTCTGTAGCCAAATAGACATCTCGATTCCAGTGGCCCCACAACATAACAATAGGTACGGTAGGCCACCCTGTAATCAAACACAGATTGTGCCGGTCACGAAGTTAACAGACAACTTCATGGGATTCTTGTAATTAATGGCAAATTGATTTTCCAAGAGTTTTCCTCTGACATTAGGTACTTGTATGACATGCTTTTATGTTTAAATGATTTTATTTATTTTCAATGGATTGCCATTATTTTTTTAGGTGGGAAATAATCATAATGACTTCTCCTGCTCTGAGCGGATACGGACGGGCGTGTCAGACTTTTACTGACTAAAATCCACTCCTGTTCCTTCTTTGAAATCGTTCCGAAATCGAATCGAAATCTAACTGTTAGATTTCGATTGGTACACTTGTAGGGGTGATAGCAAATAAGCCTAAATCCGTTCTGACTCAAAGTAATATAACTCCTGCACACGCAAGGCTTCGCAAAATTTTCCGCTTTGCGTATGGTCTTTAAGTTATAGGCTTAATGCTACTAAGGCTGCTATTTCTATTATTATACAAAAAGGAATTCTCATCTGGTTTGGATGGTTAAACATTCTTCACGAATTTACCAAACCTCATTCTGGGTCATGGATTATGTTACAGCTCACTCCGCCTCACAATATCATTCACTCATTCATTCCGCGTCAAGCGATAGTCTGAAAAAAAAAGGGGAAAAAAATTATAATTACAGAATTGTCTAAACTACTTGGTCTTAAATTAACCCTAGTGTAGGTACTACATACGAGTAATTATTGTCAAAATATACAGATAGACAAGTTGGTTTGTACTTGAGAAAAACAAAATAAAAATAAACAGCCGGTTGTACAGTCTCGTCTAGTGTTATTGACAGATATCCGATCCCTAAACTATCTACTACGTAGACCTATTTCTTAGGAGACGGAGAAATTTCTTTGTTTTTTTCGACATAGAGGTTCCGGAGTGAAATTCAATCAGCGAAATTATTATCCGGCCCAAGAAACCAATACATGTATGGGATTGATATGCTCTACCGAAATGTCACTTGGCCATGGCCAATCCTTTACTTTTGTAACGGAACGATTGCTAATACAATATATTTTTTTCTAGAGCAGTGTTTCCTTAACCTTTTTTGATAGTGAACACTACAAAGAGATCAGAGGCCATACCACGAGCTCTTAACGCGATTTTTTTACAACCTAAACTGAACTGTAAAAGGGATGGATGGTGGATATAGCTACCGCCCTCTTTCTCACTCGCATGACTGATATTTTAACACATCATGATAAGGACCCGGAAGTCCAAAAGCAAAATTCGTTAATTAAATAAAAACTTATTTCATATACTTACAAATTTATGTATTCTTTAAAATCAAAAGTAACGCGCATAGTCGCTCGCAGAAAACAGCCTATAACTACCCAGAAGCTTGAAATTAATGCGCATTAATATTACATTTGAATTGGAAATTTGAAACATTTGTCAGAATATATTTAGCTCTTACGGACCACTAGTGGTCCGAGAATCACCACGAACTTTGAGGACCACTACCTACTCTAGAACCCCAGTTCAATTCTCCGTACACTTCATAATATTTTGTATTTTCGAACTGAGATTTTCCGACTGTTTATTTACAAACACTTGTCTTACTGAAACGTGACTTACGATTTCCGTTCATCGTCAATTCGATTTACTGTTCCTAGGATCGTGCAGAAACGTAATTTTCCTTAATGTTTTCTTATTACAAACACGTGTTTTTGTGACAAAATTGTTTATATTATACTGTTGTCTATTTTTTCAAAATTACTGCTCGCTCACAGTCATGTGGCCTTGTTTTTTCTATAAATATTTTCGCCTTGACCACTGGTTATTTGTGAATTCAGATAAATATGATTACAATTTAAATGTATGAATTATGAATATTATTCTAATATTAGTCGACTGATATCCTTTCCAGACACATTATAAAACAAATTCCTCCTTCCAAATACATATGTTTGTTGGTTCGTGATTCAATCTTTCGAGTAGGTACCCGTAATTAGAGACATAATAGAAAAACAATAGGCGTGCGGACGCCGTCGTCCGCTCGGGGCTCAACAGATTAAATAAAAAACTACCGAACAGATTTTCATGCGGTTTTTACCAACAGACAGAGAAATTCACGACCAAGGTTTAGATGTGCAATACATGCATATTATAGTAGAGAAAAGCCAAGAATTTCAAAGTTTTCTAACACTCGTGCGGAACTGGTGCAGTATTTGCTTCGCTACAAGCTTTTAATTCTTTTATGCCCAGTCGAGAGAATATTTTCTACAGCTACAATGTTATTGATAATAATGTAAGCTTAGTACAAATCCAATTTTGCTCCCAATCCATCAGTTTCTATTCCCTGGGAGCTTGATTACAAATGTCGGCTGGACTAAGTGTGATGATAAATTGGTCATTATGAAGAGTAATTAGAACAGTTGGTGTTTATATGACGTTGCAGTGTTTGTGAGTATATATGGGTCTCCAGAGTATAATGTGTGTTTTGACTATTAATACCTAAATAATCCATAAAAAAATTGCTTTGAAAATTTTATAGGGTGAGTTCTAGACCGAGTGAAACTACAATAATAAATATCTACCTCTTTATTATTTTTTCATTAAGATGTCATCAAACAACTTCTGCCGCTCTAGTTTGAGGGCGTGGTAGTGCCTGTATTTTACTTACCGCCTGTGTTTCTTCTATTGCCCTATGCGTTCCAGGGCTGAAACAGGGCTTAATATTTTCGTGTAATCCTGTAGCTCAACTACATATTTACCAAATACAAATACTTTAAAGTGTATGTCGAAACGTCCTGATTATTAGTGGATGTGCAAGCGAGCAATTTCTGTAATATCGTATTTATAATTTCTTTGTTAACATTAGCAATGTTTAAGTCTTCATCGATTCATTCAATACAACCTTGAATGAACCTGACTTACTTTTACAGAAGGTAACCCCAACATTTTTAGGTAAATTATTTCTTTTGAAATCATAGAAAAAACAATTGCTGAAACTTCGATTTGCATACTTAATTTAAAAGAAAAACTGACGACATCTCGAACCTTGATTAATAATTGAAAGTCTTCGACATTTTCATTTTCTATTTTTCCTTTGTTCCTTCCCTTTTTTTAAGAAACATTTTCAATCCTTTTGAATATATTAATTCCGTCTAAATCTAATTTGAAAATGTATCGTCTGCTTGTGCCTATAAACAATCTTATCAATAGAATGAGAAATCCGACTTGTATTGAAATATCTCTATCGGTTTCACATTGACGTCGTCCTTATAGGAGTAAAAAAGTTCGTAGTTACGAACAATCTCGCATCCCTAGTAGGCATCGACCGTGCTGGACTCGTCCATTTTTCGACGTCTCTTTGAGGTCCGTAAGTCCTCGCCTACGGTGACTGAGAATCGCCCTGCGACTTCCTATGCCCATGGCATCACCTGCGGTGGCGAATGGGGCGTGAGGATGTCTTCTTCCTCATAGTTTTGAGCTACCTTTGTTCGCATTACTATTTCGCAGAAAAAAATGATTACTTACCGCCTCTCGCCCCGTGCCTGACCAGAACCAGGATTGAATACAAGATCTTAAGGTACCACTGCACTAATGTGTGGTTGACTGTTTGTACCTCAACACTTTACTATTCAGGTTCATTATGAACCAAAGTACCTTCTGTTTACATACTAGAAATTCTTCAAGAATTACTCCTACTTCCTTATTAGTTACTCGTATCAAAACAATACGCGTTCTCTAAGAAACAAATGCCCTTCATACAAAAACAGTCATGCTAACTAATTCACATGGTAAATACCTAAAGTGTGACCCACCACTGAAGCCTCGTGTTGTTTCAGTAATGAAATTGTTTGTGTACAGAACAACTAAGTTTTGCACGCGACTTTGTTTACGTGGGGAAACTATTTGACGTATGTACGATACATGAGATCTGCGAACAGGCCCCTTCCTAGAATGGGGCTTGCTTCAATCTGCCTATCTTTTGGTATGATGTTGGGGTCGGTCTCCATCTCCAGTCTTTAACCGAATGCTGTTATTTCTGTTTTTTTGGGCATGCCTTAATCATGCCGGCAAGTCCCCTCTTTGAGGATTGACTGAAAATATATTGTTTACAGGAAGCGACTGCCTAACTGAAATCCAAAATTTAGTACATGGCAGTAATAAAAAATGGCTTTTGTGCTTAACAAAATGTAAAGGTTCTGACTAAAACGGAAGCCTTATTATTTCGTCCTGTCCTCAAACCTTTTGAATTCACAATATTAGCAAGACATAATCTATTATATCACTGACTTCCGTTATTTTCTGCTCGAGTGGTCCTAATGCTCGTTCAACTGCATCAAAGACGACCTAAGCGAGGCTATACCTAGGAGTTTCGATTTACGTGGCCAGTTGGAGCAATATCTACAATATCTTGACCTAGACGATACAAGTTTTTTTTTATTGGGAAGTTATCAACTAAGTTCTTCTGCTTTGGGTGGAGCAAGGGAATGTGTTAGACTTTTACTAAGCCTCTCGTGTTTTTTCAGTTGTCCTTTGCGTTCGAACAGGCTTAGATAAAGACTTTTCTGTTAGCGTTCCTCGTTTCGTACGTTTCGTTCCAAAAAATGTTTGGCAATTAAGTTACCTGCGGAAAAGTCGTACTGACAAGTGACGTGACAGGTGTTCACGGTGCTTTTTCGAAAATTCGCAGTCCTGGCAGGTATCGGTCCGAATAAGCCCTGTTAATCGCACCAATATCTAAGAGAAAATGCACAGAAATATTAATAAAGACGAGAAATGGCGAGCGGGCGAATTCATGTCCGCAAGCCATGCGCCCGTGGGGCAATGTGCTAGGCAACGGCCGTCACATAATAACTTGATCGTGACGAAATCCTGCAAATACATTGCTCCTTAACTACTACGTAATTTTGGCGCTCAGCAACTAAACAAGCAATGTAAAAATGAGATCACGATACTTTATCAATGCGGTGTACTTCATAATATGGCCGCTGTGGAGACACATGTTCCGATACATTTTTAACAACATAACATATCTCCTCCTTTCTGATATCTATGAGAAAATGTCATGTGGGGTTCAAAAATGAGTCTAACAGCCGAAACCAATAACTTATCTATCACATATCGGAGATAGAAAAACAAATGAAACAACAGAAAACATGATAGTTTTTGTATTGTATCATTTGTTTTACAATCTCCAGTATGCCAAAACTGGAGATCGATAGGTTATTGGTTTCGGCCGTTAGTAAGCAAGATGGCTCTACGCTAAACGAATGTTTTCTTAGATACTTATGTAACCAAAATACAAAATAATGAAAACAAACATATACCTAAGCTATTATTCCGCGATTTAAATAAGTGTTTTAGAAGAACACAAGAGCGTTTTCATGTTAAAATTGTATTAAATCACAACGATTTGGTTTCATACGTTTATTTCATTTCACTTGCTACAAAAGCGTAACATATGAAGGCGCGGAAAATGATGATAAAATGCTTTTTCTTGTTCAATCTCTCATAATGTGGCAAAACATTATGAAGCCAGAGGAAATATGACGAGTGGGGCAGACGTTTGGGCTTAAAAGCATTGTTATTTGCATTCCACTGAGCCGCCAGTGACGCTAACTGAATTTTAAAAGGAGCATCTACATGAAAGACTTTCTGAAGAGAGAGAGTTATTATCTTTTGGCAGCATCCATCGATATTTGGAGATAATAAGTTGTGTAACAACGTAAATTTGACTGGGGCAAATTCGATGCAGAAGGCGAAAACACGTGGTGTGGCGCAACTTAGAAGAAGCCCATATCTAGCTGTGGACTACGATAGGATGAATTGATTGAAATCTTGTTACAAAACCACCATCCAAGGTAAAATTTCTGCTGAAAGACGTCCAGTACTGGACATAATTATGTAGGTCTACCGTAAGACCGTTCCTGTGCGTCGCGCATCCATTGTATTCTAGCAATCCTTGCCAGGTCGTCAATCCATCTTGTGGGAGGCCTTCCAATATTGGGTCTTCCGGTACGTGGTCCTCATTTCAGAACCTTTTCGGCCCCATCGATCATCTACTCCACGAGTTCTGAAAAAACAGCAGACCTGGCCTAAATTAGAGAAACAACATAAATAACCTACATATTTATTTAAAGTTTCAGACTATGAGTAACATATTCAAAACAATACAGAGTCCTTGAGACGGTACAAAACAAGTACTTAACATATGGTAAGAAGTTTTCCGCTATAGATTCAACGGGGCACTATTATTGCCAACTTACACGCTTTACTGAATTTCAGTAGTTTTTTTTTCTATTTATAAACGTTTGTATGACTATCGGTTCATTAAAGAACTGTAGTTAAATTAGTCCATTTTAAAGTTATCTAAAAATAAAGCATTTGTCGTCGTGACTTAACTAGTGAAGAAAAGAATACTCGCAATATATTCGATCAAATTATTTAAAGCGCCATAAAATGTGCTTACGTACTATTAATTAATTATTATTTTATTGTTTCTTTCAGTTTTGTTCCAAGTTACAATCTAGGAGCTTTTTCTAATGTCAAAACGGGTCTTATATTTTTTGACAACTTTACGATACTGCAAATGGCGAACCTATAGTAACAGTGTAGTAGAGTATTCATTCTGACAGTTTAAGCAAGGCTTCTTAAACTATCAGAATGATGACTTTAATTAGATCAGAGGGTCTAGTTTCATCTCCCTGGACAGACAGGACATTGTTTAGCACACGAGATAAACATTATGTTTTATATTTCTTCAACCGCCTATAAAGTTTTGTGTTTAGAGCTGCCTTTTGGACCCACTGAGGTCAGGTGACACCTCAGACACCCAATTATTGGGGTATCGATTCCCTTAAACTTCTTAAATTCGATTAGGATAGGCCTCAAGGTGGTTTGGAGTTCTATTCGTAAATGTATTGAATTCAATTTGTTCTAAGTCTGGAAAATCTTTAACCTTAAAAATGTCATTGCGCAAAAATTTTTGGTAAAAAAAAAGGTTTTCTGAAATCTTGGTCGCTATTAAAGATATAGGACAGAGAATTCATTCATGTTGACGCTTATCCTGAATTTAGCCCTTGTGACACTGACAACCCTTATCATATTATGAGCTATCAAAACCGATCTACTTTTACTTTACGGTTGACACTTTATTAATAAACCTTATTTTTACTAACATCTTTCAGCTGTGAAGGCACGGAATAAAGTTCTCTGTTCTGTGTGTGAAGGAATCGAATCTTATGTAGGTACCTTATTTTCAAGATTCCTTTAGTATTCTTTCTATCTAGCTGCCTTGAATTCGATTTCTGGGGAAAATTTTGTGGGGAACTTCAAGGATTCTGAAACCATAGCGAGCAAGTGATTAGTGCTCAATCCATTGTATGTACGAGTATGTTAGGTGTACAGTAATATTCAATTTATGCTAAAAATCCTTAATTATGTAACACCATCACAACTTATAAAAGTGGTGTTCATGTAGGTAACATAACTGAGTTTAATTCTAAGTTGGGATTTCTTCCGGCAAAACCATTAACTTTATGAGTCACAAATAATAATATGAATTAAAATAATAATAGGTAACTACCTAAACATACCAACAAACCCTTATCTAAAATCCAAGTCTCGACAAGATAAACCTCACCTATTTTTGTCTCCACTGAACCTTAATAAACCGGGAAGAGAAACTTCTAATTAAATCTCAATTAGATTTTGCCTACGACGTTTAAAGAGCCGCCGGTGTAAAAGCGTTTTCGTGCAGATGCACAATTTCATTTGCCGGCGGCAAATTGCCTGCTTCCAGCTACTCCCACCTAACGACCTGGTATCCCCTTTCCTGTTTTATTGACCGCTATATCACGCCTGTTTACTGTTCAATACACAGCCTTCTCAAACAGTTCGTATTGCCTCCTCTGTTTGGAAAATGGGTATTTCGTTGGCTTTGTTTCCGTGCTGTACTTTGAGATTGACTCGGAGTTTTGCGTATTTGAATCTCGTTGTTTGGTGTTGTAATGTTTTCAAGAAAATGCATCCATCAAAGCGAGCTTGGCCCTTTTGTTGGATTTCGTTACTTCTTCTAGAGACTCGTCTCTAGAAGAGGGAATTGCCTCCGCCTGACTTCCAGCTGCATGAACATGATTATGCTACACTTACTTCCATATTATTTGTTCAGGAGGAGCTCGTGGCTAGATAGTAAAAGCCGCACGGGTCAATCTACAAGGTTAAGCGACGCTTGCCTTGCTCTGTGGATGGGTGACCATCTTAACATACCGAGTTTCCTCCGTGCCTCGGAAAGCACGCTAAGCCCGGCAAGCCGTAGTTCCCGGCTGTCATTTCTAGGTCTTTGGTAGTCGTTACGGATAGTCAGAAGCCAGTAAATCTGACTCCAGTCTTGCCATGAAGTACCGTGCTACCCCAGTTAATGGATTGTGGAGGTCTGGTAGGCAAAATAATGGTATTCAGCTAAATCCGGCTTGACTGGAAGCCGACTACAATATAGTTGAGAAAAGGCTGGGTAGAAGATGACTTCCATAATTCGTTTAAATAAACAAAGTTTTTAAAATAAATACTTATGTTTGTCATTAATCAGTACCTAAAGTAACGGCTAAACACGTGCAACCGAAAAACTATTGTGCAAAATGGAATAGTATTCTTTCGTTTTTTCTGGCCCACAGTAAATGGGTTGCAGGTGTACAAGCAATGCTAACGAAATGTAAACAGCTGCAACGTCATAATTTCGATGATTCAACCGTTCAGTTTGTACAACTGCTTTGCAAACCGAAAAAAACTGGATTGTCAATACGTAATTTAATTTTCCGTCAGTTAGGTCTGTCAGAGGAGGGATGAAACGCATGTTACTAAAGCAGTTATGAATTTACATGTAGACGGAGACCAAAGAAAAGATGGATTGTGTGATGAATGATATGAAACAAAAGGGAGTTAGTGATAGTACGACGGGTGACAGCACCGAATGAAAGAAAAAAACGTGTTGCGCCTACCTCAAGTAATATGGTATGAGGGCAGAAAGTAGCAGCAGTAGTAGGTCGGTCAGGGTAAGATGTTAATCGAAAGTGTCGTAAGACCAGGTTCAGTTACTTGCAGTTTGACCCCATTCTCGCCCATCTGCCTTATTACATTACGTCCTAAACTTGCCTGAACTTAGCACGTAATGTCAAACTACTTTGCCGATTAGTGTTCGCGGAAGTTAGCTGCTGGAAGTGCTGGAACCATTCGTTGGAAACTTAATTAGACACGCCCCGTTAAGTCTTATCCACTAACGGTAATGCTAAATGATGTCGAAATTTTATCTTATTTTATTTTAAAGAAGGTTTGCAGAGTAATAGAGATAAAATGATATAAAGAGAGTAAGTAATAAATACAATCCAATCGCTAATTACAAGAGTCCACAAATATGTATATTAAGAAAATAAAATCGATTAAAACGAAAGTTGACAATTATAATATCGAGAGAGCAACTTCTCTTAACTGTCGATAAAAAATTCACTTACCTAAAAACTATTTTCTTGACTACTCTATTATGCTAATGCTTTACTTGAAAAAAGAAAGTTATATTTGGAAATGTGGGTGAAATTGCGAGCGTACGATGTCGAAACCTTCGCCTAACCCTTTCGAGGAGCTCTATCGGGAATTACAGGTGGGTCGTTTACGTTCTATGCCTTTTTCTATTCAGATGAAAAAACCCTACAAAGTATTTGGGATCAAAATAATCCCTAAGCGCTCAAACGCAAACACGTCGGGATGAAACCCGTCTCGAGTAGAGATACCGACCCATTTCTCTTAATTTCTTCTCCAACGGTGTAGGACAGATGTTCCTTTGTTTTTCTTTCATTTGATCAGCATGACTACAAATAATATTATTTTGAAGTTTTCGGGACGAGAAAGTTGGAAGTTTTTGCAAGTTGTAATAAGGTTAACCATTTTTCTTACAAACAATTCTGGAAATAACTTAATGGATCCCTTCGAAAAGCAATTCAATCGTCGATCACAATGTGACGACGTGTGCAATGTTTTCTTTCAACTTATGAAGTGAAGATCTTGTAATAATATTAACAATTAAAATGGTGAAAGACGTAGTGATCTGATGAGCGCCCTAAACCATAGATTAGGTGATAGGTATTATATTTATTACACACGCAATCATTGCACTGTGTATTGTCGTGGCTACATCTAAAATATGATTTTCCTGGTAAGTAGTTTAAAAAAAATCACAAAGAGAATGGAAATTCCTTTTTATTTGAATGCACAGATTTTAATTTAAATTATAAGAGGCAAACATAAGTTCCTACCATCTTTAGACTTTTTATATCATAGAAATTTTCATTCATGTTATGGCCAAACGTGCATTGACATATCGAACGTTAACGTGTAAACGATCTGGCCAGTTGGCCATATCATGACATGATCATTTCTAAGATCTGGCCACGACATATTCAACATAATGGTCACGTTGCCACGTAATGAATATTCAACATGGGCCACTACCTCGTCAGTATTGGTAAACAATTAGGACAAAAGACACCATTCTGGAATCCAATCATTGCGTGGAAAAATCTTCCTTATCGACCATTCAATTCCGGCTTTGACCATTACTGGAGCATTAATACGTAATTTACTGTAGATTAGGCAATTTCTGCGTGTATTAAAACGCATTTTCTTATGCATATGAATGAATGCAACTCGTAGTAGTAAAATTGAAGAATAACAAAAAACATTCTGGAATTCAATCATTGTTTGGGAAAATCGGCCCTTTCAACCATTCAATTTTTGTTTTGACCGTTATTGTAGCATTATTCGTAATTTTCTTTGAGAAAGGGAAATTTCTGCGTGTATTAAAACTCATTTTCGCATGCATATGAATGAATGCAACTCATGGTAGTAAAATTGAAGGATGAAAAAAAAACACCATTCTGGAAATCAAATATTATTTGGGAAAATCGGCCTTTTCGACCATTCAATTTTAGCTTTGACCGTTATTGTAGCATTATTCGTAATTTTCTTTGAGATTAAAACTCATTTTCGCATGCATATGAATGAATGCAACACGCGGAAATAAAATTGAAGGATGCAGTGTTGTCTTTTAGGAAGGAATGTAGTCTTATCTGTAACTACAATGTGTAACCTCATGTCTAGCAGTATTATCTTCATAGTCCGTATCTTCATGCATATTGCATCCGGCAATAGTTTCTGTTATCACTTTTTAATGTTTATTTAACTGCTCTATGCAAATGTTTCGATAATATTCACTATCTTGAAATTACTTAGCGTTACGCTTAGAATAAACGGGACTCTTTATCGTTTTGAATCTCCATTTTTATTCAAGAGACCTTTATTCTGTAGCAGTCGGTTGTGATGGGTCTATTACAAAAATGGATCGACTAATAGCAGTGGGTTTAAAAAGGCCACTTTAGTAGAATTGTATTAGGATATACTCGTATCATATATTATATGAATCATAATTTTTTCATACGGCAATATTTATAAGAAATATGACTGACATGAAGGGTATTGGATATGATTAGACTAATTTGTGCAACCATTTTACCAATATTAGAAGAATTGCTTATGATCTGCTAGAAATTCTGGATATAACTTACTTTTAAATGAATTGCTCAATGTAACCTTCTTAGGTCCGCAGGTCGTGAGTCTTTAATTTAAATCCTTCATCAAAGCTAAGAAACTACATTATGGGTTTTAATTGGCAACATTGCTCCAGTTGATCACTCTTGTATAATCAAAGAGCTATTTCTACTACATATTTGCGTATGCTTATATTCTCGGCAAATCACGGTTTAATTAAAACCATGAAATATGAATTTGAGTGAGGCAGCCAACCAGTAGACTGCGCGATTGTGCCTTTGTGGTTCTGTGACGTAGAGTTTAGTTAGATATTAGCAATCGCTCTATTAGTTATGATTTTCATTTTCTATCATTTATTTTGATCATGGATTTTGAATCCTGATGTTTTCGTGTAGAATAATATTCACCTTAC
The DNA here is from genome assembly GCA_030763345.1 of Mythimna separata. Classification (NCBI taxonomy): domain Eukaryota; kingdom Metazoa; phylum Arthropoda; class Insecta; order Lepidoptera; family Noctuidae; genus Mythimna; species Mythimna separata. Next base: position 12,023,905 of record CM061187.1, on the reverse strand, counting down.
TAAGAAATATAGCCACGTTTATTTCAAATAGACCATTTACAGATAATTTTGAATTGTCAAAATGTCAGCCATTTAAAAAAAAAAGAGTTTAAATTGCATTGCTCTTTATGCTTCTGATGATTACATTTTTATCTGAAAACTACGAAATACATCTTCAAAAAATTATAGGGAACACGTGTATATCTAAGTTATTCTTCTCCTTTGACGTCTTCGCTTAATAGGTTCTGTTCAACTTCAATTTACATAATTTGCCAAATATAGTGTCTACAGTCATTTCTCTTTATCGTTATTTCCACATTTCCACTAGTTCGGTTGTTAAAAGTTTTCACAATTTGCAACATGACGCTTTTAGGAAACTAAAATAATATTGTTAGTAGTTTTATAACGAGGCTGCGAATTTGGCAGTTTGAAATGTCTGTACATATCCATTCATTGAAAATTTTGTGCTGTATGTTCTGGTGTGACGAATATTTTTGTCAGTAAAATGTTATAAACTTTGCAATCATAATTTCTTTGAATCGTTTAATCAGAAGCACAGCACAATCAACAGTAAAAATAATAGTGTGATTCAATCTTTGTTATTGAATGTAAAAATACTATATTTTAGATACAGCTCATTTGATTTTCCTCATATTCTATTTTATTTACAAATCAACGAAGAATATAAATTAAACCAGTATCTACAATTTAAAATGGACAACTTGTTTTGACATTATAAACTGTTACTAGTTAAACCTGTAAGTTAGTTTTAAGTTTAAAACGACCAAATACCTAACAACATATTCATAGACATCTTATGAATAATGTAAGACTTGTGCTATTCCAATTTTGCTGTGGAGTTTTAGTTTAGGAACATTTTTATTTTACGGAAGCGACCACATGTTATTTTTACGACGTCTGCGTAGAATGTAAGGTTTGCGGGGCAGATGTTGACACACACATTTTTGGCCTTTATTTTCTAATATACTCGTACCTGATACTATGGGGATACTCAAGACGAGATTGTGAAAAGAATATTCAGATGGAATCTGTCTGTGATCTGTAAAACTTTTTATTGCGACACAGCCAAGTAGGCGTATAGCCAATTATGATTTGATAAATACTTTGCCATATGTTTTATGTGGTTTCCGACTTTATTATGGAAGTTTTCAACTTATTTGTATAATATAGTTTGAGTAGATATAATTGGGGAGAAGAATATATATTTACATAGCTTGGGTTTATATGTAGCCGAACTAGGCGGTGGCCTGTATCTCAGATTACATTTTAACCCCTTTATATTAATTGAGCAACTTTAGCAGCCATAGCAAAATTGTGTTTGGGTTTGAGTAGATAATGTAGATATACACATACACACGCTACGTAAACGAGTTGAGTAGATACTATATCGATGGGTTACAAGAATAAAATCTTATCGAAAAATAAGACTCAATGCATTTTGTATTTCTTATTCACAGAACTTTATAATATCATATCGTAAATCGATAATTTGTCATACAAGTGCGATTTTGTTTCGAACAACTGTCGATAATTATATTCTAACGATTATTTCCTTCAATTTCCTCAATATCTACTCGCTTAAGCCATCAACTAAATTCACCAACATCGTTCGCTTCCCTCTATCGCTTATTCAAAGGTCCAAGCATCTGTGCAAACACCTTTTAAAAGTCAACTATCAGGAACATTCCGGTTTTCCGATCAAAACCGAGTTTTCCCGAACTTGCACGAGCAAAACAAATATTTTGCCGGGTTCCCCGTAAATTCACCGGGTTCACATTTGCGTCCCGTTTAATTTCCCGTTCGTCGGCAGTCCCGATGTCGAAATTGCTCGAATACTCTCTAAATAAACGACGTTGTAAGTTACAGGGAAGAGGATTGTCTCTCTTCGACTCCTTGTGACTCCTTGTAGGAGAGTGTTTTTGTGTTTCTTCTTAGCATGACGTGTTTTAAATCATCATTATTTCAATGTGAGAATGTGGTTCTCGGACGGTTCAGATCTTCAATGTTTGTGCGGCGTGTCCCCGCAGACCATGTCCCACCTTCCATCCTGCACTGCGTGCCCTGTCACCTGTTCACGTCATGACCTAATGACAGCATCAGTGGACGGCATTGTCGTGGCCGAATACTGGGTCAGGCAAGGTATTTGAATAGGTTTGCCATCGACACGCTAAGAAGAAGAATGTGACAAAGGGATGTTCTTATTCGTCCTGTATAGTTCCATCTCTTTTACACCGGATTCATACTGATTTTAAGACGTCATAATAGGATTAGGATCCCTGAATTAAAACGTACAATTTAGTATTATACCTACATATTATATCTCGAAGTTTGTTGAAGTTAATCGACTGTACAATCTTATTCTATACTGAGTCTTCTTCTTCTTCCTGCCCTTATCCCATATTAATTGGGGTCGGCGCAACACATTTTTTTCTTCCATTTCGTCCTGTCACCCGTCATACCATCACTAACTCCCTTTTCTTTCATATCAGTCCTCAGTTCCTCACACAATTCATCCATCATTATTCTGTCTTGAGTCCTAAATTAAATAATATTTTGTATGTATTAAAATAATACAGGAATACCACTAGAACCATCTGAGAAAATATACATAAGTAATACCATGAGTATCAGAGCCGTTGAGAATTTTTATCACCGTATCCGAAAGGAAGGAAAAACACCGTGAACTTTCACGTCTTTAATAATATATAATACAGGAATACCACTAGAACCATCTGAGAAAATATACATAAGTAATACCATGAGTATCAGAGCCGTTGAGAATTTTTATCACCGTATCCGAAAGGAAGGAAAAACACCGTGAACTTTCACGTCTTTAATAAAATGTAACGACTTTCATGACGTGCAAATGGTACAAGAGTATATAAGGACCCACCTGGGTTATATGAAGAGGAATGTTTGTTCGTCTCAATGATTGTCTTTTGATTAAACCCCAGAGATGTTCTATTAACTTGACTGTTTAGTCGGCGTCTTTTGCCAAATAGTTGCGGACTGTAATTAGAACTAGAATCAAAAATTCGAAGACATGTGTCATCCATCAACCCACATTGGGCTTGCGTGGTAGATTGTGGCTCACTCCCTTTCCTAAAGAGGAGTCTTGAGTCCCAGCAGCGACAACATTATAAGGCCGCTTATTTTGGAGCCGCATAAGTAGGTACTCAGTTTCCTCGTCTGGTCAGGACCAAGCCCGAGTCGACTCAAAGCGATGTCAGCAACACGGAAAGGGTCCGCTAGGGTCGATAACTGCGAGGGCTAGGCAGCTAAGAAAAATTTTCAAGGAGTTAAGTCTAACACGCCCACCAAAAAATATATTTTGATATTACATACAGACACTTCAATTTTATTAATAACTTTGTGTATAGATGAATGTTTCCTATGAAAATGTTCGTTTGACATTCATTTTCTTCAGCGACAGAAATCACCGTCTTATCAAAGAGAGCTCGTATCCCCTTTTGAAGAACACGATCCGATCCCAAGCACATGCGTAAAAAGGTCGCTTTTAATAAATATAATTTACATATGAGTTGACGTGAGGATTCCTGTCTGACATATCTACCAACCTGAAAATGATCAGATCTTTTCAGAGATTTGAAACGAGATGTCACGTAGGTACTACGTACTCGTATCTGCGTCTGAGAAAGATGAACTGAGAATCAAGATAAACGGTAACTAAAAGACTTTAATATTGATCTAATTAGTCGAGGAATTACACTTTTATTGGAGTGGGATACTTATCATGTGATTTTTCAGACTTTTCCTGACTTACACCTAATTTATGGTCCTTCAATTGCCTAGGATCACGATTAACCATTTCGGAAGTCGATCCATGGCCCTATTATATTTTGACCACTAAAAAATCGTATTAATCCACAAAATTTTAACACCAGAAGGAAGCTCAAGCGAAAACCTTATCGTAACATGAAAAATATTGGTAATTTTCCAATACTTTCATTAATATTTTCATCTGACGCAAAGGGGTAGTTCTTACGGAAGCGGACGACCACTTAAAGCCAGGAAACGCTTGAAACTCGATAAGACGAAGACTACAAAGTCCCTTTGTGTGTCATTTCAGAAATCTGCTATAAAAATTCGTTAAAGTTCATTAAAACACGACAAAAATAGAGTTCAATTTTATGCAACAAAGAAGTAAATTATATTATTATTATGAGGTCAAGAGAGTTCGTAGCCAAAACCGCTGTTTCTGGACATTTAGGAGCCATCCGTTCGCTTTGAAACTAACTTTGTAATTAACGGAACGGTCGAAAGAACTGTTTCGGACAACTCGAATAAACTTAGTTAGCTTCTGAGTACTTAACCTAATTAGACTTGACGTTGACGTTGTTTTACAAATGTTTGCAACTTTGGACAAATTTTTCCGTTCACTACAAAGTCATGAGACTTTGGTGGACTGGACCCGCTCGTTTTTGGACCCGCGGGTCCACTTGAGGACAGCTGTATTTTTATTGGTAATCTGGACCCACGTTTAAAAATTAAAAATATATATATTATTTAAAGCTATCGGTATATACATCCGAGAGTAAAAGTTTTAAGCACTTATGCTCAATCGAAATCTAAAATCTTTTTGTTTAAAAACATTTTCAAAAATCAAGGTAAATCTTTTTATACGTATCATTCAAATGTAACACAGCAACAAGGAACATTCGCCTTCATTGTCAATTTATGAACTCAAGTCTTAGATCTAATTCCTCCCGTAAGATTCAAAACGAAACCCTTTAGTAGACACAGATTAGTCTCCGGGTTCGTCCCAGTTTACGGAGCTAAAATCATAGGGCATCGTAAGCGTCGCCTAATACCATGGGCGTAGTACTATGTATGTAGATTTGGGTTCTGTACACTGAGACTGTATCTCAGTGAACTCATATCACTCATATTTCCCTGTGTATATGAGATTAGTGGCAGCGGAACGAGGAAATTGTGCTGAGGGAAAGGAAACGCTAGAGTTGATAAGCATTACGCTAGAACCTGGCAGATGAAAGGACTCACCCCACATACTTTTTTTTTATTATTAATAGGCTCGCGCTTGACCGCATCTCACCTGATTGTAAGCGATCATGTGGTCGACGATGGAGCACGCTTGCCTAGAAGCAACCTATTCATTCTGGACTTAAAGACTCCTGGGTTGTATCTATCAGGAAACACAGACCCCGGCAGGGAATTCCACTCTTTAGCCGTACGCATAATAATTGTACTCTGTTTTTAGGATTCAATAGCAAACCGAAACTTTTAGAAGGACAATATTTTCCGTTGTTCACAGTTTTTATCGAGAATTATGCAACGTGCAGAAGCTTAGTCTTGCAAACGGGACAGTACATATTTTTTTTGGAAGTATGTAATCATCAAATTGGTAACTCTTTACCTTCTGGGTGGAGTGAAAGGGAATGTTAGACTAATAACGATTATTTTTATGAGCATTAACTCCGTACATCAACGATTGCATCACTGCTTACCATCAGGTGGAATCGCAGTCAAGTAGGTACTAGTTTATAACAATAAAAAAAAAATTACGGAAGCTGAGGAAAAATATTTTTTTTCTATCTTCGGTCCAGTCTACAATATCCAATAAAATGATGAAACATTAATCAAACGGACCATTTTCATTCCGCTTTCCGCTCCGCTACCTTCTGTGAGCACCCTTACTCCGTCACATATCGATTTAGCTGTCGGGACCGGGCTGATACGGATTATGTCTGACCTGTCCGCTATGATAGGAATAGTACTCTATGCACGAATACTATAGGACCCAACCGCTTCATTCATGGGTCGAGGGATTATCTCTTCTGTAGAACAATGTGTATTAATTAGCTTATGAACTAGCAAACTAGTTACAATATCGAAACTGGAGTCAGCTTAAAACATACTATTTTTAGGGTTCCGTATTAAAAGGGCAAAAACAAGACTCCGCTATCCGTCTGTATCGAGGCAGTAGGTTGTCTGGTAGATATCGCTGTCAGCGATAAGACCGCCATTGTACCCATAGATTTAAGTTATAAATTGTATAAACTGTACCGTTACTTTTTGGTGTACAATAAAGTTTATTCCATCTTATGAATCGTGATAGCTAGGCAGTTAAAATTTTCACAGTTGACGCATTTCTGTTACCGCTATAAAAACAAATACTAAAAACAGTATAATACATATTTAAGTGAGGCTCCCATACAACAGACGTAATTTTTGTTGTTTTTTTGCTATGTACGGCAGCGAAGCCTTCGTGCGCGAGTCTGTCTGACTTGCACTTGGCCACTTTTCTTTTTTAAGTTCGCTTCGCCCGTAGCTGTTCAAGCTCTCGTGTATGTAATTTGTTTTAATTTTCCTGAATGGAAAAACTCTACAGACACTTAACCCGGCAACTGTACTGGGTCAACCAGACCTTTTTTTGCTGGAGTTTTTAAACCAGATTGATGTACAAAAGACGGTTAAACTATTTGTCAACCTCTACTGATGCGTGAACTTAAAGATTGATGAAAAATCTTTGAAAATAATGGAGATTGATTGTGGCCGAATCAATCAGGTATTAACTACCGGTCTACCTGAGCCATTGTTCCTCTCTAAGACATATTTTTTATGATTTTCATTTGTATAAAAGAGTTCAAGTCATTTGACAGGGAAGCGATAAAATATTTGATTAGTCTAGTCTAGAAGTCTGAAGAGCGAGTCACAATTAGATTTAGATTTAAAATAGAAAAATTTCATAATATCTCAGTTGAAATCTAGTTTATTCTCTTGAGAGAACTGTAGGTTCTTCATTCCTTGGTAAGTAAGAATAATTCAATTTCTGGTATTATACCCTCTGTAGCTATTTATTTCTAACGGATAAAATGTTTTTTTCGTTTATTGGGAAATTGCGAGTCTTCAAATGACTAGCCCAACTTTAGGCCTATGTCCAGCAGTGCACGTCTTTCGGCTGAGATGATGATGATGATTTTTACACCATCTTACAATTCGTCCACTATAAGTTGGCGAGTGTGAAGTTAGGCTCTGCGAATTTTGGCGCTTGAAATATCGTACAAAAATAAAGGTTTTAAAAAAATAAATTTGCAGTTCTTATTGCTGTTAAAAACAGTTATTGGCATTAATTTTTTGAACTGTACGAAAATTAAATGTGGTGGTCGTGGTCCTAGAACGCAAAGGGCATCTGAAAGAGCATAGGTGTTCTTTTAGTCAGTAAAAAGTTTTACACATCCTCCCGTTTCGACCTAGAGGACGAAGGGAGATTGTGTACGATTGTGTGAGGTACGAAGAAACTTTTTCTTCTTTAATTAAAAAAAAGAACTAGTCTCGGTTTCGAAACCGCCGAAACTCGAAGAGGAGCCGAACATTCGGTTTCGGCTGTAAATCGTGTTCCAATCGGTCACATCACAACTTCAAATAAACATGGAATAAATCACGTACAAAATGAACAGTCAGCAAATAAGCGTTAAATTTTCAGAAACTGATTAAATTTGTTAATTAAGTAAGTACATAATATGCACTCAATTAAAATTCTGTTTGGTAGCGGTATAAGTAGGTACTGCTCGAGAACCCAACCCAACCCGAAATTAAAATAACGTATGTAAATGTTTATTATTCCTCGTGTTTGTAATTAAAACGTATGCATTTAAGTTTGTCATTACTCGGGTTATTGCCAATGTCATTGCCAAATCGACTACACCTATAAAACCCGTATTTTATTACAAATACCAAACAAAATCAACATTTTAATGGACACCTAATCAAAAATTTGGAATTTTTGTGGTATTTATTCGTAATACTTCAATTAGTAAACCCTCGTAACACTCTTGACACAAAACAATGTTGGACATTGACACCACTTATTTAAGCCTCGTTTAATCTACGGTTAGCCCCTTATAATGGTCGACTTAACGCGATTAAACGAAGCGATGCTTTTACGTGGATTAAAAAACATAATCTATCCAGATGTACCTGGGTTAACGGATATTGGCTATCTTTGCGAATTGCCAAATTTTCTTTTATGAGACCGAAGTGCCATTTTATAGTGTTCGTTGAAACGTCTCAGCGGAGAGAGATTTCTGTGGAGTTATTCTTGAATAAGGATTCAAGATCAAAATAAGAAATTAAAGGAGTGGTAATTATGTGGAAGTAAATGAAATGTTGTCAACCATTGTAAAAAATGCTTGATCTATTTCATGAATTGGGTAAATAAATATAGAAATTGAAAATGACTAATTAAACGAAGTATAAAGAAAATATAAGCAACCAATAAGTTGTTCATAACTACAAAATAAACCTACCCTCTATGATAAAGATCACAACACCGAGCAAATGATATTGATTAAAAGGACAAATACTCATCACTCTATTAATATAATGGCCCACCGACATAAACGAAAATGTCACGAAATGACACTTAATTACGAACGTCAAAAATGGCTGTCCTCGATGCCATCAGATAACGGTATTGAGATGATCCGAACCATAGACATAGAGCCCTGGACTGAGCGTTTCCTGCCTCGCTCAAGTGGGAACATTCCATAAAATATTACAAAAAGAGTTTTTTATTTTATTTTGACTGGTTAGGTTAGTGTGACAGTTCACAAACTGTCACTGCCACTTTTGTCGTATTTATTGTAGTGCTGGTGACCAACTTCGACCTAGAGAAAAGAGATAGATATAGGATATATCTGTATGTTATTAGCTTCTGCTAGAGCGGCTTGGCCAGCGTGCTGGTAGGTTGGTCCATATAAAGTTGGGACCACCATTTCATTCCCTCAGGGGATGAAATTTGGAAAATCAGTTCTCTCTCTCTCTCTTAGTGCTCGTCTACACAGGCTATGGCAGAAAAGAAAACCTTATATAAAATTTCACGCTCCTAGTTCACGTGGTTTCGAATGTGCGTTGATATAATTATGTCAGTCAGTCAGTTTCTCCTTTCATATTATATTACAAATGAATAACTTCTTATATTTTATTACCCACACCGAACTTACACAATGTGACACCTTGTCACTACTCTATGTCTATAGTCCGTCCGAATACACCACAATGACGTGAAGTAGCTATAGTATTAGTAAAGTAACTAGCCAAAAACGTTCGTTACGATAACAATCGGTTAATTGCACTGTGCCACGTGAATAGCATTTTGTCAATTTGGTACGAGTTCTGATGTCATCTGTGCCTCTGTGGTGAATTGGTTTTCTATACCACGGAAACATAGATGGACATGCTGACGTCATATTGTATCAGTAACTCATTTGTTTGTTACACTGAAAATGTATGTGGTAAGATAGATAGAAATAAACAATAACAGTACGTGACTGAAGTCACTGTGTTTCTCTACAAATAATAAAGATTTTAATTTAAATACGACGCGCATTTGAATATTTTTTCTTTTGTTTTTGCTCATTAATTATGTATGACATTTGATTTTTGTAGTTGCAATTATTACAAAACTTAATTAAGGATTTTTGGATAAGTACTTAACCTTAGTTTAAACAATAGTTAGATACCTACAAGGGAAATTATTTAGAGTAATATAATAGGTTTAGAACTAAAAGGATTAATTATTTATTATACAGGTAATATGAATTTCCTTACAATTATTGTTATTATGACGTTATTGTGTCCCACTGCAGGGCAAAGAACTCCTGTCTATTCTTCCACTCTTTTCTGTCCTACAACAAGCGTGTCCTTACAATATGCATAATTATTTATTGTATACATATGTATATCATAACAAACAAATTACAATTCGTCCGTTATAAGTTGGCGAGTGTGAAGTTAGGCTCTGCGAATTTTGGCGCTTGAAATATCGTACAAAAATAAAGATTAAAAAAAAATAAATGCCAATAACTGTTTTTAACAGCAATAAGGGATTTGTCACACTGGATGCGTTCTGCGGCCTGCGGTCCGGTCAACGTTGTCGGTCGGTCCCTCGCCTCCGCCCCGCCGGGTCAACTTGCGTTCTTTGGTTGTGCTCGCACGGTCAGATCGCATTCTATATAAAATATATTAATACCGACAATGCTGTTCATACATGATGCGGGCTGCGTTCGCTTTGACCTGACCGCAGACCGCAGAACGCATCCAGTGTGACAAATCCTTAAGAACTGCAAATTGCATTTATTTATTTAAAACCTTTATTTTTGTACGATATTTCAAGCGCCAAAATTCGCAGAGGCTAACTTCACACTCGCCAACTTATAGCGGACGAACTGTACCAACATTTACAAAAAGAAGTGTGCAACGCGTTACGCGTGGCGCTATTGCACAAGCCAATATTATCTCACAGACAAACTTTGGATGGACTAGACGAAAGGATATAAATTCGAGATTTTAGTGTGCAAAAACTTAATTACGGATATTTGAATACTTAATCTTAGTTTAAAGTTTAAACAATGGTTAGATACAGGTGAAATGGTTTAAGGTTTATTAATTATGTAAAAAGTTTAAAACTAAAAGGACTAATTATTTATTTAATGGACGGAAACTACTGGATACTGTGGAAAGTGGTCCAAAGCCTATTGGAATTTCAAATTGGTCCTATGTTTACATTTTATCGAGCTATTAAAAGCATTTCATTGTATCGACTTCCATGATAAAATGGCTCTAAAAGTGTTATGTCTTTTCATCATCATCTTTATTGTTTACTTACGTATTTTACGTCTTGGTAGGAAATTTCAATATGGCTGTTTCAGCCCGCCATTTTTTATGGTTTTTCATTTATCTTCTGTTGAAAAGTACGTTTCTTTATATTGCTTATTCAAAACACGTTCGTTTTGTTGAGTTACAGTTCCTTCAAGCGAGTATCCTTGAGAATCAAATTAAAATTACGGCATTGTTTTTGCAAATTCTCAGGTGCTTATAAAATTCTAAATTATTATCTTACCAAGCCATGAAAAATAAAAGTTTTTGATATTTTATTTTCATAGAGGTTTGTCTAGCGCCATCTAGTGGCGACAGGATTCACTACTTCCAGCCGTGTTGGTAGACAAGCTCGGAACAAATTCAGCTGTCCAACGACTCCGCAACGTCGTCGCGTCGCCTGCTCTGCGCTTTGTTAGTTAGACCTGTTGACAATAGATGTCGTTAGATGAAAATTAAGATTTTTCTTACTATGTTCGTCCGGATATATTTCAAGAAACAGAATTCGGAGTAGGAATATTGCAACGGACTTTTGCAATTTCTTATGCAGCATTCATTAGGAGATCCTTTAATTGTTTAGAAATATTTTAATTACAATAAAATAAAGTTATTTTGACGATGTCGGGGCAATATTTCAATCAATTTCAATGATGTCTACAATCTCATTATTTTCTCTCGTCATAAGTGCAAAATGGATATTTTTTTAATATTTATTAAGTATTAGCTTGGGGTTGCACCACGGGTTGCACATTGACACTATAAATGTAGCCATAATAATTATCATGAGAGATCCGACATGGTATTTTAAGAGGTAACGGGCCCCTTCAGTGTTTTAGTGAAATAATAAATAACCACACACCCCGGATTTATTCCCATAACTAGGTACCCTTTTAAAGGTTTCCCCTCGAAAACAAAAAAGGTACATCCTACTAATATTATAACCGCGCATTGTATTTATGTATGGATGTTTGTTACTCTTTCACGTGAAAACTACTTAATGGATTTGGATAAAACTTTGTACACGGGTAGACCATGTCTTGAAATAGCACATAGGAAACTTTTTATCCCGGCAGTTTGTTCCCTTGGAATAATTTTCTTCTAAAGCGCGGGCGAAGTAGCTGGCAGCAGCTAGTGTTACATAGTACTAAAGCCTGGTATTTTGTTTTCAGGTGACGGCATCAAGCTGGCATCGTCGGGCTCGGGCAGCCCGGCGCCGCCGCCGGTGCAGTGGCGAATGCGGAGAAAGCCAGGTAACTACTTCATTATTTATTTATTTAACCATGTATTTACACACATAAAATATTAAATTAGAAAAAGGAAATAGAAGAAGATTTGGACACGGAAATAGTTACAAAGGTGATGCTCATTTCTAAAGAAGTAGTAGAAGTAATTTTTGCTACCGAACTATCCGACACAAAGTTGCAAATAGCAAAAAAAAGTATAAGTAAGCATTCACCTCAAATCTCATAAACAAACCTAGGTTTTCGCACAAAACTAATGAACTCGATTCATCAATGAACGAAAATCTGTGTCAGAGAGTTCCCGACTCCCTACACAGGTCACAAACTTTGTAGATAGATATCAACATCCAGCATCTACACACATTACCCAAGTATGCAGACATCTGTAAACAACTGATGATAGATGTGTAAATAATACTCCAAAAGCAATAAAACCTATACGACAACGACAACAATATGTATGTGTAAGTATTAGATTATAACACTGCGATGTATCTCGATCGCGTCAATGATAAATCTCTGTTGACCTATTTTTCTGGCATCGTTTATTATATCGATGTATCTGAGGAATGATATCCAACTGAACTGGTAAACACCGAAGATATAAATATAAAAATATTGGTGAACTAAACATAGAATCAGATTAAATATAGAGCATCTTCAAAAACATCAGGCGTGAATGTGTTTACGTTTATACTAGCTTCTGCCTGCGGTTTCGCTTGCGTAAAAGTAGATAATTAGCTGGAAATTTTCTTTGCGTGATCACATCAGAAATGAAGATATCTGCAAGAGAACCGAGGTAATAGACATAGCCTGAACAATCGTCAAATTTAAATGGAAGTGGGCAGGCACATTCGTAAAACAGATGGTCGATGGAGACGAAAGGTTCTGGAGAAGCGTCCACGTACATACAAGGTGAACCGATGACCTGGTGAGGGTTGCGGGAATCCGATCTGGGTGACGAACGGAATGGGTCGTTGAGGTGATGCTTGGGGGAGACCTATGTCCAGCAGTGCACGTCGTCCAGCTCATAATCCCAAAGGAGCACATTCTCAAGATAAGAAGTATGGACATGATCTACCCATGTGCCAAATTTCTTCCCAATCCGTGCTACCTTTTAAGCATGACGGAGAAATATACATACTTACAGACATACATAAAGATTTCATAGCGTGATGTGTTTTACGAGTAGATAGGCCAAACACTGGTACTAATTCAATGAAACTTGGCAACTAGATGAATCATACTCGACATTGCTGTGCCTACATGAGTAGATATGCAAAACGTAATAGATGATGGTTCTCCACCCTAGTTTCGAGCATAATGTAGACGATTCCAACACGAACCTTCAACATTGTGCTTTTTTAAGAGGTATTAAAGAAAAAGGAAGTTCGCAATGCGTTGGAAAATTTTATGTTTGTGCTCCGATTACTCGAAGATGCCTGGATACTCGTACATTTAGAAAATTCTTTGATTGTTCAAAAGGGAAATTTGCAATTGGTCATCAGGTCAGGATATGAGATCTTGGAAAAATCAAAGGAACTCTACAAATTCTAAGTAATTTTTAAAAGTGTAAAATTACTTTATTTTCGGAAGTCAGATGTTTCTTCGATTTTTAACACCGACTTCCAAAACTCTAGTTATTTTGTACTTTTTAGAGTTTTTTTTTATTGAAGTTGCTTAAATTCATTGAAATCTTAAGATTTCTGTGGTTATATTTTTTGTAAAAAGTTTTCATCCTTTCCAAAGAGGATCTCTACCAATGTCATTGACACTCGTATTTATGGCATCGTAGACATAGAAAACGACGGAAAGTTTACAATTTTCTTTAACAACCATTATTTTAACCTTTCCCATGTTGTAAAACTGATTCATTTTACGATTCCCGTGAAACGATGATGTGATAAATATGCCCATAAAACCCACAAACGATTTCCTCGAGAACTATTTCATGATTCATAAAATCCTTTATTTATCGCTGAAGATTATAATGCGATTTGACGATTGGGAATGCATCTGAGAAGTGGTAGAAATATGTTTATTGTTGGTCTAGAAATCTTGAGTTATTGCTACAGTTTTACGCAACCATTAAAATTTGAACGAGCGTTTACATGAATTACACCCTTGTACTTTTAGGGCGTTGCCCTCATGCTCCAGCCGGGATCTTGATCTCGATTTCCTACTACCGTGGCGTGGGCTTGCGGACGGCGAGCAATGGGTGCCTTTTCGTCTGGCCGTCAGTTAATCATCTGGACCGAACCCGGCTCGTAGGGTTTCACGCATTACTCTAGGAGAAATTAGCAAAACCGTCCCTACGTTTTTGACGGTTTTGCTGGGCCCCTGCCCATCAGTGACGGAGCCTTTGGGGCCATCGGTTCACTTCTGAAAGGTAAAACCTGGGGCCCTAGAACGAAGGCCAAAATAGGAACAAAGTAGTGGGTTTTATTCAGTAAAAATCTGACAGGCCCTCCCGCTCTACCCAGAACGAGACAAGTCACTGGATGATTTCCACCTTAAAAAGCTTGAATCTCGACGGGTGGCCTGACAAGTTTGTTTTCCGGCTCCCTTCTGCCAAAGAGCGGGAGCAGTCATTCTAATAATGATATACCACAAAAAAAAAGAAGCTCTGGTACATCTGTTGAAGTGCTTAACTATTAGTTTATGAATCATTCTAGCTTTTCGCACGTGTTGGCTGCGGTTTAGAGACATTCGTTCCGATTCTATCATTAGAAGTAAATAATTAATTAATTCGTATATTAAGCGTCCAGTTACTATTAGTGTCTTGCCAACAGAGCTTTGTCGGGAACGTCTTTCCACGTGCCATATTATACCTATATACAAATAGTAGTCTCATTAAGTCCGGTATTTAAGTACTTTGACACACCCATATTTTTATTAAGGTGGGAAATCATCCAATGACGTCTACCAGTCTAGGTGGAGTGGGAAGGTTTATCAGACTTTTATTGACTAAAATCAAACCTGTATGTCAGTTGCTTTTCGCGTTCTATGAATTGCCTTCTAGCTTCGCAGAAGAAGCCTGCTAATCCTCGCTCTGGACCATGGTCTGTACTAGGGCCCGACGCGAAAGATCGCTGCCGCCGATCGTCCACACTTAGGATACGGCGCTGCTCCGCCCCAGCGGGGCACACCTCCACCGTATCCTCCGAACGGTTATCACAATGGTGACACCCTGGCGTTTCTTACGTCTGAATCTGATGCATGACATGCGGAAGGTGAGGAGTTGAGGACGCCGTGTTGCCGCAGTAGCCACTTCTCAAAGATAGGATAGGACTAACCGTCGTGATTAGACTCACCCAATAGTCCTGACTCCGCCCGAGTCTGTCCCATTGCTTCCTATATAATCTCTTATTAAATTAGTACTAATGTTAAGCTTTATTTTACGAGTAAGTATATCTTGAATTTCCTGTTCAAACCAGTAATCTATAGTTGTTTTATCTCACGAAAGCGGGTGAGCCATACTTGTAGTTGTGATGTGTATAGACACTCGCTCTTGTGTGCGTAACTACAGGTAGCGTTAGCAAGCTCATCGCTATTGAACAAAATAATAAAGTTGCCACTTGTTGCCCACTTCATTTAATAACTTACGCAGCGTTACGAGACATCCATCGAAACCAACTTTTTCATTCAAAACTGACCTTAGCTTTGCCAATGTTATACAATTAAGGGAAGGAACGAAATAACCCCAACACAAATATGAATAATAACTTACTGGGGATGTTTCATTAACACTTGTAATGTAACCTTTTGAGACCAAATAAACAATTTATTTATTTTATTTGATGATATTAATGTTGGAATTTGTTTTAGTACGATATGAAAATTTTGTATTGTGCTCCGTACAACGTCACCTGTAAATCCACCTTTATTTTCTCTCTTTCTTCGGTTTTTCATGGGTGACATAAAATTCGAAGATGTACTTGCGACATCTCTTCCTTCTTTTATTAATTTTTTGCAATGTTCTTTCACTTACCCCCGTCGCTGCTGCAGTGCGTTTTGTAATATTACGCAAATATGTATGATAAATCACAATTTGGTTCTCGATGAAGTTCCGTGACTTAATATTCTTCTTTGACAAATTATAAATATTTGCAATCATTTGACGAGCCTAAAATAAACAAAACAGTTATAAAATCGTTTAACATGTTGATGTGTTGTGGTGGTGGAACACAATCAAACGGACCAGATACTTTTTCAATCGTTTATTCTCACCATTAATATAGTTAACACAGCAAAAGTAAGAGCGTGGCTTCTGTCATCTGTGAGCGAAGCGGACTGACAGCTGGTGCGCGCGTCGATGCTCCTTCGATGGTTTTTGTGGTTACCTTGGTTACGCCACATAAATAATCTGCTGAACGCCCTGATTGCTCAGGAACCGAAATTCGTTTTTTTTAATATAGCAGTAAAGAAATGATCAATATCTGTGTATAATAAAATCTCTAGTTTGTAAGTTGTTGGCTAGCTATACGCTTTGGTGCGTACTGTAAGTATAGCTAGTAATTGAAATAAATAAATACATTCATATATTACACACAACAAACATGAACATTAAGTTGCCTTATCGCACTGCGAACAACTTTCCTCCGTTTCTTCGTACCTCGCATGCTGACGGTACTCGATAAATTATTTTGACGCGAACCAAGAAGCACTACTGACTCAGCCGGCGACCCGGCCGCGACTGAGCGCTCCCGAGCTTACGCACACAAAGACAGTGTGCATGTACACTTACACACACAAGTATGGGTTACCCGCTTTCGTGAGATAAAACACTCTTTGTTTTATTAGTGGCCGGATTAGCAAGATTCTGCGGTCCATTTTTGTTTTGTTTTTAATACACACAAACAGTGTTTACTTTCCCACTGCTGGGCATATGCTACTAAGTTCCAGGTATTCTTTTCCCAAACCACCTGCAACTAGCTCTAGCGGTAGGCGTCTAGGTCGTGGCTTCTTACCAGTATACGTTCTATTTTGTATTAGCATATAGTATATTTATAGTTCAATCAGAAAATGATATGTTATCAATTTTATTATGACTATAAAAAATGAGTGTTAATTTGAATTGAAACGTTTAGAGATCAAACACGAGCCATGTATAATAAAAAAAAAAGAGATATGTCAGTCCAGGTGCAAAATATATTATTGAGAGAGCTAGTATAGTTATAGTTAGTCGAATCATGTGAGTAATTAAAATAGTCACATGAGTTCACGTTCCCCGAACTTGGATTGCTCAAAAGAGTTACCATGTCACTAGAATGCAAACGGCTACTAAAGGAATCATTTCCCTCGCTTTTTCCCAACTATCTTGAGATTAGCTTCCAGTCTAACTGGAAGCGGCTGAGTTCCTGTATTTTACGTAGAGCGGCTATCTATCAGCCACAACCCATTTACAGGACAACACGATACTCCTTGCATAGACTGATGGTCAGACTTTCAGGCGTCTGAATGACCTGTAACGACTGTCAAAGATCTACGAATGATAACTGGGACAACGGCTTTACATGCTTTCCGAGGCAGGGGGTGTCAGTAATGTACTAGATAAACGGAAAAGTACCTACTTATGAATATGAAAATTGAACTGAAGGAACACGGGTAGGTTTTATTGTAAAAGTTGGTCACTCACTCATTCCATCCAAAGCAGGAAAGATTATACGATGAGTGCCCACCTAATAAAAAAGGTTCTCCGAACTAACTAATACTAATAGTCGAACCAATTATTTTCATTGCCGCTATGCACATACCAACTAGTAACTGGTAATCAACAGGGTAAACTAGTTAAATTGATGGTGTTATTCATTGCTACCCACCATACGTAAACGTGCCCTTTTAATCTCTAATAAACGTAAATGGTCTTCCATCTTCGAGATAACATCTCGTAATTATATTTGAGTGTTAGTGAAGTTTCCTCGAGGTCATTATGTGCTGATACTAGACATCATTGCGTGGTAGTAATTTTCCTACCACGTCATTTGAAGTATTTTCGATATTTTATAGTTTTTGTGACGTAGCTTGACACTTTGTGGTGGTGTAGCTTATTAGCATTAGCATTATCGGCCTCATAATGTTCCCACTGCTGGGACTCAGGCCTCCTCTCTTGGAGAGGGAATCGGCCATAATCTACCGCGCGGGCCCATTGCGGATTGGTGGATGTCACATGTCTTCGAATTTTTGGTTCTAGGGCATGCCGGTTTCCTCACGCTTAATGCTTGGTGTAGCTCGCTTGGGCAGCGATGTCTCACATCGGGTCCTGGTTTATGCTATGGTCTGGAGCGAAGAGGATTGGCCTGCCAATCTTTTACTTCTGCGAAGCAGTAAAACTAACGAAGGTGAAGGCAGCATGTGTAAGGGAAAGCGAACATTTTTTCGCCTCAGCCGCCGAGACTCCGACCCCGACCGGACAGAGCCCAGATCGCCGATGGCTCGTAGTGATCCACGCGCTCCTCAAAGAGATGTCAGCAAACCGTAGGAGCATAGTAAGCCATCGGCCTTGCCCGTAGTGGTCGCAGGACTTTTCTGAAAAGGAAACCCGCAATCTTAGAACGCAATGGGTAACTGAAAGACACAGGTATGGTTTTAATCAGTAAAAGTCTGACACGCCCTCCCGCTCTACCCAGAACGAGACAAGTCACTGGATGATTTCCACCTTAAAAAGCTTAAATCTCGACGGGTGGCCTGACAAGTTTGTTTTCCGGTAACAGCCCTCGACTCGACGCAATTTAATTACTTGTCGCTCCACTTCATATTGTAAGTCACTTGAATTATTTGGATTGCTGGAAGCTGAAATTGAAATTCATTTTTAATTCCGACGGCAAAGTTCCCTGTACACTGCAGGTTTAATTTTTAAACAGCAGCAAGATTGTTCATAGTCCGGGCGCGAGTGCCTTGTATTAAACGATGCGGAAGATTTGGCCGTGAAAGCTGAAATGAAAATAAGCTGTGCTAACTTTGTGGAAACGATTTCAACTAAATGGGAACACCACAAAGTGGTGATTAATTTTGTGAAAGGCGCAATTGGTGCTGTTTAAATTTTATGTCGCATGTAAAATGTCTGCTACCGATTGAATTTAAACGACTAGACCCTTACTCTTCCGTAAAAAACATCTACCTACAGATCGAATTCATCATGATTCATCTGCGATTTATGATTTCATCAAAAGACAGAGTGATACGTGAGGAAGGTTTAGGTGCATAATGCACACATATTACAGTAAACAAAAGCCGACAATAGATATAAAATCTAAATTATGCGAAGCTGTGGCAGTTCGCTAGTGTATGTACTCGTACACTTCTATACTAATATTATAAAGAGGAAAGATTTGTACCTATTTTTGTATGTTTGTAATGAATAGGCTCAAAAAGTCCTGGGCCGATTTAAAAAATCTTTCACCAATAGAATGCTACATTCTTCCAATTTGACATAGGCTACATTTCATTTTGAAAAAAATTAGGGATCCTTGGTAAAATTTGAACAATGTAACCGAAGGTGTAGAAAAATGAGTCTTAAGTCACAAAAAAAGTGTTTTATATCCAAATTTCCAAAAATAAATAATTGTCTACCCGGTGCGAAGCCGGGACGAGCTGCTAGTATATTATAAAGAAGAAAGTTTGTGAGTCTGTGTATGTTAATTACTTCACATCGAGCGGACAATAAAAATTTGGCACACGGGTAGACCATTTTCTTTATAAGCACATTCGCATTTTCACACCAGGTGTTAGTTGTTTTCAGCACTTAGATATACCTATTGGTGGTGATCACAGTGGTGAAACACGCCTGTAGCTGTAAAGTATGCAAGTAACTATAGTGACATCCACCAATCAGAATGTGTTTAGCTCTCTGGCATGCAAGCTACTTACATACTTTAGGTAATACTCGAAGTAAGACAGTTAAGTAAAAGAAACTCAGTCTGACGTGAGGTCTACAAATCTTAGCGGAACACTGGATAAGTAAATTAAGCCCTTTCTTCAGATCGTTTGCTTAGAGAATTTAATTTAAAGAAGCATTTTCTTTAATTGTTTTGCTGAAATATATGGACACTGTAAATTCAGTGAAGGACACTCGTTTAGACAGTTACATTTAGGTTAATTCGTTCGAATGCATTACTTCGATACCGACGTTGTTCCAACTGAAAGAACTAATTTCAGAGTTTATTTTTGCTCTAGTGAATCCGAATTGTGTTTTTATTTTTCTGAACTTAGATTAAAATTACTTTTTAGTACTACCGTTCCGTTAGTAAAAATTAATGTAGCTTTTCTGTATGCACGAGCAGGTATTATTGAATTCAATTAGTTTAGAGTATGTAATGACTTCAGAGTACTTTAGTTTTCAGGAACATGTTCTGTTCGACGCCTTGCCAACGCTACTGTGTTCCATTTATTTTTTCGCGATAGTGTTTACAATAACACTATACTGAATAGGATATTTACATTACAGTTATTAGAAGTAGTGAGGATTGTGTAATGTATGAAAATGAGATCCAGGATCTTACAGAGTTTTCCTCGAAGCGAATTTTCGCAAATGCGATTACTAACATTTGTTTTTAGGAAAACGTTTATAATTAATTTCTTAGGTTGTTATGATTAATCGTGCGCCACAAGGCGGGGAGGAAAACTAGCTTGGATAATAAATTATCCATATCGCACGCACAATGGACCGGCGGCGTTTTGTTCCTTCGAGAATTGAGTGCGACGGTATTATGATAATCTCTCTCCAATTCATCATCTGTGGACTTTTCCTATTTTCAGATGGGTCAAGGTTGCCTTGAAGGTCAAGTTCGTAATGTCTGGAGGGATGTCATGCAATGAATAATGATCTTCGGAGGATGTTCGCGAGGCTTTTTATATGTAGAACAGGCTTTGATAGAAATATTGGTATCTTTACATGGAAAATCAATCACTACGTTTGTTTTTATTAGCCAGTTTCAAAAGCCAATGACCAAAAGAATTGAACCGTCGTGTCTTTTTTTTCTTGGCAAATTATTAAAGATTGATGGAATTTATAAAGCATCACAGAAAGCGATCCGAAAAAAGAGAATTAATTTTGTTATAATTAGAAGTGCTTCACAACTAACAATAAAAATATTAATTCATGAATCCCCGACTGGTCTCATAGGACCGCGCTGTTATTGTTTTACTATTGTGTCTCGTTTCGCGGGTATTGATAGGTTAATGTCGAATTCCGGAGAAAAAACTTCGGCTTTCATAACATATTGAGACATAGTAAACGGAAGTTTTAGCAGTGCCTTAACAGTATCTAGTATTCTTTTACTGAAGCATCTAGTAACAAACCTGGGGATCGTTGGGTGTTAATAAGACTCTTAAGTTTTTTTTCTACCATATCATGCATCTAAACTATTCTGATGAATCACTACTGGCGAAACCCGCATGAAAATACATTTAGTATTTTTTACGTTTATCGTGAACAGACAGACAGACGACATGGCCCACTTTGTTTTATAATATGTAAGAATCTTAAAAAGGTGTTAAGGTGTTTTAAAACATAAAATGAACTTCATGTCAACATGTTTTATTAAAATGGTAGCATAAAACCGTGTTTAGTCATTATGAAGTGGTCAATAAAAGTTAGTGTTACGTCTATATCACTATAGTTACCATCTGACAAGGCTATAACATATTTTCAAATTATTACATACTTTATTGTGTTTAACATCTGCTCAAAGTTAAGTAGCACTTAAAGATAATGTACGAGTAAGTATTAGCATTCTGAGTAGTTTGATGGTTAACATGACACCGTTTGTTTTTATATTCCATAAACATGACTGTATTATACGGGCATAGTATTATTTATTTATTCTTCATGCACAATATACATAGGCGGACTTAATGCCTTAGGCATTCTCTACCAGTCAACCTAGGGTGGTGAAGAGATAATATGTCATTATAAGTCATCATTTTATTCATTAAATTACGATCTTTATTCTTGTTCATATGATGTGACAATCAATAAAGCGGGAACTACATTAGACCGATGCACACGTGGGTCACGACTGCATTACACGTAGTACCGCGTCGCGTGGCGTGCGTCTAATGTAACTCTACCAGTGCGACACGCCCAGATCGGCGTACGTGGTCCACGTGGAGTGGATGCAATGTACCTTTTGCGCACACGTGGGCCACGTACGTCTTACTTTAATTCATGAATCCCCGACCGGTCCTATGAGACCGCGCTGTTATTGTTTTACTATTGTGTCTCGTTTTGTGGGTATTTGATAGGTTAAAGAGACGCGTACCTTAAAGTTTCTACTAAGTTTTTACCTATAAAACTAAATAAAGGCATGTAACTGTATTTCGAAATATCAAAACATTTGTCTTGCTTGTCTCAAGTTTCAATCATTACCACCAAGATCGAGCCAAAAGTTTTTTTTTACTTCACGTTTCGTGCCAAACCCTACCGATTTCGTCTATACTGAACTTGATTCTGTGTTCTGTTAAAACAGGAATTATATCTGATCATTTTGCTGGTATGTTCAGATAACAACGTGAAACTAACCCCAATCTTTTTTCTCTTCTTTTCATTTTTAAAGAACGTAGACCCACACTAGGAATAACTCTTGTATGATGGGTACCCGGAACAACTAAAGGCCATACACATATTTTACTTGACGAATACATGTAACCTGTGCATGTAACTATCATCAATATTTCTCGTAGTAAGTAATTTGATAGGTCACGCTGACTATAGTCATAGAGAGAGAAGGTGTAGTAGATTAACTCAAAAAGCATTAGTTTGGGTTCTTAAGGCCGTAAGGGGTATATGATGTTATCAGGTTAGGAAGAATGAATATCGCGGCCAGTTGGGTGGATGACGTTAGAGTATGGAGATTCGCAACAGGAGAAGAGAGAGGTTTATGCTCTATAGCAGCCGAAGTTAGGCTGTGTATGATAATATTTATAATAGTTAAAGCAGTATTTCAGGTCAGATCTATTTGGGGTGGCGGTTAACCCTTCAACAATGCAGACTTCTAACTATGAAACCCTGATATTTTCGGGCTTTCATAATTGTATGCCTCCATTGTCTAAGTAGACTTAGCTGTACCACTCGTAATCTTCCACACTGCGACTCCGTTGAGCTCCGCGGTTAAAGATGTCTTGTCGACACTTGACTCGATTAGCGGATGCAGGTCACAAGTGTCAGTCGGAAAGTTACCGGAACGTTGCGTTCGTTGGTCTATCAGCTGAAGAATATTTTCCCAGCACTTATAAAAAGCAGTTCTTGTACTGTCCCTAATCTTAATCACTTTTAACTATGATGATAGAACAGAATATAATAGAATAAACTTTATTGTACACCAAAAATTACAGTTTATACAATAACTTAAATCTATGGGTTATGGGTTGGGCTTATCGCTGATAGCGATATCTACCAGACACCCTTAAGATGGATCGTAAGAACTGAAAATGATGATGATGTGAGTTAATATGACCTGACTGCAGATCTCTATAAAATTAAGGGGGGTGACTCAATCTGAAAGAGCCCTATTCCTAGCAGTGGATTGCTATAGACTGAATACCTATATAAATGTCATCGTCACACGCACTATGAAAGTTTTTAAGGTTCGCTTTTATATATATTTTTTTATTATTCTGCGACGGACAGACGGCTAAAATAGAGTTCCAGCTCTATTTTAGCCGTCCTACCCTCTTCCAGGACAGTCCGCAAGCCCGCGTTGAATTTAAAACTAACATAGTTTTTTCTTTGCAAGTTGTTGTAAGTCAATTTTCATGTTCACAGGTCAGGTAAGTTAGTTCGTATTTCTTGGAAGCTGGATTAGTTTTCTGCGAAATCTTGTATATCTTTCCTAGTTTCACTGACCCGCTTTTTAACGTTCCGTATATATTTCGGCAAAATAAAACCTTATAGGAGTAGAGATATGAATATGAAAAATAAAAAAACTCTATTTTGGGATTCCCGCAAATCTTCGGGCGATTGATTCGAGAATTGAAACATATTTAACCTATCGCATACCCGCAAAACGAGACACAATAGTAAAACAATAACAGCGCGGTCTCATAGAACCGGTCGGGGATTTATGAATAAAAAAAATAAAAAAATTTAACATATTTACATAATCAAGTTTGTATGGAACGCTCAGTGCATGACACTAGTTTCTTTTAAGATACCTGCCAGAAGGTAGGTCAACACTAAAAACTTACAATATTTAAATAAATAATATTCAGTTTGATATTAATTAAATTATTCTATGGCACAAAAACTTTACACAAATTTTCAAAGCAAAATATTCTGGCTATGCGGAGGACGTTTAGTAGCATCTCTTCATCTTATCGGGCCACACCGAGGTCACACTGGAGAGTTTCACGTTTATGTCATTTTTACTGGCAACCACCAACACTGCAGCAGACTACTATAAATTAATTCGGTTGAAACCTCGCCACTTACTCTCTAGAAATATAACTGGCTTTTGTTGGACTGAATTAAACCATATTTTATCATTAGTTACAATAAAATGGCGGCACGAAATTAAAATAGTCGTGAAAGTTAAACTAACTTTTATATTTTATAAATTAATATATTCTAGAAATGTCGTTGAGCCTAAAGATGATTTTTACTTTCACTGGATTCTTAATAACTGTATCCTTACATATTAAAACAAAGCCTCCGACTACGTTTTTAGGGTTCCGTAGCCAAAATGGCAAAAACGGAACCCTTATAGTTTCGTCATGTCCGTCTGTCCGTCTGTCCGTCTGTCCGTCTGTCCGTCTGTCCGTCTGTCACAGCCGATTTACTCGGAAACTATAAGTACTACAGTGATGAAATTTGATGGGAATATGTGTTGTATGAACCGCTACAAAATTATGACACTAAATAGTAAAAAAAAGAATTGGGGGTGGGGCCCCCCATACATGTAACTGAGGGATGAAAATTTTTTTTTCGATGTACATACCCGTGTGGGGTATCAATGGAAAGGTCTTTTAAAATGATATAAAGTTTTCTAAAAAACATTTTTCTTAAAGTGAACGGTTTTTGAGATATCAGCTCTCAAAGTCGTAAAAAGTATGTCCCTCCCCTCTATTTTTATAACTACGGGGTATAAAATTCTAAAAAAAATAGAGGTGATGCATGCTAATTAACTCTTTTAACGATTTTTGGTTTGATCAAAGTATCTCTTATAGTTTTTGAGATAGGTTGATTTAACTGTATTATATTTGCTGCTACGGAACCCTTTGTGCGCGAGCCCGACTCGCACTTGGCCGGTTTTTTTTTGTCTGTATTTACGCGATACGCTCAAAAACTTCTGATAGAATTTTAATGCCGTTTTGACCAACAGGTAGAGCGATTCATGAGGAAGGTTTAACATGTATGTTATACTATAACAACAACAACATTTGGTCTACTGACCAAAGCATATAAATTCAAAGTTTTGTAACACCTGTGCGAAATTGCCTCGTTAGTTAGTGACAAAAAGAGAAAAGGCTTTTAAATTGTCTATAAAATTATAATACCTAATATAAAAAAAGCCTTTTTAATTATCTACTATCTAGTCTAGTTAGGCAGCCTAATGTTTTATTTAAAATATTAATTATTTAAATCACTCAGGTTTTCTACCAGTCCGATCACTTTCTACTGTGTGTCTAAAACTGACCTTGCACACTGCAGTATCTGTTGCGATACAGTTATTCTGAAGTTAACGGATGATAGCCGTCCAATCCCAATGTAATTGAATTTAATAATTTTTAAGAATTTAATAATTTCATAAGAGTTTAACACTGTAGTGTTTTCACTTTTAAAATTTTGTTGATTTTCAACCTAAGCTTATGCTTAAATTCTCTTTAAAAATATAAAATTTATTGAGATTTCATTCAGATATATTAGTTGCTGGTTAACCGGTATTAGACACGTCTGTCGAATATCCAACGACTAAATCATCGATATCGTAGGTATTAGAAAATGTCAGGCGTCATTGCGCAGGCTCAGACGAAGATAGCTATTTTGACGATAATTTTGGAGTGATCTAAAATTGTTAAAAATCAGCAGAATTGCAAAGAATAAAGGGAGGTCTTTGCCCTGTAGTGGGACAGAATATGTGGGAAAGAAGTTAGATACTGAATAAGACCATAATACCCCTGCATAAGTTGTATTTTCCAATTTGTCGTGGTCGTTGTGGGTGCTAAAATTAGCGGTTTAGCTAAACGAGTCGAGCGAACTATGTGAATTAGGCAACACATTGTTTTACTAAATTATGTGAGACGGTCACAAATTCAATTAATTCGAAAAGTTGCTAACTTTTAACGGTCTGCCAGATAATGTTCACTTTTAATTTTGTTTTAATAGCTGTGGTGGTTATGTGATCATTTATTAAAAAATAAAAACTAAACTAAAGAAAAATTCACTGAAAAGGTGAAGTTTGATGGAAATCCAATATGGCGTACGCTGATTATGACACGTCTCTCAAAGCATTCTTGCCGATTTTGCTGATTTTGACGGGCGGGTTTTGGCTTGGTATGCCTTGTATGAAAATATGGGCGGTTCCGTACGAAAACGTCCAATGAAGTGCTGCATTAATCTGCATGGTTTTTCTTAAGATTTATAACCACTACATGCTTGCTGTATGGACTTTGGACCCTTGAGTTTGTTTCGGTGTTTCTTCTCAGGGTAGTCAAGCTAAGCCAGCCGAAGTCTACTGGGGTCATGGGTTGGCTTTCGAAAGGGAAACCCGGTGTCCTGGATAAGCGCAAGGCAAAGGCAAGCCCTCTCGCTCCACCCTAGAGCGGTAAAAGTCGCAGGATGATTTCCACACCTAAAAAAAATCTATCGATCCGCGCAAACGCAGCAATTCCTAATGTATATGGAAATACAAATAGGTACTTGTAAAAGCCATTATCAGATAAAGCTATAAAATTTTATCGCAGTGTGTGTGCCCCCATCGTCATCGATGGCTTCACGGGATGTTATTGGTGGAAAACCAATTATCTGGATACTAAAAAAACTCTTTTGCAATTTTAAAGTGAGTCGAGTAAATTGGAAATCATCGACACACTTAGCTATAGTATAGTATGACTGCAAATACTTCGGATTACGGTTTAAATAAAGAGAAATAACCAGATGGAATAAGTAGATCAATAATCATTTTAAAATTACTCAGAAGACCTTAAAATTCAAGGGGTAGGCTGTACTTATAGTCTGGTAGGGCTTTTGAAAATGATTTTCCTTTTATTTATTTTTATTGTGGGTTTACCTCTCCTTTTAAGTGTAGAGGTGTAATGGCCATTCAGCCAGGCTTTTGCATTTTTGTTTGTGGTGTAAAATCTCTTTAGTCCACTACGATGATATTTATAACGGCGAAAGTTTGTATGTGTACGCATGGGTGGACAGTACCTAAGCCTTCTTTCAACGGCTGAACCAAAAACGAAAATTTTTATGTTTGATTCTTAATTTTTTTTTTTATGTTAATCCAGATTAATCCTGGATTAACATAAAGCTATAATTTATAAAGATGGGAATTACAAATTACACGACGGGCGGAACTGCGAACCACAGCTAGTAACATATAATTTTAATTTGCCATAACACTTGAACCGTAAAAAATATTGTTAATGGTTTATAACCAAACAAAACAGTTCGTGTAAAAACATGTCTAGACTCCGACAGTTTCTTAACGAACTAAAAATAATAAACCTTTCTCAAGTGCACACATCCGTGAGTGAATACCATAAAACTGGATGATTTTTCTGTTCTAGATGCAATTTAAGATTTTAATTAACTGGAAGAAAAAACGGTTTTTCATTACTCTGTAAATATATGTTCCCAATGTTCCCATTCCCATCAAAGTTTTGAGTTGAAATGATTTTGACTCGCAATTGTTCATAGCAATGTCTGAAATCAAAATCTTGTAAGAATCATAGATTTTCAGAAAGGAGGTTTTTAATATTTCTGTGCTTGTAATTTTCCAATGTGACGTTTTCTGTATCAGTACAATACTCAGAAATAAACAAAAATAGAAAATTTAAATTGGTGCTACGCCTACGATGACCAAAAGCTTTTAACTTTTTAACAGTTTAGTCCAGTCAAAATAGACATTCTAGTTTGCATTAATTCCCAACAAGCTGGATTTTTGTGCAGGCCTTAAATACGTCATTACGAATGTTATGTCAAAAGTCCCCATCGATCCCGCTTGTGCGTTGTTTTTTATTCGAGGTCAAAGGTCACAAATTAGCATTTTTTGCGTATATCTCTGAAACAACGAGAGCTATCAAAAAATGGTTCAGGCAAAGTTTGAAGACCGTAAAATTGTCTATAAAAAGATCCAAATTGTTTTCTTCTACGATGCACTGTTCTCGAATTATGGCTATTTTAAACATAGAAAATACGAATATGCGCTCATGTTAAGGGATGATGGGTTCGGTGAATATTTGAAGGACAAACCATCTGTAACGATACATAAGCAGTGTCGTAAAGCATACACCCGGAAGAGCAGCATCGCTGCAGCTAAAAGACAGCGTGAGGCGGAGATAGCTACCACATCTGGGATTAGCCCTCCTCGTACTAGCACGAGGTAATGAATCGTCTTTTTGACGAAATACTGTTTGTTCTGTGGCAATGAAGCAGATAAAACGGCTGAAATAAAAAAAAGCGTAGCATCTTCGACCAAGAGTGCCCTAAACTTTCAACCCTTGACTTCACGAAAACCATCTTTAAGGAAGCTCAGACTCGTTCTCATGAGCTAGCAAGTAGTGTCATTGCCCGCATTCAGTATGAATATGACTTAGTTTCTGCTGAGGCTAAGTACTACAGTGATTGTTACACTTAAAATACGACTTTCCTGCGGTCTAAAGTAACGATATCTCGAAAGCGATGCTTTATAGAAGAAAAGTGTCCACATGTTTTTTGTAGACAATTTTACGATGCAGCAATGACACTACTTGCTAGCTCATGAGAACGAGTCTGAGCTTCCTTAAAGATGGTTTTCTTGAAGTCAAGGGTTAAAAGTTTAGGACGCTCTTGGTCGAAGATGCTGCGCTTTTTTTTTATTTCAGCCGTTTTATTTGCTTCATTGCCACAGAACACACAGTATTTCGTCAAAAAGACGATTCATTACCTCGTGCTAGTACGAGGAGGACTAATCCCAGATGTGGTAGCTATCTCCGCCTCACGCTGTCTTTTAGCTGCAGCGATGCTGCTCTTCCGGGTGTATGCTTTACGACACTGCTTATGTATTGTTACAGATGGTTTGTCCCTCTAATATTTATCGAACCCATCATCCCTTAGCATGAGTGCATATTCGTATTTTCTATGTTTAAAATAGCCATAATTCGAGAACAGTGCATCGTAGAAGAAAAAGTGCCAGATCTTTTTTGTAGACAATTTTACGATCTACAAACTTTGCCTGAACTATTTTTCGATAGCTCTCGTTGTTTCAGAGATATACGCAAAAAACGCTCATTTGTGACCTTTGACCTCGAATAAAAAACAACGCACAAGCGGGATCGATGGGGACTTTTGACATATCATTCGTAATGACGTATTCTAGGCCTGCACAAAAATCCAGCTTGTTGGGAATTAATGCAAACTTGAATAATAATTTAGTCTATTTTGACTGGACTAGTTCTAGAAAGCGCGAGTCTTTATATTGTAATTTTTATTAAACTTCGTGGAAATAGAGAGTTATATAAACTTCTAAAGTTATTATTTATTTTTAATTCTAGGAGGTAATCTCTGGGACTTTAATTTGGAACTACTGATTCGAATATCAAAATTCTTTACCGTCAGAAGCCGCATTGTCCTAGGTTTCAGGCTGCCTCTGTCCAGTCGTAGGTTACTGGTTAGTAACCTGGTTCTATCGCATAATTTCTCATATCTTGTTGTTATTAGAATACCTTTAATCACGCCAGGGTCACCAGTTTGACAGTATTCGGAACAAACAGTAAAGTCACCATACACCTTCGTTGTAAAGGGAGAATCCTCCTGCTGGGCGGGTGTGTGTGTGTGTGCGCTCGATAGATGATTTCGGGTTATTGTATCTATTCCAATCGCGCGTAGAACTTTGATTGCGCGATGAAGGATTCGTAGTTCTTATGTGACGTCGTAGATGTTGCTACAAATTGTTTTGTTAATTAATTTCGAGGGCTATGAACAAACAAGCATCAAGCTGACGTGCAGCATACCTACTGGAGAAATTCAAATTACTTACAAAGTTACAAACTTATTGTTTTGTTGGCACGCTAATAATTCGCGTCAGCTAACCACTGAACTGCGGCCTTTGTACTGTGAAATTACATATGTTATACACTTTAGATTGTATATACTTGAAGAGGTTTATTGCAATGGATCTTTCAGTTGAAGGGGTTCTGCATGTAATGACTACGAAAAAAAGTTATTACGAAATCCTGTGTCGCACAAGTTCTCCACGCAATTTGAACATATACAACCGCCCAAAATTATCTCTCGGGTAGTCGCCCAGATCAAACGAAACATCCGTCTACTTGGAGGATGCTCCCTTTTCAATAGTGTGGATTTTTACACTCTGTTCCGAATACCTCCAAATTATGTATGTTTATGTAACATTCGACATTGCTTCATATCTCTTATGCCGCGGCCACACACTCGACGAGTAGCAAGGGAAGTAACGAGGAAAGGAGGCAGAGACATAGTGTGGCCACGTTACTCGTCATGCCACTCGTCATGCTCCTCGTCCTGCCCACTGCTCCCTATCTTGTCGGTCTTTGCGCGCGAGAGAGAGAGAGCAACATCGCGGCAAATCACGGCAGCGCGAGGAGCAGAGCGATGAGCAGCGCGAGGAGCATAGTCTGGCCGCAGCATTACAGTCCGGTGATGAACTACGAAAAGTTGGTTTGAAATTACACGCGAGATAAAGCAATATATTGACCTTAGAAAAAATCTAAAAGAAAATTAAATACAGAAGTCTTAAAAGTAATACTTCCTAGAACTCAAACAACACATAACATAATAAACGCACATCCCGAAAGTAGTATTTTCAGAAAGGCTGCTGAATCAATTTCAGCTACATTCAAATATGGGGGGGCATAATTTTTTTACAAAACTTGTGTGTCAGATTACCAGGCCACCGAAAACAAAGTTTTAGAATAATCATGATCATTGTTGTACTGAAGCCGATTTGATTCGCATAAATACGTACAATAACAATATTTACATTAACGATAAGTTAATTACTTATTAATTACAGTAATGAAATTATTCAATACATAAAAAAACATAATCAATAATTGTTATGACATGCGAATGCCAAACATGGAGTTTAACAGAACAGAACATACACAATCTAGAAACTTGCCAACATACTTAGTATGGACAGAAGCATGAACAATATTAAAATTAAAAAAACAAAATAAAATTAGTAACGATTCACAAGCTTATTGGTTTTACGCACGGAGTTAGCTCAAAGGTTTTACGAGAGTGACGTATTACATTAAAAAAATAAAATGTAGGTGGACGGGCCATATGATGACGAACAAAAAAGATAAGTGGGCTAAGGACGCAACGGACTGGTGTCCAAGACAATATAAAAGATAAAAAGGGAAATTAAATAATGTCGTAGATGGGAGGATGACATCAAACGTACCTATCACTTGGTTGAGGAGGCACATGACTGCACTCTGTGGCAAATTTTAGGGGAGACTTATGCTGGAAAGCCACACAAGATTCTTGACTCTAGTGTCCAATAATAAAACTTAGCATGTATAAAACATGTTTTTGTTTATAGATTGTTGAATAAAGCGTATTATTACTATTAATCAATATTATTAATAACTGTACGATAAAAAAATACTTATAAATTAATGATAAATCTTGATGGCATTAACTAGCGTGCACTATTACCATTTTCAGCGCATAAATTAAAATTAAATTAAATTTAAATTCTGGCCTGGGTCTGGGCTGGGTGTCCAAGGGTTTGCATCATTCCCTTTACCTACATATCGTACCTACATGATAAGATATTTGATAGACTTTGAGATAGATCCGACATCGCTAGTAGTTTTAAGTGCAAAGAAATCTGTGCAATCGTAAAAATACGTTAAATTCCGCCTATTTTTTGTTCTCTATCCGGGCATATCTACATCGACTTATTAATGGGCATTATATTTCCATAACTGGGTGATATTTTCATCATTCTATGTCATATTACAGGTGCTAAAGTGACATGGATTTGACGAAGGTAACCCCGTTTCAATGAGTCCTGTGTTATTTGATATACAACGTAGATAGCAATTGTTTCTCGACCTATATCTGTTTTTTTTTTATTACGTTACAAGCACACCAAATATTGGACAAGAACATAATAAATAGGTGTATTTTTCGGTGGGATATCATCAGAATGACGTCTCCTGCTCTTGGCCGGAGCGGGTGGGCGTGTCATACTTTAACTGACTAAAACCGACTCCTTTGTTCCTTATTTGCCTTCGTTCCAAGGTCCCAAATTTTCCTTTCAGAAGGCATCCCATGGCCCCATAGTCTTCAAACCTTCTGGGCCCCTACGGTTGTGCTGACATCTCTTTGATGTGTGCTTGGAATTATGCACTCTATACATGATATCTTATATTTACTGAACTGAATCAATCATTCCCACTTGTAGAGTTATTTTAAAATAACTCTTTTTGAACAAAATGTTTACAGAATTGACGGGCCAAAGCTTAAAATGATAAAGTTGAGTGTACCATTGAGTTTGATAATTCGCAAGGACTTAAGACCTTCCAAAATTTGTTTTGACAGTTCCGAAATGTACTAGAATAACTTCAGAAACAGGCATTTATAAACAAAGTTTTCGTGTGTTCGGATTCATGTTTGAATAATTTCATTATGCCTCTGAAACAGTTCATCTTGTGACGAACTTCAAAATGGATTCAAAAGTGGGACCATTTTTTTTTACACATTTCACACAACGCCATTTAGTCCCAAGCTAAGCAGAGCTTGTGTTATGGGTACTAGACAACTGATAAACATACTTATATATTTCTAAATATGTACATACCATATTATATGTAGATAAATTACACCCAGACAGAAAACAAATGATCGTGCTAATCACACAAACATTTCTCCTGGGTGAGAATCGAACCCACGACTTCCGACACAGCAGTTGCACTGACCACTAAACCAACAGGCCAATCAATTAATGTTTGAATCCCCAACCGGTCCTATGAGACTGCGCTGTTATTGTTTTACTATTGTGTCTCGTTTCGCGGGTATGTGATAGATCACTTGTACATAAAACATAATTTCTAATTATGTAAAGGCCTTGCGCGCGAGCCTCGTGTGACGTTTATTTACAAACCACTATAAACTGCAATTTATCGCAATTTCCTTTCCACGTGTATCTGAGAACGGTGACGAATTTCCTTCAATACCCATAACTTGCTATTATATTACATTGTTATGTTGTATTACTTACCGAAATACGTAATGGAATTTCACCGTTTCCTATAATACTTTGTTACAAAGTAACCGCAGTTTCGGAAAGTACATTATTTTACAGTTTCTAATCGAGTTAAAGAAAACATGAAAGTCTCAACAAGGAGTATATTCAGATGAGGGACGTACAATGTTGCATATCAGTCAAAGTTGAATGATTTGCGATGATTGAGAAAGGAAAACAAAAATAGAGCCACACATGAATCAACAGCGTAAAACTGGTATTCCTTGCAGCGTATAAGGCTGGTTACCAAAAGTTGCGTATTGATGCTACGTTACCGTATAAGGACAGATCAGTTTGAACCCTCGACAAACGAACCTGATTGGCTTTAACTGGGAACATGCATTAGAACCTAAGATTGTTAGCTTCTAGTGCTAATTGTACTGCTTTGCTTCAATGAATCTCTACAGACATTGTAAACAATTAGTAGGCCTGGCACGCTGCGGATTTTGTCTAGATCAGGTGGACTTGATAGTAGAACTGACCAAGCATGTTACGAAAATGGGTGATAAGTAAAAGTATTTTTTCTTGTGACGTAACTACAAAACAGTTATCAGATTTTTTCTATACTTGTGCCACATTGTCTAAGACCATGCTTCATGTCAAATTTCAAGATTCTGGGTCAACGGGAAGTATACTATAGGTTTCGATTTCCTAGAAAGTGTCAAAATATGCGCCAACAACGGAGCATGAATGATTGAATGGCTTTATCTTTAGATTGCGTTGACTTCGAAATATTATTTTTCACTATTACTGTCTTAGGCTAGCAGATTTCAGAAACCACCACGTATTCCTGAAAAAAAGGTTCTTAACAGACGGACAGTCAAACAGACAACAAACTTCAAAGCCGGAACGCTTACTTGATATAAGGAGTCCGGTTCTGCCGACTTAGATATGGAACTCTAAAAAAGGATGGAATGGAAGTAAAAAAGTGTTGGGCCGACCCTAAGTAACATGAGACACGGCTGCACGGGCAGAAAGGCATTGATTGTAACCTACAGTCAAAAACCCGAACAGTAGTCAGCCTACCAACAAAAACTATTAAACAAAAAAAATATTATGAATGGCCAGAAAAAACTCCAACATAATGGATACAGTATTAGTCATAATCTTCATAAATTGTTACGAAATATGAGGATGAGCACGTGCGTCCCTCGTGTCTCAGGAGGGCTTTGTTTGTGTTTGTTACGGCTTATTCCAGTGACGTGCTTCAAACCCGACCCGCGACGCATCCAAACCAAACATACGCTTCTAGACTTTCATATGAGTATATAAATACCGTAAATACTCCGTTTTGTACACTGAGTAATCGTTCGGAAAGATAGGTTGTTAGTTCTGTAATGTTTTTGAAAGGTCCATTGATTTGGGAAGATTTGGATGATGCAGTTGCAGTGTGCTTGATTTAAAATCCTATACATATACGTATTGAGCGAGGACTACATTAGACCGACGCACACGTGGGCCACGCCTGATTTGTTGTAGAAACACGTTGTACGTAGAACCACGTCGCGTGGCCTCGCGTAGCGTAGCGTGGGTCTAATATAACTCTAAAAATCTAGTTGCCGTATAAAATGTACGGAGACCGACGCACCCAGATTGAGTACCTGGCTAACGTGTACGCAATGTAGTGCCTTTATTCCTTCTCTTTCCTCTTTAATCTCTTTTCTTTTCTTCCGTCTCTTTTCAATTATAAGTAATTTTCTATATCTAATATATAAAAATCTCATGTCACAGTGTTTCTTATCGAACTCATCCAAAAGGGCTT
Organism: Mythimna separata; assembly: GCA_030763345.1. Lineage (NCBI taxonomy): Eukaryota > Metazoa > Arthropoda > Insecta > Lepidoptera > Noctuidae > Mythimna > Mythimna separata. The sequence goes on along the minus strand of CM061187.1, from coordinate 11,988,824 downwards.
GTCCGATTTTTATGAAATGTTTTTCTTTAGGTATATTATGTTTTTCTGTGATAATTTATATGGACGAACAACGTTTGCCAAGTCAGCTAGTTTTATTATAATAAAATACAGAAGAGAGTAAACCAAACATTGGTAAAAGCGTCTATCTCCTAAAGTTACCGACCGAACATTTAACCCTGCACAATCCAAGTGCCAGCCAAAGCCATTACTGTAACCCTATCTCACGGAGGGAAGTCTATTCGGTTGCTCTTTCCTGTTACTTGGCCCATTTCAGGTTCAAGTACTATTTATTCTACATCTAAAAATGTACACAAATCTCATGTCACAGTGTTTGTTATCGAACTCCTCCAAAAGGGCTTGACCGATTTTTATGAAATGTTATTAGTACGAGTAGGTCTGAGAATAGGTAGCAGCCTAATTTTTTTCCCAAAAATGAAAGGTAAGAGTCCCTTTCATTTCTTCTTTGATATAATTTATATTGCAGAATAACGTTTTCTGAGTAAAACTACAGAAGAGAGTAAACCTAACATTGGTAAAAGCGTCTATCTCCTAAAGTTACCGAGCGAACATTTAACCCTGCACAATCCAAGTGCCAGCCAAAGCCATTACTGTAACCCTATCTCACGGAGGGAAGTCTATTCGGTTGCTTACCTACCACGACTAAGGTACATAGGTAAGATACAGAGGTATTTCGTGATTCATTTGTTGAAAGCTTTGTTTTAGATATCTTTACTTAAATTTAAGTGCTTTACGCCTAGAGGTCTAATATTTTCCAGGCCAGGATAGTTGAATTGTAACTCTAGAACGCAAAGGCCAACAGAAAAATACAGATGGATTTCAGTTAGAAAAAGTCTGACACTCCACCCTCGTAAAAAGTTTTTAATGTTTTTAGGTTTTTACTTAGCTTTGTGTTACTAGGTTGTGGAGGTCCGATAGGTAAAATACTAGAATTCAGCATCAGGTTTGACTGGAAGCCGATCCCGACTCAATTGGGAAAAGGCTAAGGAGATGATGACTTGAATTTGTGTAGTAGGTATCAACTTCATCATCCGCTGCCATTTTTTTCTTAAACTAATCATTTATTTCTTTATTTATAGGCTAGCCAACAATTGTTTACACCAAAGAAAAATTAATTCATGTTTACGAAAATTACATTTGCGAGTGTAACAATTACTTAAAGGCTAACACCGCTTGCACAGTAAACGGCTTAGATAACAATGTGAATAATTTTAATAATCATAACCTTCTCACTTTGTACAATCTTGTTCTGATCTTCCAGAAAAACAGTTCTACATTATAATTATTCTCGTTTTAATTTAAAATCTATGAGACACTTTAAAAGCAGTTAGATACAAAGAAATTCTAAGATAACATTTTTATTGTTCCTTCAACAATGATTTATGTTTCGTTCATAATAACCAAACCGCTTGAATTGACTACGTGTCATGTTAAATATCTCCGTCACGTCCTGTATAACCTGTACTATACATAATATTATACCTTTCAAATTACCCATTCGTACATTGTTCATTCAAAAAGTATTATCCATTTAAGGCGGTGTATTGTTGTTATATTCCTTGAATATAAAACACCGGCTGCGTTCCCCCTTCGTGTCGGTAAAGCTGTGTTGGACTACATCTGTATGTAGCTACCTGTGTAGCTATTGCTTATACAGATGTAGGGATTTGTGAACAGACGTCCGTAGGTAAGGGTAAGATATCAAAACACGTGTACATCCTTGTCCCTACTCCATACTCAAGGTCTCGTTCAAACTTTGGAACAAGTATACAGAATTGTCAGACGATCAATCACAATATTTGCACGAACTTTTTACAGGATGAAGACTTTGATAGTCTAATCGTTGGTATAGGTCGCCTTATGTATCTTAAAACATACTCATTATAAAGTGAGCTTTAGCTGTATTAGTGTAGGACTCGATTTCGTATGCGTTGTCGGGTTCGCTGGTAACAGAGTTCGTGTATCAGTGTCAACGATCGTGTGACTACTCAGCTTTTACTTGTTGGGGCACGATTTCATCGCAGTAGCGATATCGATCAGCTGTTTGTTTGCATTGCGCTACAGGGGTCGCCAACCCACAATCCCACATCACATGCGTGGCGATGACACCATTCCGATACGGACGGTAAGCCAAAAATACATTAGTGAATGAACGAATCCCGCCAATCCCAAACGATCCTGAAGCTGCTGTGGAAAATTTCACATCCGGCGACCGCCTGGAAACCTTCCGACGACGTCACGCAAAAATGGACTTTGTTTACGTAGATCAAGGTTTTAAATATCATGGAAGGCAGGTCAGGAATTGTTTTTGTTGAAGCTCATGCATACGAAATTGGATAAGCCAGGTGTGAATAACAAAAGGTTTGATTGATATTCAATATGTGAAAAGCTAAATACTTTAAAGATACTTGAATTTTATTTCAAGTACAACTTTGGTGTCCAACTTTAACTTTTCTAAACCGACATTTTTATTTAATACCCAGTGATGTATAGCTTGGTATATCTGAGCAATTTCAGTGTCGGCAGGACCGCAAATCCCGGTAATTTGCACGGAACCGTTCGCCTGTCATGATGGGGTGCTTAATCTTCGGCTTGTGCCGCACGTTCCTCAGCTGTAAGGGTGTGCACATAACGTGTAAGCTCACTCTATTTTCGGAACACTTCGCTTGGTGTTAGTGTCACTCCTGGAGGTACGTGAAATATTTTACAATGTGAAATTCGAAATGTCTGGCGCGCGGAAATTTATTTCACGTTAATTTACACTGGGTGACATGTAATAGCTGTAGAATGCGTTAACACGGCGAATACCTCAGTGAAACTCATTGATGTAGGTTAGGCACAAATAAAAACATTTTAATCCGCTTTGAACCTCACATACGCACGCAAACATGCCCTTGAAATACAAACAAACAATGAAAAGAAAATGTTGGAATATTTTTTTGGGTTTACGTTTTTACCTAAATGAATTTATAATGGTTTGGACCCTTTTTAAATAACGGTGGATACCATACAGAATTTTCCCTTTTGTTAGGCGACCAACATAACAATGACAATGAGGTACATAATTGTTGTCACAAAGTAATGAAAATAAAAGCGATGAGTCCAATTAGCCAAAGGATTTTAAAGAGGAAACTTCCAAGCCGTTTCCTGCTGGCTAATTACAGTCTTTGTGAAACTTCAGCAGTCAATCAAAACTGTCCCTTACTTTAAATAATGTAACTCGAGAAAATATCGTCGATAATTTATTAAAGTCCCAACTAAGACGCATGTCCTAGAAGTCGGATAAATGACTCTAATTTATTAAAACGATATTATTTCCAAAGACGTCTCTTTTCAAGATCCCTTTTGTAAAATGACTAGACTGGGATAGTCGTTATTTATTTTGGACCCTTATTAAATATCTTTGTTGGGGAGTCTACTTGAGAAATTTATAAAGGAATCTTTGTGAAAAGTGTCAAGTAATATTATGGGCTAACGAAGGCCTCTGATTTCAGGGACAGCTCCAAAGATAGTCACGTAAAATATAAACTTGGGTTGGTTTGGGTGCGGTAATTTTGTACATGAAAAGGCGCCGCATTACGCGGCTGTATGTAGTTTTATTACACCTATATATTCGTGGCGTACTGTAATTTATTTCTGATAAGGATCGGGAGCATGCTTGGCCCTGTTCTGCGGGCGAATGATAAATGACGTAAGCACTGCCAACAGTTAAAGAACCTGCGTTTGTTTCACACTTGGCACAACCATTGGCACGTCTACAATAATATTTTATGAAGAAAAAACTGGTCAAGTCGAGTCGGACTTGCGCACCGAGGATTCGTACAAACTTTAGTTTGATTCCAAAATTAAGTCTTCCAATCGATTCGAGTAGATTTTCATTTTTTTTTATCAAAAAAATTGTAACGTAAGACTTTTATCTTGTGCTATGAAATCTTGCTTCTTGCCGAATAGGATTCTAGGTCAACGAGGAGTGCCCTAATGGTTTTGATTTCCTTGCGAGTGTCAAAATATGCGCCATAAATAGAGTACAAAAGCTATTATCTTTAGATTGCATTGACTTAGAACTTTAATCGTTTCTCTGCTTCAAGCGGTAGCAGACCTGAATATTTGATATTAACGGTATTAATTTTAGTTAATACCTCCACGAGTAGGCAGAGGTACTCGTCGTATCTGTCCATCTGTTACGACCCTTATTCTCAGGTAAGAATAAGGGTTTTAACAGATGGACTGGTGGATAACACAGCGATCCTATGAGGGTTCCGTTTTTGCCGACTGAGGTACGTAACCCTAAAAAAAGTAAAAACTCTTACTTATTTATTCATTAGAATATCGCGTTGCCCCAAATGTGTAACCCGATAATAGTGATTCTGTGTTTCTTGCCAAAATCTTACAAAACTTAAACAAACTGTTATTTTATTCAGTTAAGTTTGTTCGCTGAATTTACTGCTCTGAATTTTACATGTTAGACTTATGACGTTTTATATTTTATAAACATTTTAGATTCGTGGTTTAAAGACGCCTACGATACGAAATCTACCAACCTTTAACATTGACATTACACAAATTATATTTAAAGATAACATTATAGTAATATTCCACAACTTTCACACAACGCTATCTAGTCACAAACTAACGAAGCTTTTGTGCTATAAGTACTAAATAACTGATAAACATATTATTTATTTGTAACACAAAACAAATGATCGCGCTTATCACATAAATATTTGACTAGGGTGGGAATCAAATCCACGACCTCCAGCATAGCAGTCAGGGCTACTAACCACTAGACCAACAAGCTAGTCAACAGCAACTTTTTTATATTTTGTAGGCGGTCTTTCAAAGCTACATCTTCCGGTACGCGGTCGCCACTCTAGAACTTTTCAGCCCCCACGGCCATATATAAACGACGGTCTGATCAAAGTTCATCTTTATTATCATAATAATAAACATTAAAATTTTTATAAAGTAATAGAAAAAAAGAGCATAGTTTTAAATAGATTGTATCATTACGTATTATTATAGAACAAAATCCATCACCGCATTGGTGAAAATCTATGGAAATGAATTTTCATGCAGCATGCACTAATACACAAAGCGATTCAAGATTCAAGCAAGGAAGGTATATACATGCACCTACATCACACGTGATAAGTTCGAGTGAAAAGCTGTAGCGAATCGCTAGTATTTCGTATTCGTACTCAATGTCTCTCAAACTCTTTGTAGTCAGCATAAAAAAAAGTTCTAGTTAACAGTACAAAATGAAAAGGGTCCAGATTGGTTTCATTTCTTTTTATCCACGAAATAATAATCACGACGATAGCATTGTCTAGTTTCAACTGTTTCTATAATATTTCAGTGAAGAGAATCGGCGTACTGTGAAAACGATACGAAAAATTCTTTACAATTGTTTTGATATTCCGTTTTTCTGAATCCTTTGTTGGGTCGAGTGGAGCTTTGGTTAAAATGCACAATCATTTTAAACGCTGGAAAGTATAAAATGTTTTGTCTTTTTCATAGAACCTCCTATCTACAGGACCATTAGCTTTTATTGGACGAAAAACACGCGATTTTTATTGCTAAAGGCTGTGTTCTTGAGACTGCAAGATTTACAGAAATGCCTCTAAAATCTTGTCTGTATCCCTACATGTATTTTCTTTTAGTGCTAATAGTCTATCGTATTATGGGTAATAAAAAGAAGAACGGAGATACGAGATATTTTTATTCACTTGTTCATATTGTAATGGAATTCTGTGAATGTTTTGTTTACAACATCGATTACCTTACTAAAAATAAGTCTCATAATTCCTAAAACCACAAAGAACATTTGTATCAACGTTAAAAATATCTTTCATAACTTCATCTAGTTTTTCTGCTCCGGTTTCGATTGAATTATTTTCTCTCAGAAAAATAAATATAGGTGTGTGTCAGGAAAAATATGGTTGCGAATAATTGTGGGTACACGTGTATTGGATAAGGGATCATCCTGATTATATTAATCACACGTTCGATATCGACTGTGTGGGCTGAGCGTTGGACATTTCTCCATTGCTTTTGTGTATCTATCTACGTAGTGTAGCTACGTATCTCTATAACTTGAGTGCCATTTTATGTTTTCCCAGTAACGAGTATTCGTTCATTCATAGTTATTTAGTTCTTTTTTTTAATTATTTCAACTGTTTTTATACCTACTTACTATTCGAAACTAAATAATGCATCTTTCTAGTATTCTCATAAATTCTCAAGGTTAAGGGGGCGTTTTATTAGACTGCATAAGTTAATTAGAGTTTATTGTAAATTGCATAAAATAATAAACGATTAATTCCAAAAAAGAAATCCATCACTTTTCATAAACGACGTATATGTATTTGCGCAAACAAAAAGTGAAGATTAAAAATGGGGGGATCCGAATCATGTACTGGATTTCGTTTGTGTGCCGATGTCTGACACACAGTGTATAATTAATATAATTGTGTTTAAAATGAAATTAGGTATTATCAAACTTATTGTAACGAATCTATTTTAAACGTAATTAATTCACAGAGTAATGTTATAATAATGTTAGAGACCCTATTTGTTTCAGTTCACAAAGTTCAGAATTCCAAACTTAGTTCGACACATTTAATTTTGTTCTTGGTTGTGGAACTAAAAATAAACTGTTTGTTTTAACTTTATTATTTTGTTAACAAATTATTTAGTAGGGTTCTAATTGTTTAGCTTTCCTTTAGATTATTCAAAACACTTTCTAGTTAAGTATTCGATTATGCTAACATCAGTTGATCCGTTGGAAACGATGTAATTTTGGAAGAAGCAATATCGATAATAATATACAATAGATTGTAATAGAATAAACTTTATTGTACTCCGAAAAAGTAACACAATATATGCATAAATTTAAATTTATATTTAGAGCAGTTTTTTGACGTTACCAGGAAGTTTGTGCTTACTATTTACGTAAATATACTTAGTACTGTTTAAATAATTATATTTATATACCTGACCTACGCGTCAATGAGATTGCGAAGTTTTAACTTCAAATGCAGCTTGCGTCAGTTAAATTAGAATATCAAAAATATATTTTGTTGTTTACCTTTAGTTAAGTATTCGATTATCATAAGTTCAAGTTAACATCAGTTCATCCTTTAGAATCTATAAGTTACAAAAGAATAGTATAAACTTTATTGTGCACCAAAAAAGTGACGCAATTTAAGCATAGATTTAAATTTATATTTATATATTACGATTAAAACTTCAAATATAAGTAGCTTGCGTCAGTAAAATTAGAATATCAAAAAAATATTTTATTGTTTACTTTTAGTTAAGTGTTCGATTATCATAAGTTCAAGTTAACATCAGTTCATCCTTTAAAAGTTACAACAGAATAAACTTTATTGTGCACCAAAAAAGTAACACAATTTATGCATAGATTTAAATTTATATTTATATATTACGATTAAAACTTCAAATATAAGTAGCTTGCGTCAGTAAAATTAGAATATCAAAAATATATTTTATTGTTTCCTTTTAGTTAAGTATTCGATTATGCTAACATCAGTTCATTCTTTAGAAACTATAAGTTACAATAGAATAGAATAAACTTTATTGTGCACCAAAAAAGTGACGCAATTTATGCATAGATTTTAATTTATAAATTTAGAACAGTTTTGACGATAGTTTCTAGGAAGTCTGAGCGTAGTATTATGTACCTGACCTACGCGTTCACTCTTATTAATTCAAAATCTATTTTATTCTATAATTAAAACTTTAAATAATAGTTAAGTATATATAGATACCTGACCTGCGCGTCAATTGTATTACGATTAAAAATTCAAATACAGTTTGCGACAGTTTTTAAATATCAAAAATATATTTTATTGTTTTACCAATAAACGGAGGTTAAAAAGATATTCCGGGTTGCAGTTAAAGTCTTTTGGTGATAATTATTTGTACGAGTATATATTGTATATTTCCACAACTTTTCCACAACACTTTCTAGTCCCGCTAAGCAGAGCTTGTGTTAATGTAATAATGTCGCAAATTAACAGTTTCGACGGGGCTTGTGGCCAGTTGAGGGGTTCGTGACTAAGTAACAGGCACATGGGTTGATGGCTGTGCCAAACTTAGGCGGAGCACCGCCGTGTCCTTGTGTAGGCTATCGGTGGCGGCGACCTCTCGCGCCGGGCCCTAGTTCAGGCCATGGTCCGGAGCGAGGAGGGGTGGCAGGCGGTCGCCTCCTTCAGCGAAGCAGTAATGCTCGTGAAGGAGGCTGCTGACCGCGAGCGCGTGAGGGAACGGTCCATACGCCGCCGCCGCCGAGATCCCGATCCCGATTTCCGGCCACCGTAGGCGCGGGTTCGCGGACGGCAAGCTACCCAGTGCTCGTAGTCTGGAAATAATCTGGACCGTGCCGAGTCGTCAACGGCGCGTTCTGTTCCACGCGCGCCTCAAGGAGATGTCAGCAAACTGTAGGGGCCCGGCAGGGCCGAAGCCTCTGGGGAACATGGGTAATCCGAAAGGTTGTCACCGTGTCCTCCCAGATCGAAGTCAACGAAGGAAGGGGGTAGGGGTTTAGTCAGTAAGAGTCTGACACGCCCTCCCGCTCCGCCCAAGAGTGGGAGAAGTCATTCTGATGATTCCCCTACCAGAAAAAAAAAACATGGGTTGATGGTCACAGTGGACGAGTGCTCGCTGCACCCGGTCCGTGAATGACTGACTACAACAGACTTAGTCCCTCTTTATTATGCTTTTGAACTGCGAAGGCACAGATTGTTGGAAAAGTGTTACGATGTAAGAAATATGTTTTGAAAATAACCGTGTAAATAAGTTATTAGTTATTCGTCATTAAATATTATTTTATTTTTAGAAATACAATAAACCTAAGCCTGCACTTGTCTAAACAAAGAGTTATAAATTCAATGACCGTAGTAGGCAAAAGTCGGTACGTTGAGGTTAAGAAGATATTTTGGGTTAAAGTTTGAGGTTTTTGATGATAATTTCGCAATTAAACAGTTTCGAAGGGGATTGTGGCAAGTCTAGGGATCGTTCGGCTAAGTAACTGGCACACTCGCGACTGCCAATTTCGGGCTTAGTCCATCGCCGTCGACGACATGAGCTTGGTCCGGACGTCTGGTAACAGTCCGAAGCAAGCCTATGTCGTCGACGGCGCGTATTGTTCCACGCGCGCCTCAAAGAGATGTCAGCAAACTTTAGGGGCCCGACAAGGTCGAAGTCTTCTGGGGCCTGGGTGGACGAAAGAGATCCCCAGGAATCCGGAATTAGGGCAAAGAAGGAACAGGAGTGGGTTTTAGTCAGTAAAAGTCTGACACGCCCTCCCGCACCGCCCAGAGCGGAGAAGTCATTTTGATGATTCCCCACCTAAAAAAACCGCTTTTTATATTTTATAGCTGCAAAGCTACATACTGTTGGAAAAGGGCTTTGATGTAAGAAATATATTATCAAAACCATGCAAATAAGTCATTAGTTATTTATCATTAAATAATATATTTATTTTTAGAAATATAATAAAAATAATAACGTGCACTTGTCCAAACAAAAGCTGATGTTTTTTTTTTATGTAGCGGGTTTGGTAATTAACCTGCTACATGTATATAACACGTGATCGCTCACAATGGGCCTCATCAGAAGGCTTAAAGTCACCCAAAGAGCAATGGAAAGGGCAATGCTCGGAATTTCCTTGCGCGATCACATCAGGAATGAAGATATCCGCAAGAGAACTAAGGTTACCGACATAGCCCGAAGAATCGCCAAACTTAAGTGGCAGTGGGCAGGGCACATCGCTCGGAGAACAGATGGTCGATGGGGACGGAAGGTTCTAGAGTGGCGGCCACGTACCGAAAGACGCAGCGTTGGAAGGCCTCCCACAAGGTGGACCGACGACCTGGCGAGGGTCGCGGGAATCCGATGGATGCGAGACGCACAGGACCGGTCGCTGTGGCGACGCTTGGGGGAGGCCTATGTCCAGCAGTGGGCGTCTTTCGGCTGAGATGATGATGTATATAACAGAGAGTAAAGTCCCACAAACCTTCGTTGAAAAGGGAGGATCCTCCGACCAGACGGGTGTTAAATCTGGTGGGCCACTGCTCGATAGATGATTTGGGGCTGTTGTACTTATCTATTCAAATCGCGCGGAGAACTTTGATTGCGCGATACAGGATTTGTAGTTCTAATGTGGCGTCAAAGATGTCGCTACAATAGGAAGCATTATTTCGTTTTGACATCACACTGCTGCCCCATTGCATTCATAAGTCTTTTTCTGTATCAGTATGGTACTGCTACATGTTAGGGGAAGGATCTCTACGGGAAGTTGCGGGTAATTTTAAAATTGTAAAAAATCTACGGGTATTATCACAACATAGAAGCACTTTTTTACCATCACTATATTTGCAGCTTCTAGTTATACGTATATGTATATTTTTATTTTTATTTATAAGGTAAAACAAACAGCTACGAGGACATTATGAGGTATTAAAAACATGTACTTACATACAAATGTTTTAAATAATAATATATATAGCCCACAGCGCTGTTCACGGATTATCATTAATAAGAAAACTGTAGACGCAGCAGCTGTAGTTATAACACTTAAATAAATACAAAAACAAATACAGAAGGAGAAAAGTTCATTCTAAGTATAAGTAAAAATATATATAAAAATAAAAAAAACGTTTTTTATAAATGTGAAAGTGTGGATGTTTGATACTTAATCACGCAAAAACGGCTGAACGGAATTGGATGAAATTTGGCATGCATATGGCCTTTGACATGGAAAAGAACATAGGCTACCTTTTATCCCGATTCTTTTTTTTTCTGAAGTCCTCGCAGATGAAGTCGCGGATAGACGCTAGTTTTTAGGGTTCCGTAGCCAATTGGCAAAAACGGAATCCTTGTAGTTTCGCCATGTCTGTCCGTCCGTCCTCGCTTAATCTCTGTGACCGTTAGCTCTAGAAAGCTGAAATTTAGTAACAATATGTATGTCAATCACGCCGACAAAGTGCAAAAATAAAAATTGGAAAAAATGTTTTATTAGGGTTAGCCCCCCTACATGTAAAGTAAAAAGCGATTTTTTTTTTAAATTTCAATTCTAACGTGTGATACCTATATTGTTGGATAGGTATTCAAAAATGAATAGGGGTTTACTAAAATCATTTTTTGATAATATCAATAATTTCGGAAATAATCGCTCCAAAAGTAAAAAACAATGTGTCCCCCCCCCCTCTAAATTTTGAACCATAAATTTAGAAAATTTTAAAAAAATCTTTAGAGTAGAGCTTTATAAAGACTTTCTAGGAAAATTATTTTGAACTTGATGGGACGAACAGTTTTTTGAAAAGTTGGGGACACTTATTGTGACGGACGGAAATCCACGGAACCCTACACTGAGCGTGGTCCGACACGCTCTTGGCCGGTTTTAATAATTATATAAAACTAAAAATCTTTACGTTAATGATGTATGACTCACCCGAGTGAGTTAAGACCGAGGTATGTGTGTGAATGAAGCTCAATTTCGGGTCGAGGTTTCTTGGGGCTTCGGAAAGCAAGTGCAGTTTTTAGATTCATGATCTTAGATATTCGTGATTTATTCAGCTGGTGCTGAATAAATCTTTCTGGTCTTACTAATTGGGTACCTCAGGGTGTTTAAGTGTCTAACTTCTGAAGCAGCTATGGTCCATATTTCTTAAAGTATTTTTTTACCTGTCATTGACTACACGACTATTCAAAAGAGTCAGAGCGGCTTTGGAACGCAATGGCCCTATCGATCCGTTTTTCAACCTAAACTGAACTGTTAGGAGATACACCCAATACAAGGGTGTATAGCTCCATTCCTCTTTCTCGCACCCATGCTTGAAATTTTTAACACGTCTTGTTAAAGCCATAGGGATACTCAAATAACACGAGTGGACAAAAGTCTGATACTTCCTCTCGCTCCAACTAAAATGGGAGATTATATACTACATATTTGATGATTTCCATCATCAAAAAAAAAACACATCTATTATCAAAATAGACCTGTCCTATTAGTGATGGGCAACTTTTAACAAATGAGTTTCGAATTTCTGAAGAAATTCGGCACACTTATCATTACGCACCATCATTTATTACAACTTTCCCTTTCGTATGTCACGTTGTTTTAATTATTCAATGCCAATGATAGCACATGGATCCCGTGTTTGTTATGCAGACTGGAGATTAATGAGCTTGTTTTCTGTTGTTGCAATGTTAACCGTTTTTGAATTGATAATCACGTTGGGGTCACCAATTTAGAGGTATGTGGAACAGAGAGGAAAGTCCCACGTACCTCCATTGAAAAGGGAGGATCCTCCAACCAGATGAGTGTTATATCTGGTGGGCAACTGCCCGACTGATGATTTCGGGTTGCTGTATCTATTCAAATCGCGCGGAGAACTTTGCTTGTGCGATGCAGGATTCTGTGACGTCATATGTAATAGATGTGGCTACATTATCATCATCATTTCAGCCGAAAGACGTCCGCTGCTAGACATAGGCCTCCCCCAGCGTCGCCATAATGACCGGTCCTGTGCGACTCACATCCATTGATTATTATAATTCATCAATTTTGTATCTATTGGCTGGGCTGCACAATTGCACATGCTTTAACGTGGCCCACAGTTTTTTTCTTGAAATTCTTTTAGCAAAAAATATTATTTATTTAATTATAATATCTTCTGTACTTTTTAATGGGGTGAGGACGAGATTTATGTATTTTTTGTTACTATTTATTACTCGTAACAAATATCGATACATACCTCTATCCTTACAAACTTTCACATATGGTATTAGTAGGACAGGTTATGCATACATAATAAAACTTTTAGATTACGATTCGAAAATGCAGGTGGTAATAAGATGACTCCTACTGTCATTGTCACCTACAGCAGATAAATTAATTTCTAAAGATTTTTTTTATCTCTAGACGTGTGAAGAAACACAAATAGAATTTCACGAAAGCTGAAATTCAATTTCTGATGTCGACATCTTAAATAGGATCGTTTCGAAAAATACCTTGTAAATAATAGGTGATGCTTCAATTGTTTTCTAGATAGATTGGAAACAAAGTGACAAAATTGACACGAATAAGTATGATTGTAGACTCTTTCAGAGATCAAGGTTATAAGAACGAGCCTTTAATGAATTTTTAGGGAGTGGAGTTTTGAGTAGATTAAAAAAAAAAACCGGCTAAGAGCGTGTCGGGCCACGCTCAGTGTAGGGTTCCGTAGTTTCCCGTCCGTCACAATAAGTGTCCCCAACTTTTCAAAAACTGTTCGTCCCATCAAGTTCAAAATAATTTTCCTAGAAAGACTTTATAAAGCTCTACTTTCCAGATTTTTTTCATATTTTCTTAACTAATGGTTCAAAAGTTAGAGGGGGCACATTGTTTTTTACTTTTGGAGCGATTATTTCCGAAATTATTGATATCATAAAAAAAATGATTTTAGCAAACCCCTTTACCTATCCAACAATATATCACACTTTAGGGTTGAAATTAAAAAAAAAACGCTTTATACTTTACATGTGGGGGGGCTACCCTAATAAAATATTTTTTTCCAATTTTTATTTTTGCACTTTGTCGGCGTGATTGACATACATATTGGCACCAAATTTCAGCTTTCTAGAGCTAACGGTCACAGAGATTAAGCGAGGACGGACGGACAGACATGGCGAAACTATAAGGGTTCCGTTTTTGCCAATTGGCTACGGAACCCTAAAAAGAAAGACAACTTTTAAGTGCTTTTCAATTTAAAAAAATTAAAATTTCATTCAGGTGTGTCAGTGTCAAGTTTCAAACTTCCATTTATCTATCCAACAAAAATCAGCAGTTCCTACAAAAATCGGTAGAAATAGAGAACACAATAGAAGCATAGATTGTCATCTTCATACATTGACCCCACTCCGTTCAAGTTGAAGAAAGAAACATTTAATAAAAGGCTGTCGTGGAAAAGTTTCACGCATATAGAAATCACACGCCATGTCATGTTGGGGATTACAATACAAACTTTGGGATATTGTACAAAAGATAGTAACAACAAAGCAAAACCACAAATTTCGAGAAATATGCTTGCATATCTAAAATTTGATCAAATTTCTTTTATGATTTCAGGTAATTTCCGTACATCCGACCAAAACGATGGATTCTATTTCCGTAAGTATTATTTCTGATTATAAAACTTATTGCATCTTGATCATCATGCGAAACATCACTTACATCTGTCATGCGGACATTGTTTTTGTTAATAAGGTTTGTATTTGTTTTTTTTTTAATGAATGGTGTCATAACAAGTAATAAAGTTACACAATTGCTTCAAATCGTTATCACGATCGCTGCTATCGTTCTTATCAGAATTGTGGTAATTATTACGCAGTTAACCCAGTGTCCGGACAAATGTTGAATAAATAATTTTGAAATGTTTATTAGCATTCGGAGTGATGTTTATTCTGTTGGGTGTCTGTGTGTCACTTTGAAATACTACAATGGGAGCAAGTATCTACGAATCGTCGCATAGATTAAACCCTTGCGTATCGTTGAATGCAGCAGCATCTCCGGACTTCATTCATTAGTCCCCGTGCTCGTCTCCTATCGCGTCTGCTGTTGATAACTGTCTCTATACCACACGCGGCTCACGTACTTGCTCATATGTTAAAGAGTGAGTGCGTGTTGTGTCTCGTCAATCGTTATTCGACCTCTCTGTTTATTTTCCGTGTTTTCCTGCTCCGTTTGTGTACAATGTTACGTTGCGCACAGTGCGATTATATTCGAGTTTTCTGCTAAACACTCACCATTCAATCGTCAGTGAAAACCTGTTTCCGTTTAGCTTTACATACCGCTATATCTTTATCTTCAGTTTGTGTCACTAGATTAGTCACTAGCTAATGACTTTTTCTTGTGCATATGCATCAGAAATCATCTATTAGATTTCTATTCGATATCGCATGTTTCTGCTCCAGTGTCAGACACACAAAAGCAGGAAAACGTGGAATGTTTATATGTGCAGTTGCAGAGTGATGTTGTGTTTTTATGCTGTTTATCAGTTTGGGATTGAGTGTGTGTGAGCCTGTGCGAGTAGTGCGCGTGTGTGTAGATGCGCCGCGTGTGTGTGCTCGGCGTCGGTGTGGGTGTTCCTGTGGCGCGCGAGCGAGGCGCGGCGGACGGCGGAGCGCGGTCGGTCGGCGGCGCCAGTTCACTTCTGAGCGCCACGGGGCTGCCGCGCTCGCGTCGCGTAGAGCCCTAGTTCGCGATCCCAATAACTTTGTGCACTGGAAACTTTTCAAAGCGATTCCGGACGGATCCGATGGCCGCGGATCGCTTTCGTTTCGAATTTCGAGTCGCGTCGTAAAGTAAAACGTGCGAGCGATCATTGTTGCGTGTTTATACGAGTCGGTCGGTCTATTTTTGAATATTCTCTAAACGCTTGACGGCGAAGTTTTCGAAACGCAGCCCGCCGGAGCCGGGTTAACGTCCGCTGTGTATGCAGCACGCCTGCATCACGTCTCTTGTGTTTTTGTTGATGGATTTTTGTTGTTAACCTCCACAGTTGTATCCGACAAACGTTATCTGTAAGTATGACCCCGGTTGATTTACAATACTGGCTTGGCTGTTTTAATTTAAATTGTAGCATAAGTAAAAAGAGCAATGTTGTTAATTTAATGTTAGGTTTAATATTAAATTGTGGCTGTTAATTACCCAAATCAGAGTAAAATGTTGTTTGCAAAAAAAAAACAAGCGACATTCATATCGACGCGCATACATGTGGTGTGCGAATATGTGCTTGTATGTGTGCACACAAACATAGGCATCACTCCATAGTGTCGGTGTTCACTACGTGCATTTTAGCACAAACATAATAAAGCATTTATTACGTGAACCTTTATGCATTATTGCATGCACTGGCCGTAGTGAGCGAAGGGTTCCTTCTAATTACAATCGTGTGAAGGAATAAGTAGATTGTAACGAGTTTAATTCCACTTCTAGTTCACTTACGCTGCCCCTCTATCACAAGTGATACATGATTCATAGTTGTTTGGTCAAGCGAGACTGACACTGTACGGACGTTTATCTTTTTAACACACTTCTTCGACAGCGTTTTGTTTTTATTATTCGTGTTGTGTCAACTCGGTTTATTGAATTGTTGACTCGTTCATATTTAAATTAGCCAAGTAGGTATAGCTAATGTTTGACGTATTTGATAAACATAATTGTTATGATAATCTGCGTAGAGTCGAGTTTTCTAAATAAAATTAATAGAACAAAAGCAGGTTTAATACAAACATGATTAGTATTAAAATTACCAATAGCATATGCTTACTAATTGTAGAGTTACAAAGTTCCTTATGAAGGTCTGTCCTGTTCAAACAGAAGCTAACATTTAGTCCATGTGTTGAGCAAGATAACACACGTAATGACTTAAAGTGGGGTTCCCATTTTGTTTTATTATTTGGGGTAGCAACGACCAAATCCCAGCACACCTAAGCAAAGATTGAAGCAACAATTTAGCCGGTACATGGCAGGGTTTAAAGCGTTTTCTTTAATGCATTGTGTGACAGTTGTAAAGTCGATGTTTACGAGCATCAACGGAACCCTTTTCCCTTATTCGTCTTTTACGATTTGCGCACAATGATACGCACGACGTTCTCGTTTTAGGTCGCTGGTGGATTACTTTTTTCAATCATTTGATTTGGGACTAGAGAACATTGCATACGTACTACACGATGTATGTGTTTTGCGGACGATTGATGGAAAGGTTTAGAAGGGTCCTTCAATTTAAAAAGTCAGGGACTTAGAAGCATTTTAAAATTAATTCAGAGCATTATGATTACATAATGCTCTGAATTAAAAAAAACACGTATAAGAAGGATTATTTAAAAACTTGTTATATTAGTTTTTGGTAATTGTCAAGGCAAATTCAAAATTTTTAAAACGTGATTGTATAATAAATATAAAAAAATAAATGATATTTTGTAGTTGTCCATGAGAGTTCAAAGCCAAAATGGTTTAACAGGTTTTGGCGAACGCCTTTCGAAAATAGTTTTTTTTAACTTAATCTTCGGAATTTATTAATATGTGATGTTCGGTTAAAGTTAGAAGATTATTCTTTATTGCTCTAGCTTTTTCTACGACTGTATAACAATTTATTGGAATTAAAAAAAAAGAGTTAGTGTCTTCCCTTACTAAAGGAAAATATCTCGAGTGTTTCTTATGTGTCGCAAATAATTGAAACATTTGTTGAGCGAGAGATTTCATTATTACATCATCATTTTAGCCGAAAGACCACTGTTGGACATACGTCTCTCCCAAGTGGCTTCTCTCAAGTGTCGCCATGACGACCTGTCCTGTGCATCTCGCATCATCAGATTCCCGCGACCCTCACCAGGTCCTCGTTCCACCTTGTGGGGAGACCTTCCAACACTGCGTCTTCTGCGAATTTGACTGGAATAAAATAGCCTCACTGAAAGCTAGTCTGAAATCAAAACCTTAAAAAGAAATTCTATTTCTCAGACTATAATGTTTTTGGTACTAAACCTAGCCCTAAAACATGTCCCTTTTTATAGAGTCGTATAAAACCTAATAGGATCATGTAGGATAGTGGAAAAGGTTTCTCAAAGTGGATGCTGTTCTGAAGAAAAGTAACTATAGTAAAAAAACCATTCAATTTAGTATAGTAAAATTGTTCTTAAGTTTTTAAAAAACAAGTAATATTAACATAAACATACAAAGGCGGACTAAATGTTCTTTAATATTTTCTCATTTAAGGGAATATCTTAAAGCAGAAACAATCTAGGAAGATATAAACTAAACCACCTAATGGTTTTTAAGTTATTGGCTCCCAGGCAGGCGGATACATAGAAGTTTTTTCTATTGTTAACTTATTTGGCTTCGCAATACAAAACTATTCATTTAATTGTTACTTTTCTCTGGTCATTTGAAAAAACAAGTTTCTTTGATCGAAGCCAAAAGTTCCCCCGTTCAGATTTATTGTTGTAGGTACTTATGTACAGTCAGCATCAAAAGTCGATGAACAGAATCAACATAACATAACACCTGTTCGCAATAAAATGTGTTTCATCTGTTCACAATAAAATGTTTTGTTAAGTTGATTCTGTTCATCGACTTTTGGTGCTGACTGTACTTATGTACTTAATCATTTTGTATCAAAGCTTTTCACAATAAATCATTGTATGTAGATGTCACCGACTTATTATGAGTACCGTAAGCTTGCAAGGTTTGCAAGTAAGTAATAAATCTTCTGAGATTACGTGTAAGTCTCGACATATTTTTTGCTGATAATTTTAAATACAATAAATCCCTTTAATTTTTTTTTTCGTGTAACATATCCCTGTCTTACTGAAAAAAAAAAAAGTTTGTAATCTCGCGCGTTTTTTTGTAAACTCAGTATGTTTACAATAACCCCGTGACATTTACAAGAAGTGTGGATCAACAAATGCCTAATAAAATATAATACAACACAGTACATAAGTACATAGTATATTATCGTATATAAGCGGGTGACGCTATTCATTATACTATACTCGTATCTAAATATTATGCTAACATGAAGGTACCTATGTACTAACCCAAACAATTCCATTCTAACGCGTAGTGTTTTGCGGTTTATCAATGTATATTACACAACCGCACACATAGCTGGATCACGCACACATGGATAGATTAAGCGTCGCTACACGTTGAAGATGGACCCTCCCACTCCCACCCTTAGAGGTCAACCGTGTCAAAGATATTGTCCATGTCTCTCAATGAATGGTTTGTAGGTAAATGTTAAGGTGCAACATTGGGACTGAATATTTTAAGAGCATAATTATACTGGTTTTATGAATCAATAAGACTGGTCGGTTTTTATCAACCAATCTTCCAACATTGCCATTATAGATAAGAAAATCAATTAATCAAAACCATCAAAAATTCCAATAATAGGATTATAATGATTTTCGTAGGTATACCTAGGGCGAGGGGAAATCCAATTCGTATCTATACATTTTATTAATTAACTAATCATTCACCGATCTGATTGACTTGCGTTGGCGCAGCATATCATAGGCTTGTTTATAATAATTTATCGATTATGATTTTAAAATGCAATCGATTACGTTTATCGATCACGTGCTTTCTTTAGTATCACGAGATAGAGATCGATTGCAAATAGCTAAAGTCGACAATTTATATAATATACTTGCATAGTTCATTTTATAGAGCACATTCTCAACAACCGACTGTTAAAATGATAACGCTAAAATCTTGAGATTCTTCTTAAAAACTTTACCGTTTAATATCCCTTAATTGCTTTACTTGAATATAAGATTTTGTTATCAACACAAAACAAAAAAAATCTTCGGTGTTTTATATAACTTCCACATGGCATAATCTACATAATTGATTTTATATACCATTTTCATTATTGCTATTCTGAGATTCCAACTACCAAATACGACATTTTCATAGGAAGCACAGAATTATACGATTTTGCCAAATTCGAATCACAAGGCAATCGCTAGCGAATCTGCTGGTAACTACCAATGAAATTGTGTTCATACAACAGAGTTATATTCAGATAAACCCGTATGTTTTGATTCTATTGATCATTAATAAGACAATTTCAGAAACTTGTTGGAATGCGCTGAGACCTCTGTACACTCAACTAATGTTTTAAGGTTCTCACTTTAATCGTTCTTCTAAGTTTTTTCATAATATAGAAAGTTGATGGATAAAATGTCCAGTCTTTAGGAAGCCAAAAGTTAGGAAAGTATCTTGTCTCTTGTCTCTCTAATGCTCAAATAATGGGCGTAATAAATGGCCCCATTCTTGGCCCGTAAGTAACTAACGATCAGTAGTATGGGCAAGACTATAATCCTAAGGATCTTAGCGTCCCCACGTTCTTTAAAATATTCTGTTACCGTAGAACATTAAAAACGGGTCAACTCCGCGCAAATGTTTGGAAGTCGCTAAAAAGCCTAAGTCGGCTAAAATCGACTACGTACTCGTAGGTACATGAAACGGCAACCTTAACGTGTTAATCTATCTGAATTATTCATAAGACAAACATACGCCTCACCGAGATAAAGTATATACGAGATATTCCTTATCTCGATGCTCACTACTTTGGCACATTACAAGAATTTCGATCCGTCTCTTGATCCATTTTCATATCAATAAGGATTAATCAGAAGTCGGGTTAGGAGATTCGTAATCATGAACATTGTTCGCAGTTCTATTTCTAGACGATATCCCGACGAACGAAAATGAATGATCGCATTATTATAATGAAAAATATATTCGAGGATAGTAGGTTTGTACGTAACTACGTAAATGGGGTTACCTGGAATGAAGGATTCTATTTCATTAGGTCTGTATTGTTGGCTAGGCCTGTGACTGAGTGTTTGGGAATGGTTATTGTAATCTCAAATTGGTTTGGTTCAGCCTGTGTTTACTCCTGTACCGCAGCGTCCGCAAACCAATCAATGGCTATCGGTGAGACCTTTACAGTTTGTACAATACATGGAAATTGGTGGTCGATCCGGGAGGGAGGATTGCTTAACAGATTGTAGGGTTTCGCTGAATTTAACATAGATGTCAAGGATGTTTAATTTAAAGATGAGATAGAAAAACCACTATTCTGGATTAAAGAGCGGCTTGTCATGAGAAATGACGTAGGTAATTAAAGAAACATTGCGCAAAGAAGCATCTACTAAAGCACTACCTACGATTTTAATGAAGAAGATTCCATAACGTTCCTTCAAAAACTCTTGGTGCGGAAGCACTTAACAACAAGTAACAATACAAATTAATTCAAGGTCAATTACAAAGTGTCCATTCAAACAATATGACACTTTATGAACGGTCATGGTAGAAACTCCAATAGGAATTTAGTCGAGTAGCAATTAAGGACGGATAGTCCCCTCGTGAGTCTTAGAACCATTCAAGACAATGTAACGCAAATGATAATTGACAATTTGGCTCGGACTCCGGTACTCAAATAAATAAATAAATAAATATTATTCGCGCGTTTCAAGGCAAATGTTGCTTCACGATCTTTATATTGGCCGTAAGTGATTTTTGATGGCTTGGTAGCGTTTGAGGGCGTCGATGATTTGTTTAATCACGACATTAAAGGAAGGTTGCTTAGGTTCAACAAATTGATGAATGAGTACGTTACTTAAAATTATATCTACGAGTAGCTTCAGTTTTGCTCTACTATTTATTCTTTGCATTGTGTTATTAAAAAGTACTTTGTAATGTTGACAATTTAAATGATAGGGTGTGAGTATGACTTGTACTTTTGTTGAAACCATTATCAGTATTTATAAGACTTTGATATCTTTTTTAAACACGTGCAGTTATTGCATATGCAATACAGAAAAAAACTAAGTTTCGGTCTATTGAAGGCTTACAGCGTACCTTTATCTCATTTAAAGTATTTAGTCCCCAGACGCCACAACGATTCAACGAAAAGAGATTTTAATTAAGATGAAAACAATAATTCTTCAACGACTACAAAACTTTCCCTTCGTTAGTGCAAGCATGTGTTGTCAAAGCGTTTTCTATTTAATAATACAGAAAAACGCAAATGATATACATACCAACATCGCACATGTAATGTTCTCAGTCACGCAAACCCATGTAGCTGTTAACAATACTTCGTAGTAAATTTTCCACACTGAGAAAATTGTTTACTTATTCGTGAAACAGTAGTCTCACGAGCACTCGGGCTAATGAATCTAAAAGAACTGGCAGACATAAAAAACATTGAGCCGTTTAAGATTTTTTTTTAATAGGTAGCTGGTGAATCTCAGTGATTCTTTTGTTGAAACTGATTGCGAAGGCTTTGTGCAAATAT
This sequence comes from Mythimna separata, assembly GCA_030763345.1. Classification (NCBI taxonomy): domain Eukaryota; kingdom Metazoa; phylum Arthropoda; class Insecta; order Lepidoptera; family Noctuidae; genus Mythimna; species Mythimna separata. Next base: position 11,966,928 of record CM061187.1, on the reverse strand, counting down.
ACGAAATGTAGTAGAGTTTTGTGCTGTTTTTTTGAGGACAGACATCATCAAGTGAATGCTCCCGTGGAGGGGTGGAAACAGACAGCGAATCAGACTTTTACTGACTAAAATTCGTCTGAGTCTTTCAGTTACTCTAGCAGTAGTAACTCTTATTCTTCAAAAATTCCCGCTTCTAAAGATAATATTTTTTCATTATGCTTAATATGCATTGGAGGAACTCAAATTTGCCATAACTGCTGCACAAATTTAGATAGACGTTAAATATATCTTAGATTTCCGCATACGGGACTCCAAATCTCAGAAAATTAAGAACTTTGTCCACGTGTAGCCGCAGGCCTGTTACCGTTTAAGTTAAACAAGTAGGTACTTAGAAACTTCCTGTTATATCCGATCCTTATGGATATATTACAAGTAACTATGAAGTATTTTGATACAGATCTTAATGCGTGGTACGTGGACCCATATATCCATAGATATTCGTATCACTTTCGATACATTACCGAGAGGAAACAGTAATCGATAGCTATAAGTTACACCAAGTAATTCTACTGTGTAATATTTTTGTGACGAGTTCATATTGAATAATAGGAGTGATGTAGTTCGAGATACAAATCATGTGCGAGTTGGGCTTGCAAATTTTGTAAGATATTGGGAACTCGGAATCATGTTTGGATAAGATTTGGAAGATAACTAAATGAAAAAAAAATCTTTGATCTTTTGTCAAATATAATCAGCAGATTTTAAACAGCCAATCATTGTTCAATGCTCAGAATAATGAACTTTGAAGAATTGGTTATAATTTTGCAAAAATGTCGAACCTGCAACATGAGTAAGAAAATACTAGTTTCGCTACAAGCGGATTTCCCTCCAGAACTGTGTCGAGGTGGGTCTGCCGGCCTCTTCAGTCTATAAAGTCTGCCGCTATCTCATCCATGGCGTATATCTGGCGCCTCTTAATTGCTTCAGACTAATAATTATTATCAGTTCGCGTGCGGCGCCCCGCCCCCCGTCCGCTCGACTACTCAGATACGCAATAACTAATGTATGTTGCACACACACATAGGGCAACACTAAACACGTGCTGGGTAGCCACGGTTTTGCCACCGCAACGGGAAAATATTACGCGGCGACGGATTAATTTACAATGATAATAAAGTTATAAAGACAATTTTCTTCGAATTCACCTGATTCAGTTGAAGCTGAAGCGGAATCACGTGTAGTCGTAATAATATTAATATTCAAATACACTTGATGTTCTCTCTTAATGTTATACATACATAATATCTAGAGTATGTTTATGAGATAGCACGTTTGGCTTAGGAAATTATATTGACACAGTGCCAAGCCCTTGCATTACGGTGCACCAATCATCAAGTTGTTTGAAAACATCTCTTTTATGCATCATTTTGATGACCACAAAATTTACTGCATCGTCATTTCTGGCCGCATCGTAGAATTCTTTAGCCATCTCCGGTCGTCTTAAGGCGCATTTACAAAACAGCCAACTTATAACGAAAGTGAATATTTTAATATTGTTTACGCGACTCCCCTTGAGGAAACCAAGATTAAGTACCAGCAAGGCATTAGTAAGTCGTGCCATTAATTCTTTAACGGGTGAATAACCTTCGTCGTTCTCGAAGACGTCTCGTCTGGAATAGTAATTATTATTGTTGCTTTGAAAACTACTATGTTACTCTACTTCGTGTCAACGGCCAAATAAAGTGCCCTCGAGGAAACTTTATCAGGTGGGTTTTGTACGGTTTCTTCGCTTCTAAACTAACTTTCAAATGCTGGTTCTTTGTATTATGAATCATAACGCAGGTTTGATTCATTGCATCTTATTATAACTGCAATCTTATCCTTGTCTGGGGGTTTTCGGAAAACCGTTTCATAAATCATCTACTCTTTCAAGTCATTCATCATCGGATAAATTAAACAACATGTGCATTTATCGTCCATATTGATGTTGTTTCCTCCTAAAAAATGCGTGTCTTGTTTTACCTGCTCCTAATCTTCCTGTTTATGGGCAGGTCGGTCTCGGTCTAGTTCAACTCCCAATTTTTCCTTTAGCTTTGCCCAAATATCGTAATGGAGAGTACTCAGATGGAACTAAAAGCGACCGCCATAAAGTCTTCCATGTGATCCGGTTGATATAAAGTTGTCTCGGCCTTTCCGCTATCGAGTTTCTCGAGATCTAAGAAAACATATGTAGTAGACAACATATTTCTAGTAGTTTACAACTAGCTGGGAATTCTTGCGGGTTTTTTCGCGAACTGACGAAGCTTATCGATTTTCCGCTGTTTCTTGTTGTTTTTATGTTTTGAATGGTGTTAAATGTTGACAGATAGAAAAGCTATACCTAGTTTTTTAAACTCTATAATCAAAACCTTTTGTTGTTACCCATCATACTAATATTACAAAGACGAATGCTTGTATATGTCAATGCTTGTTACTCCTTCACGCGGACTCGATTTTTTAACCAAGTTTGTTCCCTTGGGATAAATTTATCTACTTTCATGCGATTGAAGCCGCTGACAGAAAGAAGTTAGTTTTATATATATTCTTCTTCATTTTTTCTAGTTAGGTGGATGAATTGTGTAAGGAGTGATATAAAAGAAAAGAGAGTCAGTGATCGCGTGACGGTTAACAGGACAGAATTGAAGAAAAAAAACGAGTTGCGCCGACCTCAAATAATTTGGGACAAGGGCAGAAAGATGATGATGAATATGTATAATTTTTTTCGGGCCAATACCCCAAAGTTTTTATAATCTTAAAAATTATAGCATATTGAATATCTTTAAAAGGTTTATCAAAGTGCTGAATCACTGTTCAAAAGTTCACCCTAAATGGGGCTCTGCTATATCGATTCCATTACCTAAGTACCAACGTCGATCATGAGGTGTTCTTATCAGTCATAAATTATGTCACGAGGAAACAAGTATACATACGAGTATATGAAAGAAAGAGGTCGTTTTAAAGTCTGCACGAGTAGGTAAATCATATTCACGAATACAGGCGTCGTTATTGTACAACAGAACGGTTTATTGGCTGTCTGACCTCGTGTTATCGCGACAAGCCTCCGTCATCTTCCAAGTCATACCTTATCGCTCTCTGTGACGTATCGCTTGCTGTTCGGTTTTTGTTATCATTTATTATGTTATCCTTCATAATATTGGGCTGTATACAAGTGTTAGGGACGGTGGATTAAAATAGCTCTAGGAGGGTACTTGGACTCGAACAAGCGCAAAACGCCCACTTGACTGGCCTTATCTTCAGGAGGCTGTCGCGAAAGTCGATTTTAATTGCTTTGGTCTATAAGGGTCCTTGAATTATCAGTAATTTCCGCTTTTAACCTCGATATATTTTAGATATAAAATACTACACTTTGTGCTACTGTTAGTATTTCGCTACTTGTAGGTAGGTACCTACTGAAAGTTTACTCATAAAAAAGGATTACACTTTTTTCGGGCGCAAAACTTAAAAGAGTGTTGTCTAACATTTTCTCCAAGCTGCTTAAATTATGTATTACTTCGTTACCCAAGTTTTTATCACGACTAACTTCATATTGTAACAAAATGTAAAATTATAACAATACAGGATTAACACAATTTTAACTTTCTGAACCCTTTTAAAAATGCAATGAGTTTTTTTCTCCATTTATAATTTACGCCTAATGCCTGTGAAAGAGCTGAAAGTCAAAGTCTAGTTCATAATAAATGGATGGAAAATTTTAAGCTCTGTCGTCCTAAAGTGTTTTTTTTTTCCAACTTTGATTGCCCTTCAATTACTGCGAAACCTGCAAACTGATTTCTAAGTAATTGCCAACAAAAGTTACTTGTTAAATTATTCCAGCAATTCAGAATTTTTAATTGTTTTATTACGTAGACTCCTTTTAGGCATATGGCACATGTATATCGAAGTAGCGACCCACTTTATACTAACCTTCTTGAGTAATATTCCTCGTTTATCTCATCCTAACCCTTTGATAGACACCGGAGTTGTTTTTCCTAGAGCAAGATAGACTAAATCATTCAGGAATATAGATTCTCTTCACGGGGAAGGGATTTGTATCTTTGACAGCCCTATTTACCTGCGCCGCTAAATCTCCTGAGGGATCAGCGAGGACAACGGTCCTATCAACACTCCGTCGGGTTAAACCCTGCCCGTCTCTGACCCGTGATCGAAGCCCAATTCGTTTTCTCCGAAGTCAACCTTTATGAGTCACGTCTAAAAATTTGACTGTCCAAAACTGCACAACATTTATTACTATTTCGCCACACAGTCAGTAATAGCGGCCATAACGCTTTACAAAAGGTCGCTCACTATTGTTCCTAAATCATAAAGGGGCCATAAAGCGTCCTTATATCGATAACCCGGCCATTTGCAATCGCATCCACAATTCTACAAACGGACCCCACGTGCGGCCACATCTCATTAATGCAATCGATACGCCCTCACTAAAACATTATGTTAGTAACGCTATAGCACTACTTTATTGGCGTGCAAACCGGTTGAGTTCAGACGCTTTATCTCGCCGTGGACATCCATACTCAGAACCGGCTTCTCGTATGCGTCGCTTGTTTTATGATTGTCAATAGCGACCGCCGCGCCACACCGATACGTTTTATGTTTTTCGTCCATTGTATTGTCTATAAAACGTGCTCGATTGGATTCGTGAGTCCTTTCACATCAGGCTCGCTCGTTTTTTTTTTCAATTTCATTCTGAAATCTATTATAATGTAAATTCTTAAAGTAGCCCAGTTTTAAAACATTTGTCTAGTCGGACGACAGCTGCATTTAAAGGGCGTTATAAATGCATTAGTTTTATAAAGTTCTCTTACACGCCACGCTACTGATTCATGTTGACATTTTAAACGGTTTTTAATATCCTACATGGGTTTAAGCTTAAACCCGACACGACCCAAAATAAAACTGGTTCGTGATTCATATTATCAAGAGTAATTGGAGTCCTCAAAATTTCTCGCCATAATAAAGAGAAAAAATTCTTCGCCGTAATAAGAAGAAATGACCATCTATTAACTAAAGCGTGTCTAATCAATCAGTGTCCACGGACTTTAATTAAGGACAAGTGTCGGTTTACGCTAGATCGACGGTAATTTGATGATTTTCTGAAATGTAAAAGTGTAGCCAAAGGTCATGTTGATATTCAGTGAGTATTTTTTCGTCGTTTATTCTCCTGGTGGTGTGGGCACGCGAGGGCACGACCTCGCGCGTGACGTCACGCTTCAGATGAATGAACATCACCCCCAGCCCCCGTGCCCCCCACCCCATCCCCCACCACCCGGCGGTCAGCTTGCTAGCGATGAGCACGGTTATTGCAGTCAAAACATCTGTCGTTGAGTCAAAACGACTTTTACGTAGAAACCGTCGATGTTTTCACGTAATACGACATTTCTGGGAATGAATCGGAGGAAATGGAATGTTGAGATTGTTGTAAATGAACGTTTTGCATGAATATAATCTTTTGATGAACGCGGTATTGTCGGCTTCTAGATTCTTGTGAAGATTGTCAACTGGGTAAAGAATTTAAATGAAAATCTTTTATTATGACTGTTATATTGTGGTATTTGATTCATCTTTTTAACAGAAAACTAGTTTGATGAAATATCGTCAGAGAACTTGTTAATCGTGTCATCCATGATAAAGTTGTTATAGCGAAAGAATCTGGTTGATGCTTTTATACTAAAACCTTTAAACTGTGCAGTATGATCTGTTATGCGAGCACACGTTCTAGAAACAACGACTGAACAAAGAAATGTTGAACATGTACTTGAATAGAAAATAATAGTAGACTCGAGTAATATGGAGAATCCGGCTCCGTTTCTCGGTGCAACAACGCCCAAGGGTCTTGGTCAAGTTCCATATTTGGTTTATGGTGAGTCATCGAGCGTGCACCGACTCACGTTAACTGTTGCCATACCGAGGCCGTTTTAAGGAGAATCTCAATCGATAGATAACTCGTATGAGAAGAATTGTTGATAGATGAACGTTCGGCAACCTCGTATATTTTATCCATTTGTCAGTTACGAGCAGATAGATTGCTTGTAATTTTTCTCTCAGTCTTTATATTCTGTTCATTTTTATCAGAATTATTGGCATTAAGCTCTCAAATGCGGTTGTATGATACTGCTTAGGTTTATAAGAAATAAGCAGTGGGTTTAAAATATGTTGTATTTTTTGTATTTAGGATAAAAAGGTATGCGCTCAAGGGTTTAAGAACCATTTTTTTGTCTTCTAAACATCTTCTATGGGAATATTTTTTATAAGGCTTTCTTCAGGATAAGCATTAATGCGAACAAATATAAAAACCTTATACTTCTTTCCATGATCATGAACTTTTTCATTGTTCCTTACAACAGGAGCGTCTGTTTCGTTGAGTAGGATGATCTTAAATCCAGCTATTCATCTTTCTTTATAACAGGGAGATAAGTTTGTTCATTAAGCTGTAACTTCGTCTTAACTAAGGCTGGGGCAAAAACTGGCTACACTAAAATGGAAAAGAGTTCGTAGAAGCCATACTCGACGATTCTTTGCTAGTGCATAACACGTAATTCTATGAAATAAACGGTCGGCAAACTCTTTGACTAGGAATGGTTGGTAACAAAGAAAATACTCGTAGATACTTTGAAAGCTATCAATAATTTTGAGATTCTAAGAGCATATCTCTGGCTCGTAACAGTGCTCCATGCTCTGGCTATAAGTCTTAGAAATATGGAAATAGCAGATATCTTAGATTTAGGTTTGTCTTCGATTTGATTACCACATTTGTGTTAAATAAACGAACTAATATTAGCTACATCACTATTAATAACAGCATCAAAAGTTAAGTTTAACGCTGACATAATTGGCGGTACAATGCAAACTATTGTATCTTTTCTCATATTGAGAATATCATCTTTAATACACACGTTGCTTTTATAAAGTAAACGGAAGAGCGATAAGGTTGTCCTTGTTTAGATACGTGCCTGTGTATGCATATATGGATTATTGTGTGTATGTATGTGAGAGCGCGCTTTGACCTTCCGTGGCCGGTGGACGCACGCTAAACGAGCCCACCGAATGATTTCGTTAACAGCTCTTTGAGTATTATGAGACAGACGAATGATTTCACTGAGGCTATAAAAATCATCTTTTTCGACTACTCTAGTTAAGATTCTATCGCCTGCAACATTTCTTTTTTTGCTAGCACCGTTTCTAAAAACAACTGTCCTAAAGCAAGGATAATAATAAGGCGTATATCATATGTTTTCATTCATATGTACTTGTGACCTTTGGTCCTAAATATCCTTAGTCTTCATTAAACGTGTTTACACTGATATACATATTAAAATCTATCAGCTCATTTGTTTCGATTAGCGTAGTAACATTTCCTAAACTCACGATAACCTTGACTTTTGATAAAACGTCCTGTATAATATGCTATATTGCAAAAAGTTTATTCATTAAAAAAATGATAAGAATCGGACCGGTTTTTCGTTGATCAAAAGTAGTGGTTTTGTGAAACGTAACAACGAAATAAAATATGAACGTCACGTTTACTGAATTACGTCAATTTCAGATATTAGTATTTCACTACAATCCTTGACATTAAAAAAATGAGAACTCGTGTAATTTGAGACGAAAAAACGGGAAATATTAAAAATCAAAACGTTTTGAGAATGCTGAACGCATCATGAATAAAACAGTAAGCATATAACATTCTTGCGACTTTTGTTTCAGACATCTGGGATCTGGATTGGTGAACAAACGAAATAAAATAAAACTGTGCCGAAACAGGTTTCTTTGCCATGTCTCCACGTTAGACCCTTTATAACATCTGCTTCGTATTTAAACGCTCAAATTAATTCTCATATCACAGCCATCTAGTCGATTCTATTATCCAAAGTTACATTTACAAATTAATGTCGCGTTAGACCAGTTGTATACACGTCATTATGTCCTCGATTTCGTTTCTACGAACAGCCATTGCCGCTCGTTTTTCTACTACTTAGAGATTTGTCAAATAGGAATCAAACTAGTCCTGACAACGTAATGATCAAACAACATTGGCGTACTCTTCCACTTTCATATGTAACGGCACAAAAAACGCTGACTCGTCGCTCAAATGGCTTTTTTGTTTCACTTCTGTCTTGACATGCCACAGCGGAAACTACCGTACATTATGGAGCACTTAGATTGAACTATTCAATGTCTCCGTCCCACTTTGGAGACAAGAGAACATGCAATTTCATGTCCTGTTATTTTTGTTTTTTTTTTCTTAGGGGTGGGGTTCGATACTACATTTTTTCTTTTTTTTTCTTTTCAGTTGCATTTGTGCGGGGCCTCTCCCATGTAGTCTTTCACTCGGACGGTGATGGCTACGGATGACCTTGATTTAGTGGTTGTTTTTGTGATTGGTGCTAGTGAGTGATTGGCAGCGAGAGTGCTTGTCTACGGCTAAAGCCAGGCCAGTGTGGTTAGTGTTATGCCAGTAGTGCCAGTGATGTGACAGTCTATGGAAGCTTCAGGGTTGACTCGGAATGTTCACGAAGCACGGCAAGCCCGCTGAGCGGTGCCACCACCCCCACTCGCATAGGGGCTGTAAGAAGAAAAAACCGGCTCCGCACACGCCCTGGAAGTACTTGATGAATTGCCCACTCGTTAGAAAATGTTTTGGTACGGTATTTATTTTTCATTTTATTTTATTTTCTGATTAAACCATTGGCGTTGGTGTAGGTGAACTAACTCATTTTAATGAGGTCAAGATTGCAATCGATGAATTAAAAGTGCACGTAATTGCTTCATAAATGAACTGGATTGAATTCAGTAAAATTGATACCTTTGGTAACAAGGTGTTAAACAAGCTTGAATGCAAATAATGAATCGGTGAACAGGCACTAAACTTGTCTACGAACGTAATAATAATGGAATGGGTGTAATGGCTCTGTAATGATTGGATATGAAGTGCTGTATTATCTATGTTACCGATAGTCGCAGATAAACATTATCAGTTAGAAATCGATCATTTGATAGTGTTTGCCGTATAGTTTGACGACAGTTTAACAGTTTTGTTCGAGTTCCGAAGTTGAATAAAATTTTCTGTATAATGGTTTTATCAAAAATGATCAATGATGAAGGATCAATGTTCAAAGTTGGTGCTAAATGGCCAAAAGTTTTCCGTGGCCTCGTCGCGGATGGATTTTGCCATTAAGGGTTAGAAAGTTCGATTGATACCGATCTCTTGGATTACAGTTTTAGCGATGTTAAGCGGGCGCGATTGTTTTACAAATGTGAAAATAAAATCGCTATCGATTTTCGTATTACGATATTTATGAATCGAACAATATCATTGACGTTGTGAATAAATATTAAAGAAAAAGAAGGAAGTTATTTAATATTTACATGTTAAAAAACACTTATTTAAGAATTTTACGTACTATATATTTGCGGTATTTGTGTTTACTTTTACCGGTCATTGTACTGAAAAATAATCATTGTTTGCAAGAGGATTAAGTTTCCCAGCAAGTTCATGAAACCGTTCATTGTTTGAACTTGAGTTTTTTGCAGTAGTTGCAATAGAGTCCGGATGATTAAATAATCTTCTCATTGAATTTTACGAGTTTTCTGCCAATTGATTTGCCCAATGTTTATTGCTCAAATACTTTGTTGCATTGCGTGTACTCCTGCAGTAATGTCAGTACTTACACTGAAGCAATGTAGTGGAATTGTAGAATTATCCTTAAAAGCATCAACTATGTACATTATCATGAAAAAGTAGTTAGGAGTCAATCGACTGTTGGATCTCATGAGAATATCATTGAACTGCATGCCCAAGTATAGTTTTAGGAGTTATAACAGCATATGCATAATTAATAGTAGTGTTAAAACACTACAATGTTTTTGCTTCTTTATAGACCTAAAGATGTTATAAATTGTTATTGATAATAACGTACATATTTAAAATAAATTACGCATCTTGTATAGTTCATTATTTAGATAGACTCCTTAAATAGATATCCTGCATTCTTTTGTACAAATGATAAATAAATAAAAAATGCGCGTCATACAATTTTCATTGAATGTAGAGCGTATGTTCCGTCCAAATAACTGTAAAAACAAATACACAAATTGTTTGTAGAGAAAATACTACACAGTCACAGAATTCCATTGTTTTCCACGTTTTTTGTGGCAATACTTTTTGCAGTTTTGAGAGTCGCTGAGATTGCACAGCTTGAAAGTAAATATTGTTTTGTGTCTATTAACAATATTGTCTTTGTCAGGAGTTTTACTTTTTGGAACGTGCTTTCTATAGAAATATCTTCTGCCTTATCACGCTTCTTAATTCTCTTCTTCATTTATGATGTCAATATTTATTTTAACTAGCCTGACAGTCGGACTTTACCCACTAAGCTAGTTAGTAAGGTCAATATCCTTAGCTTCAAACGACAGTATTGGCAATTTGACCATAGCTACAGATTATTCTATTGGTGTAGGACTTTCCGCATCACAAACAACATGGTTGACAATGTCCATGGCCATGGTCATAGTTGGCGTTTCTACTGACTTTTAATGACCATTAACGCCTTGCTTTACGTAATTCTGGTACGTCAAGTTAAATATCAATGATAATTATTTAATTTAAATGATATTGATATTGTTTTTATATTGTTTAGAGTGGTTGTTGGTAATATTCTGACTGTATGTATGTATTTAGAAATATTTCGTATATCTATCTATCAGTTGTCTATATTATTCATAGCACAATTTCTGGTTAGTTGAGGATTAGATGGCGTTGTGTGAAAGTTGTGGAATATTATCATAATATTCTGCTTTGTCAGTTGCAGTAAACCATATCGTGGTTTGGCTAACACGCACATTTGGCTCCCATATCCAAACTTGATCGAGTCAGCACGTCTTTAGGTCTTTTTATCTTCAATATTCAATCACCCAAGCTACTGTTACATGTATGAAGTCCAATGATGTGTGTAGCGTAAATCACGGACGAACTACGGCCGATGAACGTACCCGACCTTGCGGCGGCATTCCGCCGCGTCCCGACTGCCCGATCGGCGTTTAACTCGACTTGTCGCAACTACCAGAAGTACCATAAGAGGAGTTGCAGATTTACATCAAGAATTTCTAGTTATACGTTCAAGTTGTATTAGTTTAGTTGGGACAGTCCTTTGACCTGTACCAGCTTCTGTACTGTCCTTAGAAACTATTTAATTATTTTAATCTGAATCTTTAAGAAGTATGCGATTGTATAAAAAGACATTGCAAAATGACGCCACGCTGTGGTTCCTTCGAACAATTTTTTGTCTTCTTTTTGGTGGTCATAAAATTATTATCCTTATTAATATTCAGTATTCTACCGTCTCTTCATATTGGTTCCATTTTTAAGCTGTTTTGTTACTGTTGTAGACATACTAACAACTAGGTAATGCAACACAACGCCACCTAAACTAGTGATGACGAACCTAAAATGATTTGGGCATGCAATAAAAAAGTAGAATTCTTAGTTACCAGCAGTTTAGTTTCTGAGATTAGCGTGTTCAACCAAATATATGAATTCATCAGCTTTATAATTTATCTAATATACATAAAATACATACATAAATCTCTCTCGTGTCACAAGTATTCTGAAATATTCTCGGAACTCCTCAACTTTTTTTTATTAAAATCGGTCAATAATACTAATACCTATTTGATGAGTTTGAGAATAGCTTCTATGCTATTTTTTACCCTTAATAGTTTTCTTTGATAATTTATATGTTAGAACAAAGTTTGCCGAATCATCTGGTATTAGTAAAGATATTTAAAGGCACATTTTCCGATAAAGGTCCGCCACCCCTGCCTTAAACTAACTGCCTCTCTAAAGACCACTATCGCAGTATTGCTTTGCTTCATTACGGGATAGGTAGGAATCTAGCTGCTAGGTGAGGGCCATATAGGGCTATAACAGTCTTGAACTTAGATTGTAGTGGTGTTAGTACGTAGCTGCAGTTTACTGGACCATTTGCTTTGCTTTCGAGAATACAGGAATTGACCTTCGACTTTCCCTTGTTTTTTATGACTGTTTCGATAGTTTTTCTAGCTTTTGTTTATAGACAAAGTTCTGTGATATGTTTCTGTGAATATTGTATACATATAAGTACATGCAGAAAGTTGTAAGCAATGAGGGTGTTCAGGAAAATTCACACCACCAGTTGGCTCCACTTATCCGTCAAGTCTTTTCCTTTGAAAACGTATACCTACATGACGTTGACGTCTAATGTTGATGTTGATATCTAACTAATATCATAAACATAAGCTTTTTGATAGGTGCCTGGACTTGACGCTTCAGAACGTAATTTTAGAACCCCCTTATTGTATTGCCATCTTCTATTACGCATAAATCAACCAAATTGAAATTATGACTATTGAAGGCTTCGTAAAACTGTTCCCAAACTGTTGAGTCTCTTCTTATGGAATTTCTGACGTGAATAACAAAGTCTAGACAGGAACTAGCATTAAAACTGTCTAATGTAATTTGTTTAAGATTAAATATGTAGGACAGATTTTGTAAAAGCTTTTTCAGATTTGTCAAAAGCTTATTACTGAATGGAGGTACTAGCTATAGGTATAGTACTTCTATACGAGTGTAGTTGTTGACGATCGGTCGCTAGTTCAATGACTTTCGAAATAATCTTGTTCCTATTAATCATTAGAGCAAAAAGTTTGACATCTTTCTTACTCAGTGAAAGCTGGGTTTTGTCAAAGTAATATATTGACCTTGTTTATTAATACAAGTAGTATTACCAACAGTATTTGTAATGGCATATTTAATTATATTTTTTTAAAGAAATTCTATACTTTCTGTGTCATTTGTGCGTGCATGAACTAGTCAGCAAGACCTTATGGTGTCATGTCAAGTTTTGCGCAGTGGCAGAGCGGCTGTCTAATCTAAGGCTCGATTAAAATATAATTGTTACAGATTTAATAATCTCATCATCACCATTATCTTCCTCCGCTTGTCCCGTGTTATTTGGAGTGGGTGCAATACGTTTTTTTCTTCCATTCGGTCCAGTCACTTGTCTACCAATATTTAATATTAGTCAACTATTCAAATTAGGGCCAACACACAGACAATTAAGATCTGTATGTAATCGTAAATAACATAATAATAATAATGTCAACGAACACTCAAAACAGTAATAATTGCTCATTGTATAAAAACAATAACACCGTACGCTTTATTTCTTCAGGAAAGTTCAGTGCCAAGGAAACACTTCAGAATCATATTTCGTCTAGTCTACTACACTCTAGTATGATGTAGACTAGTCGGGCGATATTTCAACCGTACCATAAGAGGCAATCGCAACCACATACCTAAACGAAAACTGCAAATCCGTCTACACATAACTTAATTCATGAATCCCCGACCGGTCCTATGAGACCGCGCTGTTATTGTTTTACTATTCTGTCTCGTTTTGTGGGTATGTGATAGGTTAAAAAGCGGAAACGTTAGACCGAAGCACACGTGAATAGACGTGAGCCACGCCTGATTTGTACGTAGAACGACGTCGCGTGACGTGGATCTAATGTAGCTCTACAAGTCTAGTTGCCATATAAAATGTATGGCGACCGACGCACCCAGATCGGCGTACGAGGCCCACGTGTGCGCAATGTAGTTCGACCTTCATTCGTTGTTTAGAGTACCGCATACGAATAAAAAATATTTCAACATAATTGAACTTTGACAAATTATCTACCTGCTCATAGTTACCTTCCATTTATTACAATTACTAGCACTTTGCCCGCGACTTCCTTTGCAAGAATGTTTTCGTTAAAACTTGTACCATAAATCCAATTTTGATTTTTCAAACAATGACAGTCTTTATTATTCATTTCGTTTAGACTTTGTGCCAGGTTTCATCTTTATATACTCTAGGAATAATATTCTTCCATACAATCTTAGATATTCTCTATGTCATTTTACAGAATCATTTTTAGTAAAGGTTTTTTTTGTTTACCTAGATTACTATTTATGACAAATTTCCCTCTTTCCTTTCGTATAAAAATAGAGTTTTTAAAAACTTCTTCTTAGTGCTTGCCTACATCATAAAAGCTTTGTTTAAAATTTCACAGTCCTAGTCCTAGTAGTTTCGACTGCGCGTCGATATGTCAGTCAGTCAGTTTCTCCTTTTATATACATATATAGATATACGTTTTTAACGAATGAATTAATTTTAATATACAAAATGGATTGTCATATAAAAATTGGATATTACTGCGCAGGTGTGTTTGTGTGTTTCATGTTCGTAATGTTCTTCAGTTCCCCAGTTGATTATATTTAGTCATTTATTTCATTCGCTCTACGACCTGCGACACACAAGTTCCATTTTGTAATTAACTTTTATTACATCATTTCGTACTTTTTTATGTCTGATCGGAATACCAATGGGGGTGATAATTAGACCTCTTTAAATTTTATTTGACCTTTAAACATTTTAAAAAGGTTCTATCCCTCCACTGTGACTCGTATTTTTGCCAGTACTTTTTTATACTTTGCCTTGTGAACATGAAGATGTTAAAGAAACGTAAGTACTTATTGTTATTTAATCAGTGAGTATTTTCGGAGTCATTCGTGTATGTAAACATACAAATTATTTTAATTCCTTAATTCTTAATTAAGTGTTGTGCACGATAAAGAATACATTCAACATACAGACAGTTCATGTACAAATGCGAGCTTTACTCAGCAATGAGTTTTGAGTTATAAACTGAACAAAAAATCTTTGTACGGAACTCCATGTTATTTCAGTGTTGTTTATTGATCTGTCGCGAGATTAGTTGAGCGAACACACTTGTTGCTTCACCAAAAGAGTGCTTTTCGACCAGAGATATGCTCTGTAGCTATGCTGTGAAGATATAAAAAGTTAAGCTAAGATATGTGACCGTTTCCACTGATGCTAATAGTCCATCTGGCTATGAAGATGCGCCGCTGTGAAATAACTGTGCTCTCGGTGACATATAAGCACCTACTGTAGGCAGTTTGCTCTGCACATCACCAATCACGATCATCCATTGCATGTATCTAAAGCGCGCATTCATCCATATAAGAAACATGTTTACCCTAATTTAAATTGTCACTTACGGGATATCTTCCGTGATTGTTTTTTGTTTTGAGTTCCCAATATTTCGACGCTGTTGCAAGCGCCATGATCGCGGGATGATGGCGCTTGCAATTGTTTAAATTATGAAAGCAATTTAAATTATGAAATAAACCATGATAGCCTAAAACTGATGTTTACCCTATTTCACCAGTGCTATGCTATATGGTGAATATCAAACGTAATCATATATCAAGGTAGCATAGCACAACTGTGGTGGAATAGCACCCTACCGCTGCCGTACGCCGAGCTATCTCCAGCCCATTCTCTATTACCCTCACCGCAAACCTGATGAGGCGTAACCACAGCCTTAATCAAATCTAATATAGCATTCACAAAGCCCCGGCTCCAACAAAACCCGGACATTTCACAAACTTTTCATTCCTTTCTTTAATTCTAAAACACAATCAGAATCTACGTGCCCTGACTATTAAAACAAAATTACTCCGTCTTCTTTCCAATTTATATTTCCGGTATTTTCAACGGACTTATATGGCTACTAGCTGTAACTACTTGTGCCATTGCCAATACTGGAAAGCATTTTAACGAGATTTTAATGTTTGCGCTTGCTAAATTTATTGCCCTCGGCGCCAAGAGTGGTATCTCCAGGGATTTGCCACTGAACGCAATTTGCCGACACTGTGTGTATTTCTTCCAAGCAAAATGCAGGAGTAGCCAGTTATAAAAACTTTATGCAGTTTGTGGGAATAAAAATTTCATTTGAAAAACTTTACACACAATTTCAAAGTTATAGTTGGAATATAAAATAAAACGAATGTGGTTAGAAACTAACAGCAGTTTTGTGGAATTTGAATTACTTCGAGTTTAGTTTATATATTATGAAACATAAATGCACTATATTTTCCTTACATACTTACTGATTTATAACGTTATTAAATATTAACAGTCGCTTTAAATTTTTTCAACAACTTTATCTTGTTTTTTACTCGTACCTACAGAAACTGTTTAAGTTCTAAACTTCTTTTCTTTTTAAAAGATATTGCTATCGAAAATGTCTAGAGCCGGTGAAGACCCAAGCCAACCCTACCATCGTGAGGATGGTCCATCACCATCTTTAAATCGAGCACCATCATCAACATCGCGCTAAAAAAGAATAAACTAAATAATGACCGATAGTTGTGTATACGTGCTCAATAGCCTAGTCTTTCTGAGTCGTCCTCCCGCCAGATACACACGGTCGACAAATTAGTAAATCGTGCGTTAAATGCGACATCCGTTTGTGATGGTACAAGACGTCACACAAGCATAAGCGACATTAAAATCGCAGTGTCCTCGCTCCTACATGCAACAGTTGATTTAAATAACGTTGGTAGGTTAGTACCCAGTGGCGTAGCTACCGCTGTGTCAGTCATATCAATTATACGGGGCCCCCAAGCTTCAGGAGCCCCCGCTAGAAGCACAAAATTACTGTTCAAAAATTCAAATTCTTAGGTACTAATGACGAGGTATTCCTCGAAGCGCACCAGTTTTGAAGCGCACTAATGAAGCGCACCATTTTTTTTTAGTAGGACTCTGAACTCTCGATAACATTGATATCGGGAGCTCTACTAAAAGGTGCGCTCCGGAGAATAAAAATGGTGCGCTTCATTGGTGCGCTTCAAAACTAGTGCGCTTCGAGGAATACCTCCTGATGACAGGCTGTCAGGCCATCAGCCTGTCGAATTGTCATGTGCTATTTAGGTTTATTTCGAAATACCTAAACCCAACCAGCACTGGGCTTTACCGCATTCGGATTAAAGAGGGGCCCGTATTTTTTTAATATACGGACCCCGTTAGGGACTAGCTACGCCACTGTTGGTACCTTTCATAATCTCATTTTGATTCTAAAAATCAAAGTAAATCGTATAGCGATATTTTTAGAACCTTTCAAGTAAACAAACGGATATTGGGTCCTTAAACGTCAATCTTTGAGGTTATTTTCGATTAAAGGCTGTCGCCAAGAAATGTCACCCTAAAATATGATTAGACTTTTATTGAAGTTTTTTTTAAGTCTTCTTCAGGATTCCAATCTTGATTGATTTATCAACGTTCAAGGGTCGTTTTTAGATTTTTTGAGCTGATTTTATCCGAACGTTTTTATTTCAAGTGCTGGCTTCCTATCTTGAATATTTGGTCAAGTCTTTTTTATAAACGTCCCTTTAGTGATTACTACATTTATTTTGTCTTGGAAAAACTGTGGCTAACTCCGTAGGCTTTGCACGTACAGCTGTCATACTTATGTATATTATAATATCTACAAATCCTGGCCAATATAAAAACACCCTGCTTTTCTTAGAAATACTGAAGAAAGGGTTAAGGGCAGATATAAATTAGAAATACTGCTTAAGTCAAGATACTGTAATTTCCGAAAATGGCTTGTGAAAATATTCTATAATGGGTTATCGAGAAATATGCGAGACGTGTTCTGTGCATTTTAGTAATTGATTAGGTATTGTATTTGGTAATCAGTTAACAACGAATTGTAATTTACTTACCTGTAACTTCGCAAATGATTACTGACATTTTATCACGAATTTAAAAAACGTGATCGCCCTAATAATTTTTTTTTCATTGTGTGTAGTTTTTGACATCCCGCCGACTTAATATTAAGGAAGCTTTGTCTATTTTTGATTTCAAAGAATTTTCATGTTCATTAAGAAAGAAAAAGAGCCTGTGGCCCCATTTTTTAATCAGTTAGAGGCTAACACGTCCCCTCCAGGAGAGTTATTACATAATTTCCAACCTAAAAAAACCCATATCGACCCTGAAGATTGTACCCTCTCTATTTCATCCCTTAATTCCTAGACCACAGATGTTGTAACAGCTGTATGTACCTTCAAGAGATCCACAATAAGTGTCATATCATATTTTCGATATTACATTCAGGAGAGGGTCGCGACCGCGATTTTTCCAAGATGAATACATTACGGCCGCTTAGTATTCACCTCTGTTGCTCTCAGATTGCGTTACCGTGTCTTCAGGCATATTGCATGTTGTAGCAGCCGGAGAAATACTAGTGACTTTGAAATTTGCACCTCGCCTTATCAGTGGGGAGTTGATAACAAGAATAATTGTGTTTATTGATTATGTCATCTGTGTAGTAGTAACTTGTACCGCTCTTGGTAGTCCGAACAGTGTCTAACTTTTACTGAATAAGAGCTGATACGCAAAAGTGGCCTGTTGCCAACGGCGTCGTCGACATATAGTGACACTTGACGCACGACGACACACGACGGCTGTCGCTCGTCTTCAAATTTGTCGACGACCGCCGATGTGTCGTCGACGCGCCTGTATAGCTGCTGGCGAAGTGTCGACGGATTCAGTTACCTCTGCCGTTGACAACATACCGCTCGTGTGTATGAGCTCTTAAACCCATCCGTATTCTTTCTGTTATCTTTTGCCTTTCTGGGTTACGGAGACTCTTTCAAAGAATACCGCAGCCTATCAATCTAGTCCTCGGTTACCTAGATACTCGTAAATATTAGGTATTGATCTAGATACAAAGTTTCCCAATACCAATCCATCTGAACTAAGTCGGACTGAGTTAAGCTTGAAGCCGGTCGCGGCTAAGGTTAGTCCGATTATAAATGTGAGTTTGAACTGGAAACGACAGTCCAAAAGCAATCTTGATCAAGAAGCAATGTAAATTGATTTCGTACCCTATGTACCTACGTAAACCTAATTTATCAATTCATCTCTAATCATGTCATATATACAAACCTAGGAGGGAATGGAAGAAGAATATGTACGTGTCTTCGTTGAGATGGGTATTTCTCCAATGACTTCTCCTTCCCTTGGGTCGAGCGAGAGGGCTTGTCAGACTTTTACTGACGAAAACACACCTGTGTCCTTTGGTAATCCTTTGCGTTCTAGGCTTACGGGTGTCCCTTTTCAGAAAATTCCAGCGGCCTACTGCGCCTGGCTACGGTTTGCTGACATTTCTCAGAGAACCGCGTGAAATACTATGATGTGCTGTCGATGACCCAGGCTTGGTCCAAACGATTACCGGGCGGTCGGACGGTGAGCTACAAAATAGTTACATGTAGCACTGACCCAAAGGAACGTGAACAAGCTAAATAAATGATTATAATTATGAGGCAATGAGAAGCAATATAGTGATGAATCTGTCTGACATCTGACCATTATGATTTACATGCATAACACAATCATGTACAAATTGCAGTTGGTAGGGAAGCATCCGTAAACAGCTGATATTAGAAAGTAGTCTCGATACGATATTAAAAAGAAAAAAAACTGGGCAAATGCGAGTCAGACTCGCGCACAGAGGGTTCCGTACAAACTTACTTATGAGGAAATAATTCAATTTTCGAATCGAATCTTGACGATTTTTCCGAATCATAAAAAAGTTTCTAATTTGTACTTACATACTCAGTTTTCGGACTTTTTCCTGGTGCTATGAGACCTTGCTGCATGCCAAACTCTAGGATTCTAGATCAAAGGAAAGAATCCTATGAATTTTGATTGATTCCCTAGAGAGTGTCGAAATACCCGTATACGTTTCTTTGCAAAGTAATCCTATAAGGGTTCAGTTTTTTCCTTTTGAGGAACGGAACCCTAAAAAAAGCACAAATGACTTAAGTCCCCTTCTCTAGTTTGCAATGCAGATTGATTGCCTTAGCAAAGACCTTTGCCCGGCAGTGAATAAGACCTAGTGCAATCATGCTATCAATCAATCAATAAATAAATCAGTTTATTCCTCAACGCGAGTTGATTCTGTTTCAATTGATGATAAGTTGTCGTCGGGAGTAAGACTGATTTTTATTTGAAAGCGTTCTTTTATTACTTAAGTGGTCTTTTTCGCAGCTATGTATTGAACTAGTTTTTTTTTTATATATTGATATAATTGAAGTAACTGTAGGTACCCAATATCCAAATAACATATTTTTTTAACAAATTCGTTGTCGGTTGAGTACTTCTTTTCAAACAAACTGTCCCCTCTTGGGATATAACTTTTGCTAGACCTGTGGAATGGTTGAAAGAGTTAGCGTAGTCCTTGTACGCAAAGGGCATCTGAAGGAATGCAGGTGGCTTTTAGCCTGTAAAAGTATGATACTTCCTCTCAGTCCAGTCAAAGCGAAACCAGATATAAATTGATGATTTCACTACAAACAAAAATATTACACTGTGACTCTGTCTCTAGTATTGCTCACGAACTTTTCATTCATTTCAATATTTCATTTAGGATTGTTTGAGATTAAATTCCTGAATATATTTCAAGATATTTCCAAAAGCAAAAGAACGTGAGGGCGTGCAATCTGCTCATGCATAAGAATTTGGTTTCGGCTCCGATTTCTGAATAATGCATGATTTTCATGGAGTTAGGTAGTCCGACAGTAAATTCTTGTACGAAAATCTTTTGAATGTTTCACAGATTCCTTTGGTTTCGCTCGGATTTTGTTCGGACCAATTTCTGTTTTATATTAAAAATAATATTTATTTCTTCGTTGGATGTGTGTCGACTGGAAATGTGCCCAAAAACTGGCGGCTTTGCTGCTGTGTAGGTATCCATGGCAATGTTTATGTAGAACTACATTGCGTACACGTGGGCCGCGTACGCCGATATGGGCGCGTAGGTCTCCATGCATTTTATATGGCAACTAGACTTCTAGAGCTACGCAACGTGACGTGGTTCCACTTACAAATCAGGCGTGTTCCACGTGTACTTCGGTCTAATGTACTATGTAACTATGATAAAAACATGTAACAAGGAGACGGATTGAACCTTACGGAACAATTATCCCTATAGTATCACTTACAACCTGACAGGATACACACGACGATATTAATGGACACTGTCCTTTCTTATAGCTTATGATACATGTTCAGACACATCAATATGGGTCAAATTTCTTACTGTATTACGCATACGTGTCTTCAAGGTTAGAGTGAATAGGCTCGTAACAAACTAGTGCGCCTTCATCCATCATCAATTTATTGCATCACTGCTTACCATCAGGTGGAATCGCAATCAAACACTAGTTTATATTTAAAAAAAAATAGAAATCTTCTTTATCGCATTACCTCTTCGTGTCCGTCTTTGGGAGTTTTTTTTATCCAAAAAGAGGAAAAAAAAAACACTGACCTTTTTTGACGTGGCAAATCATAAAATAACTTCTCCCGTTCTGGTTGGAGTGCAGAGACGTAAAGACGTGCAGACTTTTACTGACTAAAACTGAACTGTGTTCTTTCATTGTCCTTTGAGTTCTTGGACCACAGTAACTCTTTGACAAATAGCAGGTATTGCACAGATAAATAGTAGTAATAATCTTCTTCCTACCCCAGTTAATGGGTTGTGGAGGTCTGGTAGGCAGCCGCTCCTCGTAAAATACTGGTATTCAGCTAAATCCGGTTTGACTAGAAGCCGACCCAATGTAGTTGGGAAAAGGCTAGGCAGATGATGAGTCTTCTTCTTCCTGTCTCGTATTACTTGGGTTCGACGCAATATGTCTTTTTCTTCCATTCCGTCCGTCATTTCATACCCTTGACACTAAATCCCTTTTCTTTCAAATCATTCCTGACACAATCCATCCATCTTTTCTTAAATAGTAGTAATAGTAATAAAGTGATCTGGAATGAATGGGTACAACACTTTCTTCGACAAAATGAATGAATCTATCAAACAAACACGTGATTAACAACAACGTAGGTCGTAATGGATATAGCTGTCGCAACCTCTAAATGAGTCATTAATTACAATTGTCTAACAGACGCTGTAATGGCACTTTAGACCTTAACCCACGCGTTTTGCTAAACGTGCACTGTCCCGAATGCCCTAACCGTCAATAGACATACCTCCCATTTCTAGCATGACACCGATTATCCGTACTAAGCGTTCCCTTTCACTTTCTCAAAATCAGTACCTGCCAGCAACTATGTCTCCTACCACCTGGTATGAGATATAACTGCGGTAACGGAAATCTGATATGAAAAAAATGTTCGTAACTGTAACCGGAATGGATAATGACGGATTCTAAATGACAGGATTTTTAGCTGGGCAAAATAAATAAAATTCGTCGTAGGCTTTTGTTTTTTTAACCCGGCCAAACAAATGGTAATCAGACTAGAAATAAAAGTCAAAACTTGTTGCTTTTAAAATTCTAAAGGCCTAAGTGGGTTGCGTATGCCGTTATGGCGCGTCAGTCTCCATACATTTGATATGGCAACTAGACTTGTAGAGCTACATTAAACCCACGCCACGCGACACGGTTCTACGTACAAATCAGCAGCGATCTAATATAGTTCCCGCTTTAATCACTTTAGTACGAGAAGGTAGAATCTTCACACATACCAAAGGTTTAAATGAAAACATTAACTGTATCTCCATTCCTTCCTTGAGTGAAACGAGGTACAAATTATGTGGTTGTAGTACATTGCTCTAATGATTTCTATGTAAGTACCTAACTGCGGTCTGCGGCTTACAGAGGCGCCAGGTATTATTTATTGCAGCATTAGCTAACTGTCTATGTGTGTGTGTGAGGAAATATTTTGATCTGGGAAAATGGGGAAAATCCGGTCAAGTGTTTATCGGACTAGCGCGCGATTTATTCATCTAAGTATACATATATCATTAGACATTATTATATTTTTCTAGTTTTCAGTATTTGTTGTTGCAGGGGGAATAGCAATACGTCATCTGTAAAAATTTCAACCACCTAGCTAACACGTTTCATGAGATAGGCATTGCCTGGTGACAGTTAGACGTTCAGTGGCGTCTTAGTAATAGGGTCCCGTTTTTACCCTTTAATACGGAACCCTTAAAATTCCGGGAAAACATTGGAATCTGTGGCAATGATGTTTATTTATATCGCTTTTAGAAAGCATTATATAGGTACGAGTTATTTTTGTCAAAACACTGCGTAACATCTATAAATAGTATGTCATAACACTGTTAGATAGTTTATTAATATGTTATGTGAGTATCAAAAAACCTAGATGAATTATAGATCTGGTTTATGTAACTAACTGTTAGTTAAGTTTAAATCTATGTCAAGTGACTGCGTTTAAGTTCTCTAGATTACGATATAACTTTTTGGTATTCAAATCTTCGCGTACTAAATTTAAAATATGGGTTATGACTCTAAAAGCCGGTAAGCGGTCTAAAGCATTTTGTAAAAATAGTAAAAAAATACCTGAATTATAAAGTTATTCCAGGTTTTTCGCAAAGAGCTGACTATAAGCCGTATTCTGAATACATAATCCCGACCTGACGACGTTTATATCGCAGTTTGCAGTGTCTGAGCTCCTTCGTACTATGCCCTGCCTCACAGTTACGGATTACCGAGATATTTCAAGTTTCAACCTCCCGTACTTTACTACAGTCCTGGTATAATTTCACGATGAAATTCCCATTAAATTGCAAGCTTTAAAACTACATAGTAACCGCCAAAGTTAATAGTCGCGAACTATTTATCGTTAAACGTAATTTAATGTTATACTGATGTGGGATAGGCAATTTAGAACTAAATTAAAGTTTAAATTGCAGACATCAGCTGGTAATTAATTGAAAATTCTTTACAGAGATATGCGTTCGTCATTCGTTTTGAACAATGGTGGATTAAATTGTCTTTTTCGAAGGGTAACTTATTTATTATCAATAGACCGATTTTTTGCGAAGCCGATCTTTCAAGCAAGGTTCGCTGGTGAATAAATCTAGACAGATAACAATTTATGTCAAGTCCGAGCAATTAGTGTCACGGTATAAATAAATTTTCATAATTAGGTAAGATTTATTTTTTTAAGGCTAGAACAGATCGCGTTTTATTGTAAGGATGGAAATGCTGAACAGTTTTTTTTTAAATAAACCAGTCGTTTTTAATCGATTGTCAGAAAATCGTAAGGTGAAGTATTTCTATCGAATCTACAAATAAAAATGAATGGCTAAATAAATGTGTTACTAAAAAAACGCAAAACTTGAAAAAGACAGCACCAATTTGTAAGTTTTTTTAAAAGCAGTAAAAAAATAAGGTTTTTGTATATTTGCATTTGCGGATCTGTGCAATAATTCATGTTTCATAATCAAGGGGTTACTTACATTTATGTGACATTCTCCAAATGAAAGCATCTGTGTTATCATACGAGGATGTAATTAATTGCCGAAAGCACATCATGAAATTGTCTAGACTAATTAATTACCTAATTGTATTCAACACATTAATAAATCTGTGTTTCATAATCATATCATAAGTTATTTTTTAACCGAGCAAGTAAGAGTCCGACTCGCGGTCAGAGGGTTCCGTACGAACTTATCTGTGCAAAGAGTTCAACTGGCGAATCGAATCTCTTAGATTTCTGAATAGGTACCAAAAAAGCTTCATGATAAATTTCAGGATTCTTGGTTGAACGGGAAGTACCCTATAGGATTTAATTTCTTAGCGAGTGTCAAAATATGCGTCATTATCTTTAGATTATGTTGACTTAGAAGTATGTTTTTTTTTTATTGCTGCTTGAGGTAGCCGATCTGAATATTTGATACACGACAACAAAGTGATCCTACAAAAGGGTTTTGTTTTAAAAATGCGGTATCAGGAGTTTAAGTTTGTACATATGTTGCGCATGAACATTTAATAAAATAAAAGTTAAATGGTTTTAAAGGTTAACTAATAAAATATGCAAAGGGCCCAATGGCAAGGGTTCAATGTCGCCCTTTTCCGACATATCGGAAAGTTTTGGCATTTGCCAACGAAACATACAACTCTTACTAATATAAACTACGAAACGCCAATAAAAACGTTGAAGAAACCACCTACTTGACATGATAATTTACCAACATTACCATTTCAAATTGGTAAACTTATTCTAAAATTAAACTCTGAACTCGATCTTTGTAAAAGTCAATTTATTGCACAATTTGTTTATTTTTATATATCCGTATGTTTCGATAACCGCATAACTAATGTTCTAATATTAAAGTTCTTTTTATAGATATTGTGGTTAGAATGTCTTTTATGCAATATGACTGTTGATTCCGTGTGGGGAAATAAATTTTAATATAAAACTGTTTGGGTTTCTGGTAAAAGTTGTTGGGAAGGGGGAGGAGCTTCCCCCCAAATAAATAATAATGAAATTGGCGAAGCTGTAGAGCTTTTTAACCGCTTGTATTGGATTATTATGACGAGTTTTCGTGTCCTATTCGCCAGGAACGTGTGTTCGCGACTGGGTACTCCATTTCGTTTAGTTCTCCGATCTCCATAGGTGACAGGAATAGTGGAAAAGATGGTGTATTGGGTTGTGGATTTACTACCTTGTTGGAATAAACGCGGCAGTGTCGAATACATACGATGTGTGATTAAAGGTAAATTTTCCCCAAATTTTGTAATACAGGGTCATGTTACTTAATTATTATTCTTTACACAGGTACTTGCATAAAATTTGTTTTCCTTTTTTTTTAATTGATTATAAACTGGTGCTTGACCGCAATCTCACCTAAGCAAAGGCCTAAGCAGTGATGCAATCGTCGATGGTGAGGTGGTCTAGTTTATTAACCTATCAATACCCGCGAAACGAGACACAATAGTAAAACAATAACAGCGCGGTCCAATGAGACCGGTCGGGGATTCATGAATTAAGAGGCTAATCACTCTAGCCTTGACGATACCTAGATTATAATCCTTTCTACTATTTGTAAACAAAAAAGTAATCAGCTTTTTCTGGGTTTAGTAAAACCTTTGTATAAAAAATGGTTTGTTCTAACGTTCAGTCATCTCGAATCATGAACGTGTGACTCATAACTTTATTTTCACAATGACCAGGTTATTGCACTTTTTCAATGCTATAATATTAATTATTTATTATTATTGTTGTTAGTCACGAACATTATTTACAGATACAAAAACTATTTATACCTATGTACCCATTGTTTTATCAATATTGTTATTTTTATATTTTAGAAATTATACAACACCTGTATTTTATTTATTTATTTTAGTAATTACCAAGTATCGTGAGAATAACACTTAAATGATAGAATCGTTATTATAAAAGTTTTAAAACGGATCCATTTTAGTAGATATTGTGTGATTAGGACATTAATACTAAATGAAATGCTTTTAGGAAAAAGTTGTGTTTAAAAAACACTAAACATGAAATGTTTAAATCAGAAATTGGGGGTTAGTAGGTATAGTACTGCCTGGTTTCAAAGATAAGTTTATTATTCGCCAAATTCCTTTAATCTAGATTAAGTGCATTTACATAGATTTAGTATGAAATTATAATATGGCTTCTTTAATTTCATATGTATTATTAAATATTACGGAAAAACAGTCTCCTAACACAGGCATTACCTGCCTAAAAGGAGGGTCCAATCCTGTACTTTATAAAAACTAAAACTTGTTTTACCAATCAACTATTATTGTTATTATGTTTATACCTCTAGGGGAAGTAACCTATACATAATATTATAAACGTGAAAGTAATTCGGTGTAAACCGCCGGCAAAAACTAGTTTTATAAATAATTAAATTCAACATTAATTTAAATACTGAAACAGCTGTAGAATAAGTAGGTATTTATTCACGGTTGTGGTTCGAGGCACGTGTTTAGGTACATTCGCATAAACACGTGTCTGATACACGTGTCAAATGAGAATTATTACGGAATATTAAAATAAAATAGTCAAAATATGACATGAATCGAAGAGGAATAACATTTCAGTAATGACGATGTATGTTAAGTTTTTTTTTAAACATACACACTATCTTTACAGGCTAAACCCAATACAATAGTGGTTCCCAAACACTGAAAAAACTGAAAAAATCATTTTACGGCTAATACTTACCTAAAAATCTTAAACAACACTAAATTCTACCAAACAATATACTCGTAAAATCTAAACTCAGAATACATGTAAGTAAAATTATCAGACTATTATTTAATCCAACAAAAATAAATGGCTTATCTATCCATTGATTTCGTTGAATCCCCTTTCGTATCAGGAAAACTTTCCCCCAGATAGTTATTATAGGTGTCCAGTGTGTTGCCGCCAGTTTACGAGATAAGGGGGGGAGGGGGGGGGGGGAGGATCGATCGACAATGATTTACTACTACACCCTCCATTCATGAATGACATTCCATTCGACTCGTGTTCGATTCATCAATGACTACTGTTGTTTTGTGTTGTCATTTATTTTCGGGATACACTCTGTAACTTGGATTCGATGTCAATCACCCATTCGTAGAAACATTTCACAATATAAAATGTAAACTCAGAATACATGTCATGTAAGTAAAATTATCAGACTATTTTTAATCCAACAAAATGAATGGCCAAACCATTTTCGTTGAAACCCCTTTCGTATCAGGAAAACTTTCCCCTAGATAGTTATTATAGGTGTCCAGTGTGTTGCCGCCTGTTTACGAGATAAGGGGTGGAGAAGGGGGGGGGGGGGGTTCGATCGACAATGATTTACTATTACACCCTCCATTCATGAATGACATTCCATTCCACTCGTGTTCGATTCATCAATGACAACTGTTGTCATTTATTTTCGGGATACACTCTGTAACTTGGATTCGATGTTATTCACCCATTCTTAGAAACATTTCACAATATAAAATGTAAACACAGAATACACGTAAGTAAAATTATCAGACTATTTTTGAATCCAAGGAAATGAATGGATAAATAAGCCATTTTCGTTGAAACCTCTTTCGTATCAGGAAAACTTTCCCCCAGATAGTTATTATAGGTGTCCAGTGTGTTGCCGCCTGTTTACGAGATAAGGGGGAGAGAAGGGGGGGAGGAATCGATCGACAATGATTTACTACTACACCCTCCATTCATGAATGACATTCCATTCGACTCGTGTTCCATTCATCAATGACAACTGTTGTTTTGTGTTGTCATTTATTTTCGGGATACACTCTGTAACTTTTTTTCTCTCTCTCTTTCGATTCGATATTATTCACCCATTCGTAGAAACATTTCACAATATAAAATCTAAACTCAGAATACACGTAAGTAAAATTATCAGTCAATTTTTAATCCAACAAAATGAATAGATAAATAAGCCATTTTCGTTGAAACCCCTTTCGTATCAGGAAAACTTTCCCCCAGATAGTTATTATAGGTGTCCAGTGTGTTGCCGCCTGTTTACGAGATAAGGGGGGGGGGGAGGAGGGGGTAGAATCGATCGACAATGATTTACTACTACACCCTCCATTCATGAATGACATTCCATTCGACTCGTGTTCCATTCATCAATGACAACTGTTGTTTTGTGTTGTCATTTATTTTCGGGATACACTCTGTAACTTGGATTAGTAGTAGAGGAGTTCGTGGCTAGATAATAACAGCCGCACGGGTCGATTTTCAAGGTTAAGCAACGCTTGCCAAGGTTGGTCTGTGGATGAGTGACCATCTTAACATAACGAGTTTCCTCCATGCCTCGGAAAGCAAGTTAAGCCGTAGGTCCCGGTTGTCATTTGTAGATCTTTGGCAGTCGTTACGGATAGTCAGAAGCCAGTAAATCTGACTCCAGTCTTGCCTTGCAGTACCGTGTTAACCTAGTTAATGGGTTGTGTAGGGTCTGGTAGGCAGCCGCTCCTCATAAAATACTGGTATTCAGCTAAATCCGGCTTGACTGGAAGCCGACCCCAATATAGTTGTGAAAAAGGCTAGGTAGATGATACACTCTGTAACTTGGATTCGGTGTTATTCACGCATTCGTAGAAACATTTCACCTTCAGTTTTACTTATGACGTGTATTTTGTCTCTGTCGACAGTTTCCACCTGTTTTGTATCGTTGGTCTTTTTTGTTTGTTTGTTTTGTCTATGATTACGGAACTGGATTGTTTTTAAAATATTAATCTGCTGTGAAATTAACTGCAGTAGAGTCTTTTGTTCAGTTTAAAAAAAAACTTATGTTTCGCACAAAGTCCATAGTTAGTATAATTACACACAACTTTACACGGTCCGAACTAAGCGATTCGCCTCGTACTTCGAAGGCTTGGAACAATTTGCCTGCTGCGGTCTTCCCATCCGATTATAATTTAGGTTTGTTCAAGGATTGAGTTAATAAGCTCTTAATAAACTAGTGCGCCGCACACTAGTTTATATCTTTAAAAAAAACTTAGAATAGTCTTAGTACTTATAACTACCAGAAACATAATGATTTCTTTTTGTATTATAAAAGCATAGCTATCATACTCTTGAACGAATAGTTTAATCTTTAAAATGTGTTTGTTTGTAGTGAATACCGTGTTAATAGGCGTTTAGCTCGCTAGCTCAGTGCCATTAAAGTTAAAGACACACTGCGCCGTACGCTCCCGCTTTTAAGAAGATTAAAATCTGCATAACTGATGTCTCTGTTGTTACGACGACACACTGGAGCGGGCACACAATCTGTGCTGAAATTTGTTCAGGTTTTCCGTTTATTTCAATATGTTTTTTAAAAGAAATTGTTACCCAAAGGTTGAGTAGTAGAGAATGCCTTGTTGCATTAAGTCCGCCTATGTACCAGTATTGTAAGTACATGAAGTTTAAATAAATAATATTCCCGACAACCTCATCGAGTCCCAGACTAAGTAGAGCTTGTGATAAGAGTACTAGACAACTGATAAACATACTTATTTATATATTTCTAAATACACCCAGAGACAGAACAAATAATCGTGCTCATTGCACAAAAAATTGTCTTGGTTTGGAATCGACACACAATCATTTATCTTCGGTGGAAATCAAACCCACGACCTCCAGCACAGCAGTCAGGGCCACTAATCACTAGACCAAGAGGTCAGTTAAGTGAAAATAAATGTGAAACAACATTTGCTTGAAAGCTTTTTATTAAATTAAAATCATGAACGTGGTTACCCTTTTGCGAGGAATAGGCACTATTTATCCTACAGTTCCTTTTTTCAGGTATTTTTTTAATCCTTACCAAGTATAAATAGGCCTGTGAAGTACGGTTTCCTTTTAAATTTACTTGTTTAACGTAGGAGTTTCAAAGCAGGTAAATGTGGGTGTTAGCTAAAAGGTACGTTTTTTAATAAATTCAGCACGAATTGAATAAATAATTACGCGAATGACGCCTGATTTAATCGACTTTTTGTACAATTAACGTCATTTACCACTTTAAATGATTTGAAGTACCATAACACCATAAATCTGCATTTCTGTCATAATTTCAAAGTCTGCTGTAACGTAACATGCATTAGTATTAACATTATCGGCCTTGTAATGTTTCCACTGTTGGGACTCAGGCCTCCTCTCTAGGAGAGGGAGTGGGCAGTAATCCACCACGCGGGCCCAGCCACCACGTAACATGCAATGTAATAGAATTCACATAGTGTCGACGCCATGCGCGCGCGAACAGAGCGTTTCTACTATGTGTGAGGTTACATGTTCGGTTCGTGCGTGTGCTTCGTCTACACTTATAAATGCTCCTTTCATATTACCTTACCTACATTTTACGTTATATCAGTCTGTACCCGGCTCAAGATAATTGCTAACCGATGTTATTAAGTATTACAATAGCGTTCTAAAATCAATGCCTCAAACTTAATTGATAGACACACTAAATTAATTTATACAAAAGGTAAATAATAACAGTACAATGACGTCAAAGATCTTTTTACTCTATACGGGTAATTAACAGTCTTTCCACAGCCTAAAAAAGTAATAATAAAAACAGCCAGTATACTAAGTCAACTGCGGTGTTTTAAGGGGTTAATGTAAACTCGTCACATTTTTACTCGCGCTAGTGCAGTGTGACGAATCGAAAATGTGACAAGTTTACTATAACCCGGTTTAGTGTACAAAAGATGATAGGTGTGACGAATAGTGTTGTACCAGTGAAGTGTAATGGAGTGTCGATGAGGTTCGGGATGTAGAGAGGACTGGAAGCGTCTGGTGGCGCGAGGATGGCGACTAGAGCGAGGTAGCGCCCGCATGGGGCAAACGGCGAGCATGTGCCGCCTCCACGGATCATGTCTGCACCACAAGAAAAGTACGTATCTAGATAAGGTAGAACTGTTCGGCAAATCTATCTTTGTTCTTTTTCATGATCCACTGTACTGTATCAATTGTATAACAGGCACCAGTGCAGTACAGTGCAGTATTGATACATATGTAGATCAGCGCTTTTTATAGGCGGGAAATTATCAGACAGAGTGTGTCAGACTTTTACTGACTAAAACCCACTCCTTTATTCCTTCTTTGCCTTTCGTCCCAGGGCCCCGGATTTTCCTTTTAAAAGCGAATCCATGGCCCCCGATACTGCTGGGTCCCAACGGTTTAATAAACCTAATGAAAAAAAAAACTGATTGACTCATAAAGCTTTATGAGAATGGCCATCCCAATGAGTAGACTGTCGCCATCACTTTTGCACATCACCTTTATTTTTATTATGGATAGGCTCATGTTTCTCACCTGGTTAAGGATAGAGCTCCCTTAGCATAGCATAGCATCAGCCTTATAATGTTCCCACTACTGGGACTCAGGCCTCCTCTTAAGGAGAAGGAATGGGCCGTATTCCACCACGCGGGCCCAGTGCGGGTTGGTGGATGTCACATGTTCTTGAATTTTTGGTTCTAGGACATGCCGGTTTCCTCAAGATGTTTTCACGCTTGCCTAGAAATAACCTACTCTTATGGCTTAAAGACTTCTAGGTTGTAGCTATCGAGAAACACAAACTCCAGCAGGGAATTCCGCTCCTTAGCTTTACGCACAATAACTTATTCCATTATGTATTCCCAAAACGCTTTGTACATATTGGGTAGCTTGATTAATTTAGCCTGTAATATTCTTACTGCCTATACTCAGGTCTCAATCTATTACTAATTGGTAAACCTAGCGTGATGATTATTACAATATAATCCGTATAATGGATACTACTAGAATAATTCGTTATGGCCTTGTCCAAGCAAGGCCAATCATTAGTAGTAGACAGTTCTAGTATGCTTGCTATTATATAAAAACCGTTTTAGAATACTAATTATTCTAACCTGTGGCAATTTTGATAGCTCATCATTCTAATGTCCGATGAATGTATTATAAATTTTAAAAATTCTGGCCATACCAGTTTTTTTGATATTGAATGCGTATTTCCATTTTTGTTTTGCTTGGAGGTTATAGAATTTGTAATCTTTAGTGTCAAGGTAAAGGACTCATTTTGATTTTTTTCCGAATTTATCACGAGTTTTTGAGTGGAAAGTTTTCAAATAACTTCTCCAACTTCTGGTGGAGCAAGAGTGTCAGACTTTTACTGACTAAAACCCTGGATGGGTTTGTTCCTCAAGTTGCCGTTTGCATTCCAGGATTGCGGTGCCTCTTTCCAACAACCTCTCAGCCCTAGCAGGCATTCTGAATCTATCCTAAGGCACCGTAAAATGTCGACCATACTGTATAGCTCTGTCTCTTACCCACACTGGAATAAGAATATAACAATTTTACTTTAAACGTCATGATAACCCAATATATGTAGTCCACAGTCAAACTTAACTTTCCGGATTACTTTTTGGAAAGTTTTTCTCCTCATATTAGTAGCCTTAATCAAAATCACAGGCTTCAATAATACACGTCCGCAGTTTAAAAAAAGAATACAAAATTCTAAATTTGAACTGCATAAGTACTGATTGTATTACAAAATAATCGTCAATCAACATGAATATGCAATTTAAAATGTTATCGTAACGATATTACGTAATCGAATTAAAGCTGTCATCGGTCGGCGTGGTCAGTAGCTCCTATTAAATAATTTATACTGCAAAGTAATCCACTGAAAGGAATCTTCCATTCGAGCTGAGGCCAAGGCTATATTATTACGTAGCCTTAACAGCTGTGTAACGACTATTGTGTACACTTCTGGCCGTTTTACGTTAAAAAAAACTAAACATATAATTTTTTTATGTTCTATGTAATTTTTTTCCTAGTCTCTATTAAGTTCTATTCGTTCGATGGTGTTTTTTTGTTAGATGGGATATGATCAAATAACTTCTTCTGCTCTAAATGGACTGACTTACTAACTAAAACTGCTGTGTTTTCCCTATAGTTGCAATTCAGAACCGCGGTAACTACACTGCGTACTCTGCAATAGAATTGTTTCAAGACGAATACAGTCTTCCTTCACCGTTTTGAGTGACATCGTGAGGAAATCGGCATGTCCTAGAACCAAAAATTCGAAGACATCCACTAATCCGCACTGGGCTCGTGTGGTGGATTACGGCCCATTCTCTCTCCTATAGAGGAGGCCTGAGTCCAAGCAGTGGGAACATTATAAGACTGATTATACTTATACTGGCTATTGATTTAGTCTATAGTGCTATTAACCTATCACATACCCACAAAACGAGACACAATAGTAAAACAATAACAGCGCGGTCTCATAGGACCGGTCGGGGATTCATGAATTAAAATCTACATTGTAACTGGCTCGACAATGGCAGTGAAAGAAAAAAGTCAGAACTTACGAAGAGATCTCGTTAGTTCCACTTTCAACCACCGAGCTAGATAAATTGTGGCGCTATACAACTCTTCATTCACAAATTGTTCGCAATCTTTTCTGTCTGTTTATTTTCACGCGTAAAATATAGACCTTGTCCGCATATTATAGTCATTTGAACGTAAGGTCATTGACTCTGATAAGACCATTACAGTAATATTTTATGTATCCTAACGTAAAATGAGTACAATCGGATATATCTGTACCTACTTACATTTGTATATATGTTTGTGTTGGAGTCAGATGACAATATTATTGGCGAGTAGGTGATAATTTTGTTGCTTTCGATTCAATGCATTTAAATAGATTTTTTTAATCTGTGCTAGTGGGGCTGTCACGATTTTGTTCAGGTTCAAACAATAATACTTACTACTTGAACTTGACAGTCTTTGTTTCAATGGCTTATTTAATCACACTGCCACACTAACACTGGTATCTGTAAGGGCCCGGCAGGGCCGAAGCCTCCGGGGAACACGTGGTATTCCGAAAGGTTGACACCGAGTCCCCCCCAGATCGAAGGCAACAAAGGAACGGGGTAGGGGTTTAGTCAGTAAGAGTCTGACACGCCCTCCCTCTCCGCCCAAGAGCGGGAGAAGTCATTCTGATGATTCCCCTACCAGAGAAAAAAAAACACTAATACTGGTATAAAGGCGAAAGTTTGTGAATGTGAATATTTGTATGTTTGTTACTTCTTTACACTTGAACGGCTAAACGATCAGACCTTCTTCTAGAATAGCACATAGGATACTTTTTATCACGATAATATGTTCCCTTGGGATAATTTTCTACTATCGTGTGGGCGAATCCACTGGCAGCGAGCGGCTAGTAATATTATAATAGTCATACTCGTCACACTACGAGTAATACTCGTATAATAGAAGGTGAAAGGTGGTTTGTGTGTGTATTGTTTGTTACTTCTTCTTGCTTGAACGGTTCTCTCGGAGACCATGCTTTATAAAAACAAATTTTATTATTATTATAAGTCCGTTGTGTCCCACTGCAGGCTAATGGCCTCCCTTCTATTTTCCCACTCTTTTCTGTCCTGAGCCACTTCTGGCCAATCCCTTAGAAAGGAGTCTGTCGTCACGCCATCTCCTTCTGAGCCTACTGCGACACCGACTCCTGCTGTTCGGGATCCAGTCAACCCATGTACCACACGCACTAATTTAATAATTCGAACCCGTTTTTCCCGAGATTAGCGCGTTCAAAGAAACAAATTTTTCAGTTTTATAATAATAGTAGATTCGATTTTCGGAGCGAAATAAATTGATTTTGAGTTATCATGAAAAACCATGTGTGTTGGTTTTCTAAATTGTATACATTCAGGTAGTCAGACATAACGTTTAGTAGGTAGTCACACAAAGTCTAGGAAATAGGAATTTCAGTATGTATTGACTCTATTCAACGCTAACTCTTCGCAAATGTTCAAACATTTACCGTAATGACAATAGGTGTATGTATTTGTTTTAATTTAAAGTTTACACAGTGCTTAGCTCATTAATAGCGTGTTTATTCATACAATAAACTGCTAATTAAAATTGAGTACCTACGAAACGATGTGATTGTGTTATGTACTCGTATTTACAATATTAAAGTTTTCGCGTATACAAATGTTATAGAATTACACATTTGCATAATACTTCTGTGTCAGACTTTTACTGACTAAAACCACATCTATGTTCCTTTTTTGCCCTTTGTGTTTCCGGACCACGAATTTCCCTGTCAGAAGTCAACCTATGGCCCCTGACATCTCTTTCCGCTTTCGCTGACTTCTCTTTTAGGCTACGGGTGTCAAAGTAAGAGTAGTTATTAACCAACTTTTGATCAAAATCATTAGTCGTGTTTTGTTTATCTTCTTTTTTTTTGTGAAATGCTTAACATTTTTTTTTGCAATGTGTAACATTTCTTCTGGTTGGAAAAAGCCTGTAAGTCAAAGACGTTTTATTTCAGTTAATTTTTCCTGTATTCATACATACATATATCTTGGTACTTAGTACCTGACTTTGGGTGGAAATAAAGAAAACCTGCAGTATTATTTTTCCCACTGGTAACGCTTGAAGTTAAAAGCATTCCTCTGACTGACCCGCACTACACCTCGACAGTCGACAGCTAAGACTACTGCACGTAAACATGTGAAATTGATACATGTTTTCCTCTCAAGCTGTCGAGTGCAAGACAGATTGCCCGCACACGTATGGAACTGCATACCTAGTGTTCTACTAGAAAAGCCCCGGAGTTATTACAACTACTAAAGTAGTTGAGGTTTTTAATCATATTCGGCCGCCCGTAGCGTTCCACGTCCAGCATGGCGTCTGCCGTTTGATATGACATGGGGAATTTCTGAAAAGGAAACCCTAGTACAACGGGGTTTTCTTTTTCAGAAATTCGTAAGTTTTGTGGTTAAATACCATCCAGTGACTTCTATGGCAACTGTAGAGTGAAACGAACTTTTCAGACCTGACTGAAACCAACTTGTGTCCTTCAGTGACCCTTTGCGTTCTAGGGCCGCTGTAAGACTTTCAAATTTGAATGCTCCTGCAGACAGTCATGGTAAATTATAAAAATAAAAGCGAAGGTCGAACCTACGACCTGCAAGCATGTTCGTAAGTCGATGCCATTGGAGCCACTACTAGAAGTGATTGATAACAAAAATCCAAAATCATTTAAACACCGAGACTTTCAGTTGGATACAGTTTCTAAAGGAGCCGCTATTGATTAATCATAAGTGGTTTTAGAGAGGGGGGGTGTTTGATGTACTGGAAGTAGTGCATCATTAATCATGTTGGAAACTCTTGAAGTGTGTGAGAAGTAGCTTTCAGGGTGTTAGGCGGTGGTCTTTTATGATATTATAATTACTAGTTTCTTTTTTTTAGGTTGAGTGTTAAAAAATTTAACACTCAACCTAAAAAAAAATTGAAAAGATGAGTTTTATATACTTAATAGTGTAAGTGTGGGTAGGTATGTGGGAAGGATTAATCTTCACAGCAAGAACTATGGTACCTATTCGAGAAATATATTCACCATTTGAAAGACGCATTCTTCCACATGCACATTTAAACTATTTAAGATTTTTTCGCGTTTATTTGGTAGTTACGACAATAGGTCATAGGCTATTTGTTGTAAACCTAGGTGATAAGTATACTATCACGCGAGCGGAGCCGCTGGTAGCAGCTAGTTATTTGAATATAATTTAGGCAGACCGCTAATGTTCATAAAATACAGATGTAACTGATCAGAGTGATCAATGATCACATTAGAAATACTATGTCAACATCAATTTTATATTAAAGGACCACCTACTGTGATTTATTGGTATAAACAACATTGAATTGGTTTCGTCGCCAAACTAAACTTTATAATAGAATTGTGTAAGCAAATCTTCTTTCAAAGGATCTACCAAGAAACATTACGCGGTCCCTTTTATCCGTCTATAAATAAATTAAACCCAAATAAACACAAAATAATCTTAAAGAAAAACAACATTACTTTTGTATCAATGACTGAAAATATTGCTGTTGATATCTTTTGTGTTGTCTCCATTATTATTTTCACGGCCAAAATGTGTAGCATCTATAAATAACTCCTAATTTGTGGTATCAACAAAGAGAATCCAGTTAGATTCAACCCTGAGATCCTTTATCTATCGCTGACATTTGAAGACAGATGGTTGCTTGTATTATTATACTTTCTATTGTTACTGAATACTTTTAGGATTCTTGCCGAGATGCCTGCTAAGATAACAATGGCGTATAAAATTTATGATCAGCTTCAACTCGACTGTTTACAAGTCTCGGCCTCATCATATTTACATAAACTACCAGCAAACCTTTGTAGATGATGTACAAACGTTCACACTTATACGCCAATTCGTTGTTTCTATACGGTCTGACTTTTACACGTGTTATTTCAACGCCTTTTTTGCGGTTTTCGTTTAGCAGAATATACACAGATTATTTTTTCGAGGGCATCTTTAAATGTTAGGTGTATATTGACGTCAATTCAGAAGACTTTTTCAACATCTACGAAATTGGTCTATAATTTGAATGTCTATGTTATTATTATGATTATGTTTCAATTAGATACGTTAAATAAATGAAATTGAATTTTATGATATTATTTGAAGAAGCAACTGAGACTTAATTAATAATAAGAAGCACTGTCGATGCTAATTCGTCGTCGAACCAACAGATATCTATGGAACGAAAAGGAAAATATTAAGTATGTCTCATTAATTAAAGATTTTCCTTGTCAAACTCTACTTTAGATCTGAAGAACCTGTCAAACTTTTTACCAATAAAATGGGATTTGTTACGTTCCTAACTAAAAGTCCTGTATCAGAAACTGCTCGTATGCTAAAAAGGTAACAGTACATATCTCAATATATTAGTATAGTATACCTGTCCATCAGTCTGCGACTGCGTCCGATAGATAGCATACTGTTGAGCCGAAGTGCCGATAACGATCAATTTAATTTTTAAAAAGATCAGTGGTGGCTTACCGAACAATGGTGGCCGATGATAACGGCCCCGACTTACCAGAGTAGTTATTTATTTCATCACCGCTGCTCTCAAAACGGCATGTCCTAAAATTCGAAGATATATGTCATCCATTACACCGCACTGGGTTCGCGTGGAGGATTACGGCCCATTGAGCTCCTAGAGAGAAGCCCTGAGTCCCAGTAGATGTAACATTAAAAGGCTGATTATATAGGCTATTAATTTAGTTGATGAGACATAAGAGTCATATGAAAAAGGTGATAATAGTAGATACATACTGGATAAGGAAGATGGGGAACTAAAAGTGAAAGAGACATCTTAGTCCGCAGAAGAAGAGAGTGTAGACAAGTATTGGACATATAAAAGCCAAGCGAAATTTCTTTAACACCTGGTTCTTGTCTGTAGGTCGTGGTTGATTTTACTGACAACTTGTGAAGTCCCCATTGGGAAAGACAACATCTGATCGAATGATCATTTTGTCTCCTTCCCACTTTCTGACTGTAGTCATTAAACAGAAAGATAGTATAAACGAAGTCGCCCCCAATGCCTAAGTCACTAAACAACTAAAAATTTACAAGACACTAGTTCCAACGGTTCAATGAGAAGTTTTCGATACGGGAATATAATATTTGCAGAAAGAATTTTAGTAGATGAATTTAGATGAAGAGTGAAGTATGGATGGTATAACCTGAACAGAGATGATAGTGAAGTGGGACGATAGTTTACAGTGTTGTAAAATAAAATCGATATTCGGAAGAGTATATTGCGTGCCGTGTTTGCGAGTGGGCTGACTTCCTGAATTGGAAATATTTATTGCGACCATTGAGGCGTCGAGCCTTTAAAATATTGGTTTTTGTTCATTTGTGTTCTTTTTTTGGACGCTGGCATTTTTAACTGAATTCAGTGGGATTTTGCTTTCACAGTTGTCATCTGAATTTTGCATTGATGGTTATTTTTTTTGCGTTTATGTATGAAATGTTTCAATTTTCAAAGAATGTTACGGATAATTGGTAAATTTTAGTTTGAGCGGCATTTAGAAACCTTTGTTTATATTTTGTTTGAACTAATTTTCTCAGAATATTAATCGGTTTATCGGGTATTAGGTGCTATGTTTTGATTTATCCACTAATGCTTCAACTGTTCTGAAAAAAGATTGTCTCAGTTTTTTTTTCCCTCCAGTTTTCCGTTTTAATTATACTGTTTAATGGTACTGTTTTTCTAATTCGTCCCTTTTTCTTAAAAATAGCTGTTCCTTTTGTTATTTTATTTTGTATTCAGGACCTTCGCGTTTCCGTCTCTAGTGAAACCGAAACTGGCAAAATTTTGTTTGTTGTGACGTGTTGTTCTGTGGTTGTTCCTAAGAATGAGTGAATTGAGAATTTTCAATGTGTTCTCTACATTTCGCATGAGTCATGTGAACTGGTGTCTTTGTCCGCTCCTAAAGGATGCGACGTGACTGTAAGGAGAATCAAGTGCACTACAATCCTTATACAGTCTTCTGGATACTTACTCTGTCTCCATATACGTACATACATCACCAAGTTTTTTATTACATTGCGCGTTGGCGTTAAAGTTCTTTGTGTGGCTTTATAACTAAAGGTATAAGTTTATATTTTAGTACTTAAGAAGGTAATGGGTGTTTTAGGGATCATTTTCAGTTATAATAGCTATAGGTATATTAGCTTGTTTCTAAACTGACTTTGTGCCTAATTCTGACAACCCAAACATACCTAGTACTAAGGGAAACGAAACACTTTGTTCATGGGTGTCCGAATACATGTTGTCTTTTCAAAGATATTGCTCATTAACTGATCGATAATGATCGACCAGAAGGCTGGCTCGTTCTTCGCTCAAAGAATTATCATTACCTACCATTCAACGTGGCACTACCGCTAGTCTTCTAGACACGTTTTCTTTGTGCCCAAGTGACAGCGATATGGAGGAGTACTTCGACGACAAGTATATTTATTTTTGCATATGTATCTACGTAGTTAGATTGTCCCTATTCATAGTTAGTTAAAATTAAAGTCGTTAATGTACATATACATTATGTTATTATATCCAAAAAATAAATTATGGCATCTAAATATTATAACAAAGTTCTGTATCTTATTAACCCCGAGGTTTACTACAAAGTTATCAAAGCTGTGTAAGGCCTCAGCTGAGTAACGAACGTCGAAGGCCACAAGCTGTCTAACTTTCTAACAAACCTAGAGTCAATTAGAACAGTGGAGGGTTATTAAAGCCGTGTGACTCATTAGTGGAATTAATGGAATTGGAAAGCCATAATGGGGAGCAAGTAGGGTTGGTAAGAGCGTCCGCCACCTAACCTGGGACAGTTACCTTACCACAAAGCAATTTAAACTTCAAGAACGAATTGTTCTAGTTCGGCTTGCCAGCTTCCGACGAAGTCCGATTGTGATTTGAATTCTAGAAAACATTCAGAGTCTGAGATTCCGCCCCCTCATGGCCTGATTAGTACATTCAACATAGGAATAAAATGCTCGAAGTATTTTGTCTCTCCCACTGATTGACCTGAACCATGTAGGTACTATGTAGGTAGGGATGTTACGAAGTTTCGATACGGATTCCAAAAGTTTAAAACTTGCGATTGATTTTGCAGTTCCTATTCCGATTTCGGTTCCGATAAATTTAATTGGAACTTACGAGTATGTTGGAAGTACAAATAAGCTTATACTTTGTCGAGTTGGAAACCTACCTTCCTGCTTACCTTCTGACGATTATATTTTTGTTTCGTATAAGTATGGAATCACTTTTCATTTTCACTTTCCCTGATTTTGATTAGTTTTTTTTAGTTGTTTCATTTTAATGTTTATGGTCCTCTTACTCCGATTTCGGTTTCAAACCTGGTTTCGATTCTGATAACCCAAATAGTTCTGATAAAACCCTATATATCCCTTACATCCTTATACTATGATGATATTTGGTTCTAAAACCAAACTTCTTTGGTAAGGGCCCTATGATGAAATTACGCCTCAATTCGCAAGAGTATTTGAGACCAGTTTTTTCTCAGACGAATATTGTCTCTTGACAAAGCTGGAGTCTATTTTCGTAAAAAGTATAAGGGACAGAAAGATTTATCAAATTACCTAGTCTATTTTAGGGACAAATCGTCGTTGGTAAATCTTTATCTAAAGAATAAACAACGATGAATCGTCGAGGTTTTAAGATTTTAATTCAACTGGAAGTTTTGAGAGTTTTGACTATTTCTTTTTAATATATTTATAGTGGGTCGTTGTTAATTTACTTTAAAAAAAATCTTGTATTTCAAACAAATTATTCAAACGTACATAGGGGTTCAAACTCAGCCAGGCTTTTTACTTTTTGTAATGATTTATTTCATCACCATTGCTCAAAAAACGGTGAAGGAACACATGTGATGACATTCATCGATCTGCGTGAGTGATTATAGATCATTCCACCTCTTAGAGAAGAGGCATGATTCTCAGCAGTAGAAACATTACAAAATTGATTAAGCCATGCTTAGATAATATCTAAGCATGGCTTAATCAATTTTGTTGCACTGTCTTTGATATATTATATCAAAGACAGTGCGAAAAATCTCATACAGTCTCATATCAATATTCCTGACCTTTTCAAAGTAGGTACCTATCGTATTAAATTCTCAAAAGCCAACTTATTGTTCTTAGTAGTCATAACACAGCCGTAATGTTATTGTTACTGTCAACTATTTCAAATAACAGACAGTACCGAGTAGCGATTGCAACTCGATACTGGTTGCTAGTTGCTAACTTGATATGTTAACGATTCCAGTGAACAACTGACCGTAGGTGGTCGCAGTTACGCGATAAACTTTATAGCTATCGATTTATTGAAGGATATTTAGTACTCAATATTACGGATACTCGTAATATTGCGTAGGAATACCTACTTAATTTTATTCTACTCTAGCGAATCGCACCCCATGCGAAGTTCTGCTTTAAGGTGGTAAATCATCTAATGACTTCGCCCGCTCTGGGATGATCGGAAAGACGTGTCAGACTTTTGCTGACTAAAA
Organism: Mythimna separata; assembly: GCA_030763345.1. Classification (NCBI taxonomy): domain Eukaryota; kingdom Metazoa; phylum Arthropoda; class Insecta; order Lepidoptera; family Noctuidae; genus Mythimna; species Mythimna separata. Next base: position 11,924,787 of record CM061187.1, on the reverse strand, counting down.
CCTGTTTTTCAGTTGCCTTTTACGTTCTACGAGGGTTTCCTTTTCAGAAAATCCCTGCGGTCCTAACAGCGAGTTACCCATTGCTCGACGTCCACAAGCCCGCGTTCGGGATTGTTTAGAAGACTTACCGCGGCATTGGAACGCAAAGGGCACCTGAAGGAACACCGGTGTGTTTTACTTATTGAAAGGCTGATACTCTAACGCTCCAATCGGAGCAGATGAAGTTATTTGGCTATTTCCGCGCCGCGGAATGAAGCTAATGTACGTATGTAGGTAGGTAGATAGTAGAAAATGTAGGAATTAATAATTATTTATTTTACCATAAGCCTTCCATTACAAAATTTGTAGATAATAGTTAGTAATTATTATTTTCTTTCATACTAATAATGTTAAATAATGGTTTCACGAGTGATGAAATCACGATGAAATTAATATGATTATGTAATGATATGTGGTGTCGGTTCTGAAAAGTGGCCGGGAAGCTCTGTATAGTACACGTGGACAGTATTCATAGTGTTCAGTGAGTTGTAGGCTGCATTCATTAAATTACCAGGAAGCGCCATTTATTTCAACAATTATGGGACATTTAATTCCTACAACAAAACTGAAAATGGCAATCAAAATACTATCGCGATTGTGTTCAGTTTATTGTATTGTGATTTTCAAATTTCAGCAAAATTGATGAGGCTTCGGGCCGACGCCGGCCTGTGTTGTGTATTGTTCGAAGGAGTTACTGTAGCCCTTGCAAACAGAGCAACTGAAGGCACTCCGAGGGCTTTAGTCAGTAAACCTACCCCCTTGACCCAGAGCGGGGACTGTTAATATCTTCTTATTAACCTATCACATACCCACAAAACGAGATACAATAGTAAAACAATAACAGCGCGGTCTCATAGGACTGGTCGGGGATTCATGAATTAAGGATTACCTAAGTAAAAATAAAATACTATAGTGAAATTGGTAAACCCACACACTTTACGTAACTTTAATAAAAACCAATTTCCTCAAAAGCATTTTCCAACTTTCGTACATATTATATTTGTTAATAAACTTTTATTAAGGAATTTTCCTCGGGCGCTTCCAAATGTTACAACAAGTTTTATTTGGTCTGCGAGCCACACTATCAATGTTACCAAGTAGAACAAACTACATTTTTACAGTGCACTCACAAATAATTAAATTACTGAAGACTTCAGTACGTAGATACTGTGGTATGGAACTTCCTTTTCTAAGGTGGTAATTCATCAAATATCTTCTCCCTCCCATACTAGCAAGAGCACTTTGTTCCAGGGCTGTCGGAAATTCTCGCTTTCCCAGCAGACATTTGCTGTCATATCTTTGAGGCGCGCTTGTACCACAATGCACCGTGGAATTAGGCTTTTCAGGCGTCCAGACGACGAGCTACCTACTGCTCGCCGTCCCCACTCATAATTTGAATTACTTGCTTGGTTGAGAGCTTGGAGAAGATTATGAGGCCCTTGATAAAAAAAAAAAACATAGAGGCGGCGTTGAGTATATTGTAGCAAATAATGTTGCACAAAAAAATGCTTATTTGTAATATTTTTGCTGCTTATCAGAACGTGGAAATCGTGAAGGCAGAACTTATAGATATACAAAGGTTTGGCAAGATCTCTCTATACCAGGATTGCAAAAGCACTCCTATATGATCAACTCATTAAGTATGATAGCACAAAATCTAATCAGAATCATACTCATAACACTAATGGTGGTACAAACTTATCTGGATTATACCACACAGCACCACTCGCTATGATAGTTATTGTACGCAGTTATGCAACACATCGGCAAACGAAAATGTTGCTCTAACTTAGGACTAATATGGGCAGAGCGACTAACGCCGCATACAAAGTGGTGATTGGCCTCAACACGAAGCCTATTGGTTGCACCATTGGTTTTAAACCAACATTGCTGTAACCTCCCCTTAACGACGCATTGTTAAAGCCCAATTCCTATACTTTTACCTGGTAATTTCATTTTGATGGGTTACGGTATACCAGATACCAGTTTGCAATTGGGAAATGAGCCAAGAGGATTATTGGCAGTGATGCACTCGTCAAAACAAAGCTTCAAAGTTTTGAGCATCGATGCAGAGTTGCTAGCCTGTCGGTTTTCTACCGGTTGCATTTTAGGGAGTGTGCATCAGAATTCCATACCTACATTCCGCCCAGCCTGTTCCATCACCGTACATACAGCATGCGCCTCTGGTGGACATCCCACCAGAAAAAAAAAAGTTTTGGGAATACATTTATTGTATGTACAGCTATGGAATGTAATTTCTTGCTAGAGTTTGTGTTTCCTGATAGCTATAACCTGGGGGTCTTTAAATCAAGAGTGAATAGGTTACTTCTAGGCAAGCATTCTTTATCGTAGACTTCATCGTCACTTACCATTAGGAGAGACAGTGGTCAAGCGCGAGTCTATAATTAATAAAAAACAAATTACAATCTAAAGCCGGCTTAAAAGTACCTATGTGGGAACTGCTTTTACATCGCTCGAGATACGAATTTACGGTCAACTTAATTTCCTCTATTGAAAGCCGTTTTATGATGAATAAAAACAAGCCCCGGTTTACGATGTCATATATTTCGGTATGGGGGTTATCAGCCGATATTCCCTTTTTGCGAATCGATACATTTATCACGGTCTACGCTTTCGTAACGAGGAATCGTTTGTCTTGGTGTGGTCATGTGAAGAGGAGGGATGAAACACATGTTACTAAAAGAGATATGAGTATACGTGTAAATGGATGGAGAGGGAGAGGGGTGCCAAAGAAAAGGTGGATGGATTGTGTGAGGAGTGATGTGAAAGAAAAGGGAGCTAGTGATAGCGTGACATAATGCATAATGAATGAAAAACAAACGTGTTGTACTTATCAACCTCCAATAATACTGGACAAGGACAGGAAAGAGAAGACGATACTTTCGTAACGGCTCCAAATAAATTTATGTAAAAAACTCTTCAACTAAATTTTCTATGTCGTCATTCATTCGTTGAGCTTGAAAGTTCTCGTGGAAATTTGTTGATTATTTGTACATTTCTTATGTAAGATATTATTAACTCTCCGTCAGTAAAATTCCACTGTAACCTACTGGGGGGTTTTCCATGGTTCTTCGTTAAGATGGTGTAACTTATAGAATAGTAATTAACGAATGAAAAAGTGGCCTGTCAATACTCACGAGTTGTCGGGCCCATAATTATGAAACCTATACCTATTAATTTCTGATTAGCAATGAATATTGTAGAATTGTTTTTTGTTCAAAGTCAAGTTAAAACTTTTTGTAAACTGGGTTTTTTGTTTGAGTTAGGCTCTGTGTAGACTTGCACTAGTTATTGCGTAGAAAGATATAATTTTAAATTACTATCAAAGCTACGTCGAAACTGGTGCATTAAATTGCAATTTGAAATTATAATTCTTCTTTTTTATGATGTGTGAACACACTTCGCAGACTTGTATTAGTTAGATTTATATATTTTCTATTTCAATTCAGGATTTTTATTGGTACCTACTACGGTGACTGATTTACACAATCCTCTCATTGTTATCAATATTGAAAAAAAATCTTTTCATGAGTAAACAATTGGAAACCGTGCACTAGCTTCTGAAGTTTTATTAGCGCCCATGTGAAATAAAATTTCTTGAATAATTGAATTGAATTAAGGTGCCAGTAAAAACGTTGAATAATAAAAAAATACTAAAGTAGGTACTCTGTCACAAATCAAAGTTCACTTGAAGTCACAAAGTTTCTTCGTTCCATAGCGTTTCAATACACGTAAAGTGCCACAAGTTAGATAAAGTTCAGTCTAATTTACTAAAATGTTTCTAACTTTTATCTCATTAGAATTCGTTCTTTCACGTCTTATTGAAATTGACAGTAATATATTTGCGATCAAAAAGTTGAAAGACGTTTCTTGCTCAAATAATAATGTGAATAAAAGAAATATTTTCACTTTAATATTTAACTTCATAGACGATTGGCTGAATTGATCGGTCAATAAGAGAAAAACTTTGGTTAAAGGTAAAAGAGACGGCTCTATTGAATGACTTTTTCATGAAGTAAGCCATTCAATAGCTTTACAAGAACAGAATTTAATCCTACTAGGTAATATAACTAAATATTTATTTATACAAATATTTGCAAATTGCTTTAGAGTTTTAAACGAACTGGGAAGGTATACCTATTGATGATTGTAATTATTTTAATTCCGCAAATAAATATGTGATACGGTTGCAAATCATATTTTTATGAATATAGAACCTGACACTGATATACAAAATGCAGGAAAATTACAATCGAAGTTCATGGGCTACCCTGACGTACCTACATAACATCAATACTAATAAATTCACAAAAGTCTAATTATTGTTAGACTACATCCCATCACTCTCACGGGAGAATTACCACCGTCCTATTTCACTACAAAGAAATACCTCCACGAACATTTTTCTAACAATATCTCTCCCACACTCATAGCCCAGCCCATTATTACTGTTGTCTAGATCTCACTAAAGACAAGGACCTAAGTAGCAAGTAGCTAGTGCGTCAAAATGTGGGAGTCGGACTCGGCTCATCGTCATCTCCTAACAGTATTTATGTCAACGCTACATCTGATAAAAGAACAGTGTATGAAAATTGACACTTGGAGGCTGGAAATGTTCTCATGGTTTTAATTGAACTAATGACTGATGTATGATAGTGTACTAATGAATTTTAATTTATGTCATCTACCTAGCCTTTTTCCCAACTATATTGGAAGCGGCTGCCTACCAGACCTCCACAACCCATTAAGTGGGATAACACGGTACTTCATGGTAAGGCTGGTGTCAGATTTACTGGCTACTGTCTATCAGTAACGACTGCCAAAGATCTACAAATGACAGCCGGGACCTACGGCTTAACGTGCTTCCCGAAGTACGAAGGAAACTCGGTATGTTAAGATGGTCATCCATCCACGGATCAACCTTGGCAAGCGTTGCTTAACTTTGAAGATCGACCCGTGCGGCTGTTATTATCTAGCCACGGAGCTCCATAATGAATTTTAATTTATGTGCATTTCGTATTTTCATTTATCGTTACGCATCTCTGCGCCCAGCACAAAAAGCCCACAAATGTGCCCAAAAATGTCACAATGAACAATTCATATAAAAGCATACCATATCTCGAATTCCTAGCAAATCATAAACAATTCCTCTAATATTCGTGAAATGGTTGCACAAATTAGCCGGATTGTACTGAATTATTACATATCAGAGTCATATTCTGTGTAATTATTGCCGCATGAACAAAATACACACATCAAAAGTGTCTAGGGATCAACATATATTTTTGCAATAACTTTTCTCCTGATTGATATTAATTAAAATTTTCTTTAAGGATTCATCAAATAAAGTGTTTTCGTTTGTCACAGTAACGATAAACCAAGTCACCTTTGCATTAATAAAGAAATTTGCCATTTTCCTAATAAAGGGATTTTTGACATTTGAACCACTAACATTAAAGTTCGAAAAAAAGACTGAAATAACAGTTTTCTTTAAAATTTTATTGGGTAACTTAAACAATTAATAATCCGTGTTTCTACCGCGAACACTAACAACACAAGAACATCGGTTTGGCATACTCAAAATGAGTTCATCCAAATCACGCTGTGGAATGGCCGCCCATGTTCGTTGCAACAACAAAAAAAGGTCTTCTTGCGACTGGATACCTTCCATATTCGGCAGAGCTCTTCTCTGTAGCATATCCCATGCATGCTCAATCGGGTTCAAGTCTGGCGACTGAGCAGGCCAGGGCAGGACATTGATGTTAGCTGCGGCGAGAGTCTGTCTTACAACTCTTGCGGTGTGCGGTCGTGCATTATCATGCATTAACTGAAATAAGGGACCGATTTGCACTTGTAGAGGAACGATGACGTTTGATACAATCGTCTCAGCATAAATTTGAGCGTTGAGGTTGCCTCTGATCCAAATCAACTCAGTTCTTCCGCCGATCCAAATACCCGCCCATACCATGATGGTTCCACCACTATAAGGATGGACTTCCTGGCAGGATTTTAATCGCTGTTGGCGTCCAGGGGTTCTCCAGTGTCGTATACGTCTTGTATCCGGTCTCATACCAAAATGAGACTCATCAGAAAAGCACACGAAACGCCATTGTTCTTCTGCCCAATTTCTGTGTTCAAGAGCCCATTGATATCGAATCCTACGATTGTGCATTGCTATAGGTGGTACCCGTAGCGGTCTTCGGGAATGAAGGTTCACTTCATGCAAGCGGTTTCTGACTGTTTGGTCGCTAATTAAGTTCCCTGAAGAGTGATGAAGCCTCACGGCTAACATCATGGCGGTTATTGTTGGAGCTCTTCGAGTTAAGATTTGAATGTATCGGTCTTGTCTCCGTGTGGTGCAGCGATACCGTCCTCCATGGCGCTCAGCCACGGTACCAGTGCTTCGGTAACGTGTCCAAAGTCGACTGATAACACTCTGACTTGTATTCAGAGCTAAAGCCACAGTACGTTGCCGGGAACCAGCTTCTATCATTCCCACGGCTCTGAGCATTTCTTCCCTGCTTAAATGACGTCGCCGCTCCATAATAACGTTGGTTTTAATCAGTAGTAGGGAAACAGTAGCACTAATAATGTCTTCAATGCGTTATATGTTTTTATAGGGAAAATATTGACAGCTGATTTTCATCTTTTACTCGAATTTGATTCACAGTTCCTGATTCAAATTATGAAATGCACCAAAAAGGATCCATATAAATTTATAAAATCATAAATTTATTACAAAGTTACATCTCAATCTCAAGAAATCCGCATAAAAATGCTTGATCCCTAGACACTTTTGATGTGTGTATTTATGACATGTTATTGTTATCCTAATACGATTCTGCTAACGTGGCATTTTTAGACCTGTTGGTGACTGGGCACTTTCATCATGTTTCTAATAAATTCATGAGATAAAAGTTATACTACTAAATGAGAAAACCTTTCGTCTTATCTATACTAGTTAACAGACTAGAGCTAGAATTTCTGTATGAGAGGACGACTGTTGTATTTATAACCCACAGTAGAAAAGTATTTCATAAATGATATAGTTTTCATAAATATCTGGCAGTGTTGCCAGGCAATGTTGCTTGGTGACCGCAAAACGTAAAATATAATATAATTTCTAACCAAATTTCGCTACAAAATAATTACGGAAAGCAAACACAAAAAGAAAATGAGAAAGGAAACAATTATTTCGGCGACTTTAGTCAATATGGACTTATGAAATAATTACTTCTTTGTCAAAATAAGGCCTGTTGTTCGCTCTGGAAAATAGGACTGTTCTTACAGTAATTAAATTTAGTTATTCTGTGCTGTCACAATATGAAACTTAATTAATCAAACTACGCCTTGCGGTACAGACCACTTTTCAAAATTTTATAAGGAATCTTAGATATTTATTCTTTCTGTAAATTAGGGTGAACACATACTTTACTCCATTTTGTCTTGCTGAAGACAGATTTGTTATATGAGAGTTTGCTACACAAGTTTAAAAGTTCCTATTCCAACCATTTTTTAACCGTTACTTCCCGTTGTGTAAACTCAACTTGTAAGTTTGTGGTTTATTTAAGAAATTGTCTAACTACCTTTTGTCTGCAACTTTATCCGTGTTAATTTTTGGGGCTGCTTAAGCTTCAGTGTAAATGTATCTTGGACTAATTTTGTAAATGTTTCCACGAGTATAAACGTTGGGTACGTTTCGCCAAATCTTTTTGGCCTTGTCTTTGCAGGATTTTTTAAAGGTGACTTTTTATTATTACACTCTTGCTGAACCTGGTTTAACTAACGAAAAGTTAGCATCTTTTTATCCACAAAAACATAATAATACCCATTTCTTTCGTGTATTACCATAGTTTATTCTTTAATAATGCTAAAGTATTTTACAAGATGTGCTTATTCCTTCCCATGTGGAAAAACCTCGCTCAGGAATCCCTTGTGTTACATAAGCAAACAATACGCAAGTTAACAAGCTTAAATATATGTGTGAACATTATCCAATATTGAGTGGAGGAGCCTTACATATTAGCGAGGCAAATAGGCTTACGCGTTACGGTGGAGTCGGAGTAAGAAGTCATGTTTCTACACTTGGAATTTCTCTAAATAGCTGTGATAAACATTGAGTACGATTTTAGTTATACTCGTACAATCATTTCTTCAAGCAAATAGATACATATAACTCTCCTATTTTGAGAGATTTTTGATAGGAAAACCGTGGTCCTAGAAAGCAAAGGGCATCTGAAAGAAACAGTCGGTTTGCTAACTAAAAGTTAGCAAAAGTCTGACACGCCCTCTTGCTTCATCCTTAAACGGGAGAATTCACTAGATGATTTCACACCACAAAAATAAATTGGTAGATACATCAATAAAATGTTAACTAGTCATAAAATCGAGAAATACAATTGTTATACGTATTTAAAGAGGATGTTGCAAAATTCACATTCGAAAAAATACGAGCTGATTTTTCCCGATAGTTTTCAAGCTAAAATAATATCGGATATACCTATTCATTTTTTTATAACTGAACAGTTAGTCTGAAAATGTTTCATTCAATATTTTCATTTGAATACAGGAATAAACACTGGCTTGCAAAACTAAACCCGTCAAAAACTTTCGAATGTCTTTCTTTTACATAAGTTCTAAATCTATATCAAACTTAAATGCACTATTGCCGTAGCATAATTGGTATTAGCGTAACCACATAGATCATGGTTTCGTAACTATTTTTAGGAGATTTCTTAAGTTAGTATGTCGGTCTAGTTTCGGTATGGCATTATTACATACTATAGAAAAAAAAAAACAAATCAAACCGCAATCGAAACAGTAGTTTGGATATGCGCAACAGCTTACATATAGCAATATAGTTTGTACGAAACTTTGCGTAAGTAAACAAGAATTTCCACATAAGTTCAGTTAAAATACCTTCCCTAGCTAATTATGTAAATGTTAACAATCGCCCTGCTCTTCTCTAAAGGGCGTTATGCAAACATCTACAAAGTTCCACTAACAATTTTATGTATGCAGCCTGTGTTGTTAGGACTTTGATCCTGTCTCTCTCTCTAATTCTGAATGTTTGCAATTTATTTGTTTTACCTAGTCATGTTAGATGTGTTTCAAAGAAGGAATTTGAAGTATGAAAATGTTTTGTTGTATTTCCTTGTTTAGTGTGGTATGACTGTTGTGGTGGTTCCTAGTAAAAAGGTTTAAAACTTACTTTTCTATATGTGCATACCTTTGTGCTTTTCTATCTTTTGTTTGTGTTCTAGTACATAAATGTATAAACATTGTACAGAAGTGGAATTGTATGTCTCGTTTTGGCTTAGGACTGAAATGCTCTAAGTTTTGAACTAACGTCGAGTAGTGCACTCTCTTTTAGAGATATTTCGCTTGAGTGGAGTAACAGTTGCGTTTCTACAATTCTATGTGGTTCAGAATGGTAAATATTAAGTTTCAGATACATTAGGGAACAAAATGTCTCCAACATGACGTACAACGTTCAATCTACGTGACGCTGCAACGTTGCTTAGTGTCCCGTGACTTGCCCTTCAATATTTTGCAACGCATTCAATAATCACACATCGACAGCGTTGCGAGTCATGTTGGGGGACATTTTATCCTCTAATGTACTTATTTGAGGCTTAATGTTTTAATCCCCGACCGGTCCTATGAGACCGCGCTGTTATTGTTTTACTATTGTGTCTCGTTTCGCGGGTATGTGATAGATTAAAGAACGCTACTGATTAATCTTTGCGAAATGTGGGTACCTTTGGACAAAGTAGATCCAGACTTGGAGGGTAACCTTGGTTCATAACGATTTCTACTTTAACTTTTACGATTTTATATTTTTGTAAAATAGTATACGTACACACAGAGAAGCCCTCTCAAGCACTGTGTAAAAATAGAGTCCATTATTTCTACAGGTGGTTTCTAGCTCTTAAACTAGCTACAAGACTTGCTACTTTACACCAAGAGCTGGATTATTCTAAGATTTTATATTTTCTTTATGTTCTTACTTCGTACTTATATTATATCTCAAGGATTAGTCGTTACTGCAGTTGCGAATAGGTACTCATAATTTCACTTACATGAATATTTGTTTAAAAAAAAACCCGTCAAAAACTGTGATTAAAAGAAAAAGGCAAAAACGTTGCTTTAGTTAATTCTTCTATCTCTATAAAAATATATTTAAGAAAACTTAACGTACCTATATAAAAAGTTAATGGAAAGGGTCTTTTACTAAGTAAAACGATTTTGTTAACAAGATATTACAACGCTTTTAAACGATACCTGATATTTTGAAAATCGACCGAAGCCATTACCGCAACTTTTTAACTTTTTCCTAAAGGTTAAAAAAACTGTAACCGTATTGATGGATCAAAAGGAGACGAAGGCTTTCAGCTGTCTAAATAACAGACCAACGGGTTAGAGGAATAGAGGTACTCTATTCAGTAATAGCTCCTGAGATCGTATTTCAGACTTCATAACAAAGATGGGTACGTAAGCCGGTAAAAGTAATTTATTTTCCATTAATGTACAAAGGCCTGATGGAAAATCAAAGGCTAAATACTTTCGCAATATTGTTAGATATAATCATATAATTTATTCTGCGTTTCTGTTCAGAGAGAATGATTCTGCCTTACATTTAAAAGACGTGTAGGAGTCTTTATTCGGTCGTCAGAATTTAAACTAAAACGATTACGTAAATGTGATTTCAGTTATTTCTTGAGTTAGTTGTGATTTTATGAATTACAGAGCGTAAATTCTCAGATATGAAGAGATAAAAGTGAGAATATATGGAATTTTGGAGGTAGATGGACAGAGAGTAAAGTCCTACATACCTCCGTTGAAAAGGGAGGATCCTCCGACCGGACGGGTGTTATGTCCGGTGGGCTACTGCCCGATAGATGATTTCGGGCTGTTGTATCTATTCAAATCGCGCGGAGAACTTTGCTTGCGCGATGCAGGATTCTGTGACGTCATGTGTAGATGTCGATGATCGTAGTCGCTACAGAATTGTGCTGTAATCTTTTTGTAATGTAAAAAGGTTTGGGTCATAGAAATTGTCATTACACACATATAGTATGAGAGCATACTTATTGACATACATGCTGTTCTGGCGACACTTTCAGTTCGGGCACGCTCAATGCAACAGTATTGTATTTTCGCCCTCTTTTTATTATTTCGTATTTTTGTCGCGGTATTGCATATTTATTATATTGCATGGCCTGCTTCGAATAAATTCTATTCTACACACCATTTATTAAATAAACTAATTATAAATTGGCAACCAAACATAATGTAGATAACCGACTAGCAGTAATTTATTTAGACTTAATTCTTAATATAACCAGCCTTTATCAACGCCCAGTCTAAACCGATGTACTTACTTCGGCTTAGCATCTACGATGAGTTAAAAAGATAAACAGAACTTTAATTAGCTTGTTACAAACCTCTACATCTTCGAAAAACATCTTATGCCTTTTTCTGCACCTAAAGTTGAATTTATGTTCTTAAGAAGAACTATTTGAAAGCTCGCCGTGCAATTAGTCTTTTCAAACATGCTAACTGCAGATTTCTTGTTTATTGCGAACTGCCTTTTGACATGCCAAATGCTTCTGGGAAATCGTACTGGGTTTTCGCGGAACACTGTTTTACTAATTCATTTTACCCAGCAATCATCATGTATTTCAGACAGAAAGATAATTGATATTAAATGGCTCACTTTAAAGCCTGAATTCCCATGATTGTAGATCACTGGAATCTCTTTTCAGAGTGACACAAATTAATTCAGAGAACTGGATTTTCCGGTCAACCCTACAGCTGGATGTTTCGCTGTTATTATTCATATTTGTCATAATTAGTCGTGTGGGTAGCTTGATTGATAATGAAAAACCGGGCAAGTGCGAGTTGGAATCGTGAAAACACGGCAAAAAAATTACGTTTGTTGTATGGGAACTCCACTTAAATGTTTATTGCATTCTGTTTTCAGTATTTGTTGTTATATCGGCAACAGAAATACATCACTTGTGTAGTCAATTTCAACTGTATCACGATTCAAGAGGTACAGCCTTACAGCCTGTTCAGGCTGACGTACAGCGGAGTCATAGCAATAGCGACCCGTTTTTACCCTTTGAGTACGGAACCCTACTGCAAAAAATACAGCTAAAAGCCCAGAAATTCCCAAGACTGTAAATATCCCTGGAATCTCCTCCTAGAACAACAAGGAGAGTTGATTGGATTGGCTTTTCCTGTTCCTGTGTTTATGCGCTTAAAAAAACCCATCGTTTTCTCGGAAGGCAGCATCTCCGCTTCATGAGATGCAGTGATTGTTTTGTTTTCCAGTTTATATGATACTAGTGACCCGCCCCGGCTTCGCTCGGGTGCAAAATTAGCAGTGTTACTCTACTCTATTATTCACGTATTAGGTATACATATTAATCTTCTTCTTAAATCCCTCTCCATCTTTAAAACCGGATCAGCATCCGTTGCGTGCTATTAAAAATCTAAGTATACATAGGGACAGACAGCGGGAAGAAACTTTATTTTATACTATGTACTGATGTATTTTACATATTAACCTTCTTCTACGATCACGTTATCTATAATAAAAACCGCATCAAAATCCGTTGGTTAGTTTTAAAGATCTAAGCATACATAAGGACAGATTAACAGCGGGAAGTTACTTTGTTTTATACTATGTAGTGAATACATATACCTAAACCTTCCTCTTGAATCACTTTATCTATGAAAAAACCCATATCAAAATCCGTCGCGTATTTTTAAGTTCTAAGCATACATAAGGACAGACAGACAGCAAGAAGCGACTTTGTTTTATACTATGTTCTGAAGAACACTTTGTTAAGGCGTGCAGTGCGCTACGTTTTTCATTACAAAGCTAATGGAAGCCGTGTTGGATTGTAACGAGTTGCAGGATTACGTCAGCTCTGTGTGTGCAATCTTGTGCACAGATTGTATTTCTTTCAAAGCAGAATTTATTGCTTAATCGGCTATATTGCTCTTGTTGTTTATTAAACGGTCTTGTGCATAGATTAGGTTAACCGGCTTTTGTTTAAGGTTTTATTGAATAAATATAATGTCAAGCTTTGTGTTTGATGCACGGGTTTGCGGACGGCGAGCAATCGGTAGCTCGCCGTTCGGCCGTCGTGTACAGTGTCAGTAAAACTGTAGATGCCCAGCAGAGTCGAAGTACACTCGAGCTGTGTGAAAGAGAAAGAACCTCAAGGTCCTGGATCGAAGGCAAAAAGGGAACAAAGGATCCCACTCCCTTGTTCCTTTACTAATACCCCAGTATAAGTCAGTAAAAGTCTTCCACGCCCTCGCACTCCGCCCTAGAGCAGGAAAAGGCATTGGATGATTTTCCAACTAAAAAAAAATGGTTGCCTGTAAAGTCGTTTTTACGGGCGAAGATTTTACGTGACAACGTCTTTTTCTCGGTAGAATATTTATTGATATGAATATAATTAAATTGCACAATAGGAACAAGGAATTGAATGAAAACATAGTTGAGTGGGAGAGAGACGCAAGGCATTCGGCGGGCCTCTCTCTCGTTCGGTGACTCATCGTAACGTTACCGAGCGTTACACTTTTTCATAAGTGACTCCCAGCCGCAACCTAATTTAAGACGTTGTCACGTCAAAAAAAGATGGTTGGATTCTGTAGCTCAATGTCAATAATTGAAATCGGTTCATTAGTTAATAAATAATAAACACTTTCGAATTATAATATCGCTATGAATGTTAAAGACTGCATGACGCCGATATCCTTTGGAAACGTTACTTATTCAAGAATCAAACTGTCTCTGTTCCTGTATGTATAATCGATATTTCCTGTTTGCAGAATTCTCAGTCGAACCAGACATGTCTGCTAAATTGCGAAGGGTTGTTTCCCCTCGCAAGGGTCTTATATATCTATATGTATAGCTGCACATGTATAGTGTCTCACCCTCTTACTTGGTGACTGATATATGATATTATATAAATATGATGAGTCACAAGTCAAACGTGTTGCCATCCAAAAGTATTAGGTATGTCACTCTGGTATCATTTTCCAGTATTGATTTATTCTGAGAAATGTGTCGCAGACCTAAGTATTTTTTATTAAAATCAGGTATAACTAGTAAAGCTAACAGATATTGCTATAATACACACTCAACGTAAACACATCACAAACAACACATTAGCACTAACATTAATTCAAAGTAAAATTGTAACTAACAAAATATGGCAAGTACCGAAATAAACTTTTTATAATTATTTTTATTAGGGTCTGAAAACCCTTTTTTCCTTTTGTAATGTGAAAAATCATCAAATAACTTGTAGAGAGTATCAGCTTTTTACTGACTGAAACTCACAGTTGCCTTCTGCGTTCTAGGTAGTCACGATAATTCTTTCTAACAAACCCACAGCCCTAGCATGCATCATACTTGATTCTGTCCATTTTGCTGACATATATTTGAGGCACACATAGAACACACCGGGCCGTAGGTCTTAAAGCCGGGCTTTTGCATAAAATATTGATATTCAGGCGCATCTGTTTAGCCCGATAGCGGTCACATATGGCAGCCGCCTGAAACTGAAAACAAGAGATTTTTATTTGCATTGATATAATAATGTGGCACCAGTAATTAATCCGGGATTAATTGGACGTCCGAAGCTCTATTTTAAATAAATTCAATAAATATGCAAACAACGGAGTCGCCGTAAAAGCTTGAAAATAGTTTGGAATATGGAAATTTAATAAATATTAAACGCAGTCCTTTGGGATTTGCTTGTAAATTATGTATCATACCGCGATAACGTTTCGTTGATTTATGGGTTTGGCCTCAGATATTAAAACCCTATAACATGAACTGCGTACAATGGATAGTGTTTTCTACATTTATTATCAGTTCAACTAAACAAACCTTTTCAGATATTGAGAATATTTTTTTGTAGAGGCTAGCATACGGTCTTGGTGCCTTCCTAGAAGAGGTTTTCCACAATCTAGATTACCTAATATCTTCAGGAGTGAATCAATAGCTCTTGTTCATAGTTTAATATAAGTAGATACTATGAAGTGTGTGTCTATATATTATGATGACCTTGTGAGTGTCGCGGGAACCCGATGGATGCGAGACGCACAGGTCCAGTCGTTGTGGCGACGCTTGGGGGAGGCCTATATCCAGCAGTGGACTTTTGGTTGAAATGATGATGTATATGTACGTGTATTATCGGGTATAGAAAGTCTCTCAATAACAGCTAATTCCACGGATCGACGCCAAAACTTTAACAATTTTTATTTTAACCGTAGTGCTGTGTCTTGTCTAAATGCTTTTTCTTCTATTTTGTTCTAAATTCTAAATCTTCTTTAGATTTCGGTTACTCATGTTTCTGCACACGTTTGTCTACACTTAGATTCGTAATCTTGGCATATTGCCAAAGTATAACTTAATATCTCGAAATATAAAACCGAAAGTGCACGATCACTGAGATATCCACAAGGAGCGACAGTAACAAACTGAAAAAAATAAAATAGAATAGATTTTTAATAAAATATGATTGTGGTTGTTGTGTCACCAGTTATAGTGTAGGTTCTTTATTTCAGCCGAAAGTCTTCCATTGCTGGACATAGGCCTCTCCCAAAACATTGCCATAACGACCGGTCGTGTGCGTCTCTCATCTATCAGATTTCCGTAATCTTCACCAGTCCATTGGTTTACCTTGTGTGGGTGGCCTATCCGCAAAAAACCTCCTAATTAAAATAATTTGGAAACATTGTGAAGTATACTTTTACCCATACGTCATGCCATATTTAATAATATAATAATAATATTCCACAACTTTTTCACACAACGCCATCTAGTCCCAAGCTAAGCCAGAGCTTGTGTTATGGGTACTAGACAACTGATAAACATACTTATATATTTCTAAATACATACATATTATTTACTGTAACATACCTACTGTACTTACAATTATAAATTGTTTGGTTTTTACAAATAAACATAAAGATATGTTCTTCTGTATGTGTGCTTGTCACCTCCTAAATGGCCTAGCCGATTTAGATAAAAGTTCGTTTTATTTCAGTAGGCTCCTGGATGGTTTGAAATTACAAATGGAACCGGTGGGTGGCGTTGCAATTTGATTAATTTATTTTTCTGATAAAGCCTAATTTTTGGGCAGAACAACGTCTGAAAGGACCGCTAGTATGTTCTATGTATTTGTATAAACTGTGACTCAGTCTAAACTACAGTTAACTTCTCCAGACAGAAGTTTTAATAATTCCTCTTATTTTAACATTTTCAGCCTCATTAGAATCATCAATTACGTGAATGCTACTTAGTAACTAATTTAATTGCTAACACATTTACTTCGTAGCTAAGCAAGCTATCTTAATTGCCTATATCTGCTGTAATCTGCATAAGTAATTAACACTGATTATGTTCATTAATTAATTCAAATGTGCACTATTTTCCCACGCCAGGGAGCAGTGTGTTTTATTGGTAGAACATACGAGTAATTTATTGTTGGATGCTATTTTTCTTCAGACCTGATCGTGACTTGAATCTTGATAAGTTGAACAAATATCCGGTCCAATATATTATATGGGCGTTTGTTTAATGGTGTATCTTTTTCTTAAAAATATCATTTTGTTAAATGGTGTGCAGTAAATAAGTAAATGTTTAAAAAGGGCGAGCATCCATCATTACTTACGTTGTGAACACCTCTACGGTCCGGACTAAGCGTTTCGCCTCGTCGTTAAAACCACGTACATCCAAGGACTGGTACAATTTCTCTGCTGCGGTCTTCCCGTCCGATTATACCAAATTTCAAGGCTAGAGTGAATTGGCTTTTAATAAACTAGTGCGTCTCACCATCAACGATTGCAGCACTGTTTACCTTCAAGTGGGTTCGCAGTCAAGCACTAATTTATTTTATTAAGAAATTAAAAACGTTACCCCATACTAGGAATTATTTCTGCGTGCATTCGCAAACATGTAAACTCCTTAACACACAAAACAACAGATTACTATTTGTAGGTCAAACAAATATTTGTTCCGCGCGGGAATCGAATCCGTGGTATGCATAGCTATAGGCGATTGCTAAACCATTGCGTCAACTATGCCGTCACTTATCTTTATTTTTCCATATTTTTCCTAGTCGGCAGTATCTGTGTCAAATTCAGTAGGTACTTACTTCATTGGACTGCCACTTCCACGAAATCGTCCATCAGAGTGTATTGGTCGCTACAATCCCGTAGGTACTATCCAACGATCGCCTAAGAAAAACATGAGAACAATTTTCATTATCTATTGATAAAATCTTTAAATAGAACCTAACAAAAACCTTTACGAAGCAAAAATTAAAAGGCAGCTGTCGTGGGTGAGTTCCGGTCAAAACACTTTTCATTTTAATATTATTTAATTATTCATTTTCCCAACTCGCACTGGGCCTGAGTATGGACTGTTCTTTCTCTTAGAGTGGAGGCCTGAATCCCAGCAGTGGGAACTTTATAAGGCTGAGATCAGTTCGAAACTTTGACCGTACTGCGTAGCTCAAAGCTTGTAAGAAAAAATCTCGTAGCATTGTATACGTAGACGTGCTACGTGCGTAGCAGTGACTTTCGGCAATAACCTTCAAAATAAAAGTACCAACTCCGGATTGCGAATAATGAAGCGTGTTTCCTCGCGTTTCCTCGTCCTTATCGTAATATTACGACTACATATATGTAGGCAGAGTTGTATAAAAAAAAAAAACATGAAAACAATATATTTAACTGCTACATGTATGTTTGCATATTTCGATGGAAAAAATACTGTTTCTTTTTTGCGATTTCGCCTTGTTTCCTATAAAGTTGTTTACAACGCTGAAAATTGCCAGTGTACCCACTCGTATTTCAACTAAAATAACATTAATTGAGGGCTTGGTTTTCATAATAACATAAATAATTACGTCTGTTAAATAAAGCATTGTTGGATAATATTAAAAGTCTTTGTATAACGAAAGCAACACGTAATACTAACCATTACATTATATCTGCCATCTTCAATTACGACGCAAATCACCCGTGCTACCTTATGTCAATTTCAATTAGGCAAATGCAAATGTTTATCCTCGCCAGCTCAATTAACAACATGTTTGATACAATAGCTACACGACAGTCCTATTCTATTGCAGTTAACGTCTCATTGTGACTATTAACACAACTTAGTTTACTTACAAGTTAATGGTTTCGGTGTATTGTGAACCCGGAATAAGGAGCCAGTCCATTAATTTGTAATACTCGCATGGAGAGTAAAAGCCGGATAGTTGCCCCTGTTTTTGAAATCATTGAATGTTTTTTAGAACAATAAGATAGTTACTTAATATTTTATTTGTTAAACTGGCAGGTAATTAGGTTATTAATGTATCTGGTGAAATGTACAAATATTATCTTTGATATTTCCGGAGTCTTAGTGACTGTCATGAACCTTTAAAATTTTATGGCATCGATCTCATATAGGAGATAGTTGCTAAATCTATATATATTGCATTTGGGATAGATGACCTACCGAGAAACAGCCTTTCCATACCCAGAGATATAAAACACGGTTACCCAAGTAGTTGAGGAGTCTCTAAATAGATAAATAAATAAAATAGCAAGCGATTCTTTAGCAAAACTAGAGTAATTACAATCAATTAACCTATACCTCTAGAGTTACTATCCGCCATATTCATACGGAATAAAGCAGATAATAGCTCCAGGGGTATATCATAGCTCATGTTTGGACAATTTGTAAGCATTATTGTTATCGCTATAACATACATTATGCGATGTGTGACAAATATGTTGGCCGTACATTGTGAAACGGCTTGAATCTCGCCGAAGCTGTTTCCCGTAAGTGCGCCCCTCGGGCGAACCTAGAGCCAGACATTATTTAGGAGGCCAAAGATAAACGGCCATTCAGGATACGTGGGATCGGTTTTGCTTTCAGTGTAGTATATGATGATGATGATGGTAATGGTTGCGACAGTATAGGAAGATGTAGTAGGTAGTACTTATTTGACTATCAATTTGTCAGGTTTATGTGGAAAACAATTTGATTAGAACGAAAATTCCGATCAAGTCTTACTAGACATTGGTACTGACCCAAGACAATACACGTATGCTGTTCCAAAACAACCAAAATTAATGAACAACAATAATAAGGATGTCACATGATATTTCTCATTGCCAAGCACCGTTACATTGACTTCATAATAGCTTGCACTTTATAGTAACAGAAGGACTACTGACCTTAAATGAATGATCAACAGGTGAACGCCGGAAGGGTGATTCTGAATCACGTATGGCCACCAAAACTAATGTATGTCACGTTCGATCCCAGAAGGCAGTTTCCTAAAGGTCACAGTCACAGTATATAAAATTGGTAACGTTATTACCGAAGAACAAGACGTTAAACTAATTATTGGAATATTGTAGCTTGGGGAAGATTTTATACACAGAAATAGTGTGGCACAAACTTGTGTCTAACAAATTATACCACGTGAACATAAGGGTAATGTGTGCTTAGAACAATTAGAATTGCTAGCGTTAAACATTAGTAAACAAAAGTATAATAAAAAGGGAAAAGTAAATGCTCTTTTAAAAGAAACAAAGTATTAGGTACCACTTAACTGTAGTATATACAAAAGAAATTAAAAGAAAATTTCAATTTTAGAAGTAGATTCTACAGCTATCTCTACTGTTAGATAGAATTATCCGTTGCGGAATTATGTCTAAAGAGAAACCCACGGATCTCGTTAAGTCCTACCTTAATCTCAAGTATTTCAATTTTCATTTGCAATTTCTTAAAAATCTAAATCTGTCCAAATTCCATTTCAGCGACCTTTTCCTCTAGCGGTTTGGGAATTAGGATTATAAAAAAAAACTAGTCTTAATCGTTTTGCTGCTAGACCTGGTCGGATAAAGTAATTATTTGAAATGTTGTACTATTTCTGTTTTACTAGGTTATTTTTCAATCGGACGTGTTTCTACCCTCTCACGTTTATCGAGAGCAGCTGCGGCTGAAGTTTTGTGGGCGGTTAATTAACTGGTTTCTTTTTCTTAACGGTAGGGTTTTTTTTTTGGTCAGAAATCAGCACATCATTTTTTCCGCTCTAAATGGAGTGGGATGGTGTCTCTGAATTTTACTGACTAACTTTGTATATTCATTTGCTAAAAGGGCAGAGTTCCACGGTAGATTTTTCGAACATAAACAGCAAAAGCAGCCCGATAAACAATTTAAGAATTTAATCCTTTTAACTTTTTAAGTTACACGGGATCATGTTGAACCACAAAGGAGATGACTCACGAAAGATGGCAGGCGTGGCCTTCCGCCTTAGCCCAGGAGTGGGATGGAACTGACTAGCAAAAAATAAAAGCCTCACTTGCATTTTATTTCGACTCCATCAAGAGGTGGTCTCCATTATCTTTAACTTTTTGGTTGAATGTCATGTTTGACGAAAAGATATGACATTTTAATTGTCATAAACTGTCGCTAAATAGTTCATCTGGGTTTGTTTACTCAAAAATGTCATATTCGTTTGGAAAAGCATCGATTTGCTTTAGATTTTGTAATTTTAGAAATGTCCGTAGAGATAGACATGATCTCAATCGCAGGTACGAAAGAAATCTGATAAAAAAAGTTATTGTTGCCAAATTCTGCTACTTTGCACCGTTTGTACTTTTTACTACACCTTCAGCAATCTTTTCCATGTTTTTGCCAAAAATCGATTTTGTAATCAAAATCTCATTTTCCAATCTTATATTTTCTGTACGATTCTCGCAGACTGTAACATTTACCTCGTGTTTATGTTTGATTCGATGCAAACAGTTACCTCTTCGGGAGGGTTCGTTTTTATTCTCAGAAGAGCCTCATTAACATCGCTCCGTAATACTTGAAAATATTATTGTTCACGGTCATAAAAATGATTTCAAGTGGTTATTATGTTGTTGCTATTATGCCTTTAAGATTGCAATCGGCAAACAGAAATAGATGTGTTATAATGATGTTCGGGTATTGCTATTCGCTTTCATACTTGTATTCGAATTCATGCTTTTTGTAACACCTTCCATTTCATTGGCTCGAATAATGCCTGCTTACTAAAATTGTGATGTCTTTGCGTGTTGAAGATTTGGTTTGTGAATATTTTACTTTACTATCTACCTATAGAAAACTAGGTTCTACCAGCGGCCGCCCTCGAGAAAGTACATACTATACTACTTACTACACCCTATATATTTATACTTTGAACCCCCGTTTCATCTCTTTAGGAGGTGAATTTTGGAAAATTCTTTCTTATTACTCGTTTACGACATAAAAGAAAACCTTGTGTAGAGGTTTACGCTCCTAGTCTCAGTAGTGGCGTTGATATTTCAGTCTGTCAGTTTCTCCGTTAGTTACAATTCAGATTCTACTGATTGCAAAACAGAACCTTATTCTAAATACCTTAAAGTCCATAACTGAGTGCCATTCTGTATTGTCGCAGGCCTACAGTTGCGGAGCATAGAAGAGCCGGCGGGAGGCGCGGGCGGCGGCATGCCCGCGCCTACCTGCTACGATGCTGAATGCGCGCGCACCGAAGCCTGGCTCGACGAGAACCAGGAGTTCGTGCATGACTACTTCTTGAGGTAAATATATTCATCTCTTTCTAATTTTATTGTATGTGATGAAAATGTGAAGGACAGTGATAGTCCAGACCTGCTGTTCCTAAGAGCTAGTATTGTAGGAACCTAGCTCTGGTAGATAGGCCCTGGTTCCTGGTATGTGTAATTGAAGGAATCAAACCATGCGCGTCGCAGTACAGTAATAATTATTATTTTCTATCACAGTATGCTATTTTGCGTTGTATTTTAGCACAATTTTCATTACGTACTTCGAGTTTAGGTAGGTTTTTATTTGTGTGTTTTTAGGGACTTTTCAATGACACTTTTAGGGAAAGTTTCTGTGAGCTAACATTTAACCAGTTGAAAGAAACGAATGTGATAAAGATGTTATAAAGAAAAGATTTTGCCGTTATACAAAAGAAGTAGTTTAAACACATCTCTTTCACTTGCGAGAAAAAATGGAGTAATCCACCAAATCAGTTCAGTTACGAATATTTTGGTTCTAGAAATAGTCGGTTTCCTCACGTAACATGAAGTCAAAATGTATTCTCCAAAATGTCCAAAGTTATAACTGCTTGCAACACAATAATAATTACACTTATACATAGTGGCTATTAGATCCTAAAGTGCGGCGGTTACCGAACTAAGCTAAGCGGTGGCCACGCAATTAGCGGTGGCACTCGAAGCACAGGTTACCGAATAGTTGCTCACAATTCTGTTAAGTAAAACAGGCGTTAAATGGTGTTCGGACAAGCGAGTGTACGGACAAGTAAATTTGTACTGCCAGGGCTTTGTTTTCGAGTTTTTTTTTTAATGGTTATAAAGTCATCCAATGACTTCTGTTCTAGGATGGAGTGAGAGGGCGTGTCAGACTTTTACTGAGTAAAATCCACCTCCAAGTTCCTTCTATCCTTTTGTTCCTTGATCTTGGGGTTCTCTTTCGCACAACCTATTGCCCCAGTGGGCGTTCTGCCAGAGCTTGTGGGATTGTTCGAAAGAGCCGCAGTCTTGGAACCCAAAGGTTAACTGAGAAAACACAGGTGGGGTTTAATCAGTAAAAATCTGACGCTCCTCGCTCCACCCATTCCGGGAAAAAGAAAGAAAGAATACAATATTTGGTGAGAGACACCAAAATCATACAACATAAATAAAATTAAAATGTATGTGTCAATAAAAAAAAAAATATTACGTGTGCCACATGACTGCGCCAAAGAGGTTCATTTCAACAATATTGTCTTTCAGAAAAAGACTATCTGACACTGATTTGCAAACTGGTAGGAGTCATTTAATGATTATATTACCTACCGAATAAAGAAGGCGTATCATATCTGTCCTAATGTGGAAATCGAACCAACGACACAACAAAACTAATACGCATTACATTAATCCGATCAATACAATACTCGATACGCGACACAAAATCGGAATCACAATTAGGACGCAGCGCAAAGCAAATACCTGTTCATTGATTCTAATTTGAATCCCTCATTCATTTTGATTTGAATCTCTGAATGGAATGACGTCATTATACAGTCATCCTGTACGCCAACTATCACTGTTTTGATTGAGGTACAAACTACAGGCCTATTGTAAACATTATCATTACAAAAGCCATCTACGATAATTTACGCGTTCTCTGCATGCGGGGCATTTGTTGAAAATGTTGCCTAAATGTGTTTTATTCAGGTCATACGGTAACGTATACAGTGGCTAATTCAAATGGCCTGCTTGCAGGGAGAAATGTGAATTACCGCTGAATTTAAGCTGGCTTTAAGAGATTTGCTTCAAATATTCATTTTAAAGTTGGGTTATTTTGAGAGTTATTTGCGTGGAATGCTTATAATAAATTCATTTGTATTATTATACACATGTGATTTGTAATAAATTGAATTAAATTCAATGGAATTACATATATCATAATATGTAGAACACGCATGAATACGCATGCATATACGTGGTAGGGAATATGCATGCATTTTTTATTTGTTAAATTAAATATATTTTTTATCAACACAAAAAACAAAAATAAATTAACAAAAATTAAAAATAAATATCTAAAATATCTTCTACTCATAACGAAATTAAAAAATCTTCAAAGCTGCTATAATGAAAGAGAAGTCCGACATAGTCTTTAACGTCAAAGACAGCTATAGAAAACGGCGTCATGGCCAGAGGTACAGATTATTACCTATATTTGTTTAAAATTATTATATCTCGTTTGCTTACCTACGAATTTTGGTATATTATAACTTTTACATATGTATTGATAAACTTGTAAACTGGTTAATTAGCAAATATTTTTTTCATGCATATTCACTATTGGATCTCATAATACTGACGTTATCTCATCGACATCTTAACAATGTAAATCTGATCAAGTGACAGTAATATGATAATGACATATTATCTTGACATCTTGGCACGGTCCCCTTTTTCATAACAACAGTAGGTACGCCAAAGATTGCCATCTAAAAATGTTCGGTCTATGAATACAATATTCTTACAAAACTGTATATTCGATTCATTGAAGATCACCCACGCATCCTGTCCTGTCGTACACTCGATCTATTTTCGTTTCAAGATTTTTTGTCAAAACTACTAATTTACCGTACAAATAGACTGTCATTCGGCTCGTGTTCATGGGCTTAAACGCTTTTGTTAGATCCTCGACCCATCTCGAGCACAATGCTAGTGTAGGTACAGCCCCTTCACAGAATATGCGTCATCTGCTTTGCACAGCATGCACAACCACCTGCCCCTTCCACGACTAAGGCCTAATTAGCACCCACGGACGCGTAGCTTCTTAGGCGCGTATCCGCCATCATCATCATCATCACGCTTGGTGCACGCCCGCGTGAAGCTTGCTTACAAAAAACTTGAAACTCTGTCGACGAAGCAGTAACGTCGGCCGTCGGATTGTTGTTGCTTCGTCGACAGTTTCATAGTTTTTCATCTATCAAATGTTGTTGTTGAACACACAACTGTGGCTACATATTGGTCGGACAAAATTTGAGCTGAATCCACACGGAGGAAGGACGTTGCAACCCTTACCACCTTTTTTTCACATGATTTAAAAGAGAGGCCATGGAGTTTCATGCACATTAATATCCTTAAAGATTTACGCTTTGGAATTTGCATCATTTTTCTGACTTCTTGAATATTTAAAACCGCCAGTTTATTTGGAATAAATGCTATTCTTTCACAAATTGTGTCGGTAAAGAAATCCAGTTGGTTTATTATTCCGAAGAGACAAGGAATCTTACTAAAAAGATATAAGAGACTGTATCTGGTTTGCATTTATAAAAAGTGGTTGTTGCTCAGTTTTTATTAGATTACCCATTGGATCCTTCACTCTTGCCTATATTTCAACGAATGTTTAATCTATCTTTGAAATAACTAAGCAACTTTCCAACTTCTATTTGAAATACTTAGTATTTAAAAGACTTGTGCAATTCAACTGTCATAACAAGATTCGCTGAAGCGGATTCCCGACGCCCGCCGTACGCTTTCGACTGGACTTTGAAATGTAGCTTAAAAAAGCAATGAAAACCTTTTCACCAAACGTCTATCATTGAAATAACAAGTTCGACTCCCGTCACTCATTCGATAGTGAAAAAGCAGTAGACAGTCCGAAAATTGATGCTAACAAGAAAATGTCCAGACACGACGTCCAGTTAGCCGCCATTACAGATGAGCCTAGGCTTGACACGTCCTAGAAAACGCTATGCCGATTAACTAGGTCGGCGACGTTTCGTCAAGAAGATAATAGGCAGCGATTGAAATGATTCATTGAAAGGTCTTGTACACCCTTTTCACTCTCTATTAGTAGTACAACACAACACAAAATCATCTTCGCATTCGACAACGTGAGAGAGATATTTCAGTATGGCCTTTAACAAATGAAATTGAAGCGATACTAAAACTCGACATAGGCCTTATTAACATAGATCCCTTAGCAAAATGCTTTAAAGAAATCAAAAGCGTTCCCGTGATATTTTAACTTAACAGTGATGATCACTGGTTCCGTCGTTATGATTGGTTTGATTTAACTTGTTTAACTAGCATAGCACGGGTGTTACAAATCTTAGAATATCTTCCTATCTCTACTGTAATATGCATGTAAAAGTTCCTCATGAATTAATCTGTCTATTGGTGAAAACCGAATGAAAACACCTTGTGTTTTGGGTTTTTCGCGAAAAGCTAAACAAACGCTATGGGAGACTTTATATTATGAAAGTGTGAAAGGAAAAAAAAATTATGTATCGCAAACTAGATTAATAATGCATATAAGTAGAAATATGCCTTCATAGACGTCATTGGTCGTTAACTAGTCACACTATTAACCCTTTATCAGTTGGTACTCATAGCTCATTACGAGGTCTGCCGTCAATTGCATATGACAACACTGCAGGAGGTAAAACATTATCAAAAACGGGTTTTCCATGCACTAATTAAAACAATTAATTAGCTTCACAATTCATATAACGTCATTTCAAAGTGTCTATCGCAATTAATTGCTATTCAAGGTCATCCAGTCTTAATTTTTGGTATCTATTCATTAGTTCAGTTTCTTGCCCGATATCAATTAATATTTCATCCACAGCCGTCATTGTTCTCAGGAAAGATTACAGCCTTCATAAATTAAATTGGCTTTTACTTAATCGTAAATCTTTGATTACTGAATGGACTGTTTTATAGAATTTCTAAGCCCTTTTGTTGAAACTCAATTAATTTTCAAAGGCTTATCTCAATGCAATGCGTATTCAAATGTCTTGTTGTTTGTTTTTTAAACAATTGAATTAAGGTTTCGTTTTGATGTTTTAATTGTTCCATTGTGTCATGATCGAATCGTCACCAAAAAGTGTAACAATAGAAATGCTTCGGCGATAATGTGAACTAGCAGTGTATTTGGATAGGCAAGGTCGATATAATCTTTAGCCTATTTTACATTGTTCGCCATACTAACATTTTGATGTGAAGATGTGTGACTAACCTTACTTGACACGATTTTCTTAAGTAGGTAGACAAACAAATTAAGTTTCCAAACAGGTATTGTGTGTTTGAGTGTTAAACTGGCTAATGATAAGGGTCTTAAGAAGCTTTCCCTTCTTCATCTTTGCTAACTTCAAAAACTTTGCAACTGTTTTAGGGTTACCAACCAGTCTAACGAGACGCTTCGGCAAATTAGTACCTTAGATAAAAGGAACTGTTCTGTCTAAACTTTTTAGTCCAAATTACGAAGAGATATCTACTGATATATCCTGTGAAGCTGTATATGCCACACTGAGATCTCTTTTAGTTAAAATGCCAATATTGTAGTCATCGTCGTCCTGCTTTTGTCCGATGTTGATTGGGGTCGGTGCAACATGTTTTCTTCTTCCATTCTGTCCTATCATCTGTCATGCTGTCACTGAAAATATTTTCTTTCATATCTTTTTTATTATTATTGGTAGTCTCGCACCTGACTACTATATCACCTGATCGAGAGCGACGATATGGTCGACGATGAAGCGCGTGCCTAGAAGTAAGCTATTTTAACTTTACATAAAGATCCCCAGATCTCCGTCAGGAAATTCCACTCCTTAGCTGTAGGTACGCACAATGAATATGTTCCCAAAACGATCCACATGTTATCCTACTACCTACTCTAAACTTCTTTACGGCCGAAACCAATAACCTATCGATCTCCAGTTTTGGCACACTGGAGATTGTAAAACAAATGATACAATACAAAAATTATCATGTTTTCTGTTGTTTCATTTGTTTTTCTATCTCCGATATGTGACAGGATAGGTTATTGGTTTCGGCTGTAAGTCTCATGTGATTCGTCTTTTCTCTTCACATGACCGTTGATTTCTTCCTTCCTTTCGATTTATTTAAAGTCCAGTACCAGTTTTGTAGTCTTTCCAGATAATTTGTAGCGATTGCACAACTGTATTGAAGTTCATTGCCTGATTCAGTTACAGTTGGCAACCGCTGTACATCAAGTTAGCCACCCACTCGTTAAGCACTAACTTTACCGACTGGATTTGTTTTGTCTAACGTCTTTAATGTCACGGAGTCTTTGTAATCTTAGGTTTGTTTGTTGCATTGGTTTATTTTGCGGATAAACTGTTAAAGAATCTCTATATCTATCTATTTATGGGAATACACATCGAGATTATTAAAGATAATGCATCTGTACTTATCTGTACTATTATAAAGAGGAAAAAATGCACTGTTTATATGAATAAACTCAAAAACTTCTGGAATGATTTTGAAAATTCTTTCAACAGACGAATGCTACTTTATGTCTTAGTGACAAAGGGGCGTACATTTTCTACTTTTATGCTAATTTCTTTTCAATTTTCTTTTAACTTACCTGCAAAAAGAGACATCAAAAGGAAAATTGGCTATAGTGTGTAAAAACAAGATCAAATAAACTCATAATAATCTATTTATCTTTTGTTGTTGTTGGTATACACATAGTCATATAGCTAAACTATTCCTGGAATTTAGTAACTATTACCAGTTACAAGTATTAATAATGGTTACAGTTACTGGAATTTCTCAATACTTACTTAACAAAGCTTTGTTAAAAGTAAAAACGCGAGCAAATCTTTATATTTTATTTTGTAGTGTGTAGTACTATCATACGGAGGAATTTGCAAAATCTATCGAATTTTACCACAATATTATGCTTGAATTCGAAACAAAAAAAACTTAGTGATTTAACAAGAAATATTGAAATCCCCTTGTAATTGACTTTTTCTATGTAACCCTCACTCGTCTGGTCTGTTTATGCTCACTTTACAATTTTAAGTCTGGCACCATACGTGAGGACATATATTTGACTAGCTGTTGTTCATATTTGTTTTCTATTTGATCAGTTTTTTAGAAGCTGTAGAAGTCCTCGAAGCCATAATTTTTACTAAAATTATAAAGAGTAAAGATTTAATTTTTATTAGTTTGTATGTAACTCCGATTTCCAAAATTCTTCCACCATTATAAAGCTACGTCTTCACTGAGTAACATAGGCTATTTATTTTCTACTTTCATGCGGTTGAAACCGCAGGCTGAAGCTTGTAAATAAATAAAATATGTACGCAGTTACAGCCCTAGACTTTGCATAGCGTACCTAATATAAATTATAATTTATTAGCAGAAGGCCACAAGTCTTAATAGTTTTGTTTAGGTCTCTTAATTACTGTGTCCCAGTTGTTGAAACTCTCAAGCTTTGTCACTTAGCTTTTGGTTTATTCAGGCTGCTCAACAATTTCAAGTTTAATTAAAATTAGTGTTATGTAGATTAATTTATGGATACAAGCTTCGTTTATAGTCGCGGAGCTCGGATCTTGTAACCACTGTTTCCTTTTGTGTCTGAACTAGTTAGCAAAGTGTGTCTCCACATTTTAAGGTGCTTGTATAATTAGGTTTGTGTTTTTGAACTGAACAGAATGTTCGTAGGGAAACGTTAAAAATTAACAGTCAAATATTTTGGGGTGTAGGTTCCGTGCAAGTTTACACTGAATACGGTCTTAACTAGAACAAAAAAATGATATAAAATAATAATTCGATCTAACCTGAACTACTAGGATAAGCCTGTAGGTACTTCAGGTGTCTTATTATTTACGCTAATATTTCTTAAGAATATTTATATTATAAAGATACAAAACAAATATGTTCTTAGTAAAACATGCATCAATCTTTTGTCTGATTACGATCTAGAATTTAAATATTATAAACAAATTATTTAAGTATCTTGTTAATCGAATTAATTTGGTCATAAATTGTATTTTAACTTGCGAGTATTTTGTTTTTGCACCATTTTACGAGATTTTACATTGTCTGTATAATAAGATTAGACAGTTTATTAACTGCACATAATAGTAATTAATCATTGGTCGTTCATCTGCGGTTAAGCTAAAAAACTTTAATACAATTTAGTAACCTTTGTTCCGTATATTGTAAACTATTGTAAATTAAATGAAATAGATATAACAGTTTATTGTATCACTGTCCGATATTCAAACAACAAAGTATTATTATGTATCTTAAACGCATTAATATTTCATTTGCCATATGTCTAAACAACGTGGAATAGAAATTCAATCTTCTTTAATATAATTTAAAATATATACAGCTACTATTATGTAAATTAATTCCTTTACCTAGAAAATAGCAATATATCATTTTCTAATGACGTCACGTAAACCATTTACTTAAATTGACGCCGTGTTATTTTTTTAAATTATACATTTCTACGCTCCAAGGAACGTGAGGTCGTAAATCATAAAATTAGTGCCGCTTTTTCGGTAATAAATCCACTTGTTTTACGGTTAAAAATACTTCCGTCAGATAATACAAATAAACGGAGACTGGGCAATGAGGAAACTTGGGTACAAGGAAATCGGCTGATATACGTTAGTCGCATAAACCCGAGTTATAAAGTTAATGAGAACAATATAAACCGCTTTTTATCGGTTCACGCCCGTTTCTGTGTTTCTTTGTGCGAAGAAACCACAATCTCAGTCGCCGTGGGCGTTGAATACAATTAAGAGATCTTATTCACACGGACAATATCCAGATTTCAGACGTGTAGTCTTTACATCTAATTGATTTACCGTCACCATTTGTAGATACAGGATTATCCATTTTCATGAATTTTTCATTGGGTAAGCCTTAGATCACTCGTTTGATCTAATCTGGTGCTGTATCGGCATTGTCCAAAGCATTTTCCTTTCGCCTCAAGCGGAAAAGTTCAGTCATCAAACAAAGAAATATCATACGCACTCATTTTTAGAAGCAGAGAAGCAGATTAAAAATAAGATATCTCTAAGACCCCATTCTAGTACCTAGTTTCATGTTCACCATAAAACTTAC
The DNA here is from genome assembly GCA_030763345.1 of Mythimna separata. Taxonomy (NCBI): domain Eukaryota; kingdom Metazoa; phylum Arthropoda; class Insecta; order Lepidoptera; family Noctuidae; genus Mythimna; species Mythimna separata. The sequence goes on along the minus strand of CM061187.1, from coordinate 11,894,241 downwards.
GGCCATTTTAACAGTGACATCAGTTTCCAACCAGTAAAAGTACTTCATGCAGTAAACCTGGTATAAACCAACTTATTCGGGAACTTATTATTTTTATTGAAGTTTATAACGACAATGCTTCTGAATGGGCCATAAAACGTTTAAGATATAAACACACTGATTAGTTTTATGAATGGATGAATTGCCTTGAATAATTACGATGATGGGTGGCAGGCAGTAGTATGAATAATAATAAGGCACTGGGGGCTATTCAAAGAAATGGGCTCGTTGATAATGTGCTTGGGTAACGAGATACTAGAAATTTTATTCAACATATCGCTTATTATTTCAGGTCACTTCAATTAATATTCACCGTAGCGTTTTTTATTGCACTTATCTCAAATGAACACTCCGATTTGGATTACCGAGACGTGTGAGCAATAAAACCCTATATAAATTCTCTAGCACGTAATGTTAATGTCGCGAACACGTTTAATGTAGTTTTATTGAACTTCATTGAATTTAAAATGCGATACGCTGCATAAGCATTTTAGTGTCAGCTTATAAAATTCTTAACTATATCAAGCGCATTTCAAGTTTCGCAGACTCACTGAAATAAATTTGAAAATATACGAACCGTATGTTATTGTTGAACTTTACTCTGGTATACAAATTGTCACATTGGAGAATTTCCATTTGTCCTCTGGTTCGACGCCCGGGAAATGGGAAGGAGGATGTCAGCTATTCTACCGTATGGAATGAATATGCTGAATATTTATTAGTTTAATATGTCCTTTGTGCTTCATTTGTGTTGCTTGTCTTTCTTTCTTGTTACTGTTTGTCACAAGTTTGTTAAAGCTACGAAAATTATTCGGTTCTACTTTGTCTGGATTCGCTACATTATTTCAGTTTAGTGCCAAGATCCGCTTTTCTTCTTACTAAGTAACTTCAGTACCTAGTTTGCAAGTTTTGATATCGGCCGGTGGTCGCCGTTCGTAGTGCATTGATATTTAATAATGCAGGTATGCTAAGACCGAAGTCTACTTAGTCTGTTTGTGCAAAGCTCAAGTTCCAAAACTCCAAAATTGTTGTAGAACTTTTGAAGTTGCTCAGTTAATAATTTTACTGCCTTGGCAACCTTGTCGACATCAAAACTGCATATTTCTGTTGTCAAATTAACATGAAAATGATTATAATAACATTTATACTTGAAAGGGCTGTTAAGACTAATCTTATTATCTCTAAGTGCTTTTGTCCCTTCAAATTAACTCATTATAATTTGGAAAACAAAGGGAACAAGGCGCAGTTCTTGTTATTTTTATGTTGATCTACTAATTGAACCCGTGCTCGACATTTGTTAGGACTTTAAACAAGAAGAATATTATTGCAAATCTATGTTTAATGATTTTTTAAAATCATTGTAGCAACTTGATTTTCAATTGTAAAGTAGGTAGTGTAAAAAATATTGGGTGTTTTACTTAATATTATTATTTGGAAACTATCGGATGCTAAATACTAATCATTATCTCCCAAGTCCTTTTCCTTCTAGCTAGGGGTTGGCTTCCAGACTAACCGGATGCGACTGAATGCTCGTGTTTTAAAATTGCCTCAGGCCTCGACGGTTTTTTTGGGCAAGCCTGGCTCTTGGTTTCGGAGGCTCTTGGGCTTTAACTAAGTGACATGGAGACAGTTCCCACTTAATTGGAAGATGAGGGAATAAGAGTTTGATATTAGTATGGTAGTTTCAGTTTTTACACTGAAATTCATACCTGCAATGCTTCATTGCAAAGGTCCATAGGCGATGGCGACCTTTAAAGCTAATCAGTTGACTTTTGTTGACATCGGATAACCCTAACTATTATACATGTACTACGTACACATGTACATAGTCACAGCTCTCAAACGCAAAACCTCAACTAGCACATCACATAAGAATACAAATGTTTGTATTATTCTACAACTCATATTTACTTGAGAGCAGCGGTGTTCCATTGGTAACTGTCCCGATTTAAAAGTTATAGGTCGCGTTTTCAAACCCAGCCAGGCGTATTAATTTTTGTATCGCTGCTCTCAAAACGGTGAAGGAAAACATCGTGTGGAGACCGGCTTGTCCTAGAACTAAACATTTAAAGACTTGTGACATCCACCAATCAGCGGCAAGTCTTAAAACCAAAAATTCGACGTGATATCCACCAATCCGCACTGAGCCCGTGTGGTGGATTACAGCCCATTCCCTCTCCTTGAGAGGAGGCCTGAATCTCAACAGTAGGAACAATACAAGGTCGTAAATGCTAAATATTTACTTTACTTAGTTTTCAGTACAGAGATATCCTCGTCCTAAACAAATGTTGACAGCGATGCTATTTAGCGTCAACTAGTTAATATGAATACTATGCTTATCTTAGTTTCCGTTACAATTACATACGCTTGTGTTCATAAGTGTGTTTCTAGTAAGATGATAGCTTTGTCCTGCTTTAGTTTATGATGTGAGATAGAGATGGAATATGGTTCAAGATGCTTGTATTGATGAGAATTGTACCATCAAATCTTATTTATAAATTTGGTAGTAGAGTAATTAAAATTAAAGTAAATGAAGTCAGTGGATTTGTACCAAATTTTCAACTTATTTAATTATTAATTTTAAATTATGCAAAATATTTATACCTATTTGAGATCATTAACATGGAGGTTATGTCAGCGTTGTTCACTTTTCTTTTGTTTGTTCTATATAATAGACCCTCCTCAATCTAAAGTCATATCCCCTTTAAAAATAACTAGTCCGTTCTTATTTTCATTTGGAAGTACGGAACCTTAAAAACGGAAGATCTTCGCAGAATCTATGTATACGTATAAATAAATGTCTATAATTTGTAAGTTATTTGTTAATTCAATCTCCTTAACTGTTTCAATTGCTCAAGCACACAAAGAGCGCAACATCGCCGAGTTGCGCTCGCGCATTGTTGACGAGTTAACGTTTAAATCTCATAATCACGCGCACTAAACAGGCATTCTTGGAAGTCTTTAGACGGTTGGAAGTACATACTTGGGAGTAGAGATGGGCCAACTATATACTTGGCCAACTAGCCAACTATTTGGCACTCATTTGGCCTACTAGAGTAGGTACTAGTTACCGAATATAAATGTGTTCTGTCCATCTCTATTAATAAATTTTGTTTCTAATTGTTTGCATAGTGTAATGCACTGTTTTTGGAAGATTGATTTAATTCTAAGTAACTAACCTACTGGCGATTTATTACATTAATTTGATGTTTTTCTAAAACACAGGTGGGTAATAATTGAGGTAGCCGCCAGATAAACTTAGAATAACGGCCATTGACCCTCCCTACATTTGTTGATATGCTTAATTATAAAAGACGGAAATAAAGCTGTCTTGAGTCGACATCTATCGCGAACCTTTACATTTTCTAGTAATGAAAAACAGTTAATTGCTGGTTTTACGAGTATCTACGCAGACTTATAAGGAAAAGGTCAATGTACTTTATTCCACGTTTATCTGGCATCTTGTATATACGACTAGTCATTATCTTTCGCCGACTATTCGTCCTCTGACGAGTAAAAGCCGACTAGTCTTACCAACTATTAAAATGTTGTCGGTCAGCTGACTTTCCCGGCTCGGTCCACCACTACTTGGAAGTATTTAATAAAGTAAACGGCAATTGTCGGCAGGAAGGCGACGCGGCAAGTGGTGGACGCGTGGCTGGTGTCGCACGCGACGCCGCCGAGCGCCGAGCTAGCGTCGCCGTCGCGCGCGGGCTCCGGCTCTGGGGCGACCACACCTGTCAGGTAATATTGACGGATAATTCAATATCATAGCATATGGTAAACCAACCATACATGCCCGATAATGTGCCCCACTTGCAAAACCAAGACACGTATTTAAAATTTGGTGCTTGTTTGCAGCGATCTGATTACTGTATAAATATGATAGCGATGTAAACTATACAATGCAAGTTAAACTTGTGGTCTACAGTTTATGTAATTTGAAATTCGTGGTCTTATGTAGTTTGGCAAGTTGGGCATGTTACCGAATGATGCACGTATAGATTTACCTAAGAGAATATACTCTCCCACTGTCATGTCAGTTTAGGAGAGACGCTCAAAAGTGGACTGGGAGACGGTCAAATGTTGCCTGCGAAAATCCAATCTTAAAGTTAGAACCACATTGCGCACACGTGGGCCACGTACGCCGATCTGGGCGTGTTGGTCTCCATACATTTTATATGGCAACTAGACTGGCAGAGCTACATTAGACTTACGCTCTGCGACGCCACGCCGCGCGGTTCTACGTAAAATTCGGCATCGCCCACGTGTGCGTCGGTTTAATGTAGTTCCCGCTTAAGTTTTGTGCATTTTATAAGTCATTGCCAATGTGTGTGTTGGTTAAAATATGATTGACAGGCGTAATATCATTTTTTACGCCTTAGAAGTTGAGTAGAAATATAGTTGATTTCAAGTCTTTCAGTTCAGATATGATTCATACCTACTGTTGTATACCTACTCTTTAGGTAACCCCAGTTTAAAAAATCCGAAAGTGTAAGCTATAAGGTTAGTCTCTCAATATCTCATACATAAAAACTTTCACGTTTATAATATTGATAGGATTCTATGTTTCATAGCACGATTGGTAACAAAGGTTTGCGAACCCTGCCCTGTAATATTATTGCGTAACCCGCCTACTCCTTATTGTGGTAGGTAACGGATATAAAATAAATATAAGGAGAAGGCTAAAAAGGATTATGATGTTTTCATCTGAGTGACTGATATCGAAAGTCTTGGCCCGGCTTTGTTTGATAGCTGAAATTATTGGAACAGTTTTCTTCTTATTCAAGCGTGTCGATGGCAAAACTATGTTGTTAAATACTTTGCCTGGCTCATATACATTTTTGTTGATGACTAGCTTCTGCTAGCTGCTTTGCCCGCGTGGAATTAGGCTTCTCTATACAAAACTAAGACGCTCTTTCATCCCCCTGGGCGGTGAATTTTGGAATACCCTCTCTTTCTCGTTTCTTTTGAACTTGAAACAGACTAACGTATCAACGCACAGCCGAAACTACTAGGACTAGGAATATGAAATTTTGCACAAGAGTTTCTTTCATAACGTAGGTGAGCACTAAGACAGGATTTTCCAAAATAATAATAATATCCTAAAGAGATGAAACGGGGTCCAAAATTCGCAGGGCACCTACATTCACGTAGGCGAAACCGCTGGCAGAAGCTAGTAACATGATAAACGAATAGAGAACAATTTAGTAAATTCAGTAGTTTTTTTTTCATAATTTAATGGAAATCTTTTACTCATTACTCAATCAGATTTTAGGTATTTTTATTCGCGTGTAATTGATTACATCACTTTAGGTGTTAGGTATACGAGTAGGAGGAAAATGAATCATAAAAAAATTTCAAGGACTTAATATAATGAGAATTTCTCGTCTCTTATTTCCTTCAAGGCTATATTTTGTTTGTATTCATAGAACCGTTCGTTTTGGGTAACACGTTATAATTGTTACACGTGTCGAAGATAAGAGTATTTTTAGGGAAAAATAATAATTTCCTGTTTCTACAGAAAACAACAATAGATAACAAATAACATTCTTAGCTATAATGTTTTTGTTATTGTTATCAAGTGGGAAGTAAGTGGTCTCAGCAAATATTGTAAAGAAGTAAAATTGATGGTTTCTACATTTAATATGTACCTAGTATTTATCGGTGTAAGAGTTAAAGGTGGTTTGGGGCGGTCCTTTTAACTTGAGTCTCTTGAATGGAGTTGGGCACATAGGAGTTTCAGAGACCATGCGTCACCTCTTGCATTTTTCAGGATTTATACAAGACCAAAAAAATCGAGGCCATTGACGCATAAAGAAGAAGAAGCTCTTGAATATTAATATCTAAACAATATCAATTCGATATTTGACATGATAAACTACGTTTAATCGTAATTAATGTATGTGTGGGCTGCAGTTTCCAGCAGACTGGTCCTAAACAAATAGACTATGTTCACAGCTGGGAAAAATCCAATCCGTTGGTTAAGGAGAAGCAAACATGCTGACAGAGTCAACAGTTTACGAGTTAAGATAAATAAGTTGTTGTAAATAAACAATTTGTATAAGTGGAAATAGGTCTTAAAAGATTGCTCTGAAGTAATAAGGTATGTAACATAATTTATTTGTGCGGGGGACACGAAAATTCAGTTAAGTACTGATAAAAAATAGTTCTTGAATAACAGTGATAAGTACTTTTATTTATCGAATTAGTTCTCCCGCACTGGGTAGAGCGTAAGGATATGTCAGACGTTTACTGACCCTAGTTCCTCCACTTGCCCTTTGCAGTCCAGGGTCGGGTAAATCTTTCGAACAATCTGCGGGATTTTGACCTTGGCGTGCATCTGTTCTGACTGGTTCCATCAATTATACTGAAATCTTTCTAAGGCGCGCGTGGAACTTGACGCGCTGTTGACTTTGGCCTCGTCCTTATTGAACGGAGAGTTATCCATTGCTCTCCGAGTCTCTGAGTCTCCGTTCGCAAAGCCGCGCTTACGATGGCCGGTAGCCACCCTGCAACTCCCGATGTCCAGAGCGTCTCCTACGTGGGCCGGGGCCTGATGATTGGTTCCACGTGGTTTCTTCCACATCCTTCGCTTCTATTATTACTTCGCAGAAAGCAGAGACTGTTCCCCATTTCCTCAGTGATACTGTATCATTTTTCTACGTAAAACGCAGGCGTCGCCGTCGCCCACATGTGCCTCGTTCTAATGTAGTTCCTACTTAAGGAAAGTTGTACTGTTGATTAACGATCAGGAAAATGTAACCTTTAGGAGGTTACAGGAAAGTGTAACCTTTCCGAGGTTTCATTTTCCGTGCCAGAGCCATGTCAATGTCAAATGGACCTCCTACAGCCCTTTCCTCGTACACAACTTGAAATGTCAATTTGACGTTCACCTCTCAAGTTTTATTTGTTATTTGTATGAAAAATTCACATTAACAACTCTATCTTGGCTCCGAAATTCCTCGATAGATGCCATTCGAGATAGGTTTTCCGTTTTCAATGTAACGAAATGTCAAGCGCTTCCTTGACCTATCGAATTCGAGATTCCAAAGTCTGTTTGAAAATACGAAAGTTCAAAGACTTGATGTGATTGAGTCAACACTGTAGTAACATTTTTAGTGTTTGAAGTGTGATTCCAATCCAAATCATTGCCTGAAACTTGATTGGAGCTTCTGAAGTTTCTGCTTACCCCACAAAAAACAGCGTGTCTGCTAGTAGTCAGAAGATGAAGATAAATAATTGTAGCTTATAAGGATCAGTACGAGTATATCCATAAGAAAAGTAGAACAGAGAAAATAAATGTATGTCTCCTGTGTCGGGAATCCACGTCGCTAGTCGCCATCAATCTTGTGTCATTGTCATCTCGTCTTTATCTGCCAGTGCTAAACCACCCTCTGCAGATTAGGAGGACTTTGTAGAACGCCAACCTACATGCATAATGATGAGCTATTTGTAAAGTAAAATTTTGTTGAAGACGAAAGAAATTGGAGATAGGAACTGACATACTTCTGGCTACTCGGAGTGGTCCATTTGTTATGGAAGATAAGCTTCTTGTAAATGGTCAGTCTTTTATTATAAACTTCATTTTTAACCTACTTTATCTTTATACTGAGTAAGTTGCTCTTGAAGATAAAATTTTGAAATCTTGAAGTTTGTTGTTTGAAACTATCAGATAAACAGGCAAAAAGTATAGAAGCAACTTGAAAGTTCAGATAATGAAGAGATTCATTATCGTCAGACTTGGACGTCTATTCAAATAAGTTTGTTCACAGCCTAGAAAATATAACTTGCAAACGATATCTTTCTAGTAGTTCTTAAAAAAATCTTAAGTGCACACTTTAACTTTCCAGTTGACGTTAAAACTATTAATGATCTTGAGTAAAACTGTATTTATTTCAATGTTTTATCAGTCTAACTTTGTTTTTTTTAATTATTCAGATACCCGCGAAACGAGACACAATAGTAAAACAATAACAGCGCGGTCTCATAGGACCGGTTGGGGATTCAAACGTTAAAGTCATGAAATAATTTCCCGCTCTGGGTGGAACATGAGGTAGCCTAGGTGCTTAATCTTTGATTAACTATACTAAGAAGACATTTGATATAATTTTCAAACATGACTCTAAACTGAAATAATCTATCAGACCGTAATTATGTCATGAAATATCAGCTAAATCTATTTGGCGGCTGTCCAGTTCTCTAATTGCTGAATAGAGCTAGCACTAAGCATTTTGTCAACACAGCCCGAAGAGTTGCCTAACTTACGTGGCAGTGGGCAATACACATTGCTCGCTAAACCAATGGTCAGTGTGGCCTAAAGGTTCAGGAGTGGCGTCCGCGTACTGGAAGACGCAACGTTGGTAGGCCTCAAAACGTAAACCAATATCCTGGTGAGGTTTGTGGCAATCTAAACGAGGCGAGACACACAGGCCCGGTCGTTGTGGTGACTCTTGGGGGAGGCCTAGGTCCAGTAGTGGACGTCTTTCGGCTCAAATGATGATGAAGGATCAAAGTAGACTAACGGCCGAAACCAATAACCTATCGATCTCCAGTTTTGGCATACTGGAGATTGTAAAACAAATGATACAATACAAAAATTATCATGTTTTCTGTTGTTTCATTGGTTTTTCTATCTCCGATATGTGACAGATAGGTTATTGGTTTCGGCTGTATGAATGTAGCTATCATAAGCTACTACCATTATTTCAGCTGCAAGACGCTGCAGAACATAAGCCCCTCTCTTCTTGGATCCTGTGATGGAATAATCTATTTCCACATAATTGTATAGTCGTATTTGATCGACGGATATTCTAAAAGTGTGCAGAAAAAGTAAGTTTTAATATGATCAACTTCAACAGTTCCTCGAACTATTTAATGAAAATACATCATTATAACGATTGTCTTCTTGTATACCTGATCTCTTAGAATTTCATCAGTGTTTACGTTTTTACTTCAGGGAAAATTATCCACTTAGGTATATGAATTCGTGGAACGTTATTTTCTACAGGTTCTCTGAATTATTTTAGTAATAATACTGTCTTAGGTATTGGTTTATAATTATGAGCTATCTTATAGTATTGATTTGTATTTTCTGGTATTGGCAGCTACTAGGCTAAATTACGTAAACATTAATGTATTTCAGCTTAGTATCTGTCAAATAGTCTTAGGATAATTTATAACTATGATTCTTGTGAATAAAAGCTATCTGATTACAACGTTCAATTAGTAAGTGTTTAGAATGAAGATACACTTTTGATATCATGGTATCATGAAGATAGACTTTTGATATTATTAGACTTAATACTTTATGATATTTTAAAATTCTCGACGAAACTCTATCGACTTTTATATGTGATTTAGAAGGTAATTTTAAAAGTTGAATATAAAAGAAACGTTACAAAACGACAGGGCTTTGATTTATTCCGTAAAGTATCTTGCGTCCTTTTAGATCCTCCGTCCTATCTAACTACAGGTATACTTACTCGTATTTGATATTGACTTCTAACTATCAGATCGCTCCGGATAAAGTAAAACGCCTTCGGAAATATAGTCAGACGATTTTTAAAATGGACATATTTTAAAACTCTTTCAAGACAATTTACAAATTACAATCCGTGTTTACAATATTTCTTGGACATGTTTCCTAGGTACACAATTACACAAAATTGGCTTTCTCCCTTCTCATAATATTGTTATAGCATTCCCAAAAAAAAAATCCCCTCCACTTTCACAACTGCCACCAACTAAAACAACCCTCTGATTCGACAGGAAGATCTCAGCGCACGAGTTCGAGCGCGGCGGTCTCCTGAAGCCGTTGGTGACGACGGTCGACGGCACTCCCACCTTCCTCGGAGACCAGCCCCCTCACGCCACTCCCTCGCGGCCGCAGCGGAGGTCACGGCATGAGCTCAGGCAGCTGGACGAAAAGGAACTTATATTTGAATTAGTGAGTACAAGCCAAATATTTTATAAGCTTTTTTCTCCCTTTAGAAATGAACATATTGGTAGGAGATCCAATCAATAAAGGTCGCCGACATATCCCGAAGAATCGCCAAACTTAAATGGCTATGGGCAAGGCATATCGCTCGCAGAACAAATTTTCGATGGGGCCGAAAGGTTTTGTAGTAGCGATCGCGCACTGAACGACGCCGCGTGGAAAGGCCTCCCACAAGGTGGACCGATGGTCTAGTGACTGATGGATGCAAGATGCACTGGACTGTTCGTTGTGGGGAACTTCGAGGAGGCCTATTTTCAGCAGTGGGCGGGCATCTTTCGGTTGAAATGATGATGAATGCTGGTGATTGCTTACCTTGAAATATTTGTTCGTTCGAATCAAATCTAGCAAGCTCAATGAGAACATTTTTTCTTATCCTACGTAGTTGATAGTTTGCGTGATTTAAATCCATGTAGTTACTCAGATACCCGCGAAACGAGACACAATAGTAAAACAATAACAGCGGGGTCTCATAGGACCGGTTGGTGATTCAAACGTTAACAATGTATTTTTGTGGTATGCAAGACTTGAATCGATATCATTCAAGCATTCGATCTAGGTAAAGAAACTCTTCAACGGTTTCAGCTTGTTTAAGATTTTTTCACTTAGTGTAATTCATGAATCCCCTATGAGACCGCACTGTTATTGTTTTACTATTGTGTCTCGTTTTGCGAGTATGTGATAGGTTAATACCTGTTTTCTGTTGTATCGTACAAGTTGCTCCATATAAAATTCTAGTATTTAACTGCATCCGGTTAGACTGATAAATGATATTTATTTTGCAAATAGGTTTTTTCAAACTCTTTTACACGTCAATTTTTTTTTTCTTGGACTTTTTTTTTTGTTACTAGATGAGGCCGGTGTTTCCTAACTGACTACCCTGAGAAGAAACACCGAAACAAACTCAGGGGTCAAGCCGACACCAAAATAGTTGGCAAAAGCGTCGGAAGGTTGAATTGAAATGGTTTCGCTTTCATAGGAACAACAGTTGTCTTGTTTGTTTTTTCTTTCGTATCGTAGGTGGTGTTGACACAGACTTCCCACGAATAACCATTCCACGAAGGTATAAGAATAAAAATAGCGTTTCCTGGTTTGCAGAAAGAAATTATTGTGACGTCATAAATTAAACGCAGCTTGAATGATGCGATTGAGCTGTGGGATTGTTCGAAACAATGTGACTCTGGAATGTAAAGCGCAAGTGAATGAACATAGGTGGGTATTAGTCTGGGGCCAAAGGTTCGCTTATGAAAGGAAAACTCGGGGCCATGGAACGAAGGCAAAGAAGGAAGAAATGAGTGGGCTTTAGCCAGTACAAGTTTGACACGCACGCCCCTCCCACTTCGCTCAAGAACGGGAGAAGTCAATCGGATAATTTCCCACCGAAAAAATGTGGGTTTTTAGTCATTCATGAACATGCGCATAATTTTCGTTCCATAACTGAATTTCATGGGTCTTCAGCCATTCCAGGTAGACTTTACCAGTTTATCAATTAAAGCTATTGCATTTTTTGTATCCCAGCTTATGATGGGGAAACTGTCAGATTTTAGTCGAAACCGATATAACCATTTATCTTCCCTTGTCGAAAGATATCGATAAATACTCCTGAAAAAATAAAACACTGTAGCGTTTTATCTTTAGCGGAAATACGACGATAACGACAGTCCATTAGAGATGACAGCCAATCATTTTATTTATTCTGTGCCAATGAGCTAATATTGCCTTTTTTTGGTAATATCGCTTGATAAAAAGTAACGAGTGGAAGATATTGGTCTATTTTATTCAGTAAGCTTTTTTTTTCAAGTGCGGAATCATCAGAATGATTTCTCTCCCTCTTGGGCGTGTCAGACTTTTACTGACTAAAACCCACCCCATTTTTTAGTTGCCTTAGTTCTGGGTTCACGAATCTTATTCAGTACGCTTGAGAATGCTGGAAGTTTCACTAATGTCCAGTTATGCGGTGATTACAATTGCAAATGTTTAAGTGGGAGGAGTTAGTAAGTTATGGATAATTATATAAAATTAGCGTTCAAAAGTAGTTTTACCTTGTCAAACAATAAGTTACATTACATTCCCTCTATATTACCTATATAAAAGGTGAAGTCCTGACTTATCAACGTCCAGTCCAAACTCGTTTCTTTTTTATTTTGTATAGGCCAAATCCCTATTATTTTTTATTTTGTATAGGCTCGCGTTTGACAACTATCTCACCTGATGGTAAGCGATGATGTGGCCGACGATGGAGCACGCTTGCCTAGAAGTAACCTATTCACTCTTGACTTGATGACTCCTAAGTTGTAGCTATCAGGAAACACAGAATCCGGCAGGGAATTCCACTCCTTAGCTGTATGTATAAATGTGCTTCCAAAACGTTTTGTGCGTATGGGTAGAATGTGTCACCATATGCCAGTGATGCATGGCTCGTGGAGTGAGGCTCGTGGTCCGATGACGGCTTCGATCAACAATTGTTGATCGAAGGATGACGGAATTAAATTGTGCAATTCCTGTGCACACTCCCCGAAGTGTAAACGATAGAAAACCGACAGGCTAGCAACTCGGCGTCCACGCCACCTAGAAAACTGAAATTTTACCGTTCTTCGGAGTTGCTACAGTTTCCTTTTATGCTGTTTATTAAGAATAAACAGGAAAATCGGAAATCAACCCTTAAGAGAATGGAATAGGATCCATTAATTGTATTGAGAAAATTACTTTTACGCGGGCGAGGCCACCGGCAGAAGCTAGTTTAAATATACAAAATTAATAATTTCACAATACTAGAAATATTTTCGTTAAGTTTCAAAGTAATTTGAATAAGTGTACTAATCTTGTAAGACGTTAAAGTCCTAGCTGAATTTACGGTCGAATAATTTCAGTCACTAATTTACTTGCATTTAGAATTTAAATTGTAATTATAGTGATTCGTTCATGTCCATAGCTTTAAGCTTCGAAAATTAATGTTTTATTTCAATTTCAATATTGCTTTGACATTTTATGAGATCGTGGGCTTTTATAGCTAGGATAGGCGACTACGCAATTTTGTTATAGACATTGTTTAATCTGTAGAACAATTTAATGCGAGTGAATCTATGTTCGGTCCGTCATAATTACACCAGGGGCTTTATCATGACATGTTAAAATGTCAAGCGTGGGAGTGAAAGATTGGTGGAGCTATACACCCTGTTTAGCTCCGTCCCTTTATAGGTCATAGCTTATTAGACCCTCCCGGTACACAACCAGCACCAACTCATTACTCGGGACACCATTGACAACAAGTTGACAACAACTCTTGTAGTCGACAGGTGGTGGTCCACAGTTGGATGCCGCGTGTCAACCAGTTAACGTCAAGTGGCCCACGGGTTGAAGCCGTGTAGTTAAACAGTAATCGTCACGTAGTCAACGAGTGGAAATTGAGTGGATAGATGAGTAGTTTATCAAGGAATGACGGGAAAGGATGTAGTATGTTGCCAATGCTCCATCTTCGTATTGGACCACTCATAGACAGCGCATGATTCTGTCGGGACCAGCGCGTGGACAACGCAAGGCAAACATGCGAGCAACGGATAACCAATGAGTGGTCTACTCGACGTCCACGCGTAGGCAAGGCGCTCATCCACTCGGGATGTATATCCATAGTACTCTATACAAAAAACACTAACCGCTCGAGGTGGTGCTGGTCTGGTATCGGGTGGCCCAATGAGCTATGACCTTAAAAGTTGAATTTAGGTCGCCAAATGGATCATGTCAAAAACTCCTGCTAAGGCCTCTGAAGGTTTACCTGCCCCTAAGAATAGTTACATAAACAGTATTAGGTCCAAACGTGCGGCGTTTAATGAAAAATTTCACTTCATGAAAAACTCATTCTCTTGGCAGAGTAGTCGTGTATGCAGTTTGCAGACAGAGCCTTTGTTTGGCCTCTCGAAATAAATAATGAACTGGCCGGCTTTACAGTTTACGTTGGGATAAACAGACAGCTATTTAATTTAGCTGTTGTAGAGGAGAGCTTTATTTGTTAAAGAATTCGTCTGTTGAAGTAGTAATACCAGGAGCTGTAGCTACCTATAGCATTGTCTGAAAGAATTACCTCTGAAAAGTAATTGTAACTGAAGGAACACAGGTGGGTTTTAATCTATAAATGTATTAGGGTGCGTCCACACTGAATGCGCGGTGACTGGAGCCTAGGCGGGCGCGGTGAGCGGGGGCGTGCGGTGGCCACAGTGACGCGCGAGTTCTTGTAGCTGTTCGACGTATATCACCGAACTGATCGACCGAACTGTTTTGAAATCACCGCTACCCGCGCATTAGGTCGCTTGTTGACTAGGCCCGTAGTGCGGCCATAACGCGCGGATAGGAACGTTGGAAAACTACGCGCGCTAACTCGCTCATGACTGTCGCGCTAGGCTCCCGCCTTAGTCACTGCACTATGGACGCAAAGGGGCGTTTCATATGTTTGATATTTCGCACCCGTCATCGCAACCGCGTTAGGCTTGTAGTGTGGACCCGGCCTGACACTCTCGCAGTCTTACTCTACCCAGAGTGGGAAGATTACTTGATTAATTCCAACCTCAAACGAAAGGGGATGTATTACGACGTGTCATTATTCCATTGTGAGAGAGAGATGGAGGTATACATGATATACGACTGTCTCTTTTTATTCATAGCGAAATTATAATGGTATTGGCATGTTACATTCAGGCCTCAGATTCAAGACATGTGACAGCCCATTCTAGGCGGTCACATAGGCCGGGTCCACAATACAAGCCTAACGCGGTTGCGATGACGGGTGCGAAATATCAAACATATGAAACGCCCCTTTGCGTCCATAGTGTAGTGACTAAGGCGGGAGCCTAGCGCGACGGTCATGAGCGAGTTAGCGCGCGTAGTTTTCCAACGTTCCTATCCGCGCGTTATGGCCGCACTACGGGCCTAGTCAACAAGCGACATAATGCGCGGGTAGTGGTGATATCAAAACAGTTTGGTCGATCAGTTCGGTGATATACGTCGAACAGCTACAAGAACTCGCGCGTCACTGTGGCCACCGCACGCCCCCGCTCACCGCGCCCGCCTAGGCTCCAGTCACCGCGCATTCAGTGTGGACGCACCCATACATGTCTTAGAATGTTTGGTTCTATATTTTTCTTCACCGTTTCAAAAGCAGTGTTTATGAAAGAAATTACTTAACAGTAAAGTTAATTCAATGTACAGAAATAACAAACACTGTAATTTTAATGTCCTAATTATTAATTCTAAATATTCAACTGAACCTTTTAGCGGATATCGCGATTTTCCCAGCAAATCCGCTTAAATAAATTAGAAAAGGTTACTTAATCAGCCAGCTCGTTAATTTGTGTTTGACGTTTTTGTTTTAGGGTTCCTTGCCTCAAAAAGAAAAAATGGAACCCTTATATTATCACTTTGGTAGCCATCTGTCTGTCAAGAACTTTTATCTTGGGAACGCGGTCCCTTAAAGCTGTGAAAAAATCAAATATCTAATTTAACGGAAAAAAGGTACGGTTCTTTATGTCGCAAATAACCTCCTCTCTTTTGAAGTCGGTTAAGAACGTATATTTAACACTCTCAAGGGAATCAAAATTCATAGGGTTCTTACTTCCCGTTGACCTAGAATTCTGAAATTTGGCATGAAGCAAAAAATTTGGATAAACGGCACAAGTGCATCAAAGAAAAATATCATTTTTCGATTCAAAAAAATGTTCGTATTCAGGAATTGAACTGTTTTCAACGGTAAGTTTTTACGGAACCCTCAGTGCGCGAATCAGACTCGTACTTACTCGCTTTTTATTCACAGATCCTAAAAGAAAAAGTTATCTAACACTAAGTATTTTGAAGGGTCGCTTTTGCACAAATTGATTTATGTCCCAGTATTACCCTTTTTCTCAGAATTTATAACCCTTTAACTTTGGGTTGTTTTTTTAGGGTTCCGTAGCCAAAATGGCAAAAACGGAACCCTTATAGTTTCGTCATGTCCGTCTGTCCGTCTGTCCGTCTGTCACAGCCGATTTACTCGGAAACTATAAGTACTACAGTGATGAAATTTGATGGGAATATGTGTTGTATGAACCGCTACAAAATTATGACACTAAATAGTAAAAAAAAGAATTGGGGGTGGGGCCCCCCATACATGTAACTGAGGGATGAAAATTTTTTTTTCGATGTACATACCCGTGTGGGGTATCAATGGAAAGGTCTTTTAAAATGATATAAAGTTTTCTAAAAAACATTTTTCTTAAAGTGAACGGTTTTTGAGATATCAGCTCTCAAAGTCGTAAAAAGTATGTCCCCCCCCCTCTATTTTTATAACTACGGAGTATAAAATTCTAAAAAAAATAGAGGTGATGCATGCTAATTAACTCTTTCAACGATTTTTGGTTTGATCAAAGTATCTCTTATAGTTTTTGAGATAGGTTGATTTAACTGTAATTTTGGTTAAGTTATTATATTTGCTGCTACGGAACCCTTTGTGCGCGAGCCCGACTCGCACTTGGCCGGTTTTTTGGTTCTACGTTCAAAGTGATTTATAAAATGAATTGTCTTAATAACAATTTGATTTATTATACAAGATGTTACGGTAAGAAAACCGCAGGCGGGACGAGTGTAATTGTTTTAGCTTGCTCTCAATTTTATAAGTGGTATTTCAATGAAGTTTCGTGATTTCCTGAAATGTTGTACATCTTGCTTGTCCTACGCCCGTTTTCAATATGCTATCTATCATATATCGGAGATAGAAAAACAAATGAAACAACAGAAACATGTCAAATTTTTGTATTGTATCTTTTGTTTTACTGTCTCCAGTAAGCCAAAACCGGAGGTAGATAGCTTATTGAAAACGGGCGCTACTCGTTTAAACGTGAAAGTTTGTATGTACTGATGTATGGATGTTTGTTACTATTTCACGCAAAAACTACTGCACTGATTTCTATTAAACTTAGTGTACAGGTAGGCCATCTTCTGGAATAGCATATGGGATATTTTTATCCTGGGAGTAAGTTCCCTTGGGATAATTTTCAACTATGACGCGGGCGAAGCCACTGACACCAGTTAATGCCTACTAAATCGGCGCCTAGCGGTAAAGAAATAAGTGTTAGTAGTATGTAATTACTGCGTATACCCAACACTTCAGGACACCATTAACCCGGCGTAACGTCAATTAAAAGTTAATTTACGAAACAATCGGGTGTCGCTTTACATGAGTACCTAAATAGGCCTCTGTCGGCTTGCCGCTGACAAGTACAGAGGTCAGATACGATAAAACAGCGGCCGGCCTGATAATTACATGTAAACACACCGCTTGAACGCACACCTATAGCTCAATGGAAAGGACACTCGTGATTTGATTAAGTAGAACTTGAATTAAAAAATTTAAAAGTGTCCGTTGAATTTAATGTACGAAATTTCACCGATTTTAATTTATTCTACACTTTTGTAATGTACATCTTACTTAATGTACCTACTCTTTAATTTGATACCCCAATTATTCGATCATTCTGCTTTCACACCTCCCCATAAAACTGCTTCCAAATAGAAAAATCGCATCCAATTCGGTTCACCCGTTTAAGAGTTACGGTGCTATTAGAGACACTCACATAGAGTGATCAAACTATGTATTCCTTTAACGCCCCTCTTTTTGTGCCGATGATTGAACGATACCTACTAAAACGATTTTATCTTGGGGTTGTGTAAAATTATGATTTAAATCAGCTGTTTATCGTTTTGGGTGTTTCTCACGTGGGTAAGTAGCTAGATTACCTACATAATAATGATTTATTGATTCTACCCACCTGGCAGTATTTTGTTATTGTTTTCGTACCAATAGAATTTTATCAGACACGTGATAGCCACTAAAGCATGTCTCAATAGCATAATAATCATGTACTCGACTGAGATTGGAGTAATTATCGCCTCCACTCTAGATTACACCTTTACCGCCACGCAGTCTTCACCGTGTTATCGGGTACTCTTAAATAAAATTATCACGTACCTTTCTTTCGTCAATCAACTTAACATTATTGCCAACACCTGAATTATGCAGGGCACGTCTGGTTTTCGTAAAAGTGGTCGCACTTCGCTTCCAGTAACATTGTTTCTGCGACGCCTGCTCGCCGACGGTTTGCCCGCATTTGATAAACGGGCGCCATTCGCGTCGGTACACATGCACCCAATGCGTCTTTAACGAGGGACGTTTTAATGTAATTGAATGCTGAAAATTATCCTGAATGAATTAGTTTTAAGCTCTATACACACGGACTACAAACAAACCACATCGAAGCGACGAAAAGTGGTTGCGTGAATCCTGTCGCTGCAGTTTCTTGCATTTGCGTTGTTAGGAACTGCAAATATCGAAGTGGTTGCGTTGTGGTTACGTTGTAGTCAGTGTTTACCGACAGATACGAGTAATTCGCCATATCGCTGGTGGTTGCATTGCGATTGCGATGTGGTAGCGGTCTAGTCGATATCAACCACACGGTTGCGTTCGATATCAACGACAAATTGTGGTCAGTGTGAATGAAACTAGGTACCTATTTATTTTATAAAAAATAGTGCCCAACGACGTGTTTTTGTAGTGGTATGACTGCAACTGTGGTACGTCTTAATAGACCCCTAATGGCCGTTTAAACCATATGTGTTAAACGGCGTATGACGTTCTGATTTTCACATGAACTGGCGGGCGTTAATATGACATCATAAAGTTGCACATTCAGGTGTAACATGAACGAGGAAATTGCAGTTATCCTCAATTATACAATACCCGTAATATCAACTTGACCTTCAGAAATTACCCTTGCCTTAAACAGATTGTTGCGTCAAGTACATACCTGGAAATATCTTCATTTAGACGATCTCGTCGTTCTTAAGTCAAAAGTGAATAGGATACTTCTAGGCAAACGTGTTCTATCGTCGGCCATGTCATTGCTTACCATTAGGTTAGATAGTGGTCAAACGCTAGCCTACATATGTATAATTTAAAAATAAAATCCTTTTTCAGACTTGTTTGTGGAGCTGATGCTTAATCCGTCACAATAATATAAAATGATGGGTCACAGCTTCAAATAGTTTGTGTGGTTGTGGTTTACATGATGTATTTGGTGTTATAGTATTTATGTACATTTATTATCTACTGTCGTTTTTCATTTTCTGTCAATATATATTTCTGTAATATCAATAAATCACAGTTGCTTTTTCAATTCACTTTTTACATTGGCAGAACAGTCGACGTCGACTCTACTTGCCATTAATAAAAAATATAACAGTTCCTGGTACCTTAGAATTTACGTTATTTCCCCGTATAAAAGTAGCTAGTTCTCTGAACTACTAGATAAACACCTATATACGGGTCCGCCTGCGTGTGGGCGACCGTGAATATTCATAGCGCATTCATTGATGATGGCTGACGTCTACTCAGGAGCCGTTTATCTGCCGGCTACAGATAAGTAGGTTATAGAGCTACTCCAGACTCTTGTAGCCTATCATCGTGATCGTTCGGCTCATCTTCGACAGTGTTCGGAAGAAATTTAAATGGGCAGTCTATCAAGATAAAATTGTAATAATAATTTTCATATTACAAAGGCGAAAGTTTGTGATAGTGTTTGTTACTTCGTGACACTCGAACGGCTGTACTGGTTCCAATAAAACTTGGTACACGGGTAGACCATGTTTGAGAGTGCATTTTAGGAGAATTTTCAACTCTCACGCGGGCGAAGCCGCCGGCAACGGCTAGTATAAAAATATATGCGCGTAGTACGTAGTCAACCGCCTTGAATGAAGATCTAATTTTTTCTGCTCCAATCGAAGATCAGACAGTGTGATCTTATTATCCGCTTTTTCCGCCAAAAATGGTCTATTTACGAAGAAAGAATCAAGCTTTCTCAGACGTAAACGCACGCCTACACTGTGCAAATACGTTCCATTCAGAAGTTCTCTCTCGATTGAGTTATTAAACGAAGCTCCTGTCCTACCTAAACGTTTGGTTGCTGGGGTCTCGGATTACTGGAGCGTCACGTTCGACCCAAATTGACTATAATTAATCATTTGGTGTACGTATTAATTGAGACGGCGTCGTATCGAGGGAGCTTATACACCACAGTTATGAAATTAGAACGGCTCCCAAAAAAATCATGTGTCTGATTTCATCATTGTTTTAAAGAGGAAAATTTTGCCGCTTTTCAGAAATATGACCTTGACACGGTTCTCATGTCACGGTTTTGTCTGAGTCCATATGATTCACAATTGTTTTACAATAAACATTACTGAAGTAATCCCATCACGCATATCACCAGCATTACTCGGAAAATTAATTAAATTACAAAACAATTCGTTCAAGGTAAAGTTTTAAAAGTAGGCTAAGTAATGTCATGAAATCAATGGGAACAGGACCTTGCCGTAATAATACCCATTATCCGCAAAGTACATGATGAATTGTCAAGCGAACATCCACTCTAAATAAAATATACGTATACAAAATGTATTAGTAAATTCAGTAAATAGACGACGACGCTGCTAGAAATTCTTGGCGGAAATTAGTTCGGAAATCATATTCGACATCTAGTTTTAGCGAAACACTCGAGCTGAGACGTAACGTGGGCGGACAGCGTTTGTCGACGTCCCTCCACTGCATCTTGACGGCGGTCCGACGTCCCTCGGCGAAAACTTATATCCTTTTTGTGATACACAATAGTCGTAGAGAACTTTTGGATTTGAAAACTTGTTAGTATCGAGCGTTTTGTTGCTTCTATTGGGGAGGTTGAATCTGAAACATTTACGGGATTATTTGCTACTGTACTGCTTGTTCTTACTTGGCGGTCATTGATCGCTTTTGCTAAAGTGGCTAACACTACTTCCATTATTTATACAATTTTCCATTAGTGTCTGACTTTCATTCTTTTGTGTCTACTCTTGAAAATTCACAACATCTCTATTGTTAACAGCGTATTAAGCTAGCAGCCTAACTTCAGCACTAATCGAAAAGTCAAATAAACCGTATCAAGGTAGAAACTTGACAAATCTTTTGCTACTTTAAGCATTTTATTGGCTTCAAAGAGCGTGATCCGTCTCCTTGTAATGTTTCGGAATCTAGATAAAGTTCCGAACTGACTTTTGCAGTGGTGGTACCTATACCAAAATTTTACGCCCGAAGTCCCGGTAGTTCGTGTTGTTTTATTCATTGATATGAAACTAGGTTTGCACTTTAAACTAGTTTCTCGTTTTATTTGATTTTTATCCTGGTACGGATCCAAGGAGAAAGTTATAAATTGTATAAGCTTTGCCAAAAGCTACTAACTAAAGGTTTGGGGGATGGGAAGCAAAGTACCCATATATCATAACCTAAACCAGGAATTAGACTAGTGGATCATTATGGCTGCCAAGTAGTCAATAGCCATGACTAACTTGACTTATCCCAGTGCTACAGTTTTTTAGTTGTTATAAACTAGGGCTTGACTGCGATCCCACCTGATGGTAAGCAGTGATGCAATCGTTGATGGTGAGGCGCACTAGCTTATTGAGAGCCTATTTCACTCTATCTTTGAAGACACCTAAATTATAATTATAATCGGACGGAAAAGTATTCTTTACTTACAGGTTCAGAATACTAATGTCTATAGAATCGGTCATCTCTGTGGTAAAGGTGAAATTATAAAACCTGTTTTGTTTTCATTTCACCAAGTAAATGTTAAAAAGAAAAATTATTATAATATTAATATGTTACTAATAAACCCAATTTTCTTTTTGTCATAGGTGAAAGATATCTGCAACGAGCTAGAAGTTCGAGTGCTGTGTCACAAGATCCTACAAAATGTATCAATACTATTGGATGCAGATCGAGGGTCCCTGTTTCTGGTGCAAGGAGAGAGGGCGTCACCTAATCCACAAAATGGCAGGTTAGTAAAGCACAAAACTGGCTCTCATGTCGGACTTGACGACGCAAGCGCTGGCTGGACGTCGTCAAGTCCGACATGAGAGCCAATGGCCTTACTGGGAAGGATATTGAAGATCGGGCAAAGTGGAGTAAGCTTAGCAGGAAGGCGGACCCTGGTAACGGCCGGGAATAACGCCAGGCAGAAGAAGAGTAAAGCACAAAACTGTATTAGAAAAACTATTCGAAATATTAAATTTTGAAGGCTTTTTAAAGTAGTTACAAATAAAAGGACCTTTTTGACATTTGAGAAAGACCCTAGAATGAACCTTGGAACCAATCTGAAAAATAATAAAGTGTTTAAAAAAAAATATGATGAAATATAATGCGAGTATTCTAGTATTCTATTTCTTCATTAGTTACGTTACGATGACAAATGTCAAAACGGGACTTTTATTTTTTGACTACTTTACCAAGTAGTGAATGAAATTCGCTGGTAATTGGTAGCTAGGTAGATACAGTAAATAATAGATCTTCAAACAGTCTATTGTAATTTTAATGTGTTCTTTCATCGTGGCCAATGTTTATAGAGTTTTATACTTCGCAAATATTCGGCAGTGCCTCTTAAATGTTTTGTTTGCCAAGATTAGGTTACGAATAAGCACTAACCGACTATATCTGTTCATACGCAATTTTCTTTTCTTTCATATCATAGTTTCGTTGCAAACATTTTATTATTTTTATCTCAGACAGCAGTCTGCCTTAAAATGTAAAGGTATGTTATCTAATACTTTTGGGTTTGACTTTTTCTTCCTGTACGACTACTTTGGCTGGCTTAAGTGTCCCTAGAGATTGTATAAGCGAAATACCTATCTAAAAGTAGCAGCGCAGTCGCTACCTGGCCACTTCGATGGGAATAGCCAATGGGAACGATTGACATTTTGAATAAACTATACGTCTCTTGGGCTTCTCACGTGGTTGCTTCAGGAGCAAGTTTGAACTGGCTTTGACTTAGCAACAGTAAAGTTGCCTACAGTACTGTCGTTTGAGCAAACAGATTTAATCGTCTGAATTGTACTCAGCATTATTAAGAGCTAGATCAAACAGCCAATCACACGATCCAAATTGTGAACTAAGTGCCTCTGAATAATTAATAGACAACCAAGGAGATGTAACCTCAACCACTGAAATATTAGTTCCAATTTATCGGGAAAGTGGTTAAAACTAGGAAATGTAGGACGTAACAATTAATTGGAACGGTATTGATTAGAAAGGCGTACGTACCTACCACAATCGACTCAAAAACATTTCCAATAAGAAGTAGGAAATCGAAATGAGAATTTGCACTTGAATGCAAGTCACCCGTTCGTAATCAGAATTTATAGCTTCAAGAACGAGTTTGTACTACTGCAATGCTGAGATGGATGCCACTGTAATACTACAGACGTTTCAAGTTGCCATACATCACTATACCCGTCTCTTTTCTTTGTTCGAAAAACGACGTCAACGAAAAGAAAGAGCAAACCAAATTATGGTCGAGGAATTGTAATACGACGCTCTTGGACACTGGCATGAATCCGCCAATATATTTGTATTTGATTGCTGCTTTCTAGATCCACGACAGCTGTATTTCCGTTCGCCAGAGTGATTTTACTGTCTCTGCAGACGTTTATGAGGCTCTTGATTCATAGCTAATGAAACCATTTCTAACGAAGAATAGATGGCTATAAAATCTTGAGTTCTAATGGTTTTATCCCTCGACCAATAAAAACAAGACTGGTCTAAAGTCTAGACGTTCATCAAACTTTTCTTGAATGCATTCCCCCTTTACAAGCACTCATCAAATTATCATAGGAGAACACACATCGTGCTTGAATTGCTCTCAGACTTTTTTATATATTTAAATATTTATTTTGTCTTGTTTGAATGTACGGACTTAATTTGCGTAAAATTTATATGTCTGCATTCAAGTCTATTATTCCGTTCAGCCTTGATCTGATTTCAGTGCCAGGATTTCTTGTATGTTCCCACAAAATCTCAGTTGGATGTCATGCCGAAAAATCCCACATTTATAGCTGTCTTTGATGTTATGCACAATTGTACATGTCGCAGCCAACTAGTTTAATCAGTTATTTAGTTAATGGACTGTTAATTTGTTGACATTTTACATTGAACGTCATATCAATCATTGGATTAGTATGACGTTCCCGACCACTAAATGTCGCCACCCACTACCGGCCACTACACTAATTGTTATATTAGACGTTTTGACGTCTAGGTTTAATACAACATTCAGTGAAGTGGCTGACTGATGCTTAGGAGAAAAACTATTATTTGCCACTAGTTAAATGGCGCAGTTTAATAAAAGCATTAGGCTGTTAACTAAATGGCTGATTAAGCTATTTGGCTGCGACATACACATCACAGGATTGAAATTAGTACAAGGTTTAATCGTTTTACCTCTCGCTAATTCTAATAGCTTTCTTAAATGTGGTTGTGGCAATGTAAGAGGATCTAGAGGTAATGAAATCGCAAGGAAACTGCTTAAGGGATAATCACGTCTAGACGTCAAAGTGAATTTCTCTCTGTAAAGGGTAAAATTTTATTACGAAAATTAATAGCCTGTCGTGTCTTGTCAACGACCTTCAGTGGTTGAAGCTCAGGATGACACTGTCAGACCATTGACTGCACAATGTGCAAGGGTGATTATGGTAATGAGAATTACAGGATTCATGAATAGTGTCAGTCAGTTTAGGCAGCTTTTTTTTATCAGTTTTTAATCGAAAGTTATGCTGTATTGGTTCTTGAGTACATTTTTTTAAATTCTAAGACCATTGGCATCTAAAGAATTCAAGTTATTAAAAGACGAATTGCATTTTCTATTTTTTGTGAACGGTAAACTTCTAAACTTTTTTAATATAAGCATGCAGCTTTGATTTCACAAGATAAATGCCAAAACTTTTCTAATTTTAATACATTTTTTTCCAAGACATCGCATTTAAATGAGTTTAGAAATTCGCATGTTTCCACATACTTTCTGGAGCAGACTAGCTTAGCAAATAATGGTCTGTCTGCAAGTTAAATTTTATTAATATCGTGACTGTGTAGTTGTGTCAAATGGAAACTAGCGTACACCACATTGGTCTGGGAGCTAATGCAATTTTGTACTAGTTTGTATTCGACGTGTGTCCGACCAACGGATGCACTTAACATATTGACAAAGTTCATAACAAACATGAATACAATACATTATGTATTGCAAATGTGTTCTCCTTGTATTGATTATGGAAACTTGTGTTATTCCGAGAGATGACGGGTGTTTGTACCGAATCCACTTCATAGATCCGGATTAGATTACTTATCTATACTTATAATGTTTTGTCCTGAATAACTGACTGGCGGATGTGTGCACAGCTTAAACCGCTCATTGTATAAATCTGAAACTTGGAGGGTATTATATCCTTTGTATGACGTAGGCATCCGGTAAGAAATGATTTTTTGAAATTCTACTCCAGGGAGGCTGAAATAGTTTATGGGGCAACGTTCTTCCTTGGTCCAATCTACTTCGAATTTTGAATGAACCTTCTTTAACAGAATTGATGGAAGACGAGTTAAATATTTTATTGAAATTGATTCCCTAACAGGGTTAAAAAGGGGTAGAAAGTTATTTGGGGGCGACTTCCTTCAATTGCTTTCTTTGGAGGTGAGTTGATATCGATACTCTTTAGTGCTTTTGATTTTTTTACAATTGGATCCGGTAGAATTTTTTTTTCTCACAAAGTACTTTCGCGCAGGATAATGTCTACCGGGACAGCTAGTTTTATATAAACAATAATGTAGTATTGCTCTTCAACGGATTCAGAGAGTATGTATAATAAAAGCCTACCACTTTTACTACTCGCACGAACTCTTTATTTTTATGTTGCTCATCCACGTTTATTCGTATCGTAGGCGTTAAAAGCAAAAAAGGCTTCATACGTGCTTAGTGCATGTACTTTCCTACCGCAGCCTCTATATTGAGCCGAATACAAAAGCGTTCATAAAATATTTTCACAGTTTTCAGTGGTTTGTACATTCGTATAATTTTCCTGAGTTTTTCAACGGCTCTAACCCCTTTGAGGTTTCTCTAAAATGAAATTTCGCATGGAAATTCATTTGGAAACTCGCATTAAAGGTGTTTTGCCATTAGACACCGCTGTGGTTTCTGTTTTTGTCTACTCTTTTTTGATTTCATCCTGATTTCCCGGCGTTTCATGCGTCAAACAAAATAAAGAGGGAAATTTTCGATCGATCCTGTTCAGTTTTTTTAAGGTCATCATCATTTTGCTGCCCTTGACCTGTTTTATTTGGGATCGGCGCATAATATCTTTTTCTTCCAATCTGTCCTGTCACTCGCCACTTAATCACTAATTCCCTTTTCTTTCATATCACTTCTCACACAATCCATCCATCTTTTCTTTGACCTCCCACTCTCTTTCCAACCATCCACATATATACTCATAACTGTTATAGCGACATAACAGTTAGCGTAACTTTTTCTAAGGTAAGTGCCATTTATTCACTCCGCGGTTACAGTCCATTAAAAGGATAGAAACAAAATAAATGGCCAGGAAATGATATCACGTTATCGCATTATCTGCCCGGAAAAACATTTTTTCTTTAGCGTAATCTCTAATGTGTTTGGTTTACCGCTGATTTCTTTCAAAGACATTTTAAATGTTTTAGAATGTTGATGTCTCGCGTCGTTTTGTATTTTATTTCTATCTAACTTCCTACATTTCGTTTAAGTATCACTTATAACTCCTACTTACAAGCTGAGTTTGCCTTTTTCGCCCACTATTCTTGGGATTAAAATAGACACAATTTAAAACCTTCTCATACTCAGAATGTACTCGAATACTCTGAATACTTAATCTTCTTATATAGCTAGCTATGTATAAAAATGAAACCCTGTTTTACTTGTCCACGTCATCACGTGTGAAGGATGGACCAACTTTGCTAATTTATTTTTTGTTGTGTTTGTTATTAAAACGACTCTTTAACATTAGTTCGTTTTATAGTTTACGCGTTTGACAGACAGTTCATTGCTAATAAGCAAGACGTTTTTTTGGGTCAGCAATCATTCGATCGTAAAAATCGAAGTTATCGTAAGTTAAATTCCACTTACGTTACGATATTGTCCTTTGTATATTGTCGTTTCCGTCGTCCTTTTTTTTAAATCTTTGATTTTGTACATAAATAGTTCAGAAGTCGAATCGCGACGCTTACTCATCTCAGACATTTCCATGCATGAATATAAACTTTACAAATTGTCCCCTGTTATAAACACACACACATTTCGTGTGTCTGTAATTCTGTATCAAAACTTGTTTCTAGCTGGTGTTTTACGATTTGAAGTTTTGAATATATGGCGATGTCAAAGCATGGATGTAACTATTTTATTCATGTAATTGTAGTAGTTAGCAGTACACTGTCGACTACCCTCCGTATTATTTTAAGTTCTTACAATCTTTTCTAAGGGTCACTGGTACCTAGATATCGCTGTCAGCGATTAGACCTTCATTGTACCCATACATTTAAGTTTATCTATAAATTGTGGTACTTTTTTGGTACACAATAAAGTTTATTCTATTAGGTACATTTCATCAGTTATATTGAGGTCTATCAATAGGTATATTCATTCTGAAAGTTTAGGTAGATATATCTGAACTGATCTGAACAATGTCTACGAGCAATTACCAATACTTTCATTATTATCATTACGAATAATCCACTATTTCCATCACCTCATAAAATCCATATCGAATGTTCTAGAGTAGGACATAATATAAGGCCTCGACCAGGGTGATAAGCTTACGCGTATACTAAGAAGACTACGAAGTATTAAACATATGAAATCGCTGTCTGCCTTCCTACTCATCATCTGCCTAGCCTTTTCCCAACTATATTGGGGTCGGCTTCCAGTCAAGCCAGATTTAGCTGAATACCAGTGTTTTACGAGGAGCGGCTGCCTACCAGACCTCCACAACCCATTAACTGGGGTAACACGGCACTTCATGGCAAGACTGGAGTCAGATTTACTGGCTTCTGACTATCCGTAACAACTGCCAAAGATCTCCAAATGACAGCCGGGACCAACGGCTTAACGTGCTTTCCGAGGCACGGAGGCTCCTTCCGTCTGCCTTCCTACTAATAAATTATAAACGCGAAAGTTTCGTTGCATGGATGTTTGTAACTCTTTCATACAAAAACTACAGATGAAACTTGTCAGTTGTCCTGACATAGCATTTGGAATAATTTATATTCTGGCAGTTTGTTCCCTTGGGATAATCTTCTACTATCATGGGGGCGATGCCGCTGGCAGCAGCTAATACTGACTATGGGGCACCTCCCATAGTCAGTATTAGCTAGCACGACAAGACGAGGCGGCCTGGCTAGGAAGCGATATTTTATTGTCTAATTTTGAAGCATCATTTAAATATCGCAGCATATGCTGAGTTAGGCACCTTTTTGGCCTTGCACAGATTTTAATTTTCATTTTGCATACATTTATTTCTAAATTTCTTTCTTTATCCTCTACCACCCGTTACAACTAAAAGTACCACCTAATCGTGCCCGCTGCCGCTCCCGTCTTTGCCCTATAATCAAGGTCTAAGTGTAATTAAAACCATATAATACCTACACGAATGGACATAAGGAAAAGCCCACATAGTGGTTATCTACTGGAAAGATATATCATACCCTCATGGGAAGCGAGTTAATGTGGATTACCGTTCTCCTGGCGCGAATGTGTCCTCGATCCGAGAATTAATACTGTGACATAGCTATAAATGCCACGTTTTCTTTGGGGTCGACATGCTTAACATACATCAAGGTTGTATTCCCGTAGGCAGAGTGGGCTTTCTTCTTCTTGGCTGGACATGTTTATGACCTGAACTTGATGAGGAGTTCCAATTCGGTTTGGTTCATATCAGGGTAATTTTGTATGGTTACAAGTTGGTGGTTGCATACTCTTAGGTTAAAAATTCTATGTGCTATTCCAGGACTTGGTCGGTTCAAAGTTTTATCCACATCCGTTTTACCATTTTAGTGCAAAGTAGTTAGTAACGCATATACCATATACAAACTTTCACCTTTATAATAATAGTGCATTTAAAAGAAAAATAAAACTAATAATAATATATTTTGAATCTACAAAGGACATTTTATTTTAAAACAAATACAAAAGGTATCAAATTACCACGTATTTCTTGGTTTAAGACCAATTAATACGTATCTAAATAACGAGCTTTTAGTATTATTATCTCATTAGCGCCGAGTTTATACGATTTCAGCACAGTGCAGCGAAGTATGCCGTAAATATCATTTTATTTTAATTTTATCTTAGCAACGAGGAAGTTTTCACTCCCAAGAGCAATGGCACGCTTGAAAAGTGTCGTGTAATATTTACTTTAACAAGTACCAACTGTCGGATTAACACTTCAAGGAAATTAAACGTAACTCACTTTGGCAGCCATCATGAAAACGGCAAAAGGGATCGCGGAAACCTGCCGAAAAACCCCTCAGTCACGTAAAAGGGGCTTTTAAACTTCGTCCCCACACTAAAATGTATTTTCTCGAGTATACCGCCAACCCGCTAGTCACTGTTAAAAATAAACTAGTCGGCCTTCTAATTGTAAACGCCGACAAATACGTAACGTAGAAAGTTTTAATTAAAGATCGTGGTTTTCATTAACATTACAAAGTCTAGAGAATTATTTACCATTTTCTACGGAGCTGGAATAGTCCGCCGAAACTCAAATAACATGCGCCTATTAGCATATCAGATGGTATTCGTCCTTAATGAAAACATAAATATAATTATTATAATTTCCCATTTTAATCTGATAGGAACCTTTTAGAGTTATAATGAGTTAGAAACGTAATTTTCATTTGTAATTTATTTACCAACGTTTGCAATTTGTTGAGGTCTTTAGTGAACTGAATCAATTATGATATTTAAATACAGATGTCTAAAAAAATTGTTATGTGTATTACTAGCTTTTACCAGCGGCTTCACCTGCGTGAATATGTATACTTACTTAAGTTACTCAGTGATAATGATAATGTAACATTCTATTGGTGATTTATTTAAAAATCAGTCCTATATTTTTTGTGTTTATTTATTAGACACAAAAATATAAAACACAAATCTTTTCTCTTTATTTATATTTTTTGTTCCTGCGTGGTAGTTTTGCGTCGTGGGTGGTTACATGAAATGTCCAACGAAATTTGTCACTCCAAAAACAGCAACGCAGAAAAATCCTCCAACACGTCCACCAATAATTGAGTTAACATTGTCCCACAAAATGAAAACAATCTAACAGAAAAACCTATAGGGACATTCCTCCGTCTTTGTTACAGACTAATTCTCTCTTACAAGTCCTGCGAGCGAATCCCTTAATCCACGTGCCAACCTTACACGTTCAATATACGTATCCATACACACAGTATAGTGTGTTGCACAAATAACTGTTAAAGTGATGACGAAGACACGCTTAGGATGCAATTAGGGTTACCACACCGTTATACGGTCAGACTGACTTCATTTTGTCAGGTATTAGTCATTACTACACTTTTAAAGGTGAACTGTAAACGGTACTTTGGGAATCAAAGTATTTGTTTAATGACAAAAGCAATTTTGCTTTGTAAATCTCCAGCTATATTGAAGTTCGGTGACATTGAAATAATTTTGCAACTTGGACTAATTAAGTCGAAAAATACATGCTATATCTACAACCTAGAGTCTTGAATGATTAGGATATTTCTAGGCAAGCGTGAAGATGATTAGACAATACACAATTAAACAGCATCGCTTACCAAAGGTGAGAAGGTGATCAAACGCGGGCCTATAAGAAGATTAATAGTTTAAGCCAAAATTGCAGTACATGAATAACATCTACGTTACAAAGAGCTCGATTCAGAACCTCAACAGTAAGTACTAAAGCTTCTAAAGCCAATGAATATAACATGCCCTTGCGCGACGAGTACATTTCCCCGACCGTTTACATCTGCTGTCATATCTCGACTGCGGTTACAGTCTTGGCGTTAGATTTGTTCGTTC
This sequence comes from Mythimna separata, assembly GCA_030763345.1. NCBI lineage: Eukaryota > Metazoa > Arthropoda > Insecta > Lepidoptera > Noctuidae > Mythimna > Mythimna separata. The sequence continues at coordinate 11,863,242 of CM061187.1, read as the reverse complement.
TCGGTTTGTGCAAACAAAGTGCTTGCTGGATTCCCTTGTGTGTTGCCGGGAAGGACTTGTGTAAAGGCTTTAGCAGACATGCAGTTGTTAGCAACGCGTTTTGCGACTACTTTGAATCTCTATTGCAATTTGGCTACGGTTCAGGTGTAATGGTTTAATAGCAACATGTGGCGTGTCAGTATTTGCTTCAATGATGTCTCTTGGTATATATTGGAGTCAGAGTATAGTTGACAGTATTGACTAAGTAACGGGAAACACTCTTGATGAGGCACGCACGGAATCAGAAAAAGTGGTAGAAGAAAAGGTAGGCTCATATCTACCAGTAGACTGAATTGAGGATGATGATGAACTTGCATGTTTTCTATCACCACCGATTGCTAATACTAGAAGTAGCATGTCTGCCAGTAGCATGTCTGCCAAAGCCTTACATACCCGATATAACTCGCTGTCACGCGACAGGCTACTCGGAGCCTTTGTTTTCATATTCCTCTGAGGCGTTGGCGTGCAATTTATTTTGACAGCGGAGATAGAACGTTTCTGATGTTTGAGCGTTGCCCCTTGATTGTGAAGAGTTTTTTGTGTGTTTGCTGATTGTTGTTGACTTGCTAGAGTATTCCAAACAATAGCATACTGTATAAAGAGTAAAAAAAACTAAAAAAGGTTACGGTCAGTTAATTTCTCAAACCGTGTATGACTCTTAAATTCTTCTGAAGCAGTAAAGGTGTTCCTGACCTTCCTCGCTTTATGAGGCGATGCACAAAGGCAGTAAATTGCACTCAATTTCAATTTCAATTCTTTGCGCTATTGTACTTCGTCTGGTTAAGCGTAAAAGTCGAACAAGGACTTAAAAACTGCCAATTTAGAAGCCCATTGAGCCAATATCGGCGAGTGAATATTTAAGATCTTGCTCATAACCGTTAAAATGCGGGGTATCGGAAGTGGCCGAGTGCCCGGGGGATCGTCCGGTCGCTGAGATTTTCACGTAGTTCGGGTTAAACGATGTGCTGACTATGCCTTGTTTTAAAATAACCTATAACATTAAGCCATCGAATTCTAATTAGGTTCAAGCAAATAGGTTTTCGAGTAACAAAAGCGTTTGTGAAATGCGATTATGTTTACTTGATGGTTGGAGAAAAATTTAGGCAAGATTTTGTATTTTTTTATTTTTTTTATTTTAATTAACTTTTGAAATATGTGAATGATATTGCCATGAAGTCTGAAACTAAATAAATTTTTTAATCTCTTTTAATACTTACATTAATCTGCTATCTGCGAGTAAAGCAAAAGTTACAATAAGCAAGTCAACCACACTAGAAACTTGCAAAAGTAAAAAAAAAACAAACTCGGGGAAATAAGTTTCTGTGGTTGAAAGAGATGGGATGCTGTGTTACCGATCTCTGTGCTATTATTGTGTTTATATCCTGTGCTCTGGGCACATTACAGATGTTGTTCTGTGGCGCAATGAATCTTGTGGTTTCCGCTAATGAGAGTTTTGCTTGCAATGGCATAAACCACAGTAGATATGGCAATAACTAAAGTATTTTATAGAGATGGAAATGTTAGATTAAGGGTGAATTGACTCAATGAAACTGTCCTTCTGAACTATGAGCATAAACATTGGATGATTTCCAACATAAAATAAAAACCTTTTAGAACTAAAAGTTAGTATGCGCCAGGTAGAGTTTGGTTAGGTCAGTGTTTCTACGAATGTCCAGGATGAAATTCGCCATTAGTCGTTAAAAAAAGTTAAGTCCTTTAAATCCATCCAGTCCATTTAGGTAGGTAACTGAAACATAAACCAAACAAAACGATATATTAATAACACCCATTCTAACCGTAATTTCATTGGTAGGTATTCGTAATTTTCCTAATTGATTTGTAGGCTTCGTTCTAATGTAATTTCAATAACGTAATATTGGATCGCACGTTTCCAATTTGATTTCGTAGAAAATTTCCTTTTGCCTAAAATAATCTAAGGACTTCGAGGACCCACGGTCTGTGTAGGGTTGTCCCCACAGGGTATTGAAAAAGAAATATATAAAATAAAAGAACAGACTACATCTAGAGTGACCTAAATGTATGTTTTTCGATAGTAATTTTATTTGACAAAAGAGCAGTTTTTCAAATGGGCCTAACTGGCTAAACACGCACACTACTCACACTGACTAATACGGTTAAGCCATTCTGGCTCTCATGACCAAATATAGGATCATATTTTAAACCATGTCGATCCTATGGGTGAGCTCAGAGCAGCCAGTCTTGGTCTCCAGGATCGGGTGAAACCTCTGTCTGCAAGAAACAATAGTAAGGGCTATGCAGAAATTGCTCAAATTATTTTCTTTGCGCAAATTATTCAATGCACTTATAATTTTGCTAATTGCTTGAGGGTGTGATGAAACAATTATAGTGCAAGTTAATAGACTGGTTTAGATTTTGGATTATTCTATTCTATTTTAAAGATTAACTGATAGCACGATGTACTTGTAGTGCATACAGATCATTTTATTCATAATAGTGTTGTTGTTTAAGTTAGGCATTTTTCTTCTTTTCGAGTCAACGTACTCTTACTAAAAAAAATTCTGACCAGTATTTGGTAACTTACGTATAGATCCACTCAAAGCCAGGTATGATGTCGAAAGTACCCAATAGGAATCGGGAAGGACAGTAGAATCGATCGACTCCGATACAAAACATAGACTATTCACATATCTATCTTCCACGATCTATAGTACTTCGTCTTTTCCATAAATCGCATGGAATATTTAGAAGAACAAAGCCGGCTGGGAATTTAGCGTCCATGGTTATATAGCTTTTGGCGTCAATCCAATACGCAATACGGTTATTTATATTTATGTTATACATATAAGCATTTTGAATAAAGGGCCAATACAAGCGGATTTGGCCATTGCTCAGCGTATCATCGCTTCTATCGACATGTGGTTGTGGGCAATTGTATTGGGACTAGTTAATTAGCGGTTTACCTACTAGGGGTATTAAAGATCATAAGATTATTAAATTGTGTCATTTCAATTTATTTTATTCCCATTTGAGCATAGAAACAAGGCTTACCTTGTTTACAAACAGTTACAGGCCTTAGCCTGTAACTGTTTTTGGTTGACGCTACCTGTAGAATCTATTCAGGGAAAAATGTTAATTGAAGTCCTTGAAAGAATATGGGTCGATCTATTTTCACGGTAAATTGCCAACCATAAGGGTCAGTAAGAAGAACGTATATTTATTTATTTTTTGGAGTCGTCTATGATCGTGTATTACATTAGGGATGTTAATAAAAATGTTTAGGACTGTTTTCACTTTATAGATTGACAGACATCTGTTAGGTACGAAAAAATATGTCCCTCAACTAAAATATGTATTTAATTCATGAATTTCAATTACAAAATAATTAATTTATTGTTTAAACACGCCCCTGTTCGATATGCCTATCCGGTATGTGATCTTATGTCGAAATGTGATAAATAAAGAAACTACTGTCAAATTCTCAGTCAAAGAATTGATCCTTTGACTGAGAATTGCAAAAAATATGACAGTTTGACAAATGTCTCGGGGATTTTCTCACCCCATGACACAGCGTACTTCGACTGGTTTGCATTATTTTGAACGTTTTATGTTATTTTAAATTAATTTATTACGAATACAAAATAGACAAAAAATTTTTTAGTTACAAAATATTTATTAGCATTCTAATATTCCCTTCTATGGTAGATACTTATAAAGACTTTTTATATATTTGCGTTTTATCTCATCCTCCCTATTGGCGAATCATAATTATGGAAATCGAAGTGACGTAAGATCGGTAATGTGAAACAGAAGTCAAACGATACACTAGATATTGATTATAATATTATGATATGCAAAACGACTTCCGCCAATGTTATCTTAGATTTCAGTTAATTGAAAACAAATTCTTAGTATTTTTTAGATATTATTATTGATAGGCCCGCGTTTGACCACTATCTCATCTGATAAGCGATGATGTGGTCGACGATTGAGCACGCTTGCCTAGAAGTAACCTATTCACTCTTGATTTAAAGACCCCTAGGTCGAAGCTATCAGGAAACACAACGGCAGGGAATTCCATTCCTTAGCTACAACAATAAATGTGGTCCCAAAACGTTTTGCGGCTTAGTGATTTACTACCTACTGGCTTTTGCCAGTGGCTTTGCCTGCGGGATGGTAGAAAATTATCCCAAAGAAACATACTCTCGGGATGCTGAAATGCTGTATCCTATTCTTAATTCTTTATTGTACACAAAAACTTATAAATAAGTACAGTGATTTTGACAATGCATGAGCACCACCTATGGGTCCGGATATGGGTCTGTTTAAATTTTATCCAAATCCGTTCAGCTATTTAAACGTGAAGAAGTAATAGTCACACACACTCAAATACAAACTTCCTGCCTTATAAAGTTAGTCTTGACTATTCAGCAGATTACCCTGATTTACCCCGTTCTTTGATTTGATTTCTTTCAAAGTAAGGTTCTGGCTGTAAAATCTTATCAGCTTAGCCACAAAGATTTATGAAACATTCAGATGATAAGTAGGTATAATATAAAACTTATTTCGAAGCAAAATGTTACCATTATTCCCGATGTATTGTAACTGGTGAACCCTATTTATATTTGTTGGTAGTACTCGCGTAGCTACCCAAGGGCTAGACGGGGCAGTGCCCCGGGGCCCCAAGTCCAGGGCCCCCCCAAAACCTAATTAGCTGACATTTTATCGTACTACCGAGAACTTCTCCCACATAAGAAATCTAGTTTGCAACACTTCTTTAATCATGGCAACTTGATTTAGTCAGTAAAATCTCAAATTCCTTCCCGCTTCTCATAGAGCAACAAAACGGGCCCTATTTTTTTGGCCCAGTGCCTTTCCTCATGTAACTACGTTACTGGCTTATAGATATTATTTATGGCAGAACTGACCCTTGCCGAATATCTTAAACGGACAGACGCGGTACAGATTACAACGGACACTGTCAAGGTCAAGATCAAAGTCATTTAAGATCGACGAACTGTAAAACATCTTCTCTTATTTCTCATTTCACCAGTGTTTTCATTTCCAAAAGATCACTACAGAAAAAAAACGTACCTAATCCCGAATATCGACACCAACTGAATTATAAATGAACAGTGACACTTAAAAGTTCCCCAGACGCGGGTAGTCGAAACAGCTGTTAACCCTCCAAAGTTCAAGGTCAAACGGGACCCTGTACGCGGAAATCATAACGGAATGAAACAAGCGATGAAGTTTGGAGGGTTATATCCTGGCCCTTATGTGCCCATATTTGTCATCGTAACAAGAATTTTATTGCCTTACTTATGTTATTGCCCCTTTTTCGTATCTTCAGTTGCTGATCATAAATATTACTTTGCGTAGCCACTGAAATTGTATGGTCAGCCAATTGCTGCTTCACGAGTTTCTTAAAAAAAGAACAGCATGCTATTATTATGTAAGGTTTTTTTTATTTGTATATACTATTTCATATTATATAATATATTTCATGTCTATTATAAAAAGTGCGAGTCGGAGTAGCGCACCGAGGGTTCCGTACAAACTTACCTATCTAAATAGATTAATTTCCGAATCGAGTCCTGCAGATTTTCTCTAGTCACTAAAAGTTTGTTTTGTGTAATCTATAAGGTTTTCATTTTGACGGACTGATTCAGAACCCTAAAAATGATGTTTCTCCAATCATGGTTAATGAATTCTGCTGCAGGTTGCTTACCATCACAAGAAGTGAGAGGTGGGATCGCAGTCAAGCACTAGTTTATAAAACGTAAAAAAAAAAGGTTAAGGTATATTACTTTTAATATCATAATTGAAACTTTACGATATGAGAGTAGATAAATAAATATATTTAAATACCAACAAGCGATATTTGCATAACACTAAAGCTGATTGGTTAGAGTTATGAGCCAAAATTAATTAATTTTAACATGTTACCATTTACCTTAATGGTTTACAAGCGAATGAGGTTATTTCTACTCTTAACCTTTCGGTGGTATACTCGTAATGTCCTTGATGATCCTTTCTGTGATGTATTAATTTTCGTAAAACCTTTAGATGCCTCAAAGGATTGAGAGAGAATTTTCAGTTGACTAATTGACAACACTATTAACACAACTAGAGGCTCTTAATAATCTAGTGCGCCTCACCATCAAAGATTGCTTCACTGCTTACCATCAGGTGGGATTGCAGTCAAGCACTAGTTTATGTTATACTATCCCCTGCGGTTTCACCCGCATTTTCCGTTACTGTTCCGTTCCCGTGGGTCGTAGCGTGATGGTATATAGCATTGCTTAATAAATGGGCTATCTAACACTGAAACAATTTTTCAAATCGGACCAGTAGTTCCAGAGATTACCCCCTACATACAAACTTACAAACATACAAACTTACAAATTTTACCTCTTTATAAAATTAGTATAGATAAAAAAGTACACATAGGTTGGTGGTCCTCGGTTGAACGAAAGGGAACCCTGGGACCTGAAATAATGGGAAAGAAGGAATAGGAATGGTTTTGTCAGTAGACGTCTGACAAGTCCTCCCGAACCGTCCAGAGCCGGAGAAGTCGTGAAGTGTTGTCACTGTGTGTTTATATGCTTGTTGGCCAAATAAATAATTTTCTTTCTTTCTTTTTTCTTTCTTTGATGATTTTTAATCTTAAAAAAAAAATATTAAAAAAATAGGTTGGTTGTAGTACTTTTGATGCCTATCAGAGATTGGATAGTGAAAACAAGGAAGTGGTTTGATTTTTCCATCTTCTAGCATATGACAAAACCGATACTTGTCAGTAAAAAGAATCTTTACCCAAGCATCGTCATCAAAGTTTCGATGTGAGCGAGTATGCCCCTATCAATCAATCACGAAAATTTATTTCAAATAAAGCATTTACAGGCGACATGTTGGTCAGCCAGGTCTTCTTATAGTTTTGTTGCTAGCTATTACTTAACTTACTTGGTGGAGTTTAGTTCTCACCTTAGAAGAAATTTAAATAAGTCCGATTTCTCATCACGCTACCAACAACAAATGTGTCGTCTTTCCCTGTTGTGAGTTTTTGCGACCTTGCCCTTTAAGTTTCTTATACCTACTCTTCTACAGCCTGCCGATATCATTTAATATTACGGAAAATGAAAGACTTAGAACCTCTCAATGTTTGAGCCACTTCATTGTAAGTGAAACCATTTTCAATTAAAGAAACAGCATTTTCAATTAAAGTTACAGCCCTGGACACTGAGATCTTACTTCAAACAAACTGATGTTTATTTGACACGACAAATACTGAAAAAAACTTGTATTTCAAGAACACTGCTGACATCTGCAAACTATCTCACATTACTCATAGCAGAAAAAAAACAAATAGAAATAAAAAACAGTCATAATCTTTCTTTTATCAAAATAGTTCTAACGATGGCCAGTGTGTTATGAACACATATCAAATATTATTCATCTGCTTTATATCTTCCTTTAGCACCTTTAAATTTTATTATACCTACACTTAAATCAAGTGTGCTTAGAACATAACTAACTAAAAGATGGGTACTAATATAGAAACTTCAAGATAATTTTGCGTAACTGAATCAAATAATCAGCAGTAATCAACACGAATCCTTTCTTCATTAAGTTTATCCTTCCACATTTGAAGTGTAGCCGAAAGCAGTCAACGTGTTTCTCTTATAAAGCTTATCCAATTATTCAATTTGACTGAAGGAAAATGAAGTTACGTGTGTAGTCGCCACTTAAGCCTCCGTCTGAGGGTTTATTGAGTTTGAGTGCTCTCTTCAAGAGGAGAGGCTTCCTGGGGTGTCCAGGATTCGCTGACGTAATATCATTGTGCGATGTATGTATCGCTGTAAGTTGTTCGACTGTGAAAGACCAAAGTTAGCGAAGGGAACGGCGAATTTAGAGGACTGATACACCCAAAGATACACTCGTTCTTCTGGCGTCTCAAATAAAACATAGGTGTTTTTAATGACATTCTTGTTGTGATTTAAATGCATCAATGATCATGAAGTCAGCTTTATTCTTATTTGTAAACAAACAGTAAGTAATCTTGATTAACATAATCACATTAATTACCTCGCAAGGGAGCGGCCATATCAACGATCATGGCACATAAATCATGCAGCAGATATCATACAAAATGTCACTACAAGATAATCTCTTGCAAATAAATCTTCAATTAGGAGCTTGTAATGTAATAGTTTTAAATGTCACGTGTATCGTGTTTTACTTATTTGTACGTAGGCGGAGTACATGCGCCAACGACACATGGCTCTCGAGGTTTTATTAAACGGATTCTTCTTCCTATTTGCCGATTGGAAAATTCCCCGAGAGGGACTGGGAATTCGATTATGCCTGTCGTATGCCTCTCTTGTTTGCTTGTCTCTACCACTGGAGTAATGAAATGTTGTGGCTTCATTGTTCCACTATTTTCACCCTCGATCCTATCGCCCATTTGCAAATCCAGCTTAATGCTAATAAAGTCTATATCGAGAAGTTGACGCACATTGTTTTTATTCAAACACAAATAGAGCTCGGCCATTTTTCGGAACAAATGGAACGCGAAAATATTTGCACCTCTATAGAATTTGATATTGCGATGTTCAATACTCGTATTTATTCTGTCTGAAAAGTCTCGCACCGTGCACGGTCAATATGTGAGATAACTTCAACATTTTTATTTCTGTGTCTATTCAAAATGATTTTCAAGCTAGAACTTATTATAGTGTACTATAAAATTTCATACATGTTGTTCTTTTAAAAATTTTAAGATTTTTCGTTTAAGAATTTCGATATTTTTGTTCATGGTTGTTTTTATTTCCAGGTGTTTGGTGTCGAAGTTGTTCGATGTCTGCTCAAAGTCAACACCCGAACAGATGGAACAGCTCGACGAGATCCGGATACCGTGGGGCAGCGGCATCGTCGGCTATGTTGCCGAGAGCGGCGAGCCCGTCAACATACCTGATGCGTATAAGGTACGTGGATATATTGTTACGAGAATTTAGTTTTTATAATAAAGTTGTCAAAAAAGAATAGTCCCGATTGACATTTGAAGAAATTTCATGCCACTGTAAAGTAAGCGTAAAAAGAATACTCGCAATATATTCCATCATATTATTTAACGCTAATTCAATTTCTTCAAATGTCATAGCGGGCGTATTATTTTTTGACAACTTTATAAAATATATTTTAATGTAGGATAAAAGGAACTGGGCCCGAGAATTTAGTTATACCTGAGCTGGGCTAGAAAATATTCCGAAAAACGGCGGTTTAATTCAGCCAAGCAATTATATTTTTATGACAGCTGCTATAAATTATTCTGTGACACTGAAAAGCTCGCAGTACTCGTAATACTCAATGTCACAATTTTCGTCTGGCGACTCTTTATTACGGGAAATTGACGAAATTATTTTGTTTATCATCATCTTCCTGTCCGTTCCGTTTTCGGGGACGGCGCTGCACGATTTTGTCTACTATTTTGCCCTATCACCCGTCAAGCTATCACTAAACTTCTGTTCTTTCATATCACTCTTCATCATATTACACTTCACACAATCTATTCACCTTTTCTTTGGCATTTCACATTCTACCTTTTCCTCTCCATCCATCTACATATATATTTATAACTCTAAGTAAAATGCGTTTCATCCCTCCTTTTCACATGACCATACCAAGACAAACGATTCTCCTTCAACTTTTCAGTTAAGTTGGCGCCACTTTTAAACTTTATCACTCTGATTAACTCATATACTTGCCAGGCTTCTTTTGTTTAACAAAACTAAAAATAATTCACTCGAATTATTATCTAGCAAATGGAAAAATGTTGAAAAGATTTCCAAACATTTCTGTTTTTACACTTCTTTCACTTGACCCTTGGTAGGCTTGAAGAAATCGAAGTAGAACTTATCTAATCAAATAAGAAAGGTGAGGTAATTGGATTTAAGGAAAAAGCGTTGGTATTCTAAATGAAAATCCCGACTACTTTACCTAACGAACACTTAGATAATTAGGAAAAAATCACGAAGGGAAGTTTCTTGCAAAAAGTCTATGTCTTAAGACGTGTTATGTTAGAGGCAAACACGGCGCTCAAAGCTACCACATTTTACGTCCCACTTGGTTCCAAAAATAACCGCCGTAATGAAAACTCGCATTTTAAGAATGTTTGGAGAACTCGACCAGAATAGCAATTTCACCTCATAATACATTTGCATTTTTTACTTTATTACGTCCCCGAATAAGTCAGGCGACATTTTTTTAATTGGATTAACTTCATCGCTGTAGAAATGCCATGTTTAATCCACATTAAGATGTTTACTGAATTTGACGTGGAGCGAAGTGTTAGTCGCGGGAATGCGATGGATGCGAGACGCACAGAACCTTTCATTGTGGCGAAATTTGGGGAAGGTTATATTCAACAGACTATGTTCAACACACATCCTTCGGCTATAATGATGATTATGATAAAGAAGTGCAAAGGAAAACGTTGAATGAAACTGTTTATTTATTAAAATTCAAAAGAATAGCTCCAATCCTGTAGGATGGAAGTGGAGTGGAATAAGAAATCTTTGAAGTTTGTGTGATGTGACATAAAGACACTAATGGCATAGTCTTACGTCTAGTCAAGTCGGAGATAAAATTTACCTTGATTTTTCGTTTATTTTCTTTTTTCTGAAAGCTCAGCTTAAAGCTCCTGTTTCTGAGAATTATTTTTTAAATGTCTTGTCAATCATGAATTTAGGTCTCACTGTTGAGAACTAGTCTCATTTAAATTCCTGCCACTGAATATTGTGAAATATTTTGCGCACAAAATTGATCGAGATTGAAGAATTCTACTAATAGCCCAACAAAGTTAGGTGAATTTTCGGTAGGTCTTAATTTATTAAAAAGGTACTTCATTATTGATCCAGGTGGTCTTTAACAGAATACATAAGATAAGATACCTTAAAATAAATTACTGCGTTTAAAACGACATAAGTTAACGAAGTAAAATAATATTTTGTTTCCAGCGACCCAACTCGGGGTCTCATGAAATATATGAGACGCAAAACAAAAAAAATGTTACAGTAATATTCTTTTACGACTGGTCATTAAACACTGACAGTGGCAGGACTTACATAGTTCTCTGTATATTAAGCAAAGTATTTGTTTGCGTGTACTGTGGAGAGTTTTTTTGGCTTCATTCCTAATTCTTTCGCCGTATGTACCGTCAGACAGGGTAGTCTAAGACCGTTTTCACATTATCCGATCCGATATCGGTGTCGGACGCCGATACGATATCGGAGTAAGTAAAATGTATGAAATGCTGTGCTCCGATATCCGATATCGGGCCGGACAATATGAAAGACAGGTACATATTTCATACATTTACCTTACCCCGATATCGTATCGGCGTCCGATATCGGATATCGGATCGGAATATGTGAAAACGGTCTAAAGGTACGTTTCCACTGAAGCGGAATAGAGAGGAGTGGACCGGGAATTGGCCAATCATATTGTTCGAATTTTTCACTCCGCATCAAAAGAAACAGTGTAACTAACTGAAGACTTTTAAGTAAACATATGAACACGCGACAAAATGGAGCCGAGTGGGCTATGGTGCCGAGGAGAGAGCACGAAGCGGATGGTTGCTTCTTGGCTTCTAGACAAGTTTTTATATGCTAAATAGCAATACAAACAAATAAAAATAATAGGAAGCCAAGTGTGCTCTAACGTCGACCACATCATCGTTTACCGTCAGGTGAGACCTGGGACAATGGCTTGACTTCCGAAAGGGAACATGCTCCTGGAACGCAAGTACAAAAAAGGAACATAAAAGTGTGATTTTATTTAGTAAAAGTCTGAAACACCCTTCCGCTCCGACTTAGATTGGAAAAAATAATTGGATGCTTTGCCACCTAAAACCATCAGGAAAGATAAAGGTCAAGCGAAGCTTGCCTATCAATAATAAGAAAAAAAATACAATTAGGAAGAAAACAAACAGAGAACACATTAAAAGTAGCCATAGACCCCAAACCAGGCACAGTCTGTATCTTGATGAAGGCCAGGCCCAGAATTAATTACAAGATTTGGCAGATTAATAGTTCTGTGTGACCCAGCACAATTTTACAATACAAAGAGCAGATACAAAAAGGAATTGAAGGGTAATAGAAAACAGAAATGATAAATATACAAACATTAAACATGTAATAGCAAATCTATTATATGAAAATCTTGTGTCACGGTGTTTATTATCGAACTCATGCCATTCGGGCTAAATAAACATATTTTCTTTATTTCTTTTCTTTCTTAGAGCGTTTCCGCATTATCCGATCCGATATCGGTATCGGACGCCGATACGATATCGGATCGGGTTAGTTAAATGTATGAAATATGTACCTGTCTTTCATATTGTCCGGCCCGATATCGGATATCGGAGCACGACATTTCATACATTTTACTTACCCCGATATCGTATCGGCGTCCGATACCGATATCGGATCGGATAATGTGAAAACGGTCTTACTCCTCCAAGTCGTCTCGACCGATTTTAATTACTTTTTTTTCTGTATTCCTTCTTACAAGGTATTTTTTGTTATGATTTTGATTTATGAACGACCGATTTCTTTGATAGTTAATTTATATGGCAGAACAACGTTTGCCGAGTTGCCTATATTAAAATTGAAATGATAACTAAGGCATAGTGTGCACGGACGCCTAACTTCATAGACGCGTACTCGTTATTATACGCTTAGTGTGCACCTGCATGAACCTTGCATAAAAAACTGCATATAACAAAAATTTGGCAGTAACCAAAAGAACAGCTGATAGGTAGCTTTTTTAATTAATTACTTACTTTCTTAATCATGAACCACTACGCGTAATACCCAATAAGAGTAAGTTATTAATTATTTTAATAGTTAATTAATCTTTTAAAAGAGATAATATTTACTTTTTATCCCAAAACTAATAGGCTCAATCGACTTGAGACGGAGTGGGTATCTTTAAGGGTTCGTAATTTGTTAAAGTCGAACGTAGAGTCGTCGTTGTTCGAACTTGACTTAAAGAGTCGGTATTTATCAAGGATAAAAGGCCATACACAGCTCAAACGACTCAACGGTTTACACTGAGGCACGCGAATATATATTATGGACGTAGGCTTAAAAAAACAGTTTCCAAATTCACCCCCTCAGGATTATTTTTATTTTTTAGAAAATTATATCCCTATTTCACGTAATATTAAATTTGCATGGAGAATTATATTTTCACACGGGCAAATTCGCTAACAGAAACTAGTAAAATATATTTAAAATAAAGTTTTACTCCATCGATGTAATAGAAGTCAATGTTTTTAACATACAACAGTAGCAAAAACCTATTGGCAACATAAACGAGCCGCATTTGCTCTAACTCCCTAACTCACGAATATAAAGTACAGTCAAGCATTTTTCAGCAGACACTCATTTGTCTGCGTTTTATCACCTGGACATTTATCTACGCACATTTGTACTTCTTGCTCACGGCCGGGTTCCGTCAACCGTCCAAGTTAATGTGGCAATTTTATCTAGCTGGCTTTGGGGAATTCAGATGGCATTTCTTCTTAACTGTCGTATTGATCATTGAGTTTGTCGTAACGAGTTTCTAGAATCTATGTAAAAAATTAAAATGTCTAACATTTTTTCCATGAAATTCTGACTTGAAGCTCTACTACCAGCTCTTAAAGCGATCCTTTTGACGATTTGAACTGAACTGTTAAAGGAATGGAGCTATGCATATAGGGTGTATAGCTCCATCCCTCTCTCTCGGTCGCAAGCCTAACATTTTAACACATCATGGAAGGCCGTTGCACAGTAGGCATTGATATACAATCAATGAGGCTATAGATATTTTGACACAGGAGTTGCATATGCACAAATACAAACGATTATTTATCTATATATTTTTGTACCTTTGTTTTTTGTTTAATAATTTTTTCTTGATTTTTATGCACCTACCATGATGTCTCTCCACCACCCCACCCTTGGTTGACTAAGAGAATGCCTAAAGCCTTTATACCTTTGTGCTGCATAAAGTTTTAATGAATAAATCAATCGAATCCAAAACCCAAAGCATAACCAACCATCCGATCAAGTTAACAATGTGCATTTGAAAAGTCTTCTGAAATAACTGAAAGTCTGTCTGAAAGCCAAAATGATCCTTTCCACTTTAGTACCGAGTGACGTAAACCGGTACCTAAAGCTATTTCATCCGTCAAACATGTTATGGATAAAAGAATTTTAGTTGGAACACCCTCCCTCCCGAATTTGTATACAATCCACTTATGCTGCTCCTAAGCTTTTAGGTAGCCTCTTACATTCAAAAGATTTATGTTACGAAAACGTTCAAGGTGAAAGAGAAATGTATTACCGGTATTAAGATATGGGAACCTTTGAAAAAGTAACGTTTGACGTATGATTTTGGAACTGTAGAGATATTTTTAAGAAGCACTAACATTTTTACTGTGTTGGTAATAGTTTGTTAAATGGTTTTTTTCACAAGTGTATTGAAAAGCATCGTATGTTCCACGTGAGTAATTAATGATTACCGTTCTTGGCTCTTTTAAAACTCTCGCCACGGTTTGGGTCTAAAAACCGCCTCGGCCGTAATCACCAACATTACACACTTGTAATTATGATAACCAATTAAACTTACTTTATTATTTCGCTAAACTGAATGTCATATCATTTTATTCCGAGAATCCCTAAACTAGTCAGATTCTGCGGTGATGGCAAACATACGAATTCCCCGAAATGAAATAGAGCATTATTAACCTTTTTGATATGTTCCGGGAAGATCTGCCTACACTACTCTAGAAAGGTTTCAATGCAATTTCAGTTGGCCACAGGCAGTGGAGTGGCCAACTTCTTGTATTCAGACACTGTTGCAATTTATATACCTGACACATTGTTGCTTTTCAACGGAAAACATATAAAAGCTGCATTCAGTTTTGCGACAGAATAAGTTTTGCGAGAAACGGTTGTAATATGATTTTCCTTACGCTATGAAAGCAGCCACGATACGCTAAATTTCCCCTAAAATGCTTATCGAACTTAATGTTTTGTTAACACTTAGTTTGTTACTTTGCTTTATAGACTTTAAAACATTTGAACTCTCTAGGAAACACCATTTTCATCCATTTTTAAACTGTCGAAAAAATTACGTATAAAAAAGTATTTGTAAAATAAATAACATCTACAACTAATCGGACTCCATATAACATACTATGGACCGTCAACATTTATGACAAGTAAAATGAATCAAATTGAGTATCTCTGGAATTAAACCGTAATTATTGCCATTAACATCAGCAAACAAATTAACGAAGAATTCTTGATGAAATGACTCTTCCTATCAATTATATCTTTCAATTTATTGAAGTCCATTTTAAACCCATTACACATTTAATAGGATAAGATGGCGTGGCTCTTGTAGGAGACTATTAAAAACAGATTTAAATATTTATATCCGCGTAATTGCTAATCGAGGCACATAACATTATCGCGACAGTTTAATGTCTTGTTGCTAATCTGTCCATCATTAATAGTGTAGTGTACTAGTTTAAATACATCGTTAGTATTGCATGTAGTAAATGCGAAAGTTGATCTCTCTTTGTATTCAGTACCTACTTCTAAACTAAATACTGAACTTGATGGGATAGGCAAAGTTAAACAAACAATTCATCACAAAAATGAAATTACGTAACTATTCACAGAAAAAGGCTATTAGGTATTGAAAAATACAATAAAACGAAAGCTTAAGAACGTTTAACGCGAAAGAACTTAAACACGGCTAAGTGGTCCGAGCCTTAAAAGCCGAGTCAAATATTAATAAAATATAACAATGGATATTTTGCCGCTTGTATTTTTAGCGCCGTATAAATTAAGTGAGCGTATAGTAACGGCTCTCATAGATCAATTTCAGTCTCCCACCTGTCAAAACTTTCCTCTAACAGAGTCTAGGCAGTTGTTTGCGGTGTTTCGTCTTAAATACTCGTACCTACTCTGGAAATTCCTACCTACTGTTAGGCCTATTGTACACACACGTTTTTTCGCCGTAAAGACTACGGTTATTTCGCCGTGCGTAGGCTTTGTTGTGAGTGCTGTATGGATCATGGGGGGGGGGCTTGTTGACATACACGGCGGTGCCACGGTACGGCAATGCCGCCGCGTTCGCGTGCCAGGGCGTGATTTTCATCAGCATTATATCGCAGTCCTTGCACACGGTATGTTTTATTAACCGTACAGCGTGTTAGTTGCACAGTTAATAAAAGGTACCGTGTACAATAGGCCTTAGACTTTAGAGTTTGCGAATGTTCTACGAAAATACTGACTTAACAATCACAATGAAATAACTTTACTTCTACCTAGAAGTAAAGTATTTCAGCAAATTTAAGCATTCTATTAACCTTAATAGAATGCTTAAATTTGTGTCTAATTATAGAAAGTTATACCTATAATTAGAAGGTACTGGTCGAGCTATTTTTAGATCGGGTGAAATGTTACTAGTTGATGTGGGGCCTCCCACATGTTTAAATGATCTAATTTTAGAAGTTCATTCAAGCCTAATGTTACTGGCAATGTATGAGTTTGACATGTCATTATGGTGTCTATTATTTCTAAAATAGTCGTAACTTCGCTACCCGTAAAAGCAAAACATTACAAACATAAATATTAAATTATTTTTAAAGACCACTTAGTGTTTTTATTAAAAATTCAACATTAAACTCATTAATATTTCCAAAAGACTTATTATTTCTTAAAAGGAGAATGTAAAGTATTAACCAGGTATTTATTTGTGGGTGGGTATTTCGAAGACTGGAAGTATCTACAATATCAGTATGAAATTTATCAAAATTCAGACATTTGTAAAAAGTCACAGTGGGTCAAGAGCCATTTGCACAAAATCCCATTCGCACCATATCCCATTTGGGAGCACCGGTCAAAAAAAGGAAACCATGGTAATATTTGAATCGATTATCTGTGACATAAAATGTCAGTTTCGATGTCAGTTAGCATCAATGTGACAACCGGCCATATTCAATTGAGTTACTCTATACTCAACGGTCGAACTGAACGGATTAAATCCAATTATTTCCACGCATGTATTTCATTCAAACGAAACTGGACTGATTCTTTACACGGGTTTCCCTCTTTTTTTTTTTCGTGACGCAATAGATTTTTTTTTATTGTTATAAACTAGAACTTCACTGCGATCCCACTTGATGGTAAGCAGTGATGCAATCGTGATGGTGAGGCGCACTAGTTTATTAAAAGCCTATTCACTCAAGTCTTGAAGACACCCAAATTATAATCGGACAGGAAAACCGCAGTAGGCAAATTCGTAAACTAATTCAAAATCGTTGACCAAAATAGTGCCGATCCACGCACCATGTCCGTGAACGGCTAACAGTTAAGACTGGTCATCTTTTTACAACCAGGGTTTATCTTAATCCCTATTCTGAATATTTTTTATACTGTTCTCTTATATTGAACAACAATATAATGTGACCTGATTTTTTTAAATATGTACATAACTCGATTTACAAGAGTGTTATGCACAAAGAAACTCCATAGTTTCTTGTTCTCCATTGAGATCTAGGTACATTTTGGATTGGGCAAATTGCTTCAAATTTCTGCCTACTCTTTGAAAATTCAAATACTTATAAATGGTTAAATTGAAATAAATTTTCCGAGTTAGAGTTTCAGTTGAAAATTTGTTTGAGTTTTCGACTGTTATGTACTTTACCTGAAAAGATCATTACGTCTTTTACAATTTCAAGCGGTTTATGATGGAGAGTATTGAATTAGAAACTTGCGGAGTGCTAACATTGAATGAGGGATTCTTGGCTTTGCTTGCAAGGTGATGAATGAAGAGGCACTTCATAATTGGGCTTTCAGTTAATTTTCATTTATGTTTAGTCTTGCTCAATAGCGAGACCAAACAAAATGGTTATGACGATGAAAATTACATGAAAAATTAAAATCATCCACTACTAAATCTGTGGTATTTGCAAAATTTTTCTTTTCAATTTATGCTCAAATCTTTATCGTTGATTATTCTAATTTTTATTGAACAATTTATTCAACATACTGACAGCAGAAATATGGGTATTGACAGGTATCTACTGCACGGGTCACTACTCTCTTAATAGGTGTCTCTTTTAAAATGATAAATGTTTTAAATTAAACACAAACACAAATAAATACATAATTGAAAAGCAGTTTGAATTTAGACATAAATATCTTGCTAAACGCATTATTTATGTTTATGCATCTATAACTAAAATTAATTACACCGCATTTAATTCGAACTCCAACGAAAAGAAAATCTGACGTGATAAATGTCCAACAGTTTTATATTTGTGTTGCTCTATTAATATTCTCGACATAAATCTGTCATCGATTGTTTCTTATCTATTGACAATCACTTAATCCAAGTATTGTAATATATCTTCGCTGGACATGCCCTGATTTATGGAAACAAATGTCCATTGTACTCCGTCGAGGATGGGGCTAGTTCAGAGCATTCTCAGCCGTCAAGCGTGAGTTTTATTCATCGATGTCAATTTTTCATTCTGCCCCGCAAGGATCAAGCGTATCTCATTCATCAAGGTCTTCGGAGAATCTCTCTAGAGGTGATTTTACTTATGTAAGCGGTTTTTCTTGTTCGGTTTTCTCCCGCAGGATTTTATTTGTGAATTCGTAATTTCGGATGAGAGAATAGTAACAGTGGGTTTTGTTGTTCGAAGCATGTGTTAAAGTTAGGCTCTGTAGCAGAATATATAAATTGACTCCAGTACTAGAGTCTGAATATTTATTGCCTTTGTTGGTTTTTCTGTTGCTGGCTGAAGACAATGCTTAATTTATCTACATAAACCAATAGCATAGGAACAATCAGACGACTTACATATTCGCAGAACTGTTAGCGTTGAAAGTTTCTGAATAATGTTAGCACTTTTTATTTATTTTAAAACATCCTCTACTTCCATTTTTAAACTTTTCCACGATTGAAGGCAAATTGCAGAAAGAAAATCCGCTAGCTAAAACAACGACAAAACGTAAGCGTTCAAATTTTTGTCTCCCTGCGAAGAAATTCTAGCATTTCATGTAATCCGTAGAGCAGGCACTTCGCCTCGCTGAGATTCGTCAGAACAGCACGAGTGCACATAAATTATTCCCAGCGACACGATCCACTGCTGGATAAATTGCACGCTTAAAAATGCTATCCCTCTTTAGTCACTTCATGAATTCGCTTCTGCCGACCCAGCTGGATTTTCCGTCTGACCCGCATAAACAAACTTCCAAATACTATCTTTACTTTATTCAACTGCAGATGATAGGAGGAAGAAAATACTTGGGTGTTCTATACAAATAATAATGTTACACGTGTTTTGGCTTATATGCGAAAAATGTGCGGTGATAGTTATAAATGATTCAACAAAATATTTATGAGCATGTACATGTTTTAGACGAAATCTTAATAAATTATACAATTGTCAAGAAAATTTTGATAAATGCGGCATTCAAACCAACAGTCCAAAAGAATGTATAAAAATTTGATGATTCTCGTGCGTGAGACTTATAAAATGTACATTTAGTACGGTACAATTCGGTGTATTATGAGTATTTTGTGTATGATACATACGCCTCCAGTCATGAATATTATAGCAGAAGAATATGTTTTCTTTAGGCTCTGAGCTCGTTTAAATTATGAACGTGATTCATTTATCTTTAGCGTAGGTACTGGCATTCAACGATGAGGAGTTTTATTTTTTGACGTTTTGTGTTTTCTGTTATTCCGATTCTGTTTCTTTCAAAGCTTTTTGTTCTCTTGAAGGCCGATCCTTTTGCAGATTAATTCCATGTCTTAACTAGATGGTATCGTGGATGACTGGTCTCTCATCCTGGCCCGCCTCCAAGCCCCTGACCTTGCCAAGATTGGCAGTTCATGCGTGCTCACGTATCCACTGTTTATGAAAACGATTTGCATACAAATGCCTTTGAAAGATCACACTATATAGATTGAGTACAATATGCTACACTACTATACAACGTTTATTTCGTTCTACTTCGATAGTCCTAGGATTATGTAGTTTGAAGCTAACAAACCCCGTTATCTTCTGACAAATTGCGGCTATGTTCGCCAACTTGACTGGAAAATTGTCATTTAGTGTCACAACGTTTTCTATTTCATGCTCCGTTACATTGTGTGATTGCTTTATGAGGAATACCTAATGTTCCGTTAGTTATATATTTCATATCTTAAGCATTTCTGTTATATTTCTAAGACCTAACCCAGATATGATGAGTTTGTCGAAATTCCTAGAAGTATTATGTAATTTCCTTTTGATTTTATAATTAAAATTAGCAGGAAGCCCCTGTCTGTGTAGGCCTACCTAATTGTGACCTTGAAGTAAATTAATTTTGTGATAATTAAACACCGTTATGGTTTCTTCGTTACTTGACACCCGTCCTCGTTATGTAATTAAACATGCCTTTGCTCGTGGTTTCTTAGCGTAACACTCTTTGAAAATTTTACGAAGATGTAAAACAACGGTGTTTCCTTTACAATCCTTTTAATGTTCTTTGTGATTCTCGTAATTTGCTTCTTGAACCGGATCAAAGTACAAAATCTACAGAGCAGTGGATATTTTGCAACACAACTCAGACCACTGGTATCTTTAGTTAAATTCTGCTGATAATCTTGAATGTTTAATGGCATGTTGAGGTAGGCACAATAAAGAAACATAAATTACCATAACAATATTGAAGCCCGAAGGTTACAGGAAGTTGCCTTTTACACTCCGCAGTAATATGTATTTATTTCCCAACGACAATATTCCAAGGAAAATTACACAGAGGAATGCTTACTACTTCAATATTTGTCCATTTTGTACGTTAAGTGTAGATTGGTGGCAGTTCCTATCGCTCCCCGAGGGGAAACTTGGGTAGGAATTTATCTATGCGTCGGCATTTTGATCAGGGTTTGACCCCTGTAATCTGACTACTTTTCAAAGTTCTTCTTGGACGGATTAGTGAGTTTTGTACATATATCACCCGCAGGCGTCTGCTGCTGAGACATTTGAGGCATAAGTACCCAGAGACAATGGGAGGTTACAGGCAGAAACTGAGGCCCGGAAAAGGGCTAAAATATTTGCTTCCTCAAGCCCTGACTTACAAAAACCAAGAAAGATCCGATAAAACAATTCTATTTGTTTAAAAAGCTCCCAAAAGAAACAACGTTTATTTAGGTAACCTAAAATGTTAGTTCTATTATTGGCGAAGTTGTTCTAAGTAGTTTGTAGACAATAGAAGCGGTGCGAATCGTGTAACTTTCAAAGGGGATAATGGAGCCTTTAGAAGAAAAGCCTAACATTAGCACTTTTACGCTAAGCCGGCCACGAATCTGTTACATGGTAGAATAAAAAGTTCTATCCTCTGGGCTTAAGAATTTCCGAGGTTTTAAGTCTAATGAAAAAGAAAACGAAGTGAAGAAACTACTGAAGCCTGCCTAAATTATAATGAAGTTTGAAATAGTTTTGAAATTGAAATAGTGCTAGATATAAATCCATCAAGAAATAAAGATTCATTTAGATCATTCTTCTGAATAAATTCTGATTGTAAGAGTGAATATGTCATACAAGATAAAAGATGAATATTGTGTCAGACACAAATAGAATTTACGATGAAAACGTATCAAAGGGCTTTTATTGCTGTGATGTTCAATATTAACACTGTCACAGTCAGTCGCTTCAAAGAATTTAGCATTCCTAAACGTCCAATTGGTACCTATTACTTTTACGATCCGTCCAAGATCAGAATCGTAAATGGAAACTTCGATCGCTGACGTTTTGTTTTGATGTCAAGTTTTGATTTCTGTGAACTTTTACTTGGACTAAAAACTCTCTCTAAAATAGTATATTACGTTTCCCACGAAGAAATAAAATCCTCTCTCGGGGAAACTCGTGTCCGAATTGAATTTCACGTATTCAATTTAAAGCTATTGAGTTGGCAAAAGCGTTTTTTTAATATTTTAACAAAATTTCATATTCGGTCATACTGCGCTAGGATAACCTCTAACTTTGGTGAGCTGATTATGCGGAAGAATTTTTGATCCCGTGCCAATTATTCCATAAGAAAATTAATACCACAGTTATATTTCAGCATCTAATTTGACAGAATTTCTAACACTGCATAATAATTTATTTAATATTGAGTTGACAGTTTCATTTGCTTGTCTGGCTGTCGAATTTATTAACATTAAAATTGAAATTTTGACTACCTCTCAAATTTAACGATACACGTGCAAAGTAGGTACTAGTCGGAATCAATATTAAATTACCGAATGTCTCAAGCAGTAATGGCGGACGGAATTGCTACACGAATGCCGCAATCTGTCTTAGTCACTACTTCGGTATCGCTAAACATTACATTCTCATTACGAACGGGCCAACCAGAATAATGCGATGTTTGGCGAAGATTGGCTGTTCAAGTTTTAGGATTTGTCAACATTGCCGTTGTTGGATTTAGTTTATTGCGTGAAGGAATTGGGAATCAAGTAATGGTTTTCCTGTTCCCGAAAATATCAACACAAATTCATGAATTTAATTCCAGACCGTAAGTTTAAACTTTATCCTGTAACAATTTCGCAAATCTAAATTTAAGACGAGAACGTTATCTCGCCGGCTATTAATATGCATATCAAGAATTTATGTTGCCAAAAGGTTTTATTGGTTCAATTTCGAATTTCGCCGACAGATTTATACCGGTCAGACGTTTGACAAACGGCCTTAAACTCCAAAATATTCGCTCAGCTTTACCGAAAGTGTGATATGTAAGCTCAATGGATGGTTTAAGCCCAATCTGGCTGGTTGACAGGCGTTGGTAATGAACGGTGGCTCGCAATATAACTCCTTTTTTGGCTTGGCTCCATACGTTGGAGTGTGGTTAAACAAATGTTCGTGTTTCCACCGTATTGTGGGCTTGCGGCATCGGTGCATCTAGTCATTCGAGTCGTAAATTCGGCGATACAAGGAATTCCTCAAATCACATTCTTCACTGGTGACAGATTTACGACGTTTGCTCGGATAAATTATTCGAAACTAGCGTTCGCGCGCATGTCGGCGCACGTGATGCCTTTCGCGTGATTTTGCCGATTGATGCTAAGATTAAACGATCTGTTGCCGCAGCCTCTGCATCTGGTCGATCAGGAGTGGGCTCATCTCACTCTAAATCATTTGGCATCAGTAGAGCTGTGTGTGTGTGGCTCTACTGATACCAAATGATTTCCGAGATATTTTAACACATATTTTACAACAGTGGTAACAGGTAACCACCTAAAACTACTCGTATAATAAAGGATTAAAAATTACTTAAATCCAGTTCTTATTTTTCGAAGTACTTAATGCTTTAAAAATTATAAATAATGTTCCATTTAAATCGTCGGTTTTGTATTAAAAATAATAACATGCATACATTCATGAATGGGAGTTATTTCCGTAATACGTCGAGTATGTTACAGAGGAAATTATACTATTGTGATTTCTAAGAGGCGCTTGCGCCTCGGAGGACGCTTGCGGTGTGCGGTCACCACCACGGCTCCGATTACGGCCCAGTTCCTATTATGTGACTTCACTAGAAGTAGCCCCATTGAGACGAGTAATAATAGTTCAATTAAAGACTTGCTCAATGAACATTCTCATCATGCCAATGTCACTATGAAACGAGCCATCTGCTTTAAGAAGAAGATGATTGAAGTTACAGTTATATTTTGTATTTCTTTGTTGCAGGATGAAAGGTTTAACCACGACATTGACCAACAGACGGGTTATAAAACGAGGTCACTTCTCTGCATGCCCATTAAGGACATTAATGGAGAGGTCATCGGCGTTGCTCAGGTATGTAGCCGGTTTAAATTATTTTCCATTAAATGTTCAATACACCGCTTTTGTAAACAAGATTTCTTTTATGCCATTAAACAAATAGATCGGGTTTTCTAAAGGAAAATTTCGGCCTGTTTACATTTGAAATGTTGTTTCAAAAACATCTGGCAAACGGCGAAATGAGAGCTCAGTGAAGAAGAAAAAGATGAAATCAAAAAAGTTTCCAACATAAGCGTATTAAGTTATAAATATTCCAAAGTGGAATTGAAATTGCTTGGTGAATGTTGGCAAACTTTGTATTATCTCGCGGCATCTGCCTGTTAACAATGCCCCCACAAAAAGTGAATTTGAACGTCACTTCCGAACAAATATTGATGAATGGGGGATGAAATTTTTTTAATCTAACATTTGCTTTGGCACATAAATTTTCTTTTTATTGACGAATGTCAAATATTGAAGTGTTTTTGTAACGTTTTACTTTTGTATTGGATCAAAGAATTTGTTTACTGTTTCGGAGCAAAAATCTGTCTCGAATTTTAGAAATGGGGTATTATTTTTTATCTTTACCGCAAAGCTAAAAAAACGCATGTATAATTTGGGAATATACATACATTTTAACAAATTACAGTTCACTTCTATTCATAGGTACCTATAGCATACCGTTTTAGTAAATGTAGTATTAAGAGGCCTGCGTACACCGCGCGCTATTTCGAGTTGAGACGAAATAAAATACGTTCTTGAGGTTGATGGAATCAATCCAGATAGTATAAACAATTCTTGGACACACTGACTGGAGTATAGTCATCATCCACACACTGACAGTTGCTTGCTGTGATAGCAATACAAATTATTGGAAATTTGGGAGATGTTCCGTAATACCAAAAATGATGAATGAAAAATTAATTTATTCCCAATATCGTTTCGATTATTTATAACTTGATAATAATATCTGTGTTCCTACGGAGAGATATTTTGAAATATTGTTGTTTATAATATAGAAAAAAAAAACAAATAAAAACATGACATTATCGCTGTGAAAATGTGCAAATTTAAAATCGCTTAAATTTCGTTTGGGGTAAGTTTTTCAAAAAAAAGACGATGTAGGAACCTAGATAAATATTGTCTGACTCCGAATAACATCATATTATGGTGTAAATATGCTTAAACTGCAAATGATTTTGGTATTACGTTTGTATGGATAATTCTAACGTCGCGCCCACCTTAAAAGCTTTTATTTCACTAATCACACCATATCTTCCAGGTTATAAACAAACAGAGCGACGGTCCCTTCACATCCTACGATGAGAAGGTCTTCTCATCCTACCTCCAGTTCTGCGGCATTGGCCTTCGGAACGCACAGCTTTACGAGAGATCCCAGTTGGAAGTCAAGAGGAATCAAGTTCTCTTAGACCTGGCCAGGATGGTGTTTGAAGAGCAAAGTACTATAGAACACATGGTGTTAAGGATACTTACGCATACACAGAGCCTCATTAGATGTCAGCGAGTACAGGTTAGTTCAATATGTTGAATATTACTGTGATTTACGTCCTTTTATAGCGAGAATCATCTGCAATACCTGACTTAAGCTAAGTTAAGAAAAACGTCTTCTTTTAAGTTATTATGTTATCACCAAAGACATCCAGTTCTTCAGTGCTTTCCCTAAAATTTGGCTGTCACCGTAAATCTCATCTTTATTTAATTAGCTTTATTGAGTTTGGTCTGTACCAACGGTATCATCCGTGCTGTAGAAATTCTTACTGTCTTTCACGTCTGTTTCTGCGATTTTGAGAACTACTGTCCATGTAAATCTTCCTCGTTTATTCGACTTGATTGAGTTTGGTTTGTATCATCTATGTTATAGTAAATCTTAATACCCTTCGCTCCATCTTTGAGTTCTTGTCCCTTAACTCCATCTTCCGAATCCGTTACTTCGTTAAAGTCGAAGTTTAGTTCCCTTGCACCCGCCCCAGGTAACGTACCAGATAACACATGGGAAAACTTCCAAATGTTGTTTATCTTGTTAGTCCGAATGGAAAGTTGGGAGAGGCATCTCGCCCTCCGAAAAAAAGTTGGTAATCCATGCGAACTCGGGCAAAGCGTGCCGGTGTGAGTTTCAGAGTTATTACAACTGACAGTTATTACAATTGACATGTTCGTTTTTTAGTATATCTTTATAAAGTGTGTATGTTCTACTGTCCACTTAAGTAGATATCACAATTACTTTAGCTTCTTTTAAAAGACTTCGTACACTTCATTGCTTCCACTAAACCCTCAAAGACATCATACCTTCGCATTTCAATTATGTACTTTAAAACGTATTGAATTTAATTATCCCTTCGAAGATAGCTTCCCCACCAATTTCTTAGTGGTATTTATGATTTCCATAGCGCTCCCTATTTTATGAAATCGAATTTCAATATCGAAATAAGTTTTGATAAATTGATTCATTTCATCAACGAACAATTTGGGCAGAATCACTTTTAATATCAAGTTCAATTTAATTCGAAATGCTTTGAGTCGTGAAAATTAATTTTGCTTGTTTTCCTAATGAAACATTTGGATCCAGGCGTTTTGTTTACCATTAGTGTTACAGCTAAATATTGTTAAAGTTCTTTCATATTGCGAAGATTATTTCTAACAAATACTTAGGCTTACTGTCTACGGCTGTGTAGCTTCATACTCTTATTCGTCACTATACGCTTGGTTTACGCTTGCGTAAAGCTTACATACAACTACAAAACTCTGTCGACCTAGCGGCAGCGTCATGACGTCGTGTCATTGCAGCTTCGTTTGTAGTGTTTCATAGTTTCGTATGCAAGCTACACGCAGGCGTGAGGCGTACACCAAGCGTATTATGACAAATACACGTCTATGAAACTAAAAGTCCGTGAACAGTAGGCTCTACTAATATTTGGGTTCTTAGTATCTACAGTGATTGAACTCTAAGCTTTAATTATAGAATTCCAACTACAAAGTTATCTATACCATACAAATATTCTTGGATGTTTATTCAACCGTGTTTACTCAAACAAAGTCTAGGTCTGACCGTTTTAATTGGAAATTTTGTTCAAATATCACAATAATATATTGTATGGATAGAAATTAATCCTCTTTCGGGTCCAGTGAATTGAGCAGCTTTGTGAATAAACGGCAAAAAGGGGTGAAAGGTGTTAAATTTACATCAGACTAATTATCATTCATATCTTTTGTTTATTATTCACCGGTTGGTCGAATATTCCGAAGTTTATTAGTTAATGGATTACGATTTGAAATTTGAATGATGAGGGAACAATACCCGTAATGGAATAGCTACAGACTCAATTTTTGAAACGGTTATTCAAATTGTACTGTTTTCATGTGAATATTAATACTTAAGTTTATTTGTTTTATTATTTATGTACACAAGTAGAAACAGAATAAGATAAGATAATAAAAGAAGATGTAATGCTGTACCTACTTCTTAAAGGTCCCGTACCGAAAGGGTAAAAACCGAGCCTTATTGCTATGACTTCGCTTTACTGAAGCTAGACCGTTTAAAATTTTCACTGAGGTTGTATTTCTGTTACTGCTATGACAACAAATACTAATAAAAACAGATATTAAAATGGGGCTCCCATTCAACAAACGTTTTTTTGCTGTTTTTGATACGAACGTTAGGAAACACTACGTGCGCGAGTCCGACTCGCACTTGACCGGTTTTCTTTCTTTTCCATTTATCCAAGAACAAAGTATAACAAAACCAAGAGCACTAGCAATCTTGACTATCTTTAACCTAAGACGTTTCTACGAAGCTAGATTCAAGAGATACCCTGGTATTCCTCCAACTGTCCGACCAAGATTCTACGAACAAATAAAATACTTAACTTTATTCCTTTATCCCTATTTACATTTCTAGAAAAAACGTTAACAGCTTTTTAAGTATAATGTACAATTTTGTGTCGGACAGATTAAATTGCTTTTAGATCAGCGACGTTTATCATATCAAAACCATATTGTAGGTAAAAGCTGTAATAATTTCTTAGTTATTTATAGACTGGCTAGCAATTATTAATGCTTCGTCGTCTGCGGTAATAAGAGAATCCTTATCCCAGGCTTAGGAAAATTATAATTATAATAATAAATTGTACCAATAGTCGTGTCAGGGAATGGCTTAGCCAAAAACTTAGGAGGCTTGCGTCAGATGGCTGGATCAAGGCCTTGATTCAGAACTGGGATACTGTTTTTTTATATTTTTAAATGTTTTTGTATATTTTATTGTAATATATAAAAACATAATTTGGAACATGTATTTACAGTGAATAAAGATTGTACTGCCTGACTTCTAGGTCTACGTTATGATGACGTTTTAGTCGTCTCACATACTGATTCATGGTGAGCTGTTGGGCAAGTTCGTTAGGGTGATTGATTAGTCTAGTTAGTTCGTTGTATTTAGCTGCTTACTTGCAATTGTTCTGAGATTCTTGTTCTGCTGGGGAAGGAACACATTTTCTGATTGAAGAGAAAATTTCAGCAGCAGTTATAGATACAAACAACAATTTAAACTCAGACCTCTAAATGGTGAAACTTATGTCTAAGAACAACTGTCGTTATCACCAACAAAGTTATCGATAGGCTTACGTTCAATAGTAAAGGCATTGCCATCTGCTTCCAAGGACTATAATCCAAGGATTACGAGCGTTACGGTTAATAAACTGTACCTAATAAGGCCTACAAGATATTTGATATGAAACTATGACTAATCAATATTACATACTGGGAAACTCAATCATAACTAACTCAATATCAATTGTTCTAAGACTATTGTCTTTGTTTAGTAAATCAATTTACTGTATCAAAGGAGGCTTTGCTATTGTTATCAAGTAGGGAGTGAACACGGCTCGTAATGTTATCAATTCATGATGAACAATGTGCTGTTATGTTCACATTGTGACGTAACAGGATAATTGTTATATGGACCTTTAATACGTCGCCATTTCTTAAGTGGTCTGGTTCCGTAAGGACGCTGCTGGCCGTTCTTGAGGAGATGGGTTGGATCGAGTGACACATTTGTCCCTTTCGTACGCAAAATAAGCACTTTAGTTGTGGAGTTGTGGACACCAGCCCGACGTAATACATAAAGTGCTATTAAGTGCTATGGTCCCAATAATTATATTTAAGAAAAGAGAGTGAGTGATAGCGTGACGAGTTACAGGACAGAATGGAAGAAGAAAACGTTTCGCCGACCCCAAATAAAACGGGACAAGGGCAGGGAGATGATGTGACGGTCCCAATAATTATCGGTCCTTTTGGTTGGTACGACCACGTTCTTCTATTGTTTTACTTTTTGATGAATTACACTAATATTATAGAGGCGAAGTTTGCGAGTATGTTTGTTACTTCTTTACGCTCGAACTTTTACACACGGGTTGGCCATATCCAGGAACAGGCCCGCCGCTAGCTGTTTGGGCGCCCGCGTGCAACACCGTTAAGGCGCCCCTGTTTTTTTTTTTTGGGTAAATTACCAATGACTTGTCCCGCTCTAGGGCGTAGGGCGGAACGGGAAGGCGTGTAAGACTTTGTACTGACAAAAGCCACACGAATGTTCCTTCTTGCCATTCCAAGATAGGCTTTGCTAGGTTACTACAGTTATGTTGATATGATATCTCTTTGAGGCGTTCCTGAAACACTATGCGGCGTCAGACTCGGTCGACTGGACGGTCTGACCTTTGCTCGTCGTCTTCAGTGGCTGGAATTCGATTTCGAGGGGATCGGCGGCTGGAGCGTGAGGATGTCTGTCCCTTACGCGGTCGCCTCCTTCGGTAGCGTTTTTACTTCGCAGAAGGAGACGACCACCTCCACCGGGTCAACTGAGCGATCCACACGAGTCACCATTGTATGGATCACTCAATAGCGGGCGTTTCTTCCTCGCAAATCAGGCGCAGGGATCTTCCGTCCTTACCATATCCGGTAAATATCTGCGTCATGAAAAAGATGAGAACGCTGTGACGTCTGTCTAGCCACTCCTTAAAGAGGGTAATTACTGCCATAATGATGGCGTGCCAACCACTGGGTTGCGTCAGTAGCTGTCATCGTTCCACCATGAGATTCCGTCGGAACTCCGTTTGCATGCCGCGACTTGTCGCGGCAGCGTAGTGTCGCCCCGGCGTTGCATCACCACGCATAAAATGTGCATGCGTGCAAGGATGTGCTCTCCAGATCCCATGGTGGCAGGTCAGCAAGGAGTCCCGCCGCTTCGCGGGAGACCGTGCGGTCGCACCATCTGGATGGCCATGACCCTCTGGCAAATGTTTAGCTTGGTCGCCGGTCGCTTACGCAGCGACGGCGCCCACTCTGGCGCCCCGTGAAAGGCCATGGACTGAACGATCCCCACGTAGTTGGGCTGGAGCCACGATAGGACAGCCCCAATCCGTTCCAGTCTGGGCCCCAGACTTCGAAAATGCTCCTCGGTTTAGTTGTGTTTTATATTTTAGTAATGCGAAGCTTCAAACATTTATGTTTATTTCACGACATAACCGCTGACTTAATTAAACTTTTCGAGTTAAGGGGCACCGTAGTCGCTTGTTCAAGTGGTGTTGGGTTTCGTGCGCCAAAGGTACACATATAATGATAATGAATCATCTGACACGTAGGTAAACATACATTTGAGACCTCATCACATCAGTTCCTTAGACATCAAGCCAGTGTATAATAAAAATATATGCCAGCATATTATGACACTTTTTAATTTTTGGCGCCCCCTTGATGACGGCGCCCGCGTGCGCCGCACGCTCTGCACGCCCGCACGCGGCGGCCCTGTCCAGGAATAGTACGTGTGTTATCCCGAGCGTCTTTCCCTTGGGACAATTTTCCACTTTCACGCGGATGTGTCATACGTACGTATGCACTTCGCAATGTCATTAGAAAAAGGTAATTTTACAAGCAAAGGTATTTTGTAAGGTTGTAATTCATCCAATGCCTTCCCTGTCACTTGTTATGTTTCTTAATTCTTTCATTTTAAGTATTTTCAATTTGAGCTGTTTAAGTTGCAAAGTTAAAAAAAAATAGTTTGTCTTCTGTAACGTGTTGAATGGATATGAAAGTATTAACACAGGACCCTAGTTATTCCATTTCCTTTTTGTTGTACATTAAAATTATTTTATGATATATTTATGAGTACATAAACTTGTCTATTCCCGTTGTTCATAGAATTTCATTGTTATCCATTAGCGTTTACACCTCATACTATTGTTAGATAAAGTAAAACATGTAAATGAGTACCCTCGCTGAAAGTTTAGTGGTTCTAAACCCAAAAAAGGGATCGTTCCCATCAAAATGAATAATAAACTTAGTTCTATGGTTTGGGGAAGTAAAATAAAAATGTTTTACATTCCTATTTTATTATTTTAGCCTCTACAATAAGGTTTATAAAATTACGATCATGAAAATAGAGCACCTATTTTCATGATCGTAATTTACATTTTTGTGAACAGTTTACGCGATGATTTAACATTACAATACTTTAGTTCATTCAAATTCAAAACGTGTACAAATATTTATAGCCAAGTCCTTACCTCGTTATTTTTTTAATGAAAAAAGCATAATTATGTCAGTAACACAATGTTATGATATTTATACGAGCATTATTCATTGTATCGTTGACGGGTCGACCGGCACAGCCAACCTTGACCAAGGCTACACAAAGGGCTCGGAACTTCGGAATAATTCATGAAGTTGATATTATTTTAATATCCAAACAATTTATATGGCAACAATACTTGCCAGGCTTTGAAGTACAGGCGGCCGCTAAGTTTAGTCCGTCGAGGTTTTTGAAAAAAGAATATTAATTTGTTATTTGAATTGTATTTTTTAATATTCAAACAATTTGTATGGCAACAATACTGGCCAGGCTTTGAAGTACAGTCGCCAACCATGTTTAGTCGAGCGAGGTTTTTGAAAAAAGAATACATTTGTGATTTGAATTGTATTTTTTAAATATCCAAACAATTTATTTAGCAACAATAGTTGCCAGTCTTTGAAGCACAGACTGTAACCGAGTTTAGTCGATCGAGATTTTTGAAAAAGGAATATTTTATTCATTTGTATTTCGAATTGTATTTTTTTGCAAGGTCTTGTTCACTTTGGATTCTATTCAGATAACATTACGATAGGTTACTTAGAACTGTTTTATTGCCTACTGGTATTGTAAGTTTGTAAGGCTGCGGCCATCAATTGTTGTTTTATGATCGATATGTAAATGCTTAAGGTCATACAACTACATACATGTTGTCATGGGTATTTGTGACGTAATAGTGTGTAGATAGCAAGGTTTTATTGCAACTGTTGGAGTAGGAAAAGGCTCAGACAAAAGACTATTCGCTCATATCCCGCGGATATTATTATTATGAGGAACATAGTTTATTCTTTTCCTATTGGAAGACGGAAACCGTCTGCAAAGCAATCACGGAAACATGTTTCGAATGAGAATTATAAATGTTAGGTTTGTTTTCAAAAATATATTCTTGACTAGCTTCTACTTTTCGCCCACATGAATGTAGGTTTCTCTATACAAACTTTGAACCTCCGTTTGTTCCCCATAGAGAGCGAATTTTGGAACATCCTCTCTTAGTGCCAAATACGTCATAAAAGGATCCTTTGTGAAAATTTCACGCTCGCAGTGTCAGTAGTTTTGGTTGTGCGTTGACATGTCAGTCAATTTGTTCTTTTATGTATATAGCTTAGTAGGTTCTTACTTGAAACCTGTAAATAAATACAAATACTAAGGGCCTGTTTCACAATGTCCGAGTAGGCACTACTCACTGAATAAATTAAAAAATGGAACAGAATTTGTATGAAATTATCTGCCAAGTAAGATACTCGAAACTTAATCATAGGTGGTGAAACAGGCCTTAAATGTAATTGTCAGTTTAATTTCCTTTCCGTGAAAAGTATTTCGTTTCGACTGTACTCAGTACTAGACGTTTACTGACGGCTGCAGTAATGACGAAAATTGTTCCGACCGTATTAAATCGTAGAAAACTGCTGTTATATCAATTTAGTGTGGTAGATTTATGCACGGACACCATAACTCTTCCGCCTGTCTGTCGCCATCACTAAACTGTGCGCATTGCTTGGAGTACGAATGTGATATAGAGTACTAGATAATCTTGGTAAGATTTAATTTTATAAAATCGTCGAACATTAAAATTTGTGATAATCCGAGAAAAATAGCATTTTTCCCAGAATTTTTAAAAATTGATACTTGACGCTGAATACCAATTGAATTCATATATACTTAATTACGCTAATTACATGATTTTTATATCTGAGCTGATAATGCTTAATTAATTATTATTTATTTTTAGTACTTTGAAAAAGAAACAAAAACGAAATGGTGAATAGATATATTTTGAGTCGGTTTTTTTAAAATACATACAATGTGGGGATAACAATACGACTATAAATGAAAACACTGACTATACTCATCATTACGAATAACTTTTAGTATGGGAACAACCCTGAAATCGTGAAAAAATTTTCAGGTGTCCCTTACATTTATGTTTGCATAAGTCGACAAAATGTACAGGACAGCTGAAATTTTTTTCACGATTTCAGGGTTGGTCCCATACTAAAAGTTATTCATAATGATAAGTATAGTCGGTGTTTTCATTTATAGTCATTGTCATCCCCACATTGTATATGAATTTGATTTTGTTTATAAAAATCATTATTTCAGTCCTTCAGTGACCTTTTAAAACTGAACATCCTACAGTGTACAGTAAATTGAATATTTCTGCTAAACATTGCAAGGCAATTATACAATGTGAACATTTATGAAACTAATAAAAATTGCAACCAATGAGATATCAAAATAAGTTTTCTATTTCATATTCGTGACTCTAATGACAAGGTGCAAATGCACTTTGAAAACCAGTATCTACAGCTGATCTTATTACTACGCCGAGCTGTACATAATGGTAGCTATCTAATGATGATTGAAACGTCGCCGCTAGGTGGCGCCAGGCACTATCGCGGTCATCTACGCGAACGGTGGAATACTAATTGAGAGTTTTCGCAGATTAACATCTTGTTCTTCATGATTACTCACTGCGAATATGTAATTGGAATAAAAGAAAATCAACCGGCAAAAATAGCCCAACGGTACAGTTTTATAATATAAGTATAAATTGTCTAGTGTTCAAATTAATAACAAAGAATTAGCTCAAAAATAGTTTTTCAACCAGCAAGAATATCCCAACGGCTGATATATTACATGGCCGTTTTCAGTAATTCTACTAATTTTGTATATTAAGTTGGTACCAATTTAGTTGATTTTGGGCATAAGTGTTAATTTTTATTATTTTCCAAATATTTATTTAAAAAAACTGAAATAAGTGCAGAATTATAGAAAAATGATTCCTTACTAAAACAAGAATCATTTTAGTATAATTACAACAACATATATTTTTAGTTTATCAATCTTTTTTTAAGATTGTCACCCTGCTAAGGTGTGAGTGTGTGACCTGGCGAGTGTGAGGCCGTGATTTCTATCCACCTGTTGCGTTACCGACGCAAACAAAAGCACTTTTCTAGCACAAGTATTATTTAACTTAGCTAATTTACTTCACCTTTTTGCAATTCGATTTATGTGATATGCCTGATTTTTGTTTCTCGTATCTTTTAAAAATGTAATTTTTACAAAATTCAAATCTGTAAAAAAATACTAACTTGATTTTTACCGCCTTCCAATTTTTTGTCCTTATGTCTTAAAAATATATTTTTTGCAAAAATCAAATGTCTAAAAATGTCTACTTTTCCATACCATCCACAAGAACAAGTTAAGCGAACAAAAATGTACTATAATTTACCTACTAAACATAACAAAAATCAGACTTAAATCTATTTATTTTAAATATTACAAAACTTTATTCAACTTAAAATGGTTGTGGTATATAAGAGGGACTTAACTCGATGGCTGCAGTCATCCCCTGTGCAACGCAGTGATAAAATTTTACAGCGTGCTGGCCGGACCACTATTCGCAAGTCACGCTATTACCAACAGCATAATCCCCTGAAATCTCCACCAGGCTACTTGGAGCCAAGAGCTTTCATAACCAATATCATTTTAGTGTAGACTGGTCTACCGAAATCCTAACTAAAACATAAGTGTACTACTTTTATTCAATTGGTTACATACTATTTACCCCAGTTAATGGGTTGTGGAGGTCTGGTAGGCAGCCGCTCCTCGTAAAATACTGGTATTCAGCTAAATCCGGCTTGACTGGAAGCTGACCCCAATATAGTTGGGAAAAGGCTAGGCAGATGATGGTTACATACTATTTACAGTAGTATTTAAAACAGAACTATTATGATATATCTACTCATCATCATTATCATTTTAGTCGAAAGACGTCCACTGTTAGACATAGGCCTCCCTGAAGTGTTCGCCACAATGACCTGTGTTTCTGGCATCTTCCATCGTATTCCCGCCACCCTTATTAGGTCATCAGGCCTCTCAAAAGGTTGTAAGAGGCCCACCAATGCCTATGTATACTCTAAAATACAACAATAATAAAACCCTTTACTAACTAAAAACACTCTAAAATATGGCGTCGAAAAACTCTTCATCCCACTGCGTCGAATGTTTGTGAACCGATCGTCATAAAATTTTGGATATAAAAATACTGCTACAATAACTTGTGTCGGTCACAATTGCATTAGTTAGCAAGTTGACCGTTGCGTGTCTATCAAACTATGCATTAAATTACATTTTTCGAAATTTTACTACATTGTGTAACTAATGCACAAGCATGAGCTAGTATTTTATAAAAATCTATGCAATACATAAAACTATTGTGACGAAAATTTCAAAACGTTTGACATAAAATAAGAATTCAGAATAATTATTTCAAATCTAAGTACCTAGCTGTACTTACATATATATTTTAGCACTTGACTGTACACCAATAAAAACATAGAAGTAAAGTAACTCGATCGGATATCATTCAAGGTTTAAGCCTAAATAAAGGGTTTATGTCCCAATATCATTGTTTGCAGATTATACGACAGCAAAAAAGTACAAATTTTATGGAGCTCTGTTTACTAAAGCATTATTTTATCTCTCTTTTAGAAAGGATTAATTTTCCTTTAAAATAACGTGGTTTTTTTACACAGCTTTTCCTTTTTAAATATTTTTATGTTGGTAACCCATAGCGATACACCAGCGCTGGTGCCGCCCAGCAAATGCTAAGGTAGTCACCCTTTCGGTGCGGGCAAGCTTGGCGCGTTCTGTACTTTTGTTTTTCTTTACTTTGTGATTGTAACCGTTGTGCTGTGTCTGTCCCGAATTTAAAAAAGTATTTCTATTCTATACAACAACAACAGATATTAACAGGTTTCCCTATCTAACTGGGATAATTATATAACATGTGAATGGACTAACAATATTCCAAAAATGCTTGAGAACTTGCTTGAAGTGAATTCTGGAATAGAGATTAGAAAATGTAGTTTATAAAATAGATTCTAGAATCTATATATTTTGCCAATATTCCCCATTGTAGTCTAAAGAATATTACCTCTGGCAAGTACCTACACTGCAGTGCATATAAGCAAGAACAGCGCAGTGCCGCATAGTACTAAAGTCAAGTGATGTAGTGTTTATTAAATTTTGACCGCATTGCCTCGGATACAAGACAAAAACATTTAATAATTCTTGCTGATATTAATTTTCTGGACGGTCGTTACATGAAGATAAAGCACTCCATTTTTTTTTTGTAAATAGGTACTTACAGTATACCGTTTATTTTTAAGAGATGAAATTTTTACCCCTAAAAAAAAGAGTGTAGTTTTTATAAGACAGCCTAGCTTTAGCCTACAGCTTCGCACATAAAATATAGCCTATGTCACTCAGGAATACAGCAGCTTTCTATTGGAGAAAAAAATTTTAGCAATCGGACCAGTACTTCCACAGATTACCTCATACAAACAAAAAACAAACTTAACCTCTTTATTATATTAGTGTAGATGACAAATAACTACTCACATCAATTCTCCCACGATCTCGATGCTTGTCACCATTTTCCATTACTCTCATATCTATTTATTTGCAGTTGGTATTATATGTCACATCCCGTAATTGTTCAGAATCACAGTTCAGAAGCGTATAATAATACTTTTGATTACTTATATAAAGTACTAGCTTTTGCCCGCGGCTTCGCCCGCGTGGAAGTTGGATAACCAAGTAAATTCAGAAAAAATAATAATATCGTAAGTGGGTCGCAAAAATTATAGCCTATAGAACTCAGGAAGAAAGCAGCTTTCTATCAATACCTACATTTTTGTGTCTGACCAGGATCTTTAGAGATTACCCCCTTCAAACAAAAAAATAAACTTTACCTCTTTATTATATTTAGTATACATGTTCAAAAACTAGAACAAAAATGTATTTTTTTTAATTATTATCTGTTAGTACTACGGGCTAATCTCCGAAATGTCTGGACCGATATTGACGAGACTGACAGATGTTACAAGAAATATTGCGTGTTACCATGGGAACGGGATTTCAAATTACGAACTAAATCTGCGAACTTACACACAGTCACGGTAACAGTTAGTCGAGAATAAAAATTTGACTTTAGAAATAGGTGACCCTATTTTATTGTCCTCGAGTTTTTAGTACTAATGTTCAAAAGCTAGAATACTGTGGTTTTACTATGACCATAACTGTCAATTAACGTTGCCAGTCCTAGTTCCAAATGTTGAATTTTACGTCCACCACAATAATTGTGTGGACACTTACTTTTGTTAACGGCAAATTAAGTTTTTATTGCGCACTAACATGGAATTGGAACCCTTATTTTAAGTTTTATTGTAATGTGGGACATAATAAACTATAAGTATAATTTTTAAGCGTGAAATGAAACGACATGACTACCTAATGCGTACTGGATGCGTGGTGGATTTAGGCCCTTTCGTAAAAATAACATGCAACGAGCACATTATAAAGGTTATTACTGTTTTAAGTTTTAGTAGCAGACTCGTAAAACAGTACAATGCCATTTGGTCACAATTTAAAAATGTTTTTTTTGTTTGTGCGGAATTCTAATTCCTTTTCTAAAACAAAAGTTACCTAAGTTAGTCCTTGTGACATTAGCTAGCTGCCACTGAAAGTCCCGTTAAAACCAGCAGTTTTAGAGATTAGCCCGAACAAAGACACACATAGAAAAAAAAATTAAATATTCATAATTTGTTATAGGTGTCAAATATAGTTGCATAATTGTATTATTATATACATTTAGTAAAAAACGCTACATGTTATAGGTGTCAAATATAGTTGCATAATTATATTATTATTATACATTTAGTAGAAACGCTACATTGATATTATAAACAGAAATTTTAATCTTATTTATACTTACATTTGTTTAGATGATTTACAAGGTTTTTTACTCCGGTCTGTTAATGAACGTAATATGGAATGAAATTAATCAATGGTTGAGAAAGTTGAATCTAAAACTTTATAGCACACAAGAAAACTGGTACAAAAAAGAGACGCGACATTGAAACAAGAAATTATTACTTAGAATTATTGTCTGCGTGGTCTGCAATGTTGACTATAAAATTAATAGAATTATTCATATGTACATGACATTCGCGGTCACGAGATTCAACGTCATAAAAAATGTTTTACATAAAGTAGTAAAGTATATCTATCCATAACTTCATACAAAACAAAATACTAATGTATTTACGTAAACGGATTTGGCACTTATCCCTTGAACGCACATTTACATGGGGACAGTTTCTCGCTTCGACGCAATTTGAGGAAGGACTACGCACAAAAATATTCCTGTTACTAGTAAGTTGTTATTCATATTTAATAAATTGTTTAATTTTCTTGTACGATAAGGGAAAAAATGAAATAGAAAACGTACTCGTATTGTTTGACGGTTCGAGAAAACCTATTTATTGACAAGTCTTCGGTCTGAAATCTTGCTAGAACTTCTGCAATTTGAGTTAAATATCACATTTGGTTATCCGTTAAACGTACTTTTCAAATCAATATCACAATAAGTCATATTACGGAATTAATCACGATAAACCGCTACATCATTGAACAATATTATTAATTGTTTAAAAATTTTTTTTGCTGATTTGAAATTATTCCAATAAGGTCTCGTATCAACCAATTGTCGTAGACAGCACGACGAGCTTCTCATTCTTGCTTGAAACAGATAATAATCACTTGGCAACTTTCGTTTACACGTTTCGTTTGGAAAAATCGCTTCTCTCAACGGGCAAGAAATTCTCATCGTGTAAATGAGACAACACTGTTTTGGCTGTCAGTCGATTTAGGCATACTCTGTGTATTATTGAACAATGTATCAGTGTATTGGACAGACGCCAGCGTTTCCTAACTTGGCGAGATGTGGCGCATTATCGTAAAAAAATATATAATACATTAAGGCTTGAAGGCCCTTACTCCCGTTGAATGCCGTAAAACTGATATTCGAAAGCCTGATAGAATTTGATTTGAAAAAATGTTTATTATAGATTTATGTACAACATTTTTAACAGATGATTTTTTCATACGACGAATAAAAACTCAATTTTTTTGCTTACTTTGCCTTGGTAACTAGGTACTCATTCCAAAAGGCTTTGATGTTTAAAAATATTTATTATACAAAAAAATTGGTGATTAGCTTTTCAAAGAAAAGGTTCAATGTTACGATTGCTGTTTAAAAGCACAGTGGGACTCTATGCAGGCGTCTATGTTCGTATACAATCTTTGATGTATAGTGGTAGCTCGCAAAATGGACTGAAAAATAAACGTTTATCGAAATAAACGCACATCCTGAAAATATTACGTCAAGAATCGGCTACTGAATTGATTTCAGAATTTCAGCTATTTTAATGAAGCTATTTTTTTATCCAAACACAATTGTTGTATATTTTAGGATAAAAAACATGATAAATCTTGATTGCTTTACTAAAGTATTTGTGTGTGCGTGCGTAGATATTACTGCCGCTGCTCTTAAGTCCATTACCATATTATTTGCCTACAACTAGGATAATTAATTTCTTGAAAAAAATCCTACCTAAGTGCATTTCAATAAAGTTTCAGTAGTTTTAGTGAATATTATCAACGTAACTTAATTTTCTAATTAGGTTACTGTGTACCCGTTTACACCCCGATGTGCATTATTTCAGTTACTCGTTATATTGGTAGGTAGTGCGTTTAGCTTACGCTCTACTCAGACGCTCAAGGTTATTAGCAGGAATTGTTGGTTTAACAAACTAAGTTTTCCCGAACTCTGAACTCCTTTCTGGTACTTAATTAAAGGAAATTGGAGATGACGTTTAAAAATTATCTTTGCCTTTGTTAAAGTTCGTCAAAGCTAAACTAAAAGGTTTAAAAGAAAACCCTTTAATTTAGACGCTTCGGAAGTTCGCCACCGTTTTTCCCGTTTGAAAATGCTCTAGCACATAGTTAGATTACAGGGTGAGAGAAGCATAATGGAATGTCGTTTATCACTCCCACACTGCGTCGAATGCTGCTTCGGAACGAATACTCGCGTATGAGCAAAGGTACCTAGGTACGTTGTAGCCAAAGCACTTTACCTCGGCTATGACACCCCTATTTAGAGTGCCTGAATGCTAAACGTACACGCTTTACCGTCTCTGTTTGTACGCAAAAGAGCTCATGAATAGAAAAGCAAAGGTTTCTAAGATCATCTACATTACCTTCTATCTATATATATAAAAATGAAACCCATTTTTCGTTGTCACGACATAACATGAAAACGGCTTGACCGATATGGCTGTTTTTTTTTAAATGTTTCTTGAAGTTCAGCGATGGTTCTTACGGAGAGAAAAATTCTAAAAAAAAAAAGTTAGGTAAATTAGGGTAGTGTAGGGTAGTGTAGGGTGGTGTAGGGTAGTGTAGGGTAGTGTAGGGTAGTGTAGGGTAGTGTAGGGTAGTGTAGGGTAGTGTAGGTTAGTGTAGTGTAGGGTAGTGTAGGGTAGTGTAGGGTAGTGTAGGGTAGGTAGGGTAGTGTAGGGTAGTGTAGGGTAGTGTAGGGTAGTGTAGGGTAGTGTAGGGTAGTGTAGGGTAGTGTAGGGTAGTGTAGTGTAGGGTAGTGTAGGGAAGGTAGGGTAGGGTAGTGTAGGATATGTAGGGTAGTCATTTGACCGAGCGAATCCGCGGGTAAAAGCTAGTGATAACATAAAACGTAAACCTATAGGGAAAATGAAACCTTTCACGTAATAAGCGAAAAACGTTACCCATGAAAAACTTAGGTAGTTACAACCTTGTTACATTTATTTTCTTGTTGTAGTAGAAATATTTTTCTTTATCGAAAATTTTACGCTATACAAAGAACACCCCGAAATAATCACGCGTTCTACCCAAGTGTCTTATAAAAACTGATGGATTGATATCATCACTCAAATAATGAGATAGCCTCGAGTGCCTTGAAATATTAGAAAAAATATGTCTGCCAACTTTCAGTTTTATTGGGAAAGATGAATTTTATTTTTCAATATATGGATGTAAAGAAAAAGTTGTACCCACAGGATTAGAAGTGTACTAAAGGCTTATGGGACCGATAGATGGATTCGGCTTTCATGTTTGCCAATTACGTTTTCAGTGATAAAATGTATTGACAAAAGCTCTTATCATTTTTATTTTGAGCCAACTAATGGCCGGTGTCGGATGGGATTATTTTTAATGCAGGTTAAAATCCATCCGTGTCATTATCAGACCACTAGCCTCGTACGACGATGCGCCACCGGTACATGGTGAACAACCTAGCCAAACACACAAAACGTTTTAGGAACATTCGTCTTGCGTACAGCTAAGGAGTGGAATTACCTACCGATGTCTGTTTCCCGATAGCTACAACCTTGGATCTTTAAGTCACGATTGAATAGATTACTTTTAGGCAAGCATTCCCCATTGTCGAACATATCGTCACTTTCCATCAAGTGAGATATTGATTAAGCACTGGCTTTTAAATAATAAAAAAAAATCCAGTACTCATGCTAACACAACATAAAAGCATTTATTATCAACTGGTGAAATTATTTTTTTGTCGTTTTTATCATTTATTTGACTTCAAACAGCTGTTGACCGGAACAACGATAAGGTAACAAAAATGTTATCGCACACTAACATTCGAAACACACGCCGTTTTGTGCGAAATTGCCTTTAGAATAAATAAAGTTACAGCCGAGTCGGGTCGGGCCACAGGATCAAGATAAAAGCGTGTCATGAACCCTAATGAGAATGGAATGCGATAAGCTGGCGAGCAAAATCTTCACTCCTGGGACTATGAAAAGGTTCCAGACAAGCATCAGGTTTATACGACACGTTAACAGCACTTGGATTAACGTTTTTGTGGTGGCTTTAAACTGTAATTACCTTTGAATTGATCACCTCGTTACGTGTAGCTTTGTTACCTTACTTAGCTAATGTATGTTGATTTTTATTACTGGTCTCTCTTGGATTTAAACGTGGGTACAGCCTGAGTCATTATTTGTGAATAGGGAATGCAAATCCGTCGTGTTTTAAAAATCCGGATTTTTTAAAACGGATTTTAAGTCCAATCCGGATTATCTGGATTTTACGGATTTTTCATGAAAATTAAACAAGCCTACTTATATTAGTTTATTAACAAGATGTTTCCCTCCACAAGATTTTCTTTAGGCTAGAGGAAACATCGTGAGGAAACCGGCAATCCACAACCCACACTGGGCCGCGTCTGGTGGATTACGGCCTCTCCAAGAAGCCGTTTTCCCAATATGTAAAGACAAAGAATGTATATTTTTTTCATTTTTGGGTTGGAAATTATCCAATGACTTCTCCCATTCTGGGCAGAGCGGGATATCAGATTTTTTGTGACTAAAATGCACTCCTCTTTCTTCTTCTTTTTCTTTGTCTTCGTTCTAGGGCCCTGGGGTTCACTTTCACATAACCCATGGCAACAGTAAGCTTCGACCCGCTGGGCCACTACGATTTGTATCACCATGAGACACACTACACGCCGTGGCGGGGTCGATGAGCTACCCATTGCTCGCCATCCGCAAGCCTGCGCCTACGGTAGCTGGAAATCGGGGTCTGGATCCGGGAGCTGGAGCGTGAGGATCATTCCCTCGCACGTGCAGCCGCCTCCTTTGCTAGCTTTACTGCTTCGCAGAAGCAGGCGACCGCCTG
Source organism: Mythimna separata (assembly GCA_030763345.1). Lineage (NCBI taxonomy): Eukaryota > Metazoa > Arthropoda > Insecta > Lepidoptera > Noctuidae > Mythimna > Mythimna separata. The sequence continues at coordinate 11,820,130 of CM061187.1, read as the reverse complement.
TCACATTCCTTTGCGCTCAGGTCCATGGGCCGTACCAGGGCCTGGCCTGAGTGCAGGTCATTGCCCAAACGGAGCATACCTTTAATAATAGTCCTCCAGACCGAATTTTGATCACGGTGGCCTGATGCCTACTGAAACCTGGAAGCCTGATGTATACTGTAGATACTGTAGATACTATAGTGTACAAGTGTGTACGCAGACACTGGCGCACTCTCTGTTCTTTTAATCTTATAGTCAGATGGGAAGGCAATTCAACACGAGAGAGAGATCAGGTGCAGGACCCACAGCTTGACATGTTTTCAGAGGCATGGGGGTGTCATACCACCAACTTCCAAACACCGGGCAGCTATAGAGTAATTCCTAATAAAAAAACCCAATAACACTATTTGCTTGACCTCTAGTTCAAGCAAATAGTGCTATTGGAAAAAAAATTAAGCTATGGTGCTCAGCATTCGCCCTTACAAACCTAGTGTTCGTCCGACAACACAGTCAAACGTCACGCCTTAACCATAAGCTCCACCGTATCCTCCAGGCGATCGATCGGCACAATAATGACACCTGGGCGTTTCTTTCACACAAATCCGGCGCAGAAACCTCTAGAACTTACCACGTCCGGTGAGGACCTGTGTCATGTGAAAGGTGAGGACGCAGTGACGTCTTTCCAACCACTTCTCAAAGAGGGGACTTATAGCCATAATTATGGCGCGCCCAAAGAATGTAGTAGAGTTGGTAATTAGTTCATACTTTTTTCTGTCAGCATGATGACGCTTGGCGCCTTAAAAGACATTCAGTCTTTTTTGGGCACGCATGCATTGCAACTTGTCATACGGGTAGACCACGAATTATATTGGACCCACGTTACGATATTTTTTTTCTGAATTGAATTGGTTATTCGTCTTCCACGCGGGTGAAGCCACGGGCAAAAGCTAGTGCTAAACTAATAATAAAAGTAGATAATATCATCGCGAATTAAAATTTCTTATTATTCAGAAAATCCGCGGATTTGATCTTCAAATCCGGATTTACAAGTCGAGTAAAAATGTGCGGATATCCGGATTTTTCGGATTACGGATAGTCCGGATTGCATTCCCTATTTGTGAAGTAGGTACAAAAAGGGGCTCGCAGTGTTTTCGCGAAAATACCTCGAAACGAAACACACAAAATAGAAATACGACTTACCAATTTCAGGAACCGGTCAATCCTTTGCTTTCAAAACAACCAGTTTGACGCATGTCCCAAAAATAGCCCGTGATAAAACACCGATGTAAGCTGTAACTAACGAAATGACTTAGCACCAGATTACCGCCGATCATCACCCATTGGGGCCCGATGACGTGCGTCTACGCGCGATTATATTGCGCGACAACCCACCATCCCTCGGGCAAATACTTTATTGGATCGTTTCCAAGGAAAACTCAATTATGAACGAACAATGTGCAGAAATAACACGAAGTCCTTTAATGGAAGTTGGGGTTTGTTCTTATGAAAGTGGAACCCAAAGTTCCGGTGCGGCGTTGATAGAAATTACACCGCCATGATAGTAATACGTTCAGGCATTTGCCGATGTTCGTCCAGATGTTATTAGTTTTAGTTGAGAATGGTTAGTTGGTTTCGCTTCAATTCGCTTTATATGGCGTTTTATAAGACTGTATAGGAAGAGCAAATACAGTATATGAAGTAACGTAGTTGTGGCGACGCTTGGGGGAAGCCCATGTGCAGCAGTGGATTGTATGGATTGAATTGATGTTAATGACGAAGTAAAGAAATCAGTTTATTATCATCATTTCAACCAAGAGACGTCTACTATTGGACATAGGTCTCCCCCTAGTGTCGCCACAACAAACGGTCCTGTCAGTCTCGCATCCAAAGCATTTCCGTGACTCTCACCAGGACCTCGGTCCACCTTGTGGGAGCCTTCCAACATTGCGTCTACTACGCGGTCGCTACTCCAGAACCTTTCGGCCCCATGGCCGTTGCATGTAGATTAAATAATATTCGATGACATGAATGGAGGAATTAAGTTGGATCCATAAACAAATAATATCACTGTATTCTCTATTTGTACGCTTCAAAGTTTATGAAGCTCTATTCTGTATTGTTTTATTAAATCCAAAACAATATTTGCTGGCATTTTGCCTTGAACTAAGCGCTGGTGTCAGACAGAGTCTAACTAAGTAAGGACAACAAAGAGCATTGCAGCGAGCGCCCTTTTGTGTTATACTTGTATAATTATATCACTTCAGTAATCCTAGTGAATCAAGGAGAAATCTAGAGACAGAGGAAATTCATTCAAGTAATGAGAAGATACTTCAGTTAAAGCTATTAAGTCTAAACAGTATTACGGTAGCGATATTTAATTACTTAGATTCATCCAGCCAAGCTCCAGCTCAGCTACAGCGGGTTAATTTTAGTACGTCCTTATTGAGCTGTAACCAACTAAGTGAGCATTCTCAAAACATAATTGAATGAACATTGAACAGGTGTGCTCTGTTCGACGCAATATTAACATAGCCAATTTCCCACGCTATAGCCTACAATAAAATTAGCATTCAAATCGAGTCCCGAAAATAATTTTAAATCGGACGGACCAGTGTCAGTTGCCCAGTGCAAAATTGGCCAAAACAAATTTTGTTTTTGGCCTCCCAATTACCGCTGTTTGCAAGACAATATTGAAGTTTAATATCGCTTTGGTTACTTTGTGCTTCGCTTGTGGTAAATGCCAATTAAAATATTTGCCTTAACCTCTACGGTAAACAATTTGGAAGCGTGTAGTCGCTAATCGATTAACGTATACCGATCTATAAAGTAAACCTTATTGCGATTATTTTATGTTTCACGTTTCGAATCTCGTATAATGTGAAGAAAAGGCATTGAATAGTCATCAAGTTGATCGTAAAAATATCGTATAGCATTAATGGTCAGTTAGAGAAGTTATAACACATAACGCGGCCGGTTCTGTCGGCTCGTGGACGATCATAGGTGCCGTGTTCTTATTGCACTTGTGTGGTTATTTCTACGCGTCGTGCGTACTGGTAATAAATAGTTGGGTACAGAAGGTTAACATATAACACACATACACATGTCATAACTATTTGAGTGCAAGCGCACTGGCAAGTTTCGCTTGGCATTTACTCGTGCATCGTTTATAGGCCCCTATGTGTGCATGCACCTGTTTTCGTCCGTTGTCTGAAGCCAACCTTTTATGAGAAATGCTGCAGTTACCATTCGCTCACAGCTAGACAGACATCTTTAATGTTTTATTGGTACAATACCCTCGGGCCGTAAGTCCGCGACGAATCTCGGCGAGAAGGAAGTCACTATCTCCGTCTGTTTGCAAGAACCATTCTAATCTTGAACATGCATTTAGCGTATTTTGATAAAAGCTTTTTGTATTTCTGAAACAAAATAAACAACATATTACGGTTAAGCTCTGCTTGTTGTTTGTGAAATTGTTACCAAAAATGCTGTAATTTCATGTTAATTAGAGCCGAAAATCCAAAGCGTATAACGTGAGAATTTGTGATCTGTTTAAGATTCTTGCACTGCAGTTATACCGAGCTCATAGTCAAGTTCCAAATTATGTAAACCTAATTTACATTTAAATAAAGGGGTACTGAGGAGTACCTGTAGTATGTAATCCGCTTAACATATTGAAATGCGCGGCAGCAAGCCGTTTTTACTACGATTGCCCATATTAAATGTATGAAAACACTGCATAAAATTAAAATTCTCTTTGTAACTTGCATGAACTTTTACAATTAATTTTGTGTGTCTATTTGAGTGAAGTTTGGAAATAAGTTTTTATTAAAAACTGGAAGAAAGACTAGGTGTCCCCTGCGGTTTCACCCGCGTCTTTGGCTACTTTTACCGTTCTTGTTGGTCTTAGTAAGATGTTGTAGCCTTTAACAACAAAATGAGTCTATCTAAGCACTACACGAATTTTTCAAATCGAACCACCAGCTATGGATATTAGCGCTTTCTAACAAACGATAATTAATATTGATGAAGTGCATAGCAGTAATCATGTCATCTCTCTCATCAGGTAGTTGAATAAAGAGCTGCCATCATTGATAACAATGCTGGTAGTATTATTCGGTATTCTCTTTCATCATTTCCAATGGCGTTAGTTTCAATAGATGAATTAGTTGCTTCTGTCTAATAATGGCGTTAAGTCAAGGTATCAAAGTTTTATAGGAAAATAACATTGTTTTTCCACCAAAAGTAGAACCAGAGGTCCAGAAGTCATATTTTGGATCACATGGTTCCAATTTCGCAGTTTTGTTTGCCTATCATAAAATTAATTGATGTTTTTTTTCTTCCAGGTCCTATTAGTCCACGAGGCGTCCAAGGGCAGTTTCTCCAGAGTGTTCGACCTGGAAGCAGGAGACGATACTGACTTAAACGCGCTCAGGACCTCACCTTACGAGAGTCGGTTCCCTATCAACATTGGTATCACTGGATATGTTGCTACTACGGGGGAGGTAAGAGTCTTCATTTTTATCTGAACTTAATTAATGGTAAACGTATTGAAAGAAGGAAACAAATCTATAAAAGTAAATTTAAATTTTTTACTCCAATAGTTCTCCTACTTGGCCATATTTAGAAATACATAAGGTTCCCACTTTTAAACCCCCTACCCTTACCACTCAAATCTTACAGGTGACTGAATTCATTTAGATCAAACATATCTAAGACTTTAACGCATCCATGTGGGGTTGTTTTTCATTTAAAAGTTACAGTGTCACAGACAAACATACCATAGCTGTGAAACTAATACCACCAATTTTTTTTGCATCGGGGTTTAAAAAGTGTTGAAATGGATAAATTAACCTAAAAAATCCTATTTACAAAACTGTCGTACAAGTTATAATTAGAGTTGAAAGCTTAAGTGAAAAAAAAGTCCATGTCCCATTGTGTATAAGTCAAAAATAAAAACTTTTGCTTATAATAACCAGTGACAGTTTTCCTTTTGTGACTCTTATAACTCGCGCGTGGGTAGCTTATTGTTCTTTTCTGTGGAAAAGTTTTCAGCTGCAAAAGGTCAATATTAGATAATAAGGGCTCCGACAAGCTTTTGTAAAGTCACAGTTTTGTATAATTTTGTTTATTAAATCGTGACTTTTAAGTTCTCTTTGCCCTAGAGCTGTTTAGGAATTGCTGTTTGCATTTAAAAAGTAATCATATAAAGCGAGCATATAGTTGTATGCCGCGGGTTTAATCCCAGGTAGACACTTTCCATTGTGTAATTTTTTGATCACCACTACTCTCGAAATGGTGAAGGAAAACAACGAAAAGGAAACCTTTCAGGCATGTTCTTGAACGAAAATTAAAAGACATGTGACACCAACCCCACCAACACTATCTTCTGCCAGAAACTTTGCTCGCGTGAAAATCGGTTTCACGATACAAACTTTCGACTCCGTTTTATCCACTTAAGCGGTGAATTTTGGAAAATCCTCTCTTGTTGCTGCTCCTAGTCCCAGTAGTTTCGGCTATGCGTTGATATGCCAGCCAGTCAGTTTCTCCTTAGGGGAAACCGCCCTTAATACATTCATGTAGGATAATTCAGGAAAAACGAAAATTTTATCAGCCTAGGGTCATTTAGGAACAGTCACATATGGATAGATAATGGCCCATTCCTTCTCCTAGATAAGTCTAAATCCCAACAGTACAAACATTATAAGGGCCTGTTTCACAATGTCCGAGTAGGCACTACTCACTGAATAAATTCAAAAATTTGACAGAATTTGTATGAAATTATCTGTCAAGTAAAATACTCGAAACTTAATCATAGGTGGTGAAATAGGCCCTAAGACTGATTATGCTCAAGCATAATAATATGTGGCAACAAAATTTACGTGTTTCCCCGTATTGTTCTTTCCCGTGACAATGTTGCTACCTTTTGTCTCAGTTTAACGAAACTCTTCACCTTCTACTAGAAGTGACATGCCTAGAGCACTCCAGCTAACGACCTTAGCCAACTTCAGTGTTCCAGCGTTGTTAGACCACGGAGCCGCGTCAGCTTAATAACTGTGATAAGAATTAAGAGGGACCACGTTTGTATTAGAGCTAATGGACTTATAGTTGGAACTTTAAATCGCTTAGTGGGATATGAATATCTTCATTTTGCTCAGACACTAAGCTTTATATTTTATGATAAGGCGTAAATGGATTAAGAAAACTTCCCGAATTTTGTTATACTATATTGTCTCATACTGCCGGACAGAGCTTCCTCAAAGCACCCACTAAGCTGAAACATATCCCTTCATAATATTTTTTTTTCCAATGCCAGAGAGGCGTCCTACCGTCTCTTGTCAAATCTTTCTATCCTATTATCTTATATTACCTTGGACTATCTCTTGCTGAGTATACCCAGCGAACATAAACTGTTCGACACACCACCTTCACTGCCGTCGACTTCGATGGTGAAGTCCACCATCAGACGTCCAATGAATGATGATCTTCACCTGTCTGTCCAGGTGGCCAACCTAGCTCCCTTTTCAGCCTGTCAACAGTCCGTTGAGCTTGGACTTTGTTTAAAAACCAAATCTTAAATTAAAAACAAACTCATCTCTCTTTATGATTCAGCTAAAGAACTTAATTTAGTCAAATTAAAAATAAGAGTGCCCCATATTTTGCGTTAAAGTTTAAAGGAATTTATTGTTAACGGCGTAAAGATATGCAGCAATTTCGAAATGTGCTTTCCAACTAATTTACGGTGGTTCATTAAAATTGTCTCGCTGCGGGGTTTAGCACGTATTCTGGTTTAAGTCGCGAGTGTATCCACTGTGAGGAAGGTTAAGTTAGAGCTTTCTGGTATATTAAGGTGGCATCCGGTTGTTAGCGTCCGCCACGTACGATCGCGACCGGGTCGCGCGACCCACTGCTTAGTAGTCTACACTACGCGGGTCGCGGTCGCACGTTGCGGTCGCTAGAAACCGAATGCCGCCTTTATTGTATGGATTTCTATGGCATCGGTCGCGCAAACCGGTCGCGGTCGCGCGACGCTTTCGCATAGAACAGAATGCTTTAAGAGTCTGTTAACACATTGTCGGTAGAAATAACATTTTCTGTACATTTTCAGACGGTGAACATTCCGGACGCCTATTTAGATCCCCGTTTTGATCCGTCCGTCGACGAAGGCACCGGATTTAAACACAACACAATACTTTGCATGGCCATTAAGAATTCCGAGGGGAGGATTATCGGAGTCATTCAGGTAAGTTGGCAAAATTTTACCTACAGAAACTCAATTGTTATTTTACGTTAGTCACAGTACCCGATTAACTTCAAATTCTCAAGGGAAGCGTTTAAATATCAGGCTAATTATCTTAGAAGTTTGCCAAAAATGTGTTAAAATATGGTAATTGGATCCATAAAAATAGCTGAACCTTTCCATAAAGTGACCGGAGTTATTCGACAAACGTGCTGCTCAAAAACTTGGTCACGTTGAATTAATGAAAAATTCCAAAAAGAGTGAAGTTACAATTGTTGTAGAAACAGCGCATTGCGGTCGTATGCGACGCTACAAAACTGAATACATACATATCGGAATAACAGAAGAGATAGGAGTATGGGATAACGACGTGGATTTTACTAATTAACTCCTTGTAAATTGAGTACTAGGAACGCAGACAGTTCGTTTTGAATGTTGGGCTTTGCGATTTACGCGTCTCCCTCTCCCTGAATATATTAAAGCTCTGGATAACTTTATACGAGAGAGCATAAATTACTCAGACACCTCAACCGTTAAAATAAGTTGACACTAAGAATATTGAAGGTTAAACACATTATAAAAAGACGGAACTAGATTAAAACGAAACAGCACATAAAAATGTACTGAATAATATTGCAAAAGCGGATGATAAAGTTCTGTTTATTGCACAGTTAATGTGAATCTGTGAGAAACACATTAAAATATTCCGCAGTGCGACAAATCATAATTTTTATTTCGGTCTAAAAATTTTACTGCACTCGCTAGTCTTTTTTGTATATCTATATCTGATCTACATATCTCTATCTATATCTGATGACCCTGGGAGTGTTGTGAAAATCTGATGGATGCGAGACGCACAGGACCGTTCGATATGGCGACACTTGGGCGAAGCCTATGTCCAGTAATGGATGTCTTTCGGCTGAAGTGATGATGATGATGACATCTATACCTGTAGAAGCCACCTATGACCGTTATAGACTTTGAAACCATCCAACCGATGTGCTCCAAAATGGTTTCATTAAAAAGGGCAAGAATGCGAAGCCAATTCAAAGATTCAAGTTTCAAAGAATTTATTTCAAAGTGCCTGTAAATGGCTTACCATTTACAGGCACTTTTGAATTGTCAAGAAACAATCAATTGCACATTTCAAAGCGTAGATATCTGTGGAGGAGAGTGAACCAAAAAACGTAGGAGCTAACAGGGTCGAAGCTTCCGGGGCCATGGGTTAGCTCCTGAAAGGAAAACCCGGGACCCCGGAACGAAGACAAAGCGCATTCTGATGATTCCCCATCTTAAAAAAAGACCATTGCAACAATGCATAAAAAATGCGAATTTCCTTTTTCTAAAAAATATGTTTTTCTTTTTTTAGCGCAGTAACACACGCCGCGTTTCCGCTAGTAATAACATATAAGTACTCGTTAGTGAAAATGTTGCGGCTCATTTCTTGTCTACGGTTCCCCTTTGTAGAAATGTTCTTTGTATGTATTATTATTTGCCATGTTGGCTGATATGAAAACATTCTTTCATACAACATTGTAAAGGATTTGATATATCCACGCAGTGTTATGATTTTTTTTCTTTTATGATAGTCTCTCACAATTCTAAAAGCTATAACCTCGAACAACAAGTTTACTCTACAGAATTTTTCATTCATATGTTGGGGCTTTAAACGCAAAAAGCGACTATAGAAAGACTCTAGCAAGCCACTTACGAAACGTGGCGTCAAATCTATGAGTGAACTAAAATAAATTCCAACTGCATCACTCTACTTAAACTCACTTGTTTCGAACTTTTCAATCGTCTTTTGCGGTCGGATTTTTAGACACTCAATTTTTTTTTTGCATTATAGTGAAACACACACTTTTGAAATCGTCTTATCGAAAACCCTTTATTTTTTGTATAATTTTTTTTTTTATCCAAAAATAGTACTTTGGAGATTTGTGGAATAGATTGTAAAGTCCTACAGACCGTTGAAAAGGAAGGATCCTCCGACCAGACGAGTGTTTTTCTTTATATTCATTTACTTATGTCCTATGTAACTTCAGCACTTAGGATGAATCAATGATACTTCATTTATTAAATTCTATCCAGCCGTTTAGGCGTGCCAAGAAAGACACATACAAACACATAAAACACCTAAAAACTCTCTTAAAACATTACCCTACTTCTGGGGTAATCCGGTAAAAGTTTGTTATTTAATTGCCAAGGATTGTCCACAAAAGCTTGAAGTAGGGACAAATAATTTTTTCTTTAATTGTGTTTACCTTTTATTCGTCATACGGACCCTAATTGAGGTGCTAAACGTAAACTTTTTTATTTTTGTTTGTTTGTAACGTTAACAGGAAATGTTCACGTCCCAACACAAAAAAGTACTTTGCAAACAATGTCTGGTGTGGACATGGGTTACGTTTTCAACAAATTTCGAAGTATTTTTGTTGTTAAATGTATGGGAGAGTTGCCAAAAAAGAAATTGGATAATTGTTTTTAACAAACTAAAAAATTAAGTTTAACAGAAATGTGCATAAATTATTTTAATGAATAAATTTGGAAAACTATTTAGCACATCAATTCAATATTAGTCATTAGACGTGAGGCAATTTCTGTATATATGTTCGGTATTATAAAATGGTGGCATTTACTTGTAATTATTTGTAGTTCATAACAATGTCATCAAAAGCCTCTCCTGAACACGAACGTCTTCAGCCCATCGCAATAGTAAAGTCTTCGTGTTTTTGTTTATGTTACCATGTCTCGAGTGCATTCGTATTTCGGCAAAACTTGATTGGCAACGATTTTTTATCGAACAATGTGGTCACGGACATCGCAACACTAAAGGCACTTTAATTCATGAATCCCCGACCGGTCTCATAGGGCCGCGCTGTTATTGTCTTACTATTGTGTCTCGTTTCGCGGGTATTGATAGGTTAATTATCGCAATAAAGTACAATTGGTTCTATATATTTTAGTTTAGACCATAACTCTTGTTCTGTCTTGTAAACTTAGACGTAAGAAAAAATGTACAATTGTTTGTTTTCCCTAATAAAATAAAATAAATAAAATAAACTCTTCTTCAATATACAAAAAAAATATGACGAAAAGTAACTTCCAACTTAACAAGCGCCTCTTCTTTTAAAATTAAAAATATATAAGTAGCTTAAAGTAGTACCTACAAAGTACAGTGTTACATCCCTTGGGTGTTGTATCCTAAGAAACTTAGTTGTTTTCTTAATTTTGTTAACACAACAGTTCTTAATGAAAGTTTGTTGATGTAACAAATTTATACCAGCTTGGAGTATCATTATTAGAAACATATCTTCTCTATCTTGCTGGGTTTTAAATAGTCCAATATCATTGGTGAAAAACTAAAATGATTAGCACAATGTCTCCGGATGCGACTGCCTAAGCAAATGTATTATTTTATATGAAGTAGGGACTTGTAAATATTGTTAGACAAACTTTAAGTTCATAAAAAGTCTATATCGCTTAAACGCTTCCTTTGGATAAAAAACCCAAACATATTGAAAGGAATTACAATATCTTTACATTCTTCTGTTTAAATTTTCAGTACTAAATTCTTTAGTGCAAAAATATTAAAATTGAAACACAAGTTACACAAGGTAGGACTTTTTTATTATTGATAGGCTTGCGTTTGACCACTATGTAACGGGATGATGTGGTTGATGATTGAGCACACCTAGTAGTAACCTATTCACTTTTGTTTTAAAGGTTGTAGCTATCAGGCCTGAAACTGCGTTAAGCGGGCGCCCGCGACGGGCAACCGTCGCGTGTCTACGCGCGTGGACACGCGCGTGGGCTCCGTGGCTACGCGACGGTCCCCGTCGCGGGGACCCGTCGCGGAGACCGATTTACGCAGTGTCGCTAGTTCAATTTTAACGGTGTGCTTGTATAGTCGTGTCGATGGAAAACTTCATGTTTCAATTTTGGGAGAATATTTTTTAACCAGTCTTCATATCGATTAGAATTCTGAGTTTGTTTCGGTGTTTCTTCTCAGGGTAGTCAGTTAGTAAACACCGGCCTCATCTAGTAAAAAAAAGTCCAACAAAAAAATTGACGTGTAAAAGTGTTTGTGAAAACCTATTTGCAAAATAAATATCATTTATTAAATATTTTTTAAATGTCCTACTAATATTATAAATGCGAAAGTTTGTGAGGATGGATGAATGTTTGTTACTCTTTCACGCAAAAACGGCTGGACCGATTTGGTTGAAATTTGGTATGTAGTTAGGTTATACCCTGGATTAACATATTATAGGCTATAGGAAAAAATAGAACTTATTTATTCTTCGATTTTGTTGTTGCGGGCGAAGCCGCGGGCAGAAGCTAGTTTAACATAAAAATATACGTTATTACTTCTGTATTTTTTAATTTTAAATCTACTATTCAGGAAAAAATATTATAAAAAACGATACTACTTGATTTTATTAACGGCAATTTACGTTTGAGGTACATCACTATTTAAGAATTGCAAAAAAGTGGCAACATTCGTTATGTCATTTTTGTCAAATGATGAAATGACAGCCCTGAACAAGCCCGTGCGTGTTCCCTGGCGGGGACCGCGCGTGGCCCCGCGACGGGTTCCGGCGCACGGAGGCGGGCCCCGTCGCGTGGGTGCGGGGCGCGCCTCCCCGTGACGGACACCCGCGCTGGTCCCCGCGACGGAGCACTTTTGTATGAAACCGCGCGGGTGCCCGCTTAACGCAGTTTCAGGCCTCAGGAAACACAGACTTAAGCAGGGAATTCTACTCCTTAGCTCCTTAGTATCTTTATTTATATTACGTTTACCTTTCAGTTGATCAACAAATTCGACGAGCTCCTCTTCACGCAGAACGATGAGAACTTCGTGGAGGCTTTCGCGATATTCTGCGGCATGGGCATCCACAACACGCACATGTACGAGAAGGCTATCACGGCGATGGCCAAGCAGAGTGTCACTTTAGATGTGAGTATATCAGTATCATCTGCATTGTTATTACTATCATCATCATCACCTTCCTCCACTCATTCCATCGACAATATGCACACACATGGGAAGGCTATCACTGCGATGGCCAAACAGAGCATCACTTTAGATGTAAGTATATTAGTATCATTTGCATTGTTATTATTATCATCATAATCATCACCTTCCTCCACTTATTCCTTCGACTAACGCCCGTTTTCAATAAGCTATCTATCTACAGTTGCAGCTGCTAAAGATAAACAAAGCTATCCTTTTGCCCTTACTTGCTTTCCTATAACCTACCGACGGATAGAATTTCCTACCAAAAGTTGTGGATTGATAGATAGAATCTTACTGTTTATCGGGGATAGCTATCTATCTATGAACTGCGGTAGGTTATTGAAAACGGGCGTATATGCACACACATGGGAAGGCTATCACTGCGACGGCCAAACAGAATTGCATTCTTACTGTCATCATTATCTAATCGTAATGCCCTTGTTCTATCGACAATACACATAACACGGGAAGGCTATCATTGTGATGGCATGTAAAAAGAAAGTAATGTCCACTTTAGTTGTAAGAAGCAACTTGGCACTGGCCTCTAATCGCTTCCATTTATCTCGATTCTCAACATCTATCTAGCTTGTCAGCCTGAGGAAATCGTCAGTGGAAAATTCATTGATATGATCATTGTTATCATTAATATAGATATGACCTTTAGCAATGCATGTTGCTGGACACAAATTATCGTAATTTTCGTTCTGGGAACCAAAAGAATTTACAAAAAAAAATACGTTTGGAAGAAAGTCTTTTTACAATGATTTCTCGTTTCCTAAATTAAATATTTGTCCTTTTACGGCCAACTGAGAGATCTTAGTTGACTTTCGATTCACATATAATTTTATGATGTGCCCCAATTTAAGCTAGGTCGTGGCCTTTTATTCCAAGTAGCTAAATAGGACTTAAGCCAACAGCCTTCAAATAGATATAACTGTCCATTGTGCCGTACTGCAACGCCTACATGTATTTGGCTCTATTCCAAATTCAACCTCCTCACTTACCGAATTATTATTATGCTCTCCTAAAATTTTATTGGGGAAAGTTAACTCCAGAATTAAGTCGCCATTTCCTTCTAATGTTTATGCTATAAGGTCCATTTCATTTAAATTGTGTTATTTGTATGATTGCAGGTACTAAGTTACCACGCGTCCGCTTCATTAGACGACGCTCAACGGTTACGGGTGAGTTCACAACACAAATGAGCACGAATGCATTAATCTGTTTTCCGAACACACTGAAATATCAACCTAACAGTCATTTAAATAAAGTTCAAGTTTATGTTTGCGGTTCCATAAACAGATGATTGCAGAAGTGTTCGATGTATCTGCTAAGCCGTATGTTCTAGAATGTTGTAGTTTGTAAAGTTGGTAGCTCGGAGCGAAACGCCTCAGCCAGTCATATAATTAACAAACTCAAAGTGTAATTAGATGAACATGTTTACGTTAACAGGTTTGTTCCTAAACTTGGCTCATGACTGTTGGCGGAAAGTTGGTAGTAGGTACCGGGTTTGCCGCTGGCGGTGTTAGGCCGCGTTTGCACGTGCAAGCAACTGGCATGCAAGTTGAATTTTCTTTCCGGGTACAATCGTACGATTAATCTATATTACACTGTAGCCCGCAAAGATTTTTTAAATAATATTTTTTCTTGAGTCCAGCCATTTTTTCAATAAGTAGAGTAGTCATTTTGAGTTCTACTAGAATATGGATGTTAAGTTTTCTCGGCAAAGCTTCGCTGAAGTAGTCAATACATATTGTAAAATTCCACAATATAAAATCTCAGTTCCCTTTTACCAAGATCCTGCCTGTTTGTTCAGATACTAATCTTCATTAATGTCACGTTATATTATCCACTAGGAATCAATTTGCGAATAATTAAAACAGCCACTGAACTTCACTCAAAATTTCCGCCAAAAACTCCTATTAAAGTCTATTTTTTAATCCCTGAGACTTAATAATTGACACAGGCAAACGTCAAACTTAAAATAAGAATGATAACAGTTCTTTTGTGTTCTGACAAATGGACCAACCGACGTAATGTCATTTTAGTCTTAAAGATTAAAAAACAGATTAAGTATAAGTACCTAGATCATGACACGTGCCAAGATAGCGTTAAAAAAAATCTCAAAAAAAAAACTCGCTACGTTATTTCGTTTACAGAAGCAAACGTTTTCTTCTAGAAATTAATTGTGTAGTAATTAAAACGAAGGTCTCAGTGAACATGAGAACAAATTTAATCTTCCGCCAACCTTCTAGAAGAATATTCTCCAACAAAATAATTGTAACAATGTAATCTTACTCGACGATTACGCTCTCCTAAAAAACTTAACAATGTAATCGCCTTACATTAAACTGCGGGGAACCTTAGCTTTGAAGTTCGTAATTGAACTTAAATACATTGTTTTAACCATTTTCATTCATAACCTGATGAATGAATGCCAGTAATTAAATTCCCGGCGATCTCACGTGGAGTATTTAATATTGTACTGCAATAGGTATGCACATAATTTATCTATTCCATATCTGTACTTCTATTCTTCTATGATACTATATCTTTATATTTATAATTATGTTGTACGTGTGTATTTCACTTAGGGCCATGTGCACCGACATAAGTTTAAGATAACCATCTGATTAACGTCAATAACCGACGATAAGGAACAGGAAATCTTGCTAAAACAGCCGTTTTAATATTAAAACAGTCGATTTGGTGTCGGTGAACATCGCCCTCACTCCTCTTAAATGGCTTGATCGATTTGAAAGACATTTTGTATGTATATTTGACTGGATCCTGGATGGTGGTGCTGCCATCGGGGTCTTCATTTTATTTTTCTTTTAAGCCGTATTTCGGGCAGGACAAACTCTGTCAGGCCCGCTATTAATAATAATTCAATAAAGAAGAAAGCTTTGTATATTGTTTATAATGAATAACTCAAATAAAAAATTGGACTGATTTTAAAGATTTCCTCCACCTTTAAAATGCTACTTTATCATTGAAAGACAGGCTTCTATTATTTTAAATTAAATGCGGCTAGAATAAGTTAATATTGAGAACTAACCGCCGCTGAATTCGTACTCGTACATAAAAAAATGAATCTTGTGTCCTATTTAAAGATATATAATGGTTTACCCATGTGTCTTCTTTTTTTAATTCAATCAATTGATTTAATTGTGTTTCATCCAAATCAGAATAGGTAATAGACAGATGCAGGCCACAGAGTTAATTTCACGTTTATAATATTAGCATAGCCATGCTAATTAATGCCCGTTTTCAATAAGCTATCTACCTCCGGTTTTGGCATACTGGAGACAGTAAAACGAAAGATCCAATACAAAAATTTGACATGTTTCTGTTGTTTCATTTGTTTTTCTATCTCCGATATATGATAGATAGCTTATTGAAAATGGGCGATAGTGGATAGTACAGCTGGATAATTAATGCCCTCTAATTTTCGGTGCAGATAAATATTAATTTTGTTGAACATGTTAATAAATAACGCGTTTAATTCATAAGCTCGCTTCTATGAAATCATAAGCGAGCTTATGAATGGCGTGGATATTTTTATGTTACTTTTTCATCACATTTGATGTTAAATTTCTTGAAATGAGACTGACTGGCTGTGGCGGCACTGTGTGAAAATGTGGGGTGTAAATAAACGGATATCTTAATGCAATCGTAATATCAGGCCCCAATTTTGAAAAAAATCATTGACGTACGTATCAAAAACACGCGATATGCGCTTTTTTTTTACATTCACTTTTGTAAGGCTCGCGTGTAACCACTATTTCGCCTGATGAAAACTACTACATATTCCAAACAACAGCTATCGTCTATTTTTTATACCCTGAGACTAAACTGACATTACAACACAAAAGAACTGGCATTCCTATAGTAAGTTTGACATTACTTGTGTCAATTTAGTCTCTGGGTATAAAAAATAGACGATAACCAGTTATTTCTCCTTCCAGACACTGAGGATACCTTCGTCCGCCCACTTCAGCCTCCACGAGCTCGCGTTCGACGACATCGAGATGACGGACGACGACACGCTGCGCGCCTGCCTCCGGATGTTCCTGGACCTCGACTTCGTGGAGCGGTTTCACATAGACTACAGTGTCCTCTGTCGGTGGCTGCTCAGCGTCAAGAAGAACTACCGCAATGTCACGTACCACAACTGGAGGCATGCGTTCAATGTAGCGCAGATGATGTTCGCTATTTTGACGGTGAGTGATTTGAAGAATTATTTCCTCAATACTCAATACTTTATTGCATTCCATAATATTACAAAGATGTCGTCATCATCATCTCAGCCGAAAGACGTCCACTGCTGGACATAGGCCTCCCCAAGCGTCGTCACCACAGCGACCGGTCCTGTGCGACTCGCAAAGGTGGTGTATAAAAGGTTAAATTATGGATACGCTCACGTTTGACCTCTTTCTCACCTGATGGTAAACGATGATGTGGTCGATGATGGAGCACTTTTGTCCAGTTTTGTCAAGATGTATGACCACTAAGATTTGGCATAGTAAATTCAAGTATGAGTATAGGTATGCACTCACACATACAGAACATTTAATTCGCCAGTATTCTAACGCCTTTTTGCATGCAATCACATTTTATACATGTTGCTGAGCACCTCGTCGGTTGTAAATGATAGAAACATAAATCATTGCATTTAATGCGGCCAAATGTATCACCTACATGCTGCGAAAGTTCGCATACGGGAGCGTGCTACAGTATGCTGTCACGTACTTTTGAAATTTTAGTTTCAAGTTCAAACAAGACCGAACGATTCAACAGTCCTACCGTTGAAGAAAGGTATTTTGCAAGAAATGTAAAATCAGAATAATAGGAGAGAAACAAATAAGACGGAAGGAAGCAGAGAAAGGTTTATGGACAATACGCTACGCAATTTCCGGATTTACTAGCAAATCCAAACAGATTCTCAAATTATTTTGAAATGACTGTAAATGATTTCAACAGATTAATTGACCTACTGCAGCCTACTCTTAACAGTAAATCATAATGTTCCGGAAGGCCATCATTCCACTCTCCGAACGACAGTCAAACGGAATGATGGCCGCTCTAGTAAAAGAAGGTTTCAAGTGTCAAAAACGAATAGTAGCATAAATATGAAAGTGCGATTTGGTGCTGCCAGATGTAGTTCAACCCTGAATGGTTTAGTGGCAATATTCTGCAAATATTAAAGATTCTATTTATTGAGCCATCAGGTATCCCTTATAGGACATTAGAACTTTAAAAATTACTTAGATATTTTATAGAAATAACACATTTAAGTAATGTTTGAAATTCGTTGAGAACAATTTGGTTTTGATTTCTTTAAACTCGAGTAATGTATGGCCTTGTTCCAGGAGACGCAGTGGTGGAAGATCTTCGGGGAGCTGGAGTGCTTGGCGCTGATCATCGGCTGCCTCTGCCACGACCTCGACCACCGGGGGACCAACAACTCTTTTCAGATCAAGTGAGTGTCACCACACAACACTTAAAAAAATGTATGAGTTAATTTGAATTTTTTATAACATAGCCACGAGGACTTAAGGAAACGTGCGATGCCTTAATATGTGATAGGCTCGCTGAAATGCTAATTAGTAGGTAAGTAGCTTGACAATGAGATCACACCGAGAATCAATAAGATCATGAAGTGTACCTAAATTACTTAGACACTTGGGTCTCCATGCATCTTATTGTAGTGACTGGGAGCGTGAGCTCTGTTGGGACCTGGTTTACACGAAGAGAAATTCTGGACGGCAATTTTTGATACTTATATTTATTTACGGATACTTCTGCTGTAACTGCTGTTATGTGGTTTACCAGATACTTTTAAATCCTATTTTGTACAACCTTCTAGAAGTGCGATCAACCCGCTTACTTGCTATAGTCTTTTTTACATAGCATGGGTTGGGTGACAGCAGGACGAAAATATGCATCTTAAGGGGGATGTTCCAGCTTAGCCCGCGAAATTCAAATTTTCTTACGTTTTTTGCAATTTGAAAGCCAGTGGTAGGTTGTATGAAGTTAAAAATACTTAAGCGGTTGTAAAACGTAACTAGTTACATAATTATAAACATAAAAATCGTCAATACAAGCCTCCAAGCTCACTTAGTTGCAAGAACGTTTTTGAGCTCGAAAAAATTGTTCCTACACTTAAGTGAGCTTGGAGGCTTGCAAATTGCAAAAAACGTAAGAAAATTTGAATTTCGCGGGCTACCTGAAGCATTCACCTTAAGGATAGATATGTATGAATCTGACAGCTGTCACCGAAATCATCCTATAAAAAATTTAGTGCAATAAAGTTCATTTTTCATGTGATCTCCTTAGATATCAAAGTCTCTACATACCATATCATAATTATAAATATCTTACTTAATACTCACATGCCACTATATCATTCCAGGGCGTCGTCACCTCTGGCGCAGCTGTACTCCACGTCGACGATGGAGCACCACCACTTCGACCAGTGCCTGATGATCCTCAACTCGCCCGGCAACCAGATCCTGCTCAACCTGTCCTCGGACGACTACGAGAAGGTCGTCAAAGTGCTCGAAGATGCTATACTGTCCACCGATTTGGCTGTTTATTTCAGGTAGATCTTTTATCTTAATGACATCTATCGTATAATCTATGTCTCTTATCAATATTGTCAATGTCTATCGTATACTTATTAATAAAATTTCTGTGGTCGTACATCAGAACAAAATTGTAAAATTGGTAGAAAAACAAGCGAGATATAACAATTATAAACAATTACATCTGTCTTTCTCGCCAACACATAAGTACGCCACAGACAATGGTTTCTATAGCGGCCGCACGAGCGTGATGAACTTTGAGGTCATCGGACTTCTGTTTCCTATTCGCAGTGTTGAAGCTATAATATAATTTTGTTATATGAAAATATTAGGCAGTTTCAATCCACTTGTATCAACTGTACCGAAACTGCAGTTTCAAACAACTTTCAAAGACATTTAAAATAAAAATATTCGTATCTACCTTCCAGCAAACGCAAAGCCTTCATCGAGCTGGTGAGCGAGGAACGCCAGGTGACTCCGAACTGGGGTGAATGCGAGGACCGCCGCGGCCTCCTTCGTGCGATGCTGATGACTGCCTGCGACCTGGCCGCCATCACCAAGCCCTGGCCTGTGGAGCGACGGGTGGCCGCCTTGGTGGCTGGCGAGTTCTTCAGGCAAGGGGACTTGGAACGACAGAACTTGAATTTGACGCCTATTGTAAGTAGTCTTTACTGAATACTAAAAAGCAATCTTATGGTTATGAAAATAAGGCTCAGTGTTAAGCAAAATGAGATGTAAAATAACTGGAAACACAATTTTGTTTACTTCAAATGACGGTCAATCGCACTAGTGCGATAACCATTAAGGCAAGATTGACAGACCACAGTTTGATTTTTACTAAGGAAAGTAACCGTTAAAACGAATATGAACCTTATTCGGAATAGCATAGTGTTTATATTCGTATAAATAAAAGGCCGTGTGGTCTACCGCCCACTTTAAGATGTCATGACACAAACATCAGGCTTATATGCCTGATGATGCCTTAGGCGTCCCCTGAAAAATAACTAGATGCGCGAAGCCTTGTAAGCGAATATAAGCTAATCTGCTTCCTAATCATATTCCGTCAAAGGCGATTTTTGTTTAACTTTACCTGCAAGTTTCTGAGGGTATTTTTTTTTACTGCGACCCTGCATTACGATAGTTTCAATATATACCTGCGTAAATAAGATCAACTTAATTTAGAGTGGTATGTTATTAATTTCAGGACATTATGAATAGAGATAAGGAAGACGAGCTCCCTGCGATGCAAGTCAAATTCATCGACACAATCTGCCTGCCCATCTACGAGGTAAATATTGCTTTAAATATTTAATGGCAAGTTTGTCAACAAGATATTACTTAAATTCTTCAATAATAAAGAAAGAATAAAGTCAACGTGCTTCGTTCCGAAACACGAATCCACATACAATTACATTTTTGCTCTCATTGCTCCTCATATTGGAGATCACTTGTGATTGATCACTTGTGGATTGCAAATGAAAGGAAACTACAATACAGTAGGCTCAGGAAGAGATTGGTGAAATGAGCTGAACTTGTTCTAAAAAAAAACTGCTCTAAAAATGCAGAACACCGGGGAAGTTCGAATGGTCCAGGGAGGCTTTTGCCCTGGAGTAGGAAAGCACGGTTTCACAATAATAATAATCTTCAGCAACTTACTAACGCTCTTCAATTTCATTTCCAGGCGTTCGCAGTCCTGTCTCCGGCCCTACAGCCGATGCTCGACCGAGTGAAGAGCAACCGCGGCCACTGGATCGATCTCTCCAACAACGACGAGAAATTCGACTACACTCTCGACAAGGAACTCCCGGAGAGAAACGACAAGTCCAGCACTAGTTCACAGAACGTCGACGACACGGAGAACACGTATGAGGGAGACAGCAGTGGTGCCGTCTCCCTCTCGTCAGAAACAAACTCCAAATACGAGAACCTCGAGAACCCCGTCGTAGGACTCCTGTGCAACAACGCCCTCAAACTCAGAGATCCCAATAACTTCTGTCAACTTAATGACTTTTAAAAGTTCTATAGACTATGACAATGTGATAAAGTGAATAAGCGGCTTGTTAGTGCTCCCAAGTTTCAAAGGCCAATAGCGAAGCCAAATCGTCCATTTAGGATGTTAGGATTAGAATACTTTAAGTTTCTAAGTATCTAGCACAACTAACAATGAAATTTTCACTAAGTTTTAATTGTGATTCGTAAGTTGTATTGCATTTTAGTAAAATGAATTTAATCATCATTGTGTGTCTGTCCATTTGTTTATTTGTCGCATCGTTGTTCTCCTATTGGTCTGCTTGGAATGTCGGACGATTTCATGAATTTATCGAGCCTTATCAGGAAGAACATTGTAACTGACAGTTTGTACTACGGAAAGGGGTATTTTCGTTTCTCATTTAATAGTATTTAACATAATATGGTTCTAAAAATGTGAAGATTTGTTATTCATTCATATACTGATCTACTAAAATGTACACTATTGACATATTTATTATAAATACTTTTAAATTAGAAAATAAAATCCCCTTTCTGCAGAAAATACGAATGGTCGTGTTCTATCTGAAAAGGCTCGGTATCCAGTTCGCGGGTTTCAACTGACAGCTGTGTGATATTCGTTTAGTAAATAGATGGTTTAGTCGAATTTGAAGTTTATCTAAACGCAAGGCGTAATTATTCGATAAGTTGTCATGACCATCGCCGCACTATTTTTATACACTTCATTATGTAGCTTTACATTTTTAAGTACCTATAAGAGAAAATTTTACAAGTAGGTATGTAATTAAATGTTTTAATTTACCTCATTCGTCTATTCCTATTACGTATTACATGAAATCGTTTCGTGTGTGTGTCAATAGTTTATGTATCATTTAAGGATACATTTTACAGCTAATGAAATATTCAATTTCTCATAGAAACAAAAATATTTCGACCTTTTAAAATACTCTAACCCACGCTAATCGCAGTAAGTGTAACAAAACAGGGCCTAACTGTCGTGACGTAGTTGTATGACCAAAATACCAAAAAGTTTTTATGTAGTTATTGTACTAAACACTTTATTATTTTCTATTATTCGGATTTATCATTATTATTTTCATACTTATGTATTTCATTATGATAAAAAAATTCGATTGATTAAACCTCTGATTATGAGTATGTGTGTGTGCGGAAAATATATAATTATACACTAGCGACAGTTCGTGTATGTAAACTAATAATTTTCATTCGCACAACGTAATTTTTGTAAATAATTATTCAATGTTATAAATACTGTACCTAATACTAACATGTTGTAATTTTGGTAAGTACTTATTATAAATTCGGGTTTTCTCTATTAATTATACATGGATAATTTTGTTCTATATCTGCTTATAGGAACCGTGGCCTCGCATTAATTATTTTCAAGACAGTTACGGCACCCGCTGATCCATTCCAATATTATTTTCGATTTAAAATAGATTTTTTGCATCGATTTTGTTTGTGTTGTCCACTAAGTTTTCTGTAGAAAAAGTGTCAATTATAAAAAAAAATACAGCATACTATTTAAATAGTGTCCATTATTTTAATAACTTGAAACGGCTTACTTTGTTTCGCGAGTTTTTATGAAACTACAACTTGTAGCATGTTTTCTTTATTTGTATGGACATTCACTATAAGTTGTTCATCTAGTCTTTTATTAAATTTGACTATGATCATGTCTTAATTTGGATTCGTTTTGTACGTGTAATGTCTTTTTTTTTAAATATCGCAAATTAATCGATGATAAAATTGTAACATACAAAGTTGTAAAACTTTTAAGATTGGGAAATCAGTTCCCCTCTATGTATGCTTTACATTTGGAAGCAAAACAATTTCGAGTCGTTACTTCACATTTTGGAACGAATTTCTTCTTACATAATTATATATTATGACCAAGTCCTCCAAAACGAAAGTTAAAAAAAATATATTTTGTAATTGGAATAATTCTCTCTATAAGCATTAGATATTTACATGAAAAAAATCTCAAATTAATTGTGGTAATAAAACTATGTACAACATTAATTTTAAGGTTGCTGTAAGTATTATTAGAAAGTAATTAGAAAATTAATAATTGTAATTCACTAAATGACGAGTTGTATGGTGTGTGAATAATATGGAGGTTGTTTTGTTCCAAACAAAAATGTTATTTATTTATGATTAAACAAATTTTGAAATAAAATTAATGCTTTTTATTATTATTCATATCAATTTTCAATTTGCCTAGCCCTTTACCAGTGATATTGGGGTCGGTTTCCAGTCTACATACAGTAACCGAATACAGCTGACTACTGTAGCCGCCCGAATGTTAAGTGCCTTTTTACGTTCAGTACTAAGCAACGGTAGGTAGAAGACTATGCAACGTCACAATATGTCTATTTCTTTCTATCACACGCTGTTCTTTTTTTCCTTTTCCACTCGAATCTACGTTTTTCATCCCATCTACTCCAAAAGGACGACTTTATTCGCCTCTTAGTGCATCCGAAGGTAGTGTTTTCTATAAGTTACTTTTAAGGTCTAACCGCACTAGCGCGGCACTGCAGCGGAGAGGCGCGTCGCGGCATCGGAGCGGCGCGGCATTACCTAACCGCACTGTACTGCAGCGGTGCTGCAGCGAGCGGCAGAAAAGTTTCATTTGTTGGATACCTGTCGAACGAGATGGACGGAATAACCGAAGAAGTGATAGTGGTAGCTTTATTATGCGGAGAGGCAGAACCACTGGAAAGACATAAAAAACGGTCTACATGGGTGCATGATATTCCAAATTCTCGTTTTACTGAAGGAGAATATCACACGCTTTTTCCAAGACTTTTTAGAGACCCTAAACGATTCCATACTTACTTCAGGATGACAAAGGAGAAGTTTTATGAACTATTGCAAATTATTAAACCTCATATATAGAACTGCAAAATACATATTTTCGTCAAGCCTCGCCTCTCCGCCGCTGCTAGCTATGCCGCACTAGCGGCAGCGGAGCGGCGCGGCGCGACCGGAGCGGCAAAATATTCTCCGGGAGTCAACTTTGTCGCGACGCTCCGCGCCGCTTTGCTGCGGTACCGCTACAGTGCGTTTTATTCCATAATAAAGAGTGGCAATTATATTTTTGTTGCCGCGCCGCTCCGATGCCGCGACGCGCCTCTCCGCTGTAGTGCCGCGCTAGTGCGGTTTCACCTTTAGCGGGCAGTAATGAGTTTTTCGCGTCATCATCATTGCCGCGTAGGTACTTTTTGAATTTGGAACATATCGTTCGTATAAAGACTGGCTGGTATGACGGCCCAAAGTCGCGCCTGCGGGTTGAATAAAAAAAAACTAGATATAAAATTAAAAACACGGGACCTAAAGCACGAGTTGTAGTAAATTTTTACGGATTGTTAGAAATTCATGATTTTGTTTTGAAAAATGAATTCTACAAGTGACAGTGAACAAAATATAAGGTGCCTTTTATTTCCACATAGAGGGTGATGAAAAGTAGAGTGTATCATTCGGGCGTAAATATATTTTTGGCTCGGGTGACGTATTTTGAATCGCGCGAAAAAAGCGGACTCGCAGGTACTCGCCGTAAAAATATTATTTTGCTCTCTTTTGATACAATCTACTATTGTCATGCTACAAATACGAAAATATTTGGACAATGGTTCATTCGGATTGAAAAAATAATGTCAAAGTCAGTCGCTAGTTCTCGCGGGAAAAGTCAAGTAACAAAGTGCAAGCTTTTACATATTTTCGGTTGTGGACGAGTATTTTTGAGTGACTGATTTATGGGATAATTTTGGAATATAGTTCAAATGTGTGCAACCGGATTTTATCCAGAGGGTACGTACCTATATTTTTTCTATTTTTGTGTGGTTTTCAGAGAAACAAGACGAAAGTGAACAATATTAGAATTTTGTCGGATTATTATCGTAATTTGTTCTATTGTGAGACCAGTTCTGTGTGAAACAGTAATACATTACCTATCGCATTGAATGCGTACTTGACAATACTACCGTCATATACGAGTAGGTACCTATCTAAAAAGCCGTTATCTGATATTTGGCGGGCTTTCGTTATTAAACACAAAAAATTCTATATCGATCTCCATAAGCAGTATTTTTCTAATATCAATAGTTAAACCGAGTACCAAATTGTTGTAGCATCATACCTAAATTAATAAAATCGCCATCAAATCGCATCACATCGGTACGCTGTTTTTTGTGCGTAACTCAAAAAAATATTTTATCACAATAGTTTTCATCCATAAAATACACAAAAGGTAATAAATTTATGTTAAAATTAGATTTTTTAATTTCAAGTGGGTCCGCATAAGAAAACATGTAAACAAAAAAATGGCCGCCTACTTACCTAATTCTCCTGGTTTTTGATATTTATTTGTTTTTCGATGAAATAAAAAGATTGAATAAAAAGTGTGAGCAATTATTGGAAAGGGAAAGAAAGTAGTTAAATTTTTTGTAGTTTGTTAAATAAACAACAAACAAACAACTTCAAAAAACAAAAAAAAATTGAAATGTTCAGGGCGTTTTACGTAGGTAACTCTGTAGGCAAGTAGGAATTCTTTCAATAAATTTCATATTTTTCTGAAAGTAGGTATTAGAAAAATTTAACAACTTAAGATTTAAATACAACATGTAACATAATTAACCTATCACATACCCACAAAACGAGACACAATAGTAAAACAATAACACCGCGGTCTCATAGGACCGGTCGGGGATTCATGAACTAACGCACATCTTCTTGGGGCGTCATTGTACTCATCATTATGAACAACTTTCACTATGGGACCAAACCTGAAATCGAGAAAAATTATGAGCTGTTCCATACATTTTGACGAAATGAGCTGTCAGCAAATGTTTCACACCACCTTTTAGATCGCTACATACCTGCGTCTGGGTGCTTCTAGTGGAGCTCCCAGCGATGACAATGCGGTGAAGCAGTCGACCGCCCCGGTCACAATAAATTGCTGGTCGGACGCATCATCTGTCGAGCTCTTGTTACCGCTGGGGTGCCAGCCGTTTTAGAGCCCAATGGCTTGGCGCCTGACGATGGGATGAAGCCAGAGGGGATGAAACATAACGCCTTGGAAGTTGGGTAGGCTTTTCGTGTGGGATGTAACATGTGTCGATACCCTTGTGCCATCCCATCTTCTGAGTATTGTCAGCAGCGTTGCGGCGGCCGTTGCAGCTGTAGAAAACCTCAAACGACGTAAATAAATGTACAATAACTTGATCGGAAACCAAATTGCTCTACGTAATATTTTAAGTGTGGGTGTCTTGTGTATGTGATTGTTAGGTATCTTCAAGGCTATAGTGAATAGGATCTTAAACTAGTGCGCCTCACCATCAACGATTGCATCACTGATTACCATCCGGTGAGATCACGGTCAAGCACTAGTTTTAACCAATTAAAAAAAACTGGTAAACATTGCCCTTTATAAAACTTTTCCAGCCTTCATTTCTAAGCTACGCTTTCACTGCTTTTGTGACTTACACGCTCAGCAAACGGGCTCCCCAAAAAGGTACATAATTACATTTGAATGGGGTAGCACAAAAAGGGCTACACAGGTATCATCTGCCTAGCCTTTTCCCAACTATATTGGGGTCGGCTTCCAGTCAAACCGGATTTAACTGAATACCAGTATTTTTACGAGGAGCGGCTGCCTACCAGACATCCACAACCCATTAACTGGGGTAATACGGTACTTCATGGCAAGACTGGAGTCAGATTTATTGGCTTCTGACCATCCGTAACGACTGCCAAAGATCTACAAATGACAGCCGGGACCAATGGCTTAACGTGCTTCCCGAGGCAAGGAGGAAACTCGTTATGTTAAGATGGTCACCCATCCACAGACCAACCTAGGCAAGCGTTGCTTAACCTTGAAGATCGACCCGTGCGGCTGTTATTATCTAGCCACGAGCTCCTTAAAAAAAGGGCTACACAGGTATCACGAGGTGAAAAGGTAGTTACTCAGATACCCGCGAAACGAGACACAATAGTAAAACAATAACAGCGCGGTCTCATAGGACTGGTTGGGGATTCAAACGTTAAAGAAAATACATATATTGATCTATTGGCCACTTATAAAACGCCAAACATGCTAACTAGTTCATGGTTTCGATAGATCGTTTGCCATAGAAAAGAATCGGTAAGAAACTTCACGGTTACTTTTTAAGGTGTTTGGGAAAGAAGATGTATCAGGACATCCTGTAAGTACGAGCAAAGCCCCTACTATCTTACTTGATTAGTAAAGATACTATTAGACGATGCAGGTTCATTTTGTGATCTTTGCCAAAATGCGTCATGGTTTTCTTTTTTACTATCATCATTTCAACCGAAAGATGTCCACTCTCGGACATAGACTGGTCCTGTGGGTTTCGCATCCATCTGAATCCCGCGACTCTCAGCAGGTCATCGGTCCACTTTGTTTTTTTTTTTTTTTTTCTGGCATTCTGAATCATCAGAATGACTTCCCCCGCTCTTGGGCGGAGCGGGAGGGCGTGTCAGACTTACTTACTGACTAAACCCCTACCCCGTTCCTTCGTTGCCTTCGTTCTGGGGGGGACTCGGTGTCAATCTTTAGGAATACCACGTGTTCCCCCCCAGAGGCTTCGGCCCTGCCGGGCCCCTACAGTTTGCTGACATCTCCTTGAGGTGCGCGTGGAACAGAACGCGCCGTTGACGACTGGGCTCGGTCCAGATTATTTCCAGACTGCCGGAGAGCGAGCTACCCAGTGCTCGCCGTCCGCGAACCCGCGCCTACGGTGGTCGGAAATCGGGATCGGGATCTCGGCGGCGGCGGCGGGCGTGAGGACCGTTCCCTCACGCGCTTGCGGTCAGCGGCCTCCTTCACGAGCATTACTGCTTCGCAGAAGAAGGCGACCGCATGCCAAATATTGCCCAAATATTGACAAGAAATAAAAGAACTACCTATCATCATCTACCTAGCCTTTTCCAAACTATATTGGGGTCGGCTAGGGAATCGTTTGTCTTGGCATGGTCATGTGAATAGGACGGATGAAACGCATGTTACTAAAAGAGTTATGAGTTTGCATGTAGATGGAAGGAGAGGGAGGCCTAAGAAAAGATGGATGGATTGTGTGAGAAGTGATATGGAAGAAAAGGGAGTTACTGATAGCGTGACGAGTAACAGGATAGAATGGAAGAAAAAAGCATGTTGCGCCAACCCAAAATAAAACGGGACAAGGGCAGGAAGATGATGATGATTGGGGTCGGCTTCCAGTCAAGTCGGATTTAGCTGAATACCAGTATTTTATGAGGAGCGGCTGCCTACAGACCTCCTCAACCCATTAACTGGGGTAACACGGTAGGTACGCATGGCAAATAGCCGTAACGACTGCCAAAGATCTACAAATGACAGCCGGGACCTACGGCTTAACGTGCTTTCCAAGACACGAAAGAAACGCGGTACCTATGTTAAGATGGTCACCCATCTACAGACCCACCTTGGCAAACTTTACTTAACCTTGAAGATCGACCCGTGCGGCTGTTATTATCTAGCCACGAGACCCTCCTAAGTAAAAGCCACCTATATGCCAATAATAATACATTTTTTTAAGATGTGTGATCATCAATATGACTTCTAAAGACTAAAACCCACACAACTCCTGTTCCTTCTTTGCCGAATTAGGGCAAAAGTTAGAATTAGTAACTTTTTGGTAAGGTTCACAAAAATATAAGAATGAAATATGGCAGAAACACATTATTAAAACGCCACGCGACCCGACGAAACGCGATGCGTGTTGAGTCGAATCAAATGTATGGGTTTCTATAGACCAGAAACACACTATGAACACCCGACGCGACGCCATGCGCGCACACGCCACCTGATCCAGACGTGCCAGATCGGTGTGTTGCCCATGGTGGGGGTAAACACGCCATCCGACGCGGAGCGCGCGGTATGTTTCTAGACAGCACCCGACGCCACGCGTCAGTTCACGTCAGTCGTTCGAGAACTGTCACAGAAATTATAACTTTACGATAATTTAATATTAATTTCCATTTATTGAGCGAAATGACCAACGAAAAAAATATTAATTGATTTAGTAAAACAATATCCTGTTCTATATGACATGAATTTAGCTATATACAGGGATCATACTGGTTTTTTTTTCTGGTTGGGGAATCATCTGATTGACTTCTCCCGCTCTTGGGCGAAGCGGAGGGTGTGTCAGACTCTTACTGACTAAACCCCTATCCCGTTCCTTCGTTGCCTTCGATCTGGGGGTGACTCGGTGTCAACCTTTCGGAATACCCATGTTCCCCAAAGGCTTCGGCCCTGCCGGGCCCTACTGTTCGCTGACATCTCCTTGAGGCGCGCGTGGAACAGAACGCGCCGTTGACGACTGGGTTCGGTCCAGATTATTTCCAGACTGCCGCGAACCCGCGCCTACGGTGGTCGGAAATTGAGATCGGGATCTCGGCGGCGGCGGCGTAAGGACCGTTCCCTCACGCGCTCGCGTGCCGCCCCTACTCGCTCCGGACCATGGCCTGAACCAGGGCCCGGCGCGAGAGGTCGCCGCCGCCGATAGCCTCCACAAGGACACGGCGGTGCTCCGCCCAAGCGGGGCACATCCTCTCCTGTTTGATCCGATGCAGGAATCTCCAGAACTAGGGATCATACTGTGAGAAATCTTCTTCGAAGTCTTCATCTGGCTCGTTATTTATTAAATCCATAGTACATAACCATACACTTCCACTGCTGTTAGCTAACTGTATTCAGAAATTGCTAGTGTGTCGTGACGTCGCGTGTTGGTAATATGCACGGTGCATATCGGGTGTCGACACGTTGCGTCGCGTCGCGTTTTAGTAATATGTTTCTGCCTTTATTGTCATTATGAACAAATTAAATGTCAGTTTAAAACTTTGTAATAACAGAACGGAACAGAACCTTCAAACAATATTATTTTTGTTTTATATGCAATTTAAGGACTTTATATTTCGTGTTTGATAAAAGGTATATCCGGTCAAGGTACAAATCCTTGCAAAACCATGCCGTTATTGGACATCACCAGACCAGAAATCATATTGGTTCTAAATGAAGCGTATGACAAAGAAAAACGTCTCCGATCATATTGGGTTAGCAAAAATTCAGAAAAAATACAGGAGGCGGCAACACTCACTAGAGAACCAACTAATTACTATGAGCAAGATGTCATGAAGCACGCCATGATTGCAGGTATGGCTACAATCACTCGAGACCATAAGATATATACTTGCAATAAAAGAAAAGTACCACTCCGTGACGCAAAGAGCATACCAGGAATTGAGACCTTACGACATGAGCATTCCATCATCAACCTTGGCGTAGGTACTGCCAAAGAGGATCCTCGACTAGCTCGTCCAGACACTGACTCGTCACCAGATCCGGTAATGCGTCCTGTAGATGCTAAAACCAAAAAAATATTTTTCAAACCAAAACCTCACTTTGGTAGGGAGAAGTACCTACATAAGAGGGCTAAAATATTACCTGAGAACAAGTACTACCTTCCGGAATGTACGAGTTGGGAATATGGTTGGCGTTTGAGAGATAGTAAGATGTTGGGGAAGCCCCTGCATGGACGAAATTGTATCCTGCAGAAAACTTTAGAGGGTCGTGTTGGGCCGACTCGGAACCCAGATCATTACAGGACTCCTATGGTGGTTGACCAGACTGTGAGACTTGTAATGATCTAAGCGAGACTTGTAACGAGTTTAGCTACGTATCCGCTTTTCTAAGCATAGTGTGATACGTAGCTTAACTAAAGTCCAAACATTGTTTCTTTCTTCATTCCTACGATATGGGCATTTAATCATCGACCATGGCTCGAGCTCGTCCAGACACTGGTTTGTCACCAGATCCAGGAACGCGCCCTGCCCTGTACATAACACCAAAAAAATATTTTTAAACTGAAGTCTGGATTTGGTAAGGAGAACGAGTATCTATATGAGAGGGTCAAAATATTACCGAAAGAAAGTACTATCTTCCAGAAGGTAAGCTTGGCTCATGGATGACGTATTTGTGACAGGAAGAAGGCAGGGAAGGCCACGTATGGACGAAATTGACTCCTACAGAAAACTTTACGGGATCGTGTTGGAACGACTCCAGACCCACATCATTACCTACAAGTCTTCTATGCTGGGCTACGAAAAATGTGCCCAATAAGTGAAGATATTCTTAAAAAAGCTGATACATAGCGTAACTAAAGTACTGACATTGTATTACTTTTTATGTATTTTTGTTCTTTTTATGTATTATTTTTTTATAATTATATTTATAATTGTTCATAACACTCAATTTTTTATGTTAATTTTTACTGTAAGTAAATAAGTTATTTTAGATTTTGTTTTTTTTTCTTTGACATCTGTTACTCCAGATCTTGGCCATAGATACGACAACTACTTAAAACATTTATTTATTTATCTTTATCTTACATCTATTTTTACAGGTTTTTTTAACCCTCAATGCGGTAAATGCACCCCCTCATGAACTGACTGACTGTACGAAGCATAAAACCCAGGCTCCCAAAAAATAAGCTCTTTTGCAGCACCGCGTGACGTGATCAGATGTTAAAAGGCTCAGGGCCCAGGCTCTTGACTTCTGTAAGAGCCCAGTGCCGTCATAGCACGGCATGTCACAGCAAAGCATTTTGTTACTAATCAAGTTATTTTGAATCTTATTTCAATGACTTTAGAGTTCATGTTACTTTATTTCGATACCACGATGCTGTGACGTGCCGTGGGATGCTCTGGCATGACACGGCATGCTATGGCATGACATGGCATGCTATGGCATAACACGGCATGCTAAAGCACAACGCCAGTCAATAAAGCAAAGGATACACTAGGGAACATTTTGTCCCGCAACATGACGCGCAACACTTAATTTACGAGACGCTGCAATGTTGCATATTGTCCCGCCGCAACATTGTACATGACGCGGGGTATGTTGCTTGCTCCCGCCTCGAGAGCGAGCGCACGTGTCTTGCGTCAGTGTCGCGCCATTTGTCACAGAGTGTAGCCCGTAAGCAACGTGCCTCTTGGCATGGCTTTAGTGTGAGGAAATGATACCGTGCTTTCACTTCTAAACCACGATCATTGTTCTCAGTGCGCGCCATGATGTTGTACAGTAAACATTAAAGAAAAAAATATAGAAGACCGTACAATAATAGTTTCATCACTCACATCCACCACCTTCTCTTTCTTCTACGTTTCAACACTCTCGATATAATATTACTATGTACGCAGCACTAATAGCCACAACCTCCTCGGGCGACATTTCTATAAACACTGACTAGTGTGGTCAACACAATGTTCCGCGACATTCACCTCGGCATGTTCTAAGTAGTTGTTGAGCAACATGTTCCGCAACATGTTGCTCCATTTGCCCCCTAGTGTATCCTTGGCTTAAGACTAATCAAGATAATTTGAATCTTATTTCGATAAGTTTAGAGTTCATGTTACTTTATTTCGATACCACGATACTGCCACGTGCCGCGGGATGCTGTGCCATGACGCGGCATGCTGTGGCATGACACGGCATGCTAAAGCACAACCTGCCATGCTACAGCATGCCGTTGCACAATCTGCTGTGCTATGCTATGCCATGCCAGCAGTGGGCGCCGGCCTTAAGACGTCAAAATGGTTTCTAATAAATTACTAGCAATGGCAATTTGTGTTGTTAGAAGATGAAAAAAAAAACAAAAGGCATTCTGGATACATCCTCTGAATGAAAAGAGATATTTAAAAGGACAGTTTATTTATTTTACTATTTATATTTTTATTATAATGTTTCCATTATAATAAATAAAATAATAAATTTCAAAAGTACCTAGGTACTGCTTATTATAAAAGAAATTTCTACCAGCAGATTTGCGAAAGCAGAGATTATTACAAATTATAGACGATAGGCCGGGTTCCCACTTTAATTTCTATGAACCTATTCACATTATCCCGGATCCGGCACTTTTGCCGTATCCGGTATGTGTAAGTTTCATGCAAACTATCATGGACTTATAGTCTGTTTTTTAAACCCGGAGACTGAATTGACACAAGTAATGTCAAATTTATTATAGGAATGATGCCAATTTCTTTGTGTTGTAATGTCATTTTAGTCTCAGGGTTTAAAAAACAGACCATAGATAGATTATTATAGTCCTTCTAATGAAAGTGCGACCTGGAGTTTTTTTTTAATTTAATTGGCATCATTATTCAGCCGCAATTGTAGGAAATAAAAAAAATTGTGAAGTGTCATCAGTTATCTCGTTCTCAGTGACGTCCCGGTGACGGCGGTGGTGGACAAACGGCCTTAGTGGCTGTCGCTGGCCACCAGTGGCTGTGGTCGGTGGCCCGTTTGCGCCAAGCCTTAGCAATGAGATTCTGTTTTTACCCTTTTGATACGGGACCCTAAAAAAAATAAAAATAGGCAGATACCACGACCTAAAAAAAATATGTAATAAAAAGATCCAATGACATGCTGAAATATTATATTAGTATCTAAATATTAAACTAGCTGAACCGTATAATGAAAACTTAGAAAATAAATAAGATAATCTAAAAAAAACCCATAACAGTAAAAATTAACATTAAAAATTAAGTATTACAAACTATTATAAATATAATTATATAACAATAAACCAACAACAATACCTATAAACAAATACAACGTTAGAACTTTGGTTACACTATGTATCAGCATTTTAAAGAATTTCTTCACTTATTGTGCACATTTTTCGTAGCCCAGCATAGAAGACTTGTAATGATCTGGGTCCGGAGTCGGCCCAACACGACCCCGTAAAGTTTTCTGCAGGAGCCAACTTCGTCTATACGTGGTACGTGGCCTTCCCTGCCTTCTTCTTGTCACAAATACGCCATCCATGAGCCAAACTCATACATTCCGGAAGATATGTAGTAGCTTTTTTCGGTATTATTTTGGCCCTCTCTATATATTTCTCCCTATCAAAAACCAGGCTTCGGTTCGAAAAAAAATATTTGGTCTTAGCATCTACAGGGCGCATTACTGGATTTGGTAACAAGCCAGTGTCTGGACGACATCGAGTCAGTCAAAATAAGGGCGCGCGCCCAGTGCCGTCATAGCACGGCATGTCATAGCAAAGCATTTTATTACTAATTAAGTTATTTTGAATCTTATTTCAATGAAATTAGAGTTCATGTTACTTTATTTCGATACCACGATGCTACGACGTGCCGTGGGATGCTGTGGCATGACACGGCATGCTATGGCATGACACAGCCTGCTATGGCATGAAATGGCATGCTAAAACACAACCTGCCATGCCACGGAACGCAATTCAAAACATTAAAATGGCCGTCCTGACAAATTGCTGTTTTAAGGTGAGTATACACTACAACATTTTGTGGAGCATTTCTCTGTAATGTAACGTTCTTACGAATGGTACAATACAGGCAAAAGCTCAGTTTTCAAAGCATTTTCATGTTGAGGTGAGTTGAGTATACACTACAACATTTTGTGGAGCATTTCTCTGTAATGTAACGTTCTTACGAATGGTACAATACAGGCAAAAGCTCAGTTTCCAAAGCATTTTCATGTAATGTAACGTTCCTGCGAATGCTCGGTGTTATGTTACGGGTAAATGCTCACAATGCACAATGCTCATTTACCAACATTTCGTTGTACCTTGCGTTCATTCTTTTTCATAATTCCTTCGACGAAATGTTACACCAATACGCTCGACGAAATGTTACACCAATATGCTCGTTGGTTTGTAACAAAGAGGCGAGCGTGCTCGACGTGTAGTTCGTAAAAGGATGATACACTTGAACATTTATCATAGAGCGGCTCGTTGTTCTGTTACAGTAAAATGTTGTAGTTTATACTCACCTTAATGTAACGTTCCTGCGAATGCTCGGCGTTATGTTACGGGTAAATGCTCACAATGCACAATGCTCATTTACTAACATTTCGTTGTACCTTGCGTTCATTCTTTTTCACAATTCCTTCGACGAAATGTTACACCAATAAGCTCGACGAAATGTTACACCAATTCCCTCGTTGGTTTGTAACAAAGAGGCGAGCGTGCTCAACGTTTAGTTCATAAAAGGATGATACACTAGAACATATCATAGAGCGGCTCTTTGTTCTGTTACAAGTAAATGTTGTAGTTTATACTCACCTTTAGACATGTCAACATATTCACGCCAGCCAATTAGAGATGGGCAGTGGGTTAAAACCCATTCAATCCGTTTGGGTTAAAACTGGGTTAAAACCCAAATCACCCGGTTTTAACCCATTATCAACTATTTTAGTGGGTGAAAATAAAGGAACATGCGATATGATTATTACACGCTTGAGAACTGAACGTAAGCTGCGAAATTGAAAAAAAAAAGTCGCTTTGAAACACTATTTTGACGAGAAATCACTACCGCAAAGTAATAAATTATAAAAATCTAAGATTCTATATGAGAAGGCTATCTTTTTTGTTTGTTAATGTGATTTCTATTCGTGTTCAGGGTGTAGGCAAGGGGGTATACCTTTTAAAGCAGAAC
This sequence comes from Mythimna separata, assembly GCA_030763345.1. Classification (NCBI taxonomy): domain Eukaryota; kingdom Metazoa; phylum Arthropoda; class Insecta; order Lepidoptera; family Noctuidae; genus Mythimna; species Mythimna separata. Next base: position 11,784,777 of record CM061187.1, on the reverse strand, counting down.
TTTTTTCGTCATAATATTATTTTGCATAACAACGCATAGCATAATCGAGGAGCTCGTGGCTAGATAATAACAGCCGCACAGGTCGATCTTCAAGGTTAAGCAACGCTTGCCAAGGTTGGTCTGTGGATGGGTGACCATCTTAACGTAACGAGTTTCCTCCGTGCCTCGGAAAGCACGTTAAGCCGTTGGTCCCGGCTGTCATTTGTAGATCTTTGGCAGTCGTTACGGATAGTCAGAAGCCAGTAAATCTGACTCCAGTCTTGCCATGAAGTACCGTGTTACCCCAGTTAATGGGTTGTGGAGGTTTGGTAGGCAGCCGCTCCTCGTAAAATACTGGTATTCAGCTAAATCCGGCTTGACTGGAAGCCGACCCCAATATAGTTGGGAAAAGGCTAGGCAGATGGAACGCATAGCATAATCTTCATTTCGCAGAAAGTTGTTTGGCATACACTCACTTATCGTAAATTCGAAACTCATAATTTTGTTAGTCCGAATCATCTTTAGGCATAACTTTCATGACGGAGCGGCGCGGCGCGGCGGCGCGGTGGCGGAGTCTGTGTTCGCTCGCTTCGCTCGCTCACTACGACCCCGCCACCTCCTTCTAACCTACCAACCCTGTCCGAGTCGGGGTGCCTCTAAGTCGTGAGCTCGCTTCGCTCGCTCTTAAATCTTAAGTTATCCTAGTAACCGAAGAGAAACGGAATGGAATTGAATGAATGACCGAAACGAATGACAGTGATACAGACACAAACTGACGACTATTTTTTGTTAAAATACTTGTATCGTTATAATCGGGGGCCCAAGCCCAGTTTTGACCCTTTTTAGTCCCTATATCCTGCGACACTGCACTAAAGTCAAACCGTATTATTATGGCAATCGTAATTATGCCAAGTAAAGTTCTGCCATGTTAAAAGTATGCCGTTGCGAATTCGGACATGTGAATATTCTGCTAATCAATAGTTTTGCCAAATAATTTTTATGCTTTAAAAATATTCGATTAAAGAAGATTATGCCAAGTGTGTTATGCCAAATGAAATTCGGAGTATTAAGATTCTGCCAAATAAAAGGAACCCTAAGAAAGGTTGTTCAGATAAGCAGGATTAAGTCACTATTCAAAGCCGGGTCGTTATTAAAATCACAAACTCAAAAAAATATTAACGTACGCACTCTAAACAATGATAGAATCAAGTGCAAGGACGCGTGCATGCGGGGCAGGGAATCTTGCACACACTGCACTCCCCCTCTACCCCGCCCACCCACCTCGCTTGCCTTTTGAGCACTTTGTGTAAAACAATGCATTTGTTGGGAGCAAATAGTGGTCCCACTTCCTGGCTCCTGGCATATCTAGGCCTCAAGTTTGCTATTACAATAGTGTCTGAATGGTCTATCATTGATTTCATAATTGTTTATTTTTACAAGTTTTGGTAATCTATTAATACAAGTCATTGTGACTTACCAATGGTCAACCACTGACACTCCATTGAAAGAAACGGCATAGAATGGTAATCTCCTAATACTATCAAATGAATATCTGACTTACGTGGCAGTTTGCTTAAGTTTTTACAGTTCTTTTGACCAGTGGCCTACCATTACAATGTCATTGAGCAGTTATTGCTTTCAATATGCTCGATATTGGAATTTTACTATAACTCTATTGCGAGACCACTGACCGATCATTAAGAATTAGCAGATTACGAAATTTTAGTCAAATGACAATGAGATCATGTTGGAATAACAATTTTATAAAAATAGCAGACTCAGGCCCCTGGTGTTGTTCTATTCAATTTATTTAGGTTACAGTATTTTATTCATGTTTTACAAATGTTTACTACAAGATGTGCTTGCTTAAATAATAAGAAAAACATGTTTTAGTTTTAACCCAAGCTAATGGGTTAAAACCGGGTGATAACTGGGTTAAATTCAGGTTTTAACCCACTGATGGGTTTTAACCCGGGTCGTTACCCATCTCTACAGCCAATAATACTAATAAAGTTATTTTGAATCTTATTTTAATAATTTTAGAGTTCATGTTACTTTATTTCGATACCACGATACTGCGACGGATGCTGTGGCATGACACGGCATGCTAAAGCACAACCTGTCATACCACGGCATGCCGCAACACAATCTGCTGTGCTATGCTATGCCATGCCGGCAGTGGGCGCCGGCCTTAACTTGATTGGTATTATTGGCTGGCGTGAATATGTTGACATGAAACAGTAATTTGTCAGGACGGCCATTTCAATGTTTTGAATTGCGTACCGTGGCATGGCAGGTTGAGCTTTAGCATGCCGCGTCATGTTACAGCATGCCGTGTCATGCCACAGCATGTCGCGTCATGCCACAGCATCCCGCGGCACGTCGCAGCATCGTGGTGTCGAAATGAAGTAACATGAACTCTAAAATCATTGAAATAAGATTCAAAATAACTTGATTAGTAATAAAATGCTTTGCTATGACATGCCGTGCTATGACGGCACTGGGCGCCGGCCTTATATCGGCGCCGTCATCTCGTTCTCGGTGACGTCCCGGTGGCGGCGGTGGTGGACAAACGGCCTTAGTCGCTGTCGCTGGCCACTAGTGGTTGTGGTCGGTGGACCATTTGCGCCAAGCCTTAGCAATGAGATTCTGTTTTTACCCTTTTGATACGGGACCCTAAAAAAAAATAAGCAGATACCACGACTTAATAAAAATATGTAATAAAAAGATCCAATGACATGCTGAAATATTATATTAGTATCTAAATATTACACTAACAACCGTATAATGAAAACTTAGAAAATAAATAATAAAATCTAAAAAAAATCATAACAGTAAAAATTAACATTAAAAATTAGGTAGGTATTACAAACTATTATAAATATAATTATATAACAATAAACCAACAACAATACCTATAAACAAATACAACGTTAGAACTTTGGTTACACTATGTATCAGCATTTTAAAGAATTTCTTCACTTATTGTGCACATTTTTCGTAGCCCAGCATAGAAGACTTGTAATGATCTGGGTCCGGAGTCGGCCCAACACGACCCCGTAAAGTTTTCTGCAGGAGCCAACTTCGTCTATACGTGGTACGTGGCCTTCCCTGCCTTCTTCTTGTCATAAATACGCCATCCATGAGCCAAACTCATACATTCCCGAAGATATGTAGTAGCTTTTTTCGGTATTATTTTGGCCCTCTCTATATATTTCTCCCTATCAAATCCAGGCTTCGGTTCGAAAAAAAATATTTGGTCTTAGCATCTACAGGGCGCATTACTGGATTTGGTAACAAGCCAGTGTCTGGACGACATCGAGTCATGGTCGATGATTGAATGCCCATGTCGTAGAAAAGAAGAAAGAAATACAATGTTAGTACTTTAGTTAAACTACGTATCCGCTCGTTACAAGCCTCGCTTAGATCATTACAAGTCTCCTAGGCTCGGTAACCAGCATAGGACTCCTGTAATGACCTGGGTCCGTAGTCGGCCCAACACGATCCTGTAAAGTTTTATGCAGGACCCAATTTCGTCCATACGCGGCCTTCCCTAACGTCTTACTGTCTTTCATACGCCAACCATAGTCCCAACTCATACATTCCGGAAGATAGTACCTGTTCTCAGGTAATATTTTGGCCCTCATATGTAGGTACTTCTCTTTACCAAAGTGAGGCTTTGGTTTGAATAATATTTTTTTGGTCTTCGCATCTACAGGGCGCATTACCGGATCTGGTGACAAGTCAGTGTTTGGACGAGCTAGTCGAGGGTCCTCTTTGGCAGTACCTACGCCAAGGTTGATGATGGAATGCTCATGTCGTAAGCTCTCAATTCCTGGTATGCTCTTTGCGTCACGGAGTGGTGCTTTCCTTCTATTGCGAGTAGCTACCTTATGGTCTCGAGTGATTGTAGCCATACCTTCAATCATGGTGTGCTTCATGACATCTTCCTCATAGTAATTAGTTGGTTCTCTAGTGAGTGTGGCCGCCTTCTGTATTTTTTCTGTATGTTTGCTAACCCAATATGATCGGAGACGTTTTTCTTTGTCATACGCTTCATTTAGAACCAATATGATTTCTGGTCTGGTGATGTCCAATAACGGCATGGTTTTGCAAGGATTTGTATTATTAACTGCGAAATATTATATAAGTAACCCCTTTCAGTTCCATTCAGTTCACACCTAGTTTCAAACTGACATTTAATTTCTTCTTAATGACATTGTTTCATTCAAATATTTTTCGAACCTTACCAAAAAGTTTTTCGGCCAACGAATCTACTGCCTCTTCGAGCGACTCAAGTTTTTGTTCACTTGGTGACACCCTTGGTGACTTTTTGCAGCGCAACTTTAATGGCGAGTCTAATCGGTTGTTGAATGTCTGCCATATTAACGCTCAGAGCATTGCCAGCCATTACAGTGAGCTGTATGATGCGTTCAATAATAGCAACGTTCACGCCATCCTGATCTCCGAAACTTGGCTCAAACCACATCTTCTGTCCACCACTTACCCTCTCTCTGGTTTCGTACTTATACGAAACGATCGGATTGGTAGGGGTGGGGGTGGTGTGGCCATATACCTTCGCAGTGATTTTTCTTATAAAATACTTGCTTCATCTTCTTCGAACTATTCTGCCTCTGCTGAGTTTATCTTCCTTGAAGTATGCGTCAAAGGAGCCAAAACCATCATTGGTGTTGTTTACTGTCCCCCCACTGTCGATTACTTCACTGAATTCGAAACAGTTATTGAATCTTTGGGTTCAGAGTATGCACACCACATCATAATGGGTGATTTCAACACAAACCTCCTTGCCCAAAACTCCACGCGATCCCGAAAACTACTCCATCTTATAGAATCAGCCAGTCTGCATGTGTTGCCGCTCCAACCTACGCATCACAACGTTGCAGGCGATGACACCTGGCTTGACCTTATCCTCACCTCAAATCCTTCCCTTGTCTCTTCCGATGGTCAACATGACGCTCCTGGTTTCTCTCATCACGACATGATTTTCCTTTCCTATATCCTTAAACCTCCAAAACATAAACCCAGGGTTCTGTACAGGCGATGTTTTTCAAGGATGGATGTCAACCAACTGAAGCAGGATGCGTCTGTGGTGGACTGGGCAGCTATGACTGATGCGACTTCGGTTGACGATAAGGTTGCGATCTTCAATGATGTTGACATCGGCTTGTATGACATTCATGCACCAGTAAAAAAAGTGCAACTGAGGCGTCCTCCTGCGCCTTGGATGACAGAGGCGATACAGATGGCTATGCGACGGAGGGATCGTGCGTTCCGAAAACATAAGAGGAATCGTACTGAAGAAAACTGGACACTCTTTAAGGCATTAAGAAATAGGTGCAATCAGATGATACGTAATGCTAAACGCCGCCATATTCTACTAAATATTTCTTCTTCTTCGTCTGCCGATATTTGGAAGTTCCTTGGAACACTTGGTATCGGCAAACAGCGACATTTAGACCTCCCAAACTCCATCGACTTAGATGATCTCAACAGTCATTTTTCTAATGTGCCTACCATGGATCATTTAACCAAACAACAAACTTTGTCTCAAATCTCTGGTCTAACGCATCCAAATATTAGTTCTTTTAATTTCGTTTCAGTTGAGCCGGGAGAGATCAGAAAAATCATCCTCTCCATTAAATCCAATGCCGTGGGATGTGATAGTATCACTCGTGGAATGATCATGACCATTCTGGATGAACTCCTTCCCGCGATTACCCATATCGTAAACTACTCCTTGTACTCCGGTATATTTCCTTCCTTGTGGCGCAAGGCCTATGTTCGTCCACTACCTAAAATTCCAAATCCTACTCTTCCCACTCACTTCCGCCCTATTTCAATCCTTCCCTTCCTATCCAAAGTGCTGGAGGCCTGTGCCCACAAACAACTTTCTAACTTTGTGCACTCTAATGCACTGATTAGCCCTCTACAGTCTGGGTTCAGGCCTGGGCACAGCACTGTTTCCGCCCTCCTTAAAGTGACTGGCGATATAAGGGCAGGACTAGAAGACACCAAAGTCACTGTTCTGGTGTTGGTCGATTTTTTGAATGCTTTCAATACCGTCAGTCACGATATTCTATTAGCCATTTTGTCCTATTTGATGGTCTCTCCTGAAGCACTGGAATGGTTCACTTCCTATCTTCAGGGGCGCCAGCAGTCGGTTCACGCTGGAGAGACTTCTTCTCGCTGGTGTGATCTGCCAACTGGCGTTCCACAAGGCGGCATTCTTTCTCCTCTTCTATTTTCTATTTTTATTAATCACATTACTTCCGTCCTTCAGTGTGCGTATCATCTGTATGCGGATGACCTCCAGCTGTACTGCCAAGGGGGAGTCGATGAGATAACTGATGCTATCGAAAAGATAAATAGGGACTTGACGGCTATTAAAACATGGTCTGATAGATTTGGTGTTGCAGTAAACCCCAATAAATGTCAGGCAATCATCATTGGGAGTTCTCGAAACATCGCCAAAGTGGATATTGCAACTCTGTCACCGGTTATATTCGACTCAACGACTGTTCCTTTTAGTACTGACGTGAAGGACTTGGGCTTGCACATCGATAGTACTCTGAACTGGCGTAGTCAACTCGTTAGTGTTAGTAAGAGAGTTACAGGGGTGCTGCGGGCTCTGTATCGTCTTAAAAACTTTTTGCCATCGAACACGAAGGCAATGCTTGTACAGACCCTAATTTTTCCTATCATCGATTATGGTGATGTGTGTTACTATGACCTGAATGCAGATCTCCTCAATAAACTTGACCGTCTTCTAAATTACTGCATTCGATTCGTTTTCAATCTGCGCAAATATGATCATGTCTCTGCACATCGGCTGCTTCTAAAGTGGTTGCCCATACGTCAGCGCAGAGAGCAAAGGGCGCTTACTAGCTTGTTTTCATATCTCATTTCTCCCAATTGCCCTAGTTATTTAGCCCCCCACTTTCAATAAATTTGCGCCAACCACAGTAAAAATCTACGTTCATCTCATAACCGCCTTCTTCTATGTCCCACTCATCGCACTGACTTCCTTCACTGTTCTTTCTTTATTCAATCTATTTCTCTGTGGAATGCGCTCCCCCAAGAGGTCAGGATGGTTACAAACCGATTAAAATTCAAAATTGAGGTTCGCGAGCACATTCGTAAGAAGTTGGCAGTAGTTTCATCACAACGTTAATGTTTCTCTGTTTGTCGATTTGTACTATTTTCCGAGTATTTATATCTATGTATGTATATTTAATTATATTTATTTGATTGAATTATGTATAAATTATATGTATATTGTGTTGTATCATGGATTCATTTGTATATCTTCTCAATATATTTCTCTCTTTTATTGCACCTACCACTAATATTCTCTGCATTGCCCAAAGGTTGACTGGTAGAAAATGCCCAAGGCATTAAGTCCGCCTTTGTACCTATTTTGTGCAAAAGTATAAATAAATAAAAAATAAATAAAAAGTTAGAGTATTATTGTTGGCTCCTATATGCCAACAATAAGGCCTCTTGTACACGGCATGTTTTTGGCCGTGTAGGCACGTACTTACTCTTTCTTATTGAGCAAAAAATACGGCGTTATAAGGCCTCACACTAGGTGCACTGATGATTTACTGAGATTTGGGGGAGGTTTTGAATCTTATTTCGATGAATTTAGAGTTCATGTTGTACTTTATTTCGATACCACGATGCTGCGACGTGCCGCGGGATGCTGTGGCATGACGCGACGCGCCCCGGCATGCCGTGGGATGCTGCGGCATGATGAGTCATGCCGTTTTTACTTGCTAGACGGGCAGCTGTATCTATACATGTTGTGATGTAATATTTATGCATTTACCTTAAACATACAGACAATCTCTCTGTAACAGGTATAGGCGATCGAAAGATAGTTTTGGTTTTCTTTAGACGCGATTATAGCAAATCATTTAACTTTTCAAAATTATCATAGTCCATTCTGTAATAATCATAGAATGTTAGCATGTCGTATCTAAAATTTTTAAACAAGTTGCTGAATCACCATTTGTAGATCTTGTTTTCCACAAATTATGCACCCAGAAATGTTTTTTCGTCAAATTAGCCGTTCTCATTTGTCTCTCTTCATCTTCAGCTAGAAGTGCTATTAATACTAAATCCCAGTCAACCATAACGACACAACCTACTCCGAATCAGCGCAGAGCAAAACTGATTGATGCAAGAGTGGCTGGGCTTTCAGCAGAATGCCACGGCAATACGGCATGCTACGGGATACCACGGCATGCCACGGCACGCCGCGGGATACCGCAGCACAATCTGCCGTGCCATGCCATGCCGGCAGTGGGCGCCGGCCTTAAGTCTTCTTTTTTATTTATTTGCTTTAAGCAACTAGGCCCATAGTATAAATCAGACTTGTAAGAGGTCCGATTGCGATTCAGAAAGGTAGGAAGTTCTGAACGATTTCCCACCTCCGATTCCGATTTTTAATCGAAACTTCTATCGGAGCTGCAAACGCAACCGGGAAACACCGAGCATACCCCTTTCCATTGCGCTTTGGGTGACTGATCTAAGCCACTAGTTTGCTTACGTTTCGGTAAAATTTAACTCTCATTTACTTTTTAACGATTAACTTTTGGGTCACTATTTCTTTTTTACTAATTCAGAGAGGTAGATATCTAACTAACATAATTATATTAGAGTCATAGATATGTACATATTTCGTCACATAAATTAAATTTTTGCAGATCTTTAGAAATGTCATTTACGATCTGAGGGCCCAAAATAAACCGCTATAAATCTGCAATGCGACATCTAGAAATTTGGGAATTTCTTAAAATATTTAAGAAATTCTTTATTAAATTCCTAAAAAATCATTTTTAACCCATAGTAGTTACAAAATTTAGACTATGTGTCTTTACGAAGCCTCTGGATTGAGGGCCCACGTTATTTAGCTATAATAGTTTTAGTTTACGTTTTAGAAATTTATGGATCATTGCTCTAAGTGTTACTATTTTTTTTTGCTAAATTCCCTGTAAATCTGGTTTCCTTTCGTAAGGATTTAAAAAATAGGCCCTCAATCCAGATGCCGCCGTGGGCGAGGGCCCTTAGACGTTCTACGTGAGCACACGGCACCACGCCATCTTATCCGAGTTCATTGTAAGACTGCGCAGCTGGGAGCCTGCGGCATGCCATGGCATGCCGTGGCATTCCGTCTAACCGCTGCGCAAGTTTCAACAATATTTCAAATAACTTTGCAATCATAATTCCTTCCACAATGTAACTCATTACGTTTCGCGGGATGCATTGCAACGCCGCGGCATCCCGTGGAATTTAACGTCATCATGACACGTTAAGCCGCAGCATGCCACGGCATCGTGGTATAAAAATAAAGTAACTTGAATTCTAAATTTATCAAAATAAGATTCAAAATAACTAGATTAGTAATAAAATCCTTTGCCATGACGCGCTGGTTTTCCTGTCACGCTGACCGCACGTGGATGGTCAGCGCTGATGGGTCAATATCCTAAGAAGTAAGGTAGTGTTTCTGAGTAATGCTGATCGCTCAGCTCGATGGCCGCCGGCGCCGCTGAGCAACAGGCGCCGACGCACCTCCACACTCAGTGAGCGTTTTCGTGTTGCGCTGACCGATCAGCGTTAAGCTGTAGAAGTAACAATTTTTTTTAGTTTTCAGACTTTTCCCTATATTTGTGCTACAAAACTTTGCTTCATGCAAATTTCAAGAGTCTAGCTCAACAGGAAGTAACCTATGAATTTTGATTCCTTTGACAGTGTCGAAATGTACGTTTTTTGCGACATAAACGGGCGTATCTTTTTTTTTCGTTAACTTACAAGTTTGATTTATGCACAGCTTCAAGGGACCACAGACTTGAGTATATGGTTTAAATTTCAACTTGATACCTTTACGCGTTCCCGAGATAAAAGGTTTTGACAGACAGACAGACGGACAACAAATTGATCCTATAAGGGTTCCGTTTTTTCCTTTTGAGGTATGGAACCATAAAAAAAAACCACAAAACTTAAAAAACAATGGGTATAAATCAAAATGACTGACATAATATTATACATAGACCCTTCGCCCACGGCGACTTTTTGCAGCGATACAGTAGTGATGCTGTCGCGGGTTCGCATCGATACAGTCGCGATGCAAATGCGATTCAGTAACTTAAAAAAAAAACATACGCTTGCCACCCTCCCTTTACTCTCTCCCCGATGTCGTCCGGCACGGTCGCGGGTTTGCACCGATACAGTTGCGATACAGTAACTGTACTTGCAAATGCGCGTTAGTAGCGATGCTGTCGTACAAAAAGCCGTGGACGAAAGACCATGCTACTTAAATATAAACTAATTAAATATTTAGACGCAAAATACGCGCTTTAGTTAAGTAGTTGCGGATACCAGCCCAATTTACTATACTAGAAGAAGACACACCATATTAATGGCAATATGGGACATAGGTACTCTTTGAGAAGTTCCTGGAAAGACGTCAAGGTTGTCTCACCTGCCGCATGACGCAGGTCCTCACCGGTCATGGTAAGTGCAGGTTCCTGCACCGAAGAAACACACTGGTGTCACCTTTGTGATGATCACCCGGGGGATACGGTGGAGGTGTGCCCCGTTTGAGTGGAGCACCGCTGTGTCCTCGTGGGGGCAAACGGCGGCAACAAGTTCTCGCGCCGGGCCGTGGTACAGGCCATGGTCCGGAGCGAGGAGGAATGGCAGGCTGTCAGCTGCTTCTGCAAAGCAGTAAAGCAAAGGAGGAGGCTCTGTAGAAGAGAGCACGCTAACGCCTCACGTACGTAGTAGGAATTTGTCAGCAATATTTCCGTGATCTTCGAAATATGGAGACGAACTAGAAGAAATAAGAGTTTATGGCCTTTTGGACACGGCACGGTTTTCGTCGTACGTAAGCACGATTAATAATACGTACCGTGTGCAAGAGGCCATAGACTGCAATATAACACGTGTATAACACTGATGAAACACGGCGGTGCCATGCCGTAGCATCGCCGTGTATGTCAATTAGCTTCCCCAGTCTCCCTCCATCCATACAACACTGGCAAACGTGCAACCTACGTACGGTGAATTAACCGTGCCTAAACATGTCGAAAAACAAGCCGTGTATAAAGAGGTCTTATTGTTGGCATAAATGTGCCAACAATAATAGGCACTCTAACTTTTTTGTAAGATTACCAAAAGTAATTGAATGAAACACTATTATTTAGAAGAAATTAAATGTCAGTCTGAAACTTGGTGTAAACTGGTGTAAACTGAATGGAACTGGAACTACACTAGAAATCAATATTTCGGTTCCAAGCAATATTTAGGGGTTACAACTTCTTATTTCAAACGAAATTGAAGGAATTACCTACTTTAGGTAAAAAGGTATACATCTGATCAAGGTACGAATCTTCGCAAAACCATGCCGATATTGGACATCACCAAACCAGAAATCATATTGGTTCTAAAGGAAGCATATGACAAAGAAAAACGTCTCCAAACATATTGGGTTAACAAAAATATAGAAAAACTACAAAAGGCGGCAACACTCACTAGAGAACCAACTAATTACTATGAGCAAGATGTCATGAAGCACGCCATGATTGCAGGTATGTCTACAATCACTCGAGACCATAACATAGCTATTCGCAATAGAATAAAAGTACCACTCCGTGATGCAAAGAGCATGCCAGGAATTGAGAGCTTGCGACATGAGCATTCCATTATCAACCTTGGCCTGGGTACTGCCAAAGAGGACCCTCGACTAGCTCGTCCAGATACTGACTTGTCACCAGATCCGGTAATGCGTCTTGTAGATGCTAAGACCAGAGAAATATTTTTCAAACCAAAGCCTGACTTTGGTAGGGAGAAGTACCTACAAGCTAGGGCTAAAATATTACCTGAGAACAAGTACTATCATCCGGAATGTATGAGCTGGGACTATGGTTGGCGTTTCAGCGAGAGTAAGATCTTGGAGAGGGCCATACATGGACGACATTGGCTCCTGCAGAAAACTTTACAGAGTCGTGTTGGGCCGACTCCGGACCCAGATCATTACAAGCCTCCTATGTAGGGCTACGAAAAATGTGCCCAATAAGTAAAAATATTCTTTGAAAAGCGGATACAGAGTTCAACTATCTTATTGTATTTCTTTATAAGTATTATTGTTATAATAGTTTAAAATAACTAATTGTAATGAGTTACTGTAGATTTTCTTATTTCTTTTCTAAGTTTTCATTATACGTTTAAGTTTGTTTAATATTTAGATATTAATAAATATAATATTTCAGCATGTCGTTGGATCTTTAATATTATTACATAGTTAGAGTGTTTTCACATTATCCGATCCGATATCGGTGTCAGACGCCGATCCGATATCAGGGTAAGTAAAATGTATGAAATGCCGTGCTCCGATTTCCGATATCGGGCCGGACAATATGAAAGACAGGTACATATTTCATACATTTTACTTACCCCGATATCGGATCGAACTAAGGTTACCGACATAGCCCGAAGAATCGCCAAACTTAAGTGGCAGTGGGCAGGGCGCATTGCTCGCAGAACAGATGGTCGATGGGGACGGAAGGTTCTGGAGTGGCGGCCACGTACCGGAAGGCGCAGCGTCGGAAGGCCCCCCACAAGATGGACCGACGACTTGGGCGAGGGTCGCGGGAATCCGATGGATGCGAGACGCACAATACTGGTCGCTGTGGCGGTGCTTGGGGGAGGCCTATGTCCAACAGTGGACGTCTTTCAGCTGAGATGATGATGATGATGATATCGGATCGGCGTCCAACACCGATATCGGATCGGATAATGTGAAAACGTTCTTATGTCGTGGTTTCTGCTTATTTTTTTTGGGGTTCCCTACCAAAGGGGTAAATACAGGACCTTATTACAAAACGCGCGTTTTTTACGTTTTTGAGTTAAATATTGCATTTAAACGGGCATACTATCAAGCGCAGGCCACACCGCCAGCTGGCGGGCGGGCGGGCGAAGCGAACGAATGAAACTAAACAAACTACGCGAAATATTGGCGAGCTAAACTATGGGGATCACACCCCAAACCTACGGACAGACAAGCGACGGGCGGAGCGCGCGGAGCGGGCGAAGCGGGCGAAGCGGCTCGCGCGGATGGGAGAGCGAGAGGTTTTTTAATATTTGTAGTTAAATCATCATCAGAACTTTCATCGATATATGACATATTCATCGTTCACAAACGTAAACACTACACTGCTATTCGAAAGACGAGCGTTGACTAGTCTACTCGAAACGGAGAGGACAGGCGAACGAACCGGGCGAGCGGGCTGGCGTGGCGGGCGAGCTAAGCTAGCAAAGCGCGGGCGCGCCAACGAGGTTAACGAGTAGATTCGCTGGAATCGTCGGATATTTCGTTAGCTTAGCTCGTCAGGTTAGTCGGTAGCTCGCGGTGTGAACCGAAGTATGTAAAGAGGTGAAACGATGTTCGCCCGCCAGGCCCGCCCGCACGCTAGCTGGCGGTGTGGCCTGCGCTTAAGGAACACATGAGTTTAACCTAGGTTTTTTTTCCCTTCCGCCCGTTCTCCTTTTTGATTAATAAGCCAAAACCGCCTGAGTTCAGATCAACTATAGTTAAATTTGAATTGGCGATTACAATTTGTCTGCGTTCAAGGCTAAAGTGAAGAGGCTTCTAATAGACCAGTACGTCTCAACATCGACGAGTGCATCACTGTTTACCATCAGGCAAACTCTAGTCTTATTATTAAAATTTAAAAAACCGGGCAAGTGCGAGTCGGACTCGCGCACTGAGGGTTCCGTACCAACTTACCTACGAAAATAGTTCAATTAAGTACCGAATTGATCTTAAAGATTTAAAAAAAAAAAAATCTTGTGACGTAACTAAAAATTTTCAGTTTTCAGTCTTTTTCCTATATTTGTGCTATAATGCCTTGCTTCGTGCCAAATTTCAAGATTCAGTCAACAGAAAGTACCGTATGAATTTTGATTCCTTTGACAGTGTCGAAATGTAAATTTTTTGCAACATAAACTGGCGTATCTTTTTTCCCGTCAACTCACATGTTTGATTTTTGCATAGCTTCAAGGGACCGTCGACCTTATTGTATCATTTTATTTTCAACTCGATACCTCCAGCTCACTTATAAAAACAGCTCAATTTTCGAAGCGAAGATTAAAAAAAAAACTTTTGGCGTAACTACAAATTTTCAGTTTTCAGACTTTTCCCTATGTTTGTGCTATAATACCTTGCTTCGTGCCAAATTTCAAGATTCTGGGTCAACGGGAAGTAACCTATGAATTTTGATTCCTTTGACAGTGTCGGAATTTAAGTACGTTACATAAACGGACGTATCTTTGTTTTCCCGTCAATTTACAAGTTTGATTTTTGCAAAGTTTCAAGGGACTACAGATTTAAGTATATATTTTTAATTTCAACTTGACACCTTCACGCGTTCCCGAGATAAAGGGTCTTGATAGACAGACAGACAGGCAGACAGACGGACAACAAAGTGATCCTATAAGGGTTCCTTTTTTTCCATTTGAGGTACGGAACCCTAAAAAACTTAAATGTTTAAATAATAAAGGTTATTTTTATACATTTCCCTACACGATATATTCGTTTTCACGATACTACATTAACTATCGGTTGAAGATGCTGATTAAAATGCAGTAAAGTATGTCTTATCTTCTTCTTCCTGCCCTTATCCCATATTACTTGGGGTCGGCGCAACACGTTTTCTTCTTCCATTCTGTCCTGCCGTCCGTCACACTATCACTAACTCCCTTTTCTTTCATATCAGTCCTTAAAAAGTAAAGTACCTATGTCTTATACGAGTAAGTACTGCAAATTAGTCTGTGAAATAGTGAATCAATCAATGATTTTTACAGTATTAAATATTTTTACCGCATTTTAATCTGTTTATAGGTTTTTTTTTCTGGTAGGGGAATCATCTGAATGACTTCTCCCGCTCTTTGGCGGAGCAGGAGGGCGTGTCAGACTCTTACTGACTAAACCCCTACCCCGTTCCTTCGTTGCCGTCGATCTGGGGGGGACTCGGTGTCAACCTTTTGGAATACCTATGTTCCCCAGAGGCTTCGGCCCTACCGGGCCCCTACAGCTGACATCTCCTTGAGGCGCGCGTGGAATAGAACGCGCCGTTGACGACTGGGCTCGGTCCAGATTATTTCCAGACTGCCGGACGGTGAGCTACCCAGTGCTCGCCGTCCGCGAACCCGCGTCTACGGTGGTCGGAAATTGGATCTCGGCGGCGGCGGCGTGAGGGCCATTCCCTCACGCGCTCGCGGTCAGCAGCCTCCTTCACAAGCATTACTGCTTCGCAGAAGGAGGCAACCGCATGCCGCGCCTCCTCGCTCCGGACCATGGCCTGAACCAGGGCCTGGCGCGAGAGGTCGCCGCCCCCGATAGCTTCCACAAGGACACGGCGGTGCTCCGCCCAAGCGGGGCACACCTCTACCGTGTGCTCCACCGTGTCCTCCAGGCGGTCCACACAGTGGCGACACCCGGGCGTCCTCTCCTGCTTGATCCGATGCAGGAACCTCCCGAACTTACCGTGTCCGGTGAGGACCTGCGTCATACGGAACGAGAGGACGCCATGACCTCTTTCGCCAACCACTCCTCAAAGAGGGGACTTACCGCCTCAATGACGGCGTGCCCAGCACTGGGTTGCGACAGTCGCAGTCGCCATGCCACCCTGAGATCCCGCCGGAACTCTGTCCGCCATATCGCGACTTGTCGTGGCAGCGGAGTTTCGCCCCGGCGTTGCATCTCCACGCGCAAATCGTGCATGCGTGCAAGGACTGTTGCCTCCATCTCCCACGGTGGCAGGCCAGCGAGGAGGCTCGCCGCTTCTCGGGAGATCGTGCGGTATCCCCGCACCATCCGGATGGCCATGACCAGAGAAGCGGTCATCTGTTTATAGGTAACTTATTGCATGCAGTCACTGGTATGTTTTTCAAAAAAATAATTTTATTTTGTATGTAATGAGCTAAATAATATTTTTTTGTCAAAAATATACCTTAGTTATTATCTTAGTTCTCTTGACAATAAATAATCTACCATACAACATTAGAACTATAAAAAATACAGCGTCAAAGTGGTTTTCGCGATTATCTCGTAACTGCTTTTTTGCTCATACTGCGCTTTATGGAATGGACGGCAGTAAAATTTTCTACCTAAAGCAACTCGAAAAAAAAAATGACAAAAGACAGTCAAAATACGAAAACAAAGAAAGTGATTTGTGAGTTATTGCTATTTTGGTGGATATTAAACGTTTTAGGGCCGGCGCCCACCGCCGGCATGGCACGGCATGGTATGGCAAAGGATTTTATAATCAAGTTATTTTGAATCTTATTTCAATGAGTTTAGAGTTCATGTTACATTATTTCGATACCACGACGCTGCGACGTGCCGCGGGATGCTGTGGTATGACGCAGATATGATGATAATATTTGCAGCAAAAAATAAAAATGAATAAATAATAATTTTGAACTAATAGACGGCCAACTACTTGAACGAAAAGCCAAAGAGAAATACCTCGGGCTTATCTTAAATAGCAACTTAAAATGAAAGCCACATCTAGAAAAAAAAAAAATTAAACTAACTCCACTCATAGGAGCACTACGCATTAGCATATTAGCATTATCGGCCTTATAAAGTTCCCACTGCTGAGACTCAGGCCTCCTCACTTGAAGAGGGAATGGGCAGAAATCCACCACGCGGGCCCAGTGCGGGTTGGTGGATGTCAGATGTCGCAATATAACTAATTGTCTCCCTCGAAAAGTGTGATTTCTTAATATCTATAACTCTCTGGTTAAGCCTCATATCGACTACCTCATTGCAATCTGGGGTACTGCATCGAAAACTAACATAGATCCAAACCAACGACTTCAGAATAAATAATTAATAAAAAAAATATTTAACCTATCACATACCCACAAAACGAGACACAATAGTAAAACAATAACACCGCGGTCTCATAGGACCGGTCGGGGATTCATGAATTAATTATTTTCGGATACCAACTGAAAAGATATATGAGGAAACAAAGATAATGAACATAAAACAAACTTACATATACTACACAAATGTGTTCTAATAGGTACGTTACCGCGCGGCTGTAGGCATTTATTTCAAAGATACGGCCGAGTTGCAATACTGTGTAAGTAGAAAATATTATGGTGACACAAATCAAAGAGATTTTAAATTTGTATATTTTGCTCCCTGCGTGACTTGACAGTGTTTAATTAAAACGCACTGATAAAACGGCAGGGTGTGACGTGTACAATCAGCAAAGCCCTCCCTAAATGGTACATAATTGCATTTTAATGGCGTAGCAAAAATGCAACATAGGTATCACGAGATGGACACTTACGAGTATATGCCTGGTCACAATAGATCGTTTGCCATGGAAAAGAATCGGTAAGAAACTTCACGGTTACCTTTTTAATGTGTTTGGGAAAGAAGATGTATCAGGACATCCTGTAAGTACGAGCAAAGCCCCTACCATCTTACTTGATTAGTAAAGATACTATTAGACGGTGCAGGTTCACTTTGCGACCTTTGCCAAAATGCGTCACGAGTATATTTTTCACCACCTTTTCAGACGAAAGACCTGTACTTTTGGACATAGACCTCCCCAAATCTCAGTAGATCATCAGTACACCTTGTGTGAGGCCTTCCAACGCTGCAATAGTAACGTGCCTACACGACCAAAAACGTGCTGTGTACAAGGGGTTACAAGGCCTTATTGTTGGCATATAGGAGCCATCGATAATACTCTAAATAACTTTTTGGTAAGGTTCGAAAAATATTTGAATGAAACAATGTCATTAAGAAGAAATTAAATGTCAGTTTGAAACTAGGTGTGAACTGAATGGAACTGAAAGGGGTTACTTACATAATATTTCGCAGTTAATAATACAAATCCTTGCAAAACCATGCCGTTATTGGACATCACCAGACCAGAAATCATATTGGTTCTAAATGAAGCGTATGACAAAGAAAGACGTCTCCGATCATATTGGGTTAGCAAACATACAGAAAAAATACAGAAGGCGGCCACACTCACTAGAGAACCAACTAATTACTATGAGGAAGATGTCATGAAGCACACCATGATTGCAGGTATGGCTACAATCACTCGAGATCATAAGGTAGCTACTCGCAATAGAAGAAAAGTACCACTCCGTGACGCAAAGAGCATGCCAGGAATTGAGAGCTTACGACATGAGCATTCCATCATCAACGTTGGCGCAGGTACTGCCAAAGAGGACCCTCGACTAGCTCGTCCAGACACTGACTTGTCGCCAGATCCGGTAATGCGTCCTGTAGATGCCAAAACCAAAAAAATACTTTTCAAACCAAAGCCTCACTTTGGTAAAGAGAAGTACCTACGTATGAGGGCCAAAATATTACCTGAGAACAAGTACTACCTTCCGGAATGTATGAGTTGGGACTATGGTTGGCGTATGAAAGACAGTAAGACGTTAGGGAAGGCCACGTATGGACGGAATTGGGTCCTGCAGAAAACTTTACAGGATCGTGTTGGAGCGGCTACGGACCCAGCTCATTACAGGAGTCCTATGCTGGTTACCGAGCCTAGGAGACTTGTAATGATCTGAGCGAGGCTTGTAACGAGTTAAGCTAGCTTTATTAAGTAGCTTCTCTAAGAATAGCGGATAAGCCCTTACACCTCGTTTAACTAAAGTATTAACATTGTATTTCTTTCTTCTTTTCTACGACATGGGCATTCAATCACCGACCTTGGCTCGAGCTTGTCCAGACACTGGGCGTGTCACCAGATCCAGTGCTGCCTGTAGAATGCTAAGACCAGAGAAATATTTTTCAAACCAAAGCCTGACTTTGGTAGGGAGAAGTATCTACATGTTAGGGTTAAAATATTACCTGAGAACAGGTACTATCATCCGGAATGTATGAGCTGGGACTATGGTTGGCGTTTCAGCAGAAAACTTTACGGGGTCGTGTTGGGCTGACTCCGGACCCAGATCATTACAAGTCGTCTATGCTGGGCTACGAAAAATGTGCACAATAAGTGAAGAAATTCTTTAAAATGCTGATACATAGCGTAACTAAAGTACTAACGTATTTCTTTATAGATGTTATTATTGTTAGATAATTATATTTATAATAGTTTGTAATACCTAACTTTTAATGTTAATGTTAATTTTTACTGTTGAGTTATTTTAGATTTTCTTATTTATTTTCTAAGTGTTCATTAAACCCTAACTTTTAATGTTAATGTTAATTTTTACTGTTGAATTATTTTAGATTTTCTTATTTATTTTCTAAGTGTTCATTATACGGGTCTAATATTTAGATATTAATAGAATATTTCAGCATATCGTTGAATCTTTTTATTTCATAGTTAAATCGTGTATTTTTTTAGCGTCCCGTATCAAAAGGGTAAAAATAAGAACCTCGTTGCTAAGGCTTGGCGCAAACGGGCCACCGACCACAGCCACTGGTGACCAGCGATAGCGACTTAGGGTCAGCTCACACCGAGACGCGACGCGACGCTGCTGGCTGGTATTCCTGTCACGCTGACCGCACGCTGATGGGTCAATGCTATGTAGTAAGGTAGCGTTTCTGAGTAAAGCTGATCGCTCAGCTCGATGGCAACAGGCGTCGACGCACCCCCACAGTCCATGAGCGTTTTCGTGTCGAACCATGATAGCTAGACAGTTGTCACATATGATGTATTTCTGTTGCCGCTATAACAACAACAACATAAACAATATTGACTGGGGTTCCCATACCACAAACTTGATTTCTTTTTCCACCTCGATCTTGAATGCGTTTTTCTATGTTTTTACCTATCAATAGTGAAAAAACCTACAAAACTTAAAAAAAACAATACGTATAAATCAGAATGACTGATATATTATACATACTTATACGAGTTTAACGTACCTACAATAGGGTTGTCTGACAGTAAACCTTTATTTTAATGAAATAGAAATTGTGTAGTTACATGAGGACAAGTTACTGTAAATGCACAACAAAACTAAGGCCCCTTACCCACGGTGACTTTTTGTAGCGATGCAGTAGTGACGCTGTCACGCGGTCGCTTCGATACAGTTGCGATGCAAACGCGATACTGCCGCGCTTCTGTCGCAATGCAAATACGATTCAGTAGCTTTAAAAGAAATTCATTTGCTTGTCCCCTTCCCTCTATCCTCGCCCCGATGTCGTCCGGAAGGTGGCGGGTTTGCACCATTACAGTTACGATACTGTAACGCGCTACTGTTGCGCGTTGCAAATGCGACAAATACGAGTTAGTAGCGATGCTGTCGTACAAAAAGTCGCCGTGGACGAAAGCCCTAAATGCTACTTAAAATTAAAAATAATCTAAATAAATATTTATACGCAAAATACGCGCTTTAGTAGTTGCGGATACCAGCCCACATTTTACTACACTACTAAATGTTTATACAGGAGACAATATACAAGATGTAACATTAAATAACGCACATCCTCTCGGGGGGTTCGAGAAAAAACAATCAGCTGTTCCATACATTTATGTTCGCCTATTTCGTCAAAATGTAGGGAACAGCTGATAATTTTTTCTCGATTTCAGATTTGGTCCCATAATAAAGTTGTTCATAATGATGAGTACTATGAACCCCCAAGAGGATGTGCGCTAATTATGTTACATGTTGTATAGTGGACACATCTTAATAATGGCAGTATGGGACATACTCTTTGAGAATGTTCCTGGAAAGACGTCACGGTTTTCTCACCTGCCGCATGACGCAGGTCCTCACCGGTCATGGTAAGTTCAGGTTCTTGCACCGGATTCGTGCGGAAGAAACACCCGGGTGTTATCTTTGTGATGACCATCCGGAGGATACGGTGGAGGTGAGCCCCGTTTGGGTGGAGCACTGCTGTGTCTTCGTGGGGGCGAACAGCGACAGCAACCTCTCGCGCCGGGCCGTGGTACAGGCCATGGTCCGGAACGAGGAGGGATGGCAGGCTATCAGCTGCTTCTGCGAAGCAGTAATGCGAAGGAGGAGGCCCTGGAGATGAGAGCACGAGACCGCCTCAGTGATCGTAGGTACTTGCCTGCAATATCTCCGTGATCTTCGAAATATTGACACGAACTATAAGAAATAAGAGTGTATGGCCCCTTGTACACGGCAAGTTTTTCGTCGTGCGTAGTCACGATTAATAAAACGTACCGTTTGCAAGAGGCCATAGACTGCGATATACCACGTGTATAACACTGATGAAACACGGCGTTGCCCTGCTGTAGCGTAGCCGTGTATGTCAACAAGCTCCCCCAGTGATCCATACAACACTGGCTCACACCGAGACGCGACGCGACGCGACGCTGCATGCACATTTCAATAGAGTGACTCTTTACTACACGAAAAGATACACATTTCATTGTGAGAATTAAGAAGACGTTGCTCCGTTGTCTCGCTGCGCAGCGGAACGTTTTTACATTCGCGACCGTCGTGTTGCCAACAATTTTGCTATGCGCCTCGCAACGTTGCGATGCGTCTCGCGGCGGCGCGCGGTGTAGCGCAAAATCACTGGCCTCTTCCTGCGTCGTCGCGTCGCGTCGCTTCTCGGTGTGAACTGACCCTTGACCATGCCTATTAAACACACGTCGAAAACCATGCCGTGTACAAGAGGTCTTATAGTTGGCATAAAGGTGCCAACAATAATAACTTTAACTTTTTGGTATACATCCGATTACGACACTATTAAGAAGCAATCAAATGTCACACAAACTGTAACTACATTACATAGAAATCAATATTTCACTTTTAAACAATATTAAGGGGTTACAACTTCTTATTTTAAACAAAATTGAAGGAATTACCTACTTTAGGTAAAAAGGTATACATCTGATCAAGGTACAAATACTCGCAAAACTATGCCATTATTGGACATCACCAAACCAGAAATCATATTGGTTCTAAATGAAGCGTATGACAAAGAAAAACGTCTCCGATCATTTTGGGTTACCAAAAATACAGAAAAACTACAAAAGGCGGCCACACTTACTAGAGAACCAACTAATTACTATGAGGAAGATGTCATGAAGCACGCCATGATTGCAGGTTTGGCTACAATTACTCGAGACCATAAGGTAGCTACTCGCAATAGAAGAAAAGTACCACTCCGTGACGCAAAGAGCATGCCAGGAATTGAGAGCATACGACATGAGCATTCCATCATCAACCTTGGCCTAGGTACTGCCAAAGAGGACCCTCGACTAGCTCGTCCAGACACTGACTTGTCACCAGATCCGGTAATGCGTCCTGTAGATGCTAAGACCAGAAAAATATTTTTCAAACCAAAGCCTCACTTTGGTAGGGAAAAGTACCTACAAGCTAGGGCTAAAATATCACCTGAGAAGAAGTACTATCATCTGGAATGTATGAGCTGGGACTATGGTTGGCGTTTCAGCGACAGTAAGATGTTGGGGAGGGCCGTGCATGGACGACATTCGCTCCTGCAGAAAACTTTACAGAGTCGTGTTGGGCCGACTCCGGACCCAGATTATTACAAGTCTCCTATGCATGGCTACAAAAAATGTGCCCAATAAGTGAAGATATTCTTTGAAAAGCGTATACAGAGTTCAACTATTTCGTTGTATTTCTTTATAGGTATTATTGTTATAATAGTTTATAATAACTAATTGTAATGTGTTACTGTAGATTTTCTTATTTATTTTCTAAGTTTTCATTATACGGGTAAGTTTGTTTAATATTTAGATATTAATATAATATTTCAGCATATCGTTGGATCTTTAATATTATTACATAGTTATGTCGTGGTTTCTGCTTATTTTTTTTAGGGCTCTGTACCAAAAGGGTAAATACAGGACCTTATTGCTAAAGGCCCTCGCCCACGGCGACTTTTTGCAACGTGACTGACGCGCGTTTTGTGAACGCGCGTCAGCCGCGCAACTAAGGGTCAGCTCACACCGAGACGCGATGCGACGCGACGCTGTGCGCATTTTTTAATAGTGACTCAAATAGAACTTTATTTACTACGCGAAAATATACACATATCATTGTGAGAATTTAGACTACGTTGCTTCATGCGGCGCGCGGCGCTGCGCCTCGTGACGCCGCGTAGCGTCTCACTGCGCAGCGAAACGTTTTTACATTCGTGACGTCGTCGTGTTATCGACGATTTTTTTTATTTATTGTGCAGACCTACCACAGTGTTTTTTTTTAACCCTAAGGTTGACTGGTAGAGAATGCCCTGATGCATTAAGTCCGCCTATGTACCACCACTGTACATGAAGCTTAAATAAATAAATAATTTTACTATGCACCTCGCAACGTTGCAATGATTTGCAATGATTGCGTCTCGCAGTGCCGCGCGGCGCAGCGCGAAATCACTGGCCTCTTCCTGCATCGTCGCGTCGCGTCGCGTCTCGGTGTGAACTGAACCTTAGACGTTCTTCGTGAGTACGCGACACCATGCTATCTTATCGGAGTTCATTGTAAGACTGCGCAGCAGGGAGGGAGCCTGCGGCATGCCGTGGCATTCCGCCTAACCGTTGCTCAATTTGAACCATATTTCAAATTACTTAGCAATCATAATTCCCTCCACAAAGTACCATGACCTATAAGTAACCATGAACTATGATAGGTAGCTAGACAGTTGTCACAGATGATGTATTTCTGTTGCCGCTATAATAACAATTTTGTCATAATATATATAATGGTGTACATCTATATATATAAAAATGAAACCCGTTTTCCGTTGTCACGACATCACATGAAAACGGCTTGACTGATTTGGCTGATTCTTTTTTTAAAATGTTCCTTGAAGTTCAATGATGGTTCTTATGGAGAGAAAAATTAAAAAAAAAAAATGTTAGGTAAAGTAGGGTAGTGTAGGGTAGTGTAGGGTAGTGTAGGATAGTGAAGGGTAGTGTAGGGTAGTATAGGGTAGTGTAGGGTAGTGTAGTGTAGTGTAGTGTAGGTAGGGTAGTGTAGGATAGGTAGGGAAGGTAGGGAAGGTAGGGAAGGTAGGGTAGGGTAGCGTAGGATATGTAGGGTAGTCATTTGACGGGAGCGAAGCCGCGGGTAAAAGCTAGTAATAAATAAACAACAAAAACAATATTTAACTGGGGCTCCCATACCACAAAATTATTTTGCCGTCTTTTTCCGACTCGATGTTGAATGTTTTTTTTTATTTTTTTACCTATCAATAATAAAAAAAAAACCTACAAAACTTATGGTGGATTGATTACTGACTTGATTTCAATCGATTTGAATAAATATCGAATAAACAACACCCTCAGAAACGCGTACTGGACAGTTCTCTTTGGTTACTTCGTAAAACCTCGTGCTTGTTCGGTAATGCTCGGTACGCGTAATTGTTAGCATTGGTGTCATTTTAGGGTCAGTTCACACCGAGACGCGACGCGACGCGACGATGCAGGAAGAGGCCAGTGATTTCGCGCTGCGCCGCGTGCCGCCGAGAGACGCATCGCAATGTTGCGAGGCGCATAGTAAAATCGTTGGCAACACGACGTCGTGAATGTAAAAACGTTCCGCTGCGCAGCGAGATGCCGCGCGGCGTCATGAGGCGCAGCGCGACGCCGCGCGGCGTCACGAGGCGCAATGCTGCATGAAGCATCGTATTTTAAATTCTCACAATGAATTGTTTATTTTTTCGTGTAGTGAATTAAGTTCTATATTGAGTCACTCTATTAAAATGTGCATGCAGCGTCGCGTCGTGTCGCGTCTCGGTGTGAGCTGACCCTAATTCGTCGTACGTAGGTTGCACGGTTGCCACGACAAAAACCGTGCCGTGTACAAGGCTATACACTCTTATTTCGTGTAGTTCGTGTCAATATTTCGAAGATCACGGAGATATTGCAGGCAAGTACCTACGATCACTGAGGCGTTCTCGTGCTCTCATCTATAGGGCCTCCTCCTTTGCATTACTGCATCAGAAGCAGCTGACAGCCTGCCATTCCTCCTCGTTGCGGACCATGGCTAGTACCAGGGCCCAGCGCGTGAGGTCGCTGCTGCCGTTCGCCCCCACGAGGACACAGCGGTGCTCCGCCCAAGCGGGGCACACCTCCACCTTATCCTCCTGTGGGATGAACGCTTAAGCGACAAAACAGTACTGCGACTCGCCATAGTTCGAATGCACGCTAGTTCGACAAACTGATGTTCGACATTACTCCAGTGCAACATGATGAATTAACATTTCTATTCATAATCTTCTTATCTGATGACCTGGATAGAGGCAATCCGTGGCATCGATCTCTCGCACCGGACCCTGGTTCGGGCTATGGTCCGCAGCAAGGACGAACTGCAGGCAGACGCCTCCTTCTGCGAAGCAGTAATGCTAGCAAAGGAGCAGGCTGCACGCGGGAACGAACGTCCTCACGCCCCAGTCGCCGAGATCTCGACCCCAACTACCAGCCACGGTAGACGCGGGCTTGCGAACGTCAAACCGGGGAGCCCAAGTTGTTGACAGCGTGTAGTGATTCACGTGCTCCTCAAAGAGATGTCAGAATGTATCTTTGGGAATGCTGTGAGTATCTTATTCCGAGAGGAAAACCTTATCAGTCATTCTCCTCTCTTCGCCTTGTTTCCCTCCCCACTCATCAAACAGTCACGATGGATCCTTTACTGTTTGTGCTGTGCGCCTCAGAAAATCTTTTCCACACTCTTTAAAGCCTAGGCTTGCGGACGGGGAGTATTGATTAGCTCGCCGTCCGGCCATCCGATAACCGCCTGGACCGACCCCAAGTCATCGACGGCGTGTAGTGTTCCAGGCGCGCTTCAAGGGGATGTCAGCGTATCATCGGGGCCCAACAGGGTTGAAGCCTACTGGGGCCATGGGTTATGTGAAAGTGAACCCCGGGAACCCCTAGAAGGAAGACGAAGAAGGAACAGGAGTAGGTTTTAGTCAGTAAAAGTCTGACACGCCCTCCCGCTCTACCCAGAATGGGAGAAGTCATTGGATGATTTCTAACTTAAAAACCGGCCAAGAGCGTGTCGGGCCACGCTCAGTGTAGGGTTCCGTAGTTTCCCGTCCGTCACAATAAGTGTCCCCAACTTTTCAAAAACTGTTGGTCCCATCAAGTTCAACATAATTTTCCTAGAAAGTGTTTATAAAGTTCTACTTTCCAGATTTTTTTCATATTTTCTAAACTGATGGTTCAAAAGTTAGAGGGGGGGGGGGGGCGCATTGTTTTTTACTTTTGGAGCGATTATTTCCGAAAATATTGATATTATCAAAAAATGATTTTAGTAAACCCCTAATCATTTTTGTATACCTATCCAACAATATATAACACGTGCGGGTAGAAATTAAAAAAAAATCGCTTTTCACTTTACATGTAGGGGGGCTACCCCAATAAAACATTTTTTCCAATTTTTATTTGTGCACTCTGTCGGCGTGATTGACATACATATTGGTACGAAATTTCAGCTTTCTAGAGCTAAGGGTTACAGAGATTAAGCGAGGACGGACGGACAGACATGGCGAAACTATAAGGGTTCCGTTTTTGCCAATTGGCTACGGAACCCTAAAAAGAAACAACTGTATTTTCTCATTTTACATGTTAGTAAAACTTCTTCTTGGAGAGGCCGTAATCCACCATGCGGGTCCAGTGTGGCTTCGTGGATGCTACATGTCTTAAAAAGTTTTTACTTTAACCACACCAATTACCATACCAACCATACTAATTTTAAGCTCCTTTGTGAAATTATTTTTAAGGTGTACAATAAAGTATACATCAATCAATCAATCAATCAATCATGCCGGTTTCCTCACGATATTTTCTTTCGTCGTTTTGAGAGCAGTAGGTAATGCGAAAATAAATTCCACAAAGTAAAACGCCTGCCCACGTGTGTATTACGTTAGTCGGGGCCATTACCACTGCTTGACCCCTAATATTTGAATTCTGAAACTTAATTGCCAACATAAGCCCAGTTGTAGTTATCCCTTCATGCTCCATCATCGGACCACCAGGCGTACGGCGATGCGCCACCGGTACATGGTAGACATCCCTCCCGTACGCTCAAAACGTTTTGGGAACTCATATGTACTGTGCATAGAGCCAAGGAGTGGAAATCCCTGCCGGAGTCTGTGTTTCCTGATAGCTACAACCCAGAAATCTTTAAGTCAAGAGTGAACAGGTTACTTCTAAGTAAACTCCACCGTCGACCGCATCGTCACTCTGGAATTCAAAGGGCAACTGAAGGAACATAGGTGTGGTTTTAATGAGTAAGAGTCTGATATGCTCTCCGACTCCGCCGCGCCGTCTTTCCAAACACTCTTTAAAGAGGGGGCTTGCCGCCTTTATTATGGCGTGCCCAAAGAATGTTGTAGAGGGCTGGTGATTAGTTTATATACTTTTCTGTCAGTATTATGACGCTTGGCGCCTTAAAAGACTGAATGAACCTTGGCATACAGGTAGACCATGATAAAGATTGAACCCACGTTACGATTTTTTCTGAATTTACTTGGTTTTCGACTTATCCTCTTAAATGATGTCAGAATTTTCATAATATCTATAATATTATGTATCCTAAAATAGGTTTTTTAGCATCCTATAGGTACAACAATAATAACATAAGTAATTGCAAAGGATTTCTTTTATAAAAAAAATATACTTACAATGTTACCATATCAAAATCCGTTATATTTATTATCATTATTATAACATATTAGATATTATACCTATTAGATATTGTAAAGTGTAATAAATATAATTATTATTACAATAACTATTTGTTCAAAGTAATCTAAATAAATATCATCATCTACGTAGCCTTTTCCCAACTATATTGGGGTCGGCTTCCAGTCAAGCCGGATTTAGCTGAATACCAGTATTTTACGAGGAGCGACTGCCTATCAGACCTCCACAACCCATTAACTGGGATAACACGGTACTTCAAGGCAAGACTGGAGTCAGATTTACTGGCTTCTGACTATCCGTAACGACTGCCAAAGATCTAAAAATGAGAGCCGGGACCTACAGCTTAACGTGCTTTCCGAGGCATGGAGGAAACTCGTTACGTTAAGATGGTCAGCCATCCACAGTACAACCTTGGCAAGCGTTGTTTAACCTTGAAGATCGTCCCGTGTGGCTGTTATTATCCAGCCACGAGCTCCTCCACACGGTGGAGTACACGGTAGAGGTGTGCCCCGCTTGGGCGGAGCACCGCCGTGTCCTTGTGGAGGCTATCGGCGGCAGCGACCTCTCGCGCCCGGCCCTGGTACAGGCCATAGTCCGAAGAGGGGTGGCAGGCGGTCGCTTCCTTCTGCGAAGCAGTAATGTTAGTAAGGAGGCTGCCGACCGCCGCCAAGATCCCGATCCCGATTTCCGACCACCGTAGGCGCAGGCTCGCGAACGGCGAGCACTGGGTAGCTCGCCGTCCGGCAATCTGGTAATAATCTGAACCAAGCCTAGTCGTCAACGGCGCGTTCTGTTCCACGCGTGCCTCAAGGAGATGTCAGCAAACTGTAGGGGCCCGGTAGGGCCGAAGCCTCTGGGGATCACGGAAAATTCGAAAGGTTGTCACCGTGTCCCCCAGATCGAAGGCAACGAAGGAATGGGGTAGGGTTTTAGTCAGTAAGAGTCTGACACGCCATCCCGCTCCACCCAAGAGTGGGAGAAGTCATTCTGATCACTCCCCAATAAAAAAAAAAGTCACGAGCTCCTCTAAATAAATATAAAAAATTAAAAAAAAACCGGTCCATCTTGGATTCGAACTCACATATATATCCCGATCACACTATCTCCTCGTTACCGGTCTATACTCCGTTGGTTTAGGTAGTTAACTAAAGGTAAACAATCTTGGCATGTCTTTTTATATTAAAGAGGTTGTATATAATATACACAAAGATTATTTAAATTTAGTTTATTAGCTAACATCGATTTAGGTAAATACCTATTTACAAAGATTTTTACATACAATTTATAGACAACTTTTAAATAAAAAGACATACCAAGATTGTTTACATTTAGTTAACTACCTAAACCGACGGAGTATAGCTAATGTTAACTGATGCATGCTTGTCAAAATTTTGCATTACTATGAAAAAAATAATCAGACGATAATTTGACCACATCATTATTACTCGTAGCGATGCTACACGACATGTTGATTTGTTAGCGTTGGAACATCACTCACAAGGATAAAAAATATGCTTATGTGTGTATAAGCGTCGCAGCCCGTATAGCGCAAACGATAATGAATCAAACAGATTTTAAATTTGTACATTATGCCCCCTGCGTGACTTGACTGTGTTCAATTAAAACGCACTGATAAAACGGCAGGGTGTGACGTGCACAATCAGCAAAGCCCTCCCAAAATGGTACATAATTGCATTTTAATGGCGTAGCAAAAATGCAACATGGTCTGGTCATAACAGATCATTTGCCATGGAAAAGTGAAAAGAGAAAAGTGTTTGAGAAAGAAGATGTATCAGGACATCTTGTAAGTACGAGCAAAGCCCCTTCCATCTTACTTGATTAGTAAAGTTACTATTAGACGAAGCAGGTTCACTTTGCGACCTTTGCCAATATGCGTCACGAGTATATTTTTCACCACCATTTCTGACGATAGACTTCTACTTTTGGACATAGACCTACCCCAAATCTCAGTAGATCATCAGTGCACTTTGTATGAGACCTTCCAACGCAAATTTTTTGCTCAATAAGAAATAGTAACGTGCCTACACGGCCAAAAACATGCCGTGTACAAGAGTCCTTATTGTTGGCATGTATTGGCATGGCATATTGGAGCCATCAATAATACTCTAAATAACTTTTTGGTAAGGTTCGAAAAATATTTGAATGAAACAATGTCAATAAGAAGAAATTAAATGTCAGTTTGAAACTAGGTGTGAACTGAATGGAACTGAAAGGGGTTACTTACATAATATTTCGCAGTTAATAATACAAATCCTTGCAAAACCATGCCGTTATTGGACATCACCAGACCAGAAATCATATTGGTTCTAAATGAAGCGTATGACAAAGAAAGACGTCTCCGATCATATTGGGTTAGCAAACATTCAGAAAAAATACAGAAGGCGGCCACACTCACTAGAGAACCAACTAATTACTATGAGCAAGATGTCATGAAGCACGCCATGATTCAAGGTATGTCTACAATCACTCGAGACCATAAGGTAGCTACTCGCAATAGAAGGAAAGTACCACTCCGTGACGCAAAGAGCATACCAGGAATTGAGACCGTACGACATGAACATTCCATCATCAACCTTGGCGTAGGTACTGCCAAAGAGGATCCTCGACTAGCTCGTCCAGACACTGACTTGTCACTAGATCCGGTAATGCGCCCTGTAGATGCGAAGACCAAAAAAATTGTTTTCAAACCAAAGCCTTACTTTGGTAGGGAAAAGTACCTACATGTGAGGGCCAAAATATTACCTGAGAACAGGTACTACCTTCCGGAATGTATGAGTTGGGAATATGGTTGGCGTTTGAAAGATAGTAAGATGTTGGGGAAGCCCCAGCATGGACGAAATTGGGTCCTGCAGAAAACTTTACAGAATCGTGTTGGACTGACTATTGATCCAAGTCATTACAGGAGTCCTATGCTGATTACTGAGCCTAGAAGAATAGTAATGATCTAAGCGAGACTTGTAACAAGTTAAGCTAAGTTTTCTAAGAATAGCGGATACGTAGTTTAACTAAAGTACAAACATTGTATTTCTTTCTTCATTTCTACGACATGATTGAATAATCATCGACCTTGGCTCGAGCTCATCCAGACACTGGCTTGTCACTAGATCCAGTAATGCGCCCTGTATATGCTAAGACCAAAAAAATATTTTTCAAACCGAAGCCTGGATTTAGTAAGGAGAAGTATCTACATGAGAGGCCCAAAATATTACCTAAAAACGGTACTATCTTCCGGAAGGTATGAGTTTGGATGGCGTATTTGTGATAGGAAGAAGGCAGGGAAGGCCACGTTTGGATGAAATTTGTTTCTACGGAAGTAACTAAAGACAGGTGTTGGGCCGGGGCTCGGTTCATTATCAATACACCCACGTCGTCAAAGTTAAGAAAATTGGATGATAAGAAACTTCACGTAAAGCAATGCATCAGTTACATTTATTAAAGAACTGACATTGGTATTTGTTTATAATTAATTATTAGATATTATTGCTATACGAATTTTGTTTTAGGATTTTGTTTTAGATAATATTTCTATACGAATTTTGTTTTAGGATTTTGTTTTAGATAATATTTCTATACGAATTTTGTTTTAGGATTTTGTTTTAGATAATATTTCTATACGAATTTTGTTTTAGGATTTTGTTTTAGATATTATTGCTATACGAATTTTGTTATACGTATTTAAAACTTTTAATGTTAATTTTTCTTTTACTAGTTATATTATTGTTTTCTTTTTAAAGTTTCATTAAAATAAATGATGATGATAAACTAAATTTATTTTCATAACAGGTTTTTTAAAAACGCCTTTACACGTCAATTTGTTTGTCAGTTAATTGAATGAGGCCAGTGTTTCCTAACTGACTGCCCTGAGAAGAAACACCGAAACAAACCCTGTTTGTTTCAAAGAATTTTTTAAAGTTAATTTATCATAGACTATGAAAACCATGCAGATTAGTGTCCGAGATGGTGTCTTGAGGAAATAAATAGCGTTTTTCTCTATTCAGGACTATTAAGGAGATTCGCCTTTCTGGACAAGCCCTCAGACCTTGTCTAGAAGATGCGAATTCGTCGCGAAACGTTTCGCCCAAATTCATTCGCGCGTTAGTGAGTTACATCCCACCCACAAGCATCGCGCGAATTCAAATTATGTGCGTAAATCGCGCGCATTAGACCGTTTTCACATTTTCCGATCCGATATCGGTATCGGACGCCGATACGATATCGGGGTAAGGTAAATGTATGAGATATGTACCTGTCTTTCATATTGTCCGACCCGATATCGGATATCGGAGCACAGCATTTCATACATTTTACTTACCCCGATATCGGATCGGCGTCCGACACCGATATCGGATCGGATAATGTGAAAACGCTCTCACTTGGGAAAATTACGCAACCACGCGCATCTTAAAATGGCAGCCATAGACTACAAAAAAAAACAGATTTTTGTTTGAATGATTTATTTATTAAATATTGTTTAAACTAATTTTTAAAATGGACGACAATTGCATGAAATAAGCAAGTAAAACACTAATTAATATACCGAACCTAATGACTAAAAAACCTATGATCTTTATTCGTGTAAAACTATTTTTGAGAACAAAAGTTTGAGAAAAAACATCTAATTTAAAAATCTATTTATTTATTGTGCAGACCTACCATATTGTAGTCTTTTCAACCCTATAGTTGACTAGTAGAGAATGCCTTGATGCATTAAGGTGGGCGCGACGTTAGAATTATCCATACAAACGTAATACCAAAATCATTTGCAGTTTAAGCATATTTACACCATAATATGATGTTATTCGGATTCAGACAATAATTATCTAGGTTCCTACGTCGTCTTTTTTTTGAAAAACTTACCCCAAACGATATTTAAGCGAATTTAAATTTGCACATTTTCACAGCGAAAATGTCATGTTTTTATTTGGTTTTTTCTATATTATAAACAACAATATTTCAAAATATCTCTCTGTAGGAACACAGATATTATTATCAAGTTATTAATACTCGAAACAATATTGGAAATACATTAATTTTTCATTCATAATTTTTGGTATCACGGAACATCTCCCAAATTTCTAATAATTTGTATTGCTATCACAGCAAGCAACTGTCAGTGTGAGGATGATGACTTTACTCCAGTCAGTGAGTCCAAGAATCGTTTATACTATCTGGATTGATTCCATCAACCTCAAAAACGTATTTTATTTCATTTCAACTCTAAATAGCGCGCGGTCACGGGGTCTCATTCGTAACAAAGAAAGTTTGGTTCAAATAAATGTCACTAGATGGCGCGACATGTATTGATCTGTGGTTGAAGTGTGTATAATTTTTAAGTTTTTTATTTTTTCTGTCTTTATTAAGGTTTATTCATACATAATCAACTCTTATACACACAAAATTATGGAACAATGGGTTCTTATTTCAAATTTTCATAGATGATTGGAATGAACAATTAATATTTATACCAGTAGATGGCGCTGTATTAAATTTCAAAGGTTAACAACTAGATTTTTAAATTTTGTTTTGTTTAATAATATCACAGATAATATGAGTACGTAGCAGCAGTACAAAAGTACAGTGTACAGTGCCATTTTAATGTCATCTATTACGAATAAAAGTATAATGTAACCCTTCTTGCAAAGTCGCTGCAAAC
Organism: Mythimna separata; assembly: GCA_030763345.1. Lineage (NCBI taxonomy): Eukaryota > Metazoa > Arthropoda > Insecta > Lepidoptera > Noctuidae > Mythimna > Mythimna separata. Next base: position 11,751,450 of record CM061187.1, on the reverse strand, counting down.
ACCATCTATTGGGAACGAACGCGATTGATGTACTAACAAAAATAGCCAGCATAGGCAGATGAAATACGCTAGTTACGACGGGACAATTTCTTTGTATGGGATGAGGCATCTGTATGCCAATATTATATTATCTGTGGCGCGGTTTACGCAGGCCACTTAAGTCCGCCTATGTACCACCACCACTGTACATGAAGTTTAAATAAATAAATAAAAGTGGTTTAACTAAAAGGTTTTTAACTAAGTGCAGTGCAATTAATAGTCACTTTCTGTGCACGCATTGGGTTGAAAAATTGATCTATCAAATTGCATAATTTTATACGACCTACTGGACACTTTCAGATGTCTAAGGGCCTATTTCACAATGTCCGAGTAGCCACTACTACCTGAATAATTAAAAAAATGGAACAGAATTTGTATGAAATTATCTACCAAGTAAGATACTCGAAACTTAATCATAGGTGGTGAAATAGGCCCTAATAGTTACTGTCTTATTAGTAACCATAGCGGTCGTTCCGGCCATCCGTCGTCGGCATCCGAATCTAATTAAATTATTATACATTGGTAGGTATATAATTTCTTTTTCCTAAGTGAGAACCGAACCTTCCGATACGCAGCAATTCCTAAGCCGGATATTTAATCACCTTGCTAAATCATTATCTATATTTTTATGAATCATTTTAGCGGTTCCAGCAGACGTTGTCCTGCCCGAAAACTGGCTATTCATCAGAAAGAAAATTGAGAACCCGATTACAGCGCCACCGACCGGGTACAATCGTATTTTCAAACCGTTAAGGGACCCAGTCAAATATACACAAAGTTTCATCGGAATCAGACAAGTTGTTTAGGAGGTGTTAGGTGACAAACACATTAACGTAGGAGTCAGTTTCTACTTGTCAGTGGTTTGTCAGTCAGTCGACTGACATATTTATTTATTTATTGTAACTTTATGCACAAAAACATTGTACAAAGGCGGACTTAATGCCATAGGCATTTTCTACCAGTCAACCTTAGGGACTTGGAGCGTGAAATTTTACATAAGTTTTCCTTCCTTTTATGTATCGGCGAGCAAAAAAGGTTTTCCGAAATTCACCCCTAAAGGTATTCCTTGTGGAGGCTATCGGGAGCGGCGACCTCTCGCGCCGGGCCCTGGTTCAGGCCATGGTCCGGAGCGAGGAGGGTTGGCATGCGGTCGCCTCCTTCTGCGAAGCAGTAATGCTCGTGAAGGAGGCTGCTGACCGCGAGCGCGTGAGGGAACGGTCCTCACGCCGCCGCCGCCGAGATCCCGATCCCGATTTCCGACCACCGTAGGCGCGGGTTCGCGGACGGCGAGCACTGGGTAGCTCGCTGTCCGGCAGTCTGGAAATAATCTGGACCGAGCCTAGTCGTCAACGGCGCGTTCTGTTCCACGCGCGCCTCAAGGAGATGTCAGCAAACTGTAGGGGCCCGGCAGGGCCGAAGCCTCTGGGGGGAACATGTGGTATTCCTAACGGTTGACACCGAGTCCCCCCCAGAACGAAGACAACGAAGGCAACGAAGGAACGGGGTAGGGGTTTAGTCAGTAAGAGTCTGACACGCCCTCCCGCTCCGCCCAAGAGCGGGGGAAGTCATTCTGATGATTCCCCTACCATAAAAAAAAACCCCCTAAAGGTATGCAATTGGTGTCCACAGTTTTGTATGTACTATTACTATTTTGGTGGACAATAAAGAATATTCCATTCTATTCCATAGACACCTATATTCACGCTGGCAGAAGCTAGTACTATATCTAGGGTATAGCTCTAAGATAGCATAGTTATGTTTTCTTCTTAAAACCCTAAAACAATCAAAGGGAAATTACGAATTACAGTTGCTGATTATAAAGCAATTAACTACGCATTATTGATTTAAGCCATGGTAACCAACCAGCATACAATAAACTCGTATGTCGGTGTGAAGTATTATCCATTACTCGTTTTATATCTTTTAGCAAGGCCCGCTCACATGAAGCCAGCTACTACACGCACGGCATCGCTCACTAGCCAATCACGTGACGCCAAAGGATCACCCCAGATGGCGTGTTTTCCCGCCAAAAATTTTATCAATACCACTGCGCATGTTGCTCTAGCTTACACCTGTCTCTTTCCCGTAATAAGGAAAGTGAGAGGGAAAGTAGATAACCTCTAAGAATCCACGCATGCGCGGGACGAAACCTTACAGAAAAAAAAAATGTTGGCTAGACAGCGCGTTTTCGTTTTCCGCGACTCGCATCACTCGAAATGCGGTGTGTATAAAATAGTGCAGTGAAATTGTACGTTATTGTAAATGTTTTTAGAATGTTGTAAATAAATATTAGTTTAATATTCTTAGTGTACGTAACTAGGTAAATTTATAGGAATAGGGAGTATTTATTAGTAATATTTATTAGTCTCGTACGTAAATCTATTGAGCTGAAATTGCATAAAATCTGAGCTGCTTAATCGGAATGGGATTGTGTGATCAAAAATAGCAGATCAAAGTTTATATTTGGTGAGTAAATAGTGTTTAATTGTTTTTTTAGTAGCAGATGGTGTAATGCGGTACCTAATAATAACCTGTATACCTAATCATGTACAGATCTAAAATACGTCTGACCTTCTTAGCATTGTTTATTATGAATACCGTTATTTTTATGTTAAACATGTGTTCCAGTTCTCGATAGTGTATCGACTAGAGGACTGCAGGACTAAATAAAATCGTCCAGATCGATACATACTCTATGAATGAATCTTGTACAACACCGTGATACAAATCATGGTGCCGCATGGTTCTTTAATGTAATTGTGCTCTGTTCCAATTTTAAATGAAATGAATCGTAATTTTGTTTCATTTAACAGATTTTTGACTTAAATGAATGTCGATTCATGTAAACAGTGTTACGAAATAATATACCATATTTTCTTTGCCAGAAGGAATTTTTGTAAGGGAAATGATAATTAAGGATAAGAAAGGACAATAAAGCATGGGATTATGGTGCTACAGTAGTATTACAAAGTAAAAAAAAATAACTTTGTTTCAGATTGTTATATTATATTATTTGTTATATTATTTTTTTATTTTTTCGTTTGTTATGTAAATATTTTTTGCTTTTCACTCGTTTTAAAATTCACCTTAGCCGTTTGAGTATTTTATGCAGCCAACCCTAATTTCATAATTCTTTCGTAATGTGTGCCATATTTTAGAGCTCCTTAAAGTTCTAAGTTGATTAAGCTAAACGAAATCCAACATATTTATGCTTATACTGTCTGGACACGAACAGGTTCAATATGATCATTGATCATCGGTCAATATGGACAGTAAAATACCTCTGAGTTTGTTTTAGTATTTCTGTTTACGGTAGTCAGCTTGGAAACTGCGAAGCATCAAGTTTTTTTGACGAAGACAATTACGTGTAAAAGAGTAGGTACTTCACTTACAACCAATTTAAAAAATAAATATGGCTGCTGCCAGCAGCTTCGGCCGCGTGCAGTAGAAATTATCCCAAGGGAACATCCTCCAGGGATAAAAAGTATCCTATGTGCTATTCCAGGCCATGTTCGACCAAGTGAACCTAAACATTTTTTGCGTGAAAGAGCAACAAACATTCGCGTTTATAATATTACTTAGGACCTGTGGACCTATGATTAAGTTTCCAATATCTTACTTGGCAGATAATTTCATACAAATTCTGTTCCATTTTTGAATTTATTCAGGAAGTAGTGGCTACTCGGACATTGTGAAACAGGTCCTCAGTAGGATTATTCGTTTAATTTTCCAAATAGGTTCAAGGTAATGTTTTCAGTTGTGAACAAATAATACAAGTAAGAAGAAATGATATTTCCTCTAAAAAGTTTTTACACCAAAGTTGAAACCTATTTTCTTACTTTGAAAGTTTTAAAAACTAATATTGGTTGAATATTTTTTTTGGCAATTTTCTGTCAAAATTATAAATAAAAATAAATATTCTGCACTCACGATGTTTAATGATAATTTCATTTATAAAATATTTAATTCGAATCATGGTTAGTTGAGTATCATTTCTGTGTTAAAAACTAGTGACTGGATAAATGTATAAATTCACGGGTTCTGCAGTAAATTTTTTCACATCGGCTAAATTAGTTTCAAGGTAAAGTAGTATCATTTAACAATAATAATTTATTAGTTTCTAGTCAGCTTATTGTGACATTGTATTTATATCTGTTATTAATTGCTCTTTCTGCAAATAATAAGCCTTCGTTTAATAATAATTGCCCGTCATTGGGCTGTCAACAACTTGGAAATAAATTTTGATTAAGGCTTCGTCTTTACCTTAATTAATTTTAGTTATAAATCTTATTCAAGCAATTTGTACCAAAATCTATAAATTCACATTTATATTATATACTAGCTGTCCCCTGCGGTTTCACCCGCATTTTTCGTTACTGCTACGCTCCCGTGGGTCGTAGCGTGATGGTATATAGCCTATAGCATTTCTCGATAAATGGGCTATCTAACACTGAAAGAATTTTTCAAATCGGACCAGTAGTTCCAGAGATTACCCCCTACATACAAACTTACAAATTTTACCTCTTTATAATATTAGTATAGAAGCGGCTGCCTACCAGACCTCCACAACCCATTAACTGGGGTAACACGGTACTTCATGGCAAGACTGGAGTCATATTTACACTTGGGATAATTTCCCATTATCACGAGGGCAAACTAGTCGATCCATAAATACCTAAAGACATATCTACAAGAATGTTCATCTACAGCATCACTTTGACAAAGGTAGACAAGAATTGTACTAACCGTATGAACAGTTTGTATTGAAACTTCACCTACACGGGTCTCAGGGGATTCACACTTTTAGATAGGGTCTATTTGTATCACAGAAATAGAAAATTCATATTCAAATACTTAACTAGTTTCCTTAATGTTTCATCATTTTGTATTCTTCAGGAACCGTGCATTTTTTTCTGAATGAAATGTTTGTGAAAGGCAGTCAAACGAAGTGCTGCTTTCCATCAGCAAATTAAATTTAGTTAACGTTTGAATCCCCAACCGGTCCTATGAGACCGCGCTGTTATTGTTTTACTATTGTGTCTCGTTTCGCGGGTATCTGAGTAACTACCGAATATCTTTAAATTATCCTGCCCTCCAGTCGATATGCTATCGAAAAGTGGAGCACATATTTAACATACAATTTTATCTCTTTATAATATTAGCTTTTAGATAGTTAAATGGGTCTTTCTGCATCAAAATAGAAAATATAAATAATATAATCGCTCTGGAGACAGCTATTGTACTGGTTACTTTATTATAGCGTTGCAAATATTTTTTTAACGCGGTTATATGCCTTCATAATTATACAATAACGTGTTTATTTATTGTTCTACATATTACATACTAGCTTCTACCTGCGACTCCGTCTGCGAGGACTTCAGAATTGGGTCCACGTAAGTTTAACAAAAAAGAATCGGGATAAAAAGTAGCCTATGTTCTTTTCCATGTCAAAGGCCATATGCAATTATGCATGCCAAATATTTTCATGCAAATTCGTTCAGCCGTTTTTGCGTGATTAAGTAACAAACATCCACACTTTCACATTTATAATATTAGTAGGATCTCTTTCAATTGCAGACGCATTTTGCTACCCTAGTCCTGCTGGGTGTCTTCAAGGCTAGAGTGAATAAGCGCTTAATAAACTATTGCGCCTCAATATCAACGATTGCATCACTGCTTACCATCAGATGGGATCGCAGTCAAGGTCAAGTTTATATTATATATAAAAACATTACAATAAACGAGTTGTTTACTGCCTCTTTAAGTAGCTTCCATTGTGAGATTAATGTGGGAATGGGACACGGTTCAGTTACCGTAACAACAAATAATAAAATGCCATTTTGGCGTAATAAAATACCTAGTGATAAGAACGTGATAAGGAAAACAGAACATTTAACTGTGTCAAAATACATTAAAACGTCAGTTATTTTTGGACTATAGTCATTTTAAATAGTTCTAAACGTAATATTATGTAGAACAGTCGATCGGAGTGAATCACAGGGGCAAATAGAGACAAAAGTTTGAAGTGATTTTTACGTTGTGTAACAGTTTTCCGCAGCTATTTAAATACTTTTTAAGTACTCTAATTTATTCTTAAAATGTAATTAAAGTTGATACTTTGACAGAACCCTGCGGTCCAATTTCCCCGAACCTATGATGGTACTACAGAATTACTTATTCTATGCTACGGAGAAAAATATGATACTAGGTCAACGGTACATATGTAGGTCTAAATTATCTTGATCGATATCACTGATGATAAGATCTGTTGGCGTAATGGTTACCCATATTTTAACAGAAGAAAGAGAAGAATTATTTTCACTGTGTACCATTCAGTATTTACGTGTTGAATTCATAATAATATTATCAAACGCACTAGGTCAGTTCGTTGAAACAGTCGTTTTAATATTATGCCAATTTATATATAATGTGTTTGTGTATTTTGAATTGATATTTCTATTTGTTTTTGTTATAGGTTCCGTGATAAATATTTCGTATCCAGATCAGCGAGATGTCGTCAAAATGTGAGTTTTTTTCTCTTTAATTATAATGTTGTTTTTGTAAGCAATTACCTAGTGAATTCATGAAATTTTCTATTTGAATAGCTTCGTAGTTTTCAAGGCCTTTTGTGTTTGTGGCATTTTGTTATCAAACATTTTTGCGTTGCATAACAAAAGTACCTACCTATTTGTTGGAAATTCTTTTGTGACTTGAAAAGATTTAGATACGGTTTACATTTAGATATGTTTATGGGTTCGCCTTCTTCTAGTTTTAACTATACGAGTGTGTATACGAAATTATATGGTATTATCAGCTTCATTTATTTAGGAAATAACTTTAATATTGGTTTATCTTTCACTCGATAATTGTTATGTTTAAACAAAGTCATGTTTAAATAAACAGTAATATACAAATATTGTTAATTGTACAATTACTCGAGCTATTACTTAAAATAGGCTATGAGGACATGATAGTAAGTATTTGCTTATTATCATTTCAAGTCCGATTGTATACTAACTCTTACATATTTATACTGTACTAACTCGTTATTTTACATAGTTATATGGTTAGGGTAAATAATTATCGTCCTATTATTTTTTCTACTAGCTTCTGCCAGCAGTTTCGCCCGCATTAAAGTAGACTTCTTCATAAAAATTTTGGATACCCGTTTCATACCTATAGGGGATGAATTTTGGGAAAGCCTTTCTTAGTGATCGCCTACATCGTATAATTAGTACCTTGTGCAAAATTTCTCGCTCCCATTCCCGGTAATTTTGGCTGTGGGTTGATATGGCTGTCAGTCAGTTTCTTCTTTAATTTATTTGTTTTTTTTACTAGTAATGTAGTCATTTCTCATAAGAGAAATTATACAAGTTTACAATAACCAAACGTACTCGTATATCGCATTCAATTCTATGGAAATTGGTTGATTAATATTCTCTAAGCCCATCAAATCGATTTTATTTCGAAAATAAATAAATCGAAATTATTCAACTAATTTCGCATCAACTATTCCGTTCACTACTATTTACTGAAGGATCTGTTAATATATCTTTACATACCTACTGTTTGATTTGCTTTATATAATCCTTCTGTACGTGTTTGTCACATAAATTCACCCGAATGGCTTGACCGGTTTGGATGTGGTTTTTGTAATTTGTGTGGGTCTTTGGATGATTTGAAAATACAATTGAACCCGGTAGATAGCACTGCAGTCGGGTTCTTAATTTTTTTTTCTGGCATATTGCCAGTTTTCAAGCAGAACAATGTTTGCCGGGATCGCTAGATTATTATACATATTTTATTAACTTTGCTAGCCTGGAGCCAAATTATGAATGTGGCTAACCCATTTCGTCTCGAGGGTGTCGTACAACTTACGTCATACAACTTTAGCATCTTAGGTCATCGGTTAGTGGCAATGTTTTCGACGTGCCCCCGTCTGAAAGCTAGTTCGGCAAATGAGAATTGAGGTTTGCTAAGTATAGTCTTTTTTACATTGCATGAGTTGGATGACAGTAGGACGAAAATATGCATCTTTAACGAAGAGAGAAAAGGATTGATAGCTACAATATATGAATCTGACAGCTGTCACCGAAACCATCCTATAACAAATTTAGTATAGTCGGAATGTTGGGACTATGACTACGAATTCTCTTTGACTAGAAAGTAAATGGAAAAGAACAAAACTGAAAGAAATAATATACAAGACAACATACATACATAGAACAACAATATATTCAAATACGAAATACAAGATTTGGCAGAATACAAGTTTTTCTACTGTGGAAGTGATGGAAAAAGAAATGATGTAGGTATAGCGGTAGACAGTAAATTGCAAGAAAGCGTGACGGAAGTAAAAAGGATTACCGATAGAATGATAGTTGTGAAAGTTATGTTAGAGAATATGACGTTGAAAGAGAAGTTTTTGGAGAATTTATTTATACTGCTTCAATGACTATATGTTCATGCAGTACTCAAGTCCACTTTCAGCTCTTAACAACTGTCAAAATTTGCATCTCAGTATTTACTTTTTCCTGACGATTATGGACATTCTGACATCGGAACATCCATGAGACTTCTTGTTTACCGATGATATTGTGCTGAGAGTGATCTAGAAGTTCAAAACAGAATCAAGGTGTCGTGGAAAAGATTGTTGGTCTAGAATTACATAGAATTTTATAGTTTTGTACTCTTTGCTTTTGCTGCTGTTCTTATCTGCTCCAACCGCCAGTGCACTTCAGCCATATTGTTACGATTTTTTTTAAGTCATCATTAACCTCTCTTATAAGGTTATGTTGCAACCATACATTGTAGTTTTAAGAAATGGCACTAGTGTGTTTGTTTGTATGATGGACGAGTGTTTGCAAACGTTCGGATGGCCGTATCTTTACCTTTACTATTAAAATCGATGCTGACAGCTTAATAACCTAAACAACACGTCCATAACACCTTTCTAATTGGCAATTGTTTAACTTTATATAATTTAGTGTTCGTAATACATTTTAGGACTTCATGACTGAATAATAATTGTTAGGGCCTGTTTCACAATGTCCGAGTAGGCACTACTCACTGAATAAATTCAAAAATGGAACAGAATTTGTATGAAATTATCTGCCAAGTAAGATACTCGAAACTTAATCATAGGTGGTGAAACAGGCCCTTAATGTGATAGCTGCACAGGTCGATCGCCAAGTTTAAAAACACTTGTCAAAATCGGTTCGTGGTGAGCCGACCATTGAATATAAAGTCTGTTTTTTAATCTCTGAGACTAAAATGATATCACCTACTTGGATTGTCACACTTGTCACTACACAGAAGTACTGGCATCATTATTATTGTAAGTTTGACATTTTCCTGTGTCAATTTAGTCTCAGGGTTTAAAAAACTGACTTTAAGAATTTCTTTGTGCCATGAAGAGCATGTTAGAGCCAAGTCACGGTAGCGTAGTACGTGGCGCCTGACTGCATCACAATGCCGCATCAAGCAGAGTGCTTAGTGGCAGTTTATTTTATAATAAGCGATCGACACGTTTATGACATTAAGTGTTTTCGTTGGCCCGCCCCCAAAATCTACCATTCAGAGCCTGACGTTCACGGTTCTATAACGTTCACTAAGTCCTCAGATATATTTTGCCGCAGAGCCATGTTATGCGTATGCATGGTACAGTCCCGCAATGTGTTATGACCAGTGATAGGAATAGGTAGTGCCTATTTGCCTAAACTTCGAAGAACAGAGACAAGAAACGGAGACTTCCTTAGGACTAAATATTTTCCGAGACTCCCGAAATTTCGAGACAACACTTAAAATACATTAAAAAAAATTGTTTTTTGGAATAAGTAATTCGTCTATATTTACCAAAAGTTTGCGACTATCATAATATATAACATACACAGTCGTTACAACAATAAAATTTTCAGAATTTTTTTTTTGGAGAACATTTTGTAAATGACTTGTTGATCGTAATAGGTATTACTTATTCCAAATAACAATTTTTTTAAATGTATTTAACTGTTGTCTCGAAATTTCGGGAAGGATGTCTCGGAAAAATATTTAGTCCTAAGGAAGTCTCCGTTTCTTGTCTCTGTTCTACGAAGTTTAGGCAAATAGGCACTACCTATTCCTATCACTGGTTATGACACAACACGGCAACGTCGCAAAACCTTTTGGTTGAAGACTAATCGAGTTTTTTTTGACCAAGCAGCGTTTGAACAACACGGTGTCTTGGTACCGGGTACCGTGTATTTGCAGGACGCGGCAACGTGCCGTAGTCAAGGTCTTAAGCCTTTGGTCCCGGAATCCTGATACCATTTTGTAGATTGACAGTCGTTACGGTCAGTCAGAAGTTTGAAAATCTGTCACCATGTTTGCCAAAGGGTATAGAGCGTTTCTTTGCTACTGACGCGGCGCTTCGCGGAGAGGAGCGGTGCGGATTCCGAATTATCAAATTATAGTGTTCGAAATCTCCACTCCGCATCAGTGGAAACAGTGTAACCTGAAGCTGAGTGGAATTTCACATAAAATAAAAGAACCGCGTGTCTTCGAGCCGGACAGAACGGAATCGGGGGGCCAAACGGAGAGCACAAGTAGGATAGTCCAAATCTACTCTACCTAGGGAGAAAATTGCCAGTTTTCACTGCTCTTCTCCGCTCTACTCCGCCTATCTCCGCTCTATGTAAACACAACCTTACCCAATTACTGGAGTAGGTGATCAGTTGCTTCATGCAAAATACTGGTATTCTGCATCTCGACTCTGACATAGGGGAAAAAAGCTAGACAGATCGATTGATTGTAATGAAGCATCCATTATACCTACGTTAGCCATTGATGACCTCGGGCGAAACAAATGTAGATACAAAACGGATAGTCCAGTTTAGCAGATCGATGATAAAAGTACAGTCAGCACCAAAAGTCGATGAACAGAATCAACATAACAAAACACCTGTTCGCAATAAAATGTGTTTCATCTGTTCACAATAAAATGTTTTGTTATGTTGATTCTGTTCATCGACTTTTGGTGCTGACTGTACAGCTGCCTTGCGGCAAAATGTCGATATAGCACGGTACTGTCTGTCTACCTCTGTCCACTATTATAATAATCATTTCACGGTCAGCGTTTATGAAGCATGAAATTACCTGGCTTTAAAAAATATCATCGCTGTATAATTATTTTGTTGTTATGCGTATTGGCAATGTAATATTAATTTTATGGTTTAAGGCTGACCAAGAACTAAGTTAATTTAGCTTTGATGCTTAGCTGAAACAATTTTTGTAACTACATAAGTTTCAAAAATTGTTTGTCAATATTATTGTCATAAGCAGACTACATTTATAATATAATAATTGAGAACCTGGTTGCAGCGTTACTAGCAGGGTTCAATTCCAAACTATCCAAGGACCCCCTAAGTACCTATTATACACGTTACGTTTTCTCCGATTCGGTCAAGCCATTTAGAAGCTTTAGAAGAAAGGAGCAGCTAGGTGACAAATAGTCGTACGTAAGAATTATGCATATACTCGTATTTGAGGATTTAATGTAGGGTGACAGTCACCATTTTCTTAACTTTCTTCATAAAGTTTACTTATACGATTGAATCGAACTTAGTTAAACTGTTAGTTTATGATCCGTAAACCACAATTTACTTATCCAAAGCTCCTGAGTTCTTGTTACTAACCGAGTGAAGTTGCATGGCTCGCACTGCAGAGCGTAAGGACATAATCCTGTTGGCTTTTGAGTTTGGAACAGTTCAATAAGCTCCTTACAATGTGGTCGTCACCATGTTTAAAGTATGTATACTAGCAAGTTCCCGCGACTTCGTCCGCGTCAAACTCGTAAAGCTGTTCAATGCCATTTGGTCACAATTTAAAGAATATTTTTTACGCGGAAACATCGTTCTTTTTCTAGAATAAAAGTAACCTAAGTTATTCCTTGTAACACACTGACTGAATTAAGAGCGAAAACAAATTCAGCTATCCCGTACATTTTCTCTACTCCCGTACCTACATGTTGTGAATTTTACTCACCCACATTTTTGTGAATTAAATGAGCTAATTTCCACTGATATTCTAAAACGGCATTAATTCATAAGTTCCTGTTACAAAATGACTAAAGTCGGTCTGGTTAGTTCACACGGCAAAACCCAGCATTTTAATCCTTACCATATTTGGGTCAGCTTACAGTCTAACCGCATGCAGTTCAGTAGCAAAATTTAACTTTGAGCGACTGCTAATCTGCGTTCTACAATTCAGTACAATGATACCTTTTTACAAAACAAGTGTCATATTTACTTACTGGCTTACGATTACTACTGTGACGTCAATTAAAATTCTACATATATGACAGCCGGGCTGCGAATCGTGTTTCACTATAGGTACGGATGGGCGTCAGCATTTATTACAACATAGCTTTTGCCCGCAGCTTCGCCCGCGTACATAAAATATAGTCTATGTCACTCAGGAATACAGCAGCAGCTTTCTATTGGTGAAAAAAGTTTAGCAATCAGACCAGTACTTCCATAGATTACCCCATGCAAACAGAAAAACAAACTTTACCTCTTTATTATATTAGTGTAGATAATGAATGGTCACCCATCCACGGACCGACCTCAGCAAATGTTGCTTATCTTCGAAGATCAACTCGTGCAGCTGTCATTACTTACCACGTGTTCCACACAGCAGAAACAAATGTCGTAATTGCCATCTTTTGTTCAATAGTAGCATTATTAGGTTTAATTTTTGAAATATCTTGAGTATATGATAATATTCCCAGTGCTTGCGGACGGTGACCAATGGGTAGCTCATCGTCCGATTAAAACCAAGCCCGTTTTAGTTAACATGCTCCCTATGCCTTCAAAATGTCACTATTGTTATGGCAAGTGCCTAGTACTGTTATCATAGCAAAGTGTTCTGTAACAGCAGCTATACAAGCCTTCACGAAATAACATAGGCGCTGTAACAAAATGTTATGTCAAACAACTCAGCTGCCATAATATCACGCCTTTACAGTTAGGTATAGACCACTGCTTAATTGTGCTTCAGTACCTACCTAGTCCTCTGGCTTCCCCATTCAGTGAAAGGTTTACTTGCTGACCAGCCAACTAGTCACTAGTCTAGCTTTTGCCAGCAGGTTTGCTCGCATGAACGTTGGTTTCTCCATACAAATTTTGAACCCCCGTTTTACCCCTCGAACCATTGAATTTCCAAAAATCCTCACTTACGTCATAAAAGAAAACTTTGTACATAATTTCATGATTCTAGACCCAGTAGTTTCGGCTGCTTGTCGATATGTCAGTCAGGCAGTTTCTCATTTTTTACAGACATATAGACTAGCTGTAGCCCGCGACTTCGTTCGTAAAACGGTACAACAACTTTAAAGCAAATTACCCCAAAATAACTTTCTACTCCTTTCTGACCCCTTTAAGGGATGAATTTCAATAAAATACTTTATTTTCTCTTAAGCTCGTCTTTGATTGATTCTATTATCCATGGAATGTTCATGGAAAATTTGTTTTGAAGCGGACCATTGGGAGTTTTTTAGTTTGGTTAGGAAACTTGTTATAAATCTAAATACGTATAGAATAGCAACTTTGTCTATATAGTTCCGTTTTCATTCTAGGAATAATATTTTTTTAGGATATCCAGTTTTGAACTCTTTCAGTTTTTCTCATTATATCTTAGGGAGAAATTTGATAAATTTACATATTTCCTAACATAAATACCAGTTAAAGTGTATTCTACGTTTCTTAAGCAGTGGTTTACTGGATGTGAGTGGGTCTACATTACAAATCGCACGTATGCTATGGTGTATACGTGCAACTTGCAATGTAGATCCACTCTTTTAATCGGTGAAAGCTCTTCTTAGATACCTATCTCTTCGTATCTGTCCTGGCCACCTTTTAAAACAATAATTATGCTTGAAAATATTTTCTATGGTCTTTCTGTGTAATTTCTTGTTTTATTTTGTTTATGGTAAAGCCTGTATAGCTATTTATTACTAGCTGAAGAAATAAACGGTATCATCATCGTCATAATTTCAGCCATAGGATGTCCACCGTAAGTGTAGCCACAACGAACGGTCCTGTGCATTTCGCATCCATCACATTCCCGCGACTCTCACCAGGTCATCGGTCTACCTAGTAGGGGGCTTTCCAATGCTGCGTCTACTAGTGCACGGTCGACACTCTTGAACCTTTCGGCCCTATAGACCATCCGTTCTACGAGCGATGTGTCTTGTCCACCTGCCAATTAACGTTATCCTATTCTCCAATTTGAAACAAAATAAATCCCAAATTATCCAATTTTACCGCCGATTTTTGAGACCATTAGAAGGTCTCATTGACCATCTATTCTACGAGCAATGTGTCTTGCCAACCTGCTAATGAACGTTATCCTATTCTCCAAATTTGATACAAAATAAATCCCGAATTATCCAATTTTACCGCCGATTTCTTGGACCATAAGAACATTAAAAATAAAATATCAAATAAAAACAATCTAACACAACAATAAACACCATTTCATTTTGATTAAAACAGATAAAAATAAATTTATTTCGACACAAAGCTGCCCAAATCAGTTGGAGAGTTTTACATAAATCCCCTATAAGTAGCATAATATTTTCTAAATAACATAATTAGTAGTTCATTGTCCTACGCAAGTTACGAGAGTAAACTACTAGAAACGGGTTATTATGGCATTCGTAATCGATAGGTTGGCAACCTCTCGGGCTATTTGCGGGTTCGGATTGAGATTTCATTTGGTTTCATTCATTGGAGGCAGAACAGAGAGATTATTGGTACATCTGCTCATGACGACTCTTCTGTAATTCTCTATTGTACAGAAAAACATTCATGTGTGTGATTGATGTACAAAGGCGAGCTTAACTCAACAAAGAGTTTTCTCCCAGCAAACCTTTGAGTTATAGAGGGAGAACTTTGTTCGTAGTAAATCAGTAAATGATTTCTCCTATTCTGGGTGGAGCGGGAGGGAATTTCAGTCTTTTTCTGACGAAAATCCACAGTGTTTCTTTAATTTCTCTTTACCAAAATGTTTTTTTATCTGGACAAAAGCTTTCCCTTATTTTTTCATACAATTTTTTCTCCGGCCAGCCATTTTGTCAGGCTGTACCTACGAATCGGAATCGATCCGAATATTTATATTACACATAATTACGTAGGTACTTTTTTGAAAATCTTTGAAAAAATATAAATTAACTATAGTTCAATCATTTATTTATTTCAATTCTGTGATCCATAGGTGCATTCATTTATTCCACAACACGAAGAAAAGGTTAAATTATATTATACTAACATTCCAATTTAATTAATATGATCTATTCGATTATATCAAATATAAAAAAAAAACAATGTCTCGATTTAATAACCTTTCAGAAACTACTTGACGAATCATACCATCCCGAAGCAATTTAAATTAGGCAAAGCTAACGGCAATAAAATAAATTCAGCCTTCAATATGTATCACTTTGACTTCTGCTCACCCCAAAGCCAATTTATAAAAAAATCAAAGTAGAAAAAACAAGGCTATGTTGAGTCATGGTTTGTTCGCTCCGAGGTTGATTGCCCTCCCCTCCCCTTAGTTAATGTTTAGGTACGGAAAGTGGGGGGCTAGCCCCGGTGCGGCGGAGAAAGGGGAAACGTTGACTTCCACCTATTATGTTTGTATTATTACAATCTATAGTGTGTCGTAGTAAGTGGGATTGGCAGACACACAATACTTAAACTTATCTTTAGTTTATTTATTAACTAGTCCTTGCTTCACAACCTTTGGAATAAGTCATTGGAATTCTTGGGTTTTCTCTATTGTAATAATATGCATGTACTAGTACTTTGTCAGAGGCTTCGTCTGCGAGAAGGTTTAAAAACAAAAAAAAAACCTTTTAGACCCCTTAAACTGTATTTTGAAGATGAAGTTTTAAAAAATCTAACGAGACGTTCTTTACGACCTTATCATTATTAATTTTTAGTTATTTTTTTTTCATGTGTCTAATAAATTGGGACAAGGATACATATATATGTATTTTCATAAGAAAAATTAGATTTTTCAATTTTAAAACATAAGAATGTAAAGTTTATTATAGAGAAATGGAGAAATAAGAACCAAAGCGATGCTGTGGGCGTTCTTATAAGAATCGTTGTTGATTTGATGACTGAGTAAATCTAAATTGTTGATACTCGTACTCTGAGTTCAAGCATGTGAAATCCAAACCAAAGGACATTTGCATTCTATAATTAATAGAAAAATATGTACTGTAGAGTGTGTTTCTTTGGGTGTGTGCAGTGTGTCTGTGCTGTATTATCCTTATATTTATAGTATTATGGCTACGGCAATCTATGAATGTCAAAACAAACTGCTGAATATCAATACTTCACATGCATTATCGACAGACAATACAAAGAAAGTTTAAGTCGCTTCAGAAAACTCGTCAAACCATTTTCCATAAGAAATACAATGGTGGCTATTGTCTGAAGAAAACAGATCTCATCATCATCTTGTGGGTGTATCATGAGGTACGTTAAGATCATAAAAACATTTTTTAAAAGCACCGTAATGTATAAACCGACCAAGTGCGAGTCGGACTCGTACACGAATGGTCCCACCCATACGGACCATCCGTAACAAAAATCGAAAAATAATCTTAAATATTTATTTTATTCTGTTTTTAGTATTTGATGTTATAGCGGCAGCAGAAATATAATCATCAAATAAAATGACAATTCCTTGGCTATCACGGTTCATGACGTACAGCCTGGTGAAAGACGGACGAACAGACAGACTGATGGATGCAAAGCGAAGTCTTAGTAATAGGCTCCCGTAATCCCGTTCTACCGTTTAGGTGCGGAACGCTAAAAAGTAGGCAAGCTTATTACAACGCAGAATTTACGCAAGTAACTCCATTATGATTCCTTCGTCTTTAAACCTAAAAAGACTAAAAAGTTGCACTCAATATCGATTAATTCGCCTTTATTTTTTTATGTGGTAATATTGGCTGTTATATTAAAATTAGATCGATTTGGTTTGCACCATCAAGCGCTTTTAAAAACAAAAACAATTTAAAAATGTACCGTACCCACTGAAAAAATGTACTGTAATGGAATGGTAGCAGTAGTTTACGCAAGAAATCCCGATGCAATTCATTTTTTCGGCGGTACAAAATTTGAGGCAACACCGGTTAATTCTTCTTTCATTTCGAGCTTAAAGAGTACATAAAAATTACTGTACGAGTAAATATCAGGAATTAAATAACTGGTATCGCGCAACGTTGGTCCAAAGTTTAACGGAAGAAACCCCTCAAACACCGGTACAATAATTCCTATTAATAACCGTAAACCGAAAAGTTCAAAGGTTGACTAAGTACTAACTCCCCTTTCGAATGTACGAATAATATTTTTTTATGACTTAATCCTGGCTGACATTTTAAAATTATCTATATTTGGTTTGTATTGCGAAGAACAATAAAAAGAAAAAAAGTATGTATTTAAAAAGTACCGTACAGAATAGATACCTCGATATCGTTAACTCTTTTACCCGTAAACCACAGTTCAAAAGTTGACTCAGTACCGACTAATTCCCCTCGGTAACTTGCACGAAGTAATTCGGGGGACCAATGTTTGTTTTCGCGATCGTCCACCAAGATTGGCGGTCGTTGCACCCGCTGCAATTATGGTGAGAGCGCCTGTTGGTCAGTGCGGTCTGAACGGGCCGTGCACCAGGTTTCTGTGTCAACGCAACCGGACTTGCAGTTGGCAGCCTCCGGTACCACCTACATCATTGTTAATAGCGATGTATTGGTGGAGCAGGTGATTATAATTGGGTACGGTTTTTTGGGTAGCGAGGTCGTGGTTACAGCTATTTCTTAGTGGAAATTTAAAGATTTTTTTAGGGATTTGGGAAGAAAAACTAGTAAAATATTATTTTATATTTTCCTAGTTAAATTAAATAGTACAATTTGTCAAAGAAGTAAATCAAATTTCTTGCAATATCAAAATCTAAAAACCTTTCCAGAATTCCAGCTCATAGATTTTCCATCTATCGTGAAAGATTTTCTCATAATTTTGTAAAATGTTCCCTTTTCTTAAAACTTTATACTCGTGGCTCATGATATTCCTATAGCCCTAGAAAGTCTTTCAAGTTTCAAAAAATTATAATACTTTATTTTGATGATTTTTTTATAATTTTATTGAGAATCTCTATGCGCTCTCCCATGTACTACAATAATGATAGAATCCATTTCGATCGAAGTAGTTATCTTTCGTTTAGCTGGTAGCAATATTATACTCGTACTCAACAATGGTAACTTAATATTTCATCCATTATCTGAAATAAATTATTCAGGTTCTATAATTTCATAATTATTCAATTCATTTACAATGTTCATTGCTCATGTTCTAACAATTACGTGATTCAATCTGAGTAGTTACTTCCACTGTTCAGGTTCAACCTTTGACTTTGTATCAATAACTTATATTTGTTTATCATTCAATCTTATATTGTTTGCCATATGTTCGCGAAATCGTTTCTTGTATTGAACAATAACTTGTGCTGTAACTTTCTAATCTTATAAATCAAACTACGTTTTGTTAGTATTATGATAAATGTTACACACGACCACACTGTGAACCGTAGTTTCATAAATTTCTAATACCTATACATAATTGTCTACTTTTCTTTGTCATTTTATAAGTTAACACATTCAATTTGGTATTTCAAAACCAGTTTGTAATTTCTCATCAAAACTATTTATTTTCTGCCACTTCGACTTTATCTAATTCTATAAAGCAAAGCGTCAAACCAAAAACATGAGATGCAGCGGTCGTCGACCCCAGCTCGCCGGTCCTGCCTCACAGATGATATGATTCGATAGATAACTGTATAGATTTTTTATTGCTTACAAATCTAGGTTATGCATTTGATTCGTGATCTTTTTTTTTTGCTCCCAAATAGAGTCTCTTATACTTTGTAACTGTTTGGATATGTGACGTCGAACATTGTAATTTTATAGGTGATCGTTTTTGTAGCGTAATGAGAAATTTACACGTCATCCTATAGAATTGGGCGCAAACTATAGGTTGAAGAGATTTTGAACAATTTAAACTTTAAAGTACCTACTTTGTTGGGAAAATTCGTAGTTTTTATCACAATTTACTTGAGCGAAATTGGTGTATGTGCCATTATACAGCACTAATGAAAGAACCAGCATCTAACGGATCGGTGCAATTACTATAATGGTTTTAACACTAAAAGAAAAGGAAATAAGATAATTTTCGTCAATTTTCAGTAGAAAGCCTTAGAATTTATTTTAATTCCTTAATTTATATTTGTGAAACTTGAAAATTCTAACGTTTTCTGGTAGATATTTTCTACCAAATTTTATTTTTGTTAATGCTCTTTCGCGATGATTAACTGTACACATATACTGGTTGATGACGCCATTTAAGAATTAATAGCATAAAAGATAAAAGCGAAGTTCATTAACAAAAAAAGATTAACAGACAGTTTTATATATATGTGTGTCCAGTTTGACAGTGTGAACAATGGCCAATAAGGATTTTTTGTGTGATTTACAATGAAGTGGGTCAGAGCCATCGCATAACTGCTCATGACACAATACTCCCGCGCAAGTTCAACACTTTGGCATCGGCTGTGTATCCACACAGACTTTTGTTAACGTATCACAGATACGTAATTAGGTACAATGCTATATTTGGTCTGAAGTGTGAATTCAACTAAAAGACTAAAATAGTCTGTGTTGTGTTTTATACACAAATTCTGTTGAACTTTCTGATGTAAAGTTATGATAGAGCTTGAAAGCTAGAAGCTGTTCTTGCCAAAGCCTTTGTCTATAAACCTATTTCTAAGCTAAAAATTCTCATCAATTTTGCCATAATTATTGTGTATCCAAGTGCAGCATGGTATAGGGCTACGGAAATGTTCGAAAGAGATACCGTGGTTCTGAAACGCAAAGCTCGACTGGGGCTTTACCATGACGTGTTAAAATATTTTGTGTGCGTGAGTGAGAATGAGGGCTGGAGTTAGGTTATAGGGTGTACCTATATGGCTCTATTCTTTTAACAGTTCAGATCGAGTTAAGAGTTTGTGGTAGGTCTTCTCAAAGACGTTTAGTCTCTAATTGTAAGTCCTTTTTGCTCCACCCAGAGCTGAAGGAGTTACTTGATGATTTCATGCCTCAACAAAAAAAGTACAGCATGATCTAATTCATACATTTTGAACGCTTGTTTAAAGTCCATCGCCTCTACAAAGGCTGATGATCTATGTTTCGGTGTAGGCGCGTTGCCTCCATCTGCTGCAGTACCGTTACTCGACACACTAACCGCAAACTGGGAGATTAATGTAACCAGTCTGCTCCGGCGCATAGAGGGCGTTTACAAAGGTTCATAGTTCCATTCCGGCACGAAATAGGTCGAAGATAGATGTGCATGTCTATGATTGTAATCATGCCGTAGCTTTCTTTGTCTTTGTTCAGCAAGAAACGAACGAAACGGAGTTCAAAGGGCCTGCGTGATTATGCGCGGTACCTATATTGGTCTGCGAGTAGGTAGTTGAAGGAACCGGTGCAAGGTTTTTGTGATATAAAAACTTTGCATTCTGGACACGGAAGTTCATTATAGTCGTGAATGTCTAAAGAGAGAAAATATCTGGCATGTGGGAAGGACCTCTATTTCTATGCAAAGCTACGGGGATTTAGACTTTATTTGCACCTACAGAGATGTGTTATACGCATATTCGTAAACGTCTTCGTCGTACGACGGTAGCCGAATAGATGGGTGATGATCATCATTCTTGGACACCAGTGCGTATCAGATTTTCGATGACTAATATCCTGTATTACTTCAGACACCCCTTACGTTCTAGGGTTATGGTAACTCTTTCGATCATTCCCGCAGCCATCAGCCCTACTAGGCCTTTACAGTTTGGTGACACCTCTTTGAGGCACATATGGGACGCAACGCGCCGTCGCGCGTCGACTCTGGCTTGGTTCTTATCGGATAGCAAGCTCGAGCTACCCGTGGTTCCTTACAGATGAGACCGCGGTGGCCGGGATTCGACCTACGAATCCTGATGCCTGGGTGTCTTTTGCTGCGATGGCTCTCCCTCACGTTTTCAACCATTTCCTTTGCTCACATTACATTCGCAGAAGGTGGTAACCGCTTAACATTTCTCTTTGCCCAGTTCATGACCTGAACTAAGGCCAGCCGCGACAGGTCATCGCCATCACCTTCAAGTGGACACCGTTGACGTCGCGTCCTCTGGGCGATTCGCACTATGGTGACTCCCGGGCGTTTCTTGTGGTTATGGTGTCTCGCCACCTGTGACGGATCTTGCCACACTAAGGCTACAATATTTTAAATCCTATTATAAATTATAGCCAGAAGTACCTGCCGATTCCCCATGTGCAGGCAGAAGCTAGTTTCTTGTAACATTAAAGTTACTACATTTTAATCGCAACAACACTTCCCGTTTTCAAAACTCAGGTAGGATACTCAATTCGAAATGTAAATTAGAAAATAGTTTCCATTCTGACTTCGCCGAGGCTTGCCTTCAGGCTGATGCAATAACAATAAAACATTTTACGACGTACGAATGCTTTGCCAGGAAATTAGCACATTATCTCTTGTCTTCAGGGCGAACTTATCTTGAGGTATCAAAGTCTTTGAACCGGCTTCAAAGTAATAAACTTTGAAAACTTGAGCGAAACTTTAAGATACATTATATTTAACTACTTTGTTTTCTAAACTGTTTATGAGGTTCTGGAAGTTATTTTACGTGTGCCGATACATGAACAGTGTGTGAGGTTAATTTTATTGTTTTGAAGAGGGCTTCGAGATTTGCGCATTGCTAACCAAGTAAAATAATGAAAATTACGGTCGATTCGAGCATCTTGCTACCAAGATCATGATGCTCTTTGACGCCTGTGTTTTTTTTGTTACTTATGAATGGTCACTTGGTCACCCATCTACGGGCCAACCTCATCGAACGATGCTTAACTGTGTGCCCATGTGGCTGTTATTACTTAGCCACGAGCTCCTCTCATCATTCTTCTATAGCATATTATTTTTAAAGAACTCAGACAGGTGTCTCTAATGGCTTATAAAATTAATATTTGAAACAACTAAATGGCCTAATCGGGCTTTAAATCAAAGTTAATTGCCTATTATATCCAGTATAATTAGATAATATTATGATACTTAAAAATAAACTGTTGATGCTACGTTTTATAATATTTTATGACTTAATTTTTTATTTTAAAGTTTGTTTATAACAACATCATTGTGATAGAGGATTTGGCTGTATTAGCAATCCCCCCGACTGAATTCCACGGTAGCATCATCATCTACCTAGCCTTTTCCCAACTATATTGGGGTCGGCTTCCAGTCAAGCCGGATTTAGCTGAATACCAGTATTTTACGAGGAGCGGCTGCGCCTACCAGACCTCCACAACCCATCAACTGGAGTAACACGGTACTTCATGGCAAGACTGGAGTCAGATTAACTGGCTTCTAACTATCCGTAACGACTGCCAAATGATACGGTAGTATGTGATACATAAAACAGATGATGATGTGATATTATAGTGCAGCGCAGTGAGCGTAAACACAGGGTGCAGTCTTTGTTCCTATAGTCTCATAATCTAATGAGACGGCTAACTGCTGGTACAACTGGAGAGAGATCAGGCACAGTACCAGCGATTTTATATGGGTTTTTTTAAAGCAGGAGGTTTCCCACTAGGAGAGGCTCAAATTGGCGTCTAGTCACTATAAAGTGCTCTCTCCTCCTTTCTCCTGATTGATTTTTGAAAGTCTGTGAAACTTCGGAGCATTTTTGACTAGCTTCCTAGCCTTTGTACATTTTATTTGTGCATAAGTTTAAATAAATAAATAAACTTCTGGACTCTGGGCTGCTACAGAGAAACTAATGCGAATACTACTGCTGATGGTAAAACACGCATAAGTAGCACTTTTGCCCCCAACCACGGAATCGAAACCTGGATGATCCTGGACTTTTGAACATTGTCTACGTTCTGATGTTACGACTACGAAACTAAATATTGTAATGTTGTCAACGATATTTTAATTTTAAAAATCTTTAAGTAAAACTTATTTTTGGAAATGAATGAGTAAAATCTACTTCCTTACGACGTCGCATACTTTTTCACCAACTCGAATTATTTCTGAGAAATAAACTATGCAATATATTATCCTTAACAAAGTTATTAACGAGGGAATAATAATATATTCTCCAATGACACGTAAAAGGTTGGAACTTCCATAATCCGTTATAATATCATTAAAATACTTTATGGAGTGTGGCTGGAAGCTTTTCAATGTTGCAAATTAATAAAAGTCGATGACGAGGCGAACAAGGAAATAATGAGAAAAGTGTTGCCTCTATTATTATAATAATTTATTGTTTTTGTCGAGGACGATACTGGCAACTGCGAGATGTGTCATGAAAGATTTGGTCGAATTTAAACTGTATTCCATACTTTTAACATTATAAAGAGAACAAAGTTTTTGTTATTGTTCGATTTTAATAAATAACTGAAAAACTACTGGACTAATTTATCATTAATGGAAAAATTCCTTCACTGGTGGAATGCTTATTTATTACTGAATGAAATAGTCGTCATATATTTTCATGGGGCCGAAACCGCTGTCTGAAGCTAGTAGATAGTGTGAATTTGTGTATACATATGTGGAAGGAAATCGAGTAACTTTTTCTGTTTCCTTTTCTACTGAAAGGCTGATCGGATTTTGCTGAAACTTTGCATGATTAGATTATGTCGTGGATTATTAGAATTTAGGACAACGTTTTCATCAGGTGAAGTCGCTGGCAGCAGCTAGTTTAGGCCAAAGTTTATGTGTTTATTACTTCTTCACGCTTAAACGGTTGAACAGATTTGTTGAATGTTTTACAGTCATAGCTAATGTCAAAATAACATATAATTTATACTGGGGAAGTACTATTTCCACACGGATCATGCCACTGGTAGTGCAGTGTGTGCGGTTTTATAATGCCAATAAAAGAAATTATTCTTTCTTTCTTTCTTTCTTTATTTAGTTCAAACTGGACACACCCAGGGCGGGCCACTAGTACCAATCTCATATAAAAATCGTACAAACTGTCACACATGTCAGTGCGGTATGTGACGGCCCACTGTTCGTAAGAAAATAGTTTTTATGATCTGTGGTAGAGTTTTATAGTCTATGGTAGATGCTCGCGGTCTATTTTAATTGAATGTCACTTTTGACGTGGACGCCACTGGAGAAACTAGACATCTTGTAATATCCTTTTTCAATTCAAAAGTGACATGTAAATGATTGGTTTTTAGATTTTCTTTTCATGTCTTGTGCTGTCTGAAATAAACCACTAAATTATGTAGAGCAGGAGTAGGTAATTTAAAATTAGCATACATATTCAATCTCTTGCCGATATAGGGATAGGTCTATAATACCTTCATCATCTTCCTGCCTTTATCCTATGTTACTTGAGGTCGGCGCAACACGTTTTTTTTTTTCAATTCTATCTTGTCACTCGATCATGCTATTTCTAACTCCCTTTTCTTCCATATCAGTCCTTACACAATCCATATTTCTTAGTCTCTTATTAAAGTCTATTATACACTGCAGTTTTAATTATAAAAGGATACTTATTTAAATTTTTAAGTCTGACACTCTCTTTTGCTGTCTCCAGGGCGAGAGATGTCATTTGATGATTTCCACCGGCAAAACCGGCTAATATGTTTGTAAAAAATTTTGTACAAAACAAAAAGTAACACAAAAATAATTGACATTATTTCTGAAAATAGATTTAATGTTGGTTAGTATTAAATAAGGCAGCATTTAAATAATACACGAATTTAATTTAATTTTACTTCTATAATATTATTTTGACATTTAATCACAATTGTATCTTGACATTATTTATTATCAACTTTCGTTTTATGTTTCTTTGTTATTGGCTATGTTGAAATGAAATAAACTAAATTGTACTATTAATTATAAATAATACTATTGCAAGAAAATATATTATAATAATAAAGCTTGTGATTTGCATGCCTCACAGGTGTAATATGGTTGGACTGTGCTATATTTTTAATATCTTTATGTAATTACCCATATTAGCAAATAAACGATTATGATTATGATTATGATTATGATTATGATTATGATTATGATTAAAATATTGGTTTTAGGAAGAGTGGCGACGCAAGTTAACTAGGAATGACTGATCACCACGCCGCGCTACCTCTTTTGTAAGCGTGTAATTTAAAGGCCTCGTAACGGTGACGTCAAATTTCAGTTTGTTGATACCTAGGTTTCTCTTCCACCAAATTTTGTTCTTCTTCTTCTTCTTTCTGCCCCTATTCTATATTACTTGAGGTCGGCACAATACGTTTTCTTCTTCCATTTTATAGGGAAAAATCTTTCTATTTTCGTTTCTTTATACTTATTACCTGTTTTTTATCTGTAGAAACTGAGATGCCGTTAATTTTGATTCAAACTTAGAATTTAAAAAATTTAAAAATCGTGTGAGAACATCAATGTCTATATAAAAAGTACATTTTAAATTCAGACAATGGATAAATCCAGGATCTCTCACGTTCTCCTAAACATTTATACCAGTTGTAATAGCTTTGAAATGTGGGCCAAGTTTGCCTCACTATGTCCGCTCGGCAAAGCTTAAAGCTCGACCGGTTGGCGGGTCGTTGACCCCGCAACCTACTGGCTGTTTACCCCGTACAATTCGCGAGATCGCTGGAAAATTACTAAACTATCCTTTACTTTACTCTCAGAATGCGATACCGTATATTTAAATGGCTACTGAGTAAATGCAATGAGCGTCTTATTTTTACAGAGGCTAAATTTAAAGAATTTCAGCTGAAAGACGTCCACTGTTGGACATAGGTCTCTACCAAGTGTCGCCATAACGACCGGTCCTATACGTCTCGCCGTGACCCTCACCAGGTCATCGGTCTACCTTAGGAGGCCTTCCAACGCTATGTCTTCCGGTACGTGGTCACTACTTCAGAACCTTTCATCCCCATTGACAATCTGTTCTGCGAGTAATGTGCTCTGCCCACTGCCACTTAAGTTTGGCGATTCTTCGAGCTTTAAATACTGCGGATAACTTCATCTCTATATAAAAATGTTATTAGCTATTAGGCCTCTTAATCGCCTTGCAAATTGCTGTTAATGATAACGTAAATACTCTAAGCTCAGTAAATAAACATGAACCATTTAAACCACGACAGTATACGCATATAAAAATGTTAAACGCATAAACATAAATCTCTGAATATCATTTCTAAGAAGCTCTAGTGAAAATAGCTGCGAAACATACTATAACTTACCATGACTTTGACTTTTATGTATTTACTAAGATTAGTATAAAACATTGGTATTCAAACTTATAAGTTTTATAGCTACTAACTGCTATTTGTTGTTAGATAGATTTAAAAGGTGAGATCGCGATTTCATAGCAATTCAAATACTTTTTTAAAATAAATTGCTCAAATAACTTTTGCTCCAGGGAGAGAATGTCAGATTTTTACTAACTAAAATTCAGCAATTTTTTTTGAGTAAGGCCCCACTCTGGCTTAATAAAATGTCAGACGTGTGAGCGAGAAAGGGGATGGACCTATACTTCCTGATCGCGCACGAGAGCATCAGAGATCAGCGCGAGACCGCGCTGTTATTGTTTTACTATTGTGTCTCGTTTCGCGGGTATTGATAGGTTAAGGTCGTAAAATGGATTGCGTTAAGAGCTCGTGGTAGGGTGTCGGTTCCTTTGCGTTCCAGTGCTGCGATGCCGCGGTACAATTCGTCCACTATAAGTTGGCGAGTGTGAAGTTAGGCTCTGCGAATTTTGGCGCCGAAAACCTTTATTTTTGTACGATATTTCAAGCGCCGAAATTCGCAGAGCCTAACTTCACACTCGCCAAGTTATAGTGGACGAACTGTCGCTCTTTCGAACAATTTCGCAGTCCAACTTTATTGATACTATTAGAGATTTTAGCTACCCATTATATTACCTACTCGTGTCATGTTGTGTTCTTTTTTTTTTAAATATATTATGTTTTATTATCTATCGTGACTATTCCCCACTTATAACATGTTGTATCATTCCGGTCGGATGAGATAATGATCATAAAATGCTAAAATACACACGTTTTTGAATTTAAATGAATTTTTATGAGGTTATTCTACAGTTATGATCTACCTGTTATTGAAATAGTAGTAGAGGATTATATTTATCTGACGAGTGCACTTAGATACGGCATCGTCAACGCTTAATTAACATATTTCAGTGCTATCGGCCGGCGAACACAGTGTAACACAGATGAAAGCGCGGAATGCATTCAGTGCGGGCGCAGAGGGAGCGACGCGTAGGTGCGTTCTGTGTCCGGCTAGCTGGAAAATGCCGCGTGTCGGCTTTTACGTACGCGTTACATGACGTGCCGACTAGAAATGGCGACTGCTTTCGCATTCATCGCTTGCATAGAAGTGCATGCACAAGTTCAAGGCTGGTCGAGTCCCGCTTCCCATTGCATGTGCATACGCATTAATTCAGCTCACAAACACGACTACCACCATTGTCTATCACTCGAGAACCGGGGTCGAGGAACCCATAAAGGATTAATGACACTATTGTGGGGAGTTATAATCGTGTCTTTCATTTTTCTGCTACCACCTGCGGGTATGCTTATTTCCCGCGGTATGGGTTTATTGCAGTACTGTAATTTCAGTGTAACTAAGTGTGTACCCAGCCTGCCAATAAAATTCGATTCTATACAATTTAATATTGCCATTTCTTTAAAGCTGGCGCACCTTGCTATTTGTCGTCAGTCGTCAGGTAAATCGTGAGATTGGCTTGAGGAAAATTGCAGCCTGAAAAGGATTTGTAGTTTTGTATCGAGCAATTTTTATTGTCCTTTTTTAAAGCTTATAAAATTCCCTACTAGCCTTGGGTCGTAAGAATTTATCGTCCATTGATTTAGAAATAACTTTTGAACTTGACGACTGACCACTCTGATGTATGACAGGCTTTAGTCATCACAACAAAGGGTAATAGAATCATCGAACTGCATTTTGGCATGGTGTTAAAAAACAATTCTATATTAAGAATGTTTCGCGTCAAGTCTATTTAATTTCAACAGATCTTTTTTAATGTACATTTTATGCTTTGTTTTCATTTATATTGTAGTTATATAAGTTCTCTTTTATATCGTCCTATTAATGCAGGTCTAATTATACCAGCGTTCATTTGTTTTAACGATATTAAAAAACTGCAGTAAAACCATTTACTAAAAGGAAGCTCTCAGTTTTTTACGAGTATCTATAGAGTAGAGTATATTCTCGTATATGCAAATGATATGTCGTCATATCAATTAGGTGTTTATATAGACTTCCTGTTTGCAATAATGTTCTGCATTATTTTGAGTAGGTAGTTGAGGTAGGTCCGTGTGTCTGAACTTGAAAAGGCAGAGACGTGACTTGAATTTACGTATGTGTCTTGAATACCTAATGTCTATCTAGATTTAAATGTGATCAATTACTTGTAATGTAACTTCCATGTTTGGTTAGTATCGATGTTCTGAAGTCTTAGTGGAATTTTGTAAAATGCGTTAACGTAAACATCAAGTTTATTTATTTATTTATTTATTTATTTAGTCTTCATGCAACTCAATTTACAAAGGCGGACTTAATGCCATGGGCATTCACTACCAGTCAAGTTGTACTAAATCTGGTGATAAAGGCGGTTTTTTTTTCGTAGAATTAAACCAAGTAAATGTTTACGTTAACTTTATCGTATACGTTTAAAAACTCTCTCTAAACACTCTTCCATTCGATTATTATCGGCAAAACAAATGCTATTTGGTTTTGCATTTAAGGAAAGTCTCTGAAGCAACCGGAGCCTTGCATCGTAACTGATAAATGGCAAGGCTCGGACCCTTTTATTATCTCTGGCTGAATTGCTTCTTCTAGGAACATAGGCGGGACGAACATTTGTAACTTATTGTAAGCAACAATTTTATTCTCGGAACTATATTGTGAAGCTTTTTCCTCAACTTTTCTGCAGTTCAACTTCAATATCTTTAACATATTATTATAGACAGTTTATGTTTACTATACATTTGATATAAATACGTGACAAGAACATAAAAACAAATCGATAGCCTAAAGTATACGATACAATTTAAATGTAAAACAGTTCTATTTACTTATAAAACGTGAGACAATAATTACGTGGAGGCTTTGAAAATCGCCGCTCACGCTAGCCTGGCGATTTAGATAGGCTCCGTCCAGGCGTTGCGCGTGACTGTTTACACATTGCACAAGATTTGTGTAGAATTTACTCTGTACGACCCAGAATAGGGCTGCCCTTTGTTGGAACAAAGATTTTGGAATATAGTTTGCCAGGAATGAGAGATTATTTAAAAGAGTTACCGCGACCCAGGAAGGTAAAGAGCACCGGAAGAGTGAGCTTTAATCAGTAAACGTCTAACATCTCCCGACGTTCTACTCAGAGCGGACAAGATATTTAATGATTTTCCGCTTCAAAAAAAGGATACTCAGCACAGATCTTTCACGTCTCACAAATCTATTTATAGTCTTCAATTGATATTCACGACTAATCTTAATAACCAGCTAATCCTCATTTGTGTCTGTCTCTAATATTCTAGCATTTGATATTATATGTATTTCCATATATGCTGCCTTTTCTTGAAACGAAGATTTTGGGAATGGAACAAGAGATACTAGGTAAGGACTAGGATGTATGCCTACGATAACTACAATTGATTTTTACCAATTTAGCTATTCTTGTACTACAGCATAATGCTGAAGAGTTTCTCACTACTCTTGCATATATTCTGCATATTTTTGATTATATTCACAGTTAATCTTAACAACTACGAGTATATCCTAATATAATAACTAATCCTCATCTATTGCTGTGTCTCCTATGCCATAAATACTTCTGATATTGCATTTCTAAATGTTATAACTCCTCCCATATACGATGCCTTGTCAATAACATTCTGAATGATGCCTGTCTGAATTTCGCCAACATCATTGGCTGTTTGCCACACTTTATTTTGCCTACAGAGATCACGCGTCCAATTACTCCTATCCAAACTTCCGAATGATTGGCAGATCACTGAAGTTCCGTTACCCAGTTCCAAGACAATATGCTTTTAATATGCAATGTCTTTTTTATGTAATTAGGCAATTCTCATTTGTGAGGATTTTATTGCGTACATTGATCTCATGCTTCGGCTGAAGTGAATAATTCGTTTGTTTATCGTGGTTAATCTCAAGAATAACTGCTGCGATACAAATTTCTGTAAATTTCTTAGGATGTCTGTCGCTAGAAAAGTTAATGTTAAGATTTTAACTAATAGCAGTAAGTACTTTCTGTTGTAACATCACTTCACGCAAATCAGCTTCAAACAGCGAGCACAGCAGCACGAGGACATGTGGTCGCTGTGGGCAGTCTCATCGATTCAAGTGTCCCGCTACAGCAGTTCAATGCAGGTCATGTAAAAATTTTGGTCATTTTGCTAAGTATTGCCTTAAGAATAAAAGAGTCAGTCAGTTGCAATCGTTTAATTCAGATAAAAGTAGTCAAGATCACTTTGTTGGTATGTTAAACAGTCAATTAAAGTCAAGTCAAGGTCATAAAAGTCATTCATACCAGCATAATACTCATAATCAGTATGATCTGTTGGGAACACATAGCAGTCAGTCCAGTCAGTCACACAATAGTCAGTTTAAACAGTCACCCAACAATTCATTAGTCAGTCACTCAGAAGTAAATTATAATGTCAACACTTTGGAAAATAATTCTAAAAAGTCATGGGAAATTAACTTGTCAATAGGAAATAAACAAATCACATGCATAATAGACTCAGGTGCAGATGTCAACATAATATCAAAACAAACATTCAATTACGTCACACGTCAAAATTTCAAAGTGTCACTTGTCAAATGTCACGTAAACGTCACAGGATTTGGTGGAAAAACCATTCCAATTTTAGGCAAAGTCAATATAAATTGTAACTTGTGCATAAATAATAGTAAAGTTGTCGAGTCAATAATGTTTTTAGTAGTTAACCTAGATTGTCCAAATGTACTTGGTCTACCAACTTGTGAAAGGTTAGGTATAATAAATCGTGTCTTTTCAGTATCAAAACAAAACTTTTGTAAACAAATTCTTACACAATATAATGATGTTTTTCAGGGTCTTGGATGTCTACCTCCAGTCTGTCATCTTAAACTCAAGCCTGATGCAGTACCATGTGTGGATCCACCAAGGAAAGTTCCATTTGCCTTACTAAAGAAGCTACGTGAAGAGTTGGATCGCATGGAGGAAATGAAAGTCATTGTCAAGGTTACAAAACCTACAGAGTGGGTTAACTCAGTCGTCGTAACAGTAAAAAGTTCAGGTCAGTTAAGAATTTGTCTAGATCCTAGGAATTTGAACAAAAACATAATGAGAGAACATTATCCATTAAAGTCTATTGATGAGATTAGGTCTCAGCTTGAAGGAGCTGTATGTTTTTCTCATTTGGATGCATTCTCTGGATTTTGGATGCTACGTCTGGATGAACATAGTTCTGAATTATGTACTTTTCAAACACCATTTGGTAGATATAGGTATTTAAGATTACCTTACGGCATAAATGCCTCATCTGAAATATTTCAAAGAGTTATGATGAATTTATTTGGTGATATTGAAGGAGTCTTAATTTTTATAGATGATATCTTAGTTTATGGACCAAATGAGTCAGTACATAATGAAAGATTACATAGAGTCATGCAAAGAGCTCGTCAAGTCAATTTAAAGTTTAACAAGTCAAAATGTAAATTTTTAGTCTCAGAAGTATGTTTTTTAGGTTATGTCTTCAGTAAAGATGGTGCAAGGGCAGATAAAGAAAAAGTCAAAGCCATTGTCAATATGCCCACACCAAAAAATGTCAAAGAGTTACAAAGGATACTAGGAATGATTAATTATTTAGGACCTTTTATAAGTAACTTGTCAGAAAAAACTCAAATATTA
Source organism: Mythimna separata (assembly GCA_030763345.1). Lineage (NCBI taxonomy): Eukaryota > Metazoa > Arthropoda > Insecta > Lepidoptera > Noctuidae > Mythimna > Mythimna separata. Next base: position 11,719,314 of record CM061187.1, on the reverse strand, counting down.
AGAAATCTTTTGAAAAAAGATACAGTCTGGACTTGGGATGAGAATCATAGCCAATGTCTTAAAAAACTGAAAGATGAGATTACTAACTCACCAGTTTTAGCTCATTACAATCCCAAGATTGCATTAGTCTTGTCAGTCGACTCGTCAAAATCAGCTTTAGGTGCAGTCATTTTGCAGAAAAACAAACCCATTGCATACAGTTCAAAAACATTAACTGAAACCCAGGAAAGATATGCTCAAATTGAGAAGGAGCTACTAGCTATTCAATTTGGTTGTGAAAAATTTCACCAATATGTATATGGTAATAGAGTCACAGTACATACTGATCACAAACCATTAGTTTACTTATTTAAAAAACCATTACATGAGGTACCAGCTAGATTACAGCGTATGATGTTAACTTTACAGAAATATGATTTAGAAGTTATACATGTCCCTGGTAAAGAAATGTATATATCAGATACATTGTCAAGAGCAGCTTTAAAAGACCATTATATACCTGAAAATGAATCAGAAATGTCTTGTCATGTCAATTTAATGTATTCTAATTTAGCAATCACAAAAGAATATAGCACAAAATTAGCAAAGGAAACCAAAGTTGATGAATCCTTGCAATTATTGAAAAAATTTTATAATGAAGGTTGGCCAAAAAGCAAAAACAATGTCAGTCCATTGGTGAAACCATTTTGGAATATTCAAGGAGAAATTCATGTAATTAAAGATTTAGTTTTCAAAGGTTCAAAATTAATAGTACCTCAGTCAATGTATAAAGAAATGTTAGGGAAGATTCACAAAGGTCACCAAGGTATAAATAAATGTCTAAAATTAGCAAAAGAATCTTTGTATTGGCCAAATATGTCTAGTGATATTAAGAATTTAGTAGAACAATGTCTTGTATGTGCGAAATTCAAACCATGCAATCAAAAGGAACCACTACAAAATTTTGAAATATGCAAATATCCATGGCAACAAGTTGGTGTTGATTTAATGCATTTTGATAATTTAGTTTATTTAATTGTTACAGATTATTACTCAAAATACATAGAAATTGCGTTATTAAATAAAAACAGTACATCTCAAAATGTTATTACTCATTTAAAGTCCATTTTTGCTCGTCATGGAATACCGTTATCATTAGTGTCAGATGGTGGACCTCCTTTTCAGTCAATAGAATTCAAAAAATTTATGTTAGAATGGGACATAGAACATATTATTACTAGTCCATATCACTCACAGTCAAATGGTCAAGCAGAAAGCTCAGTCAAAATTATAAAACATATGCTGAAAAAATGTAAAGAAAACAACTCTGACCCATACATAGCTTTATTACAATATAGAAATACACCTAAAAACAATTTGCCATCACCAGCACAATTGCTAATGTCTAGAAACTTAAGGGATAACATTCCAGTGTCATACAAAAGATTAAAACCAAAAGTAGTAACTTTTAAGGATTATAAAGAGTCGGTTAAGAAAAATAATGAAAATAAAACAAAGTATTATGACAGAAATACAAAACCTTTGTCTCTATTACATCATAATGATCATGTCTACTTTAAGAGAAATCCTAAGAGTAACTGGGAACAAGCTATTGTTAAACAAAGATTGTCAAATAATAGGTCATATGTTGTTGAGGATGTTAATGGAGTTAGATATAGGAGGAACAGAATTCACTTAAGACATAAATATTCGAATAATTTTACAAACCCTCCTATGCAATCCAACTCGTCACAGGGGAGAGAGGAAGGTGACAGACAGGAGTCGCCTAGGCATCAAGATTCCTCATCTCAAAAATCCTCAAGTATAACAACAAGGTCGGGTCGTATTGTAAAACCTACTAGAAGGTTAATAGATGAAATAGATTAATTTAAACTAAGTTCATGCTATGTATAAATTAAGAATGTTATGTAAGTTGTAACTATAAGTAATTTAAATTATGTTGTCATATGTATAGATGCATAGCTTAGTATATCAGACAATTGTTTGTCAGGGGTCTAATTAGAACTAAAGAGGGGGGATGTTGTAACATCACTATTTAGTAACTTAGTATGTAACCGCATCACTATGGATTGTCTGTGTTATAACCATATAAGTAGTCGTGGGTTCATCCGGTCGTCCCCACTGTTCTGTACGCATCTGTTAACTAACATATAACGTGTAACTATTGTGTGTCTGCCTGCGACCAATAAACCTCATTCACTAGAAGAATCCTTCTTTCATTTATTATCACACTTTCTAAATACATATGCTCTAAAGTTTGAAAGTTTATTGAATAGTCTGAATGTGATGAAACCATCGTTACTAGACTTCAAGTTCCGACCTTTTGCATCCATCATTTTACTAGGCCGTCTGTCTATCATTGGTCGTACTTCAGTAGAAATAGTTTATCTTCATACTCTTATTACTGAAACCTGCCAATTCGGCTTTGCTATGAGCTGGATTTACAGAACAATTGCCAAATTTGACTCTATCATCATTTTAGATCTCATCTTTTTAATGAACTTTGCGCACCACCCACTCAGCCACACTACCGGACAATCAAACTACAAGACAATTTCCGAAATAAAATGTTAAGGCCTGTAGTCACTACGGTAGAAAACCGGGTCAATGACCCAAGCCGGTCCTTTTGCATCTATGATGTTAGCTCTTCTCCGAACGCGACATACATCACGTTCCTAACATATTCGTCTAAACATTTTCATGTATTTCAAATACAAATTAGCACTGATTCTGCCAATATGTTTGGTCTATTTCGATGCCCTTGGAAAATATACGTCTGTTTGTTTTACTGCATTGACACGGTTAATGCTTATGTCAATATTTTTATTACGGATTTCGTAAGAGTTGCGTGTATGTGTTAACGATTTTAAAGGAAGTATCAGTCAATAACTTTGATGTACTTAGGTATTATGTTTATTTTGATATCTACAATAGGCACGTCTTTAGATATGAATTTGTAAATGTGGGTAGGATTATCTGCTCTATTGTTATCGTTCATTGTACTCGGATCAAGGACAAATAAAAGAGCGCAAATCATGGATATTACAACAAACAAAATAGGTTAGATACAATACGTATCTGCTGTAATCCACATATTGATAAAATACGATGATAAAATATTTTGAATTCTTATAACCAAACAGAGAGACATGATTTGTGTGAATTTTAACTCGTTGAATGGAACGAGTTATCCACACACATAAATGATCCACACGAGACACAATAGCTTTTTAATTGTTTCTCTAATTACGCCATACGAAAGGTTAATATCTTCATCGTTATATCAATGGTATGAAAGGCTGTTGAGAGGTTGAATCTACCGACTGAAAAGTTTAAAGATATGAATAGCAGTGGCCTGCAGGGGTAAGTCATAACGTTTTATGTGCTATTGTAGTCTGAACCACTGGACTATGTGGTTGAAGACCACAATAGTCCAGTGGCACTATAGTTTCTAAATACGTGTTGCAAGTACTATTTTGGTTTGAAAGTACAATGTTCTATGATGTACGAATAAAATAGCTAAATCTGTCTCTTCTGCAGATATACATATTATTAAATCGTCGTCTTTTACTGAACGTTGACCGTTCCGGTAAATCACTATATCAAGGCAAATTAATAACGTCAGATTGTTGAGTGCACAGAACATATAAAGGAAGTTAGAAAGGAAATAGTTCCTGATTTGTATCGGAACGCGTGTCGCCGTTTGTCTCCCACTCTTTTATTTCACTACAAGCAGAAAACCAATGCTTACGCGGATTACGCACACAAATAAACAACATACACTTCGATTGTGAGTTTGCTATTGGTTGTCACACTAACGCAATTACTGCGTTTGACGTACACTCATACACGCGTAAAAATCTCATGTATGCTAGGGCGACCAAAAGGTCGATTATTGATATCGATAAAATTAATGTAATCTTGCTTCTTACTTTGCAAGTATTGTGGACTATGTGGACTTCTGTAATACATGTTGTGAACACGTACGATATTCATATATCATTCAACAAATAAAAAAATACATAACTGAATTATCAAAAACAATTTTATTATTAAAATTAGGATTTAACATGGAATATTGACCGTGTTTATTATTTGATTATTAGAGAAAGTCGGTTGTCTCTCAACCTTACATTTCCGGTGCTTATCACCAGTTCAAAAGGAAAAAAATAGTGTCCCTGAAGTAATACGGGTGCATTTTATTCCTAATCTATATTAACGATTTGCCGAGAGAAATAAATGTCCAGAGTGTCCTTTTTGCTGACGACATCTCAATAGTGTTTCCATGTGACGACGGTAGCAACTTAAATTTAATACTGGTCGACACTATATTTAATACTGACAAAAATAGTAAATTGGCAAAAGGACCACAATTTGAAAAAAAAAATCTCAAAAACTAAAATTATGCAATACAGTCCTTATCAAAAACGTTAATTGAGTATTAACTACTCATTCAATGACATACCGCTTCAGTGTGTCGATGAATTTAGACTCTTGGGACTGATAGTTGACACTAATATAAATTGGAAGGCACATATTAATTTTGTATCAAACAAAGTTGCAAGTTTTGTGTATGCTTTAAATGAGTCGAAAAGATCAACCGACTTCAAAACAGCGAAGACAGCGTACTACGCGTACGTCTACTCGTGGTTGACATATGGCATTATTGTATGGGGAAATTGCGTCACAGTAAAAAAACTGTTCATTTTACAAAAAAGATGTGTGAGAATTCTTGCGAACATAGACCAAATGCAGAGTTGTAAACCTTATTTTATTAAATATAAAATGCTCACCCTAACAAGCATCTATATTATGGAGGTAAGCAAGTTTGTTAGAAAACATGCGTCGTTATTCCCTGTGGCTAAGAATCAAAGACCGCTGCAACGCTCATTAAGAGTAAAAAATGAATTAGCATTGCCAAGGTCAAAATTAGCTATGTTTCAATCAGGACCTCTTGTAATATGCAAAAAAATTTACAATAAATTACCGAATGAGATTAAGGACATAGAATTTGATAATAAATTTGTAAACGCATTTAAATTGTACCTAATACAGAAGTGTTACTATAGCTTAAATGAGTTCTTAACAAATTGACATTCTGTAATATTAATATTATCAAGATTATTTGAAGATTGACGCGTATAATTGTAATAAAGACAGCCAATAATTAATAAATTAATAATTACATGATGACAATAATAACGTAATAATAAATCTTGAATAACTTTATTTACTTAATAATGCATGCAATTATATTTTAATTTATATTAATCAACAAAAATGTTGCGGTGCCCTAGCAGGGTCCATGTACGAAACTTATAATTTTGTAGCAAGGCCTTGTATACGTCATGAATGCAATAAATAAATAAATACGTATGTATTTATTAAGTAGCATACACTTGCTCTCTTTTAATTTAATATTCCGAAGGTTTTCGGTGTACTTTTTTATAATTGCTTCAGATATTTTTCAGATTAGTAGCAATTCTTTCGAAGGGTACAAAAAACCACCTTTATCTTTTGCTACTAAATTTTTCCTTTTTTTAGCTTTAATTACTTTAATTCAGCTGCTTAGCATAGCTTTACTTACTGAACTCGTTGTGTTTAACGATATATCTGTGCGGATAAGCATTTGATTTTAAGTTTCTTTTCCCTGACTTTGTTGTTATGTAATTATCATCATCGAAATGTTGCGAACTAATTGTGCTACATTTAGTAGGGATCCAATCAATTGTACCAGTTGTCTCAATCTATAGTTTTCTTATACCTGGATCTGTTGGAAACACAAAACATATTAAATCATAATTATGTTAGTTTCAATTAAAAAATTCATAAAACTTAAATACTTACATAGAAACCTTACTCAAAATCTATTAATCGTGATAAATAATGTTATTTTAGTTATAAAGTTTTCTATTGATAATAATCATTTGTACCATAGTAATTATCGACATTGTTTACAAATTGGCACAGCACTATCGATATGTCAAAATTTCGTGGAATTGTACTTTTGGTTCTCTCGCAGTGAACGTAATACATTGCGCGATCGCTCACGTCGTGCAAAATGGGGTACCATTTTGCACGACTTGCAAACCTATTGCAAGCAATATATTACTATTGGTCTGATTGCGATTATATCGTTTTTGTCTACAAACTTCATAATGCTAATGTTATAATTACAAATATCACAAGTATTTTAATGTTTTTGGACTTACCGATGGAAAGAAATCACATCTCGTGCTACACTACACACCTGGCTTCTTTTCCGACACGTTACAATAGCGCAAGACGGCATAATTTAATATTTTTGCGGAGCTTACGTACGCTGTCAAAACAAAAGCACGATTGCTGACCGGTAAAGTAAATTTCGGTTGATTATGAGCATTCGCTCATAACCGCGGCGCGCGTGCCACGCCCACAAGGCCTTTCTAACTTCCTTTATATGTTCTGTGGTTGAGTGCAATGATGTTGATGATTAAGAAGTATGATAGTCGGTTCCTGTTTTTGTTTGTTCAATTGAAGGTATGTTTAATTGTTTATTGTACAATATCCTTGTCTCACTAATTGATTCGACCTTATAATCTAATATCTTCAAAGATAAGTTCTTTATATTTAGTTATTCATACAAAGTTGTCTTCGTTCTTATTTCTGAGAATCACATAGGAATTATTCGAAACTGTGGGCTGTTACACGACATACCTAGACTTAATATTCTCAGTACTTATTGTTATTATGGATGGTCGTTCTCTGTTATTCTTCTAATGTATATTTATGCGCCTATAAACGCTATGTGAGATTTTGTTGTCTCACTTAAACGCAAGTACTTTAAGCAGCACTTAAATTTGTCTTTAAGTGTTCTTCATAAACATGTTACAAATTATGTATACCTAAAGCTAGATGCTAATAACAAAGCAGACTAGTGTTTAAATGTTTATGGTTAGCCTAAATTAAATAAACAAAGTGATTTCATCAGCTTTATAGTACAACTTGCTGTTATTGTAGGGGAACTGGGTAAATTGAGAATGCTATCGTAGACCTTTTATGTCTAGGAAATCAGTTTGGCAGCTAGATACTGTGTTTATGGACCTAAATTGTTACACTATTCTTATGCAGTATTCCTATTTTTGGGATGGATTGGAGTCTTGTATACGAATTCTAGATATGCAAACTTTTAAAAAGTTGATAATGTCAATTCATGAAGAGTTATGCATATTTATACAATGCAGTTTTAAAGGCGATCGATTATTCCATTTTTTTCAGTCATTTATAAAGTCGGCTAACATTTCAATCGATCCATCTCAATAATGTTATGCACACGATATCCGCTCTATTTCACCTCTGATTTCACATGATTCTAAACACGCGATCAAATGGAAGCCTGAATTATTGCTTATTAAAGTTTTATGTTGACTTATTTTGAAATATAACTGTTTTATAACAAAGGTTCCACAAATCTTTAAAAAGTGTTTCGAGACTATTCGTTTCATATTTCATTAATAATTTCGGATATTAATCAAAGCCAAGTCCAGATTTATATGCCACCCTTGCAAATACATCAATCGCTTTCAACACTGATGAAAGATAGCAAAGTGCGGGCCTGAGTGCTTACCGTTGGCCCGACCCGTGACAACTCAAAAGAGAGAGGTGGCTAGGCAATTGGTGAGACTGGGGGAGGCAGCACACGGCAACATGGAAGCGCATTGTCGCAACGGACGGCCGGCGCAACGGCCGCGCGTATAAGCCTGCGCACGCGCTTACCGCGAAACCGCCTCAACGGCCCGGTAGCTTTGACGACCCATACGATACTAGTGACGATTACCGACTCGCGATAACCGAAACTCTGAGTGTTTACAAATTTTATAGGTAAAGTGTACGAGTTTGCCGGGAGAGTGTATGTTGTCGCCGCTCGAATGTCGCAATGTTTGTTGTCGTGTTTTCTGTTTTGTGTTTCCCTTTTTTGCATGTTGCCTTAATTCATTTTGTCATTGTTGTTAACTGCAGCTACGGACGTCATGCGGTTCATTACGTCTGCGTTAGCTTTACTTAATATTTTTATTGTAACAATTTTTTAGTTGCGCTATACTCAAATGCGGACTTACTTTTTTTTTTTAATTAAATATATTTCCCACATCAGATTGTAAATAAAACCCTTAATAATTTTGATTTAGCAAGAATTATAGTTCGTCATCCAACAGCTAAAATAATTTTGCACGAATCTATTCGCAATACTAAATGTTGCATATAATTAATGTTGTCCAATTTGGAAATGCCTTAGTTGAATCCAAGCAAGCGAAAAAGCGAATGCAGTCGTGCTTGAGGCGATCACGACTTGCTCTGGCTATGGTAGAAATTCGATAGCCATTGTGCGTTTGTGGGTCACCAGCGGTCTGAAGAGAATCTTTGTTCTAGCCTGCTATAAACTATGCCTACATGCACTTAGAGACATAACGCGAGTAATTTTTATCTTTTCGAGGAACAAATTCGAAGTACAATATCACTTGAACGTAACTGCAGGCACTCATAATGAGAATGCCATTGTTATAAAGATATAAAATGCTTTAGTTACATCACTTGACAATGACACAGAACTTGAACGAAAAGAAATAAAGAATAAATATTTATTTGTCACAGAGATGTCAGTCGTGCATATAATTATGTAAATTAACATGACTAAATTGAATTCCTATATCAAATCGAAATTGCTTTTTAATCTAAATTTCTCGAAACTTCTATCGTCGATTTAGTTGTCTATAAAATGGATATAACTCTGAGCGAGCGGGAGTAAAGGGTCGTTTGATCTGGCATTAGAGCCAAATGATTACTGGATGCCTCGTTAGCGCACACCTGCTTTCTCGACGAGGAAAACGAGGAATAAAACGCAGTCGCTCTATTTGAGGAAAAGGGAATTTATAAATACAATGCAACTGACCTATGTTTTCATGTCTAAAGATGGCATGTGAGTAATGAGAGTTCTTGATTGATGTTCTTGTATTAGTCATGCTAAACGAGTATAGAATGAAAGATCGTATTTTCTATTAATTTATAGTCTATACTTGCATAACGTTAGTGATTTCTTTGTTATTGGTTCACTTGTAAATATTTAGAAAAGATAGTCGTCGTTTCTACTTTACTTTGAAACAAACAATGTATCTGTAACATCGTTTATTATTTCTCATTTAATTATTATCAAACGATCGATCAATCTGATTTAATTTGGCAGATAACACTATATGCCAAGAAATGTATGTAATGCCCTTTTATTATTAGTCATCATTATCCAACTTTCTGCCAATAAAAAATATGCAAGGTGCGATGACTCTATACACATCCGAAGCAAGACTTACACGTTCCCATCAGTAATAATACGGCTTGGCGAGTGAACAGTTCTTATTATTACTAATTATATTCATGTCATAGGCCTTGAGCACTGCCAAAGAAATTGCAACGTATTCAGTCATCACACCGCCGTCTCACGTCCTGCCCAACGAAGATAAATGATCTAAAGTTACCTTGTCCGTACGAGATTCGAAGGTTACTCCATACAAACTGAAGGGAACTACTACTTGTGGACGTACAACAAAAAGATCAAACCTTTTTCTCGTTTAAGCTCGCCTCTGACAGAAACGTTTGACCTTAAACTTTTAAACGTTGAATTACGTTCTTCACTTGATGGACTTTTCAAAATATTGTACCTTTTTATCTGCAGCTGTCTCTATAATTAATTGGCCTTTACTTCTGACAGCGTTTTGCACATTATCGTAAACCTAAGTGAAGATGAGTGGTGAATCGTTTAAAGTAACCAAGCCATACAAAGTTGGAACAACATTTTTAGCCGCGCTAATATTAGCCCTAAACGTTCTAAGAAACAGTAAAGACATCCTGTAGACATTTAATATCGTCATTTGAACGATGAAGTCTGTACAATAAACAACATTATTGTCTTTGCTTGTACATAATGTATGTACAATAGTAAAGTAGGGCCGGAGGCGCGTGTGGACGTGACTCACTTACCGTGGGTGTCTCATTTCGCATGCGCAGGCGCAACGCCTAGGAAGTGCATTCGTGTACGTACATTGGTACTTGCTTGCGTAATGTCCTCTACAAAATCGTTATTGATGATCCTAACTTATTTCAAATGATTGACGATATCATCAACTTTACACATCTCAAGTTTCAATGACCGCGCTCATTTTAATATGGCGCTTACTCAGTGTTTCGAGTTTTATTTGATTTCAATTAATCTAGAGGTAAATTTAACCAAACACGAATCTTGATTGACAACCATAAAAAAAATATGTGTAGTCATTGACTTTTCAATGGTTTCGGATTGATAGATTGGATCATTCAAAACTAATTTTCTTTCCGATTTTTTTTATATATTATTAATATGACTTGAACTGCCAATATTATATCCGCTAATCTTTCCTGTAAGGTTATTGACCAGTTATTTATAAATAAATAAAAAAAACTCCTTTATAAATATTCTAGCTGAAACACTTTGTGCTCGAAGATACGCTGTCCGCTGCGAATAGAATGGCGATAGTTCGATTTGCATTTAAACAGTGCCGATCGACACATTAAGTTATACGGACGGTAATAAAAATGTTAATCACTTTAATTACGTATTTCACCACGAGGATGTGTTTGTTTTGATTTGGTAAATGCATCGCCAAACTGTTTTTAAATAGGCTGCCTGCCAGTTCCTATTTAAAAACCGAATATCTCAAAGTATGGCATGATCGCGTATCTTATTACTACTATACGGTATATACCGCGATTCTCAAAAAAATGTGGGTCCAATATCGGACAGCGTCCGGTTTGTCATATCACTTTCCGTTAACGGTAAATTTTTACTACAAGTACGTGACTATGAAGTAATTAAAACGGTCCGCGTTTGACCGCTTAGCGCTTTTTTAACTGTAACTGCGGTTCTCTCGGAAAAAAAATCGCGGATGGCGAATTGACGACCTTATCAAAACACGCTGCGCTCTCGGGTCGTTGAACCCGCGTTTTGTTATTGCCCGATCTAATACTACAATAGTACTTGGAATTCCTTTCGAAGTATTTTCCAATCGAGTATAATACTCGTTGAATTTGCGTTGCAATTGTGTACATCACAATGCTATTCCACATACCGATTATGTTCATTGGCCTCAGTTATTCTACTGTATATGACAGCGATGCAGATTATTAAGGTTGTAAATGAATGAGGGTGATGACACTTGAATAGGCCTACGGTATAACAAGTTTCGATGACAGTGGCGTACAATTTTATTGTTTCGTGAACCAGATCAAAATGTCAGAGTCACCGTTAGGCGTGAATGTGCCGATAGAGGAAATGGCTGGTGGTTTTATTAGTCCCTATTGAATGGCTTGATTGTTTTCTATAATGAGGTATTTACGGTAGCTTGTTGACTGTGCAGAAATTGAGGAAACTTTGTTAGGAAACTTGGAAAAGGAAAATTATGGACTGCCCAAAAAAATTCTTAATCAATAAAAGGAGAAACTAACTGACATATCAACGCACATTGGGATTAGGGGTGTGAAATTTTGTACCAGATTGTCTTTTATGACGTAAGCGAACGCTAAGAGAGGATTTTTCAAAATTCTCCCCCAAAATGAATGAGACGAGGTTCCAAAGTTTGTATGGAAAACCTATCTCTTGTATTAAAATGCGTTTCATCCCTCCTCTTTACATGAACATACCAAGACAAGCAATTCTTTTTCAACTTTTCAGTCACTTTCAATCTACCTATAAGTTCAATTACTGATTAGTCTCACTGAAACTCATACAAGACATGATTTTTTTTGTTTAGTTCGCTCCTGTTAAAAATAATAGGGAACAAGCATTAATTTGATAAATCCATATTTAGTCATTTTATTTGAGAATCCTGTTTTCCTGGAGGAAAGTAAGTTTCAAGGGGCATAGCTGCACGTAGCAGCTAGTCTACAATAAATAACGATTGTTTGTTTAATTCAATTATATTTTTCATGAAGTTGAACTACTTATTATCATAATAATTGTGACAGCTACCAACATCTGCTGTCTCGCATATCAATTCCTAGAACTATTGGCATATGTGAACGATGCATCAGTAGTCATAGCAAATATAAAATATTTGAATTTTCAAACAAAACTAATAAACAATGAACCATTATATGAAAAGTACTGTTATATTTTTATAAACTCTCACACGGTACAGAGATTTGACCAGAAATGTTTAATTTTATGGGTGGTTTAAAGAGTTCAAAGGATTAAGAAAACTCCATCATAGTGTGATAGTGTGTGTGTGAAATTCCATCACACTATGATGGAATTTTCTTAATCCTTTGAACTCTTTATAAAAGCAAACTTTGTGTATATTCTTATGTGCATGTTTGTTACCGACTGAACGTGTTTGGAAAAAAATGGCACAAAGGTAGACCATATCCTCAGATTGTACATACATAGGGTAGGTACTATTTGTCTCGGGAGTATTCCTTTGGATACTTTTTCTACTCTCACATGTACAAAAAATACTACCCTTTCTATTGTGACAGCGCCCAGCATCCGAGAGATTTATGGTGCTCATATACAAAAAAATGTAAGTCATTCTGTACATTCGTTACTTTATTATCAGCTCCTGTAAACGTGATATTATATTGGTATGTTTTTTAAAGAAAATTAACTATAAGAAAATAATAAATTCAAACTATACTATACCTAGAGACTTAAATTTATAATTTTCCAGGAAATGCTAAAGATCATGCTATCAAATTCTTGTCACATTCACACCATAACGAAGTATAAAACCGACAAATGTTCGAATAAACCAAACATTCACTATTCCTGGCTTTAGTGGGAATAGTTAGTGCCAGTAGTTAGATGAAATATGGCTTATAGGCGGACGTAACAACGGACCAATTAATAACTATAATGCTCGCTTTGTTCCTGCATTATCGATGTTGACTGAACCCGTGCCCAAACTCGTGACCCATGTGTTGAAAGGGGCTGTGAGTGAATAGGTATACTAACTAGTAGCTTTTCCTGTGGTTTTGCATATGTAGCTTCTCTTGTAGATGGTGCTTTTGTAAAATGGAGACTGTGATACTCGGTGGTCGTATAGATTTCTAGTAGACAAAGAATTTATGCAATCGGGTTGCTTCCAGAGGTTATGATTTTTACAAATATTTTAGCAATGTGGTATTGTTAATTTTAAATTATCTCACATACTTGCAACACATTCATTGTGCATACAGCTAAAGTACTTCCTTCCTAAAGTTTGGGTATCAAGCTGTAGCTACAACCATAGCGATTTTTAAGTCAAGAGTGAATAGGTTACTTCTAGATTAGCATGCTTCATCGTCGACTACACCATCGCTTACCATCGGTCAAACGCGAACCTATTAAAAATAAAACTATCTTATAAATTATTTTAAAAACTATAATCGTCTTATGGTAAAAATTCTAAGAAGTTGTATCTTTCATTGTAGAATCTTCTCTCTTCACATAGTTAAATAATTGCCTTTTATTATTTAATTCCTTCAATAAATAAGCTTTATTGCCTTGAAGTGCAGGTGTTGCTTACATTGTATCGAGTAGGCACTTACGAGGGATGGCTTATTTAATTAAAAATTATGTAGGGTTTACTGAAAAAATGTAATAGGTATTAACTTTTTTTTAAACCGTTCCCAGCAAAAAACGTCAAAAACTCACATTTATTGTATAGGACCATTGTATAGGAGGACCCACTGAAATATTAATTCTATTTTTCGTATTTAATGTTATAGCGGCAACAGAAACACATCTGTGAAAATTACAATTGTCTAGCTATCACCGACGGTTCATGATATACTCGTACAGCCTGGTGACTGATGGTCAGACTGACAGATAGATAGATGGACGGACAGCGGAGTTTAAGCTATAGGGTTCCGTTTTGCCCTTTGGGTAAGGAACATTAAAAAAAAACAAATTTTAAAATCACTTAGAAATAAAATACACAGAACGATTTAACCTATCAATACCCGCGAAACGAGACACAATAGTAAAACAATAATAGTGCGGTCTAATGAGACCGGTCGGGGATTCATGAATTAAAGAGCCTTTATTTTGTAGTTAGTTGCGTAAAGGATATATACTAAAACATAGCAATACTAGAGATTCAAATATGGAAGCTGTTATTAGGTCAGCGTGCTCCTTGCATCCACTGCATGGATTAGGAGCTTGTTGTCCCACGCGAATTCAGCTTTCGCATAGGATTAGGCTCGAAGTACTACTGGTAATATTGATGTTATATGATTTAGTGCTTGACGTAAGTTAAATACTAAAACATCTATTTATATAAAAGGAGAAACTGACTGACGTATCAACGCACAGCCAGAACTAGAAGGATTAGAAGCGTGAAATTTTGCACAAGGTTTCCTTTTATGACGTAAGCGAGCATTAAGACAGAATTTTGTAAAATTCAACCCTCAAGGAGATGAGACAGGGGTCCAAAATTTGTATGGAGAATCCTACGTACACGCGGGCAAAAATGCTGGCAGAAGCTAGTATAATATACCTTTAGAGTTATTGTTCGAACAAAGCATTGTGGAATTCAATAACCAAAGCCATTTTCCAAAGAAATATTACGGTATTCATTGTGATCGATTTTTTGTTTAAAATTAAGTACCAGTCACAAAAAGTCAATGACGACAAATGCAATTTACGGATTATTAAATTATCGTTCCACGAGCTTGTAAAAATGAATCTTCTGACTTACAAAAATACGATTTTCATGTTGTCATCATCATAAAACCGAAACTAATAACGGATAACACTGATTTTATGTGTTTCGCTTCCATTTTTAACATACACGAAACGATTTTTCAGACTAGTGCGGTAAATATTAATTATTCTTAATCACACGTCAGTTTTAATATGTTCAACTTAAAAAACATTCAAGTGCCCACCATAATGATCTGGCGGATAATCAAAGCAATTATACTATTCCGAAGTAATCGGCAAGCTAATTTAAATGATCATAAATTTTTAAAAGCACGCCGCTTATGTATCATTGGTCTTATTTGTAATTGAACCGTCAGACATTAATGTCCATGGTTGTATTCATGGTTTTATCCTGAGAGCATCCACTCATGGGTATGACGTTTAATTATGTGAGATGTTCAATTTTAATAACCGCACTCAGAGCATAAATGCTATATCAAACGACGTTTGCTTGATATTTGTTTATTCTTTGTCAATTATTCTGGACGACAGAGCACTGAAGAATTTATTGTAATAAAGAGGGTCTTTATTTGTTTCTTCCGTATTATGTACGCCTGCAATGACTCGTGAAAACAAATAAACATTAATTGTTTATTACCACCGTTCTGTTAATAATATTGCACTGTTTGAAACCTACTTTTGTCTGAGTGCCCATTAAGGCGGTTCTCAGAAGTAACACAGAACTATCCAATCACGACCACTACAGAACGTTTGGTACTCAGTCTCACAACAAAGTTACATTACAACAACAGAATTAAATGGCGAGCTCTGGATTGATATTTACAACTGGATAATACCTCTGTCGTGCATAAGGGTCGCGCTTCACTGATGTGGAAAATATCACCAATTTACATTATTGGATTCGAAATGGTTCTTTATCCTCGTCTATATCTGAAATCAGCGATGCGCAAATACTATGTTAAAACGCACAAGATTATCATTCCCCACTAATTTCAATTTCACTCATAATTTAATCGGTTCACCCGGAGTGACTCAAACTAGATAAGTATGCGACGGAATCAGGTGCTTGATTATATTTCAGTTATCGACTGAATAGTGTTAATGAACCCTACAAGGCCAAAGCCTCCGCGAGATAACTCTATAAAACCTTTTAGTTTTATGGATTCCGTTTCATTCCGCAACAAAATAATTCGATATCGAATATCTTTACGACACTCGAGTGGCGAACGTGTACTTATATAGTACAGTCATAATTTTAACATTTTAAACAATCCAGCCGAAGCAGACTATGCCCTAGGCGTCAGTGGAAAGGATAATGTACTTATACGTGCACACTGTGCTGATGTGAATCGAACGCTATGTGCTAAACTGATCAACATGGGAAGCGGAAAGTTCGGTTTTCAAGTTAAAAAGGACAAAGTGAACATGGGAACCACAAAGACTGAAATTAGTGTTAAGGAAAAGTGTCAAAAAATACAGAAAAAACTAAAGAAGACTGAAAATAAGAAGACTGAAGAAAATACTCGTGAAAAAACTATCTGGTGGAACCAATGCAACAGTTGTAAGTCTTAAGTTTATATTTTAACTTCTTTCGACCATTAAAATATAATTTAATCATTAAATTTTTGCGAAATGAAATCGCTTTGTCTAGACATGTAAAGTGACAATTATCGCGATTATTCAGTTAATCTTATGTATATTTATTCAATTAGGTAAAATGAGCGATGATAATATAGTAATTATACCTAAACGTTTGTATACCGCCGGAGCATAGAATTAATATAAAAAATATAACAAAAGAAACGGATATAATAGAACAATAGAAATCAGTGATTACCGGTTTGTATTAATGGAAGTCTAAGGGCCCCTTGAAGGGCCGTCATGCTTGAGACGCCCTTTGAATGCTCAATGAGGGGAAATTAGATCACCAAGGTTCTAACTTTTGAAATCGACGAGTACATTTAGCAGTACAAGCGACAAGGTATCGAGGCCAATAATGTGACCTTAAACGTTGCCTTCAAATAATTTTAGCCCTTCTAATGATTGAAATGGTGATTACGACATTGACTTTTGCGATTTGTTTAACCCTGTCCCTAATTTTGTAATTTTTAATTTGGGTTTGCTTTAGGTCTTTTAGTATCAAATAAAAATTTAACAAAAAAAAAATATGCATATTTTTAAATTATGTGTCTGATGTTACTTATGGCTTGGCAAAAGAATATTAAACATTAGAGTGGCAACGCCTCTTTATAACATTAGTTGTAACGTGAAAAGTCTAATAGGCATACCTATAATAAAAAGTATTTATAGTAATATGTCGTAAATATCACCGTAAAAGTATGTCAGTGGAAAGCGCGAGAGAATCCCGAGAAATCTATGCGCTAATGCGTCGTCTGTGCACGCTCCCCAGTTTCCACTTTCTAAACTGGCTAGACTGCGCGCACGGTTTATAGTTCAGGAACTACTAGTCGCTCGGGCGCATGAAAGTTGTTTTATTGACATTTCCTTATGCGGAGGATCATAATGCCGGCGCAGGCGTATGCTAAGAAGCCACTGCACCAACAATAATCTAAGAACGGACAGCTTACTTACCTCCCTATTTATCGGCATCGGAATTTATAAAGTTATTAATATTTCTGTAATGTCCAACAGTTTATAATTAAAGAAGTCCTTCAAGTACTACTTTTTCCGCCCGAAGGAGTCGTTTGTCTTAAAGAATTCTTCAATCTTCATTAGCGGCGTTGAGATTGACAAGGAAGGTCGTTTGCTGGCGGGTCATTATCGAAAGTACCAGTTGCTCAGATAGCTCTTTTGTTAAGGTTTATTGGTTTGTCATTATCATATCACCATATGTGGCTTTAACGATTTAATAATCGATCCTCTGACGAATTGTGTGTTCATGTATTGGACATCTATAAATTTTATTTTTTATGACTTATCATCAGGTATCGCTTTATTATTCTTGGGCTACTTTTTCTCAGTATTTCATCTCGTTATGTCAACTCCTGTTTTTGAGGTAATGATTTCGAAGCATCTGCTCTTGTATTCTACCTACTTCTTTTTGTATGTGCTTCATTTCGTCTTTAATTGACAAACGGTGCCCTCCAAAATTTATTTCAAGTTTTATAGCCAATTTATTAAAAAAAAACTAGTAACAAATGTTTCAATCGTACCTAAGAAGTGTATGAAGTCTATTGATGACAATTTTTCTTCATAGATATACTCTTTATTGTACCTACGCCATTACATCAATGTACACAATAAACCATCACTATACTATAACCTGATATTTAGGGCTCAAATGTATTGCATTTTTCGTAATTTTAAATAAGTTATAGAGGACATGCTAACTAAGATCGATGAAATTTTATTGTTCAAAAAGCCTATGCATTTCATTTCACTTACCATACCTAATCAATTAAAAAAGTTTACTTAATTAACTATAAATTAGATTAGGGCTGCATATAACCTTCAATTCTGATTGCTGTAACATAATATAATTTATTGTGTTATTTTTCTTTAAAAATCATTACTTTTGTCACGGTACCCACAATTATATAAATTAGAGGATTAAACTCAGACTATGCAGAAAGAAGGCGAATCCCAGATAGCAACCGTCTACTAGTTCAGTATTCCATTCCACAATAACTAAAACTAAACAAAATCCTGACACATTTTGCCATATTATTTTTGACTGATCCCCAACCTTTTCTTTTGTGCAGTAAGCGAGATCGACCAGTACCTATGGATGGTTGGTGGATCTGCAGGTGCGCTGGCGTTGACCGGCGTGGCTGCTGCCTCGGCCTTCTACCTCAGTACGAGGCCCAAGCCAGAGAAGCCCCTCGTCACACTCCACGAACAGAGCCTGCTTGAGCCCGTGAGTATTATATTAGAATTTATTTAAGGTGAAACTGAGATGGAAATGCATTAGAGAGGTCACGTGTAGTAATCGACCAATCATTTTACATTGGTTGGATCCACATTACATTTCTCTTCTCTTCTGTTATTGATCGACTCTTGTCTCGGCCCCGGTACAATCTCACCCTTAGTTAAAAGAGTGTTACGTCGAAGACTTCATACAGTCATGAGACGTGGCAGATGACGATGAAATTTTTTCGCGAAAGAATTTGACAAATATAGAGACAATAATACATTCTTAGGTTGAAAGATTTGGAAAGCCCATGCCCAACTGCTACAATGGCAAAGAAATGTCTAGGGCATGTGGCATTTCAATATATTATTTACATACTTAGTTTGCAAAGGCTGCTTAGGTAAAGCAAATTATATAAAAAAATGTTCATACAATAATTTAAATAACAGCCATGTAACCATTTACGAATTAATATTATTATCATGGACTATTTTACGATGCACGTATTAGTGAGGTCGATGATCGATAAATAAATCATACTACAAGAGATAAAATAAAACATACCTACTTTTCATGCTTGTAATATAAAATATGCTAAAATAATATGTGCAGATAGCGCATTAATAAAAAATAAATAGGAGACATGTCAACGCAGATAAAATATTGTTTAGAAAAATCTCTTAATCCAATGGAAAAATACATATAAAATTATGACGACAGGGTATTCCTCTTTATTGCGGTATCAAAGTTCGAGTTGTCCTAATACCAACTGCCGACGATCTCGAGTTGGCAGAGCGCATCTTCGAGCGATATTTTTAACTCATTGTACCACGAGCAGCCCAGCCCGCTGCTCTCCTGTCAGTATCCAAAAGTCTCTAGCGAAAGTGACGAGATACTCGCAAACTCCGCCAAAGTGTCTCGGCCAAGACTATTAACCGGAACGGTCCATTCAAACAAGGATACCAATTGTGAACTCTGAAAAGTGTAGTGAACCTAATGAAAAGTTGAAACGCGATCAGTTTAATTCAGCAATGATTGCGCAATATAAAACGGTTTAATTTGAAAAAACAAACGGTGCATTTTGTTGTGTGATAACATTTAATTTGTTATAATGGCGTGCTGTGATTGCTGCATCGGAGTCGCTCCGATCCGACCTCCGATAAGCGTCGCTGAACAATCGGATGCCCTTAGAGTGAGTGATAAACGTAGAAACCTTCGAAGATGCTGTAATAGAAATAACGTCTATCATTGAATTTAAAATAAAGAGACTAGTAATTAACAATCCTTAACAAGAATTTCGCAATGAATAAAGTCGTTACACAATTACCATCATTTTAACTGTGAAAATAAAAATAAAAAGAGATAAACAATTTGCAAAAAATGACGGATATGTTACGGAATATTGTATGATGGTTGATATGCCTAAATGCAGGGAAACGTATAAAAGCTGTCATAACCCAAAGTGGATTAGGAGATAATTTGAATATATTGTATTTGCGAAGTGTTGGGTAAAATTGATATGTATCAAGAGGTAGGAACATTGTTAGATGTTGCTCACGCCCCGGCAGTTGGCAAAGCTCCGTAACATTTAGATTCAGATCATTTAAAAGTCCCACCGGCTAAGATACATGGTGCTGCTGATTAGAAATAGAAGCAGGATTTAATTGTAGATTATTCAATTCACAAGTTTATAAATGAACTAGAGTTAATCTTATCTCACAATAATTTCCAAAATCTAATTCCTTGTGGGATTAGATTAACTACAGTATGCTTACACTCTGTAACGAAACTGTATTGTTATCTAATATTAATTAGAAGATGATCGTAACTCTAGTCTTTAATTCCTTTGAAAGTATTACTATAATTATTAATTACAATGACTTAATAGAAACGAAGTTAAGATGTTATTTTTGTCCATCATGTGTATATTTATTAATTACTCAGATACCCGCGAAACGAGACACAATAGTAAAACAATAACAGCGCGGTCTCATAGGACCGGTTGGGGATTCAAACGTTAATTTTATCAAAAAGTTTTAATAGAATTATACAACTAGAACATAGACATGTAAAACTTAGATGAGACAAAATGCTCATAATACGAATACTGAGTATTATATCTTTTAAATCATGATTTACAAACCGAAAGTAATTTATTACACCTGTAGGTAAAGTACTTAAAATATCGTAAACCTATCGAGTTAATGGATTCTGTTGTTTACATGTTAATTTATAACAAAATTTTGTCTAAGATGGATATAGCATTCATAAATCCTTTATTTCTTCAGAAATACGGTACAATGGGTGTAGTTCGTAAGTATTACTATAAAAAATAATTAATCACGGAAGTATTTTAAATCTATATTTCTTTGATTCAGAACATGACTCCATTTACATCTTGCATTTAAGAAAAATTAAAGAATTAGGATGCTGTTAGATATCGCCTTACGATATCCACCTTATAGCCGTTGCCTTACCCTATGTCCTTACCACATCCGAAAGGTAAGCTCGGTGTCCTCAGTTCGAAGGCAACAAAGGAATGGGGGTGGGGTTTAGTGAGTAGAAGTCTGACAGTCCCTTCATCTCCGCCCAGGCGGGAGAAGTCAATCTGATGTTTCCATCATTCTTCATATCCGTCATCATTCTTACCACATCTATATGCGTTAGTTATCTTTTCAAGAAGTTGCAAAACTGTGTGAGGTGTTCATTAACTAAGTTAATTTAAATAAAACGAACACTTATCTCAAAATATTTAGACTTATTGGCAGATTTAACAAGCTTATCCTCGCAAATGGCAGCTATAAAACGTAAGACATAAACACAGAAGTAATTTGTACAGACTTTACATAAAACAGGCGACCTTTGGTGTTACAAATAGTTTTACTAATGTTCTGAATAAAATATGTAATAAACTTCGAGGAAGTCGCGATGAGGCTCGCTCTTTGATCTGCGATTTGTATGATGATCCTTGTGTATATTTTATTACTTTAGAAGTGTTACAAAGGATATCCGTTGGTGAATAGGTACTTCATCGTTATTAGTAGCAGCCGGCAAACCTTTCTTGATATTGCAATTTCCGCAGGTCTTTAGAAAGAACGGTTTATCAGGTCTTTTATTGGCGTACCTTGAAGTGTACCTGTTACTTGTAGAGTGTATGGTGATGTTTTCAAACAACCTGTCATCATCATATCACAGTATTGTCTTTTTTAACCCTTTGGGTGGGTTTTGGTTGAGTGGTAGAGAATGCCTTGATGGATTAAGTCCGTTCAACTAAATAATTAAATCAGGTAAAGCAACAAATGGTCCTGTGCTTCTCGCATCCATTGCATTATCCCGACTCTCCCCAGGTCAAAAAACCTATGGAAGCTGATAATGAATGACAGTAAATACAAAATGATTTACCTCTGAGATGAGACGGCTGTGCCAAATACTTATATTTACCACCATCTTGTTAGACTGAAGGTTGACCAAATGTTCGAAAATGTCATTGAATAACTGCAAAAGCTATTTAGACTCAATTGCTTACTAAGACATCGTATCGCGAATATTGCTCATTGGCTTAATTGTGATCAGAATGTTTTTCAAAATTAGTCAGAGTGGTATATATAACATGTAGAAATATAGCATAAAACGAAAAAAATAAAGCAATTTAATGTGCTATAACAGAAGCAATTTGTAGAGAAGTCATTTCCAAACGAGTGAATATGCTTTTTTCACTATACGATTTTACCTCATTTAGGTCTGTAACCGATTTTGATACCCTGTTTATGAACAGTCAAACCACGAGAAATGGCCACGATATACGAGTTGTAGGTTGTGGATAGACCCTAGCAAGTAACTACGCCTTACTTTGTTTAAAACATTAGTTTTTAAACAACATTTCTAACATTTTTAGTTCCGGGATATGTTCTTAAAAAAATACGTGACATCCACCAACCATCACTAGAACCACATGGTGGATTACGGCCCATTCTCTTTTTAGAAAAGCCCCGAATCCCAGCAGTGGGATTTTTATAAGGCTGACTGCTATGCTGTTTCTGAGGCTTAGCTAATCAATCAGTAATTTGACAGATCTCTTACTTTTAACGTGCATCCATCATCTCTACTTTGTAGATCTATGCAAAATCATCGCTATGAATGAATACTATGAATACAATATGTCCATTTAAATTTATTGCTCCGCTGTGTCCGTGTCGTTACAATGATGCTTTGACGTTTTACTTCCATTCACCAAAGAACTAAAATATCATATCGATATTTATTGTTATTTCTATGCAGTATTTCATCACTAACGAACTATTCTTAGACTGAAACTTTGAGTCTGAATATTTAGGTTCTAAAAATACGATATATTTTATTCTCTACGCCTAGTGAGAAAATAAATATTTTTATTAAAGGGTCGTTTGCTCACGAGTCTACTATTTTGTGTAGAATTTTGGCAAACGCTCCAGACGAGTCACGGGACAGTATCGAGAATATAGACGAACTATTGTTTCTTTTATTCATACGCAATCAGTTTGTATACTGACATAATGACATTGAAAAACGACTTTAGATTGTGGATTTTTCAAAATTTATTTCGTTCGATTTAACAATGAAATGTTTAGATGTTTTATATGTGGCGTAAATAATGTTATGTAAAATAAAAAGCGAAATATATTCTTTTAATGTTGCATTAACATCAGTTCTACCTACTATTTGTACAGTTTAGATCAGTATATCCATTTTTCAATTCCCTTTTCTTATATCAACTTTAACTTACTTTGAACCAAAATTTATGATCGTATAATACTCGTTACAAGTTACAAATCGACACACACAGTGTATTATATTCATCGACAATATATTTTGCAGTAATCCGAGGTTTCACATAAACATTTAATTATGTTTAGTAAATATCAATGTCCATATTAATAACCGAGTACAGAATTAACGTCTATAGAGGATTTCGTTATTATTTACAGTGCGTAGGAGTAAAGAACCTCTCTATGACATCACAAAATTGAATGAACGAGCTATAAATTGTCGGTGGTTATAAATGTTCTGAAAAACAAGAACTATTAATGAACATGTAATCTACACTAATGTAGTAAGAATAGCAAGCATGTTTATTTTCATAATATAGATATGCTCTCTATTTATATTTGCGATAATTTCTGAATCAAAGAAAAACAATTTTCAGGAATTTTGTTTATCTGAAACCGCTATTAATTAGACTTTGCTGCGAAAAGATTCCTTTGTAAAATAAAAAAGAAAATAGAAAACGAAAGGAAGAGGAATGGGAATTAAAACGAATAAATAAAACATCAAATTACTGATGAAATATGCGCGTATAAGAATGCGAAAGATTACGTTTTCAGTAGAAATATGTATGTTGAAATCAAGTAGTCAACTTTGACTTTTTAATATAAAATTGGTATGAGCTGCACAAATAACTGGACAAGTTAGAAAAGCTTTAGTTTTATGTGTACTTTCAAATTTTATGGACGTGTACAAAGCTTTTGACTTCAAGATACATATACTTACATATACCACTCAATTCATGTAGTTATTGCAATTGTTTGTAAATATTAAATGTCAACAAACTATTTAATATTTTAGCGATATACAGATGGGACATGTGATAGGTAGTTTTCGTCGTCTGTAATGTTCATTAATTTAATTATAGCGACGTAATTGTACCCATTATGGCGTTATCCCGTGACATGTTTGAAAGTTAGCCAAATTTTCCCATCGCTCGTAGCTAATTGCTAATGAGTGACATTGTTGTTGATTGAAAATTAATCTTCAGCTGCTCTTTTTTACACTAGGTGTATTGTTACATAGCAACACATAGTAGTCTTATTGACATGCCCAAGGTTTCACAAATGTAATTACGAAACTCGTGCAGAAAATAAAAAGAATGCATCAATATGTAATCTGTATATATGTGCGGAGAGGGAGAGAGAGGCCAAAGAAATTTGGATGGATTGTGTGAGTACCGATATGAAAAATATAGAAAAGGGATAGCGTGGTGGGTGACAGGACAGAATGGATGAAAAAAAACATGTCGCGTCGACCATAAATGGGTACAAGATCAGGAAGATGATGATGATGAATATGTTAAAGTTATAGCCCTAGTGTTTGTGGTTTATATCAAATAAGTACTACCAATATTACTGTTTACGTATTGATGCATAAAAAAACGAAGACATAAAACAAAGCACTGCGGTAAGCTTGTGACAGCCAACATATCGATTGTTTGTGAAACCTCGATTCTATGTACTGAATTATTAGGTAGGTGCTCACTATTCAACGAACTAGATTGTGAATTTGTGACAGTTTTACTTTCATAACTCAACACACAATAACATTTAGCACTTACTACTTTGCACCAGATGACATACTTTGAAATCTGTGAATGTAAATTGGTAGATAAATATAACTGAGGCAAACATAAAGAGCAGTTGTTATGTGTCACAGTCTTGTCAAGGAGATAGGAAACCAAATAATTTGAAGGTTTAGGTAATTACTAATGGCTTAGAAAATATAATATAAAGTTTCTAGAGCCTTTAAAAGTTTTTAGATTATATGTACATATTTGTATGGGCAGCCAATGTAACAGGTGTAGGTTACATATTTATCTCTAACGAACACTCCCCTTCAATTTGTTGTGAACATAAAATTAATTGAAATAGTCCCATCTATATTTACAAGTGTTTTCTCAATGTCCGGTCTCCAGTTTACTGCACTTAAACACATTGTTGACAGCTGTGTGACTACTAACGCATTCACGCGGAAATGACTGCCAGCTAAACACGACGACAATGTCAACTATTTTGGAGACATCATAATTCCACTTGCCAAGAAAACTCGGGTAGTGGCCCGTCACGCCCTCTTCAGGGCTTTCCTAATGGTATTAATAGAAATTGATTACGTCACATTAATATTCTCGATCATGCGAAGTTTTTCGTTGGTCAATGTCAATTTAAACCGAGGAGAAAATGTTTGTATCAGTGTTGAAATTAAGGTTCACTAATTCTACAAACTAAATTAGTAAACTTTAATTCATTTTGGCAGAAAGTGAAAGAATTATACTGATCTTAATAAAAGAAGATGAAAGAGACATGACAACTTGAGAGAATTTGAATTATCACAATTAAGTACTGAAAAGGAGTCAATTGGTAACAAGGAAAATGTTTGAGTCAGTGTTGAAATGAAGATACTTATTTATCTTTTTTAAATATAGTTTGCAAATTATAATTCACGTTGGCAGGAAATTAGAGAATTGTAGCTGGTCTTGATGAAATAAGATAAAAGAAACATGACTACTTGGTTGAGTTTCAAACGTCAGGATACAACACAGAAAAAAATAATGTTACTTACAAATATTAACACAAATATTTTCACGCTTTGTAATTCAGTTTTCAGCGTACAATTACGACAATTCATGTTCAATTTTCTAAAAATGTCATCTTACGAGACTGAACTGAGAATAGCGTGGACAAGAGTCGTATGTGTCACGTAGTTTTGTTATAAATACTCGGTCACAAAACCAGCACATTTTTCAGTTGGCGTCGCGTGACCAATTTCCTTTTGACCTTGCGTACTAAATTCAAGATCAGGTTGCTTGATCTCTCACACATTTTGTTTTTCATAATTTAATTCTAATGGGTTGATATCCGTCACTGCTTTTTCGGTTCCTCGCAAATTATCATCATTTTCTCAAAATATTTTTTTTACCGTTGGTTTATACACAGTTTCTTATTTAATCGAGGATTTCCTGGCCGAGGCCTCTTCCAACAACTTTGTTTTTGAAAAACAACTATGAAGTGTCTATTCATGCTTTAGTTAAGGCCACGTCTAGTAAATAGCTTATGAAAGTTTGAAATGTCCTAATCATAGTAATAGAATTCATTACTATAAAATGAAACACCTACTGAACTTTCAGTTGGAAAGTTCAGATTTGTAAGAGTATAATGCCATGAACCGTTTCGTCATCTACCAAGGAAACTTAAAGGTTAAGTAAAGTAAAACTTGTAGGCTAAAATTGTCAGCCTTGTTTGAAAAACGTTCAAAAATTCGCACTGTACCGTTCATTACTGTAATGACATAACATTTTATGGTTTGCTGATTCTATCGCCAAATTGTTGTTTCTTCTGTTCTCACAAGTGTCTTTGACCCGTTCATCGTTCCATTTATCATTGTGCAAACTGTAATAATAATATACCGTAACGCGTAAGAGTGCTCCACGCTCCGAGTCAAGATTTGGAGTTAGTGGGCCAACTATGTCATTAGGTTAACGGAGAAGGCATTTGCATATGATTTTAGTAACTTTGACACAGTACTTGCCTATCGTTTATTAACTTAAAAGCTCTAAAACGTATTTTGAATAGATTTATGATAAACTTAACACTTCATAGAATCTGTATAACGATGAATAAGCAAACAATACAAAGCTTCTTGGATCCATTTGAATTTCAAGCTTGCATTGCGTTAGAAATTCCTAAACTGTGAAGTCATATTAAATTGTACATACAAATATGTATTTCTCATTAGCCATTACTGGGTCGTCGTAATAATCCGATGACTGCGAGTTTGTTAATAAGATTACAGCTGATTAGTTCCCCGTACGTTGCAAGGATTCAGTGCGATGACACTAAACTTGTTCATGTTTGTTTATTATGAAATCATTATCCGGTACATTGTTTTGTTCTTTTATTACTTCTTCCTAACTGTTGGCAGTTACCTATATGTTTGTTTGTTACATTTTATTACTTCCGTCTTTATGTGTCATGTCCAAATATTTGTGCATTTAGCAATATAATTGATAACATAATCTGTGCTTTTCTTTGCAGGGGCCCGAAATGGTTCGTGTATCAAAATTCTACAAAGAAGCGAAAAACGGTCGTTTTCTTCGCTACCTACACGAAGACACACGCACACTTTACGAAACTTTCCGACGGGGCGTCAAAGAATCAAGTCAGTATCGATTTATTTTGATTTTATTTCCTTACCCTCAATGTATTCATAGAAATCCTTTCAACGAAACAAGATTCTCATTCCATTTACTTAGATAATTGCAACTTGCAAGTTGTGCTGGTTCTATCTATACTTTTACATATTCAATTGCCTGCACTCGTACTAACAGAATGGTGCGCATACAATTGCAAAGGTAGGGAGTGCCCCAAGGCGCAATTCTAAGACCCACCTCATTTCCCTCCAACATTTCCGCTCGTTAACGATAAATACGATAATACCCCACTATTACAAAATATTGTTAACATCATTCACAAACTGGTTTACAGGATACAGTTAAACGTAATTTGTGCCACTAGAGTAGCCGGGACAGTGTGGCTTTTTTTTAGTTTTATACCACAATACATGGGTGCTTTGTACTCATTGGCCCAATAAAAATAAAACATTGGAAAAATGAAGCGAGTTTATATTGTATGGAATATTCCGCCACTTAACTGCTAGTCGAGTTGAGACAGCTTTATGAGATTGAAGACATGATAAATGAAGACTATAATAAATACCTACAATGTTAAATGACAATACGTTAATCTTATTGCAGATAATGGAAACTGCCTCGGTTGGCGTGAGGGACCAAATAAGCCATATGTGTGGCAGACATACAATGAAACTCTGCTACGAGCGAAAAACTTCGGCTCAGGACTTATATGTCAAGGGCTTGTCCCTGGCCAGAACACATTTGTGGGTAAGTGTACCAACTTCCGAGAATAAAATGCATTTTTCAAATATTTTTCCTTATATTAAAACTACTTTGTATTTCCAGGTATATATTCACAGAATTGCCCGGAATGGGTAATGACAGAACAAGCTGCCTACTGTTTCTCAATGGTCATCGTTCCGTTGTATGATACTCTTGGTGCAAATGCATGTGCCTTCATTGTAAATCAAAGTACGTATATGCCACTGTCATTATATACAACGTGTAACGTTAAATGCGCAAAACCTGAAATTAGTTTGTTCAGAATAACGAGCAGAAGCAATAAAACCACTTTTTAATATAGGTCACATTTTTCAAAAAAAAATAATTAAAAATTTTGCTTTGTCTATTTATTAACAAATCAAGTCATCACGTGCATAAACCTGCGTAAATAGGTAAACAAACACAAATGGTTGTCGTCCAATTTAGATTTTCTCATAAACGAGATAATAATCATACTCATTTTGATGTAAATACGAATCTTAAACAAACTAAAACAGCACATAAAACCTTCAATTTTTTTTAAATATTTTTTTCTCTCTCAGAATTAGGTCAATTGGATTAAAAATCGTTTGGGGTGTCTGAGGTTTTGCGCATTTAAAGTTACACGTTGTATAGGTATAATTAAGTAAGCGGTTATTAATAAATCACAAAATAAACGTGTATTTTTGTTTCGTTACTTTGTAGTAAGTAAATGCAGTTCTGGTAAAGCCTATTATTTAAACTGAACAGATATTAACTTTAGCATATACTTATACATACAGATAAAGCTATATCGTCTACGGAATTTCTTACATTCCTTTTTTGTCTAGACACTCGGAATCAGATTCCTATTCTCCCTGTTTCTCAGAAAGCTATTAGAAAAAGACAATGTATTCGAGAAATGTCCTAGATTGGAATCAAACTATTTCCTTTGTTCGTTCCAGCCGAAATGACTGTAGTTATTTGTGAAGACGACAAAAAAGCCAATTTGCTTCTCGACCAGTCGCCGAGATGTTTAAGGAAACTAATCACCATTAAGGAGGTTTCGCCTTCGACGCATCAAAGAGCGAGAAGCCGAGGCGTTGAAATTCTTAAGTTCAGTGATGTTGAAATTCAAGGAGCTCAGAAGGACCACCCTTGTCTCGTAAGTATTCTATTGTTTCTTTCTGGTTTTGTTTGAGATACTTATCGACGTATCATTGTTTTTATAGTAAGGTCTGTGCCCTTTAAAAATATTCTTTCGCAATTCAATGACGCAATGGGTCTTCCTTTGTGCGATAATAATTATTTCTTTATTAGAATTTTCAAGTTCTATTTTAAATTCGAACCTCTGTTTTATTGTTTATTAATCATTGTTCTTTAAGGAGTATTAAAGTCGGTGATGCTTCCTCAAAGCTTACATACAAAACTATGAACCTCTGCCGAAGGAACTGCAACGACGCGATAGCATAACGTTGCCGCTCCGGCGACAGAGTTTCATAATTTTTATATAAGCTTCACGCAGGCGTACACCAAGCGTATAATGACGAAAACGCGTTTATGAGGTTACGCTTTAGTGAACAGTAGGCCTTAGTCTGATATTAAAAACTTCATCTTTTCTCTTCCAGCCACCGAAACCAGAAAGTCTATGCACGATCTGTTACACATCAGGAACAACAGGGATGCCCAAGGGCGTGATGTTGACGCACGAGAACGTGGTCGCGTCCATGTGCAGTGTCATCATGCAGCTCGGCGAGCACCGACCCATGAAGCATGACGTCATGATCTCCTTCCTACCACTCGCGCATATGCTGGAGCGGTGCTGCGAGGTACGTGCAATGAAAAACCCACACAAAACTGCAATCTATTACGTCACAGACTAATAACTTCATACATGCTATACATTGTATGTTTAATGATTTATTATCGTTGATAGCCGCTCGCGACAAGGACGGGAAATACCCTTTCATACTTATATCGCTTTTGATTATCACACTTTTAAATACCACAATTGGACGTAGTTAAGCAGAAAGGACTCAATCCACAAAAAGTCACTTTTGAGTTATGGGCGTTTGAAGTTTCAGCTGTAATTTCTTTAAAACAAAGACACATTTTTTAAAAAATTTGCACCCTAATTAAAATAATAGTTTATATTTTATTTATCAATCAAATATAATCATATATTTTGCAATAGATTTCGAGATATTAACTGAAATGTGGGTTGAGTCCTTACAATTAAACTTAAGTTTGTTAGGACAGGTATTTTTTTTTACTTTCTCAGAATGGACTCAAAACTACCCTTCGACTAGAAAATCTACTAATAAAAAAATTATTATAACGAAATAGATTAAAAAGTTATATATTTATTGTCAATAAACATAAAGCTAGCAAAATCACATAAAAATGACATGATTGACATACAAAAAAAAGTAGAAACAGCGCATAGATGGTCACGCATATAAGTCCGTCTAATGAAAGCGCGACCAGAGAAAAAGACTTTATATCCAAAAATTTTGTATGTGTTATTACTAATAGGAGAATCATATTTTGCCACCCCACTTTTTTTTATTTCCTACAATAAAATTACGGCTGAGTAATGTTGCCAATTAAATTTTAAAATAAACTCCAGGTCACGCTTTCATTAGACGCATTAGTCCGTCTAATAAAAGCGCGACCTAAGAGAAAGAGGTTAAATCCAAAACATTTTGTATGTGGTCTTACTGACTAGTAGGACAATCATCTCTTGACACTTCACAATTTTTTTTATTTCCTACAATTGCGGCTAAATAATGTTGCCAATTAAATTGAAAAAAAAAACCTCCAGGTCGCGCTCTCATTAGACGCACTCTATTAATTTCTCTCATCCTCGTCGAGTCTAAGTCAAGAGATGGCCCGTATCCATCAACATCCTCGTTGATATTGCAGTCCCCCTTAAGGTTACTGTAAAATGGATGACAGTCTTCAGGTATTAAATTAAACATAGATCTGAGATCTTGGAGCTTAGCTTGAGGGATTTGTTTTTCCTGGGGGCAAAGAACTTCATATTCTTTTTTTGAAGATTGGATTAAAACATCTTTGTTTCTTTTCGACAAATCCAGCTTTTGTATGTATCTCTACTCTCCGAAGTCATCGTTATTAGGTAAGGATTTTTTTTTTCAATAAAATTCGTTTAGTTTTTAGCCAGTTCACTTTATCTTTATTCATTGTACATGTTTTGCGATTAACTATTTTTTTTTCTATTTTTTTCGTACTTAAAAAATCGTTTTTTCATTCTATTAACGTGAAGAAGAACCTTCCTCCCGAACCGCCTCCAAATCTTGGACTTATTTCCCCTATTTCCCCCGACGAAACCCGCATTGCTCTTCGCCACATGAAGAACCGGATAACGTGCCAATTGAAGTGTGGATTCAAACATCATCCGGATAAGTTCAGGTACCTTGGATCCGTGCTGCACAAGTCTGGCAACGTGGACGACGATGTCCAAGCACGTATAGGCGCTGCTTGGGCGAAGAGGCGCAAGGTAACGGGCGTTGTATGCGACCGCAAAATGCCTCCGAAGCTCAAGGGGCAGATAAATAAATGCATCATACGGCCTCTCCTTCTGTACGGCGCAGACACACCCCGGAGCTTCGCGTCACGGAGATGAAGATGCTGAGGTGGATGAGCGGCGTAACGTGATCCGATCGCATAAGCAACTCATTCTTCCGAGATAGTCTTGGGTGTCCGTGACGTGGGAGAAAAACTGCAAGAGTGTCGTCTGCGATGGTATGACCACATCATGCGCCGCCCTAGGGAGTACGTTGTAGATGCATGGATATGGCTGTCCTTAAGGCTTGGTCTTGTGGTCACCCTGGCAAGCGCTGGCTGGACGTCGTCAAGTCTGACATGAGAGCCAATGGCGTTACGCAATGGCCGGGATTAACGCCAGATAGAAAAAGAAGAAGAAGAACGTGAAGGGGGTTTTTCTTTTTAGAGATTTTCATGATGTTCATGTATTCTTCTGCGGTGTAAATTCGCTCGTGAGGCACGAGCCAACTTCTTGGGTCCTCTTCCAGCTTCTCCTTCAACCCAGACATAGCATCGTCCTTGATAGTTAGGGCCAACATGAATCCCAGCATTTTAAAGCCATAACTGACGTTTATAAAATACTATGTTAGTAGGTATATTTCGAGATCGTAGGTAACACATTCAAATTTGGGATCTATTTTAGCACGCGCCAAGTCTTGAGAAATTTGATTACGAAGATCTTCCGCTCTCTTTTAATGAATTAACTAATTTAAACTAAATAAATCAAAACACGCGTTTCACTAGTCAGTGTGCGAAAAAATGGCAGAGTTGCCAGTTTTTTAGAGTTCCACCAGCTATCAACAAAATATTGCCACTGTAAAAATTTCAGGAAAGTATAGTTATAGTTTTATTACATACATGTCTTTTATTAACAACGCAAACGTAATAACTTTGATTAATTAAATATTACTACTACTTCAACGTATACATAAATATTTTAAGTCGTTTCAATTCAATCAAATCTTTATGACTATCAGTCTAACATCTATTTCTTACTAACGACTCATTCTGCTTGAGTCATTCCTAAATTATTTGATATTAAATGCGCTGTTCATCAAAAGCTCTTTTTCTGTCATATCTCAAGTGTTTTGAGTCGTTTCTGATAAACAAAAAGATATATTTTATGTCAGTAAACCGGTATCACGGAAACGACCCAATCTGTTTGAGTCGTTTCAGTTATTTGGTAAAATGATATTTCTAATCAAAACTAATTCCTAGAAAGGATTCAAACTGTTTGAGTTTATTCTGTTTTATCGACTTTAGGAACACATTCATAGCAATCTCATTACTCAAAAACAATTCAAGCGGACTGAGTTAATTCAGCGAATACATTTTGTATGCTCTTCATACTTGTGGGTTGAGTCGGAGTAGTGAAAAAACTAGTTTTAATGTACATTTTAAAGCTAGGGTTTTCATTATATGATAGATTCGACCCTTGGGAGTACGATGGCATACTTAACTCAATTTTGGCCAAAGTGTGGATTGAGTCCTTTCTGCTTAACTACGTCCAATTGATTGCACATTTTAAATTCTGGTCTCTTAACTGCGAATGAACATGAAAGTTAATTCAAAGTTATTTCGGTACCATCAAACACAGACCGCCCTTCATACAGTGATCTAATTGTGTAATCGTAAGATGTC
The DNA here is from genome assembly GCA_030763345.1 of Mythimna separata. Taxonomy (NCBI): domain Eukaryota; kingdom Metazoa; phylum Arthropoda; class Insecta; order Lepidoptera; family Noctuidae; genus Mythimna; species Mythimna separata. Next base: position 11,685,858 of record CM061187.1, on the reverse strand, counting down.
ATCATTCTGCAATTAAATTATCATTGTGCTTGCCAAGTGCAATGATAATATCATGTACAATTGATGCTGCTAAGATCACTCACTTCGCTCACGCACATTCTTCATTTGGTTCAGAATCAGTCTTGTAACCATTTTTTATTATTTTTTCTAGAATGCTCTCTACATGGTAGGAGGAGCTGTAGGCTTCTACAGCGGTGACATTCGACGGTTAGGTGATGATTTGACTGCACTGAAACCCACCATGATGCCTGCAGTACCCAGGCTGCTGAACAGACTCTACGACAAAGCCCAAGCGGAAATATCCAACTCTAAGATAAAGAAGCTATTGTTCAATATGGCATTATCAGCAAAGGAATCTGAGTTAAAGAGGTAATTATTCAAATTTTGCGTTGCATCGTTCATGAACATCAAGAAATGTACTTGATTGTTACATGTGGAATCGTAGCTAGTAATGTTTCGAAACCGAGTAGAGTTAATTTAATAAACATAGCATGTCAGTTCTTGGTCAAGTTTTATAAAATAATTTAGTTAAAAATTAATATTGTTCGACCAAATTGAAATATGTATTTATATTTTTACAGGGGTATAGTGCGCAGTGACTCAGTATGGGACAAGCTGGTATTCCGCAAGGTGCGTGAAGGCATGGGTGGTCGTCTGCGTATCATGGTCGTAGGATCTGCGCCGCTGGCCGGCAATGTACTCACCTTCGCTAGATGCGCTCTTGGATGCCTGGTAAGTACAGCCACAAAATTTGCTTTTGTAACGCTTTAGTACTAAAGTCTGTCAAACTCAGGGCAGTTAGCTTCGTTTTCCAAGCAAAGTATACCATATACCTGACTTCCCCTTACATTTTCGTTGATATAATTTGATGCATCTCATTAACATTCTATATACTAAAAATATTGGTATGACGGAATTCGTGTCGTATAATATTAGAAATTGGCCACTTCATACCTAGATGGTATGACAGGCTACTAATGAGGGCATTTAATAGCTCCCATTAAACCTAGTACTACTTGGCAATAAGCCGGCCACGCGTATTAAGAAGGTTCACGAATTCAGAAAACGCTTTCTCGGCTTTGGCTTACATCATCGGAGAATACTCTCGATAGTATGTAATTCGTACGTTTTACGTTCTAGAATGAAAACAGTTGTCACGTAGACAATAAGGTTAAATTTAGAGCTGTAAATTATCGTCTGAGCGCTTCAGAGACCAGCCTAACAATGTCTCCGACGTCTATTATATCTTTGCGCATATCTCAAATACTATCCAGCCGTATGGAAAACCGCCAACAGTCCTCTCAGCTATTTTGAGAGCGGTTTTGCTGTTATTTTATATCATAACATTTTGATAGCCACAGGGCAAAATAATATTATATCAATGTGCTCATATATTATTTTGACGGGCGTACTATTATACGCCAGTGCTGTTTATTTTCTTCTCAATGATATTACGTTCACATCATTGACTTCTATTAATATTACACGCAAAACTGTTTGTGCTTTATCTATCAAGACCATCTGAGTCTCTTTAAAAATTTCATTCACATCTATTGTTGTCATATGAGTCACAGTGAGAGGCGTTTCTTGATTTGGTTTAATAACCACGCCTACAGCTGCAGAGTGAATGACCGTAAAGTTTCAGGTTGCTGCAAATCTTTTGTTTCTTCAAATGACGGAAATTAATTTAAACGGGCTTTATTACTTTGTAACGGGATGATTTACGTCATGATTTTTATTGTACTGTTTGCAGTGTTTTTTACAGTACCACTCAGTACCATCAAATGAATTTAAGAATATTGGTGGTGCGTTGTACGAGTATTGTAAAATCAAATGTACATGACGGACTGAAAAAATTTATTCTCAGTTTAGAGAAGTTGTCTCTAAATAAGCAGCTAGTTTTAAAATAATTGTTGTGTCAATTTACAGGATTCTCAAATTAAAGTGCTACCACAAGGCTTCATATTGAGTCCTTTCCTGTTTTTAGTAGCTTTGAACATAACTTATACCTACTATTGTTTGCTGAATGCCTTTAATTTTTAAAATAAAGCGGGTCCCACAAATCTTGATATCTTAAATGACACCCTACAACTAAAAAAAATGTTTATTTTATGGGGTACTTTATAATATTTAATTATTAAATAAATAAATAACATACTGTGTAGAAAACTGGTAGATTATATCCATAATTAAAATCTTTCATTCTGCGGAAACAATGCCATATTTGAGAACGGGTGCCATCAGTTCATTCTATCTATTCCTACATATTTTCTTCTCATATATTAGAATCGACAAGAAATCTTCTTAGACATATTATAATATGCTTTGGAATTTGTAATATTTCGCAAGCTTCAGATTTCCTGACTGATTCACTTCTAAAAAATTCAAAAGTAGCCTGTAAATGATTTATTAAAAGCAAATGCTTCGAGTTTGGGTTAGATTAGGCATGATACATTATCTAAATATGTTGTTCTTCGCCCATTCACGTCCACCCACTCGCTTAATCCACTTGTAATGGAGTGTTTGTCTTCATTTATAAGAGTTCCTACGCAAACAAGCTCGTTGATCCTTGTTTATTCAGCTATTATCTTCAAGTTCTGTTATACTATATTAATAGTAATCAAGTTCGAATAAAAATTTCTAGAGGGCCTCTGCGAGTTAGTTTCCTCCTCTTACGTCATCCAAAGGACTTGCAGGCGAACCATGACGTTTAAAGTAAGATTGTTTTATTTTTATTCCAGAGTGGGTAAGAGATCTGTCTCTTACCCACTCTGGAATAGGTTGTCTAGCGCCATCTTTTACCCACTCTTGAGTAAGAATAAAACAATCTTACTTTAAAACTTTAAATGTCATGATTGGGAACTTCAGGGTTCTGAAATATATTAACACTTTTACATGTTTTAGTATGTAAAATATACGTGTTAAAATTAAATTCGGGAAATAATAATACAGTAATACAGGAAATAATAATATACTTATATTTATTCAGAAGAGAGTTCAGAGTTAAAATTTGGTTAAAAAGATAAAATCTAAAGAATAATTACAAAGCTATGTTATCTGCTTGTACTAGGATAGCCCTGTATGCACAATGCACAGACAGTAACAGCTCTTTTACTAGGTTTTTGTAGGACAGTAAAATCTATACTATAGTACAATGATTTCTATTCCTCAGATCGTGGAAGGCTACGGTCAGACAGAGTGCACGGCGCCAGTTACTCTCACAGTTCAGGGCGACCACGTGCCTGAACATGTCGGACCTCCCGTCGCTTGTTGCAAAGTGAAGGTGAGTTTTCAAAGGAGTTTTGACAAGCTGAATGACATGAAAATATTATTAGAAAAAGGTTTCTAGAATATTCACTACATTATACTTGTGTCAGAAACACCAAACACAAGAAACGTCATTTATTTCAGTTCAATCTTAGATTTGATGCTATTGCATTGCATTGGACTTCTTGAAAGTATTTTTATTAATTGGATTGAAGTTTGAAATCATAGTCTTTTTACTTCTGCATTTAAGACGGGTGTAATGATATCTAAAATCGATTGAGTCGTTCAGGCTAAATTATGTGCCGTTAAAAAAATATACCCAAAATACTATCTCAAAAAATGTTATCGTTCTTCTGTGGTAGTCGCGTAAAAATAAAAGTATGAGAATTAGAAAAGCCCTTAGAATATAAATCATTCTCAACCTGAATCAGAGTTATAAACTAGACTTCTCTGAACCTAACGGTGTAATTTGGCTGATTCGTGCACCGATCGATATACTCACCACACATCCCAGTTATCGGCACCTGCCAAAACAAATGAGTCAAACGCTTGACAAACAACCGTTAAATTCAGGATTTAGTAAGTGGCCCCGGGAAATTTTAGCTGTTTACTCACCGGGTTCAGCTTATTTATACATCTTTACGCAATTCATGGTTCGTCTCTGAATTTCTGTATCAAATATAATCTGGAAAATTTACTACCGCATCGATCGACCTTCAGGGTCTACGAGTATGATAAATGTGATGACATCCACATTTATTCATAGCTCGAATCGTAATCTATATTTTGTTCCAGCCAACTGAGTTATTGCTGTACTTTTAAAAACATATTTTATTGGTTGAGATTTGATACATTAGCTGGTCTTAAATTTGTTATTTCATCAAACACTCTAAATGTAATTCATCAAAATTTTATGAGTTGTTTGGTTATGTTGGCTGGAAAATTGTAAAAAAAAAACCCAGTGAAACTTTTTCTGTTACTCCAATCAACTTAGAATGGAATTGATTCTCCCCTTACTGCGTCTCTTAACCTTGATCACTGTTAGGTAGTATAAAGCCTTAACAGCGCCATTGTTATTGTGTAATGGGGCTATTTAGTTTTATCGTAGCCATTACTGTATCTTCATTGCGACCTAATTCGGCTATTTTTGTAGATGATGAGGTTTTGGACGCATCATTATCTAACCCCTTATTTGTTTTCTACGAGTATGTTTTGTTTCTTTCTTACGTATTTATCGTCCCTATAATAGTGTTCAAATTAAAAAGTAAACAACTGTTAAGCATAGAATTTTCTTCTAGCACCCAAGAGTTTATTTTTATAAGTTGACCAAGAGCTATTAAAATATATGTTATTTGTAGTTTTTACGATGATTACTTTAATAAATTATTTATAAATAACAAGATAATATTTAAATAAAACAAACATTTTAAAAACAAACTTTACAAAAATTGACCACCGTATTGAATTTGTTGTGGCGCAGTTTTTGTTTAACGTTTTTTAATCAACAAATCCTTGTATCGATACCCTTATAATCCCTTGGTTTAGTACCCCATCACAACCTTTTTATGGTTGACAGTAGTAGGTACTTAAATGGTGATAGTGTCCCATCCTAGGTTTTCTGAATCACAGTCTTGTAAATATTGCCACTATTCATCTGTAATGATCACCAAGTCTAACTCCCTACCTTCCATCTTTCCAGTTAGTGGACGTGCCCGAGATGGAGTACTACGCGTCGCAAGGCCAGGGCGAGGTGTGCGTGCAAGGTGCCAACGTGTTCAAGGGTTACTTCAAGGAGCCCGATAAGACCCGAGAGGTCATTGACCAGGACGGTTGGCACCATACGGGAGATGTTGGCAAGTGGTTGCCGGTAAGTACATTTATATTCTCAAATAAGAACTGGTTCTATTTAATATTCAGTGGGAATCAACTGGATGTGAGACGTAGGGTACCGGTTGATGTCTTTCGGCTGAAATGACGATAATATTATATTCGTTTATATTTCTGGGTTAAAAAGCCCCGGAACGAACGTAAAAGCCGTTAGAAACAGTCAGGCGTCAGACATTCTTACCATCAGACAATCCAAAAAGTGTCATGTTGCCTAGTGACCGGGTTGTATAGGTCTGATAGGCAGTCGCACATATAAAACATGGATGTTCGGTCGAACCCGGTTAGACTGGAAGCCTACCCCAAAAAGCTAGATCGATGATGTGAGTTAAAATAATGAGTAGGAGAAGAAAAGCTTGCATATATTTCTTACTTCTTTAAGACCTCATGGCGCGTAAAAAGGAAAGAAGGTCAAGCCATTATGACTGTATGATTATTTTCTGAATAGGAATGAAGATTGTTGTATGTTTCCTAGCAATATTACTCTTAACGTCAAAACATTGCTATTAGTTTTACGTGCGGAACTACGCACAGCTTTGATAAGTTTAAACAAAGATTTTTTTTATTCTGTTTTCAGAACGGCACCCTAAAAATCATCGACAGAAGAAAACATATCTTCAAACTGTCACAAGGCGAATATATAGTTCCTGAAAAAATTGAGAACATCTACATTAGAAGTCAGTACGTTGAACAAGTTTTCGTACATGGCGAATCTCTTAAGGTAAACAAGGGTTTTTAATAGATTCATCCGTTTGTAATTCGAAAACAGGAAATCCATTTCCTGTTTTGCAGGAATAAATTCTCATCCATCAATTTATTATTGTCAATCAACGTGTTTTTGACATTCCAAGTTGTGCCAAGAATGATGCGTAACGATTTAAAGGTGATTTTAAAGATTTTTTGGTTTGTAATTATTTTGGTAACGACTTTAATATTTACCAAAAACTAATTATCTAAATGAGATTATTTCAAAATCAGGAAATATATTCCTGGTTGCTGACACACATACAGAACCTCAAGATGATTCTAATCATCTTAAGATTCTAATCATCTTAAGGTTCTGTATACAATTAATTATACACGCTCCACAACCACACCACATCGCATTGATAAAATGTGGTTACGTGTGAATAGTGTCACAGCAACTTCTTGCAGTTACAGATCCATTCGAATATTGTAGTGGTGTAGTTGACGCTACCGAGTGGGTGATCCGACACGGTTGCGTTTGAGGACAAAATGTACCTAGTCACTGTGAATGAATAATGTATTTATTTTTATAAAAAATAGTTCCCAAATACATGTATTCGCTGTGGTATGTTTGTGATACGTCTGATCTTAGTTTTTAAGGCCAAAGGGGTTATCCTTAGGCCTGAAAAATAATGATTTTAACACACCATCAAATGAAGCTATAGGAAGTCAAGACAAGTAAAAGACATTGCACTCTAAGATATCAGGATCTTCCTCAGGCCTGAAACTGCGTTAAGCGGGCGCCCGCGACGGGCAACCGTCGCGTGTCTACGCGCGTGGACACGCGCGTGGGCTCCGTGGCTACGCGACGGTCCCCGTCGCGGGGACCCGTCGCGGAGACCGATTTACGCAGTGTCGCTAGTTCAATTTTAACGGTGTGCTTGTATAGTCGTGTCGATGGAGAACTTAATATATTATTACATAGCAAAACGACGACTAGCGAAAAAAAAACTGTCCCACTTTGGAAGCGAAGACAGTTTCGTGGATGGCGGTGCACTAGTTTTCGATGCAAAAAAGGGGCTAGATGACCATCACAAGGAAATGAATTCTAATCGATATGAAGATTGGTTAAAAAATATTCTTCCAAAATTAAAACCGATTGCAGTATACAGTATCAGTATAACTGCATTCTGTTTCAATTTTGGGAGAATATTTTTTAACCAGTCTTCATATCGATTAGAATTCTGAGTTTGTTTCGGTGTTTCTTCTCAGGGTAGTCAGTTAGTAAACACCGGCCTCATCTAGTAAAAAAAAGTCCAACAAAAAAATTGACGTGTAAAAGTGTTTGTGAAAACCTATTTGCAAAATAAATATCATTTATCATTCATTAAATATTTTTTAAATGTTTAACATAAAAATATACGTTATTACTTCCGTATTTTTTCATTTTAACCTATCACATACCCGCGAAACGAGACACAATAGTAAGACAATGACAGCGCGGTTTCATGAGACCGGTCGGGGATTCAAACGTTAAATAGCTATCTACTATTCAGGAAAAATTATTATAAAAAACGATACTATATTCTGTTCAATAAACCCGGAGACTAAATTGACATAAGTAATGTCAAAATTTCTATAGGAATGACGCCAGTTCTTTGGTGTTGAAATGTCATTTTAGTCTCCAGAATTATTGAACAGAATATACTTGATTTTATTAACGGCAATTTACGGTTGAGGTACATCACTATTTAAGAATTGCAAAAAAGTGGCAACATTCGTTATGTCATTTTTGTCAAATGATGAAATGACAACCCTGAACAAGCCCGTGCGTGTTCGCTGGCGGGGACCGCGCGTGCCCCCGCGACGGGTTCCGTCGCACGGAGGCGGGCCCCGTCGCGTGGGTGCGGGGCGCGCCTCCCCGTGACGGACACCCGCGCTGGTCCCCGCGACGGAGCACTTTTGTATGAAACCGCGCGGGTGCCCGCTTAACGCAGTTTCAGGCCTCAGTCAGGGTTCAAATTTTGAATTGACCATTGGGTGACAGTTTTGTTTGATCCTTTACATTATTATTATTATTATAGATATAGGAAGTTAAAGTCAAACTGAATAAAAAACTATGCTTATACGTTTCCAGTCATGTGTAGTAGCAGTGGTGGTCCCAGACGTGGACGTGGTGAAGTGCTGGGCGCTGGAGTACGGCATCAAGGGCACGTTCTCGGCGCTGTGCGAGGACCCGCGCGTCAAGAAGATCATCCTCGAGGACATGCTGCAGTGGGGACGGAACGCTGGCCTTAAGACTTTTGAACAGGTGATATTTTCAATCTATATTAGTATTATAAAGGGAAAAGATTTTGGTTTCTGTTTATTATGAATGGATTCAAAAACTACGTTGTCACATCCTTCTACTGAAGTACTGTTGGCGTGGGCTTGCGGACAATGAGCAATTGGTAGCTCACCGTCCAGACATCCGTAGGGGCCCAGCAGGTCCGAAGCCTACTGGGTCCATATGTCAACATCTGAAAGAGAAACCAGTAGTCTTAGAATGCAAGGGGCAACTAAAGGATCATAGGTGTGGTTTTAGTCAGTAAGTCTGAAATGCCCGCCAGTTCCACTCTAGAGCAATGTACCCAAAAGCCATTAGTCCTGACTTTAACTTCTAGACTGTAGCTTTTTCGTGAGAAAATTTCAAATCGATATCCAGTCATACAATGCAATTTCATGCCGGTATAATAGTTATTCAACATAATATACAACATAGTAACTAAGATGATGAATGTGATCACGAGTCCAATTGATAATAATCTTGCAGAACTAGCGATAGTGACGCGGCCAAATGTGTAGATAAATCTCAGAAGATTGTAGCAGGAATGATGAATGTTATTTATGTATGAGCTAAAAATGTTTTTCTAAGAAATAGCAGGTACTATTTTTAGAACGAGTTTCGCATTAACATTGATGAATTTGAAATATGTCGTCAACCACACAATACTAGTAATCTTTTCAACACTGCTATCTCAGATTATATTATCAATACACTATCTTAATTCTATTTCAGTAACACGATAAGCGGAAATCACTTGTTGTATTATACTGTGTAACATCCGTAAAAATGCTATAAAAATAAATTAATGATTTATTTTTGATACGAGGAAGTTATTTCTGCCATAATCCGATGACTTTAGTTTTTATAATAAAAATTGATTGCATGTTTTATAAACTGTGCAAGGATTTTTTTGGTGCTTGAGTGATGTTATGTGATGTCTCACACGTGGTAATATTAGCATGTGCCTTGTAAAAGTCCTAATTGTATATATCTTTAATTGCAATTGTTTTCTCTAAAATTTGCAATTAGAGATTTCAAATTTGCAATTCAATGTTGCAGTGTAGCTTAGTTTAGTAGGTGAGGCATTATCGAAAGCCAGCATATGTCAAGGTTTTTGCAAATACCTCAACAGTCAGATCACCTCTGAGAATTGAGGAAACTAAATCTGATTAGACATAAAATCGAATGTCGATCGATTTATGTACGATAAAAGAATTGTGGAGGCTATCTTTGATCGTTCATGAACCATAAATTAAACTGAAAGGCAAATTGAACAATATCTATAAATATATCGGAAATTACATAATCTAAGTTTAGTTTTATGAGCATAATCGAAAGAAAAATAAATTCAAGCTCAATTGTAAACATCGCTATGTCCGTTGTAGAGGTGATCGGTAGCAGTGACCTTTACTGGCCGGCCATGGTTCACGCCATGGTCAAATGCGAGCCTGACTATAACTATAATTAAAAATACAATTCAAATGGACCGGGCCCACTAAGGTCAATACTTGATAGGGCCGTAGGATTTTTAGAAAGAGTTATCGTAGCGTTGGAAGGCAAAGGGTAACTGAAGGAACACGAAAGTTTTAGTCAATAGCTCTCCCTTTCGCTCTGCGAGCCACATAAGGAGGAGTTATGCGATGATTTCCCACTTGATAAAAGCTTAAGTGTATAGAAAATAGAATAAATTTATTGTCAATCAAAAAGCGATATTGTAAATTATAGAGGAGGTGGTCGGTGACATACTGCAAAGGCAGCAATACTTACTTTATTCCATTCTTTCTTTCTCAGGTCAAAGACATCTACCTACACCCGGATCCCTTCTCAGTTCAAAACGGTCTCCTGACGCCGACGATGAAAGCGAAACGACCAGAAATCAGGAGCTATTTCAAACCGCAAATAGAAGACATGTACAACCATCTGGAATAACAGTGACACACCTTATAATGTAGGGAACACGTTCAGAAGATGGACGAAACTTTTGTGAGTGACTGTACGAAGACGTGATTGAGGCTTGAGGACTTTGTTGCTTTGATAAGTTTGATGGAGAGAAGGAAACTTCTTTGGGTTGTTAATGATGATGAAGACGTCTATAGGCCAATAAGATGGTCTACAGGCCATAACATCTTCTTTATTATATTGAAAGGCGTCCTCCACTACTTTTGGACTTTTGGAAGTTGGGCTAACTACTTGTTAAATTTTTAATAGTTGTAATGCATTGAAAGTTTAAAAATTTAAAAGTGCAATGCTTCAATTTGACTTCACCAAGACTAACCATCATATTAAACTTTATAGAGAATTCATCAAGAGATATAACTCTTACGCATAAACACCAAAGTTCAGATCCTTCCTAAATTCATCGAAATTCATCTTTAACGGCTACTGAAGCACTGTAAAGAATGTTAACTCGTTTTCTAATGTGTTAGCTTTTACTTCCCATTTGGATAGCGGCCAAGTTCAATAACAAAAAACACAACACAATGAATTATGAGGTGAAGGAAGTTGGTATAGGTCCAAACAATACATTGGCGGTCGTGCCAATTAGCGCAATCGATGACGGCATACACGAATACTTTTGGACTCGAGTCGATTCGATTGTGTACAGTATGACGTGAATCGATTTTAAATCGAGTACAGTTTTACTACACGTTCGATGTTACATCAATCTTCAGTCAAAAAGATTTTACTGAAGACATGACATCCATTATTTTTTGCTTGTTTTCTTAGTTTAACTCAAGGTTTAACGCGTACTATTTCATTTTTATTGACTTTTATAACTCATGAAAGAATCAGTTTCGTTTAACATTCAAGCTTGCTTTGTTAGAGATTCTGAAACTCGATCAATTGGTATGAATGAATATTTAGATGCAATTAGTGTTAAGTTTTCTTTAAAAATATTATTGCAAGTTTTATAAGTAGTCAGCCCAAATCGGTTTTTGACGTCAATAAGAAATCGACAAAATAAGTCTTGTTCCGCTTATCGAAGCAATGAAGTCTCTCCAAACTGTGATGAATACATCGTCACACGAACTTTTATATAACACCCTATCACAGTACAATATACTGCGCTACAATTTTAGTCATTTCACTTCGCTAAACGCTAAAATATACACTGTGCTAAATTTCAACAATACTGTTTGATTTCACGCATATTTGTAATGAAAATACTCTTTGAAAATTCTTTAAATTATTAACTGTAGAATCGACATTGTATATAATGAAATTGAATAGTATGTAGGGAAAAAAATGTGGAGAAAGCAGTTAGATTAAATATTAAGAGGCATGACATTGGTGGGTCGTTCGGAGGGTAAAGAATTTATGGAAATAAATCTCCTACCACTGCTTTGTATTGCCCTGCCCCGTCCAAAACGGGCGTTATTATAAAGGCAATAAAATGAACGGAAACTTTAGTTTCCTATGCAGTCAATTAACATAAATCCTCATAAGAAAATGTATTTGAACCCCTCTCTTGTATATTTTCATTTCTAAATAATTTTACACATATTGCGTGTGAAACCTACGCTCGTATGTCGATTATTTGGTATACGATTTTGAAAATCGATACTTTCATACTGACAATTTAATTGACGATTCTGTGTTTGTACTTGGAACAATAAATTTTAACTTATGCAGTATTTTTAATCTCCAAAGTGGGTTTTAAACAACAATGTAAGTCCTTGATTATTACCTGTAACGGAATTGCCAGTAGCAAATATTTTATGGTGATTACTTCAAGGATACTTAAATTTTATAGGAAATATCGTAAACAATAAATAGAATTAGGTAAAATTGTAAGCAATACGATTTACTTTACAATTGTACTAAGACACAAGATGGCAGGAGGTATGAGACAATCTAGAAGAAACGGTTATGATTAGGACAAGAAATTATTGTTGTTTTATATTGCATGTCTGATATAAAGTTATAGGCAAATATTTAAACTAAAATAATTTTGTCAATTCAGAGAACCGAGAAATAGAAGGCAAATTTTTTGAAAATAAGCTTTGTGATCTTGAGGCAAGATTCCGCTTTTCTGAATTTTAAATAAAGGACAATATAGAAAGTAAATCACATGATTGTAATAATATAGTGAACCAAAATAATTTTCAGTACAATCAGATAGTATTGTAAGAAAATACACGTACCACAATACCGTGCCTTCGACCGATGTTTTTACTCTTGCGAGACGCTATTTCTGTTACTTGCTAAGTTCTTTTTTTATTTTTGTCTAACTTTTGTGTGCAGAGCTGCTTTCGTGTTGTGGCTACACTGAGATTTTAAGAAAAGAAATGACCATGATTTGTGACTTTGTGGTACAGTCTTTTGTCAGTGTGTCCTCAACATAGTCTGAGGGTTGAATCTCTGTTTATGTTGTGAATGATAGTGAGTTTTACACGATGAAAATAGTATAAAAGTAATTACTTAATCCTAGGTCAAACTATCGCACCGTGTAGTGTATAATTTTTGTAATTCTAGAGCGCAATATTAATAAGTTGATATGCTTTGAGCGAACGTTACGGTTTCATGTTGTTCAAACCAAAATTTTGTTGTTATTGGTGCAAGTTGTACTACGATAATTTATTTTTAAATAAAATTTTCAAAAATTGTGTTTGGTTTTTTTTATTTTTATACAACCTTATTTTTAGTTTATGCAAAACCTGAATATACAGTGTGAACTCTATGTAACATCACTCGATTTAACGACAAACCCTCTAAAGCGTCGAAATTAATTGACTTGGGTTGATTTAGCTTGTCTACCATACATTGATACATTCCACATAGCATCACACCCACTCTCAATTACGACAATTGAGTAATAAAAAGTACCTTTTAAGTTGCTAAAATTGATATAAACTGTACAGCTGTGTACGTTCGTTTGTGGCTTTGTTATCCTAGTCAGCAATAAACTGACTGTAGGCATATCGAAATTCGTTTCTTTGTTTACAAATTGGGATTGTTTGCACGTGTTGACTGTTTAGATTATCAAGTTTATCTATACGTTATCATTATTCTCAGTTGCTCACAAACTTACCGACTGTAAACATGGCTAGTATTTTTTTTTACTGATACACGCAATAGCAACGGGAGAGAACTAGTCTGAAATAAACTTTTACTTTTCTAATTCTATTTTTGTTTGTCTCTATTTAACGATACCTCTCAATAACGCCATAAAATGCACAGTCCCTTCAGTGTCGTTATATAGAGTTTACACTGTAGTTTGATCAGAATCGTTTACTGAATCAATTCCAATCATTTTTACACCATTTTTCTAAAATATACATATATTTACAAGTTGTAACACCTAGTGGCATTTTACCTACCTAGAGCGAGCATTTTTTCTACCCTCAGTCGACAAAATGCCGCCAGACGATTCACACGTACGTGCGTTCCGCGCGAGCGAGCGGCCCGCCGCGCTGTAAACTTGACAGAGTTATTGTAGTGGGTGAACCTATTTACCTCAAAAACTATCGTGTAACTGAGTAGTGAGTGACTTTTTTAAACACCTGCCAAGATGGTTAATTTTAGAAACTTATTATTTGTACTTACATTTAAAACCTTTCATCCACTTTGAACTTTGACATGAGCTGGAATATTGCATCCACTGCATTTTATCGTTTACGACTGCTTTTATGAATAAAGTACTTAATAATATCTACGTACTTTTAACCACAGACATGACAGTCTAAAGCCTGCAAGTGTATTGTGACGGAGGGTTTAGACGGCGCGGGCTTGCACCGTGATGACCATTTGTATTTCTACGAAAAACCAGGTAACATAATAAAATTATAACTTTGTGATTTTTCATGATACGGTTTTGAAATTTTAAACATACGTATTTGAGGTTTCGCAAATACTAGTAATAATGTTGTATACGACTAGTATCCCTAATTTCCTATCTTAGGATCGTAATAGTTCACTGGTTAAGGCCGCCTTTTATGCAAGAAGTTGCGGGTTTGAAACCAGGCAAGCATTATGAATGTAAATTTTTCAATTCATTATGTACTTTGTAAGTTAATCTATTTTGGATATTATTACTGACACCTCAGAAAGCAAGTAAAGCCGCTGCTCGCAGTTGTCCTTCTTTTACATTCGTTCGTTACAGATAGTCAAACGCCAGAAAGTCTGTCCATCATTGATGCTTTTCTACCAAACAATATTACAACTATTTTTAAAATGTCACATCTTTACTTATAATTTAAACTGATGCTAAACTAGAAAGATTCATAAGATGGAGGTTTTATGTGGTAAATTATAATTTTCACTATTATGCGATGGAAGTCTGGCACTTACTTTATTACCAGGTATGAATTGTGATGCACGTGCTCGTTATTAACATCATTATCATCATCATTATTTCAGCCGAAGGACGTCCACAGTTGGACGTTGGGCTCCCTCAAGTGTTGCCACAAGGAACGGTCCTAGGCGTCTCGCATCCATCGCATTCACGCCACTCTCACCATGCTCTGTTACGTTTTTACCATGATGTCTTGTACATTATTAAGTAAGTTACGAAACTCACTATCAAATGCATTGGATAGAAGACTGTAAATCACAGTCTGTTTACTAAACTTAGCACTCGATTCAAAGTGACTTTCACACTGGTAAGGCCAGTTTGATTTGGTAATCTAGGTATGATTTTCTTTTCTACAGTAATTTTCCCATTACATTTTTCGCTTATTCATATATTGCTTATTATATAAGTCTAATTTAGTTTCAATATTCTTATATTATACACCGTGTGTCAGCCAGCGACGCAAAAATGAATACCATGCAGTACATGGGTTTGAACTCCTTAGTGGTTTTTTTTTGGAAAGGTAATCGTCTGAATGACTCCAAGACGTGTGAGACTTTTACTGACTAAACCCCACCCCCTTTGTTGCTTTTGATCTGGGGACACGGGAACACCTCAGTGGTGGAATTATTCGTCGTATTTTAACTAATTGAATTTCAATATCAGGATGGTAAAACAAAACTAACCAACCTAGCATTAGCAACGTTTTAAAAACAAACAGTCGTAAGCAAACAACATTTCAAGGAAATGTAGGTCCACTATTCGTTTCTCAGTAACCAATTTGTAACTTCGAAATCTATATTTTGACATAGTCTATCGTCTAAATATAGGTATTTTATCAATTTTAAATATTTTATTTTTAATTGTTATAAACTAGTGCTTGACTGCGATCCCACCTGATGGTAAGCAGTGTTGCAATCATTGATGGTGAGGCGCACTAGCTTATTAAGAGCCTATTCACTCTAGTCTTGAAGACACCTATATTATAATCGGATGGGAAAACCCCAGCAGGCAAATTGTTCCAGTCCCTCGACGTACGCGGTATTAACGACGAAGCGAAACGCTTAGTCCTGACCGTAGAGGTTTCGACAACATAAGGGTGAATACTCGCCGTACGACGTACCTTCTGCCACGGTTCTGCCCGGGTGAAAGTAGAAAAATATCCTAAAGGAACTCCCGGAATAAAAAGTAGGTATTTACCTATCATATTCGCCATTTCCAGACATAGTCTACCGATGTATGAAATGTAAATCAAATTCGTTCCGTTATTTGAGTGTGAAATAGTAGTAATGGACATATTAATATACAGTGTTAACTCTATATAACGACACTGAAGGGACTGTGCATTTTATGGCGTTATAGAGAGGTGTCGTTAAATAGAGACGAACAAAAACAGAATTAGAAAAGTAAAAGTTTATTTCAGACTAGTTCTCTCCCGTTGCTATTGCGCGTATCAGTAAAAAAAAATTATTACTAGCAATGTTTACAGTCGGTAAGTTTGTGAGCAACTGAGAATAATGATAACGTATAGATAATCTTGATAATCTAAACAGTCAACACGTGCAAATAATCCCAATTTGTAAACAAAGGAACGAATTTCGATATGCCGACAGTCAGTTTATTGCTGACTAGGATAACAAAGCCACAAACGAACGTACACAGCTGTACAGTTTTTATCAATTTTAGCAACTTAAAAGGTACTTTTTATTACTAAAATGTCGTAATTGAGAGAGGGTGTGCTATGTCACTATGTGGAGTGTATCAATGTATGGTAGACAAGCTAAACCAACCAAAGTTGATTAATTTCGACGCTTTAGAGGGTTTATCGTTAAATCGAGTGATGTTACATAGAGTTTACACTGTATTATATATTTTCTAATGTATATCTATAATCTGGTGTTTAATATCATTTTTGAGCTACGTAAGCTTACATATTACATTTATGTACCGCATAGTGTTACTAAAAGCGGGCATAATAATAAAGTAACATAATGGTTATATCCGAATCATTACCCCAGGCTCGATGCAAATGTTCCTGACGTCTTAAAGATCTCCTCCCCTTTCACATACAACAGGTTCCGACCAACAGGATAAACGTGTCTTCTGAATACCTGTTTTAAAGTAAATTTTGAATGCATGAAGGTGTTTGTGAGGCTTCTCGTTTACGTCATCGATTTCGGAGAAATGGCATGGCCGGATTCCCTTTGTAATTACGGAACAATTCTGTTGCATACGTTTTTAATGAGTGACAGTCAAGATACTGGTGCTTTTGATATTTTAACAAGACTTAAGGCAAAATAGTTGAGATATTTTCATAAGAGACCTCTTTAAAATGAAGAATTAAGTTAAGATGATGAGTAAACAAGTAGTTTTATGGAATGGCAAGGAAAGGAGCATTACAAAGAGGAATACAAATAAGGAAGTACGGAGAAAGCAGATATATGTTACGCTTAACCTGCCTTAATAGGGATAAGAACAAGACATTGATTAAACTCATGATTGGGATTGATGTTATCTTCAGCCCAATTCTTTACCTTGCAGTTCTCGATATATTTCGAGAGTTCCGACAGAATTCAAGATAAGTAAAATTGATGACCAGTTGAACACATGTTAATTTCAAATGTTACTGTAACGACCTAATAGCTCGTGGCTAGATAATAATAGCCGCACGGGTCGATCTTCAAGGTTAAGCAACGCTTGACAAGGTTGGTCTGTGGATGGGTGACCATCTTAATTCATGAATCCCCGACCGGTCTCATAGGACCGCGCTGTTATTGTCTTACTATTGTGTCTCGTTTTGCGGGTATTGATAGGTTAACATACCGAGTTACCTCCGTGCCTCGGAAAGCACGTTAAGCCGTAGGTCCCGGCTGTCATTTGTAGATCTTTGACAGTCGTTACGGACAGTCAGAAGCCGGTAAATCGGACTCCAGTCTTGCCATGAAGTACCATGTTTCCCCAGTTATTGGGTTGTGGAGGTCCGTAGGCAGCCGCTCCTCGTAAAATACTGGTACTTATTCAGCTAAATCCAGCTTGACTGGAAGCCGACCCCAATATAGTTGGCAAAGGCTAGGCAGATGATGATGACTGTAACGACCTTAGAGATGCTACAAATAAATTGGTAACTTACAGCCACTATACACAGTGTATCCTAAGTAATGATTATTATAATGACCAGGCTATAGAATGCCAATCTCGTGCTTCACGCAATCCGTTACGGTTGCCATGAACTAAAAATACGATTACTATTAAATATATTGTACTATGAAGATAATCGACAACGTAAACACTGTATTGTTATTCTACATTTCATACACAATAAAAAGCTTTGTGTTATTCTGTTTACATTGGTAACACGTATGGTATAACACGCTATCAAAATTATAAACTGATTCTCCTTTTTATTAACGTTAGTAATAAAATTTAATTTTGCAAATTTATTTATGTGATCAATCTGAAACGTCCCAAGTCGTGCTAAAATGTCTTTCCATTTGTATCTTTGAGGGAAATATGCGATTTGGCGAATTATTTTATCGAAGAACGATTCGTAGTTGAAAAAGGCTAGTTTTGAGCGTCTCTTATAAAATTATGAATACTAGGTATGTTAAAACTAATACTACTAGATACTATCAGACTTATTTTGCCAATGGTAGCGACAATTACGGCTAAAATCCAGCTGTTAGGTTACTGGGTAGACTAAGATATCATCTACACTCACTATTCATTTGCTTTATTACTTCAACTTGATATTCCTTATTATGAATAGCCGGATGATATACCTTTAATACAGGATCCACGTTCATCTCTGAATGCGTGGGATTATGATTGTTAAAAAGTCGGTGCAGACACGTGTGTTTAAATTATTGCACATATCATAATACATGAAGTGTTTCATACGGCGCATATCTCTAGCTTGTCAGTAGATGTTTACTGCATGCATCATTGCATGTATTTCATAAATATAAATTACACGTGGCATATAGGAAATATATACCACTGACAAATTCTCAGGTAGCTTACTAACGTCATGATTGTGTATCGGATTCCAAGGATGTGTATGGAAAGTACTTCGGATTGCTTATAAAAAATATTGAGACTCAAAAAAGCTATAAATTGCCACAAGATGTGATCCGGTTAATACTTACTGGTTCCAATAAGCCCACTTTTAAGACCAATCAGTTACGACCCACGCAGAATGATAAAAAGAAATGGATCAATTACTAATCAGAAGAGGTAATGACGATACTTACTCCTGTCTGTATTTTATAAAACTTAATTAGTGCGATAAGCATCAAGATTAATATCCTATCAGATTTATATCAAGAATCAAGATTAATGACTGATCATCACTAATGAGTACCAATTGTCGATCCTGGCTTTGGTTTAATTATTCTTAATTATCAGAAACAAGAAGAAAATAAGTAGTAAAAAAATAATTTAGATAAAATGTTGGATTAAATATTTTCAACCAAAAATTGTGTAGATTTTATAAACCTACCTAACTGCGTAATAGTTATCTGCTTGTCGGCGCTTGTGTGTTACAATTGGTTCAAATGCTATCTAGTCTATCTACTAAATCTTAAAAAATAAATTCGTAGGTATTTCTACAATTCTACAAGGCCTTTAATTTCTTTTTCAATATTTATTTACACAATTTCGTATTTTTTCGTAACCAATCGAAATTATTGAAAATTAAAAGTGTAGTGAATGAAATACTTGTTGATTCTTATGCCATAGTATTTTTTACTGGTGGTTGCACGACTTTACGTTCTCCAACGCTTATAGTGTTACTAATATACTTAGACTTACTTAATGCTGTTAGATAGAACGTTGCTTTCCCAGTTACGTACAATTTACTACTTTGTCTCACTGTGTTACTACACACCATAAATACTACGCGACTAAAGTCGACCAAGTCGTAGACAGACGAGATAATTGAGAGTCCTATATCAATAAACTAGTTTTGGACAGACAGAATACCGTTTGGCTATTATTAGATCATTTTTGAATCGTACCTACGCGCGTTTTATCTCCGCCGACGCAAGTGACTGTTTCTAATGCCTTATATTGTGTATGATTGTATTTATATGTTGTTGTTCTTTATTTAGTTTTATTACTTTTGTATAACTAGGTTCTTCTTTGGTTATGCTTACATTCTTGTTCTTGATTCTCTCTTCATTCATTCATGGGTGCAGTTCGTTAGTAACATTATTGAATTAGCCAAAGTTGCACTTAGTTGTAGAATTGTTTTTAATGCAACTTTATGTTAAAATTATATATAAATTAGTTTAGTAATTATAATAATGTACTTTAATATGAATCTTGTTTTTTTTTTGTATTTGATCGGAGAGGTCCCCAGTTTCTATTAACCTATCACATACCCACAAAACGAGACACAATAGTAAAACAGTAACACCGCGGTCTCATAGGACCGGTCGGGGATTCATGAATTAAAACGGGTTATTTAAAGTTCTAGTACCGCCATCTAGCGTCGAGTAGCTGGCAGATTGAAAGTTTCTCTTTATGTGGTAGATTTATGCTATTTTAATATTTGTATTGTAATATAATTTACGTAGTATTAATAAGTAATTTTGTTTGCTCTTTTTGTCAACTAAATATTAAATTATATTTTAAATATTTAAAAAAAGCCTGATTATAATTATTATTTAAACATATTTTAATAATTAATTTTTTATAATACTTAATTATATTTAATTTCATATTAACCATAATTATTTTGCACCACTAAGTATATCTAAATATAGGTTATTTTATAAACTAAGATCACTGTTGGCCTTAGAATGCGTTGTATAAAGATAAGCATACCATGGT
The DNA here is from genome assembly GCA_030763345.1 of Mythimna separata. Lineage (NCBI taxonomy): Eukaryota > Metazoa > Arthropoda > Insecta > Lepidoptera > Noctuidae > Mythimna > Mythimna separata. The sequence goes on along the minus strand of CM061187.1, from coordinate 11,665,570 downwards.
CCTTTGATTAGATTTTATCTTTTTCATCTGCGTCTTATATAAATAAACAGCATAATATCTCTTTGCTTAGGCAGTTTTTGATAATTTCGTATAAAGTTAACTTAAAATTGAGTTCGAAATGAGAGTCAGCTGGTTTCACTCCTTCGGCTTCGTATATTTTATTACCGTAGTACTGACATTTATGTAGGTTGTTCTTATTTTATACCCACCTGTCAACTTCTTTGAAGTGTATACGTGGCGAGTAATTAAGAGTGTCGACAAACATTGTGGGCTATTTTCGTACGTCCATTGTTTAAAAACAAATTGTGATTCAATGAAGGCATTTAGCAAATAATTTGCTCACCCGCTGTCATGGTCCATTGTCTGTCGATAGAAAGTACTCAGTGTTACATCCAAGTAGGTATTAAAAAGGCAATGAATAAAATGACGTAAAGTTGGCTGCACATTCATTCACATTCAGAACGCGTCGCGTTTTTATTTATTCCATAATACCGCTTATCGGCGCATCATGCCGGGCCGTACTTACAGTGTTTCTGTTTAGTTGCCATACGGGCAGCAAGCAAGCTGCTCGTGTCCGTCGCTTGCGCCGCGAGCGCCCTCTGCCGGAGTTGCGAGCTGCCGGTTTTGCCTCCAGTGACCTTGGCGCATCGGGCCGTGCCGTTCATTGGCCGCGAGAAGCTAAGACGAGTTACGCTCCTCCGACTGCTTCACTCCCTAAACTATGTCATTCGACAACAGAATACACCACCGCTCGGGGAACTCTCCCGTGCGTCCCTAGCCGCGCGAGGTGGCGGTCACAGCGCGCGTCACCTGTCAAAATGACGTGACGTTAACAGAGAGTCGTGTTTATAACCTCACTGTGAATCTTATTACTTTTTTTTGTGCAATTATGAAGGTTGGCAGAATATTGAAGGTTCTAAAAGACGAACTAGGTGAGTTACATTTTGTTGTCTCAGTTTAAGGTTATGTAACGTTTTGTTTTGATCGGCGACGCAAACAGATTCTGTGAGACACGGAGTGGTTGATAGTCATTTACATTACAGCAGACAAAGACGTGATCTCTGTGCGGATTCTAAAAATAGCTTGTTCTGTAATGGCGGTTAATCAGCAGTTTACTCTTAGATTCAAACCCTAGTGTTAGTATTTGGTATAACGTTTCTTGTTTACTGTAGTTTGCTACAACAATCATGCATTAATTCCGTGCTAACTTGGGTAGCCATGTTATCGTAAACAAACTCAGGTCGGATAATAATTATGCAAATAAGTTTAATTTTAAAATAAACATCGATAAGTGAGTCAATTGTTAACTTGCAAATTGTTTGTTTTACTGATTACTCAATTTAGAAACTGTTGAAACTGAATTTGAAACTTTCTAAATGTTAACTTGACGGTGACACTGATTGATCGATACAATTAACTTTAACAAACTTGGCACTAACCAAGCCTGACAAACATATCCATCTACCGCCGGAACAGGATATATTACTATACTTAGTATTTTTATAAGAATTAGCAGCCTAACACCTCTGTGGAAAAGTTTCTATCCAAATTTTGAAGATACACAACCATACGATAGTTTGTTTATTCAATAACTATCGCAATTTACTGCTACATATTTTATCTATTCACAATAGTCCATTTATCTTCTCACGTCCTTCGAATCATCTTGGTCGAACCTCCATCCCCATTTACAATATCGTCGTAACATGGTATGCTATCGCTCAAAATTAGTGAAACAACTAAAACTATTACTTTTTTATACTAATTCAAGGACGATGTAATCGTATATATGTCCGATAGATAAAAGACATGCTAGATAATAGCGCGTATCAAAATTAATCAAATATAATGTTTTTATGTTAGGGCCAACCGTGGATATCAGTGTCAGGGACATGCACACGTCAATATTTGATTGTTTGACCAAACAGGATGAAAATGAAAACTGGTGATGATACCCTCTTATCTGAATAAATTAGTAGGTAGTAATAATAATAATGAATGTGAGTTCAGTAGAGAACAAGAAGAGGGGAAAGTGGAAAGAAGGAACGATACAGATATACGTACAGAGCCTAACTATCAACTGTTCATTGAAAATGTACTGAAACTCGTAATTCTAAAAGAACTTGAAGGTGGCTACAGAAATTAATGAATTCGGAACGACATAAATAAATGAAGTAGAAGAAAATCAAATAATATGTCTAACAACACATTTCTAGGTGTATAGAAAGAATATTTTATTGATTTTTTAGCATGTACACCATAAAAGTACTTCTTCAATTGACGATATAGCACAATTAAATTTGAAGAGATTTACTTCATTCCATTTGAATTTCCCGCGCTTTAATGTACGTAGGAATAATCTGTGCCTCAAATTTTATCTGTGACTGCTTTTATTTATTTATTTTTTCCTGCTGTGATTCCAAATAAGTGTAACATATGGATAAAGGAAAAAGTGAATTTTAAATGTTAGAAATAAACTTTGATTTTCAGAGGAATTGGAGTTCAAGCTTTAATATTGTTAATTTGTTAAGTAAGGATTTATAACAGTTAAAAAGAATACTTATGATCAATAAATAAATAAATAATAATCAATATAATATAATCAATAAATAATCAATATTTATTGTTAAATTATCAATCAATACTCCTTCAGAGTAATGCGGGATAGTTTTATTACGTAACTCCAAATTTAACATATAACTTGAGTACAAAGATTACAGTTGACGAATGAGATATAAGATATATTTGGTAAAAAGAATTAACATGCGCGGAAGCTAAAAAAGTGATGAGGGTAGAACGATCACTACTTTAGTTCTGATACCAACCCGGAATAAATTTTATTACCGACATTTATGCTAATTTCAACTTTCTTTTTATTACACTCCTTTCAATCAGATGTTTAAAATGCAGATATTAACATTTATGTCCTTCGAAGATCCCATTAAAAACTCGAAATAAAATTACGAGTATATCTTGAAAGCGGACTCTTTGAAAGCCGTCATTTTTAATTGAATTTGTGATAAACATAAACGGAAAGCACTTACGTTTTACTTAAGATTTCAATATAGCTCTTGCGAATTCTGAGGAAAATGAAAGATCAATAAAAAATCCTATAGTGATCAAAAACCCATTCCTTGAAAAGTTTATAGATAGGAGTATAGTATAGGAATTTGATCTATCTAGTTTGATTTTACTATCATCAACCTTATTTTATTTGCCGGTTCCTACGAGTACATTCATTGGATCAATGTGATCAAATTTTCAGGCTATATTTTGAGTTAATTTTTACTGATGTGTTCTCTCAGTTTCATACATGATACGTGAGTGTGCAATGTAACTTCTGTGTATTAATCTCTTGTTGGTACAAGTATTCTTATATTTCTATCGATATCTAGTAGTATCATTACTGCTTCTACATTAGTGGTACTACTGTCTTCTTCATTATTTAATTATAAAATTATGTTTACAAATCTGTGACTTGAGACAGAGTGGCATTCGATCACATATGTACTTTTCTAAGCTTATTTAGGACGTTACTGACACTCTGTGCTTTGGAAAGAATTTAAAATCGTGAGTAGAGCTTTGATAGTCATTATAGGTCGTCAGACGCCAGATATTCTGACCTTGAGTTCATCAAAGAAATATCGTGTTATAGTAACTGGGTTGTGGAGATCTGATAAAACATGAGTATTCAACCTCAATCGGTTTGACTGGAAGCTAAGCTAAAGGTAGTTGGGAAAAACCTTAAGGAGATGACGTTATCTCTGATATGTCACAATGTCTAAGCCCTGAACTGACAATCCGGCTACCATCTGGTTGATTAACACGTTTGCAACGACATACATTATTTGTCTTATAGTTTAAATAAGTAGGAATCCAAATTTCCTTCCTCCATATTTTAAACTCAGTCGTTCACACGATCTTTAAAAAGACATAAACCTCCTCAAAAAAATAAATACTCATCTAAACTGACGTTAAAACGCCATCAACGCACGTCATTAATTAAAATGAAGATACCGTTTAAAAAATAATATCATTTCATCATAATTTTGATATGTTTAATTTATTAGTCGGTTTTGAACGTGACTGTGAATTAGTTTCTGTAGAAATAAACAGAGATAACATGAAAGCAAGGCCGACTGACCACTGCCAATTTGTACGTTTTGTAACTGCTTTAGGAATTCGTATAAATTACCGGAAACATTTTCTAGTGTTAGTTCTAATACCAAAGTATCAAGCTTGATATCCAGATGACATTCATCGTAACAGGGTCAAACATTTTAATCGATTACCTTGTTAAAACATATTTTCGTACAGGTAATGACTTGTTAGACACATATATAGATAATAGAATAATAAGAAGTTCTAATCCTTGAATCCAATTAAAAATTGTTAAATTAAAAAATTACACTAATATTATAAAACTGATAAAGGCGAAAGGTTGTATGTATGTAGATGTTTAAGTTAGTTACTGCTTTGCGTCCAAACGTCTATACAAATGTGGACGGAATTTGGCACACCTGTAGACCATGTCCTGAAATAGCACGTAGGATACTTTTTTATCCCGGGAGTATGTTCTTTTTGGATAATTTTCTACTTTCACGTGGGTAAAACCGCTGGTTCTACCAGCTTTTGCATATGCTAGCTATACTAGCATATCTAGCATAACTTGATAGCTGTGCTAGGCTACCCTAATGAATATAATTTTAAATATTAGTATGTTATAATAATCTTAGAATATTATACAATAATTAGCTGTTTACTAACTAATATACATAAACATGTTGCACCGACCCCAAGTAATATGGGAGAAGGGCAGGAAGAAGAAGAAAAAAATGCAATATAAATCATATTATTTTAAACTATACTAATTTCTAGTGCTGAAATGCATGTAAGATCCGAATGCGATCGTGCTATTCAGTAGTCAGTGATGTATGAATATAATGCTTCGCGCATTCTAATGTGAGAATTTAGGTAATTTCGCAATTTGTGTGCAAATAGAAGAATTTGTTTCACAACCTATTTATTTAGCTACGTATTATTTTAAACATAAATATTAGCCTGATTCTGTATGCTATGACATTTTGAGGACTCGAGTTGCGAGAGCAAGGTGGTCGAATGTAAAATATGTTAGAGTAAAATATTTTTTTGTATATCAACGAGTAAATCCAATAATATCATACTATGTCACTTGTCTAGATAATATTCTAGCTCATTCTTACTATCATTGTTATTAGTATTTTGACAGATTTGTGTTGATATTTTGAGGACTCGAATTGTGAAAGCAAGGTGGTCGAATATAAAGTTATTTATCATTTTTTTATTATATGTCAATGAGTAAATCCAATAATTTCATATTATGTCGCTTGTCTAGATAATATTATTTTCATTCCTACCAACTTTTTTTTATTATAGATTTGTGTTCTGGAATTAACATTAACCTGTTTATTGACCGGCAACGAGATTTGTTAAAATATTTATAGGCAATCTTTGTAAAGAAAAAAATCATATGATTAATCTATATGTATTTAAGATTTGACTATTTTCAAGGCAGACAAAAAACAAGGAAACTTAGAAGCAAAAATGTTTAAAAAGTTCAACGTCTGTTTACGAAAATAATTCCTGTTAAGTTGAGACACAGGCCAGTAACATAATCTTGAAATCAATCTTCTAACAACCTGTTATTTATTAATTAATTTGCACGATATCAATCGGACTCTGAAATTAATTAATTTCAATAATAATGTCTGTCAGACAGTTCAAGGTGAATCAGTAGTTAGATTTTAATTTGGGTCGAATCACAATAAAACGTAAAAGCCTTTTGCATTAGTTAGAGACAAAAAGCCACCTTTCTTCTGATAAAATTTGGAAATGGCTTCCATATTTTCACAGATTTTATTTAAATGGAAGGCTAATAATAATATACGGTATAAATCTATTTATTGTAAAAGGTCATCTTCACTGCGTTGACCGTTGATACTGGTTATAAAAATAGTTGGGTGTTTTCAACTCATATCAAGGTCTGTTATCGAGTTAGTGATGCGTTAAAATTTAATTCAAGCTTTATATCTAATAAACAGATTTACGGTAACTTGAAATTCGTCAAAAACTTGCTTTCAATCTTATTCCAATCTTACAATATCGGTGCATACAATTTTTCTTTTATAGCTACAATTCTATCAGACATGATTTTAGTATTCATTGTGACATTAAAACTACCAATATTATATGCAGTAGGTATTTTAAAAATAATTACACTTTTCTCCTTCAAAACTTATCTCATTCAATTGTAATGCATTCTAAAAATAAACACAGAGTCAGATATAATTATTACCCGATTTAAAATTATAAATAGGGAAATATCGCGAGGAAACCAACAAGTTAATAATAAATACTAAGTATGTGTAATACTCTGAGGACGTTGATAACGTCTCGTATTACGACCGACACAAATAACTTAAACATATTCAGTAGAATGAGTAGCAAACACATTATGAATGATTGAACAACTCACGTTTATATTAAAGTGATTAAATATTTGAACTAATACAATGTTAATTTTAATTTAAATGATGAACTTAATTCATTTCTGTCCCCTCAGAAGAAGGTTAAAATGTCTCAATGCTAAACAGTAGGAATCTTCCAACCGTCACCGAACGAAGGTTGAAAAACTTGCACTATTACCGTTTGCATCTAAACACAATTAATTCAAGAGGATATCAGAATGTAATTTCAATGACATTAATGAGGTGTAGCCTATTTAAATTATGTTAATTCTAAATGATTTAAAAATGTAAAATCCACAAATGTCTTCTGCCAGCTGCTTCACCTGCGTGAAAATAAAAAATTGTAACAAGAAAATATTCTATCAGTATAAATAATATATTTGGTTTGCTCTTCCAAGAGATGGTCTACGCGAGCATCAAAATTAAACCATTTTTTTTGCCATTTGAGCGTGAAGAAGTAATTAATATACACACACAAACACAAGCTTTCGCCTTTTAAAATACCAGTATGATAATAAATGTTACTGACATCATTGAAAAAGGTCAGAAAACATTATGACAACAGGTGATGGGGCGATGCTACCAATATCAATAAGTCTCGTTACAAACAGGTCTCAGCATTGGAATTATTATAATCCAAGTACAAAGTAACACATTCAATGAAATGAATACTACATGTGGGTCAGTACACTGTCTCATACAGCTATATCTGACCGCAAAACAAACTCAAAATCATCAGTTGCTGGATATATAATTATAGTTCAGCTGCACTCAACAAAAACTGGCGTTGCTATTTTGAAATAAACGAACCAGACAGTCGTGAAATGTCGTTTCTATGACTAACTAACTTGTTCTACTAGTTTATTGGCCAGTTTTGTGCTTTTTAACACTATGTAATGCAATTCCATTGATATGGCTCGCGACGACGACATTCGCTAAGAAATATGCATTATGTTTGTACAATTTTAAATCCTCGTAAATCCGATGTTTTATAGGTGTCTCTACGATTGCAACCCTGACCGGTGTAGAAATATAGTATTTGTTAGCATGTTTCAACGTGCTGAGCATAGTATATCTGTACTTTTAATAACTCAATCAACAAGCAGAAAATCTGAAAGTTTGAGTAACTTTTCTACTTGAGAAATCGTCAAATATCTTCTTCCATATTGGAAGGACCAAGAGAGGGGAGGAAAGTGATAAAAATAGGCCTCTTAATGTGTATTTGACAAAATCAAGTCATCAATGCTACCTTGCAGTCCGATATTTTCTTTTGGGATGGGAAATTATCAAATGGCTTCTCCCAGTCTAAAGAAAAAGAGTTCTAGGACCACAATAACCGTTTTGAACAATCCCGCAACTCTACTTTTGCCCATTAAAGGGCTTAGTTAGAAATTCCTGCATTAGAGGTACTGCTTTTGCCCATCTAAGGATCTTACTAGAAATTCCTACTTTAGCGGTACATTCAATAATGTCTGAGGATTTAACGCGACAAACCAATGAGGTTTAAATTCCTGAGAAAATTACTGCAGCACGGTACAGTGGAGGCAATTGGCATTGAAGTACGCATTCGAAGTGTCTAGAATTCAATTTGCACGTTAAAAAGAGCGTAAACGACATAGACACGCTAAACCTTTACTTAGTATTCATCAATGTAATGTTTTTATAGTCTACTAAGCAATAAACTAACCTAATTTTTCTTTCGTGTAGTACCCATAAGTCGGGGTGCCGAATGAATAATGCAACTATGCAAACCATGTAATGTATTACTTCGTCAAAACACGTGACTCGGGTAAATATCAGCCTTTCGAGGTACTGCCGTGGATGGCATAGCAAACGAGACTGGCAAAATATTTCTGAATGTGTTTGACGAAGCTACTACAGGTACGGAAAATAATTGAAAAACTGATTTTAACAATAATGCAGCGGCCTTAAATTCATTGTCAATGCAGGTGTAAATCTAGAACAAATCTACATTTAGCCACTGACTTTTGATTACTTGAAAGTCTTCTTTATTCCACTTTGTTTTTCGAAAAGACTTTGACCGGTTTTGAACAAATCTTGCACAGGCATGGTACCTACTTCCAAATAATTCCTCGCATCAATTTGTACTATTTATTGTAAAAACAAAACTCAAAATTTTGATTTTATGGATGTTTTAGTATTTTTATAAATAATGTTGTTTTTATCGCTGTCAGCACATCCTCTACAACAGTGCATAGAAATCTATTGCTGCTCATGTTTCAAGAGGTCAGAAAATGATTGGTACATACAAAAAATGCTGTTATGGCGCACCTGGTTTCCGATTGAATTATAATAATCAATAAGGATGATGATGAGTAAACGAACATCACGATCGAATCGATGCCCATGTAATGTTGATAGTTTATAATTACTGTGGTTAGTTCAATGAAATTGAAGATTTGTATCGTGTAATTGTCGGTATCCTTTAATAAAATAAATCAGTGAAATGTGCCGTAAGTTGTCATTTTTCATCAATAGAAAAAACTTTACAGAAAATACTTTCTTATGCAACTTCTCCTACAAATTTTGATGGACTAGTAATGTAAGTAGCCCTAAGAATGTAATGCGCTGTGTGTCCATTCTGGGCAACACTTGGTCCAACTCCAATATATGAATATTTGAATGGTCAATGTCCTTTGTCAACTTCATTGTATTGAGTCTCGATAATACCCTGAACGTTAGCGATTTCTAAAAATATGCGAATAATAGTTGCTAGACGTTTCACTGAGTTATTTTAATCGAGTGAGACAAATTGATTTGGTTAGTATTTATAGTTGATACATGTGAATTTATGCAGTGGGCATGGCGTTTTTTTTAAATCAAGCATTATTGCAGTTAGTGAATTTGTAAAAACCCGAACTATGGATAGACTTGGTCATCCACATACACTATAAGTAACTGAGTACTGAGAACCTACGGCGAATGTCCATCCTTTTGTTGTGGAAACCTCTACGGTCCGGACTAAGCGCTTCGCTTCGTCGTTTATACGTACATCGAAGGACTGGAATAGTTTGCCTGCTGCGGTCTTCCCGTCCAATTATAATTTGGGTGTCTTCAAGGCTAGAGTGAATAGGCTCTTAATAAACTAGTGCGCCTCACCATCTAAGATTGCATCACTGCTTACCATCAGGTGGGATCGCAGTCAAGCACTAGCTTATACAATTAAAAAAAAAAACAAAAAACCTATAATAGACTGGACAGGTCCAATCAAATTTGTATAGTTCTTACTTCAAAAGATCTCAGACACTAATTTGCATCATTTTTATGTGATATGCATTACAAAGTTATAGGACTTCAAAAGTGATTTTGATCCCTGAGTTTATTTTAGTGTTTCTTCTCAGGGTAGTCAGCTAGGAAACATCGGCCTCATCTAGTTTAAACTAACGAAAAAAATTACGTTAAGTGTTTTTAAACATAACTTAACATATCATGAATAAAGAAAAATGAGGAGGCATGTGTTGAATTTATTTTTGAATAGAAGTTATTAAAAGAAATAAAACATAATATTATCGAAAAGGTGACCGCTACTGCACAAATAAAATTATAAATTTCCCTAATCGTCTTTTACGACACGGAAGAGATAAGTGGGCTATTTTTAACTAAAGTTCACAGAGATAACCAAAGCAATATTGATGAATCACTGACAACTAAGCTAATAATACAACGAAAAACGAATTATAATCGGAAATATAAAGAATCAAGTGCATCTACACATGCTTTGCTCAATTTACTTAAAATGTCAATGTCTATACATTTCAAATTCCTGACACTTTCCATTTTATTTGAGGTCGCAGTGCAATATGTTTTCTTCATCTATTTCTCAATTATGATAAATTATATTTATTTTTCAAACAGATTTTAAAAACATTGTTTTGAATAATAGCATCTAAATAAGTCCCTTATTTCGTGAGTCTGGTTGCAGAAACCCTGTGTTTGTTCCTAGGAATCAAATTATGAATATCACCGTACTTTTTAATCATTTTTATATATTTATGTGCAAACAAAATATTCTCTTAAATATACTGAGAAAGTACAGTCATTGTATTAATATCTGTGAATGTCCATCAAGTTATCATTCATATCATTCTTCAAAAAGTAAAAATACATACTCGTAGGTTTTTAAGAATTGTGAGTGTCTCTCTTTCCTTCATTCATTCATGATAAAAAGTTATGTATTGTTACGAACGTGAGTAATTAAATGCCGATTTACTAGCAGATAACTTTATTAACCACAAAACAATGACAAATTAGTCCAATCAACAAATAACCAATCACTATAAACACTCAGAGTTCCGTTTAGTATCGCTTAGGTCGCTAGGTATCACTTCAAGCACTTAGGTAGTTCGCTCTGTATCGCTGACGAAATCAAACTGAACTGCTTCTAGCCGGAGACCCGTATTTATATGCGAAGTCATCGAAATTTCTCGATACCGACGTTTCAAGGACATTCTAGCACAAAATAGTCGCATCGGGAGGCCATAAATCATTATTATTACTCTCGTAAGTAGGTACTTATCTACCACCTTACATGCGAATTTCGACTCTATTGCTAATACCGGAAGGTACAAATTCCCTTATCCACCCACATAACTACCTACTGAAACTTAGCTAATAATAATAGTGTGTGTCGGACTTTTCTGGAATTTGCCAGGCCTGAGTATGTACTCCTATTCTCGAAGCTTCGCACAGCAATGCGTTTTAATTATTTGATGCTACCCTTGGTTCCGTCGAAGATATAGCGTACTCAAGTTTCACGGCGTAACAGTGCCCCCCTCTTAGTCATGCTCGTCCCGAGCATTATTAGATCCGTGATATGGCGCCAATCTATCCACGTGGACTACCTTAGGTTTCCCTCGTAACCCTTTCTTGATGCGGTAGGTAACGTCGTTGATCCTTTTTATCACGGTGTAGGGTCCCTCCCATCGAGCTTGAAGTTTCGGCGACTTCCCTTTTCGTCGAAGTGGGTTGTGGAGCCAAACCAGTGCACCTTCCTCAAATCCCTTGGCGTTGGCATTGCGGTCGTATCTAGTTTTCATTTTAACGCTGGTGTGCAGGCTATTCTCACGCACTCGTTTATGCACTTCATCCAATTGATCTTGGAGGTCACTTACGAAGTCCGTAACTGGCTTAGTCTTGTCAGGTGGCACGCCGGTTATGGTATCGACTGGAAGTCTCATCTCCCTGCCGAAATTCACTCTTGCTGGGGTATGGCCCGTGCTATCATGCACTGCTGATCGATAAGACATCAGAAATAGTGGAATATACCGGTCCCAATCTTTCTGATGGTCATCGACAACCTTAGCCAGGTGATTCTCCAGGGTCTGGTTAAACCTCTCCACCATTCCGTCCGACTGTGGGTGCGCAGGTGTTGTCCGTGTCTTGTAAATCCCCAGAAGAGTGCACATTTCCTGGAACAGCGCAGATTCAAAGTTGCGGCCTTGATCGGAATGGATCTCCAAAGGTGCGCCATACCGACATACTACTTCTTCGACCACCTTTTTCGCCACTGTCGTCGCTTCCTGGTTGGGTATGGCGAAAACTTCAGGCCACTTTGTGAAATAGTCCTGTATCACCACTATGTATTTGTTTCCGTCATCTGTCACTGGGAAAGGCCCAGCAACGTCGATGGCAATGCGTTCCCATGGGGCTCCTACATTGTACAACTGAAGCTTGCCCCTGCTCCTAGTCTGTGGTCCTTTCACGGATGCGCACGCTGTACATTTCCGACACCATTGCTCTATGTCTTCTCTACAATTGAGCCAGTAATACCGCTGTCTCACTTTCAGTAGAGTTTTCTTGATTCCCAGGTGTCCACCAGAAGCGCCATCGTGTATCTCCTGAAGCAGGGGGACCACTTCACGTCGTGGTACTATCACTTGTGTGGTCACCTCCTTGCCATCGTTCGATTCCCATTTCCTACAAAGCACGTCATTTTCTAAGACTAAACTGTCCCACTGTGCCCAGTAGCTCTTTGTGACAGGACTATGTGATGATACTTCATTCCACTGAGGCCTAGTTCCACTACGCTTCCAGTCCAGTATAGGTCGAATATCGTCATCTTCTTCCTGGGACTTCTTAAAGTTGCCTTCAGCCCTAATTAAGTTCACGTGTTCCCGGGCTTCATTTTGCTGGCAATGTCTACAGTCCTCATTACATGGACGTCGCGACAGGGCGTCAGCATTGTTATGCCCTTTTCCACTACGATGTTCCGTCACAAAGTTGAACTCCTGCAGCTGCTCTAGCCATCTTGCAACTTGACCCTCAGGGTTTTTGAATTGTAGAAGCCATTTCAATGCAGCGTGGTCCGTCCTCAACGTAAACTGTCTCCCTATGAGGTACTTGTGGAAATGTTGCAAAGTTCTTACAACAGCCAGTAGTTCTCGTCGAGTCACGCAGTAGTTCCTTTCTGGTTTTGAAAGTGCCTTACTGAAGTAAGCGATCACGACTTGCCTATCTTCTTGCACCTGCGACAGCACTCCACCAATTCCTGTGTTGCTGGCGTCGGTATCGACGACAAATCTTCCATCTCTGCTCGGATACCCCAGTATAGGCGCTTCACATAGCCGTTGCTTTAGTTCGTTGAATGCTGACTCACAGTTCTTGTCCCAGATAAAATCTCGCTTATCCTCAGTCAGCTGATGTAAAGGTTTTGCAATGTCCGAAAAACCCATAACAAACCGTCTGTAGTATGTGCACAACCCTAGAAATGCACGTACTTCTGTTTTGTTCTTTGGAACCGGCCACTGTTGGACAGCCTTTATCTTCTCAGGATCGGTTCTCACTCCATCGGCGCAGATGACATGTCCTAGGTAGCTGACCTCCTTCTTGAACAGGGCACACTTCTTTGGGCTTAGTTTTAGGTTAGCCCCCCGTATCCTGGTGAATACTTTCTCCATATTTCTCAGGTGTTCCTTAAAAGTGCGGCCCATTATTATGACGTCATCCAAATATACCAGACAGACGTCACCAAGAAGGCCCACCATGACTCTATCCATGAGGCGTTCAAACGTCGCTGGAGCGTTGCACAATCCAAAAGGCATGACGTTAAATTGCCACAGGCCGTTGCCAATTCCTGTACTGAACGCTGTCTTTTCCTTATCTTTCTCGCTAATTTCCACTTGCCAGTAGCCACTTTTCAAGTCAATGGTTGAAAACCACTTCATACCACTGAGCATATCCAGTGTGTCGTCTATCCTAGGCAAGGGATAACTGTCCTTCTTCGTTACATCATTCAGCCTTCTGTAGTCTACACAGAATCTGGTACTGCCGTCCTTCTTCTTCACCAGAACGACAGGAGAAGACCATGGGCTCGTAGAAGGTTCAATTATTCCGCTATCAGCCATATCCTTTACCATTTCTGCTACCTCAGTTTCTTTAGCCCAGGGTATGCGGCGCGGTCTCTGTTTAATTGGTCTAGCATCACCTGTATCTATCTCATGCTTGACGAGACCTGTTCTTCCGCAATCTTTTCCCGTTGCAAAGATATCCCGGAACCGTAGCAGAAATTCCTTGGCTTGCTGTAGTTCCGAAACTGATAAATTACTCTTAGAATCTTCCAGAAGTTGCTGGATGTGATCAGGTTCACCTTTTATTGCGTCTTGTTTTACTGAAGATGTGTTGATTTGGCGGAGATACTTCACTTCTTCACATCTTCCAACAACACTGTTTTTCTTCAACTGAATCTCCTTTTTCCCAAGATTTACAATCCTGACCTTGGATCTTCCTTTCGTCATAACTAATGTCCTCGCGGTGATAAGTTCCGGGTGCCGGCCAATGTCTTCAACTATAACACATCTGCGTTGCCTGATTTTCTTAGGAAATTTAACTTCGACTAAGGTTTCCGTTCTTGGAGCCAATGTGGTATCCTTTAAGCAATAGAGGTTGCATGTGTTAATTCCTTGCAGGAAGACTTCTTGGTCTGGGAATTTCAATACTCCTTTATCGATATCTAAAACACATCGGTAATTCCGCAGGAAGTCGAGACCCAGTATGCAATCGTCGGTAATATTCGCAATTAACGCGGAATGGGTGTACACTTGATCACCGATTTTAAGCTCGATTTCTGTATCACCGAGGACGGAGACTGGCTGACCGGTGGCTGTCTGAAGTCGGTAGGCTGGGGTTTCTGTTTGCCACAAGATGGTGCGTTTCAGCAACTCAGGTCTTATAATAGTCCGTGACGCCCCGGTGTCAACGGTGAAATTGCAAGCACGTTGATTCAGCGTTCCCTCGATGATCAAACTATTTCCGTTGTGGACTTGATTGATGGTGATGGTTGGGGCCTTCAGTTGACCAGCCAGCACCCGCCCCGCGGCCCTGGCGACATTTAGTTTAACGACTCCTCGTTAACTTGAGTTCCGGAGTCCACACTTCCCCTCTTCCTCTTGGGGCAATCGGTACGAATGTGCCCTTTTTCTCCACATCCATAACACGTCGGAATATAGCGGGACTTTGCCGACGAAGCCACTTCTCGGTGACGTGGTTGCACTGAAGGTGAGACCACCACTTCACGAACTCTGTGCGTACGTGAGTCTTGTCGTACGGCTTCCACTTCCAAAGCGTGGGCCATCGCACTCTTCAGAGTTTGGTGGTGTCCGAGTCGCACCGTAGCCCTGACTTCAGTATCCCGTAGACCGTCGATGAATGCTTGCACCAGATTCACTTCCACCGTCTCCGGTGTCATCGACATGTATGCCCGCCGGACCAGCCGTTCAACCTCTACTCCCCACTGCTGAAGGCTCTCGTTCGACCTCTGCGTTCTCTCGCGAAGTTGCGCGCGGAAAACATGTTCGAGGTGCTTGTCACCATAGCGAGTGTCTAGTCCCTCCATTAGACGCTCCAACGTCCTGCCGTCTGGAGGAAGGTTCTCTAGGACCAGCAGAGCGTCCCCTCGTAGGGCCAAAGTTAACGCCGCGAAAGACTGGTCATCATCCCAGCGGTTCGTCTTGACCAGTGTTTGGAATTGGTACTTAAAAGCCGTCCAGGACGACGTGCCATCAAAACGCGGCATATCAAATTTTGCGGCTGATGCACAGTGGGTGTGCGATGGCGCGCTAACAGCAACGGGTTCGCGTGCTTCGAGCTTGATAATTTTTTTGTTGATGTCCAGCAGGCGATCTTCAATTCTGGTTTCGAGGCTATCAGCTCGGGCGGAAACCTCCTTGACCTCTAAGGTGAGATTTTTCACTTTCTCGCCCAACGTGACGAGGCCGTAATCGATTTTTTCGAGGATCAGGTTCTGCTTAGCCTCTTGATCCCGGCGGGCTTCCTCCTGGTTAGCCGCGATTAGGTCCTGGAGCTTACGTTGGTTAACCTCTTGTTCGCGGCGGGCAGCTTCCTGTTCGCGGCGGGCTTCTTCCTGTTCGCGGCGGGCAGCTTCCTGTTCGCGGCGGGCTTCTTCCTGGTTAGCCGCGATTAGATCCTGGAGCTTACGCTGGTTAGCCTCCTGTTCGCGGCGGGCAGCTTCCTGTTCGCGGCGGGCTTGTTCCATACTAGCTTGCATGGCGGCCAACACTGCGGCGAGGTTCATTTCCGAGGATGGCCCTGTTGGCGCCTCAGCAGCTGCCGTTGCTCCCATACCAGCCCGATCTTCCGCTTCCAGACGTTGACGTGCAGCATCCATCTCCACTTGCCTCCTTGTTCGTGGTCCCTGTTCGTCGTCCCTCTGTAGTAATGGCATCTCACTTCTGACACCAGTTGTTACGAACGTGAGTAATTAAATGCCGATTTACTAGCAGATAACTTTATTAACCACAAAACAATGACAAATTAGTCCAATCAACAAATAACCAATCACTATAAACACTCAGAGTTCCGTTTAGTATCGCTTAGGTCGCTAGGTATCACTTCAAGCACTTAGGTAGTTCGCTCTGTATCGCTGACGAAATCAAACTGAACTGCTTCTAGCCGGAGACCCGTATTTATATGCGAAGTCATCGAAATTTCTCGATACCGACGTTTCAAGGACATTCTAGCACAAAATAGTCGCATCGGGAGGCCATAAATCATTATTATTACTCTCGTAAGTAGGTACTTATCTACCACCTTACATGCGAATTTCGACTCTATTGCTAATACCGGAAGGTACAAATTCCCTTATCCACCCACATAACTACCTACTGAAACTTAGCTAATAATAATAGTGTGTGTCGGACTTTTCTGGAATTTGCCAGGCCTGAGTATGTACTCCTATTCTCGAAGCTTCGCACAGCAATGCGTTTTAATTATTTGATGCTACCCTTGGTTCCGTCGAAGATATAGCGTACTCAAGTTTCACGGCGTAACAGTATCCATTGTTTTCATACGTAGAAAATATAGCAAAGACTGTAGACAAACGATCGCATCTGGAATATAATGTCAAGATAATGTTAAACTTATCGAGTAAAGAGGAAACTCAAATTATTCTAAACTTCTTTGAATCGATCGAAAAAATATCATCATCATCTTTAAACTCATTCTTATGGTACAGGAAAATTTCAAACATTGAATGATCAGATTTCTCGTTTATCGTGATGGATAGATGTTTATTTTTGGTTTTTCCCATTATCAATACATGTTTAGTAGTATTTACAATATCGGTAGCAAAAATCTAAACATATTGATAGTGAAACGGAACAGTGTCAACTCGTATATTGTTGTTGAAGATATATCACAGAAATATTTTAGTCCTTCCGCGTTCTCAGCTCAGCGTTGCGATGTGTCTTCATTACTTTAGAAAATAGTTCAGAGCTAGGATAATAAATTGTCAGTTCTATATTAATTTCGGGCGTAAAATGTTGGGTATTTTAGACTCACGACTCTTGAATGCATTATTGTAAGGTTTGAAATTTTTTAGTATCAAATTCAGTAACTATATTAATTTAGAAGGATTTTTGGTTATCGAATCTATTTTAAAAAAGTTTTGACCGTAACCACCTCACGTACCAAAACAGTTTCTCAATTTGTAGTGATCACGAATACAGTGTCTACACGTACGTGTTGATGTGACCTTTTGTAGTCCTATTTCGTCTAGCATTACACAATCTCAAAATTTCGTGCACGTCCCTACCAAAT
The DNA here is from genome assembly GCA_030763345.1 of Mythimna separata. Taxonomy (NCBI): domain Eukaryota; kingdom Metazoa; phylum Arthropoda; class Insecta; order Lepidoptera; family Noctuidae; genus Mythimna; species Mythimna separata. The sequence continues at coordinate 11,647,991 of CM061187.1, read as the reverse complement.
TTCGCATGGCAACTAGCCACGGTCCAATTCGAAGAGGGTTAATTGTCATTCTATCGCAGAATTCGAAATTATTTACTATGTAGCTACTGTCGCTGGAAATACCGTCACTGTGAATATAATGGCGCTTTTCTCAGGACTAATAGTATGCTTAGCTGCTTATCTTAGTGTACTTTGGTTCTCCGTGGCGCCTTCATGAGCTGTTGTTTTAATGGTACCTGTGTTACTTTGGAAACTTTGAAGGTATTGCACATACATTACTGGATATCTATTGGATCCATGGTGACATATTCCAGTAGGATTTGCTTAATAAAAGTAAACAAGTTTATAATTTTGACTGGAATATCCCGTTTTAGTCGAACTGACAAAGTACAATATGGAAAATATCACACAACGAAGCAAAACATTTGAAGAAAAATAATAATATAACGAACGATTGAATAACGCGGTCAACCAAACAATTGAGTTTCATTGCAGTGGAGAGTTTAACGAAAAATAAAACAGTTGACGACTGCAAAACAATTAAAATGTTACGAAACATTTTATCTTTTGCTGTTCTTGGCTCGAACCCAGCTTAAGTATTAGCGAAATAAAACTCTTAATGAAGTAAACACAAAGAAAGTTATGTGCCTAAATTTGAAATAGAAAAATACTATCTAACCAAAATGTTGTTTAATATTCGATAAACACTAACATCCTGAGAAACCAGACATATCGCAATCTAAATTTTATGTAGCTTCGATTAATCGTTTCACTGGTTTTAATATTCCTCTTCGATATTTTACGATCTCTATACACTGGTACATAGGTACAAATCAATTGCTGTTAACCTCACTAAAACTCAAAAACGGAATGACCGATTTGAATAATTTGGTTTCGGTTTTATTTGCTCTAATACAAGGGTGACTTAAAGAAAAAAAATGGTATACCAATGTAACCAGTTTTACAGAGGCAGGCCCGCAGGCAGAAGCACATAATAAACGTGTGAAACTGGGAACCTTATAAATGCTTTGCACAATTTTTGTTCGTAGAAATGAATCTTGGAGCCTGCTTTGTGACCTCAGGAAATTGTTCTCTTATGAGTAACTCTCTATAACACTCATACAGCATTATGCAGAAAGCCAGTAATTCATAAAGAATGTGATTTTGCCACCACTACCAGGGTTCATACGGTTGCAGTTTATTTGTAGAGGTGCAATATCTACCTAAAAACATACTACAGAATTCATATCATCATTACAATGAAACTGATCTAAATGGGACCGAGCTCTCAAAATTACTTTACACTTGACACAATCTTTACAGCTAAGGCAACTTTTATTTTATGTATCTCTCACATCTACAGTTGTTTCAGCCAGACTTTCTTTATCTAATCCAAAAACGTAAGTACCTACGCACAGTTGTCAATAATGTTTAGCCTCGTGTGGTATCAATATCATTTGCATCAGTATCTATCGATGAATTTCATATTTTATCTTGCATCGCCATGCCCCAATACACGTGCATCAGTGGCACAAAGCCAATTAACATTTAGTTTATCTACCTGTTACTCTTGGCTGAGTATCAGAAACGCTTCCTATCACCCTATTAATTTCTAAGATTTAACGCCAGCTTAGACTTTCAAGGACGTGATTAATATTGACGTTATTTTGTTTCGGTGTGCGCTATAATTGAAGTGGCATTAGCTGTATGCCAATCAGTGGGTCGTACGTTGATGGATTTTTAGTTGTCGTTTCAAAATCTGTAGTTTTGTTCATGGTAGATTTTGTTTGTTCTTTTGTATTGCTCACTTTGCTAATATCAGCTTTCTGTTCATCAATGGGGGTATTATCTTCATTAAAGATATCATCATTCGCATTTGTATATTTACTTTTATCGAATATATTTAGTGGGATTGAATCGTTGGTTTCTTTTTTCATATGTTTGTTTAATTTTTCATTACCATTTTATTTGGTGTGAAGTTAAAAACTACCATTCAAAAGTTTATTTGCCATTTTTAAGAATAAATTGTTTCTTTCACTCACGTCACGGTCATTCACCTCAGTTTTATAATGAAATTGCATCTTCATTTATTTAACTTTTAGAGTGGTGCTAAACTTTTTATGATTTAACGGAATAAAGGGAAACTTTTTCGGCGTTTCTTGAAACAGATGCAATAAAACCTTGGAAAGATTTATTTTGCCATATAATTTTGCTTGCATGTTGGCAAAAATTGTAATTAACAGCATGGAAATAACGTTTCAATCCAGCGTTATGACATGGAATACCAAACCGTTCGATGTTATCAGTAACTCAATAATCGTTACTTTATGAAAACTGTTTTTGTAAGCGAGAATAAACTGTACTTGGTCGTCGGTTATTGCCAGGATGTTATTTTTGTAACGCATATTCGTAGTTTTCCATGATCCTGCGTAGTGATAACGGGTGTCATTATGTTCAGTTCAGTTTTAGTACGGTTTTCGCACTTCGTCCTATGCGGACCATTGTGCGTGCGCCATGGTGGCCAAAACCTTTAGTTGGCTTATTTCGACTAGACCACCACTCTTTAAAAACTGAATAAGACTCTCAGGTTTTTCACGGTGGGAGTTAGGGGATCTTAAGCTTCGTATGCGTATAGTAACTAGTGACACCTGTGCAGACAAGGAGCACATGCGCAATTCTTTCCTCACTAAGTATCCTATGATATCCAGTGATACGGTCTTCCAGCTTTTAATCTGTTTGTAATAGAGCAAAATGTGTATATAGAGTTTACTGTTTTTCGCCGAATCCTCATACTTTTTAAAACCCATAAAATTTACCACTATCTTCACTCGTAAATTACGATCCATCTCATTTCTGCTTGATTTACGATGAGTGTCTAATGTGCACCATTTTATTAAAAGATTTAATGTAACTACATACTCAAATAGTAGTAAACGTGCTACATTTTCAGGATTTATATTCATAATAGAATTTTATTTTTATGTGCTCTTTTACTATCATTTTTAAAAATGTGCTTCAGAATATTAGGTAGCGATAAGTTTTATCCGAGTTGATCCACATCACTTTTATCTGATACATTCTATTTAGAGACAGGGCGGTATTTTTCCTACGGCTAATCAGCACCGTCATACAGATAGTTGGCCATGCCTGTGACGGAATGAAATTATGAGTGACGTCATTTAATTGCAGTATTTCAGTATCAATAGAATCGTTTTATCCATACTGCATCAATAATAGGCAATGCAGCATCAAATTTGGCACATGTTGTCTGACAATTAAGCTTAACTGATGTTGCAGTTTATTCTTGAATGCACAACTATTTTTAAGCACAACAAAATTGTTCCTCAATGCGCAACCATATTTTTGATTTGAATTTGTGAGAGCAACTATATGATTTTTCCACATTGAGGAATAATTTTAATGCGCTAAAAAATAGTTGCACATTGAGGCATACCAAGACGCGATTGTGCGATATGCTAGTATTTTTTTTTTAATTTATGTTTTTTTTTGGGAAATGGGAAAAATAGGTAATTCATCCAACTCTGGGCAAAGTGAGAAGAAGAGTCAAGTTTTTAGTGACTAAAATCCAGCTGTGTTCTTTCAGTTACCGTTTTACAGCACCGCAGTGACATTTTCGAACAATGTCGCAGGTTAAAATTTAAAATATGCTGGCATTAGTCTATAAATATGTTTTAACATGTTAACTAGTAAAATGTAATTATCTACAATACGTTAATTGCTCGCAACTAGCCCAGAATATCAATTTACACCTATCTATTTACTTCACAATTTGCAGTACTTAACTATGTAGTTTTGTTATGTTAACAATGCTAATGGTAACATGAAATATTGTTAAAATATTACTAGGTACACTCAATTTGCTGAAAAATCAAAGAAATATTGTTCTGCTTGTGGCTCCTAAAAATTTTGTAATTCATACTACGAAGTAAAAAACGATATCTGAATCATTCCAGGAAAAGTAGCTTCTTTACGAATATTACAACTAGACTTTTTGATTTATTCATAGACCTTTAGTTCTTGATATTTTACATTCAGTTCGAACAAAATCTTGAATCGAAAGAAAACATATTTATTTGGTACAATACTACGCACATTTTTTGTTATTCGTGAATAATTTTACGGTATAAACTCGCACGATACTTTGCAATATACATATCTGACAATATGATATATTTGTCAATAAATTGCATAATTGACGCGACAGGTTCATTAAAGCAAAAATTGAAGAAACATACAAAATAGATTGACATCCATTGCCTATCCTTGTGGCAATATTTGAAAGGGTGACCGTGGCCCTAAAACGCAAAGGGCAACTGAAGGACACAGGTGTGGTTTTAGTCAGTAAACGTCTCCGAAGCCCTTTAGCTCCACTCCAGAGTAGGAAAAGAAATGGAATAATTTCCTAGATAGACAGACCCCAGGTCTTTAAATAAGCCCTAAAATATATACTAAATAGCTACTGTAATAGTTCCGTATATTCAGTAAACCAACAAGAAATATCGAAAACAATGCATTTTAGTATCTATTTGTGCTGCTAAGCATTAAAATATGTTGACATTTAGCACCAGAACAGACAACAGTGAACCGCGATAGTTCTAAGCACGGACAAAGCGAGTTAATGCAGTATGCATATTCTATTATACATTAACATGTAGGTACACAGTGTTAGCAGAAGCCACAAGTTCAACATCGAAGCGATAACTATTTAAATTTTGTCCTACTTCGCAAATGTCCACACTTGATAATATTGTGTTTATTTTCTGGTATCGCTTTTCGTGTTTTTACACTGTCTTGATGTTTTCCTCAATTTGCAATGCCATCATTCTTGTCCTTGGGTTCTAGACAAATTACATCAATGTGCATTATCGAAATGTCACATGATCAATTTCAATTAGTTTGGTGCTGTCAATAGTATTCGCTGATAGAATGTTGTCCACACTTGATAATATTGTTTAATTATTTCCTAGTATTGCAATTCGACGGTTTTTACATATTTTTGTAGTTAATTCTCGAAGTTTTCGTCAATTTACTATAAGTCCTTGAACTCTTGTCAAGTAGCAATACTAATCGTATTCAAAATGGCAATGTGTACTTTCAAAATCTCATGTAATCAATGCCAAATATTTAAAACTGTCAAGGGTACCTGTTCACTGATCGAATTTTCTTTTGTTTAAGAAAGAAAGACAAATACAAAAAATTGTGTATCTAAGTCGCATAAAACAAACAATACAATATAATAAATTGTTAACTTATCGTAAATATAAACTAACTCAAACAAATAACAGAAAAAGACTAACGGAACACAAATGGAATAAAATATAGATAAAAATAGATATTATAATAGAATAGAAGTAATAACAAACTTTAAAAGAAACAGTTAATAATATTAACTGCACCAAAGGCATGCCTTTATAGTTGGTGCAGTTGTTGAGCGATTGGCTGCTGCACTGCATGCCACTAATTTGATTCCCACTTGTAACAAATATTTGTAAATCACATCATCACAGTATACATAACATTTTATAAAAATAATTATTATTTATTAACTACTAAATTCTTTAGAAAATCAAAATTTTATGTGTTTGTATTACAATTAAGTCATCTAATTACCGTCTTGATTCAAATAGGACTTAAATGAGTCTGTATTAAATTAAATGGTATTAACTTTATAGTTATTACACTAAGTAATAGTTTTAGATAGAAATCTTAAGTAATAATGCAATATTATATCCAATTTATTACAGTTATTAACATAAAACACGTCACCGGTAATAAACTTTCAGTTACTACACTCCCGTTGTAACTACTTGGTACTTGCAGATCAAAGTATTATAATTTTACTAATTAAATAAAACAATAAAGTAAATTGCGAAACTAAAAGCTTTTTGATATCTCAGCTGCCGGTTGAGGCAAATACCCTTTTAATTGAAGCTATCAACTGCAAAGCCATTGCACTATATGACGTAACAAGCATGCCGACTGGAAACCAAAACCCGAAATATGAAATTACCTTTCAGCCGAATGACTCATTCGCTGTTTCTCAAGGAGTCATTTAAGTGAATAAAATTGACCATAACAAACGTCAAGTTACCCGTACACATAAACTTTGAACGCAAGATGCTATAAATAATCACTTCAACGAGTTTCAACATAAAGGCATGTTAAGCGTATTCCGTAACTATTTCCATATCGTGTGAGCTATATTTGGAAGCGACATGGCATAAATATGACCAGTTTGGTCGAGTTAGTCCAGTTATCGCCACACATCCCAGGCGGGGTTCTATTTTTAGATCAGTTTAGTCATGCATGACCATTTACATAGAGACACTGCGTTGCGTTACGATGGCCATCAGTTAAACTCGAATAAAAGTTGTGGTGTCACCCCACTTGAACTGACGAGTGTATCATATGTTTGAAATTTAGGCTTATCGTAGGAGGAATGAGTTCCGTTGGGCGATTTGTTCCTAGAAAACGAGCGGATTGCATGTTCACTTATATTATTTTTGTTATGTTTTATAACCTCGTCACTTTATTTTCGTTCATTATGCGTCGTTTTGCTCCTGTTTGGCTTTACTGCCGAGGTCAGATTTTAAATGTGCAGTCATAACAATGCACCAACTGTCGTTGAGTGTAGTATGATTTAACATGCTTTTTAAATCTTAACTGACGATTTCACTTTGTTGCTACTTGAAGCAGAATCTGGTGATGCATTTTGATTCGATTTGTTAGTTTTTTTTTACTACTCAGCTACGGTCAATGCTTCTGCTATACAACGAAACACTTGAAATTGGAGAAAGTGGTGCCATGATCTTATCGATGTTAATGTGGGTATTTAAGTTCACTGTACTGTAAATAACTTCATACTCGTACATTACGATCATTGTAATTTAAGTATAAAAAAGCTTTGATTGTATGGTATTGATACATGCATAATTGCTTTACTCTTTTTTGGACGCTTCATAATAATAATATGATTGATTATAGTTTTGAACGGCCACCGAATATATCAGAAAGATTGTATATCCTCCTGATATTTTCTTATGCAAAGCTTGTATTCTACATGTGTAGCTTTACTTCGAGTAATGACTCGAAGTAAAGGACATGTCCTTTAAGGTATCGAATAGACACGAAAATCTCATTACGTCGACATTATAAAGCACTCCCAAAGTGCAGTTGTTCAAGGATCATTTCCAAACTGGGACGACGTTTGGCTGTGTATGTGTAATTGTATTTCTTTGAAAATCGTTACATCCTTTATTGGACTTTGCTCATACGCTGTCCAGTGTCCGTGTGTAATAACATATTATCATTAGTTGTAGATTTATTGTTGGTTTCTGTTTGGAGTCATTACTTTCCATATCAGTACCATATAATGTTATATGCATATACTCGTATATGAGAAACGTGTATTAAGGAAGTTATGATATTTAATGTTTAAGTTAAATCACATACTTGATACTAAATTTTTGATAGACGATTGATTCAGTGATCTCACAAGTCGCAATTCCAATACATTGTGAATCTTAAAATAAACGATACTCAAGAATATAATACAAAATCAAACAACATTACATTATTGCCAAAGTGCCAATTGATTTCACAGTGACGAGTTTCTGAGATTCTGCTACTAAGTTTAAAATTCAGCTATCTTTAAGTGCAGAATGCTCTCCATCATCACGTTTCCAAGCACAAGATGCTACATGATCTACGTGGGTAGAACCATTTACCTGTTTATTTATGGCCCGTATATTAACAAAATGATCTGAGGAATATTCGCGAAACTGTTGGGTGTGACGAGTAAATATATACATTTTCTTTTGAAATATATTCACGTTTCTATTATTGCGTGTTTTTAACGGATATCGAAGTAGGTGTTCCTAATGCTTTTTTTGAGTGATTGAGGACTGATGTGTTTTATTGAACCATTTTATTTCTATTTGTGAGACATGACATAAACTTTAGTTTATGGTTTTTATAACTTTAGTGTTAGATGTCTTTATTGCCAGGGATATTCCAGAAAATTTATTGCTGTAAATTGCCAATTCAAAAGTTAAAATATTTTTAGAAATCGAATTTACATCATCAAATACAAGCCAGCATTTTTTATTGCTACTCAAATACAATATACGACCACAAAATGTGTTAAGTATAGTATCCTTACTAAGTGGCATAACTGTAGACATTATCTAAGTATCACATGCCATTACATAAGAAACATCTGAAGACATATCATTCATCTTTATCAAAAGATAATCATTACGATTACTATCAGTAACAACAACATCTCAATTTCAAACATCTTTCTTCCTCGTATGCAACAAATATGATTTACTTATGAATTCTTGTACAAAGCCCTTGGCAATGAGAAACCGGTTGTACCGTCAAGTTCAAAATACTCACCAAAAGTGCGTTTCACGAAAGTCATCTGTCAACATGGGTTAGGGCTTGCGTCCATCGACACCGGAGTAGCATCGTATGATCTGATGACGTACGTGATGTGGATCAGGTATGACGGATATGCAAAAGAAATATGAACACTTAGCATGCATATGCAAAATTTGTTGTTTTTATGTGTAGTTTTTTCTTGGAGTAGTAGACTTTTTTGGTGGTTAATTTAGTTTTTAACCGGTTTACTTTAGAACAACATAAACCTAGTTGAATTACTTATCAAAGGGAATGAATTTTGAATATCTGTTTACGGTTTCTAGTAAATTAAGTACATATATGAGCAGTTTTACTTTTTATTTACAACTTTCACTTCATTGCTTTCTTGTCTTACTTCATACATCATGACTAAATGTAGGGTTTTACCATTACAAATATTTCAAAACACCATATTATTATTATCCAAAATGACTCCAACTCGTATTTGCACACAATTTTGAAGGACAAAGTTATTTGGCAACCCGCAGAGATTTTATAGCACAGAAATGTTCTTTTGAATTCATACTACATCAAGTTCCATTTGACTCTAACCGCGGGTTTACGAGCGAATGAGATCACGCATCGCATGATGCAGTGTGTGAGGGAGATAGCTACGCATCTGATCGTACTATACTAACTAGAATACTTAGTTGCACTATCTAATGGAGTTACGTAGCTGCTATTACCATTACCACCTGTGACATTAGCTACCATATTTCTATTGCCCTATTATAGTTTCAACAAATTTAGGGATTCATTCTTAATATTTAAAGTGATAATGTTCATAATTTAAAGAAATATTCTTATCTTGTTTCTAGTTTGAGTCATTTAACCCACTTTGGTTGTCGACAGGCAAGTAGGTAATGCTGCATTTGTTCTCTTTTATCAGTTGTTCTAAAGGGCAACTTGAACGAATAAATCAGCAGCCAGTATTAGCTTAGAGCAGATTAAGGACTAATGTGCTCACTAGTAGTAGGAAGCCACTATGAGGCTAATTAATACATAGAAGATGATATTAATTAATACATCCGCTACTGTGTAAGACTAACTTATGATTACGACGAAGTTGCGTGACGGATGTCTATTCACGTTTGTTGAATTGTAAAATAAAAGAAAGAAAGATTCTCAATAAGAGACAATTTATAACGGGATCTACGCAATTAGATGAGAAGTCTAGCACAGACGTCAACAAAATCACTTAATTCACTTTTTCATGTATATTTCTATAAATACTTAGTTTATCGTTTATTATTCTTCATCTAATCTCTAATTAAATATAATTATCTATTTATTTACAAAAACATTATTATGTAATCTATGCACGATCGCTATTCACTATCGCCACTGTATAAAGTGTATATGTAACCCTAGACAGTCTGGAACAGTCTATGTTATCTAGTGATGACTTCAAATTAATTACAAATGATTGTTATTATGTATTTTGAGGATTTTGAGATAATATAATTATATGAATCTCATTTAGAACGCATGTGGCAATTGGATTAGGTTTGTACAGTGGTTTGGCCGCAGTAACAGATTATTGTTAACTATGATTAACTAAATGCTTCCTGTATTTATCAAGTGATCTCCGATGGTGGCTGTTTGTAACTTTCAATGCAACCTTTTTATTTCTATCATTAGGTAATTTTACATCAATAATACTGCTTAAAATACAATCGCTGAGACAAAATTTCCATTTACATAATATTTTGAAGACAAGACATTCATCCAGACCAGAAATCTATCAATGCCTTACATCCCATAATCTCTAACATTTTATCAAAGCTTAATTTATTGCATATCTCGCGTGCGCTGACGGACAGCGAGGCTTAGCCGATGATCCGTTGCGTTATCACTATAAATGGTTACGTGGCTCTAAAGCCGCGGGCCTAATACGCCCAAATCACTATGTTGTTATTGGTTTAGATATTTAATTCTCAAAATAGACATTTATTTACTTGAGAACCATGTTTGCGTTAATATGTTAGAAATGTTTGTTACACTCATTGAATACATTCCGTTATAATATTGGTATTTTCTTTATGTTTATCTTATATTAGGCTAATTGGTGCATTGAATGAGTGTGAATTTTCTATAATTTAATTTATTTTACATTATCACTCATGTAGATGGTGGGTGTGCTTAGTAGTGTGTGTATGTCATTGATTAGAAGAATGGTACAAGTTTTGTAGCTTGTTCACTGCTTATCAGACTTCCCATATACCGGTTTTGCTCTTCATGTAAGACAGCCATTGTTACCATATTTTTTCTATCCACTGGCTTGGTGACTTTCTCTGTAACGTTATTTGATTGAAATATAACTGTAGCTATTGACAAACCAACACTACAAGAATCTAAACGCCCATTCAATATCTATTGTCTATCTCTTGTCAAGTAGTTTGATTTGATCTTTATATTTCTGTCAATAAACGTCTATAGCTGCCATAAGGCCTGTCAACTGATTTACTGACTCAGCGACTTGGTCGAAAAAATAGAAAACTACCGGTTATTCCGGTAGTTATTATTTCCTCAATATCAGCAGCAACCAATAGGTTACTGTCAACTTGTACCTATTATCCTGCTATGAGGCAAGGGCCCATGATTCCAAGCTATTTTGGTTCGGGTGATAGGTAAACCAATTATTTAATTTAAATATCTTTGAATATTATTAAGGATACTGGTTTTATTTATGTGTTGTTAAACAACTATTCATTTCTAAATAGATACAAGAACTACAGGAAAATCTGTTATTAAAGTCTAGCCTCGCCAACGGCTAATCATGATTCAGTGACGGAAAAAGTTTATTATAATGATTAGGTACAACCCGTCAGGTAAGTAACCTTGTCTAAGAAACAACAGCTAGATCGGATAACCAGTCATTATACAAAGACGAACCTAACTCTGGTCTTTGTCGTATATCTTCTCGTTTTAAATTCTTTATTGTACTCAAAAACATAACATAAAACATGGTGATACGGACAGTTCATGTAAAAAGGCGAGCTTAACTCAGCAATGAGTTTTCTGCCAATAAACTTTTGAGTTGTAGAGAAGAAACATATTCAAGGCTAGGATCCCGTGCACAATATAAACCTACATACTAAGACCTAGTTCATCATCTTCAACATAATTATAGAAATGAAAACGAAACATGATGTCTCATCTCAAATTATGAGAGTATTAAAAGTACCAAAACCGTTTCTGTCAAAGGCACTTTAGATTTATGACCATATAAACCTTCTCAGATTATGGAAGGAATGTGTAGTCGTAAACTAATTAGGTTACCCAATTAAACAGCCATAAAGGCTGTTATTTAATCAGCTGTGGCAGAATGAGGAAAGTAACAAAACAGTGATTTGACAGATTGAAATGAAAATTATGCTTAAATTTTATTTTGTCCTTAAAAACGATTTCATTTTTGTATTTCCTTACATAATCTAAGCCTATGATGTGATTTAATAAATAACAGTTGGTAACCTTTATGATTCCTAATGATTTGGGGATCTAAGTATGACGTGGCCAAAGTCTTGATATAGAAAGTATATTTAAATTAATTTCAATGAACAGAGCTCTGAATACCAGTTTCACTTAAATGGGATGCCGAATAAAAATATATTATATTAGTATCAGGAAAAACATTGATATAAATAAAGCTACATTCGATGAGACCGACCCTAACTTAGATGGATGAAGATGGTGGTAGATGATTGTGAACTATAAATAAGTCACTATCAAATACTACAGTTTAAAAAAAAACAGGGATTTTCACCAGGGCTGCGGGATGATTCCAAAGGGCAAATTGATGCACAATAGGTGAAGAAGGTACTTCCTCTCGCAGTATAAAGAGCGGTAGAAATTAGTTGATGAAATCCCACCTCAAAAGAAAGGCTTTGAAGAGAAAAGAAGTGATGGTAATATAGTGAGCGTTCCAGACATACTGTGCCGAAATATCTATGATGCCAAATATGCACCGGATATTTACTATAGATGACGGCAGTGAAAGTCACAAACATTTAAAAGAATTTATCATACAAAATATTTGTTGAGCATTAATCAGTCTGACGTAACAATAAATGAGCGATAAGACACATTTATGTCAGTTTAAAAATATATTTGTGTGTGACGTAGAAATATGTGAAATTATTTAATTCTTTATCGTCATTATGATCAGCTATAACATATCAATCACTGTTGGAAAGAGGCCCTGTTCATTGTTTCTTTCGTTTAGGTGACCAATTACCCTGCGAATATTGTCTCTACTAACATATAGGTTTTCTTTTCTATGTTTGTCTATCACACTCGATGGTCAGCAGTGGTCAGCCCATTGGCACTGTAAATCTGTAACTTGCTTTTTAAAAGGCTATTTAAGCTTCTCTTGGTAGGTATCCTAGATTCTAGTTAGAAAAAGAAAACAATATCATAAAATATTATAAAGATGAAAGTTTCAATGTATTATTATTTATGCTTGATACTGATTCAGTAGGTACATAAGATGCTTCTTTTTATCGCAGGAGTTTGTACCCTTAGTATAATTTTCTGCTGTCAAACGGGCGAAGCCGCTGACAGAAGCCAGTTAACCTATAAAACACTTGTAATACTTCCTACATATTTAGAAAACAAGCGCTACTTATCTTATTTTTGCAACGTAAAGATATTACATAAGATATTGTCGTACCATGGATATCTATAAGATTATTATCGTAAAAATATGATAAATGGGTGGATATTTATTATTACGTAATAAATAATCGCAGATGCCATTTTTTATAGTACGTGTCTGCATAATTTTTTAATCATTCTAAAAATAGATGTTGAGTAGATAAGTTGCCACTTTTAGGAAAAATTAGAAAAATGTTATATATGGATTCCTTTTTCCTGTTTTTGGTTTTATAATATGTAAATGTAAAATAGGCATTGAATTTAATTTTTATATTTTAATATTTAGTAGAATTTATTTAGTAACAGACTATTGACTATAATTATACTTATGGACAGCTAAACTAATAAATACTTTAATAGGTAGGTATTATTTACAAACTGAAAATAATAATATGCACTTACGGTTTTAAGTGTTTAATATTATTCTCTAAAAAAAAGCATAAATTATTTTAAAAATACGATATTCAACCAAAGGTCGTCATTTCCTCTAATATTAAATAATGATCTTCCTCTAGTCTTCTATGTAAAGAAATCCTAAGGATAGGGGTTCCTAAAATCTTAATCTAGGTATAATACGGTTAGTTCGCTGTCTGACCGGCCGATAAGGATCGAGCAAGGATCAGATCGTGAGAGATCAGGTCGACAGAGCGTGATGTCAAAAGGAGATTTTTTAATTATGTCCGTCAGGGCCGATTCCTGCTAGTACTGTGGATGGTTCGAAGGAGGCCCACTCGCAAACGACAGTCCACAGTGTAGAGCACTGTGGAGTGGACTTTAGTCACCTAACACTCCTTTTCACTCCACCATCAAAATACTCCCAATTTTTAATAGTAAAAAGGTATCTACCTAATGAGGTAGAGATATACCTACTCTATACGTAAAATAGACATCTAACATTCTGAGCAGCTAGTAACAGAAAGTCATGATATAACAAAGCAGCCAAGTTACCTAGTGAGATAAGATCAACAACCACACGATTTAAGATTAGTTGATTAATTTAAAAAATCTGGGTCGTGTCTTGAGTCTTAGTAAGAATAATTTCTGCCATTACCGTTTTTTGTTGTGACCGATCTATAATCGATACTTCGTTAAAATCAATTCGGGATCGATTGATTTTAGTTTATTCTTTATAAATAGTGTAAGCATTTGGGTGCAAAAACACCTAAAAACTTGATATAATACATTGGTTGTCATATGTTTTACGTAAATGTTTAATATTGGTTTCTATTTCATGGGGTCGTTGACCCACAGACAAATTATGTTGAAATGGAATGCGTCTATCGAAACCAGTAACATTATCATCCGAACATAGCGGAATCACGTGAGAGGCCATTTCAAATGTTCGCGATTAAATTACGACCCATCCCCATTTCATAGAAATAATGTTTTATTACTTACCTATGTTTTATTGGACGACGTCGAATTAAAACAATTTTAAATAGCTGAAAAAAATATAACGGTAACATTTGATATTTTTTATTCGAATATTATGTATTATTATAAATTATTGCACAATTTTTTTAAATTACAAGACTTGAAAATGTTTTTATTTATAACAACGCCATCTAAGATTTAAGAATACAAACTATTATTGTAGTGTCGCTACTCGATACCAGGTGGCGCTATCAGATAAATCTTGCGAGTCGTTGAAAAAATGTCCAAAGATCCGATAGAGATAAAAAACCACCGTTAATATTCTGACGATTACGCATAATACATTTTAGTATTATATTATTTATAACAAATACTCTTTTAATAACCATTATTGCTCGTTGTAAAGCTCAACAATCAAAATGTTGACCTGGAAAATTAGTTACGCTTCGGTGAATACATTGTAAAACTTTTTTTGGATAGTTAGGTACCTATTATTTATTGTTATTGCATTTGTTAAAAGACGGGCATGTTCCGTATCATGCTACAGTTTGTAATAGACAGGGTTCTTAAAAATACAAGCAACTATCGTAACGCAAAAGTCTATGGAAAGATGGCGCTATAGTGCTTAGTTTAATGAAACTTCAGCTGAGAACCGTGTTGAATACAGAAATGTGTTTACAAAATACGTAGTTCCTGTACGGCATAATTATATAATATCCGGTGATATATGACATAACATTAGTTCCGTCTTACACATTTGGTAAGTTAATATAATTTTCCATTAGTACCTATGTAGGTTCCTAAGCAGGTAGGTATTTTATACATTTCAGTAGTAAAATTTATTTTACGTCTATTTATCTATTAGAGGTATTTTTTTTTAATTTGCATACAATTTACAAACATACACAAACAAGTAAGGTTAAAGTATAAAAACTTAGTAGAAAAAATACAATCGACTTTAATACAAAAAAATAATAAAATCACAAAATAAATTTGGTTTCGGAAGTTGGTTTTTAAGGTTTTTTTTTGTGTTAAAAAAATAAACTTTTGTGCGTTTTTGTTTGTATTGAAGTCGGTTGTATTTTACACTATAAAGTTGTAGTATCCCACAGTTAAATCTCAATAGTGTGCAAGTTCTATAATAAGGTAGGGATTTACTTACCAAAGATCGTAAGGTAGGTCTAAAAGATATTCGTTAGGGCCACTTTGGTTACATAACATTACAAGAGTGCCTATAAAATTAAAAGAGTTCCCTCGATTTGTCAAAAGTCGCATCATTACATCTTAACGTCCAGGAAAAATAAAATGCCAATCGGGCAAAATCTATACATGAAAAAAGATTCCAGCGATTTGGGAACCTCCTCCTTCTTGAAGTCGGTTAAAAATGTCTCTTAATTCTACAATTTTGAATATTATGTCATAGCCTGGATAAATACGTGTACTTTATAAGATACTTTTGATTACCTAATTAATCAAAAATTCGAAAATCATTCAAAAAAATAAAATACCACCCATTATCAAACATAAATACTCCAAATGACATGATAACACAATAAACAAATCACTTGAGAAATTAAATAATCACCAGTTACGTTCCATTACTCGTATCACCGACTAGTGTTGTGTGCGTTCGCGACGCTAGGAACAGCGTCGGCAATTGCCGTTTTCCACGATCGAGTAGGCGTGGTGTCCTTTGAGTGACTCTGACTCCTCCAACGTTTGCGTCGCGTCCAGAGTAGTTACAACCAGTAAACCTGCCTGGCTGCACTTGCCTCAATATAAATTTATTATCCTCCGTGACTGCGCACGCTTCTCTCTCTCTCAAACGAAATATTGTATTCGGTTTATAAAATCTAAAATCTGTGTCCATATTGAAAAACGTTTGGGTGTTATAGTTTTTCAAACTGTGTCCATTGTTGAAAAATTGTAAAAAGTGCGTGGATTCAGTGTGGAAACGGAAGGTCTATTTTTAGACTCGGCTTATCAAGATTTATTGGTAAGATTTTGTAGTTGCTTGTGAGATTATTATCTTTATTGGTTTCATATTTTTTATCAGTGAATGTGCAATATTTTTTTTATGATTAATTTGTGACCATCTATAAAGTAAGTAGGTCTTTATCAATGAAATTGTTGTTTTTTTTTTTAAATAGCATACTTTGAACTGTTTTATCTTCAGATTGACTTGACATATTATTATAAATTCAAATACAATTTTTGTTTTAGTATAGAAAGGAAGAAACAAAGTTTTTAAGGCATGTATTTTTGGTTTCAAATTAGTTATTTATTTAGTTTTGGCATTTGTTTTTTCTGTTTGCTATTTTTATATTCATTTTTGTATGAAATCTAAGAAAACTCGTGTTGTTTTTAAAATACTTGTGTATTCTTATGAACTTATGCATCTCAAGTGGTTAGTATACAATAATAATGACGTAAGCACTTATACAACCACAGACCTTTTAACGTATATATTGTGCATTTTTGTTTTTGTGGATATCGTTTGGCAAATTTCATCTCACAAATTATTAATTTTCTCCGAGTGGTTAGAGAATATAATTTTTAAAACAAAGGCTACCGATAAAACATATTGTGTTTGTAAATTTAACGATATTACAGATAAAACCAAGCCGAAAGAAATAAATGGATACTTAATTTTAAACCAGAAATAAGATGCCGTAAATATGAAGTTTATTTAAACTTATACTTTAAAGTTAATTTGCTGTTTGAAGTATGCAGTTTCACGTCAATTTAATAAATAAAGACTAAACATTTCAATAGCGACACATATTTAAATTTTATGGCATCACTGTCATTACTTAATATTCCAGAATAAGATGCTCTTATATTTTTTGCTTTTATCTTCTACTAGCTGTCCCCTGCGGTTTCACTCGCATTTTTCGTTACTGCTCCGCTCTCGTGGATCGTAGCGTGATGGTATATGTAGCCTATAGCATTCCTCGATAAATGGGCTATCTAACACTGAAATATTTTTTCAAATCGAACCAGTAGTTCCAGAGATTACCCCCTACATACAAACCTACAAACTTACAAATTTTACCTCTTTATAATATTAGTATAGATTAGAAGATGATGAGATGGTCCGTAACCTGGACCAATGTAGGAAAGATTTCATGATTTGAGATATTGTTTAGATTGGATCTTCTATTATGCCAATAGCCATTTCGTTTTAAAGATAACCGATCCAAATAGGCACGAGTAGAATATAGTCTTAGGTGATGACTTAGTCACAAAAACGTGGACTATTAATGAAGTGATAAATATCGATTGTGTGTAATTCTATAATTAGAATTAAAATCACGCGATCACTTGAGAGACAATAATTTATAGTAACATGACAGTGTTAGCTTAGTCATTGCAATTATTATTATAATTGAACTAAGTGATTTTATATTGAAATTGAAACGTTATGAGCTTTCGCAATTACAAGATAAAATTCATTCATTCTTTTGATGTTTTCAAATACAAAATGGTTTAAATTAAAGCGCCTATAAATCATGATTATGGCTGAAATATGTTATAGTTTAGTAATTTTATGTCGTAGAAAAACAGTTTTATGAAAATAAATGTAATTATTAGTTTTATTATTGTCGTATAACATTAATGTTTTCGTTGTAGTTTATTGCTTGGCAAAATTAGAGATTTTAAAATTAACGCAATTTATTAGAGTATCTCATATATTTTTTTAATGACTGTATATAATAATGACTTAACACTCGTATTCTTAAGATATTATTTATGGAACAAATGGTTCGTCAACGGAAAAAATATCCTATCATAGAATAAAGTGCAGTAAAATTAAGCCAGGCCATCCTGATAAATGTTTGACGGGTATAAACTAACATTTAAGAGTATAAACAGATAGATATAAAGAAAGTACCTTATCTAGCTCCCAGAAAAAGTTCTAAACCGAGATCTAGTCAACAATATTTAAACAAATTCACACCCCTACTGACCCTGTCCTCCGTTAGGTCAGTTTTTGTGCCTCCTATGTAGTTTCAATTACATTGCCCTTAAAAATGCTTAGATATACAATTAATTACGAACACAGTTTGATCTCATTGCATTTAATTGTTCTAGAATCTAGCTTTGCAGCTGGCAGCTTGATAAGTCCATCTAGTTGCTGTGATAACTGATAACACGAAGTACTTCGCTTTTGAACCTCTCCGCTTGACACTAAAAGCGTGGGCATCCTAAAGTTGACCCATTTGGATGTTCTATAAATATAAACACATTTTTTAAAGAAGTATTATGAAATTTTGTGATTATTATACACGAGATTTTATAAAAAAAAACTCGTTTAATAAAAATCGCATGATTAAACATTAACTAGAGCAGGAAGAAAAACGAAATGGATCAAGTTTAGGATACGCAATTTTTGTGACGTATCATGAAATTTTATGATTACTATTTACACAATATTTTATAAAAAAATCATTTAAAAAAAATCGCATGATTAAACATTAACTAGAGCAGGAAGAAAATCGAAATAGATCAAAATTGAGACGCCCGCACTTCGGATGTTGATTGTGTTGATTGGCGTTTCAACCAAATTCTTGTTTTTATGGTTCAATTGCCATAAGATTATGAATGTGGATTTTTTCAATGATTTTACTACAAGATACGCCGTTCGCATTTTTGAGCCCTGATAGTTCAAAGTTAAGTGCAATGACCGTTATCATATAGATTAGATATCCCTTCTGTACCTAATGCTGTATAGATAACATATATTTAATTACAAATAATTAAAGTAAGTTGAGCTCCTCCGATTAGTAGTTAGAAATAATTGAAATAATTCACAAAATATTGAGAAGTTCATAAATTGTAAGATTCATTACATTCTTACGGAGTTTACTAAATAAAATATGTATTAAAAATCCGGTGACATATTTAGCTACGCTTATAATAATTAAAAAAAGAACTTGTTCAGCAAATCTATTATATTTCTTTAAGAATTAATCTAAAGTAAGTTTGCTAAAAACATTTAATTAATGATGTCATCTAATATCCTCAACAACAACGTCATTCTCTTTACCAATCACATATTCGCAATTTGGGCTTGAATCATTAACCAAAGGTTTTCTCAAACCTATCCTTGTAGCATACGTAAAACGTTGATATATTTGTTAGAATTTGTATTTCTAAATGTAATTCACACGAGCATTACGTATATAGATTTGTATTACATATACATTTTACCTTTTTAGGTAGTAGTTGGAGGAAATATTTATTTATAAGGACGTTAGTACGTCTACATGAATAAATATGAAATTATAACAATGTTAAGTCCTTATCAATCGCGTGGGCTTCAAACAACACCGATCTAATGCTCCCTTCGTGCGTTTGCGCCTTATGAATAATAAGCACCTACATATTTATAATAATATACTATTTACTGTCACAAATTAAAGCGTACAGGATGTATACAGTATATATATTAATGTATATGTACAATTTTATGTGTAGAAGTAATGTATCGGTATCACGAGGTTCCAATTACTACAGACTTGCTAAACGAACGCCCGACGACATTTAATACGTCACGTGCCTCAAGTAAAACAATTCTCGACTGTTGAACTCGATTCTTTGTTAATCGATGCATCGTGATTCTCCCGATTCCAAATTAATTCGATTATTCGCTGAATACATCTACCGACTTGGGAAAACCCTGTCGATGACATATTGAAAATTTCCAATCGTATCTTTTGGAACGCCGCAATCAGTCTGACTCTAATACAAATGCTTACGGCTTCCAAAAGATAAATATGACAAATGATTTTCGATTGATTGATAAGAGATCTTTCATTCTTTATTCTCCTTGTTTGCTATGTCACTACTGTGTATCGTGATTCTGTTTCAACTTGTCACCGGTTTTTTTCATCCGTAGCCTGCTCGATTGCGCTACTGAAAGTAACATCTTTTTCCTTGGGATATTTGATCGGATGATGAAATGGGAAATCATCAAATAATAAATTTATAGATAGTGTAAGGCTTTTACTGACTTAAATCCTCTACTATTCCTGGGTTGTGGTAACTCTTTCAAATAATCCAGCAGCCCGATTGGTTCTTACCAACATTTTCAATGTAATTTTACAAAAAATTAATAATTTATGTATGATACATGCCATTATTATTAGTAAAGACATATACAACTTAAAAACTAGTGTTAGTACTTACATACACCTCTGTTAATTAATGAATTCAAAAACTATGACAAAGTCGATAATATTAATAATAATTAGACCAAATAAAGAAATAATTAACTAACACCCACAATACACAATATTGCTACTTCTAGGTATGGTATAAGAACAACAGACGCATGCGTCCTTGTTTACTGTTTCCACATTTAACTGACTAGAAAACTACTTTTAAGGATTTTGCACTTTAGAATAGTTTTAAAAATTGATAGGCGAAATCCCGCTTAACCACAGCTAACAGACACCCACCAGACACCCAGAGACAAATGGTTTGGTTGAACGTTTTTTTATTGAAAATTATTTGCCAAATGCAAAAATAAATTCAACGTAAACGCATGACATTTTCAATATAAAACTCCTGTATCAATTTACCTAATTAAATATTTTTACAACCTGTATGATTGAGCAAGTTATTAAAACCGTGACCACGCCCTTTTGGTCACGCGCGCTATGTTGCCGACACTTTGCTGAATGAAACTGTCAATCACCAAGGAACCTTTCCATAATAATGTATCACGAACCGACGAAAACCAGACACAAACCTGTTGTTCCACCGTTAAAAGATTTATATAAACAATTATATATTTAAAAAAATTAACACCTATTTTAAAAACGAAACTGAAAACTTTTAAGTAGATTAAATAGTTTTAAGTATGAAAGTTATATAAATCAAGAAATAATTCAGTGAAAGTCTTTAAAATACGGCCATAATGCGCCATAAAATTTCCCGTAAATGTCAAAAATCTGTATCACTTTAATAATATAGAGAATGTTTACTTTAATTTTATTTATAAAGTTAACTTTACTAATTAAATCGTTAAAATTTCTCGTGAAATGTCAGAAAAAGTTCATCAGTCGCTAGGGGCTTTTCAGATTTATTCAAGTAGTATAAATATTATAATCATTAACGCATCGATTTTGGTAAAATATAGACTTTTACTAAAATTGGATCATTAAATGTTTCATTTTGGTTCGGGTTTTGGTGCACAAAGTTAAAAAAAGAATGATTTTCCTGGCTTATGAAATTATTTTGTCTATCTAGTTCTATACGAGTACGTGTCACTACTTGTGACAAGTTAAGATTGAACTTTGAAGTTTCAATATCTGATAATATCTATAAGCTTTCAGATTAAAGTTATAATTTTTTTTTTTTTTTTTTAAATACTGGAATAATAATAATATTCCACGACTATCACACAACGCCATCTAGTCCCAAGCTAAGCAGAGCTTGTGTTATGGGTACTAGACAACTGATAAACATATGTACTTATATATTTCTAAATACATACATATTATAGATAAATTACACCCAGACACAGAACAAATGATCGTGCTCATCACTCAAACATTTGTCCTGGGTGGGAATCGAACCCACGACCTCTAGCGTAGCAGTCAGGGCCACTAACCACTAGACCAACGGGCCAGTTAAATTTTTCACAAAAATTGATTTCGTTTTATTAATAAAAGCATCAATCTGATACAAATAATACAGCTGTGTTTAGACACTGTTTTGACACATGATATATCTTGTTAGCTGTAAAATATAGATTCCGGAAATCTAAATTTATCTTGACCGAGTTATTTTTCAAATTAATTTATACAAGTTGAAAAAAATTGTCATATGTTTGCGTGTTAGGTTAAAAATAATATTTATTTCATAATCAAATAAAGCCGTTGTTACATTAGTTTTGACTGAAAATTTTCCGAGCTCTGGAGTCTGCCAAACATGAAGCTTTGATTTTAGCAGTCCATGTTTGTGATGGGAGATTGTCTTCAGTAATCTAAACATGGATACATCCGTGTTGGTTAATAATTTATTAAATGTTTTTGTAAATAGTGTTAAACACATATTTTTCAATTACACTGTCCTTGAAGTAAAATAGGTATCTTCCTGCCCTTGTCTCGTGTTATTTGGGGTCAGCGCAACTCGATTTTTTCTTCCATTCTACCCTATCAACCATTATGCTATCACTAATTCCCTTTCCTTTTATATCACTCTTCACACAATCATCCATCTTTACTTTGGACCTCTCATAACTGTTTTAACAACATACTTTTCATCCCTCTTTACATGATTAAACCAAGATAAATTATTTCCCTTTAATTTTTCAGTCACTAGCTACTTTTAAACTTCTTCTGATATACTCATCTCTTGAAATTATATATAGGTGTATTTATAGTTGTAATCTGTGTCTACAAATTCATAGTGCTGTTTGATTAAACTGTTTTATTTTGATACATTTTATTGAACTTTTAGAGGAAACATTACGCGTTATACTCGTAATTCTTTGAAATATTATTTTGCCATAAAAACATTCGGAAGTATAACAATGAATTTGTCTCTATAGCATGCGCGTGAGTTTATTCTGCGCATGACCTCTTTTTATCCTGACACTTCCGATCGATACGTATCTGAAATCACTCAAATGTAACGGCCATCAGATCGACACGACGCAAGACACCTGACATAGTAAATATGTACTTACGTCTTTACATAACAATACAAAGTGTGTTTGTTTATGCGGTCTTTGGAAAAAATATTTGTTATTTATTTATTTAAACTTCATGTATAGTGGTGGTACATAGGTGGACTTGATGCATCAGGGCATTTTCTACCAGTCAACCTTAGCGTTAAAAAGAAAACACTGTGGTCGGTCTGCACAATAAATAAATAAGTGATAATTCAAATAGAGGTTTTATTGATAAAGTGTGTTTATAATTATGAAATACGAATATTTTTAAAATGGCCCGAGCGGTGGCGTTGTCGATAAGTGTGTGGGAGACACTGATTGAGACCTGATTTAGTTTCTGAACTTTATTCTAGTTTCAACGAGAGTTACAAGTAATATACACTTTAGACTGACTGACCGTTACTACTCTCTTGAATGAAATATATTTCTAAAAGGTTGCTGCAAAGCTGGTAATAAATCTAAATCATATTTGCATGACTAAAATATTGTTCTAAATAATCAGAAAAGGTTTTTAAAAGAACAAATGAGTACGTAGATAACGAACTACAAATGCACTTTGCAAAGTTTCATTTTGCAAATTATGCACCATTACTTTTCCATGATTGTACCCGCATATCTAAATAAACAATAAATTTGTAATTGATGGGAATTGCGAATACCTTTCAGAAGGTTAGGCGTTAACCATGAACTCTTAAACTGTAATTACATATAGTTTTTTTTTAGTCAGTAAATCATCTAATGGCTTTTACCGCTTTAGAGCGGAGCAGGGGAGGGTGTAAAGTCTGACACGCAGTAGCGTACTGACCTTACCTATGTAGGATCATGGCTAGTCTTTCAGAATCGAACCCATAGCCCCAGTAGTAGGCTTCGACCCTGCTGGGCTTCTACGGTTTTGCTGTCATCGCGCGTTGAACATAACGCGCTGTCGATTGTTCCTTCGGACGGTTACAGGACGTCAGGACGGCAATCTACCCATTGCTCGCCATCCACAAGCCAAGACACCTCCTGTAAACAAACAATAAATTAATAATTGATGGGAATTGCGAACACCATTCAGAAGGTTAAGCGCTAACCATGAACTCCTAAACTATAATTACATATCAATTTGTTTAGTACTCGTAATTTAGTATGATTGATTGATTCAACTTTTTGAAAGGAGCTATTGAATGTAAATCATGAATAGATCAAAATAAAATAAAATAATAACTGATTGCAATAACAAATAGCCACATTGGTTAAAATATGTAATAAGTATAGAATACACTTTTGGTACCAGGAACTAGGGATGCCTCCACAAGTGGTTATTATATGTCGAAAACGAATTCGGAAGCGGAATTTTTAAACTTGTAGTCTGACTAATATAATAATCAAATAACTAGGTCTAGGTACATTAAGAGGAGAGAGGGAGAGATCAGGCTGTTATTGACTAAACCAGCGCGTTCTTTCAGTTGCTTTTTGCCCTTTAGGGCCACGGTAAATCTTTCGAACATTCCTGTAACTGTGTTCATGCTGAGTAGGTATTAGACTACCGAGTCGAAATGTACGTATGCTTGGCATACTTAGATTGGCATCCTCGGCACTGAAAATGCCGATAAAAATACTACAAACATCTTTGTAAAAGAAGTCATAAAAACAGCTCAAAACGAGGTTGTAAAAAGAGCTTTTTCAGCGTCAAAGTTTTTTGAACAGTCCACGCTTAAGCAGAATCGGTACAGTTAACAAACTGTACTAACTTTTCTTTGGCGTGGGCCATCTGATCATCGACCGCATCATCACGTGATATAATTATGATGGCCGAGTCGTAATGCGTTCGGCGATGACTTCACAGCCCTAGTTCGGAGCGAGAGGGATTGGGAAGCAGTTACCTCCTTTTTCTAAGCAGTAATGCGAGTAAAAGAAGTCGTGGAAAGCATACGGGAGAGGATATCCTCCTGGCGTCCCGAGTCGTAGGGAGATTCTCAATTACCATAGGCTGGCGGACGGCGAGCAATGGGTAGCGTCGAAGGAACGTTGTGTTCCCCGCACGCCTCAAAAAGCTGTCTTAAAAATTGACGGGCTACTGCCTTCCTGGACTAGGTCTGATGGCTGGCCCAGGAACGCAAAGTTTTAAGTGAATAGGTTAGTACCTAGGCCAGCGTGCCCCACCGTCGACCATATCATAGCTTGCCGTCAGGACAGATAGTGGTCAAATGCGAACATATAAATAAAAAAATAAACAAAACCGGAGGCAAAAGCTAGTAGCACAGTTCAATTAAGCAGTGGTCACGCAACTTCATGCAGTTTGCTTTGACAGTGCAGCATTGTATCCATTGTGTTACAGTTGACGTGTGCCCTAAATAACAGTGATAAATGCGTTTTGTTCGCACGAGAGCTTCGGCGGTTAGATATCGACGTGTTTGCGAACTTTAGCTAGTGTGTAGATAGATATATAGGTATAAAGATATACAAATGTGCTTAATTTATAGACCATACTGACTATGGGTTGAATGAAAGACTAAGAATTGAAGACGACCTAGTCAGAATGTTTGGAATCCAGTGGAATGAGTACCTATAAAACTTATGAGTATCTGTAGGTAAATTTCATGTAGGTATATCTGTTTTAACTTGTGTAATCAAAAGGAGAATTTGACTGACTGACATATCATGCACAACCGAAACAAATGGGTTTAGGAGTGTGAAATTTTTCACAAGGTTTAATTTTACGACGTCGACGAGCACTAAAAGAGGGTTTACCAAGATTCACCCCCTAGGGGGATGAAACGAGGGTCTAAAGTTTCTATGGATAGACATACTTTCACACTTACAAAGCGGCTAGCAGAAGCTAGTTGGAATATATTTTGAACAAATGTTACTTTATTTAAATAAATAAAGGAGCTTGAAACTAAACAATCAGTTAATACTTGTACCTATTAATCAATCAACTGCATTTCTTAACACATTCAATTTAACCATCTCAGTAGAAATAGACTAGTAATGCTTATGTAATATTGTTGAGTCTAGCGTATCCAACGTGCATGAAATAATAAATAGTAGTCACGTTATGACTTGCATTCAAGATCAAAGTGGAAAACGGAATATACCTATTATCTCTTGAGCAGATCATACAATCAGTCTTGGGCAAGCCATAATTATGGCGGTAAGTTCCCTCTTTGAGGAGTGGCTGAAAAGACGACGCGGCGTCCTCACCTTCCGCTTGATGCAGGTCCTCAACGAACTTAATGGGTTGTGGAGGTCTGATAGGCAGCCGCTCCTCGTAAAATACTGGTATTCAGCTAAATCCGGCTTGACTGGAAGCCGACCCCAATATAGTTGGGAAAAGACTAGGCAGATGATGATGAAAAAGCATTGACATCTCATTTGATCCTAAATATGACTTGTCTATATTGCGCTTAATTTTCAACACTAACGACTTACTTCGTTAGAATTTTCCACACCAATCCGAGTCCATTGAAAACCTATAAATTTTATTGGTTATTAATAACCACATTAGAGCAAGTGTTATCAAAACACTTAACAGGCCCAAATGATTGATGTGATTAATCCAAAATGTGTTGATAATGTCTTGAATGTTTGTAATTTGTCTACGTGCTTGAACGAGACGATTGATTTAAGATGAATTATTTCAAGCACAGAACGCTCGATCGATCAACATAATCGATACAACTCGATACATTCACACATAGATCTATAATCAATTCAATTCCTTTCTTACTTTATTTTACTTCGATATCCACGTTAATATACTGACACTTTTACACGATAATATTGAAGAAAAAGAAAGTCTAAATACTTTATTTTCTTGAGGTTATCTGTTAAAAAGGTGTCGTCCATTTGTTTGTGAAAAATATGCATCTTATCGGTAAGATTTAAATGTAATGCATCCGTACGGTACTGAAGATTTTACACATACTTACTGCAATATACGAGACTGCTTACAAAAGTAAATTATATATCCTACATTTATTGAAGAAATGCGTAATATGAAAATCAGGTTAGGACTAATAGGTTAGGTTTGTGTAGTAGTTTAAAATTTTTATTGTGGATGAAACAGATATTTCTGAAAACATACTTACTATACTCAAATTCTTCATAGAGAAACGAGCGTAACCCGTTCTGAATTCCAGTTCAAACACAAAGCATATCTACTAACCTGTGTGAGCCAATTATTTAATAACGCGACTTGTACGGAAGTCCCTTATTCTGACGAATATAATCTAACAGGCGTATTGACACACCGCCGGTGACCCGGCTTGAGACAGCGTTCAAAATAAAAATAGGACAGCGATGTATCTCAAATAAAATGTGCTAGACGAAAAATTGTCCTCAATTTTTCTTAATTGATTATAATGGTGGATATAAAAACTGTTTATAGTTGAGCCCCTGTTAACATTTGTGTTAAAAATTAAGAAAATGTTAAACATGGAGACTTTGAGTTGGTATGTTTTTTTAAAGAAACTGACGACTATCTGCAAAATATAAGGTTGTCTGTTAGAGAATGTCTTAAACTGAACTGTGGTGAACTTAATGCAATAGCATTAAGTTCGCCTATGTAGCCCTATTCTACATGAGGTTTGAATAAATGAATATAGAAAACAATGATAAAAATACCAATGTCTTCGCTGTTAATGTGACTGTTATAGAAGACAAGAGGCCCCTCAAGAACAAAGCCTGTCGATTAAATGATCAAAACAAAACCACTAAACTGTTATTAAACACTTCGCTTAATAGCCCGCCAGACGATGAAGAACAATTATTCTTAATTCCAAATAAACGCGATTTCACTAAAAGCCACGTCACACACACAGCCGCCTCGTTACTCATAAATCACATAATTGTGCATGTGACAACCCTCGAGTAGCGGAGAATTGAATTTAATTGACTCCGTTCTAAAAATAGTTCGGGATTGAAGCTAACAGGGCTGTCACGTAGACAGAACGTGATGGCCCTTATGAGTGCATTGTCTCGAGGAGGAGCATTTATTTATTTTTGTTTGGTCTTTAGTGCGAGCGCAGACACTGGTTCAATATGGGTTGCGCTTGTCATAACGCAGATGTTTTTATAGTAGAGATTGATCTGATCATATATTCCAGAGTACTTCAATAGGATGTATAACAGTATTATCTACATTCACATTTTGAGTAAATGTTGAGAATACTGTCGATGAGACACTCAATGGCTTAATAATATACGATGAAGACTAGTCGACTATTGCCTTGTAGAGTAATCTATATCTGAGGCACTGCAAAATTGCAAAGTGCTTGGATATGCAATCGTTGATGCAAATGTTTGCAAAGTGCATATTAGGTATAACATTACCATACTGTATGCAATATGCAGTACCAAGATTATTTGCTATCTTGCGGTCGCTGGTTTTAATTAACACGATATTGTAAGTTTGTATTAGAATTATGAGTAGAACATGTTCAATTAAAAGTGAAGCGTAGCCGCCTGATTAATTATAACGACTTTTTATAAAACTGGTAGGATGTGAGCGAAAAAATTATTAATGTAATAATCGTATATTATGTTGACAGTAAAGTTCTAAAATAAAGAATTGATTACGAAACGTTTTTTAATGTGCTTAATTTTGATTCTAATGATGTTTAGAAGCTAGGAGTATTAAATTTTAAATGGTTGGCAAATAAGAAATGAATGTCAAATAAAAATACAAATTTTTAGAACACATCGAATCAACAACATTATAGTCATTTGAGTATGAAACTAACAGCAATGGAAATCCGTAAACTGATACGAACAAGACTGTTGAGGTAACATTAAGAAAATCGGTAAACTTCCTTAGGTTTACAGACACATGGTATTAAAAACGTCGCTTTTGCACCGTCCGCGGTAAAGCGGGCGTTAATAACTGACCTGCAAAGGCTACTTTCGACTTCTAGCAATGAATTATAACTCAGAAAGCGGTTGCCTACATAATTGTACGTGATATAAAAGTGATTTATGTTTAGATTTAAACTCAGCAAACTTAGAAACTGGTATTTAAAACTAGCTACTTGTAGATCGTAGACCAGATAAAATTGAACAGATATAAGTTTTAAAAGATTATGTTGACTTAGGTGAGCATGGTACGTGCGGGCTGCCTAATAGCTAGTAATCTAATCAATGTGATTTGAACCAGATCATGAGTCATCCGATTTTTTGTTTATTTCAGAGTTTGGAGAGTTGTTAGGAAAAATTTCGATATTTTAATAAAGTTTATTAGTAAATTTAAAAGCTGGACGCTTAATGCTTCTCTTATTTGAACATTTATGCAAGGACATGTACGAATTTGAACATGGAGATGAGGTTTCTAAATATAAATAAGCATAGTACTTCCCGGTTTTCCGAGCTCTATCTGAAATTAGCTAAAACGTGTCAAAATTTTGGCTGCGCTCTCACTTTATGTGAAATGATATGAAAGAAATTATTAATAGCCAGATATATCATCAGAAATATCAAGGGCTCTTAGGTTGTGTTGTTGTGTTGGTTGTACACATATAAATCTTTTATATATGCAGTTTATAATTTTCTTAATACCCATAATTGAGAAAATTGCCGAAAAGTAAATATTGACCAATCGAACATATATTTTTAAACCCGTTCAATTAACGCTTAAGAAAATAAATAACATTTTAAGTAACACACGCAACACGAATAAGCAATATCTTACGGTGGAACTCAATAAACATTGTTGTATGTTTACATAAAGCTTGTTAAACAGATTTTAACGAGTAGATACGCAAATAAACACTTTATTTGGAACTTGGTAACCAGCCGAAACGGGTTCTGAAGTATATCTTTCAAGACGATATCGAAGGGCATGTCAATCTTATAAGATTATCTAGACACACCTAGAGACTTTAAGTTGGTGACAATGTCTGGGACGTCATTTTCACTGTCTAGCTGTAGTTTCTCTTGTAAATAATTTATTTCAATGCTTATTGCTTTGTTTTCTGATTTCACAATCATTTTTGCTTTTTTTTCAAATATATATCTTATTCTGCTTTTGTGGATATAATATAATTCATGTATGTGTAATTCCAAGTGTTCGATTGTTACTTTGTCTACAAAGTATATTCCATTACTATTATAACAAGGAATTTACATAACATCTAAGACAGCTGGAACATTATAATGCAGTAGTTAGTAATAAAGATAAACAAAAACCTATACAATAAAATATTTAGATTACGGTAAGTGAACACCCATGTCAGGGCAACTCAATACATTTAGCCGCCATGACGGGCGTGGCATTTCGAACTATATTCAGAACTACAGCTACATTGTGTGTATATGAGCCGCCCTTTACTTGTGATGATATTTTATGCACACCCACCGGAAGTGAACAATTAAATACGGAACAAGAACACCCACTAACTAAACCGGAGTAAGGCCGTTTCAGATTAACATTTCATTACGTCAATGCCTACGGTTCGTCCTTAAGGATAGTGAGAATGTTGCTTCGGAAATTTCTAATGCAACATTGCCATTGTAGGTTATATAGTTGTTACTTTTAAGTCAATAAATATATAAAAGGACAGTAACCAAATAAAGATTGTCCTATACAATATAAAAAGTATATACAAAGCAGCGCATCAAATGCTGCTATTTATTGATACATTATTAGTGAAAGTACGATACAATGGTACTGATCTTTTTGTGTCTGATACACACAAACTTAACCGCGGTGGTCGCCAGAACTGACGTCAACGTTTAGGTTTTATTTTGTCTGCCAATTAAAATACTGTACAAAGATTTGTATAAATGTTACTGGCGTATAAATTCTTTTAGATTTGTTTAATATTGGCTAGAAACAGATGAGCGAGCATATCGTTGTAAACTATATTTTGTTAGATACTCGTATGTTGTGAAGATTTTACAGAATTAATTATTTCCTATCGTTGGTGCAAGCTTGGTCAAAACTTGCATTTCAGTATAATTATGTTTATCCCACTTTGATATTATGATAAATTGGTTAGTTTTGGCAATATGCCCTGAGTCTGTCATATCCACTTAATTTTCAGTATTGTTTATACAGTTGAGATTGTCTGCCTTACTTTTAAAATATCCGTCTAAATATAGCTCTCTTTCTTTGAATAGATCTAAAAATGTACTTTTTCTTTTGTTATTGATTTAACATCGTACTAAACGATCACCACTTTTTTTGCAATACGTTTAATTTAGTCTAAATTTTTTGATTATCTTGAGTGCTACTGTATATTTCAATCTCTTAAATGTCATGTGTCAAGCTTGCAACTGATTTCTTAATAGAGAAGTCCAGTCACTAGCTCAATTAACTCACCTAGTTTGATACACATGTATGTTTAGGACTTTTGATTTCAATTATTTATATATAAATATTATATCATTAATTATATATATTTTTATCCCTAACCCAACGAAAGTTGTAAGATTATCTGCATTTTATTTATAGTACAGCTTCATATATTTTGGTAAAATACTTCGTCAGACTTTCCATCACGGAAAATTTGTGTCATACATACCACGTGCTTCATATCGTAAACAGCTAATCGTTTTGAGGTCAGCGTCAGCAATGACATTTTGTTGCATATTATCAAAGAGGCAATTAACAAACGCGCGTATGTAACCTATCAACCATCCGCTTAGTATTTAATCTTTCGCGAAAATGATCACCATGCTATTTAGTAATTTATTTAAAACTATTTCAATATCATAAGGCAAGCCTACAAAAAGATAGCTAGACTTTTCTTTAAAGACCGTAATAGTGTGTCGGAAAAAGTAGACAGAAGACAGGAAGGTCTTTGCCCTGCTATTGGTAAACAGGGGCTTATAATGAATAATAATAATACCATTTCAGAACTGTTTCATCCTCGTGCTGTGTCAAATAAGATTTACGATAAGATACCATATTGTCATGTGGTTGTATTGTTGCGTATCAATCAGGTGATCATTGATCTTTCCTACTAGATGTAAACAGATACAGTGTTTATCGCCTCTTAAACTAGGTATGTTGATAAGCCACCGGTAAACAATTGTATTGTAAAATCACTTCAGCAGCATCGAGGTAGAATATATTTTGATTAAACAAGGTCTTCATAATATCCTCCAAGTGGGTAGATGTTGAAAATTTTCCTTTTCGTTTATCTTTGTGTTTTATTTATATTAAGAATATCCGGCGATTGTTCAAATGTGTTTCCCAAAAAAATGACACGCATTCAAATATTTTATCATTCATAAAACTCTTACTAAAAATGTATGTAAAATAATTTTGTTGATAATAATGATACGAAGTTTTATCGTTGATCAGATTTTAATTTGATTATATGTAGTTGATGTTAATTATTTTATTCATAAGATTTTTAGCTATTACAAATAGGTACGTATGTGTATATGCGGAGAACATAACTAATAATTTGTATTTCTGTACCATAATTTTTCATTTCAAAAAGTTGTTTCTTTAAACTCAAGATCTTACGTTTCTTAGTACTTAAGTTACGATTAAAACTGACATGTAATGACCGTAGTAAAGCAAGAAAACTATATTTTCAGGGCGGTGCCGAGGCACGCGGGGCTAACTCCACGGCATCGGCAGCGGACAGGCGTCGCGCGTATCTACATAACTCCGCTCGTTCGCGCCCGCGCCGCACGGCTCGACCCACACGCATCCTGCACCACCCGACCCGTGCTTCACCACCCGACCGAACAAACAGTGATAGTGGACCTTAACGTACTAAAACTTAAAAAAAACAAGTGAAATCCTTAGTGATTCCGTTCAGTGCTCGGTAGCCGAGTGAATGCGCGTGTGCTTTGACACCCTCTGCTTTGGATCGTCACAGCGTACAGCTGCTGACGATGAGCCGAGGGCCTTAGTGAACACAGGTGGAGGAGCGCTTACCGTGGCGCCTACAGTGAACGGCGATAGGCGTGCTTTAAACGAAACATATAGAGAGATCGAATTAAATGGTATAATGGGGACTCCAAGTGCAATGAACGCTGATTCAGAGAATTGTGTTGCTAACGCGACGATGACGAACGACATGCAGCCTCTCATAGAGAGGATACGGGAGCTGGAGGCGTTGCTCAAGCAACGTGACCAGGAGATGTTGGAACTGCGCTCGCAACTGGACAAGTTGCAGAGCGTATTCCCATATCAGCAGTATGTCCGAGGATCAAGAGCTCCACGTAAGCAGAGGGCTCAGGGTATCTCTGCTGAGCCACAGACCAGTTCTTCACTTCAGGACTTGACTCACCAGACGTTCCCGACTTACGACAAGAACGAAGCGTAAGTACTTACTATAATGTTATCAATACTCGATAAAATATACAAGTTCACATTCATGATATATCAGATAAATTAGGTAACGTTTTTGTTACTGTTGTAATGTGTTATAATAACGCATTTGTAGTAAGTGAAGCAGAAAACTTTAGACAGCTGTCGTTTATGTCAGTTAAACTCTTGAGTTGGCAGATAATAGTTCATACCATTTCTGACGGGTGGGAGTGAACGGAGATATACTGAGTGTTAATTAACTTGCACCTGTTGCGTGCAAAGCGATACTTTAAATAGTACATCACATAAAGTACAACACAGTCATAAAATCTTGCGTAATCTCTTGACAGATCAACTAATCTATTCTAGAATTCATTATTGTAGGTGAACCTATTGATTGAAATCAATAATAAATTGCTGGAGACCCATTGTATTTATGATTGATTTTATTATAATACAAATACTGCAAACTGTTCTGAGTCTTCACGTATTTGATTGGTCAATACAAACACATCGTCCATTTCGACGAACGTACTAAGGGAAAATTATAAGTGACTCTCTGAGAAATTGATTTGCATTGTTCTTTGGGTAAACAAAGAATAACGGTTAAAAAAGGTTTAATACATTGTAGTTTATTAGTGCAGGCAAATAACATTGAAAATGAAGCAAATGAATAAAGCGCTTTCATAATTATGACAAACAAAACTGTTATTGGATGCCACACATATACTCCAAATGGTGAACAAGGGGCCTCCCAAAACGTAACATTATATTCAAACTTCCATTCTACTGATGTTAACGTTATAATGTCACATATACGTATTTGACGCAGATAATATCAACAACGATTTCGAAATGAATCACAATGTAAAATGTATACAGAACGAGATAGTTCGTCGTCTCGTCACCTATAGGTATATACGATGGCGTTAATAAACAAATCGTGACAAGCCAATACAAAATTTGTACATAAAATTTACACTGAAAGCAATAAGATAACCTTTATTATATTCATACATACTACGTTAATACTTTTCTGGCAAATTTCTTATACAAACATTGCCTGAAGTCTAATAAGCATTTGATATTTCCTTCATCAAGGCTAAAGACTTAATTGACTGAAATATGCCTTACATACGCAAATAATTAACCTTAAAGATTAGGTGAATGATAGTCTTAAAATGTTCCCATGGTCATTTGACTCATTGACAATACGACAATTTTAATCAGTAGTCTGTTTGAAAAACGTTTAAAAGAATCTCAGGAATAATTACGACTAGATTGGGTAATCGTTTTAATAACAGGTTGTAAATCTTTTAATACTTCTTCTTATTTGTATTATGTTTTATTTTACAAAAATAGAATGATTACCAAACAACCACCACCTGTAGTTGTAATGTTGATAACAAAAGAATGTGCAAGGTCTTTAGAAAATTTTCCTTATTGTGCTAAAAAAATATTGATGAGTCTTGACAAATAATTACACATGATCTCATGTTAATCTTATAATAAATGTAGAGTATGGAGAATTCCATATATAGTAGGCAATTAGTTACTTAGCACCTGAAGAAAAATATGTTCACTTGCATGCAATTGCAATATTTTGAACTTTGCATTTCTTGTTTAATAAATAACCAACAACACTTGTCATTAATATCATTACTTCACGCACAATTGAGTTGTCAGGAATATCAATATCATTTCAAAATCAGTATTCTTAATCTGACACCGTTTAACTGGTTAAAGCAACAAAATGGGACATAATAGTGTGAACGATAGCGTGAATTTTAATATGCCCATTAGTATTCGCCTCGATATCATGTGAGAAGGAATCGTTAGCTTGTGTCATGTATCCTTCGTTATTACCTTCATTAACAACATCCATATTGCAAAAACAAACTGCAAATTAAATAGCAGTTATTTTAACTAATTTGTCATTTTATAGATCTCCGTCTGATCTTTATTCAGTCATTCCAACAAAGTTTATAGTTTTATTTGAATCCAAATGGAAATTGTTATCTTGCTCTATTTTAAGACTATTTTCCGCTACCGACAACAGGTTTTGATCTTTTATAATCTCGCTCTATTTCCGTGTACTTGAATGAAGTATCACACGATCTAGATAAAATCCTACGGGTTTTTCATTAGCATTTATTAGCAGTTTAAAAATGCTGTCAAAAAGTGGCGGTTCAAGGAGACTAGATAACCTTTATGATTGTCCTTATCATGTCCCATCTCACTCGTATTCTACAAACGATGTGTTTCACAATGTCATCATTGAAATTAGTTTGTTTTGTCTTTATTCTGTTGTTTTTATGAAACTTTTGATTTTACCGACATTTCTTCTCTTCTAAAACGAATGTGAAAAGTTCAACCTTTCAATGTAAAACGGTCACCATGACGGTTGACATTTACTGAGACAGATTTGTATTGACCACAAGGGCTAACAGAATATAAATGGACACTCGGTATTCTGAGAAAAACTGCAAAGGAATCAAAATAATTATACCTATGTGCTAGTAGGGTTAAAATTAACTTTATGTTGCCATATCATATATTGTGACCCATGTTAATGGGATACCAAAATAAGAAAAAGTTTCTTGAAATTTTTGCTGGAAGTTTCTTTGAATGTCTGATAATATTTTAATAATCGTCACATAATGTCTCTCCGTCACATTTGTTATGATTGATATGATGCCACGGCTTGTCTATTAACACTATTGTTTTGTCTGTACTATATAATTGAGTTTATGGTTTTTCAAAAGGTTGGGCAATTCAAGGTTGAGGTCACACATCAACTTATGACATACTCCTATTAATAATGTTAAACAAGCAACTTGCTGTACTAATTAACAATAATTTATTATCACTCGGTTCTATGCCCTCTTTTGATGCAATACGTGGGTTTAAACGTCTATGTACACAATTTATCTCTACTGTCAGTCTTTTCATTTACATACTTATCGGTTCACTAGATAGGTACTAAATAATGTTACTGTATCATTTGTCCGAGACAAGTTCTATGCAGTTTGTTGGAATTTTGTGTCCGTATGCAGTCAGTGAAGTATAAATTACTTAGATCTGACGTCCACTGATATGGACAAGTTTATTTGCTGCTGTTAGTACAATAACATGTCTGAAATAATGAAAGATTAGATTGAAAGCAGATAACAGTTAAATTGGTTTATGATGAGAACTGTAATCGTCTTGACATACAAGTAAATGCGATAAAAGAGGGTAATTTCTTTGTGGCTGAAATGTCAAGGAGGTGAATGGAGACATTGACTTTGTGAATTAAAGCCGAATATTGTTGAATCGTATCAAGTCCCAAGAAAATATGATAGTATATGCTTTGGTATTGATATAACAAGGTATATTTGTAAATATAAACAAACTACTCAATTAGATTAGATACATGTATTTTCCACCAGACAGAAGTGCAGAAATAGTGCCTTTTAACTTTTTAACTGAACCATGAAAAGCCAGAACAAATAAATTCAACGAGGTGTAAAGACTGCACAAAATATGACATGTTGTTACCAAAAATGGCAAAGACAAAATAAATCTCGTATACAAAAACGGTAAATTTGGTTTTGTTAAAATAATTTCATTTAACAATAAGATGTCTTTTATTTGATTTGAGATTAGTTAATGTGATTATAATGGACTTCTCAGTTACGCATATCTAAATTTTTATTCTTATTTTATCACGTGTCATTTAGTGATTAGTGATATCATCACACATTACTTTTATGTGGATATTTCCATTCCTAACTATATAATATAAAAAATAGAATGACAAAACCTTCACACTCTAAGAAACTATTGCGAAATAATTCAACGTGGATGAGAGAACTAGAGTTATTTATACGACATTATCTTCTCGGTGTTAAAAAATAAATATCTTAGGACATCTCCATAATATATTTTAGGCCTCTGGAACGCGACAAACCACTCTATCTGATCTAATGATCGCATTCCAGCATTCAAATGTTCCATTGAACGAATTATTATTAGAATTATTTTGCATATCATTTAGTTCATTATGTGTAGGATTATTTCCCGGTTTGAGATCATTAATAATATTACTAGGAGTACAGAATAAATGGTGACCTGCTTTTTCAACATTTTTTGGAGGTCTAGGTTCTTTCCCCTGAAACATTTTGAAGCTCCATATTTCTCTTCTCACAAATGTATGTCAAGTGATTCAACGACTATCTGACTTCGTTTTATTGTTCAAGTACTGTCTGAGTGCCAAAGAAGGACATCGTGGCTGTATTTTTTAATGAAATTGTAAGGATATCAACAGCATTACGTGTTTATTGCAGATGCTTTATTATTGCTAATTGTGGCTAAATTAGGTCGGTGATAAATGAATTGAGTTAAAAAGTACGCTAATTAGTCAAAAATTCGTCAATTTGCTCGACGATTAAAATGTTTTATTGGGTTATTATTATGCGAATTGGTATGTTTATTTGGCGTGATATCTGGTTGGTATCGTTCATTAAAGTGTTTCGTATATTTATGGAATTGCGAAGAAACCTTCGTTGTGTCCTCGATCGCATTGTCTAATTTATTCTGATGTTTCGTAATGTCGTAAAGATCTGTCGTCTGGTTGTCATTGTATACCGTGTATAAAGTTGAGTCCCTGTATAAGGTTATTGTACGTAACCGCAACCTGACGAGGTTGCGGATGTCTATTAACTGGTGCTCCGAGTTCAGAAGTTCGCCTTCATTAAAGTACAACGTAAAATATATATATTTTGCAATAACGTAACGTTTTTATTCGCTTTTTTTCTGACATCACCTTATTTATATGTTGA
The DNA here is from genome assembly GCA_030763345.1 of Mythimna separata. Taxonomy (NCBI): domain Eukaryota; kingdom Metazoa; phylum Arthropoda; class Insecta; order Lepidoptera; family Noctuidae; genus Mythimna; species Mythimna separata. Next base: position 11,609,779 of record CM061187.1, on the reverse strand, counting down.
ACATACTTTTATTGGGTAGTCGTAACTTTTATTTTCTTCTCGTGGATTTAATTCAGCACTTAACTAAATGTCAGATGGAGGTTTTATTTTTGCTTTATGTCATGATCTGTCTACGATTATAACTTCTACATCACATGCTCCACAGTCTACTTTCGACATCAACGGTCATAACTTGATGAAATTTTTAAAATTGTTGATCTATAATTGAAAACAAAAAATAATACGAGATATACTACAAATTTGTAACACGTAGACTTTGACCTAACCCTTATCTTTGTGACAAATGAATTTAAAGCACGCTGTTTAGTCAAGAACCTCGAACCAGTTTTAATTTCTTTGTGGCGGCGGTTACTACCAGTTGTGCATGGGTTGATCGCGTCTCGTGACTGCTAGAGGTATGGCCTATATTAGATTGTCATACACTCAGACACGATGCAGCTTGCTGTTTTATTTTTGTCTGTCACTTACGTTGTTAGACATGTCAAGAGAGAGGCAAACGTTTACAAATCAAAACTTGTAAATTGAAATTCATTTTATCTACTGTGACACGCACATAGAAACAGACATTTAATTTCTTTAATTAAAATTCTGTCTTTGTTACTATCAGTGACAATTAATTTTACGAGATTAATAATATTTCGGACATCAAAGATTTATTTAATAGATAACCCACAATCGGAATCGACGTTTATCACGCAGAAACAAGTAAGATTGATCACAGGGACCGCCCATAATTTTTTTACGATTCGGTATCAGAAAAGAGTCCAGTAAACGCAAAGATTTATTGGCACTAAAGCTCTGAAACACTGAATTAACTTACGACCTGATAACGAAGGACGATAAGTGTACAATTATCAAGACACATTAATGAAAAAAGAAAAAAAAATGAAAGTTGATTTACTTCTGGAACTGTCACTTTTGGTCCAATTTATTTTTAACTTGGCCCCATGATAACACAGCGGTCCCTTTAATTGGTCCATCAATTTTCGGCGAGAACTCACAAGGTGCAGATTACATGCTAAGTGACAACTCGGTTCGTTGATGCCTGTTGCTGTCAAATAAACAACGAACACCACTCCTTCAAACTCAAAACCTTCAAATTAAAATAAACCATTTCCAGATACTTTTTAATTGTCATACATACAGTTTAAAAATAAATGAAGCTAACTGCGCATTCCACAAAGCACCTCCTCTTTATGGAGAAAGGATCCCATAAACACTTTTCCAGTTCAAATTTGAAAGTGATAAAAGGTGCGTGTATAAGACCCGTCTTATATCGTAAATTGCGAATCTTATTTATATTTGTAATAATTAATCCTATTAGATTAAGCAACTGCCATTTAAAGTGCTGTTGAAAAGCCACTAGGAAATATAGTTAGTCTATCGATATCCACAGGGTTATCGTTGGTAACCGCAATAACTATTGTTAGGAATATTATCGGATATACCTAATACATACTCGTATTTAATTAAGTAGTATTTGCGATGGCGTGCTAACTATTTATTGGCATAGCTACTATTTCATTTGGCTTGAAATTCATTTGGAATCTTGAATTGTATCCAAAACGATCTAATCAAATAACTGATTGCGTAGTAATCTTCTTAAAGAGTGTTGTTAGACGCGATTTGCAATTATATCATGTATTGTTGATTTTGATATCTTTGTACTAACTTGACAACAGCATTATCTTACTACGAGTAAGTTTGATCTTCTGGCAATTCCAGGCGAAAGCTCATGTCTTTCTGTCTGTGTCTCTAAAGGTGATTGTTTTGTATCTTTAATTTGTATCTTTATGAAGGGTTGCCACTACTTTTAATTCCTATTCCATACCTATACCATTCATATAGTTTTTAATTATTAGTTTGGAGTCTTGTCTTCCTAGATTTTCGCGTCTTTTCTATAAGTTTCTTCCATAGATTTCCATCAGAATCTATATACAGATCTTTATGCCTGCTATATTCATTCGTTTGTCGCATTTTGCAAATAATATCTTACTTTCTATTTTTGAAGTTGATGCATTTATTATATGCAACTTAGTACCTATGCTTTTAATACTGCATAAGTTTTATTTAGATTCATAAGTTTTGTGCTGGTCTCTCCATCGGTGTGTCAATTGCTGTATGCCTGACTACCGCCAAGCGCTGTATAAACTTCTCATTTCATACCTTTTACGTACATTTTAATTCGACTCGTTTCGTTAAGGCGTCATATCTTAACCTTTCTCGGTAGAGAGTTTGTTCATTAATTAAGTTCAAGTATTTTACTTATTTTTAATGACAACATTCTTCTAATCAATGTAGTCTTACATTACTGGAGTATCTTACAAGATTCCATGGTTTGTGCTTACAATATTATTATTAGAGAAAACATTTGTAATTTATTATCTGATTTCTTTATTAATACTAACAGTTTCATTTTAGTTAACACAAAATTTGGTTTGGATTCTGTTATGAATCTCGTAGGCAAAAATAGCAAATTACTATCGTAGAACATTATTATAATTATTTTTTCCTGTTATATTAAAGTTATTATTTATAGCGACACCGTTTTAATTATGTAGTAAATATTATTTTTATTTAACAATGATACAGCATATAGTTAATTATAGTTAACTAATATGTTGTCAGTACTACTGTTATTCGCACTACAACTAACGGTGAGATTAGAACAAAAAATAATCGAAGACCTTTGACATCTACAAATTCGCACAGGGCCCGCGTGGTGTATTAGGGACATTACCTATGGCCCATTCCCTCTCCTAGAGATATGAGGCCAAAATCCCAGCAATGGAAACATTATAAAACTGACTGTCGTATGAACTACAACTAATAAAGATAAAGACAATTTTCCTGCTATTAAAAAATAGCATCACAAGGCAAAAATGCAATAAAGAGAATGTTTCTTTAAGAAATTTTTATCTGATAATGTCTCGTCCAATACGGAGTTGAGATCGGTGTAAATGGAAAGAGGCACATTACACCTTCGATGTGGTAATTCCCACAGTAATGATGATAAAGCGATCAAGTCGCTGTGCCTTACGGCTACGTTGTTTTATTTATCACTTGGCAATACTTTGTTCCCCATTACATACGACATAAGAAATTGTGTATGATATTCATCATGCGTAAATTGTGTGTATGGGTGTTATTGATGTGTTTCTGATATGGTTGACATATTTTACCAGAAAAAAATTACGGGTTTACGTTTTTTTTTATTATGTTTATGTTTTCTATTTGTTATTTTTTTCTTATGTGTAGTCTGCTAGTTAATTTATTATTTAAAACATTCTACACTGAGCATACTCTTAGAACAACACATACATACACTTGGGGGACGCCTATGTCCAACATTGGACACCATTCGTTTGGATGTTGATGATAAAACTGAATTAAGAATCTTTCTTTTTTGTAGTCGGTTAAATTAGGACAGTCTGTGGCCCATTTTCTTCGTTATTGCACTAGGGCTGTCAAACTGTTTACTACTAAGCACTTTTATTTTATTTTATTAATTAGATTTAGAGTCATAAGGTTTTTCAATAACTTGAATAACAAAAACGTGATATCCTCTATATTATACTAAAAATTATGCAAATTGTGCTTTTCTAAGTTTATCTAAGACATTGCTATCTAAGGGCGTCAGAAAGCACGAACAGTCGTCGGGCCTCGTAGTAATTCGTAGACCTCTGACAGTCGTTACAGCAGTTAGTCACACGCCAGAAAGTCTGACCATTAGTCTATCCAAGGAGTATCGTGTTATCCAGTAACTGGGTTATGGTAGTCTGACAAATAGTCCCTCCCTGTAATACACTGGTATTCAGTCGAATCCGGTTAGACTGCAAGCTGGCCCAATCAAGCTAGTTGGAAAAAGGCTGGGACATAATGATTGTAAAAGAATATAACTATTACTAACAGAGATATCTCTGAAAAATTACTATAAAAAAAATAACACATTCATGTAGTCATCTACTTTTTTTTTAACTATAGAAAAGGAAACAATATATTGGTTTGGATTCTGTGATGAGTTTTTGACTGCGATTAATTCATGAATCCCCGACCGGTCCTGAGACCGCGCTGTTATTGTTTTACTATTGTGTCTCGTTTTACGGGTATGTGATAGGTTAAAGTCCAAAGCTCAAATTCAATGCACTAAAAATAACTACCATGTCATATGACTTTTAGTCATTATTGTATTGTTGATTTTATTAGTCTGCATCTTATCTGAACCTATTCTTCAAAGATGACACAACTCAAATATTTTCAAACATATCTTTTAAAAATACATCCTTAATCGTCTGTACTTAAGGTTTTAATTTCAATGAGAAGAAAGGATTAATGCTCTGTTTTGTTAACATGTTTTGTTAGTGAATCGCGCGACACAACAGCTTATAATTAAAAATAATTGAGAGCTATTTAACTTCTTGTTAAGCGCATACAACTTTTGATTACGCTATAAAAATTCTTCGCTTACTTTTGTGAATAGAACTGGACGTAAATTCAGATCGCGTTTGTATAAAAGCGAATTGTTTTTAAAGTTTTGTTTGGGTTATTATTGTTTTTAATTGACAATTAGAGAAACAAGTTGTATAAAAAGATACATACATACGTTATTCCAAAAGTATATGAAAAACTCAAGATACCATTGTAGACATAAGTGCACATGAAGTGCAATATAAATTATGTAATATGCGCCACAAGAACGCCTTCGTTTAATAATATCTAAGTGATAAGACAAATACATGCTGTCGGACCCAGTAAATTGCAAAAAATCTACGTGTGGATTAGATGCAGTTCTAACTATTTTATAAAAATATGAGTACGATATGGGAATCGGACCCGCGACACAATTTACAGCAGCCAATAATTATCTACTGCGCCAACCATATCTACTGTACAGAGTTGGAATTGAGTTGTCAATCTATTTGATGCTAAGAGTTTATACGATTGCTAAGCACTAGGTATTGTCATCGGGGATATAAAAGGTGTTTTTCTTTTCTTTCGGGATATAAATTGTATACTTACGCGTTTGGAGGTAGTTAAATCCAGCCTATAAAATAATAATAATAATAAAATTACTTTGCTTTTTTATAAAAAAAAATTCGTCACACCTTTTGACCTGCCAGCTTTTTCACATTTATCAGACATATTCTTTATTTTAAATTCAAATAACGATTTCTCTTTTTATGCCAACATTTTTGAACAATTTTAGATCCAAATTATAGAGTCTCTACAGTATCTCCATAAGGTCATCATCAATTTCAGCCGAAAGACGACCACTGTTAGACATAGGTCACCCGCTAGTCTCGTCACAAGGTACGGTCCAGTACGTTTTGCATCCATTTCATTACCGCAACTCTCACCAAATCATCGGTCCACCTCATAAGAGTAGACTAAATAGAAATTGAAAATCGAACGAGTTTTGGGCAGCCCTATATGACGTGACGAATGGAACTTTAATAAGTGACGGAAGCGCTCCGGTGGACGAGAACTGGCGACTTCCGACAGTGGCGGGGACGTACGAAAGCGGCCGTCTACACTACGCCTCACGTATTTTCTTACGGGAACTGGGTCCCTTATCGTTTCCTTTGGATCGGACTCAGGGGCGAGCATTCAAGCGTGTGAGTTTGCGATTTCGTGTGCACGGTCTGTTTTGCTTATGGAGGTTCCAACAGGTGCAAAAATATGACACCTATGCGATCGTATGTTTAGAGAACAACGCTCAATTCTTGTAAAATTGCTATACCTAGAACATTTTTGAAGTATTCTTGTTGTGGCACCAAGTTTTTCACACCAAAGCTTTTGGCACCCAAGCTATTTCTGTTTCGGCACCAGTAGGTATTTTGGATGGTACACCTATACAAAATTACAATCCAAAATACCTATTGGTGCCGAAACAGTAATTTAGGAATACTTCGAACATTTAGGCTAATTTGAATTTTTTTGAAAAACCGTTTCAGTGATGAAAAAAAAATAGTCTGCAAAAACCTTCCACTTCAATCATGCTGATTATAACACTTGGAATCTGCTTCCCACACATTCAGCATTTATAGGTTTATGATGAAAGGGAAATCACAAAAAACGTGTTTGACACATTTGTCAATCTCGTGATTGGCGATCGTCAATTGTTATTTATGACGTTCATATACTGACGCAATATCTACGTCTGCGAAAACCCAATTCCTAATTATTGTTTAAATGATGCCATTTTCTAGTGCTTTAAAATCAGTTTGTTGGATGAGAGCTACATTTGTGAGCCAATTTCATATCATAATAAAGTAGTGGTAAATAGTCATAATAATTTATTGTTATAAGATCCCAAGTCATATACGCCTGAATCCTAATCCCAGCAGTGGATACATTAAAAGGTTCTTGATTATGCTTATGCGACATTGACGCTTATATCGGGTTCTACCATAAAATTATTTCTATTAATAATGATAACCTTTCAAATATAAATTAAGTCTAGTTATTTTTTTCTAGCGATACCACCACATCCTGCAAGCATTAAAATTATATATATAAACGTATGTGATTTTATTGATCTCTTATAACGCAGTATCCTCGTATGTGGTCGTGCTCACATAAATTATGTTTTAAAATATTCAGTGATAATTTATATTAATATTTCACACCGTACGGATGTAGATAATAATCTGCAAAAAAATAAACTAAATCTCAAACATCTTAGTTTGATTTTATCGTTAGTAAAGTGATCATAACAAGAATAAAGTCTGTGTGCTGAAATTAAAATTAATAAGGTCAAGTAATGTTGGGACGTTTGAATCTTATTTGTATTTTTACTGTCTGAACTGTGGTAGGTCTGCAATAGTAAATAAATAATTATATGAAATTTCTTTAAGATTAGGTAGCTACTTATCATGTAGAGGATATATTTAAATACTATTAAAAATACACACAACAAATATAATTGTAGTTTCGTCAAAGCACAATAACAGCTTCTATCGAAAAAAATCCCTGTTTAAAACACCCCGATTTTTAAAAAAAATCCTAATGCATCTACGGGATATCGGCCAAAGATACGGTTCTGGTTTCGGCCAAAAAGATTTTGGTTTGGTTTTAACAAAAAAAATGGCTCAGTATTTGCACAACTAATCCCTAAGTTTTTCAGATATTGGTTGTGACAGAGAACTATACTGGCTGCTACTGAGGCAGTCAGTTCAAATGAATTTCATCAGTCAAGTCAAATTCTGTCACAAATCATTTCCTGACTGCCTAGAGATAAATTTCCTTAGCCCTCCTTCTTTGTAAAAATAAGCCTTGTGCAAAACTCCATGCTTCAGAATCACATACATTAGATACTTCCTGTTGTCTCTGAATATGTACGACAATCGTTTTCAATTATCTCGTAATCACTGCACATACTGATGACCCATAACAACACAAATGCCCATACACTCGGACATATACAGTCCTAGTGTATGTATCAGTAATCATTTTCAGATTACGTAATGCATTACTTCAAATGTAAATTACTGTGATCACTGACTGTATATTGATATAAATAACTCACTTGGTTTAATTAAGAAACTTCTGTGACCACCTCCTAGTGTCCACTGCCATGATTAAGTGTTCATTACAAAATGTTTTAATGAAGCATGAATTATTAGCTAATAACTATTTAAGAGTATAGTAGCTGTCTACACGTAAACAATTGTATTTTATTACTAATTTACATAGACATAAACCTACCAGGTTGTCTTTTATTCATAAAAATCAAAATCGTCGAGGAAAACTGACAAGCTTGCTTTCAACCACAAGAAAAAATAGAATAGGCAATAAAGATTTTGATACATTATTACTCAGAAAAATTTCTCATGTTAACTATGTAGTAACGTATCAAAATTATTGTGTTATTGTATTTTGTGCAATGTGTATATGTCGGTGACATACAAGCTTGAAGCGGAATATTTTTCATTGAAGACGATACTTGTGCATGTACCAAGAAATGATATATCAACATTGTATTACAATATACGTATCAACATACCGTGCAAATGCAAGAAAAAGTAAATATTATTATTTAACATTTGAACGACCAATCATTGTGTTCATAATAACTGTGCTTATCCAGTCTTTTGGGCAAAAGTTAATTTTAACCGGACATTTTGCTGTGGACCTTGTCATTTCCTTGTCTATAGGATACTTCAAATGGTAATTTTACCCATTGCTCCTCCACTTTTCGATACAATCTTGATTTTTCAAGATTTTCGTTAATCACCAAAGTGAAATTTCTACTTTAATTTTTTTTAATTATTGAAGTTTTTTACAATTGTCTGGCTCTTCTTGATAACCCTAACAACATGCACGTCTCAGGCCCATTCACTGTTTTGTTTCTTTTTCACACAAATGCATTTACCGTGTGCTTAGTTGTGACTTGTATTGTTAGGCAAATGCGAGTCTTTCGCCGTTCGCCATTGTTGACCAATTGGGACCATGCAGCGTTCTCTTTGTCGTTAAAACGTGGACTTGGATAGAACTAAAACTTTCTTTAGACCTTTAAAAATAGTTACTATTTAATTTACCTTTTTTTTAAGATGGCAAATTACCCAATGACTTCTCCCGCTCTAAGACAGAGGTTAAGGGCGCAATAGACTTTGTCTGACTAAAACCACACCAATGTTCCTTCTTTGCCTTGCGATCCAGGGCCCTGGATTTCCCTTTCGGATGTCAACCTATGCTCCTAGTAGGCTTCGGCTCTTCTGGGCTCCTACAGTTTACTGACATCTCTTTGAGGCGCGTTTGGAACACTCCGTGCCGTCGATGACTCGGACTTAGTCCGGTGCCATCGACGGCACGGAATGGTTTGAAAACGGCCGGACGACGTGCATATATTTACAAAACATCAGAACTAATGTAATCCGATTGTTCCCATCTACCAAATTACTATGCTGGTCCCAGCTTTGTGTTGCTGTTTTTATAATATGTTATGGTTCTGTACTGCCTGTCCAAAAAGTCGCATATTGCTGAAACTTCGATGTCTCTGAGTTTCCGTATTGTCTCTTCACGAAACTTATTGGCAGTCTTGGAAATTCTTATAGATGCTGATAGAAATGCTCCTTCCCTTAAAAGGCAATCCGGGAAACATATCAAGCGTACAATAGCCTCTCCAACCACGGATCCGTTTGCCAGGCTTTGTGAATAGTCACAATTTCCCTCAAGACCGTTATTAGAAATATCCATTTTGTGAAATTTTAAGATTATTCTGAGTAGCCATAATGTGCTTATGTTGCGGTTTATATAGATCGTAGCCTAGGTTTTGTGGTCAGCACTAACATTGAACGTGGTGTCGACGACCTTTGTAATGGATTTCTAATAACTTTCCGCCATACTGCATGCATTCGCAGCGTTTTATGTATTGCAGTTGTCATTGAGAACTCATTACCTACGTAGATATTCAGCTGTTTGCAAACTGCAGGCTAATATGATTTGCTTATAGATTTTTGAAATAGGCAAAAATATAATTTCATATGATTCTATGACAATTTTTTTTAGGTTCAGAAAATTTATTCTTTATAAAATTTGTCATTATGCCAAAATTATCATCTTCATGAAAAATTTATTTGACATTTCCAAATCAACGCTTATTTTTGCGGAAAATAATTTAATCAGGTCATGCGTTCTACATTTGATAGTTGACAAAAGCGTTCAAAACTTTTTTTAACATTCGGACAAAATTAATAAATTGTCTTTATTTATAAAATCCACGTAATACATATTCGAAAAGTGGGCAAGATACGTTAAGACAAATTAAAGTTCATTTAAAAGGGGGCGGCAATAAACAACGAGAAAAAAATGCTAATGAAATGAAATCTTATGTGATAAGTGTTTGAGTTCAATTTCTTTCGCGCTTGATTAATTTCACGGTTACACTGACAGATTAACGTGCGCCGCCGAAGTGTACCGAACACAAATAAATCACTTTCTGACAAAGCTGTACAACTTTATAAAACCGATAACATCTCGATCGGCAATCTTATTTCGATCGAAGAAATTTTTACGTGACGTTACACAATATTCGCTCTTATTGTTAAAGAAATAATTACATTGCTAAATTATCGAGTTGTCAACCGGCCTTTGTCTGAAAATCGCATAAAAATTTCGGACCACCAAATAAGTGCCCTGAGACGATTACTCTGCAAGCATAAATAAAATTATATGTAATTATCGAGAAAATATGCCGTGTTAAACCTCGGGTGAAGTTGCAAATCTTAAGAGCTGGTTTATTGAATTCTTTAATTATTCTGATACGCCCAAAACTGGCTCGTTTGTTGCGGTGATATTTTAACAAAAATAATAAGTGCACCTTGGAATTTTAAAAGGTTATTTAAAGTGATTACTGGATTGTTTGAAAAATTGTCCTGATGTTACTTCAGTAACCTTATAAGGCAGTCCATCCGTAACAATTTGTTCGAACCATAAAAGAAAACATTAATTTCATATCTAATTGCAGGAATATTTCTTTGATATTTTTTCAAACTCTTCCAATAGGTACTTGTTTGAAAGTAAAGATAATAGCTACTTACCATAAGCATAGCATAGTCCGCTTCATAATGTTTTTTTCTACTAAGACTTAGGCCTCGTTTTCTATGAGAGGGAAGGGAACCATTATCCACATCGCAGGCCTAGCGCAAGTTGGTGGATGGCACGTGTCTTCAAATTTTTGGTTCTATGATATGCCTATTTCTTCATGTTTTCCTTCATATTTCTGAGAGCAGTGGTGGTTTGAAACCACGACGTATGACTCGGTAAGTCGGGGCCGTTGCCGCAGGGCCACCAGTTCTCAATAGCTACATTAGGTATGGTACTTTAAATGCCATTATAATAAGTCAAACCTCTTTAATATATTCGGATAATTACCTTATTAAGCTATAAATTTTAAAGTAAATTGAATTTACATGGTAATTTTTGCTACCGTTACGTCAACACATCAAGTTTGTTACATATTTTATTCCGCGTTTCACATAATCAATAAACAGAGCTTTAATGCAAGATTTATTTTTGTAAATTTGTCAAACCACTTGTCTTCAAGACATTCAAAATTTCATGAAACTCCTGAGTGGTGTTTGGAAAATGTAAATGATCGAAATCTGTGCTAACTGTCCTTCCGATGTTTTAGCAAGAAAAAGAAATGATAATAGTCTAAATATGACTTAAAAAATCACAAATATGGCATTTTCATAAATTTGTACAAAGAAACAGTATATCAGCACGACTGCCGCGGTTATTGAAGTTAGATAAACATGGCTAAGCGATTGACTAGGTCTGCTTGTTGTAGGTTCGGTGTTCACACGGAATAATTAAAAACAAATACAATTTGACATTTATTCATTGTTTACTGAAGATATGAGTACACTCTCCCTGATTGTATTCGCGGTATACTATCCGGGTAAGAGCTTATACCTAGATATTATTGGAATCGATCCTCGAAAGTAGAAGATAGCTTTTGTATTGCCATAAATCTTGTCGACACAGCACTTAAGAAATGTTTATTTGTATTTTAACAAGAGATTTCCAAAATTTAGTAGATCTGCTGAAGGATGAAGCAATATAGAAGAAAATAAATCAGTTATCGTTGAAATGCTACTGAATTCGTTACGTCACTATTCTTGGGATCACCTTTTTCCTTGCTCATTATTCACGTTATCTCATTAACTCCTTTCAGGGAAACTTGAGATGTCACTCTAATTGATTGAAGGCTTCTACTCGTAGTTATATAAAAAAGAAGTTTTATATTTACTTGATAATATCGATATTCTCGTTTTGTATCTTTAAGTTATTTAATATTTCTCGGAGATTATCAAATGGAATTCTTGTTTCAACCTCTGTTTTGTCTATTCACTGTTTTGCTACTGTTCAGTTTCTCTATCGCTTACAATATGTAGGTATACAGTGGTTCTGTACCGAGTATATCAAATTCATATTTATAAGTATTCATACAATTATGATTCTCATTAACAGTTTATTGTGTCACGCCTTTTATTTGAGGTGGAAAATTATCAAATAACTATATAAATTTTGCTCTGAGTTAAGGTAAACTCGCGTGTGGTCCTTCAATGACTCATTAAGTTCTAAGGCCACAGTAACGATCTCAAACATTTCAAACAGCCCATCTTGTCCCATGTCCTACATTTTAGATAATTTAAACCATAAGTCAACACTACAAGCTCATTCATATTTAATATTCCAATCAGAATCCGCCAGCGCTAGTTTTAATTAGTTTTATTTAACTTGGTCAAAAGATTAATGTTCTTGACAGTAGTAGAAACTGCTTTAATATCGCAAATGTCAAGTGAAACCGATTCCAATTACCATTTAATTGATTAGTTCGCGAATTAAATTGACTAACGTTACAGATAGCGTGACAATTTCATTGCAATCGACATACGGACATGTTTACTTCCTAATATGCGGATGTTTGATAATGACAATGATATGGATTGTGTATGTATTGTTGACTGTTGCATATTTGCTGTCAGAGTGCTACAGGTTCAATACAATAGCAAAAGAATTAGAATGTTGTTGGATAATTATGCGATATATATACATATACGTACACTGTAATGCAAATGATTATATAGATTTACAAGTGGTTTGAAACATCGTACAGGTTGCCAAATACTGATCAGAACTACTACTACTTCTTCTTCTTTCTACTATTTTTTATAGTAGAAAGAAGAAGAAGTAGTAGTAGTGGAAGAGCTTTTATAAAAGGTAAACAGCCAAATATGTCGAAGCATTGGATAAAACATACAAAAACAAAACTTATCAACGAACCTACTTCCTAATTAGCACAAGAATCGATCCGGACTTACGCTCCTAATGATGTATTGAAGGCCTATATTACGCACACTCTCGATATACAAATATAAATGCATGTCAACGAGCTGTGTTATCGATATTTTAATCGGATTACGACGCGCCCAAAGTGTCCGGTCCGGTCAGTTCGGACACATGAGGTTAGGGCTGGGATACATGAAACCACTTATAAAAATGGTGATGTTTTAAATGTAATGATGGAAAATAGTCAAGGAGCTATTGTATAAATCATAATACTTTCGACGATGATGAGATAGTCAATGTTAATAAAAGAATTTCTTCAAATGTATTAGACAAAAATAATGATACTAAGCTAAATAGTACAGCCAAAGGATAGCATAAAGAATTGGATAGATTCTCCTTCTAACTTACGAGTATATCCCTTTCAAAATCAAGCATGGCAACATCAACTAAGAAATTAATTATACTCCAACATAGCGCCATCATTCTCGGTAACGATAAAACTACTAAAGAGTACGTTAATAGTTTTCTTAACCAAATGAAGAAAACCGGTACGGGCTTTCTACATTCAAAAGCAGTTTACAGCATTCCCCGAGTTCTCCTACAAATTCATATAAATACACACACATGACATGTACCTAATAAAATGTTCCTTTTTATTACTTTCTCGTATAGTAATATGAGAATCTAGCTTTGAAAATAGCTCATTTGACTAGCCAATTAAATAATCATGCTCTAATTTTATGTTACACGAGTGTGATATAAATTAGATGTTTATACATATTTCTTCAGTTCATTTTTGATTTACATTCTAGCTGTGATTAAGAAAGTCTCGTTCTTAAACCGTACTGATTTGGCTATAATTATTTAGATTTGGTAAAAAAATTACAACTTTTTTTCTTTTCATTTTTTTTTTCATTTTTCTCATTTTTATGATTATTGCATTTTTTTAGTCATTTATTTGTTGACTACAATAATTATTACTTAAGTGCATGAAATTATAAATTCTCTCTCTTTCTTTCTCTTTTTATGCAATATTAATAAGCACTAAGCCCTCTTATTCGAATATTGTAAAGACGAAATATTTGTAAGTGTATATGTTTATTACTTCTTCACGCTCTAACAAAAGAATGAATTTGATAATTTGGAACACGGGTAGACCACGTCCTGAAATAGCAAAAAGAATCTTAAACTTTTTAAAAGCTTACAGGAATATGTTCCCTTGAGGCAATTGTTTACTTAAACGCGGGCAAAGCCGCTGGTTGTAGCTAATCCAGAATAAATTTTACATTAGCTTGATTGAAATCACTTTAAATTGCAAATCGCAATCATATTTGTTTAAACTTCAGAGTGATTTGTCTACCCGGGGCTTAAAATGCCAGTATGACACCTATCTTAACACTTCGTTAGATAGAAATAAATCTTGCATTATATCTTATTCGACAATCAGTCAAGGGGAGTTAGTAATCAGTAGTTTGTTTTCGCTCGAAGGCATATTACCTCATTAGATTTATACCATACGATTCCTTATCATTGCATTTGGTCGTGTGGATAGTGACCATATGAGACAAAACAGTTTGACTACTTTCAAAATATGTTGCCATTAAGCATAAACATAATCAGCCGTTTAATATTCCCACTGTTGGGACTCGAGCCACCTTCCTAAGAAAGGAAATGAGCTGTAAGCACACCAAGTGCGGGTTGGTAGATGTCATGTATCTTCGAATTTTTAGTTCTTAGATATACCAGTTTCCTTACGATGATTTATCCTTTACCGTTTTGAGAACAGTGGTTATGAAATCAATTACACAAAGTAATGCATTTTGCTGGGTCCACAACTTACAATTCGTAAGTCGGGGCAATCACCACTAGACCACCACTGCTCTCACTGTATTATCATTAGTATAGCACTGATTCATTCGATGATTGACATCATAAATTTCGTCTATTTTGATCTATAAGACTTCCGCCACCATTGTTTCATCGACCGATAGGATAGTCTTTATTCTGTCTACCTCAGTCTCCACATCTTTATTTACAAGACTATCTTATTCATGAGCTGGCTAAACTTGTTAAGCTGGTGACTTCGAATGGTTATTTATTTTTTACTTTTCCCGTTCATTTCTGTACTACAACGTAAAGGCGGTCTCCAACTGTGTTCGTCGCTTCTGATTATGCTAGCAAAAAAGTGTAAAGTATTTTACGTAACATCGATAGATATTTATTAGTATCGTAACTTAGTTAGGTAGCCTTATATTGTAGCTATAATACTTAAGCCTGATATGGATTTGTTTAAAGGTTCCCGCAGATATTTACCACACCACAAATTGTAGTTACTCAGATACCCGCGAAACGGTAAAACAATAGTAAAACAATAACAGCGCGGTCTCATAGGACCGGTCGGGGATTCAAACGTTAAAAGGAATAGTTCTCTTCCAACAGATTTATTATCCTATTTGTTTGAAAGAGGTTATCGCATCCTTGTCTTACTGTCGTCTCGTACCATGTACCTGTATCCATGAGCGTTTACAGACTAGGTTCAGACAGTCGAAAAGATTCGGAATCTATTCTTTAGTTTTTGAGTGTAAAAGTAACAAACATCCATACATACAAACTTTTACACCTGTAATGTTAGTAGGATTAGAATTACGGGGCGACATCGTCATGTTAACCAAATACTTTTAAATAAAGTCAAAAGAAATCATTTTAAAAATAATGATTCTCTACAGATTTGTTATTCGTAGAACTATTTGTAAGAAAATTACTATCGTATCGTTGTCGTAATGTCGCGTCACACCTCTATCCTTTATTGGGATAAATCGAGATAGCTATCAAGGCCTATTTTGATTTGCGCTTGTCGAGATTATCATTCCAACGGTCTTAAACAGGCTTTTATTAAGCTTATAGAAGTTATACTTTAAGCCGTTATAATAAAATTCATACTAGAGATATTCTAAGGCGATAGGAATTGTTTATGAAAACGTAAATGTAATGTAATTTTAAAGCTTGTAATAAAATTATACGAGGCTACTACTGACCTTTAGTCTTATAGTAAGAGTTTTAAGTTGTATGGCTGTACTAGTTACTGGTAGTAACTTTACTAGTAGTAGTTTACTAGTAGTTTTTTACTAGTAGTAACTTACTACTAGCGACTTCGCTCGTGTTAAAGTTGAAAGCTATCCCATTCTTCCGGGATCTAAGCTATCCTATGTGTTATTCCAGGATAAGATTTACTAAGTTTATTGATAGGATATTGGAGGCTTTTTGACACAAGTAAATGGATTACGTGTGACAAGTTGGTACTGACAAAGGCATTTAAGAATTTACACACTCAAATAACTGCTTCTTCTCCAGTCGATGGTTTTCTTTCCCTCAAAGTTTAGTAGGTTGCAATGTTTATAGCATTCATTTGTATTCAGTGGATTTTTTTAGGTCTTTCAGAGTGCGGATGTAGGGACCCTTTGGGGTTAATTTGGCCATCATCTGGTCAGGATCACCGCACTCGAACTGTATATCGAAGAGGTCTATATTCCCCCATTTTGCCAGGTTGTATTTTTAACGTCGTACTTGTTCACCTTTGTAAACCTTTACTTAAAACTTTTTTCACGAAGATGTTTTCCTCAAATCATAGCTTCCTATGCGAATCTGCGAAAATCTAGATATAAATCCAGGAACACAATAAAATAAATCGATTACACCCTACATCTCTTATACTAAAATGCCTTGTAAATGGTTTTTCAAGTAGATAGGTAATGAAATCTGAACGGTTCTTTAAGTTCGCGCAGTGGGTGTGAGCGTGTAATGGAAAACATCTGTAAAGTTTCGGTTGAGACGAGTCGTTGACGGGTAGACGGTACGACCTCGTAGAGAGCAAATAAGATTTCAATTAGGTACCTAGGACGCGTAGGTGTTTTCTAAATGCATAGACTTTTGAAAAGAATTGGTGAAATGTTAATGGTATTAAACGAAGTTATTTTGGTGGTTTTGTTTCTAAATTTAGATACTGATCTTTGGCACACAATTAGCTATTATCTGTCAACGCGCTGTTGGTACCTTATCTCATAAATCGCAAAGCTTCTATTGCCGCTACAACCACAAATAATAAAACTATAATTTAAAAAATAGGGGGTTCCAATAAAAGAGTGGTTATTTGGTCGGTGTTTTCTGCCCGATTTTAATATTGTCGTACGGAATCCTTTGTGACTGCGGCCGACTTGCATTTGGCCACTTTCTTGTACCCTATAATTATTATATACCTATACCTACCTAGTAAGTAATTTACTTTAATTAAAAAAATAACTGATTTACTGTAATAAAAAATATAGGTAATTAATTTGCAATAGGTACTTTTTGTGTAAACTTCAAAATGATTTGTCTAAATTAGGCTTAAAATGCCAAATATGACGGCCAAAGCCGCTGGTAGCAGCTAGTCAGCTATATTTATCTCGATGCATACAAAACAAAAATCTCGACTAAACGAAAGCAATTGAAACGTATGACGCTTTTACAATTGAAATATTCATGAAACTTCTAAAGATGATCAAATGATAAAGCACAATAAGTTGTCATTGAGTGGCTACTCTATTTTTAGACCACACAACTGGGCACAAGGCGCTCACAGTGAACTGATCATCATAAAAGACTACGCAATCAATTTGACCCGTTCCTCACATTGTTGGTTTATAAATTAAGTATGGCCGCCGACGTGTGTTGAATAAGATGTTACAATGTTATTTTATTTTATTATAGATAAATTGTAGTAAATTATTTGCGAAATTTGTCTTGTTTGATATATGAATCAGTGTGTATTTTAATTTAGCGCCATCTATATTTTCCCGCTGAAGCTTAACAGCGCCATCTTGTGTCGAGTAGTATGCATTAGAATAGTTGGTGTTACTGAAACTAGATGGCACGTTTTTAAAATTACATGATTAACTAACGAATTTAGACTCTTCTGATCAATAACATTATACCATTATTATATTGTTAATTTTATTGTTTTTAATACGCCGTTATGAATACTCAGATAATGGTGCGAGGTGTATTAAATATGGTGCAATTTTTTAACTTTGCTGAATAAGAAATACCTACCCACTGGGTAACAGTGGACCACTTCTCATTAAGTTTCCTGCAGTTACAAAGTTTTTTTTTTTCAAAATTCGTTACTAATACCTTTATTTATATAAATTTAAATTCTAAATAATTTCTCAAAACTCAAGAGTGTCCGCGGGTGCTTTTTTATTGCCAATATTATATAGGTCACACGCTACGTCACATGTTTTATGACACGTAAAGCCCAGGGAATACGTCGAGTTACCAATAACAAAAAGTACCTATAATTATAATAATGGATATGAAGTACCTACCTATATACAAAGCATAGTCTATAATACTGACCTAATGAATGGAAGTAAGTATACATTTAAAATTAAACAAAAATATTTTCGTAATTTAAAATCAACAAGTGACCCAAAATTAAAGTTTATAATAATGTAGGTGTAGGCGAAAGAGTAACAAACACAATACATAATTATATTATTGGTACTCCTTGACGTTCAAACTCTGGACAAGAACAAATTTAGATGATATTTAGTACCAACTTGGGTAGGTCGTGTCCTAGAATAGCGTACCTATAATAATATTGGATACATTTTATTTTAGTAGTATGCTATTTTGGTATAATTGTCTACTTTCAAACACACAGTTGAAGCCGCTTCCAGAAGCTAATATTTTATAACCCATTGTAGGTATCCCGTGACCCATTGTGACCCCTATCTCCCTTAGGTTACATTAGATACTTACCTATTAGGTAACAGTCTTTCACAACTTACATTATTATTGTGTTAGAACAAACATGAATCAAATCATTTTTCAAATTCTACGTTGATTGTATACTTAGCTACAAGCACCTAAGTGTGGTAAACCACAAAACGCCTAGTCATAAACTTACCCCTTTTTCCTTTGATGTTTTTAATCATACTATTTACGCAGAATTATTAGCCAATAATAACATCGTTAGTAACAAAACCAAGTGAAAGATTTTATTGAGTCATTACTTTGAAATCAAATTCTGTGGAATATTTACAGTGGAATTCTTTTTACGAGTTCTTTGACGTGAAAACGGATTTGAACTGCATTCGATGCTGGACGAATAAAAATGAATGACTTTTATAAAATAAACAGCGGTTGAGCGTTGTACTCAACGGTTACTCATCGCCAAAAATGACGTCTGACTGGCTGACTGACTCTCGATAGCTCGAAATGTAATAATAAGCGGTTACAGTCAAAATCGTTGATTCGTACCATGTTTCATGAGATGTGTCTAAGAGGCTTCTGTCTAAGAGCTGCAAGTTGGTTTCGGCCTCTCGTACGTCTTCCAAAGGCCCACGCGACTCTGCGCTCGTAAGATAATATATGCATAGTAAAAATAATATATATAAATCAAGTATAAAGTAAACTGATATTATAATATTTACTGTGATATAATATTTTTTTTACACCACCTGCTCGATAATGGCCCTATTATGTGTCATGTAACCTGCACTTAAAGCAACTCGTTATCACCTAGGGAGATAATACAGTATGGCCGATCTCTAGGGAATAATGGTTTTTTTTTTTTAATTTAGAACGTCAAATACGCCTTCAGTAATTTAAAATGTACGTGCATCAAACAAATTTATTCAAAAATGAAACTGGCCACTAACAAAAAAAAGAATAATAAATGTGGTTACATACTGAGGAAGTTCTAAAAAGAGTAAAGTTATAGAGTAATATTGAAGTAGTGAATTTTGTTTGTTTCTAATTTCGAGTTGAGATTAACTTGTAAATAATGCTTGTAATAAATGCATAACGAGTTTCCTCCGTGCCTCGGAAAGCACGTTAAGCCGTCGGTCCCGGCTGTCATTTGGAGATCTTTGGCAGTTGTTACGGATAGTCAGAAGCCAGTAAATCTGACTCCAGTCTCGCCACGAAGTACCGTGTTACCCCAGTTAATGGGTTGTGGAGGTCTGGTAGGCAGCCGCTCCGCGTAAAATACTGGTATTCAGCTAAATTCGGCTTGACTGGAAGCCGACCCCAATATAGTTGGGAAAAGGCTAGGCAGATGATGATTAACTTGTAAATAATGCTGTATATTTTTTAATCTATTTATAATTTGTTTTATACGATATATAGTACCTAGTCGAGCCTTAATCGTAGTAGACTTGTAATTATCTCACAGATGGTGTAAAAAGTAGAGTATCCAACACGGGAATAAAGCTGTCTTTGTCTTGGGCGGCTTTAATTCCTCACTTCACTCAGGTTTCTCTATTAACTCCCTCACGATGCTCGGGAGTTAATTATATAGGTCCCTCACTAACGTTCGGGATTAAAATTTAGCAACCTTCGTTTTGTTCGGAATTCAACATGCCGCCCTCGCCTTAAAGACACTGCTTTACTCCCTAGTCACATAATCTACTATTAATTACAACGGTAATGTAGAGCCACCTGATCTAGGTTTGTAAATTTTTGGCTTTTAGACCTCCATAGACTTAATTTACGTTGTCTGTCAGAGTGTGATTTAAATTTTAAGTGTAACTAACTAATCGCAGATACTTAAAATAATGTTCAAAGTACATACAAACAGACGAAAGAAGAATCCTATTTTCTTTGAACTGATTTTTTCTTGGCAGTCTGTTTTCGTGAACTTGAGAATACACCGAGTCATCTTAAAAAGTTATTTTTAGATCAGACAAATGTAGAAGCCCACACAAATATAGAAGCAACTATTACCGCATAGCAAACATAAAATGATAAATTTGTTTTTTATTTTTATTGTTTAAGTGCAGATGATGATCTTGCACTGGTCAAGGCCTATTTTTTTGGACCCAGATCCACATCCGCCATGCAGGTGTTGGGTGCTTATGTAGATGAGTCAGACATACATGCCTGCAGTATTACCTAATTTTCGACCTACGTGTTTGCCTAAGTAACTAGAAAAGAAGTTGTTGGAAAATGCGGCTTCGTATCCTTGGAATCTATCTTTAAAATCAACTTCAATTCGCCTCAAGGATGTTTGTATTAAGGATACTCGTATTTCCCCAATCGTTAACGATTTTGATGTTTTTTTTTTAATTGAAAGTGTATATTCTCTAAACGGCCCTATTTCATTTTGATTAAGTTTTTTTAATCGATATTAATTGGTGCTTGACTGCGATTCTACCCGTTGGTAAGCAGTGATGTATCGTTGATGGTGAGGCACTCTAGCCTTGAAGACGCCTAAATTTCAATCTGGTGGGGGAAGACCGTATCAGTCAAATTGTTCCAGTCCTTCGATATAATATTAGTAGTATTAGTATTATGCGGTTTAAACGACGAGCCGAAACGCTTAGTCCGGACCTTAAAGATTTCAACAACGATGATCTGATGGCAATTTGGAGCATGGAACTTTTCAAAAAATTACAGCATATCTATTAGCAAATGTACTTTGTAATATCAACGAATATTTTTGGCTACGGAGTAAACTGAAAGGAGGCTATTTCCCAATTCCAATTTTTATTAGTACCTACCTACCTAGGTACCGGAAATTGCTTGCGAAAACTAGCTCGTTTGATTTCCGTTGCAGTTTTACTACCATTTATATTTTTTACCAATAAAAAACAGACACATTTGAATAGTTCAGTTGTGGGAAAACCAATAAAATAAAAGATATTTATTACATTTTAGTTTGAACTAACAAAACTAATAGAGGAGAACGTACACAAAAAATTAACTCGATAAATATCTAAGTATTTATATTAATTTAAATCTGTGACCGTGTAGCCATATAGTTTTCCAGTAGCATAAGTGTATTAAAGAATTTCGATTATATAAAAAACAAAACTGCATATGCTGGTCAGTTACATAACACATTCATCATTATTAGGTAAGTACCTAATATTTTTGTATAATATTCGGACAACTCGACGTGTGGCGAGTAGGTATCCACCCTTACATGTTAACATCTCTACGGTTCCGACGAAGAATTTCGCCTCGTCGTTTATACCGCGTACATCGAAGGACAAATTATTTGCCCGATTATAATTTAGGTGTCTTCAGGGTCATAGAAAATAGTTTTTTAATAAACTGGTGGGCGAGGGCCCCACCATAAACGATTGCATCACTGTTTATCATAAGGCAGGATCTTAGTAAAGCATTACGCATTTTATATTATTAAAAAATATTACTCAAAGATTCAAAGTACCTATAAATGTCAAGAAATAAGTCAGAAAAAATTATGCTAATTGCATATTCCAAAACGTAGATCTCTATGGAGAAGAATAGGCAAGAAACTCCAAAAGATGCTCTTTTAATATACAATCCTAAA
This sequence comes from Mythimna separata, assembly GCA_030763345.1. NCBI lineage: Eukaryota > Metazoa > Arthropoda > Insecta > Lepidoptera > Noctuidae > Mythimna > Mythimna separata. The sequence goes on along the minus strand of CM061187.1, from coordinate 11,587,641 downwards.
ATAAAATGTATTCAAATTTTAAAAAGATATAAAAATTAAAAAGGTAACATAAAAATTATAAAATAATTTCCAAACTAAACAATTTGTGTGCCCTAGTGCTAGTGAAACTAGACCAGCATTGAGCCAAGCATTTACATCTTCAAAATAATCCTCTAACTTATACCTAATAAATAAATATGCTTGCCTACATAGCCTGCGTTTATCACAAGATTTAAATTTCGTTTCATTGAGTTCTAATATAGTCACCTAATAAATTACCGGTTGCATTTAATATTAACCTAGGCAATTAATCATTTTAGTTATATTTTTATGACTTTATCAGCCAATAACTATTGCATAAAACATATCTATCGAATAACTAAACACATAATTATTACTCTCCCACAAAATAATTTGACCCTATTATTATATGGTCAAAACAAATATCAAGGTTAAACAACAAATTCATAAAAATTGCACAGCATTAGTGATTTTATTACCTATTTTGCATAGTAATTATGTTTATGACTAGCACTTTGCCCGCGATTTCTTTCGCAAGTACGTTTTCATAAAAGCTTAAACCATAATATTTAAAAGGTTCTTTTGAAAACTAATAATGACAGCATTTTCATTTTGACTTTGACTTTGGGCCAAGTTTGAAGTTTATTAACCCAAGGAGTAATATTTTTCCGTACAACTCTATTTGTAGGGGTAGTTTTAAATTACAGATAATAAAAACCTCTTTTTTATTTAGATGCTAAAATCTAGTAAGAGGTATATTGGTCCAAGGAATAAAATTATGCACGCAAACGTATTTCCCCCTTCTCACCTCTTTAAAAGTTGAATTTACAAAATAAAAGACCTTTCATAGTGCTCGTCTAAAGCATAAAAGAAAGCTATGTGCAAAATTTCACGTTCCTAGTCCCAGTAGTATCGGCTGTGCGTTGATATGTCAGTCAGCCAGTTTCTCCTTTTATGCATCTGCTGCTTAGTAATTAAGCTATAAATAAAACGATCGCCAAATTCTTTTTATGATTAATTTTAAATGCGTAGGTAAGTACCTGTCCTGGCAGACAGCCCATTTGTAAACCCATGACCGAAACTGGTATATCTATTAAGTTGGTTTCTATAGAGCATACCACATGCTCTAGCTTAGTTTGTAAACCTCATCTTCAGCATCATTCAACCCAAAAAGGTATACTGCTGGACATAGGGCTCCCTCAAGCGTCACCACAAAGACCAATCCTATGCATCTTGCATTCATCGGATTTCCGCTACCATCGCCAGGTCATCCGTCTACCTTGTGCGAACGCCTCTTCGGAACCTTTCAAACCCTTTCTACGCCCTATCCACTTCCACTAAAGTTTTGGTTAGTCTCCGGGGTGGTTTACTTGTCTTGATCTTCTTTTTCTTACCATCTTGACATCTATAGACTGGCATTCAGGTCTACACATACTAACATGTATCGGGGTAACTTAAAGAGCTTAAAGAATCAAGTTAAATCACTTAATTGGTGGATTTACCATTAAATGATAAATTGTTGTTTTAAAGAACAACGTTAAAAGATGCAATAATAAAGATTAAAAAAAAAAACAGTTCACATTATGCACCCATTTCAACATGATACTCTAGTTTGTATTTTTTTCCTGCTAGATCTTGCAGATTTTCTATGAGGAATTCACTACATATACAAGGTACTTCGTGTCGGCATGAGTTCTTATTAAAATACCAACGGCATAAAACTTCTCCGGAAAAATACCTGGTCTGCCACACACCGTGCTATTTAAAATAGACGCACGTAGAATTCTATTCTGGCAAGGTCGATGACAGAATTTTGGTGACCACAAGTATCGACTGGAATAATGTTAATCAGGTGACTAAAATAATATTTAAATGACGAGTAGTATTTTTATGGCGTTTGTTTACAGTAGGTGTGTCCGCACCGACTTTGTCACTGTGTATTTTGGGCATGCTCAATTAATGCTAGTATCATCACTAGACACGTTGAATAAAAAGAACCGTGCATTTAGAAATGTGGGCTTGACATGTGTCAACTTACTTACTCGTACGTCTGTCTTCTAGTAGGCACAAGACTGCGAGAATTTTATTTTAGAGTATTCCTTGAAATTTTTTGTAAATCTTGAAGATTTCATCATTTTGGTAACTTGATATTGGTGCCAAAAATGACATTTCATTAGATGACAGACCATAAAATTACTCCTAAGTAAACAGTAAGTGCTTATAATTTCCGATAGTACAAACAGTTTTGTAGTAGTATTCATAATCATAATTTGGATTTACTACAATCACTATATTTTTGCACTCTTATTTACAGACTGAAATCTTTCATAGACTATGTTTATTTTTAGATCTGCACTTTATTTAAAGTGTATCAATTTGTCTTCATGATTATTTCAAAGATAACATCAAAGCACATTGTTTCATTGTACTACACATCAGTAGGAACTAGAGTAATATAAATTATAGTCGTGTCCAATTGTCCATGACTGTTGACTGTTAGGTCCTATACAAACGATATATTTTGGAATGCGAGTCAAAAGTATACAAGTATACTGTGATAGTATTTCTTAAGATTCAGATTTATAGAAGGAGCCAAATTCACTCAAAGAACTTACCAACTGACATCTTCAAGTATTTATAACGAAAGATGAAAACATAAATCAATAAGAATCATTTAATATGAATCCTTTGCCAAGTTAGAGTTGAATACCCTCTGAATCATATTGCGTAACCATCAAGATAGAACAGTTTTTTGCTTCAACGAACTTTTGTTCGCAAAAAACTACCGGAAAAAGCTTGTATATCGTTCATTCATTTTTTTTGCTTGTATTTACAAATAAGGGACAACGCAAACGAGACATAAGATCCAAGAAAGTTGGTGAGAATTTGTACACACTATATTTGATATCGGCTTCGCTGCTGAGGTCTACTCCACAGTCATCTTTTCTCAACTAGCTTTGAGTCGGCTTGCATTCTAACCAGATGTGGCTTTATGAGTACCCGCGTTTTATATGGAACAACTACACAACCCATAGCAATAGACTAATGTTCAGATTTTCTGGTGTGTGACTACTTTCCACTGTTAAATATCTACAACTGACAACCGGTACCCACGACTTTACGTCCTTTCTAAGGCATATGGTGTCTAAATAGTACCCTACATCTGTAAGCCATAGCAATTTTTGTCACTTAAAGAGTTTGTGTAATCGAATGGTAGCAGTATCGGTACTGACATAATGTTTTGCAAACACTTTATAATACAATAGTACATAATAATAACCCGCTCCGGCTTCCGGCCTTCGGCACATGTGTGGAAAATAAGACCTTTTTCGTTTATTGCTCATTTTATGAGTAAAACCACGTCAAAATCTAAAGCATAATAAAGAAAGAGCAAAACAAACAGATGCCGGAAGCTATTTTCTTTTATATTATACAGAAAAGAAGAAAAGTTTAGGGTAAGACATTCAGTACTTTGTAGATGACCCTCCAAAATCGGTCTTACAAAATAAAACGGCAAAATGCGGTATCCGACAAAAAGAAGTCGTTTGAATTATAGTCGAATTTAAATTTATTTACCATTATAATGTACTTGAAAACTCAAAGCCCAATTGTCCAAAACATTTGGTCAATTTCTATGTCAATGAATTCATCAGCGACAATCAAGTTTATAATGATGATAATGTAGTGTGCGAAGACCGATTGTGTACTGTGAACGTTTTGCGAAGCTGAAGTGGAAATACGCGTCGGACTCAACTCTAGTACCCACGCGGCGCTCGAGCCGGTATAACGTTACCAGCTGTCAGTTCGCGTTTGTGATTTTCGTAAATCGAACGCTGATCGAATATCAAATGTGCTCTAAATTCTATTTTCAAAATTTGTATCATGTCTATATCAGTTTAAAATTTCCACCATAAGCTAGCCAGTGTCAATCCAGTTTTTAGAAATAATGAGTCCGATTTTAAAAGTGTAAACATGTCAAGTTTAATTTAAATGTGAATAATTAATACGCAAAATGTCCTTAATTGTTGAGAAAAATCTTAGTTACAACAACCCAACAAGAAACCAGTAACGACAAATATGGCACGGAGTATTTTATGGTCATATTCTTGATCGAGTTCCTACAAAATAATATTGTGTGTGATAATAAAGCTAAGTGCTACGTATAGCGTAGACAAAAATTTATAATGAAAAAAGTATCCTTACCTATAGAGAAAAAAAAAATGTAACATCTAGGCAACATCATTGACGCTCCTAAGAATTGGATACGATAACAAATAATTCTTATGAATTCGGTGAATGGTATAATAAACAAGTAAAGGAAAAAATAAGCTTGAAAAATTGCTACAACTATTCAGAACACGAAGTGAGCCTAAATAGCTGTATGTTATCTTGTCGGACTGAAGGCAAAAGAAGTAATACAAGAATACAAATGTTTCTCCGTAACGTTTACAATTTGGTCATGGTGAATTTCTGAAAAATTCAAACTCTTTCATATATTTCAGACTCCGGTTTCAATATTTAAAATGAGTTTCGAGCGATGTGTAATATTGGCATAGAAAGAAAATAAATATTTCAACTGAAATACATTTCCGACAAAAGCTTTATTGTAAAGATAGACTTGAGAATAATACAATATTTCATCTGACGTCAAATCAAAGGCAAAGTCGACGAGTGTAGACTAGTCATATGATGCTATACAATTGACCAATTATCACCTATTGTTTCTATGGTCACTTCTATTTTAAGTACTTTTTTTAATGTTTACTTTATCTTTTAGAGTAGTACGTTTATGCATCGTCGATTTGCAACGAGATCAACCTTCGTTGTCGTCTTCCTGATACCAATGTCGATTTTCCTCTAAATCCGTCCTTTTGTTAAAGTTATACGACTTTTCCAACATTATGATTCTTATTTATAAACCCTGAAGCACTCTCACGGATATTTTGAGTTCTTTTACTACCATTTCTATGATATTTTATAGCATTGTAAAATTTTAGTATACGTCATTAAAAAGCAGTATACGTGTCCATTCAAAGAGGGCAGGATAATCACAGAGGTTTCCGGTTGATTTGCATTCAATACTATTGTGACGATAATAATAACCTCTCAAGTGAAACTGATCTGAGAACCAACTACATGGATGATTGTACTACAGATCTAGCTATAGTTTTTCCAATATATGATTCTACTATCAAAAAGAACGAAATTCCGACTGAAATTTGAGACTTGCAAATTGATATGCAAATAAAAAAAAAACAAGAAATAAAGTAGGCCAGCATTTTAGTAAAGACCATGAAAGTATAGTTTACAGCATATATCTAAACTTGCAGTGACAAAGAAAGTTGAAATGCCTTGTCACAAAGTATGTTTAGCTTTCGTGATTTAAAATGGACTTCTGAAAGAGTCTCTTGACAGTGTCTATCAACACTAAAATCGGTACGTCTGGAATACGTAAATAGCCCACGTCTACACGACGAGATATTTTTTACTACCATCGTGACATCAACCTGAAAGCTACGGTACTCGTAATTTTCAAAGATTGGGACAGATGCAAAAGTTCTCAAGCATAATGTGTGTCAAGGACCCGCAAATTCCTACTACAATTTCTTTTAATTGGTTTCGGTTAGATGAGAAGACGGCTAAGAGTATATTTTAAAATTTTCACAAATATTTGTGACTGACATACTAGATGTTTGACCTTAGAATATTTCGGGTACATATCCTCCATCTAGATCGCTCTCATAAATATTTGTTTAGACTGAACCTAATATAGGAAGCATAAAGATTTGTTAGTGTTTTCTTTGGAAATTTAGCTGATTTTACGCATGATTGATGATATAGACGAGATCTGTACGTGGAAATATTTTGATGTCTAAATTCAACTTGAGTTTGGACGTGAGTCCATATTTCATACAGTGATTAGTCGTTAGGTAAAGGCATGAGACAGGTCGAAAATCATTAATTGTCTGTCATAAACGTGGATTTTCTGGCAAATTTTCTCATCTCTAGTTGATATTATTACTTGCTAAATGGCTCTAAAGGACTTTAGTAATGAGTAAGAAATAATTTCCCTGATCTAAGTCAAGGAAAGCAATCGCCTGAACTTTATAGAAATTAAGGCAATATCCTGACAATTATGACAAAAATCAAAAAGCGCTAATAAAATGTCACATAATCCATACCTAGCATTTTAGACTTTTTGACAAACACTAGGTAACACTTATAGACTTGTCTAAAGCCTTGCTCGACCTTTTGACCACTGACGTAAGCCCTGTCAACGAGCTTAAAATTTTTTGCAGGAGTTTAGACGAGATTATGATAAAATCAACAAAGGAATCGTTCGCCATATCGGATGATGTTATGCCATAAACATGGTGCAATTACGCCATCAGACCGCTTAATCTAATGGTTTCGGTAGTTTCACCTCTGTCGCGATAACGTCAACCACCGTAAATAGCATAGCATTAGCCTGTAGTTTGTCAACTTTAGCTGAACATGCGTAAGGGTTTTGGCACACTACAGATTTTCTGTGGAAAAAATGTATCGTCAATTTTTTAAATTCAAACTTACGTATTCCTGAAATCGTTCGCCAGTCAAGCTATGTTTCAGACAGATTATTCAAGCAATTCATAAATTTTAATACCATGCATTCGGATTTTTGGGGCTTCCATGTTTTTATACTCATTCCTTTGATCTCGTTTTGAGCAAGTCACGTCATCTTTTGCCAAAAACGCACCTTCATCGGTTTTCATCTGAGCATAGCCCTAATCGTAATGACGTAAATGCTCTGATGAAGATTATCGGCCTTTAGATAAAATTAAATAACTCTTACCTAATGGCGCTCGTTACACAGACTTTCCATTATATTTATATACTTAGTTAGCACATTCGCATCTATAATCATAACTCTTGTTTGTGATAGCTGAAATTAGAGCTGTAGTACATCTGCTTCACGTAATGTGCCTATTTATCTAGACAACCTTACATTGCATCCGATGGGAATTCGAAATGTGGTATTTTCATTCTGAGGTTAAGTTTCAAGTCCTGCGTACCAATTCACTGTTCCTTTTTACTCATTGTCGTTATTTTCAAACTATTTCAAAGTTGTCTATTATTAGACCAAGGAAAATGTATGCAAAAACAGAATCGATGCTTGATATGTTTTGAATACTTTATGTTTTTCCCGTTTCCAGTTCTATGTGTGGGCTGTGTTTATCGCTATGTCAGTCAAAGAAGCGAAGCATTTGATGCACATTAAGATATTTCAATTGATTGAGAAGTAAATCTGTATGAATAGCTTATTCATTACAAGAAATGCGTATCATGATGTAATTATATGCGCAGTGTATGTTTTGATAAACTACCTGAAATATTACTATATTTATCATTCCCTCAAGCTTTTACTAGTGATTGATGTTAAATGTCTCGACCAAGAATGTTATAAGGTAATTTATATATTCGAGCATATCTTAGTAGAGGCAGATGTTTATTTATACAATGTTTTTGTTTCAGGGTTACGCACTTATTACCATTAAGTGTCTGAATTTATTCGAAAGTCACTTTTAGGTTGCTTAATGGACGACCGTATAAGTAATACGTAACTAGATAATATGTATATCAAAGTTCTAAAAATATATTCTACAAGTTTAGAATCTATTAATAATATCAAAGATAATGAAGTTATTAACAGGTGTAATCATTCCGGTTACGTTGTTATGATATCAGGCAGCTTAAATAAAGAGTTGATACAAAAATATTTATTGATATTAGGCTTAATGTAGCAGAACGCACTGGGCTTTGGTCCAAAATCAAAGAAAACGGGTCTAGGTCAACTTTTGTCGTCCACAATTATAAACTGTCGCGTATTTACACCAACTATGTTGATAGCTACTCACTACATATTGATGTGGGACAAGCAATGTAATTGATGGTATACTCATATCTTATCAACCAATAAAGATATTGATATATCGATAAAAGCAAATTGTTTAAATGTTTCATTAGGAAAGGAATTACGATTTCTGTTCGATGACAGCTATAGATTTATAGATGTTGTCATTGGTTGTTTTTCTTTGTTCCTGCTGTTAGTATTTTACCTGCGTCAGTATTCATTTACAACTTTGTTTCATTCAGTAGTAGTTCATTAGGTGTTTGGCAGTCGAATATCACTTGATGACAAACGATGCCAAGACCGAAAATTCTATTTCTCATACGTTCCTTCTTTCACCCCTGAAGTGGCTTCAACACTTCCGAATTCTCAACTCAATGACGTAAGCTTAAAATAAACCGACGCTTGATATGACCTGAGACACTGATTGATGAGTTAGTGAAGTAGTTAACAACATTTGGCAAAATACTAATCGGTGTAACACGATTGGTTCTTCACGTGCTTATAATGATGTCATGGTCCAAATACTTGGTGTTAGTAGTACCACTGCTGCTGCATTGACCTTATCTGTACTTAGAAAGGCGTGATTAGTTGAACGACCTTTACCTACGAAAATGTACATGATATATCACCTACACATAGCAACTGTTGCAATGTTACAACTACCTCATTGTGCACTTGTGTTGCTCAATCATTCGGTCATTCAAGTGTTAATGAGTAGGTAGACACAATGGCTGAGTGAGAAATGTCAGGCATTAATATTAATAGATGCCCGAACACATGTCCAAACAACTTGTCAATATTAATTTTTTGGTCTTACTACAATTTTTGGTGAATGGTTGAGAATACATATGTTGTCTTCAATGATAATTAGCTTCTGTTATGAGATCTTTAGTTCATTGTGTTATGGAATTATTTGAGTAGAATTTGTGGGTTATTATATTATCTTATTAGGTTGTTATGTGATTTAAACGTTCTATGCGTGTAAATAATTATATGTAATGTTCCAGTGGTTTTGTTAAAAAAATCCAACTAATTTCATGTCAATACGACAACTGAATTGAAATCTTATCAATAACAGCGCTTACCAAATTTTAACACACCTACGACGTGACATGAATTTGAAATTTGCATCAAGCCCAATTAAACGAACTTGTTTCTCTTTCACTAATGAACCATTAAACTCCATTCAAGGAGATAATGAATATAGTTCACATTTTTTTACTTCAAAATGTCCTTGCTTGAGGCAGTGCGTATCAATTTAGACTTTATTCTTGAACTATGTTTATTAATCTGCACCATTAATCATGTTTAATGAAAACCAACTAAAGTTTAGTCTGCCTGCCGGGCAGCATGCACATACTGAAACATTATTTCAATATATGTGCGACGCGAGTCATTGAGAGGTTGACTCACCAATAGACTGACACACTTGGAAAACGGACAATCAGTCGTCGCTTTAATTTATATGGCAACGCTTGACATCACTGTAGTTTTTGAAAAGTATTAAAGTTTGACACTGTCTAGCCAAAATTTCCAAAGGTGGATTTAACAAGTCATAGATCAAGTATATAAAATGTTTTATCTTTCCGATGATATAGGTATTGATAACACGTCAACAGACGCAGTTAAACGGTTCCCTTCAAAGTAGCGCGATAGGAAACTTGAAATATTCGATAGTACGATGTGGATTTTAATAAAGTAACTATTTAGAGAGTTTAGTGATAAAGTGAAAATAACAGTGTCAAAAATGTCGCAAACACACACGAAACAATGTCAACTCGATCACACCTACAAACTGGAGAAGAAGTATTTGGAGATGAAAAGGTTGCTGTTAGAGAAGACAGAAGAGTTGAAACGGAGAGATAAAATAATAGCGTTGTTAGAACATGAAATCGATGAAAAAGATGGGACCATAAGATACCTCAAGAATGAAATTGACAAGTTTAGACAAGTCGTGAAGCCTCTGACGAGACAGTTGATAGACAACCGCAGGAATGGTGTAGAGAACGAAGATGAATGCTTCGTAATGAAGACTCCGGGGATGGAAAATACTCGAGTCTATCATGTTGGGGAACCAAGGTTGAAGAGGACAGCTATTTCAGCGGAGCCGTTGTCATCGTTGTCTCAAGGTTATGAAATGAAATTAGTGAAAATACCTAAAATTCAAAAGTGAGTATTTTTATCATTAAATTGTAAAACAATACCGTCGTCAATAAAATTTATTAATATTGTTATAGACGTGAGTATGACTAATGCTAACAACAATAATATATATTATTAATTTTCTTGATATAAACCACAATCATTCAGAAAAACAAGTTTGTGGTTCCAAATGTAATTGAAAAGTTTATTGGGTTTTTTTGCTAAGAAATTCTCAGTGGTAGCTCAAGGTTTCTAGTCTAAAGCGTTTTATGAATTTTGATACAGTCGTCAAAATGTTATATATAGCTTATAGTATACCGATTTGTAAACCCACCAATAAATAATAACTTACCTGTACCTGCAGAAATACATAGTAATATTACCAGTAAAAGTATTAGCAAGCCGATGACAGTTCAAATTAAATATTTTTTGCTCACTGTTACTTAAGAAACGCTGTCACAAAGATCCGATATAACTGATACCAAAATTGCTCTTGGCCTTCGAAGTAGCAAAAAAAGACTATGTAATAATACTTACAGGTCAATAGCACCAACTACAGAACTGATTTACATAAATTACGTACAGAGTCATGCTGAGTTTTGAATGAAAATATTTGTAGGACTTTTGAACAAAAAATAACATAAACTTGCAAAATGTCACCGCCATTATTTTTAGGTAACAGACAATCTGACATTGTCATCTCATGAATACTAATCGCATTCACGTTTTCTTTTGTAAATACTTTATTTGCCTTTTCAGTTTAAGTTAGTTTATTGGTCACGAATTAGTAGTTAACGACTGTGTCTTAACGTCAATGTTTCTTCATCCTTACCATGCTCTCACGTTTTGTGTCGACAAATGTAATTTGTCTTACTGTCGACCCTGACTTTATGACCTTACTTAGCTTTAGGATCATCTAGACCTGCATCTACTCGTACTTTAAACGTTTTTTTCGTCCGTTGTCATGTTCAGCTTTTAAAATTTTGTTTTGATAAATGTGAGCAAACATTTTTTACATTTGTATACGCACAGAGAGTTTCTAGAATTTCATTCGATTTATGTTTACGGAAGCTTTTACATCTAAAAGCTTGTATTGGTTATCATGAAAATGTGTTTTAAAGTAATGGACTATCGAGTGATCATTTTGTACATCGATACTTAACGTCATCGATCAATCATTCAAGGTAGTGATTGAATTTCTTCTCAGTACAGGCATCGCAAGGCACCGCGGCGAGGTCGACTTGTGTTAGCTCGTGTGCCTTCGTTGATCCCATTTGGTATAATTACGTTCGAACTTTATGTGACAACTGTCCTCGCCGACGGCTCTGTCAACATTATATCTTTTGAGGCTTAAATTTATGAGCACTGGTTTAGATTTTGGGTGGGTGTCATGAAAACTTGACACGAGCCATTTCGAGGAATGCTCACGTTTCGTCCGGATTGTTGATGGTTATGAAGTGGATGCAATATTTCGCTTCTAGCTTTCTAAACTTGGCTTTCTTGTAAGTCGTAAAATGGTGTAATAATAAGTCTTTCCTATAACTGCCGCTACTTGGATATACCTATGACGTAAATGCTAAGATTCTGCATGCAGCTTTAAGATATGACGGCACACAGGCATGTGCTATGGTCCTAAAGACTAGTTCCTTGTATACATTTAATGAGTTTTATAAATTGTCTTTTGGTTCCATTTAAACATAATCAACGTATATTGCCATTAATCATTTTTGTCGATTAAGAACAAAATAAATTAATCCTTTTTTAACAGTTAATAAAACCGTCAGATTTTATCAATATTATTATTTAATATTGATTTCTGTTTTATTTATAACTTAATTTATATCAGCCAACAGTAGGCTTTATCCTCTTCGTATATATACCCACATTATGAATAATTTTGCCTGAAAAACAATATTAACAATCAAATGATTATAACAGCGAGAAAATAAATTACGTTATCGATATATTAAATTATTATTACCTACATACATCATTAAACATTCAATTTATATTTTAATAGGTAGTGACCCGTCCTGGTTTTACGTGGGTGATTGAATTATTGATATACATAAACCTTCGTTATTTTTTTTATTAGTAAAAGTGAAACAAAATCTGCTGAGTGGTTTAGTAAAAATTAGCAATCATAGTACTCGTAGAATAATAGGCTTTTACCTATGAAATTGCCGTTTTTTGATTCGGGATAATTTGAATTGTGATATCTTTGGACTGACTTGGAATTGTAAGTTCAAATAAAATTTGTATTAAAGGTACGTAATTATTTTTTTGATGATAATTATTTATTGGTTATAATAAAAAATTTAAAGTTTATTTGAACTCATTTCATAGGAAGACCTATTAGAATTATTTTGTCTAGTTAATTGTAATAAAAAAATAATAATAACAGTTCTCCGTTGCTTTGTTATATTTACTTGTAAATACTCCTACACAAAATCAATTATTTATAAATAAAAATAAGTTAGTAAATACTGGTAACCAACAAAAAAAAAAACTAATCAAATAACAAGATTTCTGTGCAAATAACCCACGCCTATTTGCTCCCGGTGCAGACGTGGCCATAACGCTGTCTGCGTTTCCACGTTGAATAGCAATTATCAACCTCTGCGTCCATCCACCGACCATCTGATCCTGAGCTGGATTCAGCACTCACTTCCTTTATTGAAACTTTGGTATGATTGAAAGAATCTGTCTCACAGAAAACAGATCCATCTTTCTGGATCTCGTCATTGCCACAAAAACATTTTATTGATGATAGCTAAACACGCTAACAAACGCACTCTAAACTTTGTCGGTACTATAAACGGTAGTAAAACCTACGTTTGTAACTAACTAAAAAGTATTTTACCAGAAATATCTGGTCACATTTCAGTCATATTTTTTAAGTCATTCAACTACTATGCGGGTTGTACAAATTACGTGACTCGCTAACAATACTATTATTTTTTATTTCGTAAATACAACTTTACCTGTAAAGTTTTTTCAGCTTAGCGTAGAGTCCTGGATTTGTGACAGTTATAGGTATTGTTAAAATTCAGAGGTTCTATCACGAGATTTTAACGTGATCCATTTGAGGACCTAAACTATAGCTGCATCCTTCTTTTTCGCTCGCATGCCTGGCATTTTAGCTCGTCTTGGTAAGGCTACTGGTCATACCCAAAAATTTTGAAATTAGTGTATATCATAGCCCACAGAAAATACTTATTCTTCTTCTTATCGTGTCAATCAATGTCTTTAACTAATTTTTTTCCGAACAGTATTTAGCAACCATCATTGGTCTCGTATAGATCCCGAAAAGTACAGGTAGTTGTGCAGGATGGGCAGCTCAGCAAGAGCGCATGTCTTGCGTAGCGGCTCCACACTGACACTGTGTTAAAGACGGTTCGAGGAAGCCCCATTTGGCCAGATCGTTTTTACAGCGGCCAACCTGGGTCCGGATTCGGTTCAGAGATTTCTAGATTGGCCACTGCAACAACAGAAAATATTGGCGTTATGTTATTTGTTTTGGTACTCACCTGCAACGCGACAATCTGAATCCCTATTTTTTTCTAAATTATTCTTTGAAGTGTGGAACAATCCCAATTGTTCTGTGATTGTTGACTGACAGTGATTGATTCTTGTATTTCCCTATGTTGGTTTTTGTACTATATTTTATAGTAAACAGTAACAATAACAACAAAACAAATAATAGGTGCTATAAATAAATCTTTTTCTGGATACAGTTTTTATCAAATGCATTGCATTTAAAATATTGGTATGAGGAAGAGTGAGGGAGTTATGGGGGCATCTCGCTATTTCTTTTTGTGTGCAACTAACCTAATAACGGTGACGTTACATTTTAGTTTGTACTCGTACATCCATTGATATAAAAAAACCCTATATCAATGCGTGCATCCTTTCTTTGTTACTTACCTACTTACTTAACAATTTCTCCTACACCAGATTTGAAAGGGTTCTAACTTATTTAATATTAGCGATTTTTTGAAATGAATAATTTAAAAAAGAATCATACATTGTACCCAATTCTGCAGTCACATCGTTAGGGCAGTACCTAATAGCAAGTCCTGAATATGCTACAGGTGCACATATATATATACTAAAACATTATGTAGACACAAAGAATATTTTCCCAAGAGCTATAACTAAATTATTGCCTACCATGGAAGTGCCTTTCTGCATAAGACTATAAACAATGATAATATGCGTGTCCTTCCTTCCTCTAGTAATAGCCTTAGTTTCATCATAGATAGGTCTAAGCCATGGTTTATGACACTAATTTGCAGTCATAATTTAAAGGTTACTATCATTATAGTTGATAGGGCACTTTGGAATTGCCTTGGGCATAGGTACGGGAAGTCGTTTCCTTAGGAAATGGGTTATGTGATATGGAAATTCGAAACATTGTTTTGATATTATAGTCTACTAGTTCCGAACATACCTACCTAATATCAAAACAATGACCAAAAAATTTAAATAATATATGGTCTTATGGTCCTAAGACCATAATTACATTTTTACATTTAGACTTCTCGTCTTTACTAGACAATATTTGAACCTATAGAGCATAGGCTCTTAATTTAAATTGTCTATTATAATGTTTGGAGAAATATTATCTGTTTACACAATATAACAATCGTTATGTAAATTATCTTCCAGTTACTGGAATACTATTACTATTATTTATTTTAGAATTACCTAGGTACTACAGTTTCCTTTTCCATAATTAAAAAATATTTAATAAAAAAATAAAGGTTTACATAATGTAACTAAAGACCTAATAAAAATACTTAGTTGCTATTAAAAATTATTTTAATAATGGAATCAATGTGAATACCCATTCCTGAAAAAAAAGGTCGCTTACAATGCTTTTCTTCAAATACTCGATATAAAGGGACACATTAGGTAGGTATACCTACATTAAAGTATTATGAGGGTAATTCACAAAAATCGTTGTGAATTTTCATTAGTACCTACCTACCTAACACATTTTTTCGTTAGGAGAACGTTGTACGAAGGGGTTTCGGATTGGTCTTTTAAGAGGTAACGGCGCCCCTTTTATGTGCTGTTGATGTACACCACACTGGTTTTAGCGAGGTAAAAATCCCACACTCCCCGGACTTACCAATCCCCAAAGTCCTTTTGAAACGCCTTTTGAAGGTTTCCTCTCAAAAATAAAAAGAAACTTTACAGCAATGTCAGTTTTCAAATCATTCTTTTAAATGTATAATTTTCATATTACAGATCACGGGAGCTGATCAAAGGTGCTATACTGGACAATGACTTCATGAAGAACCTTGAAATGACGCAGATCCGCGAAATCGTGGACTGCATGTATCCTGTTGAATATGCAGCTGGTAGCCTCATCATCAAGGAAGGAGATGTGGGCAGTATCGTCTACGTTATGGAAGGTTAGTTTTAATTTGTTTCCATCATTATTTCATACTGTTTTTTATTATTTACAACGAAAGACGTGAAATTACGTTTAGCGCCATCTAGTATCGAGTAGCTATAAATTCGGTATGATTTGATGCTGCCATCTAGTGGCAAGCTGCACAAACAGCTTGAGGTGTGAGACTTACTAGTGTTTATAAATGAAGATAGATGGCGCTGTCTAGTTTAGCTATTTGACAACAGATGGCGCTAGTTAGTTCTTATGTTCCCCTATAGATGGCGGTAATAAAGTTATATCACGGTATGAATGAAAATAAATATAAATAAATTGTTTGAAATAATTAAAAACATATATATAATTTTTATTAATTTCAATATGTTACAAATTATTTACAAATTATAATTAATTTAAAAAAAAATGTTGTTCGTTTTTAAGGAATTTCGTCATAAATAAATCTTAGTAATGGGTAAAATTTAGCAATCTTGCAATTTTTTGTCAGAATTTTAATCCAATTTTTTTTTTCATTGAGAATAGAGTTTACGAATTTTATTTTAATATTTCCATTTGTTTTTCTTACGACATAAAATTCAATCGTGCAGATTGATGTCTAACCATGATAGATACAATAGCAATATAAAAAAACCCAATAGATAAACATTAAAACAATTATAAAAGTGATTTTTTTCAAACTTATAATTTGTAAATAGACCTGTTCTCATAACCGTGGCAATAAATAACAGAATGATATCTTCAACCAACGGATTTCACCAACCGACAGCAATTTTCCAAAACATTGTTTTCCTCGCATGTGTCTACTAATTCACGAGTATCCTTCGCTTACAGCGAATATCCGGCGAGATCTGTTAAATAGGTACCTCTCATAGTGTTTAGAGGCAAACGTAGTCATATTCATATAGATACTACGCCCAAGCCAAGTGGATACTTTCCCTAAGCGCGCTCGAGAAAGCGGAAAAGCAGCCGCCGTGACACCCGCGACTTTTCCTGCCATGTACAGTCACCCACACGTCCATAGTACCTTTAGCAGCACCATAATACCATACAGTAAGGGCAGGTTTTGTACTCCAAGTGTTCTGTTGATTGTACCTACTCTTACGACTGCATACTTCAGTCTGAGCACTAACAGGATAGAAAAACTAGACAGGGTACTTTAAAATGTACACACCTTCACAGTGTTTCTAGGTATACCATAAAGTTTATTTATTTATTTATTTATTTATTTATTTATTTTTTTTGGCCAACCAACAATTGTTTACACTTATACATACATGATAGAATAATATTTTTTTAAATCTAGGGTTAGTGTAACAATTTCTTACAGGTTAGCACCGCATGCCCCATAATAGTAAGAACTTACAAACTAAAAGTGACAATTAAAATTTAGTGAAAAGACAAAAAGAAATGATTTAAAAGGAAAAAAAAAATAACAAAAAAAACATTATTTGAATTATAATTATAATTTAAATTTAAATTAAACATTATAATTTTATCTAAGTATATGTAAAGTTTCTTTTTTAGTTAGGATATCATCCCATGACTTCTTACGCTCTTGGATGGAGCGGGAGGGCGTGTCAGACTTTTGCTGTTTAAAAACCACTCCTATTCCTTCTTTGCCTACATTCAAGATTTTCAATTGCTTCTGTAAATAGCACTTAATTTTTTTGTTTACACCCTAAGCATAAAAATACAATGGAATACCAATATACATGGAATACATACAAGTAATTATTACTAACGTATGAGGAAAACCGCTCAAATAGTAAATACCTGGTGTTACTGTGCAATTGGGCTTTCCTTGTTATTTCAATTTAATACAATTATTAATAATTTCGAAAAAATACAAAAGTTTTTCCTTCCTGATATTATTAATATTTATAATATATAATACTGATTTAGTCACCTATGTCGTTTATTTGCTATAAAAGTTTATCACGCCACGCCTTCTCATTCCACCTAGAGCGAGAGGGCAAAAGAAAAAAAAGACAAACGTTTAATGACTAAAACCAACATGGATTCTATCAGTTATTTCTTTCAACCATTCTCACTGCAGAACTAGCATTCCTTAAGAAGGAATGAAAGTTTTAAACTAACTTACAACGGTTCTTGCTACCTAAAAAAATAAAAATAAATAGGTAGTGTAAAATTTAATGTTACATATTTATTTATAGCAACGTGTGGGAACCTAGAGACTACTTAATTATATAAGTTATTTATTAGAAAAATAATATTAAATTTATCCTTATTTTCGAAGTATCGGTCGATAAAAAAAATAACTTCGTTCAGTAATATCACATTACATTGTTACTCGCTCCTTCCAATTAAGATATAACAATCAATAATAACTACATTTCAGGCGAGATAAAATTACATATTTTTTTCCGTGTACTATACAGGAAGTTAATCGGCATCATAAAAAGCATATAAAATTGCAGCAAAGTTGTTTTTTGTGAGCAGTGACTGCGACTGACGCAATGTCACGCCGTTGGCGGTCGAACTTTTCTTAGCATTCCAAAACTATAAACAGGATCTAAGTCCTGATTTGCAAAATACGTGCGTTACGAGAATTGTAGTATTGCTTTTTTATGTGGGGAATCATCAGAATAACTTCTCCCACTCTTGAGCGGAGCGGGAGGACGTGTCAGACTTTTATTGACTAAACCCCACCCCATCCTTTCTTTGCCTACGATCCAGGGTTTCGGGTTTTCCTTTCAGAAACCAACCCATGGCCCCAAAAGCTTCGACCCTGCTGGGCCCTGACAATTTATTGTAGCATCGCTTATAGTTAGAACTATTAAAATCTATAAACTTATAGGTAGTATATATTTTTTTTATTGATATATACTAATCCTTGATTACGATCCCACCTGATGGTAAGCAGTGATGCAATCGTTGATGGTGAGGCGCACTAGTTTATTAATTGCCTATTCACTATAGTGAGTCTAGAGACCTCGAGTTCTACCACGTATTTTGGAGAGCGCAGAATATTTTTTTCGTCTCCTGTAAATTTACATTTTTGAACTAAGACCCCTTGTCACTAAGACGTAAAAGATAAGATACATATTTTATATTAAATATAGATAGATTAATTTATCAACAACCATTTATTAAAACGGAGTTTTAATTATAACGACTTCGAGGAACTTATAATTACTAAATACTTGATGTTAATATGTAACATTTTTATGTAATCAAAATTTTATGTTAGCAATTACGTTACATAAAATGTATAGTAATTACTGTATACTGTGCGTAACTGTACTAAAATAATAAATAAGGAAAATATAAATTACAGTGTTTTAGGATACCGTACCCAGAGGTTAAAACGGGACCATATTACTAGGTAAGACTGGTATTAGTCCATCTGTCACCAAGCTGTATCTCATGAACCGTGATACTTAGACGGTTGAAATTTTCACAGATGCGGCTATTACAACAAAACCTAAAAAACCAAATAAAGTAAATATTTAATTGGGTTTCTATAAAACAAACGCCATTTTTTTTACGTTTTCGGCTACGGACAGTACGGAACCGTTCTTGCGCGAGTCCGACTTGCACTTAACCAGTTTTTTTTACAGAAGTAACGACTAACTCATTCAAACTTCGGCGTAAAAAACTGAGACACAAAAAAAAAATTTGGTAACACAATAAAGTTTTTTTAGTCACTTAAATAAATGAAACGCGTTTGTATATTTAGTGAAACTTGATAAATAGGGGCACTAAGGTCAAGCTAATGAGGCCGAGTGTCCAAACGTAACAACGATGTTACATTGTAGGTATTTATGTAAATCTTCGACCTATAGTTCGTTATATAAGTTATAAATATCATTTCGATAGCCACTTTAAGTTTTAAATAGCAAACTTTCCTGCATGTTTACCAAAATATACCTACGTGTATAGGAAGTGCCTCGTTTTCGATAAAGAAATTCTAACCATTATTTAGTTAATTATTACCCGAATGAAAAGTATTCTATAATAATATAGCATTCCAAGACATGGTCTACTTGTATACTGTTTTCATCGAAATACAATCAGTAATTTTTGGACGGAAGAGTAATTAATAAAAGTTTATTAATCTATACATACAAGTTTTTGCTTAACAAAATATTCATACATAAAAAGTTTTGGGTTCACAATATTAGTAGGATAATCTATGTATTTCCAGGCAGTTATTGAATTGTCCAGAAATCGGTCAGTCAGAAAGATAAAGTAAAGCTAATTGCAAATTTCAAAGCGTATATCTCTATGGAGAAGAAACTCCATGTACGCATAAATCATGCTATGCATAACAAAATTCTAGTTACATATTTCTTGTCGTTTCTTTTATGTGAGAGCTAAAAAAAATTAAAATGTTGATAAAGATAAGCCATTGGCAGTTAAGAGATGACCAGATAGAGTTAACCAAAATAAAAATTGTAGAGAAATATTTTAGTTTTAACACTAACATACGACTATAACTTATTTTGTTTCAAAGTCCCACATAGAAAGATTTTTATCATAATTACCCGTAGAATGCATTCACAATGCATTAAAGAATTTACATAAAGATATGCATCGATACGTTATCACGCCACAAACGTGTCTATTAGAAGCAAAAACATAATTATTGACACCTCCATCAAGAGAGAACATGCTACAACCACGCGAATATTGTCATCTAAGGCCACCGTCACGTGATTATTGTCATTCTCTTTCGTTTGAATCCCCAACCGGTCCTATGAGACCGCGCTGTTATTGTTTTACTATTGTGTCTCGTTTCGCGGGTATCTGAGTAATTAAATTTTAATTAGCTTCTGCCAGCGGCTACACCCACGTGAATGTAGGTTTCTCCTTATAAGCTTTGGACCCCCATTTTATCCCATTAGAGATCCTCTCTTAGTGCTCAGCTACATCATAAACGGAAGCCTTGTGCATTTCACGTTCCTAGTCCTTGTAGTTCCAGCTGTGCGTTTATATGTCAGTCAGTTTCTCTTTTTAAATATAGATAACCTATTTAGGTCATCATTTGACTTTTGATTTTAGGTAGTCATTTGACTGAAATATATTAAGGCTAGAAAATCTAATCATATAGACCCTTTCCACTTTAAAGGGCGTAACTATAAATCTCATAATTTTTGGTACTGAGCAAGAAACAAAAAGAAAATTTGCTTGTACTTTGCTCGATTTGTTCGTTTTCTACGGAAAAGAACCCAAGCAACTGTAGAATTACTCTTTAAAAATAATGATAGTTTTTACGATATTTCCACTTTACTTTATTAATAGGAATGAAAGGAGAGTGTAGACTAGTAAACAGGCATAATAATATAATCTATGAGTTAGTGTTTCACACTATAACAAACACATTCAATGCTTAATTGATGATTTTTATTTTGCAAATAAATAAATAAGAAAAATACAACAAATTTTTATACGTCAATTTTTTCGATATTTTAAATTAGATGAGGCTGGTGTTTCCTAGCTGACTTCCTTGAGAAGAAACACCAAAACAAAGTCGGGGGTTAAAGCCTCTTTTAAAGTACCTAACCTATAGCAAAATAAAGGTGAAATCATATGAGACCCATACAGTAACAGCTAAACTGTGCTGTAGCCTTACCATGAGTTTGTAAAAACGTTCTCGCTATCGAAAACTATCGCTTTGTCCCTGTCATTGTGGTGCACGTGAAAGAGACAAAGCTATAGTTTTCGATAGCGAGAACGTTTTTTCAAACTCATGGTAAGGCCACTGACGTAGCGTTTACGCAGCGACTATACGCACCGTCTATCGTCAAATGCAAAGGCACCCTAAACAGAAAACCACTCAGAGTGTTCAACCGTGCATCTCATACTGCGGACTGCGGTGTATTCAACGTCATAATATTTTAAATCATTTTCTGAACAGTTGACACTTTTGTGGTTTTCAAGGGAAAGTGTCAATTTTAACTGTATGCTATAATTTGAGGCTAAGAAAAGGAAACAACCTTCAAACTGAGCTGGGAAGCTCTGTGATTATTATTATGATGGTTCCTATAAAGATTTTCACGGCAAGATTTTTCTGCCGATTGTTTCTATAGGCGTCCCTCGCAATGAAAATAATATATCCAAATATTTTTTCATCTCTTTATTGTTCTGAATGCTGAAAAAATCTATTGAAGAAGCATTCACGGGTTGTTATTGTTTATAATGATTCATTGAAGCTGAGGTAAATACGTCATAAATAGTTCTCAAGAATCTTATGAATTGATGACACAAAATTATATAAGTGTCCGTTAAAAGTATTCACGTGTTTTGAGATACTTATTTTTTATTTATTTATTTGGATCTCCAACAAAGTTCACACGGACACAATAGAAATCACAACATGCATTCACAAAACAAATGTGCCAAAAAACAATTTTATTAATAATGTCAAATTAAAACTAAAAATTATGATCAACATACTAGGGTGAAAGGGTACATTAGTTAGCCAATGGTTTATTTGAATTAAAACTGAATTAAATAATTACAGATTGACAATAATAAATAGGTCAAGGGTTTTTATAAATTACCTAATATTACCTACGGATTAAAAAAATAGTGACAGTCATTGAATTGTATCATATAAAATTATAATTAGAGCTGTAAAATTAAACTAAAAATGATATAATTGCAATGATAAGTAGATCATTAATTAGCTGTCTGACACAGACTAGTTATGAGAAATTCTCCTGCAATTAAAGGACACCCAATTTTGAGACAATACTTATAATTTCAAGACCCTGACATTATATTGTAAAATTATCTATGACAAACTCAGACTCACTTAGTTTAAAGATTTCATTTTAAATGTTACTTAAATGTTATTGAATGCCGGACGAAACAAGGTAACTAGTAATAAATATTCATTAGATTTTGGCGTAATTAATGTCACCGAATACGTAATAACTTGGTAATAATTTTGCAAGCTTATATTTTTATTAGTTTCCTAATAAAAATAGATATTTATTACAACATTGACTTTGTCATAATATTTTATTGTTGATGGAAGAACGTTAAGGAAGTATAAAAAAATAGGAAATACATCTTGAGATTGGCTTCTTGGTCTAGTGGTTGGAGTCCCTGACAACTATGTCGGAGGTCATGGGTTTAATTCCCACCCAAAACTATTTTCTTGTGTGATGAGTACGATCGTTTGTGCTGTGTCTTGGTTTAATTTATCTATAATATATATTATGTATTTAGAAATAAGGTCTGGTAGGCAGCCGCTCCTCGTAAAATACTGGTATTCAGCTGAATCCGGCTTGACTGGAAGCCGACCCCAATATAGTTGGGAAAAGGCTAGGCAGATGATGATGATATATGTATTTAGAAAATATTACATAAGTGTGTTTTTTAATTGTCTACTATTTATAGCACAAACTCTGTTTAATTTGAATTAGATTTGCCCTTTTGATTAAATTATCTCTTTATAAATTACTTACTAGGTATTTTTTAAAATATTTCAATAAACATAATGAAACATGATTATAATTACGCACGTAAATAAGTAACAAGTAATACTGGAAAAATAAATATAAACCACAAATAAACCAAATAAAGAAAAGGCAATAATGACAAAACTAACATAGATAAAACCCACTAAAATTAGAAAGACTCAATCAAAAATAAACAACGCACTATTCTAAGAACAACTACAAAAATTCTCTCTCCAACGGAAACTAAACAAATAAAGAGGGCAAAAATTACACTAAATTTGGTACAGTACGGCCGTTATAAGTTGGCGAGTCTGAAGTTAGGCTCTGCGAATTTAGCCGCTTGAAATCTCGTACTAAAATAAAGGTTTTAAAAAAAAAAATGCAATTTGCAGTTGTTAAAATATATTGACATTTATTTGTTTTAAACCTTTATTTTTGTACGAAATTTCAAGCGCCAAAATTCGCAGAGCCTAACTTCAGACTCGCCAACTTACAACGGCCGCACTGTACTCGTACTATTACGAAATGTACAAAAACTACCGTCTCTACTGACAATGCGTGATCGGGCCGCGGCCTTGGCAGGCGGAGATCGACATTCAAGACCTTGTCGACTTTTTGCCGGAGTATAATGGGTGACGTTAGTGGCCCACGGCTACTGGTCGTGTTCTAAGTGAAAGTAAAGAGCGTCTGTATGTAATTTGCTGTGCCATGTTGATAGGAGCCGCCGGTGATAGCTGGGTAGCAGGGTACGCAGTTAGTGTTGCGTTTGATAGTTTCAGTTGTAGTGTCGTAATGATTTTTGAAGTTCCTGCTTGGAAAGGAAATTTTTCGTTGACATAATAGTCTAGAACTACAAATATGCTCTTTTCTACGCTCAAACATGATTTCTGATTATGAAATGGATTCTGACGCTTTTGAAGTTGTTTAAATTCTTCAATCAATGCAGCCACTGATTAACATTTTAATAGGAACATAATTTTCAAGCTACAACTTCAAAATGGGGTATACTAGACCCGATACCCAATGTGAGTACAGTGCTTCTGCCAAGAACCTGATTTACTTATTGGAATCGTTGAAGTGCCTTTTAATCTTTAAAGGGCTTGATGAACGTCACTACCGCAAACATAGGTTCATGTTTGCGGTAGTGACGTTCATCAAGCCCTTTTTCCAGCATTTTTGAATAATTTGGGCTTAGTACAAAATAAATAAATAAATAATTTAAAAAGTTAGCAATCGATTTGAAATGAAGAATGAAATCTTCATGGTAATAATCATGTGTACATAATCCGTATACACATATTATTTTTATAGCAGTATTATATTGGTTTGTAGATAAAAAAACACCAAACATTTATAAACATCGTATGTTTTGTAATAAAAACTTAGATGACAGCGTTTGACAGCCCTGAATTATAGAGCGAGTAACATGTATGATTTACCATAAATGAAGTAGTGAGACTTGGCAATTGTGGACAAGTTGTACCAGTACTTGTATTCTCACATGTTGAATTGACATAAGTAAACATTATTGAAGATGCTAGCAATCTTATAGCTGTCGTACGCCAATATTATGAACTGATGATTGTAGGAAAGAGTACGATGTAAAAAAATAGACTACGAATAATTGTCGTAGACCAGACAAAAATTACAATGAAGCATATTGCGGCAACCGAAAATCTATTTCGATAGAAGTTAAAGATTATGATAATTTATTAAATCATGATGATGAAATCTCAAGTACAAAATAATACTAAAGTCATGCTAATCTAAAGTAAATTATAAACTCAGCCATCGAGATTCAAATGCAATGATCTAGAATAACTGGAACGCAAAAGACAACTAGAGAAATAGGTGTAGTTTTAGTCAGTAATAGTCTGACAGGCCCTCCACTCTAGAGTGGCAGAAATTAAAAGATAATTTCCACCTTAAAAAAAAATTGTTTAATATATCTGCAAATCCAAGATGATAGACCGTAAAAATAATGTAGCATTTGCATTTGATGTCTTTTGTGAAAATATTTATATAAAACATCTCAGCCTATTGTATTCTGTTCATATACATCGTTTGATTTATTCAAAAGAATAATAGCATTGTTATAGAAAAACATATTTGATCTGTGAGTGAGATTTAGCAGCATCGGTCACAAAGAAATAAAATAATTATATTTAAAGTAAGTACTGGTTATATTTGTACGTGTTAGGATAGCAGATTATAACGCTTAAAGACCACGTTTTATATTATTTCTTCATACTTAAATTGAACACTTGTGTAAAAAAGTAAAAGATATGCAGCGTGTGCAGTAAACCAACTAGTGCTAGTGTACCAAAACGTCCTGCTAGTAAATCAGATAAACATGAAAATTTTGACATAACTGAAACTTTTAAGAGAGTCAAACAAATGCTATATTTATGTGGTCAATTCTTTAAAAAAATACGATCAGAAAAAAAAGCATAATATAGCTAAGTAAATATTTGTTGCGCTAAAAGATAAATCTAGTAAAATCAGTTATAAAACACCAAAAATGAGAGTGGCTTTTACACATAAATAAGATCACTGTACCCCAAACTAGTAACCAATCCTGTAACTTGAAGAAGAGTAAATTTTCAAATCCATTGCTAGTTTCATAGATGCATAGGTGCAGACAAGTAATAATAATTATGTCATCCCATACCATAGGTTTTTCAATTGCACTAATATTTGTAAATAGACTGCTTACATAATTATTATAATGGGTACTAATTATATTAAGTCATTTATCTATTTTAACAAGTATTCTATATTTTATTGAAAGATAATATTCATTAATGTTATCTATTCCGTGTCTTGACTTGTGCATATAGTCCACATCATTGTATTCTAAAACTATATGTTAGAGAAGTGAATACCTAACTATAGAGGAAATAACTCAGTTCTAAGTAATTGCAGCATTATGAAATTTCCGTCGGAACTATTTTCTGTGATAATAAATTTAAGTTTCACTTAAAATTTCGCCTATCTGCGGTTACGTCTATTAGTTACGAAATAATGGTTACTAGACTTCTTTTTATTTGGTTAAAACAGGCAAAAGAACATTTATTTTATATTATTACAAAACGATTGATGCAACATGATGCATTTAATATTTTAAACGAATAAAATTAAATAGTTCTTGACATAATTTATGTAACATTTTAGTGTTTTAAATACAACTTTTTGTTTTTTTATTGCATTTGAATGCAAAATGTATAAATAAATCTGTTAGATAAAGATGTCAAGGCGAAAAAGTAAGAAACAAAAGGATATGCCAATAACTTACGCAGATCTAATCAGTACAAATGTAGAAATACAAGTAAAGGCTTGTCACGTCCAATCGCAATCTCGAAGGTGCTTACATCGAGTGCGTATAAAATTGCCTGATTCCGAAATTTTACAACACTAGTCGCATCGAACTGACGCAACAAGCAATTTTCCTTTAAGTTCCAGTCGCTTAGGCCTGGTCGTTGGCCAATTCGACCTTAATGCCTCGAAACATTTGAGCCTATTGTGCGGATAGCCTCAGAATCACGCATCTAGTAATAGTGACCCTAAATTACATTGGGATGTGACAAATTATCTGTGTACCATTATGTGAGGCAACGTATGAAATGGCGTTTAAAACATTTTGTAACATCCTTCATGTTGGTAAAGCATAATTGCCAATTGCTTTTAAAAGTTTCCCAATGGTTTCGGTCTAATCCAAATTAATATACGTACGAATAAAAAGGGCACTTTTGAATGTACAAATTTAAAAGTGTGCTTCATAAAGATTAAATAAATAGCGTAGATACAAGGGCTGCATGGATTTTAGAAAGAGTTAGCTAGGCTCTTGCAAAGGACAACGGAAATTATACAAATGTGTTTTTATCAGTAAAAACCTGACACTCCCTGTCGGTCTACTCAGAGCCAAGTAAAATAAAATTAGATAAGACCCATGAATTACGTTAAGTAAAGTAAGTCTGATGTTTCGGAATCACTCGCTACGTTATCTCAAAACCCTATTGCAAAACAGTTTTTATTGCATAAGAAAAAGAACAACAACTAGGTTCTCTTAGATTTAATTAGCAAAAAGTGCATTGTCGGGTCTAGTTATTTGTCTCGACGCATGCATTCTAGCTGGGTGACCATCCGTATCAGGCGATTTCTCTTAACAATCTGAATAGTTCTCGTTATAAGCATTTGCTTTGGCTCGTTGTTGTGACCCAATTCTGATATTGGCTCTATTAAAACTTGTTACAACTGTCTTTTGTTATCTAACACATAATTTAGTTTCGTAATAGGTTCAATTTGTTTGAGATATATATCACTAATAACTATGTATATATCGGTGTTCGCTTTAATAGTTTACCTTTTCAGTTTGTGTTCAATTTTAAAGTATGTTGATGATGGCAATACATTTTTTAAATGTGAAATTACTATTACATATTACAAGATTTGTAGATATTCTCCGAGGTATTGTTATGTAATCATAAGATACTAGTTTTTAGCTGTATTACAAACCACATACGTTCGCGGAGACGGTCTATTTATTTTTATTATTGTATTACATTAGATAATTGACTTTCACTGAACCTATTAGCGATGACATTATTTACTTAATTAATTTAATTCTTATAAGATTTTTGCGCAATCATGTACTCACTTCATCAAGAAAATACTGAATTGAAATAAAATGACCGACGTGATTAAATTATTATATACCTATAGCAATTCTAAGAAAAATATTAATAATATTATTACTCATATTAAGAATGTCAAACATTGCACTGTAATCAACTGAGCGCTGTCTAAAGCATTGATAACCAATGTAAAAAATGTGAACGTATTCGTTAAGGGCACCCTTTCAAATAATATACGGGTCTGTGATGTCATTCATTGAAAGTACGTTATTTAAACTAGGGGAAAGAATTGGCTGCATGCCTGTCTTCATTGTTCAATTAGACAAGCCAACAAACGGAGGTAATGCTACGAGCATCTATTCACTCGTTCCATTTGGATGATTGTTAATAAATAAAGCAATAACTCGATTTGTTTTAAGCTTTGGAATTTCCTTTGGAATTAAGACAGACTTCTGAGAAAAAATATAGATAAGGATAAAAATATGAGTAAGACTTTAGGTCTGTAGATAATTTGAGAATGGAATTCCCTGAAATGATATTTTTCTTAAAAACGACAACTACAAATGACACCGAAGTTGAGGGCACTACTATCAGAAGTTTAAATATAACAATTACAAAACTACCACCTATTAAACGAGTACAAGTCTTTATAACAGCAGTACCAGTACCTAAAAGTGAAACCATAACATTATCCACAGCCCACAGCCTTGACCGTGGAGTAATTGCGTCACAAATGAAATCCGACTGAACATCTTCGCGATTAGCAATTCTACTTTTACTTGAACTTTCGATTCACCGACGCCGACCGTAATTACATGGTGTTTTACCGTTTAGTAATAATTCTGCAATACACAGCCTATAATTATAAAATTTTCCGATATGGAAAGTGCAAGAGAGATAAGATGTTGGATAGTGCAAAATTAGTGGATAAACTAGACAAATTATAAACTATATACCCAATTTATAACTTCGACACGTCTTGTGAAACGGGTTTTATGATCACGAATTCACGTGTATAATACTTTTATGATGATATCTTTGTAAAGTCCAACGGAGCGGTTATGTTCTGCACCCATTACTGCACGTTAAGTGAAGAAAAGTTTAACTGTAGAATTCATTTCTATGTATATAATATTGCTCTTCTAAAATCTTAGATCATAATAACTGGTTTTGAAGACGGGTTACGTGATTTAGATCCAGTGATAACTTTCCTCATGCTTGCAGCACAGTTTTTGTCAGTTCAAATATAATATAATTTACGTATAAATTGTTAAATGTCCATGCTCTCTAACGCTTCGTTGATTGTTACTCAGGAAATTTTAACCCTATTTGTTTCACCAATTTAATCTATTTACCGCTTTCTTTTCGATTTTATTTGTTTCGCTACTGGTATTGAATGAGTTTTTTATACAATTGCATCATTTATTTGCATAGTCATTCTGGAACTTAGTTGTTTTGACAATGTTTTCACATGATGACTCTCTGAAATTTTTTGTTCATCTTTTTTTGTGATATGTTCAATTTTATACGAATATGTATTGTAAAGGCTAAAATTTGTGAATATGTTTTTATTTTTGCTATTTCACCACGCTTGATTGCTGAACTAATTTAGAAACTTGGCATATGGATAGACCATTTTCTAGAGTAGCTCCTAGAATACTTTTTTGCTCGGATGCGGACGAAGCCGCTGGTAGCAGCTAGATAGTTCATAAATGTATTATAGTTTGATGTGGCAACAGTCCCTTATGAAGTTTTCTCGCCATAAATGTCACTGGCTTCACAAATACCCATAAAACTGCACGTTTACTTCAGTTCATGTTTTAAATCAGCAGCAATAAAGGTGCAAGGCACCTCCATTTTTAATGGAAATACTACTGCACTCGTTGATATTTATACGTTGTTAAAGGCACTATTAAAATAGATTAATGACTTTTAGGTGTCTATCTGAAGGTCTACCTTCAACGCATAACATTTGATAACTATTCGGTCACGGGCGATGCCTTGCCGATTCACCTCATTATAACATTTGCATTCAGTAATTATTAATTTATTACAGACGTTTATGTTTGTTCATTATATTATCACTCCAGCTTTTGACATCCATGAAATTTGTGACTGCTTGAATCGTTTACATATTTTTTTAATACGTGTCAATGTTTGCAATAACATAAGTTATTTCATCAATATTAAAATCACCTTCTCGTGGTCTTTGATTCTCGCAATGTTTTAACAAGTGTTAAGCGTTACATGCGTACACATTAGACACGTGCTGTTCGACTGTGTTAATCCAAAAGTATGTTCACCATAGTGGAACTCTTTTTAGGGTTCCGTACCTCAAAAGGAAAAAACGGAACCCTTATAGGATCACTTTGTTGTCCGTCTGTCCGTCCGTCTGTCAAGACCCTTTTTCTCAGGAACGCGTGGAGGCATGAAGCTGAAAATTATATCAATTACTCAGGTCTACTGTCCCTTGAAGTTGTGAAAAAATCAAACTTCTAAGCCAACGCAATCAAAAGATACAGCCGTTTATGCCGCAAATTTTCGACACTTGCAAGGGAATCAAAACCTACAGGGTACTTCCCGTGAACTCAGAATCTTGAAATTTGGTACAAAGCAACGTCTTATAGCATAGATAAAGGAAAAATTACGAAAACCATAAATTTTTAGTTACATCACATAATATATATTTTTTTAATAATTTTAAACTTACTACCCATTTCCTCATAAACGCGTAGAGGTATTAAATAGAAATTCATACCAAATACTCAGGTCTATAATACCTTTAACCTGTAACAAAATCAAACTTCTATGTCAACGCAATCAAAAGAAACAGCAATTTAAGCTGCACATTTTGAAACTCGCAAGTACTCGCAAGGGAATCAAAACCTAAAGGGTACTTCCAGTCGACCTAGAATCTTGAAATTTGGCATGAAGCAACGTTTTATAGCACTCATATAGGGAAAAGTCTGAAAACTGAAAATTTGTTGTTAGGTCACAAGAATTATTTTTTTGAAAAATCTTCAACGCTCGATTCGAGAATAGAACTTTATTCATAGGTAAGTTAGAGGTATTGAGTTGAAATTAACACCATATAATTGGGCCCGTGGTCCCTTGAAGCTGTGCAAAAATCAATTTTCAATTCAATTGGTAAAGTGACGGGAAAAAAAGATTCGTCCGTTTATACTGCAAAAAACGTACATTTCGAGACTGTCGAATTGTTCGATTGAACTGTTTTTATAGGTAAGTTACTACGGAACCCTCAGTGCGCGAGTCCGACTCGCACTTGCCCGGTTTTTTAGTCACTGCTTACTGCTCTATAGTATCTCTAGGATCAAAATTAAAAGGTTCACCACCTCGTCCACCTTTTGTGAGCTTGGAGCTTTTATTATTCAGGTAAGTATATATTTCGTCTTTGTCTGGCGCATAGTCTGTCTCAATCGCACGCGCAGTCAGCCGGCTGCGTTTGCGCAGGAGTTGATCGGATCGGAGTAGAGCAGTAAGCGGAGCGGCGCTGACGTGATTGGTCGCCGTGTCTCTAATGTCTCGCGTTCCGAATTTAAAATAGTCGCGATCGACTTCTCTGTGAGACTAGCGATGTGATTTGTTTATAGTGTTTGTTTCTCAATTAAAAGAAGTTGAAGAAACTAATTCCATTTCGCTATGGTAAATTGTGTAAAGTGTTATTGTGTTTAAGATAAAGTGCATTTTTGCGGAAACAGCAGCTGTCGCTGCACCAGAGAGATTTCGGGGGATAAACACAAATCCGTACTCCGAAAAGGATTTAAAATTAACATGTTACTCACA
The DNA here is from genome assembly GCA_030763345.1 of Mythimna separata. Lineage (NCBI taxonomy): Eukaryota > Metazoa > Arthropoda > Insecta > Lepidoptera > Noctuidae > Mythimna > Mythimna separata. The sequence goes on along the minus strand of CM061187.1, from coordinate 11,556,318 downwards.
TCATGCTGCAGCAAAATTTTACGTTCTTGAGGATATTGCAAAAACTGCTTTATTAAAGTTATAAACTTTTAAAGTCATTTGATTTTATGAGCATATTTTTTATAAACATCGTGTCCTTTAGTCCGATTCACGATTTGAAAGTAACGTTTCGGAGGCTCTCATGCACTACAAGGTTATTGCAAGCCTCTCGTATTTGCGTGCACTACCCGTGTGGCGTGAAAGTATTTTGGAACGTTGTCTTCACAGTAAAGATATTTTAGCATATTAATGTCCGAGCAGCCTCGAGCTTTCTATGGCTGCGTTTGGCCAAACAATATGACATCACTGTCTGGTTAGACCTCGGCTTTTTAATGATATCAACAACATTGACCATTAATTCACTTTAGAGTCGTCCTCGCCGAATAATAGATGTGAGTTTAGGTGTTGTGAACTAAATCAATCAAGTTCCGGTTTCATAATTAATGATATACCTTGCTAGTATTGCAATACGAATCAGTTCACGCCTCGTTAACTTATTGAAATCACTGTTGCACTAACACACTTTGGAACTTGTTTATAGAGTAATATAAATCGATTTAATATGCGTGTACGAATCATTGTCACGTTTCTGTATTCAAACAAAGATTAGAAAGTATAGATAGATGGTATCAACATAGCATACAGAGGATTGTCTCCCTTGCGTGTTAACAATACTGCACATAAATGATGATATCAGAATAATAACCACTCCGATTATTAAAATTATCATCAGAGCGTAGAAAGTGTTTGCACAATACAAATATTTCGAAATAGAAACGTCAAACACCACTGTTTTATTTTACGACATAAATATAATAGTAATTGCTCACTCAAAGCTAGACAACTCGATTGTTAAATTCTACGTTATTCTAAATTACTTTTGTTTGTTTAATTTTTGATATTGTCTTCATAAAGAGCCGGGAATATTACAGCGAACTGACTACTGTCAGTAGAATCGGAGAAAGGGCTACCATTGTTTATGATTCGAGTAACCTACCGTTAGTTCTAAATAAATTTAGCGCATGCTATTTGCGTATCTGACTAATACCTATATTGTAATTCTATCAATGACTTTGTACTTCATTGATGAGTCAACGGTTTTTACTACTGCCAATGCAAAATGAGAATACACAGACAAGTCATTTGCATTGTTTTGAACATTATCTATTGCTTATAGTAGTATTGATAAGAGCTATTTAATAGCTAAATACTAGTATCATGAACTACGTACATTGTTCTTCTCAAAGTACTTACCACCTTGTTGTTTAAGTCATACACAGTAACTAGTATTGAAACAATAAAGGTCATTAATATTTTAAGCATTGTATGATTCTGGAGAACAGATCCCAAAGGCATTCTAGGAGACATGTTAAAGCAAGTTGTTAAGAGTTTTATCAAAAAATGTTCTATTTTATTATGATAAAAAAATAGATTTTGATCCTAACATCATTGTTTATAAAGTTTAGTGAGGAATAGTTATTGAAACTTTGACTTCTGATAGTTTTACTGAAGGCATCGTATTGCGTTCTCTTGGAAACATGGTTTGATCTATTATTGGAAAAATAGTTAACCAAGCATCGGCCACAATTTCTCAAGTTCCTGGATATGTTTCTCACGTATCATCGCTGACCAGCCGACTGGATATGTGGACCAATGAACTTGTTTCAACTCGTCTATCGGCTGATGTCTTAGAAATCGTTTCCTACTTACTCGATCAGGCGTTTAATGATTACTGCTAATTTGCTACTATTTAACACGTATCGTTTGTTATTGTTTTCATTACCTACATTGTTTTTATTGATTTCTTTATCTTTATGATATGATAATTGTATTTCTAGTTCATGAACGACTTTCAATTCTATATCTTCATGTACATCTGCTTTAAAATGTTGTGTGGTTAAGTTTCGCAGTGAAAGTGCGACAGCATTAATAACAATAAACTGGCCGTATGTTGCTTCGCCAGCTGCCGCTTGCACTCACTCAGCCCCTATTATCTAATTATTACGCAATGTGATTCCATTTGCATTCGCCTTATGGGCTCTTGAGGCCCAGTTAGCGCTTCCTCGTTGATGTATTGGACCAAACTACTTCTTGAGTAATAGCCGTGCTTGCGTCCCGTGACGCATCCGTTCTTACAAAGTTCACTGGGCGAGGATTAGTGTTTTTGCTAAATTACTTATCGAACACAAACTTGAAGGCCACATAGTGTAAGCCCTCTTTACCGCAATCACTGTATGTGTGAAACTTAAGCAAAGGCCGAAAAGATTGTTAATACTTCAGTAAGAACGTATGTAACATACAACAACTTGCTGATTAAAATCCGATATCCACGCCTTATGAATTTACGAATAAAGACATAACCGTAAAGAGTAATAAAACAGTGGTTTGTGCTCATCCACAATGCAATTCTCAGTTATTTTATTTTGATAGTTTCAATTAAAGTTTGCAGCTACATTCACTAAAGAAAAAGCAGTTAGGAACTCCTACAAAGTCTTAAAAAGTTCTTAGTATTTTCAAGTAGAGATATTTTTATTTCACAGCTTCACTATGTATATTTTGCTAGCATTGCAACTATATATGCAGCTGCCGAGAAGGTGAACTCATTTTATCTCAGTAAAAATAATCGAGTTTCTAGACATGGCCAAGTATAATAGTGCTTGCAAAATCGTTCCATTGTTATCCATTAATCAATCGTACGCGGCATTCTCAAAGCAATTATTTAGTAGGAAAGTTGAGAAATATTCACTAAACCAATAAACTTTACTAAAGCAAAAACCTAATTATCCCATAATATGATGTAAATTTTGCTGCAGCATCAAATCTGAACTTCCACAGAATTGACTCGAGTAATGTATGTTCCTGATAATTACGAACTAACAAAAACAGCGAGTGCGTCACATTAATCTCCGGTCTAATGACGTCCGACCGTCGTAACCTTTAACAGCTGGTCGATAACATCCCAACGGGAAAATGGAATTAACATTATTAAGTACAACCCCTCACAGGCAATCGTTTTGGCTCCACATTGATGTTAATGATGCGAAGTTAAGAAATTCGACGACATTATGAAAATCAAGCATTATCCGGGAAAAGCGGTCATGGAGGACCCGTGGCTGTCCATCACGGACAGGACTATGGACCTTGTGTATGCAGCTAACTGGGTTGGTGCAAAGAATCTCAGCTCATATAATGAAAACGATGACCATTCAAACAGCGTTAAATTTAATTCTATATCACGAAGTAAGTCATGCAGAGACGTTGGTCGTACTAATGACAAAGATTATGATAGCAAAACATATTCATTGGAAGATAATGAATATAGTTATTCTAATGATGTTCCTAATGAAAATATATCTCAATTAGCTAAGTACCAACAAAATATAGAGGAGAAAGCGAGAGCGAATAATAATCTTCTCGCACAGAATAAATTGAAACATAGTTATAGTTTTAAAGATATGCCAAATGGATATAGACCTTCAACATTAAGAAGAGTTAAACGTAGAAATTTTACTGAATGGGATATTGAATCATTCGGATCTAACAGTAAACAGCCACCTGTGCCGCCTCAACGTAAGGATTCCTTAAAATATGCACACCGACAAAGAAAAGCTGACTCTAAAAAAAGTTATTATCCGCTACCTGATCCCGGAGCTGTCCCACCTGACCCTTCGTCTGAATCATACTATGAGTACTACTCCAGAGTAAGTCAACAGAATAATGACACTGACAGTGATAAGATAAAACAGATGCAGAAGGACACGAAAAAAGATAAACCTGTTCAAAGCGAGCCTGTAAAACAAAACGGAAATACTATGTATCAATTGATCAACTCAATGGCAACTTTAGACTTAAGTCCAATAAAGTCCAGGAACCTCGATATGGATTGCGAAGCGGAAGATTTGGGATTGTACATGCAGCCTATTAACCAGTCGTTATCTACATGCGATCAACTTCCTAAGCACACAACGCAACCAGTAAACGAACGAAACGGACGTATCGAAGATAATAAACCTAGCTTTCGTTCTAAATCATTAAGAGTAAAAAGCGAAGGAAGAGCGCCTCTTAGAGCTTATCTCGATGCGGCCCAGCCTGAGGAGGTTTATAATGGAGTCACTGTCACTCAACCCAAAAGAAATCTGTCACCGAGCGAACAGCTGACGTTAATGCAATACGAAATGTTTAAAGGAAGTCAAAGTCAACCCGCCCCGCCGATTGTTAATGGGTTACACTCTACTGATCTGAGTAAAGAAAGTGACTATCGGACTATAAACGGTGTTGCAAAACAAATCAAACGTGATAAGTATGGAAAGCTATACAATACAGTGAGAGTGAAAAGTGATGATAGGTATGACAGATACAATGACATTATGTCTTTCGGGACACCAAAAGATCGTATTAGTGAAGAACGTGTCACAAATGGTACTGGTGTGTTTTCTAGAAGTGCGAAAAGTTCATCTAGTGGATCGGACTCGGATTTTTCGATACCTAGACCTAAGTTAATAGTGCCGGTGCACACGTACGGAACCAGAAAGAGAAGGACGGGCAATCTTTGCCAGCGGGACAGTACTGCTACTGAATCATCATTGGATGCGGGTATATTGTTAGACGTGACGCGTCTAGACTCAAACAATAAGTCCGTAGACAAACATCCCCGAAATGGAGAGACAGGTAATTTTGGTATACTTTTACCTACAATTTTGTTTTATTACATAACTATCTACTCTTCAATAAAAACGGTTATCGTAGTTGTTATCGCTTGGTTATTTTGATCTCATGAGTTCTGATGTTGATCGATGTATGTATGAACGTACGATGGCGACAGAACAGTTTCGAGGTCTTAACGAATGACATTTTTGATGACGTAATATTATGAACCGTGAAATACCTACGCTTGATTGTGACTCAGTGTTTCATCACAAGGATCTGTTACCTCCTTGTGTTTAAGTTGCCTACGCTTTGTTTGAATAGGTAGTTTATTACGAGCAATACCTGCATCGATATATAAATCAGTTTCAGTTACATCAATATAATCAACTTGCTACTGAAGATTAAATTCCGTCTTATGAACACTGTTGCAAAATACGACACCTTTATCCTCTATTGCGCTAATCACGAGTAACAAGCGGTTTACTGGTCAAAGTGTAATGATCTGTAGAAGCACTTGGATGCTGCTACCCACTCTCTTGATACAATCTCTAAGTCGACTCTTACAACACGCACGGGAAATGACGGTCTATATTGGTAGTCGAGACAACACGGCAAATTGATTAATACATTTCCTTTATTGCGACTCCGGTTTTCCATTGAAGCATGGCTATGATTATAAAAGATCAACTTAACCAATATAATATTTGACCAAAATCTAAAGAGGGACAGGACATTGCGCCACGCTTACTCCATTTACGATCGAGGTTTTGAGCGCCTTGGCATATGTATAGGTAGTTTGCTAAACTCACCGAGACCGGCATATCAATTAAACTTGGCTGCGTATTGCCCCACTTTTGGTTAAAGTGAGGCACGAATATGAGAATTAACATAGCTACTTATAATACAGCATTTGAATTATTGGTTCTAGAATAACTACCACAAAGAATTTTGGAAGTAAATAATCTACAAAGTTAAAGGCTGAAGTGTAAAATATTATTAGCAATGGTAATTTCGTAATGGTGTATTGTGTTATTGTTGGCAATTTTAATTTTCGTATACATTACTTGCAAAGGTTTACTTTAAAGCCCGAAAGGAGTTAGTTTTGATTAAATCCAAATCGATTTAACAAAAATCGATTAACCACAGTTACGTACCTTATTTCACATGTTTGGAAGCTGTAGATAAATTCTTGTCAGCGGTAGAAATTATTTTAAGGTTTTGACTTTGAGTAAAATAATATTCTATCGGCGTTGTCTTTTGAATTTATTTTTAGCGAGAATCATTATAGCTGCTATGAACATTGTTACTAACGGATTCGGGCTGAAAGACATTAACTGTTTGAAGACAATGGACTACCGTAGCGATGTGGATGTTAACGTTAAACTGACCTTGAAGAACGGTTATGGTAAAGACATTTTTGTATTAATGCAAAAATGTCTTTACCTTACCATAACCGTTCTTCAAGCATGCATTAATAATGGGAGTTGAAGGACAATAGGAATAATAACAGGAACCTGGCAATTACTAATAGGCTCTCATTAAGACTACTTGTCTGCTTCTTAGGGAGGAGTGCTCCTAGATTTTCCTGTGAACCAAGTCTCGAATTGAATGAAGCGAATTGTGAATGTATGTAATTTTAATATTACTTAAGATTCCAAGGATCTTTCAACCAGAAATATAAAATGAGCATGTAATACCAAAACCGATGATTATGTTACTGAACTACCAAATAAGAACAAAATATGTATTTTCTTTGCAAAAACGAGATCCTTGTCTACAAGTCCACATCTCTTATTCGAAATACGGTATCAGTGTTGTAATCTTAATGCACCAACGAAAGATAGCTGAACAATAAAACGACCATAAGCCTGGACACGTATCCGAACTCTTGACCCCGGCATTATATTCCTAGCATTATGTGGTTAGTCGCCTTGAAACACTTTCGTTCTTTGAGTATTTAATTTACGTCATCTAAAACTTGACCAGTAATTCGCATGTCCGATTGGCGAACTAGTATTTTGCATTGGTCAGTAATTATAACATTTGTAAAATATTCTGCAGCCAGTTCGTAAAGGCTGTTGTTGGAGATTTATCTATTTTATCACAGTTTCTTGATATTCTATAAACCGTGTAAACTCTTCAGTTTGAAATAGGAGATCAGGTCACCTTGGCGGTATTTTTTATTGATTGCTAATGCAACTGTCGTTGCTTTTATTAGCGAAACCAATGGAATTAAAATTCGAATCTTTAAAAGAATTTGTAAAATAATTTGGTTTGTGTAAAACAGCACTTTGCTGATTTAACCCAGTCTACATTTCAGACGTTGATAACATAAACGAGGCCTTATTTGGCTGTGTTCTTACGTTGAGAAAAAAACATATTCAATTAGAGCTAGAAAGTTTAAATCAGTGCAAATGAAACGTTACTTCCCAATCTATCGTACATTACTTCCGAAGCATTTTACATTGTAATCATTTCACACATGATTTAGAAACTTGTAATTTTTACCGACGAAAGTTGCTGCATAGCATTCTTTCGCTAAATTTTAGGTTTACTCTTTGTTTTGTATTAGATTTCTATTTAGTTACTTAAATAACACTATAGAATGAAACAAATATTACAATAATTGATAACCATACAAAAATGAATAAATTAAAAATTAACGCACATAATTATACACAAAATAGTGGTTATTACAAATATTAGCTCATTAAACTAGATAGTGTTACAAAATTTCGATTACATAAAAAGATTATTTTGATCATGACTGTAATAAAATTGAGGTTAAACACCGATGTCCTTGCCGCGTGACTTTGTTAGCTCTTTGCAAATGTTAGTTTATGATACGCCAGTATATCAGCTCAAAATATTTGTTGCTTCTACTTCTTGAAGCTTTAAACATCAACCTAGATTATAGTCTCGTATTCAAATCACATTCTTATGTCCTTATTCCTATTGTTTTGAGTATTCAGCTTCTGAACATATTTGACACATCTTTCACTAAATTTATCCTTTATTTTTATGGTTTTCTCCTTTTTTAGGAGTCTTTTATAAAAAAAAAACTATATTTGAATAAAAATCATTTTTTTTGGCCTAAACAACCATGAATAACCAATAGTGTAAAAATAAAAGGATCCAGTCAAATAATGGTCAAAATTGTTAACCTTTAATAGTGAACGATGTAAGGGGACTAAAATTAAAATAGACAATAAGCATGGTCACGCAGTACAACCCATGTTGAGTATGCAAGAACAATGAAATACTATGTATCAGTCAATAGCTACTTTAACTGTTAATGTTTGGTACTATACGATACTATGTACAAGTTGAATTAATGACACTAATAATAATATTCTAGTTATAAATAAAAACATATCCTAAAACCTCAGCTCAAATTAAACTTATTTTGAGTTGTCATTGAAAAGAGATAGAAATTCTTTATAGTATGTTAGAGGAAAGTGGTTCTAGTTACTGCACAGCTGAAAGAGAATCGTTGTCTTGATACGATCATCTGAGGAAAAGGGCTATAAAGCATGTTATTAAAAGAGTTAGAAGTAAACATTTGGATGGATGGAGAGGAAGGGGGAGGTCAAGGAAAAATTTAATGAATTTTATGAGCAGTGATAATTATGTAAGACAAGGACGTCAGTGAGGCAAGAGTGAAAAAAAAATGTTGCGCCGTCCCTGTATAATATGGGGTACGGTCAGGAAGATACATATAAGATATGAATGCAGCCGGCGATCAATTCAGAAAAGCTTCACGTAACGATAGACAATTTTAAATGACAAGTCAAAGACAAATAGTAAATAAGTGGTTTCTAGAATTTTAAGAAAATTCAAATAAGAAAACAAAAAATCTGCAAAACTTCAAACGCTAGTTCAAGTATAAAGCCGTTTCGATAAAAAACGGCATCTTGTATCGTTGTGTAGAATGCTGTAATTAACGTTTCACATTCTCAAATTAGTATATATCTCAATAATGCGATATTCTTCTTCGTTAGTCTTCATATCTTGTTAAAATACTTGGTGCATTCATGCACTTGGGTTTATTCATTAAACAAGCTGCAGTTTCACATGCCTCTCCATTTATTCTCACACTTATCTTCTCATGGTCGATAACAACAGCTGCTTACAATTGTAATCTTTCACACTTGACGATAGGAGTCATAAAACTTGATTGTTCGTTTTTACCACAACGAAAATTATGTTTGCACTATCGAGTCCGTTCACTGCAATGAGTCACCTATATCCGCCAACAATTTCAATCTTGACAACCTTGACAATATGTATTTATTAATAAATATGTTAATTCGATATCGAAATTAAATTCCAATTGGAAAAAATGATGTAGTTTAACAAGCTAAACTAGGGCTCAGTTCAGACATACGTTTGTACATCTATGCAAAAGCAATTTGGTTTATGACGGAAAAAAACTGTGGTTATTTAAATATTCAAATGTTTATGCACACTCGATCTACTTCTATAATTTATTGATCTACGAAAAAAAAGTAGGAAACTGAGTATGAAAGAATATTTGATGTTTAACGAGGTAAATCGTTACGTGGCGACTAGCCCTAAGGTCCAAAGCCATTAGCCTCAATAAAACATATCAATCCAGTTTTATGTTTATTTATGTTTTAGCAAGTTTAATTGCACTTGTAAATTATCTTGTCTGAATTTTGTTTAAAGACATAATAATTCGTATCTGTATAATCCTTGCGATACTAAGATTAATTCTAAATGACATCTGTTGTTGAATTAAACTAAATTATTGATGTTTAACACGACAGTCTATGGAGACATGAATTATCTTAACATGAGAATAATATACATATTCTAAAATGTGAATTTCTCCAACAGAGGGCCGCGTGGAAGTATCCAGAGAGAACAAATACCTCAGCACGATGGCTCCAGGAAAAGTGTTTGGCGAGCTGGCCATCCTCTATAACTGCAAACGTACTGCCACCATCAAGGCCGCCACAGACTGCAGACTATGGGCCATCGAGCGCCAGTGCTTCCAGACCATCATGATGCGTACTGGGCTCATACGCCAGGCCGAATACACTGACTTCCTTAAGAGGTGAGGACCAGATATTTATTTATGCTTATCACAGAGTATCATCGTCATTATCCTTCAGCATTAAATGGATGTCATTAATAGTTTTGATTCCATCCTGATACCAAAGTTTAATCCTCTTTATTTAGAAGTAGCTGTGGGTGGCGTCTAGTAAGCCGTTACTTACTTATTTATAACCCATATTGGCCTCGTAAGTCTCTGTCTTTAGGTTTCTATATTGACATCATTTTACAGCGGATTATTTATATCGCTACTAACTTTCTTGACTTATATTCTTTTGAAGTTTAAATTATAAATATAATTGTTACTATTTCGTAAGTATTACAACAAATAATTTAAACTGAATGAGAAAGATTCAATATTGTGGTATCATTCATGCTAAAAATTAGAAATTTGTGATAAAAAGTATCATATATGTGCTTTTTTAGAACATGATCTACCCGTGTATAAAATTTCATCCAAATTATTTAAGCTGTTTGACCGTTAAAAAGTAACATATTATACAGATACACCCACATACACAAGTTGTAACAACATCAAAAGTAGAAATCTTGTGATAGAAATATCTCACTTTCCAGTTCATTTGTTTTTAATTTAGATAGAACCTAGAAAACGTGTTGGCTTCATAAATTGCAATAAAATTGCCATGATGTTCGTTTTATGGCGACATCAATATTTCTATGACTTACGTAGAAATACGAATCATTGTGTGAATGGTCTGAATCTTTAAATAAATATGGCAGATCATTCACACTTGGCACAGATGTTTGTACATTAAAATTCACTTTTCTGTAATCTTTATTTAGATGAGCTATTTCGACGTCTTATCCTTCCTAAAAAGACTTGTTGTTTACGATACCGAGGGCAGTAACCTCAGTGTTGTTGGCTTGACTGACAAACGAAACGTTCAATATGTTCCCATACATATTGTTCTTACTACGATTCAATAAAAAATACGCGCCCTAATTCCAATTTAAACACATGTTGTTTGTAAACCTAAGTGTTTCTTCTGAGGTACATATTTGTTAAAACAAGTAGAAGTGATACTTGTGTTCGTATCTACGTCATCTTTATATTATAGATAATTCTTTAACTCTTTCTACTTTCATTTCTACTTCTTTACATAACATATGTACCTTTCAAATGATATACATCTTTATATTATATGAAACAAATGCACTTTTATTACCGTAAACGATTAAAATCTGTTAACATACCTCAGTTAATAGTTTCATACATAAAGAAAGGCAAATAAATAAAATAAACACTATTATACATATATTTCTACGTTCACTATGAGCATGAAATTGACTAACAATGATGTATTATTCATGTTCTTGGGTCTACTGATACCATACGACACGGAAGTCTTCATTATACCTTCTGAATGGTTTCCATATATCTGTATTAGCCGAGCACAACAATAGAGGCTTGCTTCTGAGAGCATTACCGATGACAGAGAAGGATATTGACCTCAGGACACTTATGCAAATGCAATGGGCGTGCAATGGCCCATTCTTCTGCTTTCGTCGGGCTTACACTCTTACAATGGCGTCTACAGAGCGGGGCTTGACACGAGCCGTGTATGTGAACAGATTGCAACGCATGAACGTTAATTTATCAATAACGTGAACGATGTTATTAGAACGATCTTCGCGAGAGTTGAAAACATCAAAACATTCACGTTGATTGGGAACCTACATCAAAATGCTTGACTTGATGTAGAAACTTAATTAAATTGTGTTATGTGAATCTAAAATAAAATAAAAATGCATAGATAGAAAACATCGTAAAAATTTACATCGACAACATACGCAATGAAATATTAAAACATTTCAGTGCCCTATGGCCATAATAAAAATTTTATTTGTGTTCGGCTCGGGTATCGTGTAACTCTAGACAGCCTTCCATTTACAATCAAGGGTATCGTGTTGTAGAATGCTTAGCATCTGTTGCTTTATATCCTACGAAGTACTCGAACATGCTCTTAGCACGGTGATCCATCTTAGTTGAAGCATCATCTTCAAGATTAATGTCTCTATCGCGATGTTAATCTAAGTTGTTGCTTGCTGCTTTATTTTAGAACTTGTCAGGTTGACGTTAAGAATATGGATGATTTCTCTCGACTAATAAGTAAAAAGAAGAAATGAAATATTATCATTGCTGTCAATTTGGGATGCAACCGGTTCATCGTAGTCTAGTTTTATTTTAGAACGAAGCTTTTGGGGTCAAATGTTTGTAACGCTTTTTCTTCTGATGCATTTGATCCAATTCTTAGCGTTCAATGCTATGCCAAACTAACACGCAACGATTGGCTTGCATTGAACGCACGAAAGTAACTCTGTACCTACGCACAGATTGCTTATATTCATCTAGCTATTAACCGGCAATAAAACAAAGCCATTGTTGGCGAAACCAGTGTCAACGCAACATTGCTCAAGCACTCGCGCGCAATTTACGAAATACTCACTTACTAGCCGTCACGTTTGCAAGTTGACATTTTGAGACTGCAATCCTTTCACTGCACAGACGTAATAATCTATTCTAAGAAAGCAAGACTAGCCGGTACATGAGACATGTATAATTTTTGCTTAACAGAGACGCAACCAAAGTGCACATAATATTTTAGTCTGAACCGCTAGACTGATTTATTATCTTTGTTGCGCCATGCATTGTCATTGACTAAGTAGGAATGTTGAAAATCTAAAATGGCGGATGGCGGATCTATGGTTTCAAATGCAATGCTTATCGTGTTTGTATGTCAATGCATTACTTTTGCGGATTTTATTTGATAATTTAGAACAGAGAATTTAGATTTTAAAATCTTTGTGTCCATTATCTACATTCCTGTTTAAGGAATATCTTTTATTCGGACTTCAGATTTATCAACATCTTCCTACGCAACATTAAAACGATTCTTTCCTGTTTATCTTTCCAGACAATTAAATTCGAGCGATAGGTATGTACTGAGATGTTCATTGAGAGTGGTGATAATGTAACTGTAACGTTTGCCACTAGTTTTTGCCAGTTTGATATCATTGTTATTTACCAGTCATTTGTACAATTTTAGTGACGATCTTCAGCAAACATTGTCGATAACGTTCACCGTGTTTATTTGTTCGTGTTGTACTCAAATATTTTGAATGAGTTTTTAATGTACATACCTAGATACATATTTATAATAAGAGTAACTCACGATATCTTATATTTTGTATCACATTTTAAGTGTTGTCTGTCACAAAACTTTCATTATTGCGCACATTAGTGATCATTATATAATTATGAAAACTGTTTTAGAAACTATAACAAGAACGCGATGTATAACCGACCGTTTTGATGAAATAATGAATGCTCCGTTAATCTTGTAATACGTGTAGATAATCGTTAATGATACTAAGTTTTCCTCTGTCCAAGATACTGATCGTGTAGTAGTAGCTTCTGCCTCGACATACTTTAGTTAATTACCCGCTTGTGCATTAGCATCAAGTTACTCGATGTTGCAATATACCAACAATGCCTAAATATATCTGTTTACTTCATGTTATTGCTGATATTCATTGTTTTTTGACTGGTCTTTTGGTTTAGTGGTTAGTCGCTCTGACTGCTGTGCCGGAGGTTGTGGGTTCGATTCTCACCCAAGACAAATGTTTGTGTGATGAGCGCGATCATTTATTTATTTCATACTTTATGCACATAAAGGTACAAAGGCAGACTTAATGCCTTAGGAAATCATTTGTTCTACGCGTCTAGGTTATCACTATCTATCTATATTCACAGCACACACCACAGTATAAATAATAGAATCAAATATTTATACAGTGTACAAGATCTGTTTAGTTTGGAATTAGATGGCGCTGTGTGAAAGTTGTGGAATATATTTAATAATGTATAATTTATCTGATGCGTTTATTACAAAAAGTTCATCTATTCCAAATACGATAGAGGTATCATATAATTTATCGTAACCTTACTTTGCGGAACAAACCACAGTCAATTGAGCGAGGTCGTCCACTGTCAAACCTTGTACTGAAGTCGAAACTGCCAACTAAAACAAAAGCTGTGTTTTAGTTTCTCACTAGCACTTTGCAAGCGACTTCGCTCGCAAAAAATTGTTCACAGATACTTTAACACTCCACTTTTACTGATACTTTAACATCGAGTTTTGGATGTAATTTTGAAAAATTAATTATGTTAGTCTTTATCATTCATTTTGGTTAGAATTCGTGCCCAGTTTCAAATTTATAAACTCAAGAAATAAAATTATCTCATACAACCTTTAGCACTAAATCATATTATATGAGTAGTTTTTAGAAAACTATTCTAATTTACTTGGGTTTCAATTTATGATAGGTTTTAAGATAAACTCAGGGAATAAAAATTTGCATACGAACGAATTTTCCCCTCTTTACCGCCCCATGTTAAATATTTAAAAGCCCTTTCTTAGTGCTCGCTTACATCATAAAAGGTTGTGCAAAATTTCACATTCCTAGTCCAAGTAGTTTCGGCTGTGCGTTGATATGTTAGTCAATCAGTTTCTCCTTTTATTTAAAGATCACTCTAACGTTTCGTAGGTAAAGAAAATACCTTTTTTCATTCAAAAACAATGTATAATTTATTATGTTTTCAAGATTTCCACCAACCATCTTTGCTATGATAAATAATTCTCAATGTTAGAATGTAGATCAGAATTACGCAACTGTGTGTTTTGTTTTATTAGCTAGCATGAATAAATATTGACATAATAGACTTTTGATCCAGAGAGTATTGACCGTGAAAAAAATGATATGATGGAAGCACTTTTCGCTGTCGCTCACTGTGACGCACAGCTACAATAATATTGCAGTGTTCTGCTGACTTCTCTTTGTGAATGACTGTGTGATATGTGGTGCATTGCCATTACGCAGCCGTTAGAACCATTAAACTGCAATCAATAAAACTGTTTGAGATCTTTATTCTTTATCTAAATTGTTATAGCAGAGAAATTGTTAGAACAAAAGAAAATAATAAGTTAGAAATACAGTATGCTTGGTTTACACAAGAATAACAAGAAAGGTTTAGAATGCATATTCTAGGAAGGAACAGCAGAAAATTAAACATATAGTCAAAACAAAATCTGCAAAATTTGATGGACAATTAGTTTTTTTTTTTATAGCATAGGACACATTTAGAATAAGGTATATTAAAGAATAAAAAGACAGTTACTCATTTGCCTGAACTAGGATAAACCTGTGCTTCAGGCTAGAGAGAGCTTAAATACAAAATAATAAATTAACACTAAATATGACTATAATTAAAATTTAAAATTTAACAAAATTAAAAAAAAATATATTTAAATATCCGGCTGAAGAATAAAATTATAAATATCACTTTTATTCAAAGCCATTTGTTCTTTTTCGTATCATCAAATAACTGGCTGTAGATGATTTTATTTGTTTACAATATTTTAGTTTAATGTATAGTGCATAAACACAAGAAATGCTTGAAAATCAAATACCGAGGCCCATAATTTGATTTATCTGCCTACTCTACTTATAGGTTTACATTACATGACTCACTCACTCAAGGAAACCTCGTAAAGTTGACCAGCAACTTTTAGCGTTCACTTTCAACCGAATAGCTTGTAGAATTGATTTAATATGCACACAAATAGGTGGAAGTAAATTGACTATATGATTGGCAAACTTACATAAGCCCACAGTTTAACTATAATGATTAAAAACATCAATAGCGAACGACTAGTTTCACAAACGTAAGAGTTGTCTAAAAAGCGTATTGAAATTTAGAAAAATATTGATGATAAAAAATTGAGAAGTGTCAGCATAACAGCAATATTTTTAGTAAAAACTGTAATAGAACCTGTTATATACCATAATAACATTGAAGCCATACTTGTTTATTTTATAGGCGTACAAATTCCATAATACGCCATCGGCCAAACACTTTCTACTCTCAACGTAACAGATAAGCCTACTTTTTCTGGTGACATAATCTGCGGTCCAGTTATTTAAAGGTTTTGTTTTATTTTTCAACAGCGTGCCGATCTTCAAAGATTTGCCTGAGGACACACTTATCAAGATCTCTGATGTACTGGAAGAGACTCACTACCAGAATGGCGACTACATTATTCGTCAGGGTGCCCGTGGTGACACCTTCTTCATCATTTCTAAAGGACAGGTAAGCTTCTGTGATTTTTTTACTACTAGATAAATATACTCAGCAGGTATTATAAGTACTTATTTTTCATTATTGATCGTTAATGTTAATAGTAACGCATCAAATCCTTAAAATTGTCCTATCATCAGAACTATCATATCCAAATAAACAGTCCGATACGGTTGATCAACGATCCGATACGTTATACGTCGATTTGGAAATTGTTTAATTCTGTTATCTCCGAACTTCAATTATTCAATTAATATTTCAATGATTCGGATTAACACAGTATTCTATATTGCGTTCATACAATTGGTAAACTTAATCAAAACGGATAATTAAATTAATTGCATTACACTCGTTAAGCAATGTTTCCTTATTATATAGATAATCACTAATAACTATGTTTGTTGCAACTCGAAGAAAACTGGAATAATCTTAGTAAGATTCCGATTGTAATAATAATTTATAATCAAGAATGAATTTATATTGCAGACTCGTTTTCATATAAATGTCGTTACATGTGTACATAAATAGAAACGATTAGTCATAATCTTACAAAATTGATGACACTGATTTTTGCAAAACATATTGATTTTTTATTCTAATCAATACCAAAAATGATATATGGAAATTTTGATGCTGTTATTTAAATGGTCTTCTTCAGCTACTGACGCGTTAATGACTTTCTAATTCGATAGTTAAAGGAAATAAATTACATGTTTTTTATCATCATTCCACCACAAGAACATTAGTTCGACAATCACTTTGTCATTACTAGTTTCGAGCAAGTGGGTATTTGTCGTCTGTTAGTTATTTATTACGATGACATGAACATAAATCTGTTCCATCTTTAAAATGAAGATGTTCTCTAAGCTTGAAAATTTCACTTTCGTTGTTTGGACCAACTTTCGAGCGTCCGCCTGGAGCAACGTGACTTTTTTACCTTTGACCACGCCTCTGTGTTTTGTAAACATATCCGTCTTCGGTACTACGTAATTCGATTATCTGTAATGATCGTTTCGCTTTCAAAATATTTCTTCTGATGATATAACACTGGTTTGATTATATTTGTCTCTCGTTCTTTGTTAGTCATATGTTTTTTTTCCTTCTTTGTTAAGATATAGCCTAAGTGTTTGTTTAGTATATTTTTATTATAAATGCGAAATGTCAATGGGAACTTGTTTGGTTTTGCTTTTTTGTTAGTAGCGTCATCGTCAACAATGGTTTTGCTCGTTGGACTAAAAATAGAATCGAATATAATTAGATGTAGTTATTTCCGGATTACTACATTTTGAATGTATGTAATGATTTTAATTTGAAGACTTGTTTATTTGAAATAAAGTTTCGAAAGTCATTATAATATTTCCTTTATGTTGTCATGGCGCTAAATTGTATAAGCTCCGTGCAGTAGACACGGTGACTGTGCAAGAAGTTCACCTTGGCATTTAGCATTACGTCTCCGCAAACGCTGATTGTTATTTCTGACCGGTGCATATGCAAGAATATTTTGATTTTGCACTTCGTCTATATCTTTGCTTAGAAAGTGTAAGATATTAATTTATGCGTTGGTTTTACGAATAATGGGTTTTTCAAATATCGCACTTGCAACTGTTAATAATGTAGAAAAAAGAGCAAAGTTTTAAAACCAAGCCTGTATTTAAATGAACAATTTCGGAACTTAAAAATGCAATAAAAAATATCAAGTTTACCAGGAAACGCATAAAAAGATTCTAAATTGGATTCTAATCAGCACGTAATGATGTTGTTTTACTCTATAAAGGACTAATCATTGCAATCACTACATTAAACATGAAACAATCACCGGTGTGACTCAATTTTTATATAACACGGAGGTGGTAAAGGCCAAAAGCCCGACTATTGTGGCAGTGTGGCCCCAAGGTCAGCGCACTGTGGACAAGCGAGAGGATTGTATGGCATTTTGAGGCCAGATTTTTTAACGCTTTGTGGGAAATATTCGGGCACGCCGAACTTATTGTTTATCTAATCTTGTTCTTTGTTTTCTGTGTATGGTAATGAATAGTACCGGATTATCTAAATTTCAAGTTACGTTGTATCTATTAGGAAGGTACATTCATTTTTACATCCGTCTGATGAGAGAAAGTTATTTCCACAAACGTGTAGTGAGTGCAAATACATTCATGTTCTGCCTCGTGCAAATGTATTTTATAAAAACTCTTTTCCGTATATGTTTATTTACATAAAAAATTGTAGCGAATGAAGCATTTTACCGCAACTCAACTAACAAATATTTCTATTATAGATAAACTGTAAATACATTTGATAGCGGAACCACTCTATTAGTTGTCTACGGAACTCGTTTAGATTTTTGTTATCTAGTCTTTACGAGATAAAATAAAAATAAAACATTAACCGTTGATGACATTTATACAATATGTTAAAGATGCTTCTAGACATTTAACCCGTGAGAAGGCGCGCCTCTGTTTGTTACATGGAGAGGCGCGCGCGAGCAACTTGCTCACACTACTTTAAATGCTCATATTTCTGCTTTTAAAGTACTTAATTACTCATAATAGATTTATATGAATAAAACAAGGTTTAATATGTAAGAAAATAAGTATTTTTGTTAATAATATAAAACATAAATGCAACTTCTGTAACCAATAACAAAATAACTAATTTTTATTTTCTAATTTTGACAGACTTCATATAAATCACGATAAAAAAACTTTCATATCAAAAACTTAAAAAATGACTCTTTCATGGTAATCTGGACAAGTGTGCCTCTCGAAACACAATAAACACATATATGTGATATGTTCGGTGCAGAGTAATTACTTGCACAAAGTGCAAGCTTTTTTTGACCGTCTATTTCTACGTCTAAAACATATGTATAGAACAGAATCCGCTTGGCCTACACTCTGAAATAGGTCTAGGAGCCTTCGATTACAAGAAAGAAGAAAGAAAAGAAGAATATTCGCATCTAATGCCACCATCATCACCAGAATCCTCTTCCAGCCACGAACAAATTTGTGCTTGACGTCGGTCGGCCATTTTCCATGTGTTTTGTAGCTAAAAACAATTTTTATAATTATTAAAATATTACTATAGAGTATTTACGTAATATTAACCCATTTAATATAAATAAATAACATAATATAATGTAGAAAATACAATTATACTTTTTTAATTGGAAAAATAAATACTTACACGGACGGGCGCGTGATGAGCAAATTACCGCACAATGGTACGCGGCCTCCACAAACACTTAATTGCGTGATCGCAACAGCACTGATTGGCGCGAAATTTGCGTCACAGGGAAGGGGATGAATAGTTAGGAAGGTACCTAGGAGCTTGAGACGTTAGGGCGTCGGTATCACCAAAAAATTTTGTTTTAAATTTTTGTGTGAGCCAATTGCTCATAGCGCGCCTTCTCACGGGTTAAAAATAAATAAACATAGTATTCTTTCTACATAATTTTGTAGGTACGTACAAAACTAACTTGAAGTATAACGAGGTTATCTAAAGCAAGGAAACATTTCTTATTTTCCGAACAAGAATTATTGTTATTACTCTGTTGCAAATTCGCAAGGTTGTCTCAACATTGAGAGCATTGTTCTAAAATCTACGAAATACCAAACTTAACAATAAAGTCGTAAGAATGAAGTAATGTTCTTATTCTTCTCAAAGTTTGATGATTTCATTATTATGACCGAAGTGTTCCCAATTTTCAAGTAACTTTATTTGGTAATGTGTTGAATATTCACATAGTCAATAACGCCATATTACTTTGTAAGGAGTGAAAGAGTTGTATTACGTGATTGGAGTAATTCTGTACCAACAAATATGCAAATTAAATTATTTAGAACAAACATTACGGATCGGCGGTTAATAGTGTTGCTAAAGCATTAAATACTGGTTAGTTAGATAAACAACAAAACTACTGAACCTCGACACTGATTAGGTTAGCTGAAATTTAAATTGTATGATGGCATAAATTATTACACAGCATGATCCAAAATCTGGCGTATATACATAATTAAAGTAGACTATCCTAGATAAATTACAATAAAGGTTTAGGTCTCCTATCTACAAGTTCTTTGCACTCATGGGCCTTGATATTGCTTCACGCAGAGTTAAGTTACCGGCTGACTTAAAAATAAGATTGCTATCGGTACGCTAAAAAAAGGAAGAATGGAACGGACACCACTCAGATATGATTGTTTCAAACCAAAAGATTGAATGACCACAGACCATTCGTTACAGCAAATAATTCGATAGATCAGTTGTTACTCTTCTTAGAAATAAACATTTATAAAGTGAGCACCTCTTAAACCACTGAGGTGTGACAATAGTTCCCGTTTTCTTGATCTTGTAGAGTTATCCGGATGACTTCATTGTCCGCAACTGTTACTTCATATTGACAAGACATTATCTCTTACATTTCCGTTGTTATCTCATCGATGTTTGTTCTTTTTTTAGTTTTTACACCTTTTTACCTATCTTGGCTCGTATTTGATTAAACTGGGTCGTAAAACAGTTTCCGGTCTAAATAGATGGGAAGGAAGATAGATATGGCCGTGTTTACTCTCCTACCTTTCGTCAAACAGCCGGTTATATGGAGTTGTTGGTTGAAATATTTATGTGTTAACGCATCTATTTCTGAAAGTACAACAAAGGTAGAAATAGGTGTTTCTAAAATAGAACGGTTTATGTTTAGGTTTTTAATTCGTCGTCAGGTGTGAACGTTTCGGCTATTACTGTTTTGATGCATCATTGAGCATTCATCGCGTTTCACTCTATTGTTAAACAAGCTTAGTTCCTGGTTTTATTTTATGAGTTATGTTCTATTATTTTATTATACAGTTAGATACGTGATTCAGTTTCTCAATATAGGGTGATTTTATATTGTACGTGACCTTCATTGATCCAATTTTTACCAAGTCAGTTTTTCTGAGAACTCACAAAGAATTTATCGTTTCCCTTATCAGTAGCTGAGGCTAATTACTAATTTACATAGCGGAACCGGTAATTACATGCTCGTGACTAAATTGCGGAGCATATTATGATGCCTGAACATAAATGCCCGTTAGCCCTGCGTGCCTTACTTCATGTCCATCCGGAGTTTAATGACAACTTTCGATGTTGTCTAAACGTCCGTTTCACGTTTTTTTATAATAACGGTAATAAGCTCACCCAACCTGTTATTATGTTCAGCATCAACAGCTATTATAGAAACGTCACACAATTTTGATGTCAGTAGCCAATTATACCGTTGTTGCAACAATAGGAAGATTAAGAAAATAAATGCTGGATTACTTATGTTTTTGTTTTGAGTTCTAGTTTGTCTTATGTCATGATTATTTCTTTTTCAGGTGAAAGTGACTCAGAAACCACCAAACAGTAACGATGAGAAGTTTATAAGAACTCTCACGAAAGGCGATTTCTTCGGAGAGAAGGCATTGCAAGGGTAAGATTTTCTTGCATTAGAGTATTATTATGGTTTCACCAAGTAAATATTTGAATATATAATTCACTTGTAGCGCTAACAAAGAATGCAAAATTGGTAACGTAAAGTAATTTGTGTTGAAGGTAACGTTATTTATGTCATCGTCATTGTTAAGTACTAAACCATGAATCGTGACTTTTAAACAGTTTTTTTTATATTATCTTGTAGAACAACCTTTTGTTCCTTGTTTTCAGAAAGAAACACCCGTAAAGCTGTAACATTGTTCTTTTAAATTCCAGGGACGATCTTCGAACGGCCAATATTATCTGCGACTCGCCTGAAGGCACGACTTGCCTCGTCATCGACCGGGAGACCTTCAACCAACTCATCTCAGCTCTCGACGAGATCCGTACCAAGTACAAGGATGAAGGAGACAGCAGAAAGCGGTATGTCATCACTTTACCTTCATTTGTCATCTATATCTTCGTCTGTTGGTTCAATCGTGCTCACCCTTCTAAATGAGTCATTGTTATAATTAGCACAATTCTCATGATACGTGTCATGTCCTGTTTTTTTTTATAATGTTAGTCCGTTCTCATACAAAACAGAGGCAACTTATTTTTTTCCAACTAATTATTATTAACAATCTAAACTATTCTTAGGACTCGGTCAATGTTGAAGTAATGCTGTTTTTAATGTAAGGTAGATAAATAACATTTTTTTCTCGAGTCACTAATTATTAAGGTGAACAATGTAAATTGTATTTAGATGAAGCGATTACATTTAAACATTCATTAAGAAGGCTTAATATTATTAACGGCTTAAGAATTAATGGCTAGGACTTAAAAATGCTTCCCTATGTCAAGTTCACACCAATCAGAAACTAAGCCGACTACGATAAAATCTCAAAGATACCACACAGATGCAGCACACCAGCAACCATTGTGTGGCTATTAATCTTTTTTTGACTCTCAAACAATAGGTACTGCAATATGACTTGAAACGATAACGATTTGAATCTTGATTTCACCGTCTATAATAATTTTTATTTCTTGTTTGATGCAAACAATACGGAATTGAAAGAACGGTAAGTTATAAAAATTAAGAAGTAATTTCTTAACTTTCTACTCATCAATGTCGAATTTAATTAAAAAGTGGAAGCAAATCGGTTATTAACTTTCCTCTTTGACGTAGAAAATGTGTCTACCACGGCATTGAGCGATAACAATTACGTTTCCCGCGTTTTTGTTGCACAGATTGTGGAGGTGCGAATGAAACAATAGCTGCATCTGGATGACTTAGTAATGGAATCGCAGCAAAAACAAAAGATAGATCAATTAACCTCATAGGAAAGTTATTACTGAGTTTATGAACTGGCAGTTTGGGGCCAACACTTTGTAGTTCGATTAAATCGTTTTTAATGTGCTAATTTTGATATTGCCCTGGCTGTCTTGTTTTTACACAGTTAACAGATTCGTGTAATATCAACACGTGTTTATATTAACATACTCGTAATCTGTATCAATCAGCCTTCTGAGTTTTGAATACATTACTTATATCATAAAGCATATTTTTTCTATGGAAACACTATAATAGTGGAAGTAACTAGGTTTCACTTCCTTGATATTAAAATTATAAGAAATCAAGGCTTTGAAAAAATTCACGTTTTTGTACCTACTTTGTTACAATTGTACTAAAGCATTGTCAGGTCAAGACCACCTCTTGAGTACCGCACTAAAGGTCATGCTTTGTCAAAAGCTTTCAATTCGTTCCACTGCCGTTAAAAATATAGTCAGAGGTCAGATTTCTAATAAACCATAAACTTTTCCAGATTAAACGAGGAATTCGCCAATTTACGTCTCTCAGATCTTCGCATCATCGCGACCTTGGGTATTGGAGGCTTTGGCAGAGTGGAACTGGTCCAGATTCAGAGCGATTCCAGCAGGTCGTTTGCCTTGAAGCAGATGAAGAAAGCCCAGATCGTTGAAACAAGGCAGCAGCAGCATATCATGTCAGAAAAGGAAATTATGTCAGAGATGAACTGCGAGTTCATCGTTAAGTTGTATAAGACATTCAAGGATCGTAAATACTTGTACATGCTGATGGAAACTTGCCTTGGTGGAGAGTTGTGGACTATTTTAAGAGATCGAGGTAATTGGAACATCAAAATTTCTTTAAAGTCATTATTATTTTCGATCTTGTACTTCTTCTTGCCTATTTCCATTTTATTTGCAACCCGTTTTTTCTTCCGTTCTATCCTGTCACTAACTCCCTATTAAATTATTATTTTGTTCTAATTATTTTCGATAAGTCTTGATAAAACACTATCGTTTCTTTTCCAGGACAATTTGATGATGCCACAACTAGATTCTACACAGCTTGCGTGGTTGAAGCCTTCCATTATCTTCATTCGCGGAATATTATTTACAGGTAAGAATGAATGAAACGGAACAAATTGTTCATAACTACGAGGAAAACCTAAGATATCTTTGTTAACATGAATAATAATCACAAATTTCCTTGAACAGCTAATATTATGTTCTTTTGTTTTGTTTCTAGGGATCTCAAACCAGAGAATTTACTCTTAGACTCAAAAGGTTATGTGAAACTAGTTGACTTTGGTTTCTCTAAGAAGCTGCAAGCTAGCCGTAAGACTTGGACCTTCTGTGGCACGCCAGAGTATGTTGCCCCCGAAGTTATCATGAACCGAGGTCATGATATTAGTGCTGACTATTGGTCCTTAGGTAAGAAAGTATTTCAGTTTTATTTGCCGTAGGCTTTCATCCATTGCAATAACTCCATCGTTGCGCAAATAAAGTCAATAGATTATTATCTAAATAAATTCCTTCCTTTTTGTGTATATAAAAAAACTAACAGTTTTACTAGTAACTTTACGATAATTCGCAACTTCTACCGAATCTAATCTTGATAAACTTAGCCTTTCATTGATTATTCCAACATTTTGTTAGTTAACATAATTCGTTACCCCATGATCTATTGCTTCACCGTTTCCTTTAATTACGCCATCATCATTTTACACATAAATCCGCTTCTAATTGTTAATTTTCCCATTATCTTCATTTATTATATTGATATTAATGTTGTTTACTACGTTACTTACCTTATCATTTTTCTCTTTCCAGGTGTTCTTATGTTCGAGTTGCTTACCGGCTCACCACCTTTCACGGGTACTGATCCTATGAAGACCTACAACAAGATCCTTAAAGGTATCGATGCTGTAGAGTTCCCTCGTTGCATCACCAGAAATGCTGCTAACCTTATCAAGAAATTGTGCAGGGACAACCCTGCAGAACGTCTGGGCTACCAACGAGGTGGCATCACAGAGATTCAGAAACACAAGTAAGTATCTCATCTTA
The DNA here is from genome assembly GCA_030763345.1 of Mythimna separata. Lineage (NCBI taxonomy): Eukaryota > Metazoa > Arthropoda > Insecta > Lepidoptera > Noctuidae > Mythimna > Mythimna separata. The sequence continues at coordinate 11,531,615 of CM061187.1, read as the reverse complement.
TATTTTGATAGTCATACTAGAAATATTTTTATATTATATGATTAATTATTAAATCCAGCCTGCACTGTCCCACTGCTGGGCAAAGGCTTCCTTGCATTCCTGCCACCGTTCTCGGCATTGAGCCACTTCTTGCCAATTCTTAAGGAAGACACCCCGAGTCGTTCCACCATCTCCTTTTTCGTCTACCGCAACCCCGTCATGCGATTTCAGGGCACCAACCTTGTGTTTTGCTAGAAATATATAAAAAAAAACTAGCTGTCCCCTGCGGTTTCACCCGCATTTTTCGTTACTGCTCCGCTCCCGTGGGTCGTAGCGTGGTGGTATATAGCCTATAGCATTCCTCGATAAATGGGCTATCTAACACTGAAAGAATTTTTCAAATCGGACCAGTAGTTCTAGAGATTACCCCCTACATACAAACTTACAAACTTACAAATTTTACCTCTTTATAATATTAGTATAGATAACTAAGAAATCATAAAACAACAATAATTATCATCATCATTATTTTTCTTTTAACGCAGTTATTTGTCAACAAAGCTTTCAATAACCTTCAGCATCGAATCGAGCAGAGTTCTACTAACCATTTTATTTTCCTTCTAACTGTATCCAAACCTTTTTACTTTTCAGGTGGTTCGACGGATTTAACTGGGAGGGCCTAGCACAGCGTTCTCTGGAGCCACCAATCACCCCCGTAGTGAAGTCACCGGTCGATACCCACAACTTCGACCAGTATCCTCCCGATGGTGACGAGCCCCCACCAGACGACCTCTCCGGATGGGATAGTAACTTCTAAATTAGTCGAGTTAGCGAATGGAGAAAACCTTGTACAACAATTTCTATACTTATGTGAACAAAATCCAGATTTGATATCACTACGTATACATTTGAAACAGCAGCCTCAACTACAGTTAATTTTGCATGATTACATTGAGGCACAAAAACCTATTTATATAAGTAACAGTACATGTGTAAGGTTCAATAAAATCGTTAATAATCATTATATTTTTACTTAATATTATAAAGAATAGGTATGTCTTTTACATCATGCTAGAATATCAGGACAAGTAATTTGGTTTTCTCACTTCGCTACGTTAGTCCACGACTGTTGAAAGTTAATAATGCCATTCAATATGCTTGTTGTTAGCTCTTGCCAGTTACTTGTCAAGTGATAGTGATTTTCGGAGTCTGTAACTGAGAAACTCAGATTGTAAAATGGTTTCATAATCAAAATTAGTTCCAACTGTTTTTTATCAAAGCTCTGAATAGCATTATGGATTGTAAATAGCGTATATTATAATCTATTTTAAAGTCTCAACTGTTACATTTATTATTATTTCATTTTTTGTAGATTGTTGCTTACTAATTCATTTCAACAGTAGTGCAATATCAATAGCAAGTTTTGGTTCTAACACTTTTGTACTTATTTTTGCTTTACGTACCAATGTATTATACAAATGGTATAAGTTATTCATGTGCTGAATGGTGCAGAATTTTATGAAAGTCTCGGGGCTTTAAAAGAAATGTTATAATGAGACCGAGAATGTGTGCTAATCTTTAAATAACGCTATGAAAATCCTTTTTCTTCCGTGCAAGTGCGATTCTGTTTGTCAGCTGCATCCGGTTAGACTGGAAGCCTATCCCAATATAGTTGAGAAAAGGTTAAGCTGATAGTTCTATTTAACTCTATTTGTAAAATACCTAAGTTACTATAACCCTTTATACTAGGAAATGGTTGAATCTATATTTATTTAAATATGTTGACTTCACGTTGTGCCAATCTTACTGGTCTCCTTTTAATAAGTCATACGAATATCTTTTCTGTTATATTACAATATTTTTAGATTATGTCAGGGTGACCGGAATGCCAAAATATTGTGTTACCAGATTTATTTCGACGAGTGTTTTCTTTGGTTTGGATCATTTCATCTTCAGTTTTATAATTTATCGAACACTAAATTGTGCTAATTTTTTGTCCTGTTTTCTGTGATATTACCTTCTCCTAAAAATTAATTTCGATCGAAACTAAATAAATAATTCTTACGTTTGGCCGAAGAATTGAATTCCATCTTGTAAAATAAATGTTGCATGATGGTAGTATCGTGGCATTTCGAAGCAGTTTTCATATCTTCGGGATTACTCTAATCCGGACTATGCTTTTATGCTATTTTATTATCACCAGCTATGTAAGTAACAGAACACTTAATAATAAGCGAGGCAGCAATTTAGAAAATGTGTATAATGAACAAATCGAAAATATAATATCGTAATAATTTTGGTTCTCAGAGTAGTTACCTAATTAAGTGACATTTATAATTAAAACGAAATATATGTCAATTTTATTATTTGAATTGTATTTATTAAGTGTAATTGTAAAAATAAATGTATTCAAGAGTCCACTAATATTTACTTTTTTATGTTTAGTTTGTCATGTACTAAACTTATTACGGCTTAATCGGTAGCTATCTCTAAACATGACATAATTTAAGACTTATCATATTATTCATTTATAATAGTCAATTTAATTTTAAGTCTTCCATTTAAAGACGTAATAACCGTCATTGTAAATATTCTTTTAGTAAAATTAAACGTAAATATTCAGCTGTGTAAGTATGGATAACATTTTAAAGTTTGGGTAATGCAATTGAAGCTATGTAATTAAAATATTTTTTTAAATTGTTATAAATAAGAACACTTATTTTTGTAATCCCTAGGATTAAAACAATTAATTAAATAGATATTTTATTGATTTTTTGAAACTGTAAAAATACACTATTTCAACAGAAGAACTCCTGTTTTATTGATCCATTAAGAACCCCAAAAATAGGTTTACTCGTAACAGAAGTAGATTTTGAGAAATATATTTAAACTGAAACGAAAACAAACTAGTCCCAAATATGTGAACGTAGGCAATGCCAAGATAAACAGTGCCCAATGTACTTATAATCCTACTACAGGAGCAACAGTAATGTCTACCAAATTTTATAATGAAAAACAACACATAACACACTAATTAGCAACCTTCAAGAGCCAAAAGAACAAGAATAGGACTGCCTTAGAATGATATGCAATGTGGCATCATAATTTCAGTCAAAACACGTTTTTTGCTGCTACATACTCGTAGGCTTCCACCAAGTGTCGCCACAGCGAACGGTTCTGTTCGTTTCACATCTATTATTTTTGCAATTTTCTCAACTCTCATCGGACCATCGTTGATGACAAGTTTTTCTTAGGGTAGAAGCGCATATGAAAGGTCATCTAAGTGGCTTCTCCTGCTTTGGGTGGAGCAGGTGGGCGTGTCAGACTTCTACTGATTAAAACCCATTCTTTATCTTTCTTTGCCCTATTTCTAGGGTCCCGGGGTTCTCTTTTGTCAACCCAGGAGGTTATGACATGTGTGGTGTCTCAATACCTATCCTTAACTGACTTAAATACGAATCGTAATTGATAAAAAATAACATATAATTTCTAGTGTCTTACTTACTCATTTCGATCGCATAGCTTAAAGTTAATGTAATAACCTGTTTTTTGTTAGGTGGGTAATCATCAGAATTACTTCTCCCGCTCCTGGGCAGAGCGGGAGGGCATGTCAAACTTTTACTGACTAAACTCTACCCCGTTCCTTCTTTGCCTAGTTCGATCTCAATATTATTCCTGTTCCAAATCTCTGAATCTAAGATTAATTGAATCAGATAGGACGAGCCTGGACTTTACATTGAACTACTTGAAATTATTTTATACTGCGAAGAGAATTCGAGATTGCATTTGGCATTTCCAGGTTGGCTCCTGTATTTCTGTTTGGGTGTGGTGTAAGTTACAAGAATTTGTGTAATGTGTGTTTTATCGGCTTTCAGAGGTTTCATGTGATGGGATTAATTCTCAAGCTAACCATTTTTGGACGAAGTTTATGTAGAAGCCTTTTGAAGTAAGTTTCGAAAAAGTAGATCATGAGACATTCAGTTTCTTCTTACTAATGATCCTTTAGAATAGAAAATAATCCTTTATCTTATCTTTGTGAACTGGTTTCCGCATTTAGTCGTCAGTGGACCATTGTGCGTAAAACGAATTTCTTTTATTTAATATTAATAAGCTAATAAATCCCCTAAAATAGGCCTGCTTTCGTGTTGTGCTGCGAGGTAAGTAGCTGTAGTTTTTGGCAAATTGTTTGCATTTTGTATTTTTTTAGAAGATAAATATCAGTTGCTTTCGAATGGTTCTTTTTGTGAGGTGGGAAATCATCTAATATATTCACACTCTAGGTAGGGTGGAAGTAAGTGGCAGATTTACTATAATCCGCCTGTGTACCTTCAATGGCCTTTTGCGTTCCAGGCTCGCAGTGACTTTTACGGATAATTTCGCTATCCTTCCTAGTGGCACTGATGATAGGTATCTCGTCATGGTTCTAATATGGCAGTTTATAGGTGTTATTTTCCCAAAGTAAATAAGCCTGTCCTTTAAGCCATACGCCAATTGCATCCCGATCCGGAATTCCGCAGCGAGGGTCTGCTATCTGCAAGTTGTCCTTCCCTGTCCTGTCCGCAACTGCGGCGCAATAAACTTGTGGCCTGGCACACTTCTGACCGGACACTGGGGTTTCATAAATAGCTCGCAGGCTAACTATTTTATACAAATGTAATTAGGATCAAAGTGCTTTGTCGTGATGGAGGTAAAAGGTCGAATAGAAGTTCTGAATGAATTTCTGTTCTAGTTGTTAACTGAGTTGGAATTGGTGTTGGTTTGTGTAGATAACCGGAAACGGTCTGCATTATGCTAAGGTTTATGGTATGACGAAACTTAGTAATTGTGACTTAATAACATAAATAATTGGTTTTTCTTTAATTTTTTTTTCTTTGGTAGGTTTGAATTTGACTTACATAAAAAAGATGACGTGTTAATAATTTTTTTATGCATCTACCGCCGCGTTCTATCTCAATTTTTTTGTCTCACACTTTATCTTCAGTTGTCGTTGACTGGTAGTAGATGTGTATAAAGGCGGGTCTACCTTAGGCATTCCTAAGCAAGGCATTAAATTAGGTCAACCTTAGTATGTGTGAGTTGCATGAAGTTTTAATCTATACTAATATTATAAAGAGGAAAACTTTGTTTGTTTGATTGTAATGAATAGGCTCAAAAATTACTGGACCGTTTTTAAAAATAATTTCACCATTCGAAAGCTACATTATCCACGAGTAACATAGGCTAAATATTCTGAAAAAATATAGGGTTCCGTAAGATATTTAGGTTTAGGTGTAAAAAACAAACCAGAAAAATTACTTATTTTGCGTACGCTGCCTAAACTGTAAAAGATAGAATCATAAAATGTTCTAATTAATTGTAGATCTTATAAATATCTACAAAAAAGTCCGCGAAGCACTATACCTATCTATGTCGAGTGAGGCACAATAACCATTTTTTTTATCTAAAAATCTTGAATTTTTTTGGACTACATTTAAACGCATTTATTTTACTCATGCTATTAACCCTTATCAAAATAAATTATTTTATCACTAAGTACAGTTTATGTAGATAATATTTGGTCTTTGAATGATTAAAATTGGACGTTTGGTTTTGAAGTTATGGCGAAATTAAAATATTACGATTCCTGCTGCACGGTCTGTTGCGAAGTCTCTTTCTTATGAATTGTGCTATTATAGTATAGGTAGATAGAATTGATTTGAGAAATTGTTCGCAAAGGGCATCTGAAGGAACATGGTGGGCTTTTTTACAGCTCTGCAAACTGTACCCGTTTAAAATCGCACTACAGGTTGCGTTTGACCATCAATAATGTGAGGTCTGCTGAGTAAAAATGCACGCACTCAAGAGTTAATTTTAATTCATAAATTGCAAAGTTAACTCCCGGTAAAGAAGGTAGTACCCGCTGAAAAAAAACACCGTATGATTTATTAAGGCGTCAGTCAATTATCACCCTAAGTCAAAAATCTGCCTAAATAAACGGATAATTTAAATAACTAAAAACTTCGGGAATCGCTTTGTGACTAAGAAATGTCTAAACGACAATAGGAGGCTAAAGGATGTCTTTCTCACGGTATTGTTATAGCAGGTTTATTCCATTGGCAGGGCAAGAGGAGGTCGTGTTTTCTAGGCGTTCCGCAGAATGGTGACATCTGAACTTTTCTTCCCGCCGAATCCAAAATATCTACCTCTCGAAACACTCATGTTAGGTTAGTCCTTGCATAATGCAGAAAGTGAGAACGCCATGACGCCTCTCTTTAAAGAGAGAATGAAAAGAAATCAAGCTCCACCTAGAGCTGGATGACTAGCTCAAATAAAAAAGAGGCAAATACTCAACCTTCTATTGACTTCAGGATCAACTTTGTGCTGACCATTCATATATTTTGACAACTAAAAACTACCTTATGCACTTTTTTTCAGCCTACATAAGTAAGTGCTATTTACACTTACTTAGTGGTGTTTTTTTTTTGGATGGAGAATCATCAGAATGATCTCTCACGCTTTTGGGCAGAGTGGATGTCAGACTCTTACTGACTAAACCAGACCCCGTTCCCCTTCGCTCCTTCGATCTGGGGGACACGGTGAGAACCTTTCGGATTTTCCGTGTTCCCCAGAGGCTATGGCCCTACCGGGCCCCTACAGTTTGCTGACATCTCCTTGAGGCGCACGTGGAACAGAACGCGCCGTTGGCGACTAGGCTTGGTCCAGGTTATTACCAGACTGCCGGACGGCGTGCTACTCGCCGTCCGCGAGCCCGCGCCTACGGTGGTCGGAAATCGGGATCGGGATCTCGGCGGCGGCGCTCACGGTCGGCAGCCTCCTTCGCTAGCATTATACTGCTTCGCAAAAGGAGGCTACCGCTCACCACCCCTCCTCGCTCTGGACCATGGCCTGTACCAGGGCCCGTAACGAGAGGTCGCCGCCGCCGATACATTCTACAAGAACACGGCGGCGCTCCGCCCAAGCAGGGCACACCTCTACCGTGTGCTCCACCGTGTCCTCCGGGCGGTCCACACAGTGGCGACACCCAGGCGTCCTTTCCTCCTTGATCCGATGCCGGGACCTCCCGAACTTACTTGGAATTCATTCAAGGTTAATATGATTATTTTGGTCAGCAAATAATTTTAAAATCGTACATCTTTGTTAAACCGTAATATAGACTAGAGACATATCTACATAAACAAACGCCTTTATCCATGGAGTAGGTAAATATTCAGATCAACTGCTGCAACCCTCACTTATTATTTCTGCTTCGTTGATGTTCGTAAGCCAATCGGCGTCTTCATCTTAATGGTGACCCATTATGTAGATCACCATTATGTGGAATGGTGACCCTTTATGTGGATCGCCCGGTGAACACGGTGGAGCATACGGTAAGGATGTGCACCGTTTGAACGAGGCACCGCCGTGTTTTTGTGGGGGTCATCGGTTGCAGCGACCTCTCGCGCCGGGCCCTGGTCTAGAGCAGGGTGGAGTGGCAGGCGGTTGCGTCCTTCTGAGAAGCAGTAATCCAGCCAAGGTGGCGGCCGCATGGATGAGGGAATGGCCCTCACGCCCCAGCGTTGAGGGAATAAGATCCTGACCTCGATTTCCAGCCACCGAAGAAGTGGGCTTGCGGAAAGCGAGCAATGGGGCGCCGTCCGACCGTTCGGTAACCAAATATCTACACCCAGACCGAGTCGACGGCGGGTAGTGTTCCAAGCGTGCCTCATGGAAATGTCAGCAAAACCATAGAGACCCAGCAGGGTCGCCAAGCCTACTGGGGTCATGGGTTCGCTTCTGAAAGGCATGCAGGCAGGCAAGGAGTAGGTTTTGGTCAGTAAAAGTCAGTCTCACCCTGATGCGTCAGCTAAGAGCGGGAGAAGTCATTGGATTGTTTCCCAACTAAAAAAAGCAATGAAGTTAAACTGTTTTATGTGAAAGTAAAATAAATGAATAAATTGGATGCTTTCGGAATTATTTGCAAGTGTAGAATTATTGGTTACTTTTGTGCAGTTTAACGAACTTAACGCGGGCGAAGTCGCGGGCAACAGCTAGTAAATAATAAAATAAATAACGGAGTGGTCCCATCACGCCCCCTCTTCTACATCCCTGCTACATTTAATAAACAATTTTGTTACTGGTTGTGCCGATATCGATTTGTATTTGCCGCGTAAATTATAGTGCAGAAATTAGTCGCATAGTATAATTACATTTAACTTTTTTTTCGTTTGACATTTTGCACACATCCTATCTTCTTTCCCTCCCGCGCTTTCCTCGAGAGAAAGGGACGTAAAAGATAATACTTCAGGTCCGGTCCAAGTCTACCGTTTTTGAATTTCACAACGATCGTATGACAGCGTACGCGCACTTTACAAGACAATTGTTAATCGTAGGATTTGATCGCTTTTATAGACTAATGTTAAGTTTGTGTATGTGCCTCGTGCAGTGAAGTGAATGCAATATCTTCTCGCCACTGGATCCAAAAGTTGCAGAAGCCAGGAAGCGTCGGCCGGCTGCTACTTCGTGATCAAACTCAAGGGGTAAGTGCATCTTCCTTATCACTTCGAGTTGTTTTTTCTATCAACCCTAATCCTGAAACGGCTCTATCTATAATTTATCAAACATTGAAAAGAATCAGCGTATATTTATTTAGTTTACCATAATCGCAAAATACATTCCACACTCCACAATTGTTTGTCGTTAGCCCGCAGAACTATTTATCGTTTTCCGAAAAATAATCTTTTAAGTGTAATTTAGTATAAAATATCGTACAAAACTAATCACGGAAAAGTACCTAATTCTTTGAAAAACACAATAGTTTCCTTACAAAACACAATTTACAGTTGCTAATTGCGACCTACCGCACAATGGTTGTCTGTTAGCAACCCAGCAGCCGTGTAGTGAGGAAGCGAGGCATTTTCGCGCGTTGATCACTTCATTCCTGTGGTAAATAGGATAATTTGGTTCCGCAGTGCAGGGGCCCGACCCCCCGGTATTGGCAATTCAATACGAATGATTGAGTGTATTGAAAAGAACAGGCAATCGTAGTACACGTCGATAATGATGAGGGTTTTACTTGAAATTTGATTTGATTTTTGAATCAAACTTTTCAATAATCACAGCGTGGTACCTCAGTATTAACAGCTCCGATTTAGAAGTAGCAGGTCGCAGTTTCAAATCCAGCCAGGAAATTTTTATTTTGTCAGCAGTGCTCTCAAAGCGGTGAAGGAAAACGTCGTGAATAAACCAGCATGTCCTAGAACTAAAAATTCAAAGACATGTGACTTCCACCAACCCACACTGTTATCGCGTGGTAATTATAGCCCATTCCCTCTCTTAGAGAGGAGGCCTGGGTCCTAGTATTATAACGCTGATTATGTTCTGTATGTTTACACTCATAAAACGCCCCCCATGCGATTTGTTGTAGACCCAACGACCCAGTCCTATGAGGTAACTAACACAGTAGGGTATTGCTCCCAGTATTACTGTACTCATAGTACATAGGACAGGTATTCCACTTATTGGGACCACGATAGAAAAACAGGAACTGAAGTCCAAGAATAGTGATGCTCGACTGTTTACAGCTTTGAAGTTCCTTGCGAAGGCGGTTGGCAGTGCTTTGCTTATAATCTGCGGTTTCTTAAGAGCGTTGTTTTGATAGCAAAATATTTATACAGTTTTTTACGCAATGGTGGATTAGGATTGTAAGTAGGTCATCATTGAAGTGTCTGGTACCTAACTCGTCTAACAATAATCTTTCAAAGAAGGTTTTTCTCAACAATCTGAGATTAATTGGCCTCATTTGACTGTGAATTTATAATAGCATAGCAAAAAAACGTGTTTTTATAAGACAAGATTTACACAGGCCGTCAAGACGCTTATTTTTTAAGTTAGTTTTCTAAGAGCTCTTACTTTAATTAATCGTCTAACCTTTTCTTTGAAGACAATGTTATTTAACCGTTTATGGCCTAAAGTTTCCATTAAGTAAGTTTTAGCGTTATATATTTTTCTTACTAACTTCTAAAGTAATGAAACTTTTCCTATTACTTAAGGAATTGTTGAGCAAAGTTAATACGTGTCCTATGTCTAAGTGAGCCAACTACTTAAAAGAAGTACAGGATACTACTTTATAGCGGCAATACTTAATGCCATAATATTCATACATGTTTTCTGGTTAATTTTGGTCGACTGCCACAGAACAGTAGCTCTGCCACGAGTTCTTAACGCGATCCATTTTAAGACCTAATCTAAATTGTCAAAGGGATTGATAGGGCTCCATCTCTCTTTCTAGATCGCAAGCCTAACATTTTCGGAGCAGCAGCAGAGCAGGTAATTTTAGTGCGTCATAAGTAAAGTTCGTGATTTTTAAGTAACAGAACTAACAATTGTGTGGAACTAACTTGTGGGTTCGATTCCCACCCAGGACAAATGTTTGTGTGATGAGCACGATCATTTGTTCTGTGTCTGGGTGTAATTTATCTATAATATGTATGTATTTAGAAATATTTAAGTATGTTTATCAGTTGTCTAGTACCCATAACACAAGCTCTGCTTAGCTTGGGACTAGACTGCATTGTGTGAAAAAAAAAATATCTTTATTATGTCAATTCAAATGATTGGATCAAGAATCACTTGTGTGCAAAAATCATAAAACTTATAAACCGAAAAAAAAGACTTGGATTGCGTATAATAAGTTAGCAGGTATGCATAACAACTAAAGCGTAGAGTTTTAGAAATACGCAAGACATTTCACACACAATTGCTACAAATCAAATTCAAATTCAGCTTCATTAAAGTCGTTTAGACAGTATTTTGAACGTTGTTTGGTTATCATCAAGGTTTTGTTTTGTTATTGTGAAAATAGGTACAAACAGTGAAACAAAGTCCAGCATAATCTATTCTCGTAACGTTTGCGTTTACGTTTGTTTTGATCTATTTACAAACTTCTTCTATTGGTATATATTTAATTGATTTGATCCTGTGATTTGATCTGTAACAATTAAGTAATTACTTGTTTATTTGTATTTCGCTGATAAATACACTCAGGTACACTATTGACATTAGAATTGTTGTTGTTGTTGTTATTGCTATGGTGAAGTGGAATTTTCCACCGGAGTCTGTGTTTCCTGATGGCTACAACCTGGGTAACTTAAAGTCAAGAGTGAATACGTTACTTCTAGGTAAGCGCGCTCCATCGTCAACCGCATCGTCAAGCAAGAAATGGCGGTCAAGCGCAAATCTATCGGATAAAAAAAAAACTTTTGCTTGATGGTCTGGATTACGTATTTTTTATATCTGATAGATGTGCGCTTGACCGCCATTTCTAAGTATTTTAATTAAGTAAATTAATTAAACATAAGATACATACATTTGTTTTACTGTCTTCAGTAGACGTATTTACTCGTTTGTCATCGCATTGAAAGCTTTGCAGCAATTACACCAACGGAGCATAAATTACTACAAACAGTAGAGGTACACACTGAAGGTTGGAAGGAAGATCAAACCAGTTTGAAATAACAACTCAGTTATGACTGGTTAACATATGGCCTGTCAGGGAAATTGGGATTTGTTTTTTACAATTATTTGTGTGTCAAATCAAAAGTACGTAAAACATACATCTATTGATGTCACTGATGTGTTTCAATAGTCTTCTTCATTTAATAATGACTTTAGTTGTCAGCATTTTCACAGCGATTAAAAGATAAAACATAGGCAATTACATTTAGTTAGACTAAACTAATCTGACTGCAGAAGCAACTATTTAAGCGTCTTTAAAGCTTAAGTAAGAGCTTTAAATATTGACTGACTCAACTGGTGTTTCTTGTTTTCCAACACATCAAGCCTTAGACATACCTACTCGTACCTACACTAGCTTCTGGCAGAGGCTACACCAACGAGAAAGTAGAAAATTATCCAAGAAAATGTTCCATAAGTATGTACTCATTGAACAAAAAAATGACCAATTACACTACCTATATCCGTGTGCCACATATCATACTCGTATATCATATCCGTTATGTCGTTTGAACGTAAAAGAGTAACAATCATAAACACATTTGTTTTTTTTATTGTTGATGTTTGACCACTATCTCATCTGATGAAAAGCGACTATGGACCACATTTGCCAAGAAGTAACCTGTACGCTCTTGACTTATATATCAAGTTGTAGCTATGAGGAAACAGACTTCAGCAGGGAATTCTAGTCCTTAGCTGTACATACCTAAAAACTTTCGCCATTATAATATTAGTGTGATAGGTAATATTTCAATTAAGCCACCTCCTTGTTTTTAGAAAAGTCTTAGCGCTGCTTAGGTACCTACGGACCAAATTTTACTCGTCTTAAATACCCCTTTATTTTCGCCTTTGGAACAAACTTCAGTACTGTACCCACTTTTCTTCCTGATAACATGTCCCTCTTTCATCATAAACAAGATTGAAATAGCTTGGTCAACTTTTCTGTGGGTAGTAATTAACACAGGCCTACGTAATTGGGAGAAAACAAGGGAGCTTTGTTTTTGAAGACGAAGAAACCGCCAGATTACTTTTCTTTCCTCATTGAATTATACAGTACTTTCTTAGTTTATTTTGGGCATTACTGATACAGTGAAGGAAAATTGTTTGTTAATATGAAATACTTAACCTATGATTATAATACCTAAATCGGAAATAGGCAACTTGCTTAGGAAAACTACTAAAACCAAAACAATTTCATGTTCTTGTTAAAAAAATATCAATCTGCTTAGCGTTTTCCCAAATAAGGTTTTTTTTAGGCTGAGAATCATCTAATAAATGAGAAGCGCTCTAAGTCAGGGTGGTGTATCAGTCTTTTATTGACTAAAACCACATCTACGTTCTTTCAGTTGCCTTTTGCGTTCTAGACCTTCAGGTTTTCCTTTCAGAAATCGACCCATACCCCAGTAGGCTTTGGCCCAATTGGGTGCTATTCAAGGCGCGAAAATATCTATATTGCCTATTTTAATTTAAAAAGGCCATCCAATATATAAACCTGCTGACGGGAAAAGAGTTTTCTTGCCCTTTCCTGTTAATATATTCCTAAACTTCCACGTTAACATGTACATACAAGTAGGTAAGTATACAAACCCACCTGGGGCGGCTGAGCATATAATCGCATATCTGTGACTTTGATTGGTGGAGGGTTAACTCACTTAGCACGCTACGTCCCATCGCCCTGAGCTGAATCTTGAATTGAATATAGTAGCTCCAGGTGGATAAGACGATGTTCTGGTCAATTTTCCAAATAATATCAGTATTTTTAGATATTCTTGCCCTTACATCACACAAATTAGTATATTAGAGAAAGTTTGAAAGTGGCGCCAGTGACTGAAAAGTTGAAAGGAAATTGTTTGTCTTGGTATGATCATGAGAAGAGGAGGGATAAATGAGAGACTTAAATAGTTCTGAGTATGTTACAAGTATGAAGCAAGATGGATGGAGAGGCAGAGGGGGGCCAATGAAAAGATTCATGGTTTGTGTGAGGAGTGATATGGAAGAAAAGGGAGTTAGTGAGTGTGCATAACAAATGACAAAACGGAATGGAAATGAAAACGTGTTGCGCTGACCCCAAGTAAGTAATATGGGACAAGGGCATGCAGAAGATGTTTTTGTCTGGACATTTCAATTAACTATACACTGTCATTTACCAAAATAAAAAAAGCAAATACAGTATAAAAATTATTATAAAATATAGCTATTGTTTATCACGATCACACTCCATCTCCAGGATGTAATGTCAATGGTCAGAGATTCCATACTGCTTGTCCATTGGCGCTTCAGATAATGATATAATGAGCACACTCTTTGATACAACGGATAAAAACCAGCATAACTTGTAGAAAACGGGAACTAAAAGTGATAATGACCAATTTGCAGCCAGCGATAATCGTGCAATTATTTCGTAATCATTGCAATTGCAATTTCTACGAATATGGTGTTGTAGGTGGCGAGTATGTGCGTCGGTATGTTCCCATACATATTTAGTGCTTCGTTATGGTATAATGTACTAGTTATGTAATATGAAAAATAACTATTCGTTGAAGTGTGTGAACGATTCATGGGAAGATTTTATCGATCCATCACCATCCCTTGTTTCCTGTTAAGTATTTAAGGCCCTTTTTGAAGTAGGTGATGACCCAATTATTTCTCCCACTCTAGGGTGAAGCGGGAGTGCATGTTAGACTATAACTGACCAAAACCACACTTGTGGCTTTTAGTTGAATTCACTTTCTGGGATCGCGGGTTTCCTTTTCAGAAATTCGCCGCGGCACTAGCGGGTATCGGCCCTGCTGGGCCCTAACGGTTCGACTTGGGTTCGGTCTGGATAGTTACCGGACGGATGGACGGCGAGCTATCCATTGCTCATTGTACGCAAGCCAAGTATTTAGGGCCAGTGAACACGTTGCTTCATCTATTTCGTCCGGCCAACTGTCACAACATCACTTACGCCCCTTTCCTTTATACCATACCCCACTCAATTCATTGTTTGACCTCCCTTTCCCTCTACCATCCATTCATGTTTACATTTATTACGCTCTAAATAATGTAAATTGAAAATGATTTCTATATAGTACTTACGTATATTTAGAGTTTGAATGAGATACGTTCCAAGCTACCTCCCTAACATAATTTTGTTTTGTCAAAGGGGAGAACTGTGATGAATATAATCAACCTAAGGGACGCCCATTACTGGGGTCTGTATTAAATTTTAACTCAAGTTAGTAAAGGATTTTTTGAGGTTGAAATAAAAATTATAATGTTTTGTTTTATTCTATTGTTAACGATGTAATTAGATACAATATTAAAATTCTCTGTATATAAACGGTAGTAGAAGTGAATAGCAGTAGTGTAGTAAAAATGTTGTATGTGTGTGTGTGTATGGAAGTATAATTGATATAATATAGACATCGGTATTCAGCTAAATCCAGCTTGACTGGAAGCTGACCACAATATAGTTGGGAAAAGGCAAGGTAGATGACGATGATAGCCATCGGTACAAGTTTCCGAACAAAGTGATAATCTCCTTCCAGAGAACATTTCGCATCATTATCATCATTATTTCAGCCGAAAGACATTCACTGTTGGACATAGGCCCCCTCCAAGTGTCGCCACAATAAACGGTCCTGTTCGTCTCGCATCAATCGGATTTCCGCAGGACCGTTAGGTAAGTAAAGTAAGCATTTTCCCTTAAGGGGATCATTTTATACACCTTTCCCCTACGTTAAAAGGTAGTTTTAAGGTGCAGTATAAAGGTTTACCATCAAGGTGTAGTAAAAGGTGCGAAGACAGGGAATGTAATTTTTATAAGAAATCCTTGTCATAGTTTTAGATTAATCTTGTTCTTCTGTTTTGAAATTTATTTTTTGTATGGAGTCATAAAATTTGGGAAGTAATTTTAATGTAGAGTAGACAGCCAGAACCATTACAATTCTAATTGTTTTCCGAAATTATTTCGTTTTACGGCTTCCACGTGGAACGAAGCCACGGGCAAAAGCATAAAACATAAAATCAATTACGATATTCACTAAATCTAATAACTTTGTAATATAATTCTCCTTGAGAACTGAAAAATGGACCATTGGAACCAATTAATTGCTTTTTAAATTGATTCTGAAAAGGGAATGAAAAAAGATTGGTACCTTAAAGTCCTTAACCTTGGAACCATCGGAAAATCAGGTGAGCTCGCCAACCAGGCTACAATAGATTGGTGTGTTTTCTTTTAGTCGTATCAAGATCATATGGGCCTTATTAGAAAACTTAAAGTCAAAGTACAATGGAAACGGTTAGGTACACTCATTGGATCATTCCATCATTAGTTTTCCGCAGGAGAGCTAAGGTTACCGATATAGTTCAAAGAATCGCCAAACAAAGTGCATATGGTCGATGGAGATGAAAGGTTTTGGAGTGACAACCACGTACCGGAAGACGCCGCGTTGGAAGGCCTCCCACAAGGTTTTTTTTTTCTGGTAGTGGAATCATCAGAATGACTTCTCCCGCTCTTGGGCGGAGCGGGAGGGCGTGTCAGACTCTTACTGACTAAACCCCTACCCCGTTCCTTCGTTGCCTTCGTTCTGGGGGGGACCCGGTGTCAACCTTTAGGAATACCACGTGTTCCCCCCAGAGGCTTCGGCCCTGCCGGGCCCCTACAGTTTGCTGACATCTCCTTGAGGCGCGCGTGGAACAGAACGCGCCGTTGACAAGGTGGAACGTTGACCTGGCGAGGATCGCGGGAAGCCAATATATGCGAGACGCACAGGACCGGTCGTTGTAGCGACACTTAAGGGAGGCATATGGCCAGTTGTGGTGGCCAGACGTATTTCGGCTGAAATGATAATGATGATGATGATGATGGTACTGTTTTCAACAAAGTGTACTTCTACCTTCTAAGTTTCTATCAAAACTTCTTAACAAAACTCACGCCCACACAACAATACATAAGTTAAGATTGATCGTTGCTCCCTTGTTGTCTGTTGTGTGCTCCAGTGTGTTGAGATATTCTTGAATATTTCCATTTTAAATTTTATTTTCTTTCTGTTTTGCATGAATTTGTTGACAAAATTGTATCCATAATATCGGAAATGCACTTTGCCTTCTATAATGCTGTTTATAACTAACTCAGGACCTAAGGAATTCCATGTAACTACCGCATCTTGTCATGCCATAAAACTGCGATCATTATCGGGATGTGTATTTTCGGCTTGAAATTAAAGAAGACAGAAGGAAAGAAAATTATAATTTAATTTCTCTTCATTCGATGTTTTTATCAAGAAGCTCATTTTTATTAGTGTTTAAATGCATGGATTAGTATAATAAAAGTCCTACAACCAGTTTTATTTATGGGTATCGTGTGCCTCAGTTACTGAGTTGTAGAAATCAGATAGGCAGTCGTTTTATGTTAAATGGCTGGGCAGGTGATAATATTAAATATAACTTTTAAAAACTTGCATTATTTACGTTTATTTAGGTATAAAGAATTTTATTCGCATAAAGAACAAGGTTTACTTAAAATGAGTTTACACAATCTTGTTGTTGTTTGTTATTACTTATTTTACAAAGAAATCCATTCTCTTAAAACAGTTGAGAGGTTTCATAATTAGTTCTGCAATGTAGTGAGAATGACTGACAGACCATCCCAGCAATTTCATCAAGATAGAAATGAATGTTCTCTTCATTCAATACCATTTGGAGCACCGAGTTAACCTATGACTTCAAACTGCCATCGTCTTAATAATGTCGATAGCAATCAATATTGAGTCGGCAAGAGCTACGAGTTTGGTACTAATAGTGATGATTATAAGTTTCTGTAGCGTACAGTCGTCATATCAAAGAGGACATTATGTATAACTATTGTCCTACCGTTTGCCAAAAGGACCCCAATAAGTTCACTACTGATCAAAGTGACGTCACATACTTTTTATAGCACACATTACAAGCACACGAAAGGAGACAATTTTTTTTGGGCCCACTGTTAAACGGTAACGTTTATTAATGATATTGCACATGAAAAAAGTGATCATCTTGTTATAATTAACTGACCAAAAATTATATCGATACGTAACCGGAATAATGAAATAATAGTAAAATAGTATTACGGCAAAAAATGCTTGTTTAGGAGCGTTTTTAGGTTTATTTTCAAAATCACCGTGGAACAAAACGTTATTAATAGCCCGTTGCAGATATTCTGTGGTCCAGTTTCCACACCCAGCTGCAACCTTCAACCTTCCAGAGCTGGATGATTTTCCTCAATTGTCATTCCAGGACCTAATTCTATTTTCTCGAAGAATTTATCAAATCAAACAATCTCGTTCATACTATAGAGAGCATGTCAGGGCCTCCGGACAATTCAAAATCGAGGTACCTGTCCATGATTATGGTCCAAATAATTATCTCCTACAAGGTAGGATACAATCAAGGCACACAAGTAAGAAAACTCATTATATTTATATATTAGTTGACACCACTCCATCAATTACTAACAATAGAGCTGCTCTTGCTGGATACTGTTGTAATTGTTTAGTGGGCAGACGCGCTGCTGGTTGCTGTGCACATGTGATGTGTATAGTGTGGTATTTATCTTGGGCACGGTATCAAGGTAAGGTGAGGTGAGGTTGAGCCACCTGCAACTTTTTAGGGTGTCGTACCTCAAAAGGAAAAAACGGAACCCTTATAGGATCACTTAGTTGTCCGTCTCTCGTATCTGTCTGTCTGCCTAGCCCCTTTATCTCGAGAACGCGTGAAGGTATCAAGTTGAAATTAATACTATATACTCAAGTCTACGATCCCTTGAAGCTGTGTAAATATCAAACTTGTAAGTTGACGGGAAAAAAAGATATGCCCGTTTATGTTGCAAAAAACGTACATTTCGACACTGTCAAAGGAATCAAAATTCATAAGGTAGTTCCCATTGATCTAGAATCATGAAATTATGGTACAAAGCAAGGTAACTATAGCACAAATATAGAATAAAGTCTGAAAACTGAAAATTTTTAGTTACGTCAGAAGTTTTTTTTTTTGAAAAATCTTCAACACTCGATTCGAGAATTTAACTGTTTTCATACGGAACCCTCAGTGCGCGAGTCCGACTCGCACTTGCCCGGTTTTTTAGATGAAATAATGCTTTTAAGAGATGAACAGTATTAAATATTTCTTGTGATGTACCTATAATGTGTTTTTTTTCCAACCAGCTGTATTGGCCGGCAAAAACCGCTATTTCGAAATGAATACCTACATCTAATCCATTTTCATGAATAAGTCTATCAAATCGTGTAAATCACATCAAAATCTGTCACGTCTGTACTAGACGTGACTTTGTTTTCTACTATATATTATTGAAAAGTGCACTATTTTGACTTAAAATACCAAGGAGACCTATCCACTCATAAGACAATAGCTCTTGTGAGGTTTTAAGTCATTATGAGAGTCATGTTTTGACTGTCGTATTTCACAGTATTCCGGTTTCATACAGTTTTGCTAATATTACCACTGTAATCTATAGATAATAAGTAATAAACTAACGTGCATATCATTGCTATACGCCACAATTTGTGGTGGGCCTATTCCCCAAACAAAAGAAATTGTCTCCTTTACAACTCTTCTGGCATATTTCTGGCGCCTCCATGTAAATAAAAAAGACATATTAAGATCAGAAAGGGTTCCATTTCCGGGAAAAAATATATATTTAAGCAAGAGAAGACTCCTACATTTCCACCATTTCCCACTAAAGCGTGGGTTAACCCTCTCTTTGCGACAGTAAAGCCACACGGCTCGGTAATTTAATTTTCATACCGTGAACTCCTCAGCTCTCGTATGCATGCAAGGGTGACAGGTTATTTACATTTCACAGAGAGACCTCTTGATGCTTTTATAATTAATTATTAATAATTAAAACAAATGCGTGCCTACACGTGTCTCGTAAAGCGTGGTTTTGAGGGTGTAATTGAAATGCAGGAGCTGTAAGGGGTAATTTTAGTAAAGGGTGGTGTATGACTAGGCAGCGGTTTCGTTAACATCATCATTTCCCTAGAATTCCTTTTTCCGCTCTAGGGTGTAGTGGTCAAACTTTTACTGACTAAAACCCACTCCTATGGTCAGTATATTCCTTCTTTACCTTGCGTCCCAGGACCTCAAAGTACCCATCAGAACAACCTACGGCTTCCCAACTAGCTTGAGATCGCCTTCCAGTTAAACCAGGTGCAGCTGAATACCTTATTTTATATGGAGCAATTGTCTATCAGACCTCCACAATCCAGTTACTAGGCAACACAATACTCCTTGGTCAGTTTTCTTGCGTCTGACTCCTTGTAACGACTGTCGTAGATCGTGAAAGCCGAAAATTATCCCAAGAAAACATAACTTTTAGGATAAAAAGTATTCTATGTCCTATTCCAAGACCTGATCTACCAAGTTTCATACCGTTCGGCCACTAAGACGTGCAGACATATCAGGTAGACATACACATAATTATTTTCGCATTTATATTATTAGAATGAATTCAAGTACATTGGGACCGAGGACCTAACGACACAGTCCCTCTGGACTCTGTTATAAATGTCAATTAAAGTGCAGGTTTAAAGGTCTCAGACCTGGATCATACTCGTATACCTATAGACTTTCACTGTCAAAATCAAATTTGTTTTTATTTCACTACATGGGCACTTATAAAACGTCAGAAGCTAGTAAGTAGTATTTACGTCACTGCTCTGAGAAAAGTTTAAAATGCTTTTAAAAGAAACAATTACATCTAAGTACACACTTGACCACGTTTCTTCATTCGCCCTTTGCGTTCTAGGGTCGCGATGACTCTTTCGAATAATCCTGGGGCCTCAAACTCTGACTCTTATTTTACCTCATTTATCAACAATATCGTGGTTTAGAGTCTAGATATTCTAAGCGGACTGGATTAATTCCAACTGCACTCAATCTGCAAAGTCGTGATTAGCATGCAGTTGACATGAGTGCATCGAAACTTCTAAGCGAATAGAGGCTATGAACTCTAAAGCAATTACGAACCTACATATCACAGATTGTCCTAAGGTTCATATCGAAAGTCCTTTTTTGTGGTTGGAAAACATCAAATAACTTTTTCTGCTCTGCATGGAGTGAGAGAATATCAGACTTTTACTGACTAAAACCCATACAATAAGCACTTGGGTTGAGCTACATCTGGTAGCTCAGAGTCACACCTTTCTATGCTGCTATCCTGTCATTAGTACTACTCTCTATTCTGATACTTAGAATCGTAATTTTTTAAAGCGGGAAAGAGAGCGTATTGCCGAACGCTTCGTCAGTTCCACCGCATGCGGTCGCTCTCTTTCTGGTTAACGATGGAAAACATCTATAGAAGTATAGATACGAATACAGAACATAGAAGTAAAGTGCGTTTCGGTACGGTTAATGTATTTTCAACCCTCCCTTTTCTCGCATGACGAAGTATTCCAGTTTCGGCATCCAGATTTTCGGCACCAAAAGTTTCGGCACCCAAGCTTTTTTCGATTCGGCTCCAATAGGTATTTTGGATCGGGATTTTGTATTGGTTACTGCCATCCAAAAAACCTATTGGTGCCGAATCAAATAGGTTGGGTACCGAAAGTTTTGGTGCCGAGTTGGAAAACTCCTTTTGGATTGGTTACTACTTGGTGCCGAACCGAGAACAGCTTAGGTGCCGAAAATTTTGGTGCCGAAAATTTGCGTGCCGAAACGGGAACAGATACTTCCGCATGACGACTCCATGAGGCAAACGTTTTATAGCTTCCATGGATCGCACGATATAATCTTGACTTCCATACAAACACTGTTACCGCTACCGTAACGAACTCGAGGCGATACCGTAAGCGAACACGAGCGTGCAGATAAGATTATTTAAATTAAACATAATTGTAAAGTCATTATTGTGAATGATTTAATAGTATAACTATAGTAATAAGTTAGCATAATGCCGTTTGGTCACAGTTTGAAGGAGTTTTTTTTATTCGTAGAACCCTAATTATTAAGCCTAATAATTATCCTAAGTTACATGAACCACACAACCGTTACCTACCAGTGAAAGTCCCGACAAAGTCGGTCCAGTGTTTCCAGAGATTAGCCAGGACCTGTGGCCAGGACAACCAGACAGAAAAATATTAAAAAAAAATCTTTATAGGGATAAGCATTTAATAAAAAAAAATTGATATTACAAACAGACACTGCAATTTTATTTACAGTATATGTTGTATATATACTGTAAATATTGTATCGTATATACGTAAAGTACATATTATAGAATACTAACAAGATTGTCCGAAAAAGCCACCGTGGCCATGGAACGCAAATCGGGTGACCTTTAGTCAGTCAAAATCTGATACCCTCTCGGTTGACCTGTGAGAAGTATTTGATCATTTCGCACCCCATTATACATATATTATTATTATTATAGTGTACTTATAATATCGGTTTATTGACAGCTACAGTGGCCACCGTGGTTTTTGTGGTAGTCTCTATGATCTCGGGCAATTTGTTTATGGGCTTCTGGCAAAGAAGGAAATTCTGAGTAACAGCCCGAAGCCGTACAAAAAACAAGACCAAAAACATGACTTATTAAATGAATTTTCCTCATTTAAGAATAAAGACTTTTTATTTTGCATAATCTTGCAATCAGTCTTTCAACTATGTAGATGTGATGAAATAAAAACATGGCTCGCAGAGCAATATCCCACCTTGGGACATTCTCTATAGTTAATCATGTGCAGTTCTCTGTTTTCAAAATATGTCTCCTTTTCAGTCTTCGTAGTGATTCTGGAATGGTCAACTGCACTGCTACTTGGTTTGGATGGATTGCAAGACTTGCTTTGTATTTGGAACAAGAAGATCGGATCCACAGAAATCTAAATAATAAGTCAAAATTTAGACACCTCTGTCGTGTATTTCAGAGATCCTCAGAAACTTCGAACTCACCGTGACTTAGAGATTTGCTTTAGGATATAATTTTGAACCCTCTGTATTATGCTTATGATGGAGTTTAAAATATTAGCACAATATAATTAAGATTTACAAGTACACTTCGCTTACGCCTTATGCACTTAACAGCATTAAAAGTCGTGGTGGTTTAGCAATTACCATTGAAAAGGCATTAGGTATGTTGTCGGACCATAACAAAAGGCAACTGCACTTGAGGCTATAAATAAAGTCCGTCTAAATAGTTTATAACAATGCCTAGTACCATGTTAGTCAAAACATTAAACTGTCTTTTGGCAACCGACTCGTTCGTTGCCCTCACGCTAGACTCTCCCCCACGTTACACAAGTAGTACCTATAGTAGTAAAACCTAAGTTTTCTTTAACCTTATTGTTTGGTGCTTTAATAATGATTAAATACAGATTAACCAATCAGATACCCGCTAAACGAGACACAATAGTAAGACAATGACAGCGCGGTCGCCGGCTACCCCTCGGGGATTCATGAATTAATGAAGGTTCATTATAAAATATTAATAAAAGCTATATATTTTTCAAATTATAAATTAATATTTAAAGATTTCAAGCATTTATTTCAAATAAAACATTTAGGTAAAAGTACTTTTGCTTTGTCAAGGTGTCAGTCTGTCGAAAAATATGCTAGATAATTGCAAATTCCAAAGCGTAGATCTCTAAGGAGTAGAATGTACAAAAAAACTCCAAACATGCTTCTACATCAAACAATACTATAATATTTTTGTATAATTTCAAATTAAAAAAAAGTAACTTGTACAATATAATTTGATGCGCCCTAGTGATAGCAGTGTCGATAATGATTAATTTATCAGTTAAATTATAAATTAGTCCCATAAATCTAATAATATATCCCACTGTCGGGCGAAGGACTCGCGCTTTTCCATACACCTCTGTCCTCTGCCATTGTGGGCCAAATTGAAGTTATTATAAATAATATTTTTTCTCCACCGCGTAAATAAAATATAATTGATTTATTATTTATAATTAAAAGGTCTAGGCATTATAAAAACAGAGACTATAGGAAATCACGAGATAACCACAGCACAAGTGTAAATATTTTCAAATTAATTGGGTTTTCCTCGAATTGTGTAAAACAGAAACAATAAAAGCACGAAAAAAAGATTTTTGAAATATTTGAACGTAACGTAACCTTTCCACGTGTTTTTAATTAATCGAAAACCAATTTTGTATTACATTAATAAAAACCCTTTATTGAAATCATTTATCAAAAACATCAAATAACAGACCAATTTCCATATTTCAAAAGAACTTCCGCATTTCTACCTTTTGACTAGATTTTGACATTGAATGTTGTCGAAATGATAATTACAATTTGAATTTGAAAGTTCAAGTAATACTGAAATTCGCTTTCAGGGCCCAGGCATACTCATACTCACATCCCAGTTGCCACAAGAAAGATTGTTCAAATGTGAGACTGAAATGTCAAAATATCTCGTGGCTTCCCCAATCATTTATGACTTTTTGAATTGACATTTTTAATTTTTTTTGCCGTTGCCCCTCTCTAGGAATTACTTCTGATTCGTGTGCATTCAAACATGTAAAGTAACATACACAAGACACCCGAAACACCTCTCATTTGTAGACCTTACAAAAATTTGTTCAGTGCGGGAACGAAACCCGTGACGCTCAGCGCAGCAGTCAATCGCTCAACCACTGCGCTAACCGTGCCATCACATTGACAATCCTGATCACGAAAAGGCGCTCTATGCAAAGTCAAACGAGAGAGTTAACCTAATCTATCGCCATCTTTATTTATTTATTAAAACTTTGTGCATAAGCAAATCACGCCACACAAAGGCATAATGCCTTCTTCCTTCTTGTTCAAGGTTTATGGCATTTTCCTTTAAGAACCAAACTTTCCACCGCGTCTAACTTTCTTTTTCCCCTTTCCCTAAGCGCAGTGAATGCATACATTTTCCTTCACTGCATACAATCAAGGCAATCCACGAGTCAACAGCATGATAACCTACTTGTTGCTCTATTCAATTTCTTGAAACGTAATTATCTTTAGTATCGAAGCCTCGTTGGTGGCTGACACGTTACTATCAGCTGATAGTACCTACTTAACTTAGACGGGTAGAGTTTCTTCAAAGAAGCCTTATAAAAGACGATATTCTTTCCAGACTGTGCTTAACAATGCCGCCGAAATACGAGGGTGATTCCTTAAAATAACCTACCTAAGTACCTACCTTGGTATTTGGAGGTATGCGGTAAGGAGTCACAGTGTAAAGTCCCGCAAACCTCCGTCGAAAAGGGAGGATCCTCTGAACAGATGGATGTTATGTCTAGTCTAGTCCAGGCAAAAAGATCGGTAGATGATTTCGGGATGTTCTATATATTTAAATAGCGCGGAGAACTCTAATTGCACGAAACAGGATTTCATTTTGTAGTTTATATGTGGCGTTATAGATGTCGCTACAGGTACGTTAAATTTAATAAATTTGATTAAGTCCATATTTGATTAACTTAACATTGTAACTTAACATGGTATAAATCATATTTTTTAAATGATATAAATCTCATGATTTTTTCTTAAGAACCCAAACACAGTCAGGATACATCGTTTTATAAAAGAGCTCCCCTGCCTACCTTCTTCCTTTCGGTTCCATTATCAGAGTATTTCGATACTACCTTATAGGCAATGTGCATCTCATGTCAATTAAATAACCTCAAACTTGGCTAAGATATTATATTGATTTATTACTGCGTTCCGGTCCTACCTTCCAATTTCATCAGATCTGTTCGATGTTTTCCCTCTCTTCCTTCACTCAGTATGGAACCAATTCAGAAGTATAATCTTTCAATAAAAAAAACACCAAAATCCGTCAACAATCAACCGAGAAAGCAGCAAACATAAATTTTTTAAAACATACCATTTGACATGTACCTAACCTCCTTATTTCTGAAGTCGGTTTAAAAGCAAAAAGATTTTTAAAATTAATTAAACGATTTATACATGCTAGGTAGTTAATTTTAACTAGTCCACTTATTCCCTTCTTTCATTTTCACAGATTTTACTTCTTTCTGTATGATAGTAAAATTACTCGTAATCGTAAACCTTAACGGTTTAAAGTTTCCAAGACTTATTACACGGATTATTAAACTTCGATAATAACCTTATTAAGCTCGCAACGAGCTTTTGTCACAAAAAAAACAAGCATCAAATCAATTCAATTTTAAATTAAAATTTTAACCGGCAGTAAAATCGTGTACTCCTTAAACATAAGTATCGCTTCTATTGCAGTGTTTAATTAAATTCAAGTACGTATCTTAGATGAATCATCCTCCATAAAGACGCGGTTCAGTTAGCTGTCTGATCGTAAAACCAGACATGCAATCATTAACAACGCAAATACAGACATCCATGTATGATCATTACTCTTCTCGTAACAAGGAGTTCCAGCAAAAAGCGTCCTTACTTCTTAAACGCAGCGTGTCTATGGACATAACGAAAGCATTTTCCACAGTAGGTACAATTTTCATCGCTCTAAGTAGGTACTGTTCTGCTAGTACGCCAGTTCCAAACGGTAATGCAAAGGGGCCGCACGCGCGCGCTCTCTCTCCTCACACACGATTTACGAATCAAATGTAAACAAAACGGAACGCAATATTTTAATAAATTTCGTAACATTTAAAAGTCTTATGACTTTAATAATGAATTTCCTGTGTTAATTTACAAGTGTAAAGCAAAAGTGGTTTTGAAAAAACGCATTTTTCATTCAGTTAGTGAGTTTTTGTTGTGTGTTTTTCAGTGGGATTTTTAAACTGGTAAAAATTTGGTATTGTCCATTGGCTTCAGATTTTCAGGTAATGTATTATTTTTATTATTATGGTTCGTTTTTCTTGTAAAAAAAGATAATTTTGACCGGTTATATTTATTTTCATAGATGATTCTTTCAGTGGATATGTTCAACAGTTTAGATTTAATTTCAAATTTTACGCAATGATTTATTATAACGTGTTATTATAACAATTAATTTGCTTACGAAACAAGATTTTTCAATAGTCTACGATATAAAGTAACTAGGTTAGCTGTTAAACAAACACTTCATTACAGACGCAATTATAGTGTTCTACTAATTTATTTAACCGAGATTTGCGACTCATTTGTTTTCATACATCGCACCGGTGACCAATTCTTGCTTCCGCTAGAGTAGTAGACACAATTGCACGTCAGACATCAATCGAATACTTAAACAATCAATTATCAATGTAAATTATGTATTGATAATAGATAGAATAAACTTTATTGTACATCATAACACCTAGTAACAATTTTACACAATCTTAAATCTATGGGTAGGTACAATGGCGGTCAAATTGCTGATAGCAATATCTATCAGACAACCTTAGGATAATAAGACGTTATTGGTTGAATCTTCACAGGTAAATCGAAAGACTTCAACATGTGCCATTACAAGAAAGACTTTTAGAATTATGTGATCACTCTAAGGACAAGAATGTTTTACCAGCCAACGGTATTCCAGAGCATGACGTGAATGCGATGGTGATTTCACTTGGAGTTAAGAGCCATATCTGGTCGACCATTTAAAGAAACTATGTGACGGATGCAACAGCTTTAACCAAGTTAGGAAATAGGAAAAAGAAAAACCAATAAAATCTTTCCAACTGAATTACGTGTTTGTAGGAGTATAACTAGCTGTTGCCAGCAGTTTCGCCCGCGCGATAGTAGAAAATTACCTCAAGGGAACATATTCCAGGAATAAAAAGTATCCTATGTGCTGTTCCAGGATATGAACTCCTCGTGTATCAAGTTTTAACTAAATCAATACGTTCTGCCGTACAAGCGTGAGTGTATATCACAAACTTTCACCTTTATAATATAAGTGTGATTTTTTACGCACATCGCTTTTCAGAAAATAGTGCATTGGGCATTTGTCATTACCTAATATAGCTGCAAAATTGTTTGATAGAGTCACCGTGGTTCTGGAATGCAAAGAGCATGGGTCGGTATTAGTCAGTAAAGATCTGACACTCCCTCCCACTCTGACTGGTGCGTTAGTGGAGTTATTGATGATCTTCCACCATAAAGAACAATAAGGCGTTGGTTGTGAAACCATTCCGTTCTAGTTGAAGTGCAGTAGGCAGTATGCATTCATAATAATCTTCGTGTATGTGTATGTACCTAAAAGAAAGGTTATTAGCAGTATTTTGATAGTCTATTAGAACATGAAGCTCCAGACAGTTTTATCTGGTATTGTGTTATTAATTAACAATTTTCATGATGATGCTGAATGGGTTTTGACTATGATTCGTCAAAGCCATTCAATCCTCGGGCTACTAGACGTACGGGGAGATGCGCCACCGGTACTTACCCATATGTACAAATAATTTTGAGAGCATATTCATCGCGATTAATTTTGGTAATTAATTAGTAATTTTAGTTAAAGATAAAAACAAACAGAAATCATTGAAACCTTTAACAAATTCAAACTGTAGGTACCGTACTCGAAAATCATTTTATCTCTACAGGAATTTCTAGAAAAATAAAACATTCTACCAGTGAAATATCAAAATATAGTTGTTTAACCTCTGGTGTGACTCATAAACGAAATCCAATAAAAAAAAACAAATCACGATTGCATTGAAAACATTATCAATATTTGGAAAAAAATACTTTAACATTTTCCGTCTACCAAGAATGTGTGTCAAAACACGCATTCGTAGAACGCACACAACGCAGCAAAACTATTCGTATACAATCGTACTTACTCGTACGTTCATATGTCTGTATCTATGTATGTTTTGCGACGGAAATTGCTTGACGAGCCCGCGAGCGGAAGCGACCGAGTCGGGATCAGAGATGAGTCGCTCCCCAAATACGAGGAGAAAAGTACTAGTGCTAACTAAAAATATAATACTAGTTCTGAACTGGAATGAAAAGAAAGCGATAAGAATCTTTCACTGTCATCGTCAAACTAGACCGTTATCTAGTAGGTAACTTTATTAGTGGGTCAGGATACGAACCTGTCTTTAAGTCACTATAGTTCCACTAAACTTGCGGGTTAAGGCCCATGACTTATGGGGAATACTTTGGTTTAAGTAATATGGGATTTTTGAGTATTTGTGAACTCTTTGATATACCGATGGCTTAGAGTGAAAACCTCGTAACTGCAAAATACGTAACTTTTCAGGAGGCCGAAAAAACCAAATAAGATGTTTATTATCAATTAATTCTAATTGACATCTACGTATTTTATTCAAATGTTTTTAAAATATTTATGTATTTCAAAGCTTATTACCCTTGTTATAAAAAAAAATCCAACAAGTTTTCACGCGCCGTCGCGATGTTATCACACTAACCTGACTCAAGAGAGATATACATTTAACACCGTAGACGGCATTACAAATAACCAATCAAAATTTTTCGTGAACAAGACGGTGTTTTATGAGATTTTCTTTCCAAAAATCTAATAAAATAAAATTACCCAAAATTGCAGATACGAGGTTTTCACTCTAAGCCCTCGATACGTAGCTGCTGCCAGCGGACGCCCCGATACGCCCGGGATAAAAAGTATCATACGTGCTATTCCAGAACATGGTCTACCTGTGCACAAAGTTTCATCGAAATCCATTTAGTAGTTAATGCGTGAAAGAGTAACAAATATCCTTATGTACAAACTTTTGCGTTTATAATATTGGTCGGATCTTTTCTCGCCGTCCGCCCGTTCTTTATTTTATTCGAACTGTTTTTACCATGCATATATTTTGATTTATTAACATCAGTTGTCAGTTATTAGGGTTTTATTTCGAAATATTAAGACTATTTTTTATTTTAGCTGGCACATCTTATCTATTTACTCATCATATTAATGAAAACATAAAAAAAATGTTATTATAACGCAAGGTGAAAAAAAAACTTCGCTTTATTTATAAAGCCTTAAGAGAATATAATGCATGTAAATATGAACCATGCAGAGATTTACTATAAAATCTGCAAAGATAATTAAAATTAAAATACTCTTACGATAAAAAGTTGCTTATAAAATAATCTGTCAAATAATCAGAATTATTTTGGTTCATGTAGGATATTAATCGATAAAAGTAATTTTTAGAAGGATCTTTGCGATTTTTTCTTTATTAAGTTTTGAATACACTATTATCTAGCATTTACCCAAATAAACATTAAAATTTTTCAGATTCAGTTTACTAGAGTGGATCATAGATACTTTTGCGCATTATAAAACACGCAGTCAGCACCCACAGTCCCCTGGATAGGTCTGTTATAGCAAAAAAGACATAATAGTGTTTTACTGGCTTATTTACAAGGAGCTCGAAGCTAAGTAGTAAGCTATTTATTTATTTATTCGTTTATCCTCACAACGGAACGCCTTCCAGCAATTACACCACTGGAGCACAAATTGGTTCAGAATCTGCTACATTCCAGTGTCGTGTGCGCGGTTGAGTGGTAGACATCAATGATGGGTCACGCATCCTCGCTTACGTAGCATCAAGCCAGCAATCCTCCAGTATTCCATATATACGGGATAGTGTCTATGTAGTTACATTGCACCTGGATTGACCAGAAAGTTAAGCAGAGGTGCATCTATAGTTCGTACTCAAACATTATATCCCACAACTTCTTATACTATCACATTAATATTATAAAGGCCAAAGTTTGTATATGTCTGTATATTTGTTACACCTTAACGCTCAAACGAACAACTCAACGAATTTTGATGAAATTTGGCACATGGGTACCTATACCATTTCTTGGAAAAGCATGTGAAATATATTATTCCCTTGGGATAACTGCCTATTTTCACACAGGTAAAACCGCTGGCAAAAGCTGGTTATTCAAACTAAGCCAAACAGGGTTTTCTCACCATGTATTTTCTCACAACCTTAGGGACTTGGATATCAACTATTTTAGGTTTAGCATGAATAAATTAGAAGTTTCTAAGTAAAACCAAAACCTTGGAATCATGAAACGGCTATTTATTTAGGTCTAGAACAAACAGCTATGCCGTGATAATATTGCGAACAATAGTTTTCGTGTCGAATGAAAATAAAAACAGCAATAAATAGGCGATTTGTTTTATTGGTGTTTGCTACCCAATTGCCAATGATTGTTAATCAATGACGAAAAAGACTGCTTGATTGTTTCCGATGTATTCTGGTGGTAACACTTTTATATTAATTTGCGTTGTTATCTGCGGGATTTCATTTTTATTCGGTCTGAGTGCGGTGCTCTTGTTCAAAACATGAGCCACATGTTGGAGTGCCCCAAGTGTGCATACACCTGTACTTTGGAGATTTTAAGAATGCCACCGATGCATTAGTTAACGTAGCACCTACTGGCCAAAACAATTTGACGAGTTTACCATCGATTCGAAAACAAAAAGAACATCGGCGAGAGTCCTTTAAATATGTCAACTTAAGATTTTCTCAAATAATTTAAATAACTTAATTTCTGATCAAATCGTTACGTCGCGCGGTAGCTTGGTGGTTGGATCGGAATAAGGACCATACTCGTATACAGACATGATATACGTCTTATTAGTTTTATTATGATTCTAACTACTGCTCTATCTAAAAATCTAAGGTAAAATGGGAAGGCGTGTCCGACTTTTATTAACTAAAACCACTCCTACGTTCCTTTAGTTGACTTTCGCGTTCTAGGATCACGTGTTATTCATACCACGAGTATCCCTTTCATTATAATATGTATACGACTGTGATTTTTTTTTGTACCGAGACCAACAATATCTTTGCCTTCATTCCAAAGGTTTCTTTGACTACAATACATCTGTAAAGAAAAACAGAAATTATATGAGAGTAAATAACAAAAAAAATGGTATATTTCTTTTCGTCTGTATCACGTAGGCGTCATTTGTAAGGAACACTGAAGCCATAAAGTTTAACAATATTATATTCCACCAGTGACCTTTAGACCTGCTTCTATATTATATTTCATACAACTTCACATCTCATTTTCGTAGAAATAATTAGACTTTCGGATGTAATCTTCTAAAGTAATCTAATATTGATGTTATGTACAATATTACAGCAGCATAGCAGTCTTACAATTTTCTATGTGTTGGGGACTCAGGCCTCCGCTCTCTAAGGGACTGATGGTCTAGTGGTCAGTGGCCCTGACTGCTATGCTGGAAGTTGTGGGTTCGGTTTCCAACCAAGTTTGTGTGATTAGCATGATCATTTATTCTAAATCTGGGTGTAATTTATCTATTTTGAAATATAGTTGTACAAATTAGAGAAATGACTAAATTTTATATAATATGTTCATCGGTTATCTAGTAGTCATTATCATAGCACAAGCTGTACTTAGTTTGTGACTAGATCGCGCTGTGTGAAAGTAGTAAAATATTATTATAATCTCTCTCTGACAAGGTATTATATCCATTAAATCCAGCCATATTATATCTGACACCTTATCGATCGGTACAAAGTAGTGAAGGGAAATCGCAAAACCGCAATTTATGAGCACTTTAACCGTCAAATAAGAAAATCCACAAGAATTTTCGATATTGGAGGATCAGGGGCATAGACGGCAAATAGCAGATATTTTTCTTGGTACCGCTGCCCTAGCGAACTGGTTAAATTTATTCATTGAAGTGTGAGAAGTCATCTTATCTGTACCTACGTAACAAAACTTTAATAACGATAGAATTGACGAAAATACTGGATGGCCTCTCTCAAGATAAATTAGACGATTCCACTTTACAGTTCGAAATAACGAGCTTCTTTTAGGTACCCGTTGAATAGATTTGGTTAAAAAATAACGATATTATCATTTAACAGATAATAATTTATTCCTAGTAGCTTCTTGTTACAAATATTCATAATGAAATTATTTTCTTTATAAATATTGTAGATATATTTAGAAATTTAAATTAAATAACCCTTACAATCAAACATTTTCTATGGTAATGTTGAAAAATATTGAAGCCTAATAATAATTTTCAAACAGATAATTTCATAAATCTAATACACAATTCACTAACCCATACTCGGTTTAACTCATTGTGACCGAGTAAAAAGGAAACAATAGTCACAAACTCACAATCACTCCCTATGGCATTATTCTCCCGTGCAATTGTATGTCATGGTGTTTGCCATATGGTTGCAATTCAATAGAGTACTAGACTCTGCACCCTATTGTCTGCTTATCCTCAATTAAGTTTAGATCGGTTTCATGTGCTCTTGTAACTAAGTTTCAAACTTGCTCCTTGGGCTCAGCCTCTCTTGTTACTTCATCGGCCTATCTACTAGTTTTGTGTTTAAATCTAATTGATAGGTAGTGTTAATTGAATCAATATTCTGATTGAAGCCCTTACCCAATAAGCAATGCCAATATTAATATATCAACGTACCTAAATTAAATTAAATATCTATCCTGACCCATAGTTTACGTAGTTAACGACGTATTTCGTCTTTTTGCCGTTCCAACTTTATATATATTCTCTTTATGATGCTAACGTACAGAAGAAAATTCTGCGTAGTTATCTAACTTTTCGACTTTTGTTACGTAGTTACGACCGAAGTCCATTTTCCTAATAATTTTGTGAGATTACTCAACTTCGTCGGATATCACATACATTCGATTGTTATGATAGGTATATTTTACTAAGGAACGGATATATTATCCTTATATACATATATAAAAGGAGGAACAGTCTGACTGACGTATCAATGCACAGCCGAAACTACTGGGACTAGGAGCGTGGAATTTTGCATAAGGTTTCCTTTTGTGACGAAAGCGAGCACTAAGAGAGGATTTTCCAAAATTCACCCTGTAATATAATGAATCGGGTGTCTAAAATTTGTATGGAGAAATAGTTACTAAAATTAAGCAAACTAATATTGCTAGGTTCAGTCATGAAGAAATGAATATATTTTAGAATCGATTCTTTTAACATTTCTTGTATATCCTAGACAAGACTAAAATAGGCTCGCGTTTGGTCACTATCTCACCTGTTGAGTACGTTTGACTAGAATTTATCTAAGTTATCTATCTACTCTCGACTTACAGACCTCGGATTGATCATTATTGATCAGGAAACAGATTCCAACAGAGAATTCTAATCCGCGCGTTATATGCACAATAAATAAAAATTAAAGGAACAGACAGTCTTAGTCTATATAATAATATTTGCTCTAGTTTAGATCAACACTAGCAAAACTAATTTTAAGAAAGTTTTAAACAAAAACTATAAACAGAGCAAATGTTTCTAGTCTCAATCTTCAGAGGAAATAACAGCTGGTATAGATCTAGATCCACTTCCTGTGCCATTAACAAGTTTTAGTGTCTGTCCGTTCGTTTTATTATTCTCTTTATCTAACATCAATGAGCTCTCATAGGATTTTGTTTCTATTCCGATACTTTGACTAACTCGTATACTGTCTGGAATGGTTCCATTGTTGCATAACATATATTTTGATTAGTCACAAATTTCTTAGCATGCACGTTGTCTTAGAAAATCGCGTTATGGAAAGACTTTTTTTGTAATTATAAACTTTACAAGGCAACTTTTCTACTAAAAACTTTGTGTAAAATTGAGTGACCTTTATCTTACCTTTGACTTTTTATTTATAAATTGCTTGATGGAATTATTTCCTTGTTTGTTACGCGTCAAAATGCTGCAAATTTTTATCTGAATCCAGTGATAAAAACATCTCAAGTATTTTGTCGTGAAGTACTTGGACATTAATAGGCCGCTTGTTTGAATTAAAGTATTCACGGACATTGAGAAATATTGAGCAAAAATTGTCTTGTATGCGCACAGCTATTTAAAAATTTTGCAGTACCGTTTTTACGAGCACCTTAATGCATGCTGGACCTAATTTTGGATTCCAATGTAGAAAGATCGAATCAGAAACGATTCTTGGTCATCAAATCTGATGATATAACCAGTTTGTCGGATCGGACCACACATCTTACTAAGAAATAATCCATTTGCATGCATGTTTTTTGTAACATTAGCGAATATTTGTTCATCCTCAATGTTGTATGCAGAATTTTGATCCGAATCAGTATAACTGAATTCCACAGAATAAGTTTTATGTATTGGATCATACTGCAGAAGTGGTTGTAGCCAATTGGCCATAATATTTATTTTCTAGTGATTACATTTTTATTGCTTGGCGGAGTCCTATTTTCAGCGGTGGATGTCTTTCGGCTGAGATAATGATGACGACGTGTTGATTAAACCTAGTTGAAAATCTTTTACTTCAGATGTAGTACAACAATAGATACAGTACTAAAATAACCGAAATATGATAAAACATAATATATACCTAAGATATTAGCACATGAGCCGACGTCTTCACTGAGAAATCACAACAAATCTTCTCTCAAGAAATAAAATAACAAAAATGATAACCTTGAATACGTGTAAAAAGAAATAGGCTCCTGAATTATTTTCTCTTTAAAATATTCAGGCGAAAATCTCCCGAGCTGGATCCAATGTGTTGTTATAAATTCATCAATTCACGAAGTTGTGAAAGACTTTGTTAACAACATGTATGATATTTATAAAATATGATAATTATTATTAAGAAGCTTTATACAAAGTTTAACAATGCTCTTAAATTCAATATCTTGACAACGAGTTTGTTTTGTGTTTATAACAATACAATTTATTTTAGTTCTTTCAACGTTTATAAAACGAAGACATGTTAAAAGTAATCAGGCTTTCTGAGGAGAAAAATAAAAGACATTTATTAAAAGTTGACTCTCTTATTAGCTGAAATAGTCATACATATCCAATCATTATAAGGTAAAAATAAAAAAATAGGACAAACTCACTCGTTCTCAATTGCGAGTACCAAACTTAATATAATCGAGTTGCAAAGGTACGGATGCGGAGATACGTATCGATCGATTCGAGAACACGTCTGTTTATGCCGAATGTCGTGAATATACGACGTGACAAAACATGCCTAGTTTGGCAAATCCTGGTTCGACAGCTCTGGAATAAAGATGTTCGACTTTCGCATAAAAACTTTGAGGAATGATCGGTTAATCATTGACAGTGAATAGGATCTTAGAGTCCTTCATATTATCGGTAGATTTATTGTAGGTGGGAAATCATCCAATGACTTCTCTCGCTCTTAGGAGGTGGAGCTGGAGGATGTGGCAGACTTTTACTGACTATAACTCACTCCTGTTACTTCTTTTCCTTCGTTAAATAGCGCCGAGTTTATTTTTCGCACAACCCATGGCCCAGTCGGCTTCAAACCTTCTGGGCTTCTTAAGGGCGCATGGACAACTCTGGCTCGTTCCAGACGGTTACTGGACGACTGGACGGCGAGCTACCTATTGCTCGCCATCCGCAAACCGACATCTACTGTGGGTCTAAATGTGGAGTGATACTGTCGTCAAATGAATGAATAGAACATTTTTCTAAAACGTTGAAATTAAATTCTCCACGTGTCACTGTAATATAAATGGTTTCTCAAGATCAGAACACAAACCGTAGCAAAATAAATAGATGTTTCTTTGAATTTCTTGTTTTCAAACCGTACCAACATTATGGGAATTCTTTATATTTTTATAAGTATAGGTAAGGAATTTCTTTCGCACCCTGCGTTCCTTTCACGGTTATACTGAGCGTGTGCTTCGAATAAAGAGTTAAGGTACACGAGTATATTCCTCTTTTTATGGTGCTGCTATTTCTACGAGATAGTACATTTTGTGGAGAGGGTTTCGTAAGGATAGGAAAGTTTGTTGGTAAGGAAATGCCATGAATTACGAGTATGTGTGTTTTCGAGATGCTGAATACTTTTAGCATTAGCATTATCGGCCTCGTAATGTTCCCACTATTGGGATTCAGGCCTCCTCTTCAGGAGAGGGAAAGGAGGAGGGGATTTCTGTATATTTGGATATCGTTTATTTAATTAGAAGCAGTCTTCGAATATATTTTGCGGCGGACCGAATTTACAGTTGGTTTGCTAAAATTGTTACAATTTAAACCCTTCGTTTTGTGTTAGAATTTTGTATTGATAATATTTATGTCAAGTTAAAATACGCGTAAAGGTACAAACGCGTTTCACCTTGTTTTTGACGGTTTTCCGTAAAGCAGTAAACAACAATTTTCTAAAGAACCGTCGTTCAACGACAATTCTTTAGAAAACTGTACTGTTGATTCGTGAAAGATTTATTTTGAAAACCATTTGTTTTATTTTATACTGGCTTTTGCTAGCAGATTCGTCCGTGTCAATGTCGGTTATTATTGACGCAATACAGAAGCCAATGCAGATTATAAGTAGCCTATATCCTTCCCTGGGGCTAAAGTTTACTCATACTAATTTTCATCAAAATCAGTTCAGCAGTTTATCCGCGAAAGTGTAACAGACAGATAGACAGAGTACCTACTATAATTAAATGATATTAGCAAAATATGGATCGACTATTTGTAAGTTTTATAACTTTTGCTTCCATACGCATTTATAGGAGAACCGAACTATCAAAAATCGATATCATTATTATCAAGGAAAAAAAAACGATTTTGTAACAAGATCTAAAAATTATTGCTGAAGTAAATTCTGTCTTCTATTTGAACGCAAACAAGGACATTTCCTAACACTTTCTTTGGACATGCCTATTCATAATAAAGTAAAATACAAACTTGAATCGTTTGTTCGGCAGAATTTGTCGAATCGACAATTATTCAGAATTTGGTTGAATAAATGATTAAATTGTTGTATTTTACTTATCTTTAAGGAAATGTCGGTGAGTTTATGTTGACTGATTTTGACGGCTTTTTTTAGCTGAGATATCATCAAATTGCTTCTCCCGCTTTTTTTTGGAGAGGGGGGGCTCGATCCAGACGGTTAATGAACGACGGGACGGCGAGCTCCCCATTACTCGTTGTCTTACGGACGATGACTGAAAATCGGGGTTGGGATGACAAACAAATTCGTTAACACCAATTTGTCCTAAAATGTCTGACTGACTTTGATGGTGACGTAGACATTTCGGACGAATTGACGATTTACTGACAAATTTGTCTAAAGAAACAAAGAAAGGTTTCAAAAGAGATGACAGTATCACTTTGTCATCTTATGCCCACTTATCATTTTACTATCTCGAAAATATTACTTTGTTTTAAAGGAATGTTTTGATGGACGACATCTATATAATTTTCAGTGTGATAATAATTTTATTCAGCATTGAAATGGGTAGCAAATATCAAGAGAGAATAGTACATATCTGCCTGTTCGTATTTAACACTAGCCAATTAAAGCCAACATGTTATAATTATGAGAAACTGTTTTCATACATTGCGATAGTATTTTCACCACCTTCCCTCGGGCAATGAATCAGAGCGATATATATTTTATCAAAATTCGACGAATACAGGGTGGGTTTTTCAAGCGAGTATGGATGGTTAAATCCAGAACAATATTTGACGAATGGTGAAACATAGTAAAAGCAACCTCGGGCTTGATTTTCATGAAAACTTATTGTTTATTTTATTGGGTGCAAAAACTGTTAGAGACATGCTAGAGAAAATACAAAAAAAAAATACCTTATACTGTGTCATTGTGGTTTGGAATTCCCAGCTAGAAATTGAACATAAATGTTGAAAAAAAAAACACGCTGTCGTATCAAACGTGTTCTTTTTCTAAATAAACAGGTTTAATAAGGATATTGTTTATTTTTCAAATACAATAACGCGGTTTTAGTTTTCATAAATCGGACACTTGACTTTAGAGTATATTATAGTATAATTTCAGATTCTGCCACTCCTTGAAAAATCCAGCCTGTATATTCGATAACTCATATTTCATCAACAGTTTAGATTCGATTTTAGTGCATTCGATAAAACGCAATCTATTTATCATATGGAACGCTGTAAATAAGTTCGTAGTGCCCAATTTGTCACTCAATCCCAAGGGATTGATGTCCATATCTACTGACCGTACGAATGCAGAACACATTCATTGGTTTTCGTAATACAATTTGCATTCTGTTGGTCACGAATGGATTTGTATAATTGTACATAGTTATCGTTACCTATTATGCAATACTTGAGGATAGGCACATACAAAAATAGATGATTGAATTGAATGATGAGATCTTGTAGAAATGTATAGACGTTCATCATCATCACTATTTCAGCCGAAAGACGTCCGAGGCTGGACATAGACCTCCCCCAAGCGTGGTCATAATGACCGGTCCTGTGCTTCTCGCATCTATCAGATTCCCGTGACCCTCATTATATGTATAGACATTACATTGCCGTAAATGGGTCGAAATATTCTTAAATACAAGAAGCCGAAGTTTTTAATAGAGATGGTTTTTGTTTAAATTATAGATCTATAATTTGGACCTTCGAAAGAAGTACAAAGGACTACTAATTTTCATGGAATGTGTACAAGGACTATGTTAAGATTATGGCTCCTATTGTTATGATAATAGTTGTTGTTGTTGGTTGTTGTTGTTGTTGTTGTTAGTATATGTTCTTCAATAAAATAGGCACGCACGTTACATATTTAATTAGACTTATACATATTATTACTTATTTTTATGCATCTATCATATCATTCTTTTGTACGAATGTTTGTCATCTATCTCCTTCCAAATTCGACTTTGACCTTTACCGATATGGATCAAACTTTGTGTGTATATTTGAATGGGTCCCTAGATAGTTTGAAAATAAATTTGGCCTGGATCCAATTTTATTTTGTCATATTAAAGTGGCGTTGCATTCGGGTTCAGATTTATTTTTTCTGACTAATAGCCATATTTCGGACAAAACAACATCTGTTGGGATCGAAGTCTTCTCAGTATTTTTAAATTCCTTTATATATGTTCTGTGTTTAAATCTATGCACCGAAGTTATTATTATTTATGCTGTTACCATTTGAAAAATATATGATGTACGTATAAGTCTGACTTTACATATTTCTTTATTTTCGCGTCAGTCATAACCTACAATCACCCGCACTTGTTTTTTTTTTTTTTTGTGGTATGGGAATCATCAGAATGACTTCCCCCGCTCTTGGGCGGAGCGGGAGGGCGTGTCAGACTCTTACTGACTAAACCCCTACCCCGTTCCTTCGTTGCCTTCGTTCTGGGGGGGACTCGGTATCAACCGTTAGGAATATCACATGTTCCCCCCAGAGGCTTCGGCCCTACCGGGCCCCTACAGTTTGCTGACATCTCCTTGAGGCGCGCGTGGAACAGAACGCGCCGTTGACGACTGGGCTCGGTCCAGATTATTTCCAGACTGCCGGACAGCGAACTACCCAGTGCTCGCCGTCCGCGAACCCGCGCCTACGGTGGTCGGAAATCGGGATCGGGATCTCGGCGGCGGCGGCGTGAGGACCGTTCCGGTCCGCAGCCTCCTTCACGAGCATTACTGCTTCGCAGAAGGAGGCGACCGCATGCCAACCCTCCTCGCTCCGGACCATGGCCTGAACCAGGGCCCGGCGCGAGAGGTCGCCGCTCCCGATAGTCTCCACGAGGACACGGCGGTGCTCCGCCCAAGCGGGGCACACTTCTACCGTGTGCTCCACCGTGTCCTCCGGGCGGTCCACACAGTGGCGACACCCGGGCGTCCTCTCCTGCTTGATTCGATGCAGGAACCTCCCGAACTTACCGTGTCCGGTGAGGACCTGCGTCATACGGAAAGAGAGGACGCCGTGACCTCTTTCCAACCACTCCTCAAAGAGGGGCCTAACCGCCTCAATGACGGCGTGCCCAGCACTGGGTTGCGACAGTCGCAGTCGCCATGCCACCCTGAGATCCCGCCGGAACTCTGTCCGCCATGCCGCGACTTGTCGCGGCAGCGGAGTTTCGCCCCGGCGTTGCATCTCCAACCCGCACTAGTTTAACAAGCAATTTTATTACCTTACAAAGATTTAAATAGACTCGTAACCTTTTATTACTGAATCAACTAATGAATAGAGTAAATTGAACTCAGCCATTACAAGCCAACTATAAATTATTTTTTTACGTTTACCCATATATTAAGATTTAAATGCCTACGTGACATTGCCGGCACCATTTTTTATGGATTTCCAAGCATGGTAATGTAGAATTGTGGAACAATTCTTTAAACGGTGTTCCAATTTCGTTAATTATAATTTAATACTTTAAATGGAAGCTTTAATGAAGGTCGGGGTACTGTAATCCTACGATGAAGGATTGCTTTGAGTATCTTGGTTCATTATTATTCCTAACTCGACTAATGGTGGCCGTGTTATTTCTATGAATGAATACTACATAATGATGATTAACATGCTTTGCGGTTGTATTTTTTTCTAGAAGTGGGAAAATATCAAATGGCTTTACCCGTTCTAGGATGAAGTGAGTTGAGACTTTTGCAGAGTAAAAGCTACCTGTGTCCTTCAGTTTCTTTTGCGTTCCTGGACCATGGTAATTCTTTTAAGGCTCTAGCGGAAAACGGCCTTTA
Organism: Mythimna separata; assembly: GCA_030763345.1. Lineage (NCBI taxonomy): Eukaryota > Metazoa > Arthropoda > Insecta > Lepidoptera > Noctuidae > Mythimna > Mythimna separata. The sequence goes on along the minus strand of CM061187.1, from coordinate 11,490,754 downwards.
CTGTTTTGCAGATATCTATTTGAGGCGCACGCGGAACCCGATTCACCATTGACGTATCGACTAATCTCGAGCTCGGTCTTCACCGAACGGTTGGCCTACGACTTCCGACGCCCGGGCTGTCTCCTGTCGCGGTGACTGAGGTTTTAGAATGCCTGTGCCTGGTCATATCTTTTACTTACTTGCGTTGCTACTTCCCTTGCGCTAGACCGTGGTCTGAACTCAAAAAAGGGCAACTGAAGGAACTTTTTGGGTTTAGTCAGTACAAGTCTTACAGTCCTTCCCGTTCTACTTACGAGTACATTAGAAGAAGGATTTGAATGATTTTTCATGAAAAAAAATGAATCATTATTGATGATACGGTCTCATTAATTAAATTATTGTAGATACAATAAAATGACCTAATTATTTATTACCAGACTCAAAGATAAAAAAAAAAACAAATGAATTAATCTTTGTTCTAGGCTCGTAATAAAATGAACATTATTTTGTTCAAACGAATTAAAAATAAATAGCCAAAACCTTTACTCACGAACCAGATTCAGTCATGAATTTCGACTTAAAACTAGATTTGAATCAAGATTAGTAATAAATCTGTCACTTCAAAAATATTAGCCTATTTCGTTCTAGGCTAGAGGATTATTATTTTTCTTTTCAAGTCCCCAATACCTAAATACAAATACAAAAGCTAATTTGTGCACAAATGATTAGATATTACAAAATATTTAGTCTCTGTGTTTTGATACAGTAAATAGCATACAAATATTAATAAATTGGTATAGTAATTATACCAATTTATTAATATTTGTACGCTATTTATTGAATATTGTAGCCTTCTTCTTCTTCCTGCCCTTGTTTCATATTACTTGGGGTCGGCGCAACAAGTTTTATTCTTCCTTCCTGTCCTGTCACTCGTTTTACTATATATACCTTTGCTTTCATATTACTTCTCACACAATACATCTATCTTTTATTTGGCCTCTCGCTTCCTCTACGTCATCATTTCATCCATCTTGCGTTGATGTGATGTGTTATGGCTCAGTCCAATTTAATATTATAGCCTCATCAAAAGACGTCCACAGCTGGGCATAGGCCTCCCCCAAGCTTTGCCACAACGACCGGTTTGGTGCGTCGCGCATCTATCGGATACCCGCGACCCTCGCCAGGTCATCACGTCGGTCTATCTTGCTTGCTTGCTTTAGTATTTTAACCTACTGAACAATATTGTGTAGGTACACACTTTACGCTGACAAAAAATTCTACCACTGTGGGGGTTCAGAATCATGTATTGGATCCAAGGTATTCATTTGTGCGTCGACACACCCAATATAATAAGTAGAAAAAAAAAAAACTTTTTCCTACCTGAGTAAAAACGTGTTTCTTTTGTTTTACCTACATATTAAGGTTACCGAAGAGTTTCATATTTGCTTGCTGAAACTCATAAATCCTATTTAACGTCCTCGCTTATTATAACGTTTGTATTTGCCAGCTTTCACATAAATAACAGTACAAAACGTTACTCTAAACATTCCGCCCATATTTATACTAGAGGATTTTTGTAATTTTATTTTGGACTTAATGAGCGTATAAAAGTTTAGAGATTCCAAAAATATCGATTTTATAACGGTTCGTAAAGCAGTCGAGGTTAGTAAGGAGCTCGTTAAACCCTATTATGGCGAGTTAACAGTAGTTTGGTTCGACTAAGATGTTAGTAGAATAGCTGTCGGTTACCTACTTATTTAGTCGATGTAGATAATAATATAATAGTCTGATATATTTTTGTTAGAGACCAATATAAGTATTTATGCGCTAATTTATATGTCATAATTATCTTTTACTCATCTGACTTTCCGTTGTTCTTTCTTTCCTTCCTTTGATTTTAACCAAAGTAAACACTTAAGTTGTTTGGGATACCAAGCCTTAATTTCAACCAGTCTGGATTTATTACCACATCACTGGTTTCTGCATATCTGCAGTCATATAGTCCATTACCTGCTTGAATAGCAAAAAGTTCAAGGTTCAACCTTGAGAACACCTATTTTGACCCCGAATGGTTCGCTTTTTCCTACTGGCGTCGTATCATGGCATGCAAGGGAGTAAGAAGGATAGAATCAGACACCCTATATAGCTCCATCCCTTTAACAGATCTTAAAGAATAAGGCGCTTATTACTTCAACACATTCCTAGTACTTCCTAACTAATCTCTGAATAGAGATTTGTTGTTGGTTCAGGTCGTTTAGTTTTATAGCCATTAATAAACCTTTGGAATGCTGATATTTAAGCATCCAGCACTATCTACGCCCTCTAGAACAATTATGTCGGTGAAGCTTGTGGCACGGCATATACTTTTACACGTATATCTTAATCAAAAACTTTGTTCATTTCAGAGCAAAATACCTTCAATTTGACTTCATACCAAAGTTTTTGCGTCTTAATCCGTACCTTAACACAACTTTAAACTACTTCGGGAACTTAGTCCAGATACCAAGTACAATTTACTAAGGACTCAAAATCTAAACTTGAAAGCAATTTAGTTCAGCCATCAATCTCAAACGTTTGTACTCCAAATTATAGCAAACTACATGAAAGCAAGATACAATTTATACAAAGTGTCTAACCTTGTATAAATTACTGAAGTGTTGAAAATGAATAAATTAATAAATAAATTGCTCGAAGCCAAAACATTAATGAACTTGAAATATGAATGCGAAAATTTGATTAAATATTTAGATATAATTTGACGCTTCATCATAATTATCAATTTGGGCGTTCAATTGAAAAGGTTCCTGTACGCAAGTACGACACCACAAAAGCGTTTTCATAGAAATTGTTCTAAAATCGTTCTATACATATATAACAATTTCTTTGATAACGTTTTGTCGCTTTGTCGCTTCATATCTATATGTAGGAGTTGGTAGGAGTCTTTAAATAAGCAGTCAGTAAATAGGGTTAATGGGAAGCTGGTTAAAGAGTTTATTTTAGACTGAATGATTTGAAAGTATTTGTTTATTTTTTAGAAGATTGTTCAAATAGGAGTTGTATCGTTCTATCTGCTGATAATTCTGTAGAGATTTTTGATTATCTGTGCGTTTTCTAGTTCAATATTTGAGTGTATTTGTATGTTTTCTATATCGTATTAATCAACTTAGATTTAAACTTTTACTATCCGGCCCGAGCCCAAGTCGTCGACGACAGTGGGTAGTGGTCAACGTGTACCTCAAAGAGATGTCAGCAAGACTGTAGATATCCTAAATTATACGTTATATTAGCAAAAATGGTGCTTGTGCTGTATATTTATTCTGTAAACCATAAACTGTGTTTATAAATGTTTCACTTTTAGTCTCGCTCGAAATTAGAAGATGTTAACATATTCCAATTCATATAATTTGCAACAATTTACCTCCAAAATCAGTCAACACTAATAAATCGACAACCAAGCTAGTGTAGAAAGCCACAATAGAGTTCGAGCATCAATCTTGTGAAACCCTTTGACGTTTATACGGGCCTTGTCAACGATTTCACGCCCCTTCCTGTCAATTTGACACTGACAGCTGGAAATTCTACGAAAGGCCTCGTAGTAGCTAATTTTCGTAACTATTCAGCTAAACTTAAAGGGTAATCAATTCCAAATACAGTGAGTAGTGACCCTTTCATTTTTATTTCATGAGCCTGTCCGGATGAATGTGATTTAGTGCTAAACTAAAGGGCAAAAGTCTTTTTAGATTGAGTGATTGCTGCGTTTATCTGATTCTGTTTATGTTCTACTTTTTGCTGGTACTTGTTTATGTTGAAATAGGTATGTTTTGGCGATATGTTAGGTATATTTTGACGCGTATGTCTGCATTTTCACTAAACTTGCGAATCCTAGATAGAGCTATTAGATAAAATATCTATAAAAAAGCAAAATTTAGGTGCAGTAGTTCACAAGACACAACACTCCCGATTTTTCAAAATGCTCTGAGCTCTAGCTCAAAAACTATAATGATAGTCATGAAAAATGATGCGAAGACAAATACATGTGATTTGTTTTATTAACTCGTTTGTAAGTAACGTGTGACTCACAGGTGTGACCCAAAAGTTGGCCTTTACCTCGGAAAGATTAAGCGTTGCCATACAACGTGGTAATGCCACCAGTCTCTTGGGTACATTCTCACTTGACAGTGACACGGAAGAATTTCTTGATGCCATATTTTCAATTATTTAGTTAGGATTTTCTGTTTTTAATATACCTATATACAATATAGTTAGTTATTTGTTTTAAATGATGTTTGACTGTTTATTATTATATTGTATATTGTTTATTATTGTACTGTACTTGAAAAAATAAAGAAAACTAGCTTTGCAATCAATACGCTGAGATGATGATTGTAGATGTATTCAGTTGCAAATACTTAAACTAATGGAAGATTATAAACATAACACTCGACATAGAAACACAAACTATTCGTGTTAAAACTGTCTCCAAAGATTTAAAAGCGTGAGATGCTTGATTGCATGCTGTTAACATTGTCCCACATCATGTAGATATAAAAATATCGCCGCACAATAACGCAATACGTCATGTTGTTGCAATAGGGCAGTAAAAAGAGACTTCACACGACCTGTATGCGCTCATGCACGAATGATAGCTTGTATGGGAGATAGTAGTGAGCTAACTCTCCATAATAATGGTACAGATATTCTATTCAGGGTTAAGAGTTATTTCACACAACTATACAACTAATATTATGTTTGTAACAGAAATGGGTACTCTGAAAGTAGGTGAAGGCATTAGTGCTGATCCAATTTTGTTTATAGCAAAATTCTTTCTCTGACAAACACTGCACTATTTCTGATTGCACTAGTCTAATTTTTATCATTCTTTCGAAGTTCCTGAGGGTTAAAATACTGAAGTAAGTTCACGGGAAGAAATTATTTTGGAACTAACTTATGGATCAATAAAGTTGAAATTTATGTGCTTGTTGCTGTTATATTTGTATGAGCAAGAAGAAGGTTAAGGCGCAACAATTATGTATAGCGTGCGAATTATGAACGTTATTGATCGCGTTAAAGTAAACGTAAAATATTGACCGTGTAAAAACGATGTTTGGTGACTACAATGAAAATTCCGTTTTTGCTATACGATCTCACATAAACGAACGTTTATGTTAACGCAATCTAGTACGTTAAAAAACTCGCACTTTGCCTAGTGTAGACTGTATACATTTTATACAAAACGAAGTAACGTTCGAAAGCTATAGATAATCACCTTAATTGTAACCGAAAATTTTTAAATCAAATTGCAAATTATTTCATTTAGGAAAATTTTAATTAGGTTGTTAAAAAATCTTGTAAATTATTTTCACGATGTAAAAATAGGATTTGAAAGTTATGGGCTTCAGTTTTTTACGGACTAATAAAAATAATTGCTGGAGTTGAAAAGTTTTGTTCTCGAATCCAACAATATTGCTGACTGAAACTTTTTATAGCGAAAACGAGGTGTTTTTTTAGGAGAAAACGTTTTTTAGTAGGCTCAATAACAAAAACTTACTCATGCGAAATGAAATGTAAGGTTTTAGCATCTGTTTAACTATTGCTTAAAACAAATCAAATAAACACTAAATATACTGTTGCGGTCAGCTTGTCACAGCCTAGTCAGATTGCCTTATTGTCTTGCAGTTAGCCAAACCCAACTGTCAAAGCTGCCAATCAATGAATGAATACGCAATTGTAATACTCTATGCAAATTACGTTATGCTGTCAGTTCTAAAGGAGAATTAAGGAACACAATGCCTTCCTTGATAATAAATTGACAGATTTTATAAAACAATTCGTCTATTACGTATTATAGCTTTTTTTTAAGGTGGATAATCATCGATATAATTTCTCTCGCCCTCGGTGGAGCTGGAGCACGTGTCAGGTTTTTCTGACTAAAACCAACTCCTGTTTCTTCTTTGCCTTAATGCGTCGCTCGGTTTCGTTCGCCGGCGTTCGCGCTGTCATTGCCTTACTATTGTGTCTCGTTTTGTGGGTATCTGAAAGGATCTCGGGGTTTTCTTTCGACCAACCTAGGGCCTCGGTAGACTTCGACTCTGTCGAGCCCCTACAGTTTGATGACTCTTTGAGGTGGAACAATACGTGCCGTTGACGACATGGATTACTTATTTTAGTTCTTGTACAATTTTATTTAAGTGCGTCATTAGAATTATTTACTATCTATTGTTTCTTTGATTAGTTAACCCATTCATATATATTTGTTTCATTTTAAGGCACGTGATGTCCCAGACGTATTAAAAATGTAGTATATTTTTAAAATTTCTGGTTTTCATTGACAAACGTATTAGAAAAATATCGTAAAGAAACCTGCAAAATATCGTACAATCAATGGCAATGACATTCATTGCCTTTTTTGTATTGTTGAATTGGATAAAACATATAACGCAATGGATCAGGAATTTCTTCCAAAATCCTTCGGATTGTGATATAAAATATGTTTAGTAATTGGTGTGCTAAATAATCTGTATCTGTCACATCTAATAAGCTTCTATTTATCTTAACTCTATAGAAGTAGAGGCCCTTTACCATACGATGGGACAGTTACAGACTTATATTAAATTATACCTGTAATGCATCGTGGAGCGTTCCCGATTTGTCACGGCTAGAGGTGCGGGTTGGATCTCATCTGAATTTCATGAGACTGCGGACGCCGTCTCATCAATTACCTTTATTTGGTACCTACGGAACCTTTTGTTACTCCCGCTACAATAGAAGTGTTCCGTTTATCGTAGGTACTTACATACATGTGCAATTTTATAAGGTTGTTTAAGTTTTTTTTTATTGTCATTTTGTTTAAATCATCTTGATAAAATTAACTAATGCAGCTTAGATACTATAACAAACAATTATAAGAGAAAACAGAAGGCACAGTTGAGTATGAGATATAAAATAAATGTAAAACTTTTAAATTTTATTGCAAATTTTGTAGGAAAGGCTCTAACAGTTTTTTGAAAATTAAACCCTTTATGTCATTGATATACAAAAAAACCAATGCTTTATGTGGTTATTTTTAATCAGCTAGTAGATAGGTACTAGTAGACACTGAGCATGACTGAAGATAAGATTGTGAGATACCGCTAGTAACACTTTATTAAAGCCTGATATTGGTCTTAGTATTTCGATATTGTCCAGTATCTAGGTCGTTGGTACACAGTGCGTGTAAATTGCTGATATTCAGCCACATCTGGCCACGCTGGAAGGGAAACCCAACTTAATTGGGGAAAGCCTACACCGAATTTCTGTTATTTCACTCTTAACAGAGCAGTGTTAATTTCAAAAACGAATATTGGAATGTTTCTGAATTCTATTTCTTATTATGACTAAAAATTGGGAAGAGGGAGTAGAAACCAGTGATCTAGTAAGAGTAGCAAGAATCCGATTGATGTAAGATGCACAGGATCGGTCGTTATGGCGATAATTGGAGGAGGCATATTATTATGATCCAAAGAACACTGTGGTATGACCCAATATGATCAATAGTGAACGTCTTTCGCCTGAAAGTAGAATCGTGGGATGCCTAAAGCGTATGATCGGTCGGTCGGTTTCATTGATGTGGCAACGCATAAGTTTTTAAACCAGAAAGTTTTAGTTAACTTTGAGAAAGAGGTCAATGCACTAGTTTCGATTTTATTTATTTAATCAACAAAACGGACTGTGGCAACACTTGGGGGATGCTTATATCTAATCGTGAATAACATTCGACTGAAATGATGACGATGAATGAAAATGATGCTACCAAATGTTGCTAGAAAGAAATGGAACTATAGAAGATACGTAACGCTCTCCTTTTCGCACTGAAATTTTATCATGACATTAACAACCCCCTACCCAGTCTTAGAATTTTCAAACGACCGTTTCAAAACTCATCTACCTACTTAAGATTGCTCTCATGACATCCCTACAAAAAGGTTTTATTACTACTTATGAGACGTTTCCCTCTAAATGAGCGCCCAAATCTCAGTTTAATTTGGTAATTACGGTTCAGTTAATTGGTTAGTAAATCCTTTGATTTCTGTGTGGCTCGGCAATTTCTGCCACGTGTTTAGATAACACATCTGGTGAATGGAGTAATTAATCAAGATGTGTTACTTTGTTAATTAGGGCGATACGCTTTAGTTTGTAGTCTGTTGTAAACATGTTAGTGGTTTAAGATGTTCATGTCTATTATAGTCCAGGTTCAGGTGTTTTGGAAGAGGGAAAGAGTAGGCCTGACTTTTGAAAATGAGTGAACAAAAGTCAAAACATTTGTTATTTGCTTTAGACATTGTATTGGGCGACTTGCGTGTTCGATGCAACAAAGGTAGACATTTGGAGGACTCCCACAAGGTTTACCGATGACCTGGTGAGGGTGGCGGGAATGCGATGGCTGCGAGACGCACAGACCGGTCGTTGTGGTGACTGTTTCGGCAGAAATGATGATTTTGATGAAAGGCAATGTTAGGGCTGCCATGACGTTGCAGTACGTCAAGAATCTTTGCCGAGGCATGAGCGTTGCATGGGCGCTTTGCGGATGCGCCTGCTTACTCTCTCGCATTCATGGTAGTACACCAACACGACTACGTTTTTTAACTGATTGGTAGGAGTCTCCCATGCTGCAAAGTTGCGATTTTATATTATCATTTAATTTTGTAACCAATACTAACTGCACGCACTTTTAAGTACATTGTTACCGGCTGCAATAAATGTTTGTTATTATTACCTATTGTAGTCTATCAAAACAATTTTGTTGCAAATGCACATCACTATTGTTTGAAAAACAAAACGACAGTACTTTGTGGTGTGACTCAATACAAATCACGACATTAGAAAATTCTTTTTGAATTTTTTTTTTTACTATAAGAATTTAGTTGTTGAAGAATGAATAACCAGTTTGACTGAGGTAATTTTTCATACTACACAGCTTTTTTTCTCTACTATCACTCTGCTGGACAAAGGCCTCAAGGAAGTCCTTCCAGATATTCTCTTTCCACGTCGTCACAAACTAATCTTCATGGTACATATTTTAGTTAACATCAATCAGTTCTGCACAGAAGTATGAAAAATTGCGTCAGCTATTCACTAATCCTAAACTAACTTAGCTTTACTAATAGTCTGCCACCGACATAATAAAAATCAATACTCGCTTCCAAAAACTGCTTGAATATAAAAAAAGAACAACCGCCGTACCCTGAACCCTACCACAAAACATTCTGCATAAAACAGAAAGTAATTTCACTATCAAGCCACCTCCAGTCCTGACGTACCAACCGCAATTTCCATTTTATATGCCGTGTTGCCCCATCACAACTCGGATAGGTAAATAACTGTACTACTAAAATTGCCTAGTCGAGCACTGGGATTAATAAAGGGGTCTGTCTACTACACCGTATCAAACCATGATCACATTGATGACCTTTTACGAACGTGTAAGGCAAAAATTCATACTTCCATACTAATATAAAGTAACTCTGTCTGTTACACAGACTGAACCGATTTTGATGACATTTGGTACGGACCTATGTAGCTCGAACCCCAAGGTTGGACATGGCTTACTTGACTTAAAATCCTATGTCCCCTAGCTGGGGCAGAGGGCGTCGACAGTAGACACCCATCGCGACCGGTCTTGCGCCTTTCGCTTGACCTCGCTCCACGTCAGTCCGATGGCCTTTGCTTCAGCTAACACGGTTCGTCGCCAGGTCTGTCGAGGACGGCCACGCTTTATTTTTCCTTGGGGATTCCAATCCAGCGCCTGTTTAGGTATATGATCGGGATCCCTCCTAAGCGTGTGACCAATCCAACCCCACTTGCGACGTTTGATCTGGTGGTCGATCGAGCTTTCGTGACATTTTTCCAACAGTTCCACGTTAGAGATGGTCTCGGGCCAGTAAATCCCGAGGATACGACGGAGACATCGGTTCACGAAAACCTGAATTTGGCGTGAGATCTCTTTGGTTGGACATGGGCTACTTTTTAATTCTCTTCGACTTCGCGTCCGCTGTCACCAACAGTCATGTGCGGACGAAGTCGCGGGCAAAAGCTAGTATTCTATAAATTGAACGTGTTTGATGAGACTATGCCCAATAAGTCGTTCCGTCACCGACCAACACCGTTGCGTTACATTATACCGCTGATACCTACACTCCATGCATGGTACGCAACGAGCTTAGATAGTGCCATACAGACACCGGGTTATAACCGGATGATGACCGCGGTAAGCCCGTTAAATGACGACGAACTAAAGAAAATTGTTATAACATTTTTGGCGTCATTGTATACATAAATAATATCCTTTACCTCCTATAGGATACAATTTTTACTATAAAAACATTCACTCGCTCTTCCTGACACGACTGTATCACTCGTAGATACTGAAACACGTACAACCGACGGAATGAAAACGTATAAAACACGCAAATAGTGCCTACTAACAGGGATGATACACGAGTGCTACGGTCACTAAACGCGATAATACGTTTAAGTAGGCAGAGTACTCGGTGACGTATTTTCTTCCATACTTGATACTGACATGGTATGGTACGGTGTAATGGGCAACGTCCTTATAGCTGCGAACTAAAATCAATTTCAGATGGAAATACAGACTTAATATCGGTCCGTATCAGGTGAGAAAGTAGGACGCGAATTTGATTATTGTCATGAGTTAGAAGGTGTGAAGTGAGCAGGTGATATATGAGTTGTTCGGTCTTGACGAATGGTATTACCCTTTGGTTTGGACACAACATCTGTTGTTTTCTGTTTTTTTGACATTATTATACTAAAAGGATTTGCATTTATTTCAGTACTTATTTATTCCATTGTACTTACAAGAGATTATTATAAGGTATCACGAAAATTAAATAAGTACTCAAAAACAGTGCCTGCTGACGAAACTGATAAGTTGCTTGTCAGAAATGTTATTTTGTCTGCGAACTGTGTAGAAACCTTTTAATTAATTATATGTATTTAGATTACTAACTTATTAAAAATGTAATTAAATTATTTGATAGTAAAATTTAAGTTTAACGAAATGGTGTTTAATGATTATTTTGTAATGAATAAATAATCAATGGGGTATGTTTATTTATTTACGGAACACAAAGACGCGGTAACCCTTTTGAAAAAATACACAAAACTGCTTATCACCTTAGTCTAAAGTCATTTTCTGGAATCTTCCTTAAAGGGAAGACGCGTTCAAGAAGAAAAATTACGTTTACCTAAAACAAAACAAAGAGGAAAAATCCTTTAACAAAAAATTTCGTTATAAATAAAACAGCTGTATCATGAAGGACCTATCAACAATCACTTAGTACGCTAAAGGGCACTTGAAAAAATCTTGTCCCTCAAATTGTCGGAGCGTGTCTTATCACAAATACTAAGTACTTGATTAGGGCCAAAATGGCTTGCAATATTCGTGAGCTATTCAAATGAAAATTGCTCCTTGAATCACAAGGGCTTCCGTTCTCAAAGCTCTGGTGAGATAAGAAATAGCGATTAAAATTTATTAGTCAGTAAGTAGGTATTTTATGCTGACAAATAGTGGTATTAAGATGATAATTTTATTAGGAAAAGGGTTGAATCTATTGTAATCTAAACAATTTATGAATGTATAATTTATAATTCTTAGCGACCTGAATTAATGAAAATTCTTAACAAATCACAGAACGATAAAAGGTATTATAGGTATCGTAACTTAACAAAATATGATACGTTCATAAACAAAAATTTTGTGAAGATTAAAGAAGGTGGTGAACCTGTTGTGGGTTATGAAAATCCAGTGAAGTGAGGTGTCGATAGTTTCTTATATCAAGATCTTTCAACACTTTTTTAAATTATTATCACTTCGGCTAAAGGCGTCTACAGTACTGCCGGACATAGACCTCCACAAAGTCTCGCCACAACGCCCGATTCTATGCGTCTCACATCTGTTGGATTTTGCTATGTTTTAGCTATTAACATTCTTATGCTCTAGTCAACAAATAAGAAGATGAAAAAGTTAACAGAAAACTAAGAGGACTGGTTATACAATTTCATTTCCAAATTCTCAGCTGGGGCATGACTGACTGGTTCCCAACTGAGTATGAATGTACAGAAAAAAGCAGTGGAAAGGTCTACATCGAAGTTTCCATTCGTGATTGATTCAGGATCCACAGGAGTACTTTGCTTACCGACATACGCCGAAGAATCGCCAAACTTAAGATGCAGTGGGCAGTGTACATAGTTCACGGCATAGATGGTCGATGGGAACGAAAATGTTTGAAATGGCAACTGGTTACGGAAGACGCGGTATAGGAAGGCTTGCCACAAGATGAACTAATTACCTGGTGAGAGTGAAAGGAACGATGGATGCAAAACGACACAGGACTAATCATCATGGCGATGCTTGGGGAGGCCTATGTAGAGCTGTATCTGACAATTTTCGGCTGTAATGATGATGAATAAGTTTTCAGTTAGAAACAAGTTATAGAAACAGAAAATCAATTTATCGAAAGAAAGGCAATAAAATATTTTTCTTAACACGGCACGTGATCGGAATACTAAGAATTCTTACACGTGCGACCCATTTTCTTTTGATGGCCAAATATTGGCAAAAGTTTAACGTTTAACTTTAGTTAATAAACGAACTTCTAACTCAATTACAAATAGGGTAATATTTATAATACCATGTTTTTATATACGATATAATAAGAATAGGGAAGATATTTTATTTTAATAATAACAATGTTTTACTTTATAATATCAGTCATCCTTGTAGCGTCTACAAGGATCCGACAGACAGGATATTGCCGTACTCATTACACTTTATTCACATTTGCAGCGCTTGTTAGCAATTGCTGAAGAAAGCTACAGTACTTAATTATTAATGTTACTAGATCTTCAACAAATAGAAAAAAAAATCGAAAGAAACTGACAAAAAATCTTAACACAAAAGAAACATCGAGGAAAACCAAAAAGAGTATCAGAAACGTAACGTATCTATCTGTGAGAACAATTCAATTAACCAAAGGCTTTGAACACAGAAGGAACCCATAAAACGAACAACGAAGCACACCTCGATAGACCAACATTAATAGAGGAAATTCTTTTTTCTTTTCCATCTGGCCAGCTACACGATACACAGAGTAAACAATAAAAATATTTATCTGAGCACACAATGCAGTGGGAACATTTTCCACATCCTTGTTATACGTGTTTCCATTGTTTGCGTCATGCATTTCGTCCTCGCATACAATTTCTACTGTCCTTCAGGTTTCAGCTCAGAATAACACGTGTTTTGCTGAACCTTATGTATAAACCGAGCTATTTTAGTTTGCGTAGTTCCGTTTTAACAAGTTTTCCTTGTTAGCATTACAATGCTCGGTTGATGACAATGTTTAAAGAAACTTTTACATTTAAATTGTCATATTTTAAGCAGTGTAGTGCAGCTGTTTGCTAATTGTCATGCTGTGTCAGTGCTGCATGTATTTGCATTTTTCTGTATCTTTTACAAGCTTCTACAGAATTTTGGTTTATTTTTTCTTTCGTGAAGATGACAGTTTCTTCGTATGTTTTGTTTATGTCTCTTTTTAGCATTTATTATATTTGTTACCAGCAAAATTACAAAATCATTGTCACTCTTCGCGTTTGATAGGGCTTTAGCTTGGCAGTATATATTTCAATAGGACTTTTTAGCGAATACATCCCGATTATCTACAAATTATAGGAATTGAAATGAACTACAATAAAAATATAACAAGTCATTATTTAGTTAAGATTTTTTTTTGTTTTGACTACTAGAATTCGTACCACTTAAAAGATAAAATCGATATGCAAAACAGGCACATTATGAAGTTAGCTTTAGAAATTAGAATAAACACGACCGAACACGAAAACAAACGCATTGACCGCAAACAGAGTCAAATAGTCGGAATAATCAAATGAACCTGAGTTTCGTTTATGTTTCACTTGCCACAAATTGTGAACGCAACTCGCTTTGCCACCATAAAGTCATTTCGCTTGTTGTTTTTTATTTTTAATCGAGCACGATTGTATACTCCTTTGTCAATTTTGTCGCTCCATTGTGTCGTATCGAACACGATCGATTGTAGCCGTGCCTTTGTGAAATAATCGCAATTTAGTTCTCACATTGTCTCAAAGGCAAAGTGGTAACAGTTATGGTAATGGGGAATGCATACTAAGCAGAGAGTAGAAACAAATGGTTTTGTAAACAAGCAAATTGTTGGAGCATATGTCCGAATTGGCGTTGATATTTGCTCGTCAGGTCGTGACCACTCGCAGTCCTACACGTAATCCAACTGAATAGTTCTCTTGTTACACCTGTGTATGAATGGACGGGCCTCAGGGCACTTTGCACGATGTTCTATGTTTAAATATAACAGTTATAACTTAGATAATTGTGGTACAGTTCGTTGACATGTTCGTTTCATGCGTAGGTTGTTTGCAATTTATGATCCCAGTGCTTCATTCTGGAGATTTATAGGGAGTCAGATATTAGTCGTATATGAGTGAAGCAATTCAGTTCAATTTATTCCACTTAGCCACTTGAAAGTTTTGTTTTTCTGGTCAGTTACATTATTAATTTGTTTTTAAATGACATCAATACTTTTTATTTATAGGTTTTTATTGCACTTTTATTCTTAGACTTTTGATTAATTATTTTCTTAATATATTTTCTTTTTGTTTTTTTAATTCATGAATCTCCGACCGGTTGTTTTACTACTGTATCTCGTTTTGTAGGTATGTGATAGGTCTCGTTTTGTAGGTATGTGATAGGTTAATGTGTCAGATAACAATTTGATTTCTACGAATAATATTTCGTTTACAGCTTCTGTAAAAGATTACTATTTAAGTATTTACGTTATCTCGTTAAATTTTAGTTACCTACATTTAAAATAATTAACATACATTGTTTCATTCTCCAACTGCATTCTAGTACAACATTGAGTCATATGCCTAAGTTTACTCACCTCTCATTACTAGCATCTACTTATACCGTAGCTATATAAAATAATTTGTCTGTCACGGTCCGTTCTCGGCACACATTAGAAACACTAGTTCATGTCTCCGGCCAGTTTTTGCCTTTATTATGCTTAAATACATTTCACACGTAATATTGTGTGGGAAATTGTTCAATTTCACTTATGTCAACTTTAAAAATGATGTGCGATTATTTAACTTTGCTGCGTTTTCCGCATTTCTGTTAGTTTTTACTTCACATTTTAGTGTTATTTCATAATCTGCTGTCATAATTTTTCACGACGTTCTTTTTCACAGTTTTCTGCAAATTTTTTCGTTCATTTTGTGATCCTGTAAATTTTCATTAACTCTGAAAGTGGTGCCAATGTCTACATAATTAATTTGAATGACGTAATTTGAAAGTTTAAATTGTAATGGGACACCATTAAGGTCCCATTGCAAGTCTCAATCAGCTTGAACTGTTTACAAACTTACAAACGAACTTTTAGTAGTGGTATGTTAATTGTGGGCCTCTGAGGCGTAATGAACTTATGTACGTACGAACAAAGAAACTACTTTTGAGTATATATACATACTTATCTGTTTTAGTGTTTATGTAATGTTCATAACCTTCGCGTTTTGTTCGGTTGGTACATTATTAACCGCAAAATGCGGAGAAATCTGCATTTTCTATTAGGCACAGATATTTTATTAGTCAGGTGCTATTTGGTTCCTACAATACTTACATTTTCGCAGATACCTATTACTGGGTTTATTTTAAACTTGTTACAGAAAAACTAGTAGTACTTCATCATCATTCATAATTTTAGCTGAAAGATTTTAGATATCTGCTATGGGCTTTTTTTTTTCTGGTAGGGGAATCATCAGAATGACTTCTCCCGCTCTTGGGCGGAGCGGGAGGGCGTGTCAGACTCTTACTGACTAAACCCCTACCCCGTTCCTTCGTTGCCTTCGTTCTGGGGGGGACTCGGTGTCAACCTTTAGGAATACCACGTGTTCCCCCCAGAGGCTTCGGCCCTGCCGGGCCCCTACAGTTTGCTGACATCTCCTTGAGGCGCGCGTGGAACAGAACGCGCCGTTGACGACTGGGCTCGGTCCAGATTATTTCCAGACTGCCGGACAGCGAGCTACCCAGTGCTCGCCGTCCGCGAACCCGCGCTTACGGTGGTCGGAAATCGGGATCGGGATCTCGGCGGTGGCGGCGTGAGGACCGTTCCCTCACGCGCTCGAAGGGCCTTTCTTAAGCAACCAATGTGTGTGTGTGACTGTGTACAACGAACGGTCTTGTGCCTCTCCGCAATTCTCACCAGGTCATCGGTTTACCTTGTTTGAAGTCTTCTGACATTGCGTCTTCTGGTAGTCTCCACTTCAGAACCTTACTAGGTTCTGGTGGTAGGGGCTGTTGCTCCATCGACCATCTATCCTGGGAGCAATCTTGGCGTATTACGAACGATGAGCTACTCGTTTTAGCTTCATGTGTAAACATACCTAAGCTGTGTATAACGCAAAGAGGCAAATGCTTTAAATTCTTGTTCTATACCAACTGTTGCTTCAAACTGCAGTAACTTTGGCAGCTGATCCAGTGTGACCAAAACTATTTTTTTAAATATATGATGTTCCCGCACTTGTCTTTGAGGGTCTGTTTTGAATTCTGCGCTATACCTATAATCAGCCTTATAATATTCTCATTACTGGAACTCAGGTCTTATCTACATTTAATTAGTATTGAGGATTCATAATTTATTCAAATAGCTTGTGAATGGCACACGTACGATTCAATTAAACAATGAGTGACCATTCAACATACGTCCGAAGCCAGCCACTACTATAAAGTCTCTTCCTGTAGTGATCCAAGATATAATAATATGTAATTATACAAACGCTGTTGTTACAGACAGGAAAATTTAAAGTGATTGTTTATCTTATTGACACTTGTAAATCACAGTAATTGTGTGATTTGAATTTAATTTGGTATTAACTTTTTTAATACTTTCGTACCTACTTTCTCTGATTTTGTAAAAACTTCCTTGCTGTTGCAATGTGTGTTCTAATAATTATGAAGTTCACCGTCAGCGTCATACTGTATACGTTGTCAAAAGAAAAGACCTAAAGGTAAAGTGGCGCCCAAAGGCAAAGAAGGAACGGAATGGGTTTTAGTCAGTAAAAGTCTGACACGCCCTCTCGCTCCGCCCAAGAGCGGGAGAAAACATTTTGATTATTTTGCGCCTTCAAAAAACCCGGTGGTGTGAATATTTTGGAACACCCTCACCCCACCCCATTCAGCATTTTCCCTTATCCCTAATTTCTTTCAACATGTTTTTTCTTTCCTATAGTAGCCTTATCCTTATCTCAGTAATCCGCCTCGTAGGCTCATTGTACGTAGGTCAATTCTTCTTCCTTAATCTTCTACACATCATTTTCACCCATTATTTCTTTTAGTCTTTCCATATTCTGAAAACCACAGAACCTATGTCAAAAAATGTGTAACAATAATGTACCTACTTGGAAATTATGATAATTTGCACTACCTGACACGAAAGGAATGCTGGTTAATTCACGAACAAGCGTTTTACGGTAAATGCCAGTTGGATGCCTGACTAACGTTTAAAATCGCTCGATTTACTCTATCTGAACGTGCGGACGTACGTGCTAATTTTCTTAATTGAAATATGTGAGAGGGAACTAACCGGACCCGCTTACACATGACCGCACTAACGAATGAATGCAAAAAGGCGTGTCTTTTTGTATGTATGAGAGAACTATTGTTATGAGTAGACATAGTATAGCATCAGCCTTATAATGTTCCCAATGCTGGGTATCAGTCCTTCGCTAGAGAGGAGGTGCATAAGAAAGTATGGGCCGTAATCCCAGGGCCCAGTGCGGGTTGGTGGATGGCATCATGTCTTCGAATTTTTGGTTCTAGGACATGCCGGTTTCCTCACGATGTTTTTCTCCACCGTTTTAAGAGCAAACATATTATTGGTCAAATATAATTCAGAACTATAATGACCTTTTAATTTAATAATAGCCAAGTGGTTTCTCAGAATCCAATTTAGGGAACTGCTTATAAAGAAAAATGGCTTCCAAGATTTTTACAACAAAAGCAGGATATTTTTGAGGTATTGTCGTTTCCAATAAAAGATTTTTGGTTGGTAAGGCTATAAATAAAATTTCTAAAAAAGGGTCTAAGTTGATATGATCCCTGAATGGTGGGGAGCCTCCTGTCTGACATGGGGTTAGAGGCACCAATCTCTGCACACAGTCACAAGTGGCGCATAGAGGTGCAAAACTGGACCGAAAACCCTTGAAAATCATCGGGAACAGTAAGTTATTTTTATTATTGGGGCCTGTATTGGATTAGGCAAGAAGAAACATCCGGGTTATGGAACCACTGTGCGGATTTCCCGGAAGACACAGTGAAACATATGACGGAGGTCTGTCCCGCTTGGGCGGTGCACCGTGTGACCTCGTGGAAACGATCAGACGGAGCAAGAGTTTATGAGATTCGATGCAGTCATCTCCTTTTGCGCAGTAGTAAGTAGTAATGCGAGCAAAGGAGGTGCCTTAAAGAGTGAAGGAGAGAAAATCCTCATGTACCAGCCGTGGCAAGAGACCAGCATTATAAGACTTTTACTGTCTCAACGGATCAAGTTCAAAGTCCATTTACCTTACACCGTTACCTAATTCTGGTAACATTTAGCAAGTTATCACTTTACTCAATGAAACTAATTGTAGTGACGTAACTAAACAATAGATGCAAGATCTTAATTGTAGTATACAACGTTCACTTTCGACGGTAGCCACGAACGCGGAACGTGTAAGCCGTGAAGAAATTCTGAATAGATGAACGAAGGAGTGTTAAAATTTAATTAGAACGTTGAGGTAGGTACTGTTTGTTCTTTAGTATTTTCTTACATGTTGAACAATTTGAAAAACGGAAATATTTAAGATTCCTGCTGGGCAGCTTGACCAGGTAGCAGCTACTGGCTACGTACTGTCATGTGCGATTGTATGTTTTTCATGACAGCTAATATTCGCAAAATTGTGTCTCATTGATGACTTGCGCTTGTCATCGCACGCTTTAAAAATCATTTTTTCCTCATTTCGGATTCTCGTAATGAACGTACTCAGGGTCTTACCTGAGTACGTTCATTACGAGTATAGTAAAAAAAATCCGTAAAGTTTCGACATTGTCATTGATTGCAAAACATACCTATCCTATAGTTTTTAATACTATTATGCTTAAACAACGAGACATAGGTAGGTAAGTACAAACTGATCTTAAATTCTTTCGCTTTCATATACTAGCAGTTGATTTATATTTTACAGGTTATTGACATCAATTAACAATAGGATACTAAGACAAAATATTGCTAGATAAAATAGTGGGTAGACTGGACCAAGTTCTTAGCTTAACTTAGTCATAACAATCTTGGTAATCTCATTGGGGGAGTTGCCCCGAGGAGCTACCCCTAATGGAAGGAGCGCTAACTTAAATTAGGACGGCGGAAATTAAAACCGCAATTTTGTTATTATTTGCAAAAAATTGAGAAAGTAATAGTTTTTCTCTGAAAATTTTGTTTAAGTGTTTCTAAATGTAAAATAGGAATGGCAATTTGAGGTCAAGGAAATTCATCGTTGGATCGACTTTAAAGGTCAAGAAAATCGGTCAAGAAATATTATATTTTTTAAAAAGCCTTGCATTTACAATAGATCGATTCTATGAATCGATTGAAGACACCAAAGACTTTATTTCGATTTTTGTTTCCTATTGAATGTGACCATATTATTTTTTTAAACTTTTCCACGTTAATAGTACGTATTTCCTTCAAGCTAATAATTATGTACATGTTGCACACCCGATTACTCACCAGTCATGAACTACATGTGCACTGTAGGTTCCTCTCTATCGCACTTTATAGGACTCAGAACCAAATCACCAACCAACGTATCGATCTTTAGGAAATCGATACTTTAAAACTCGATTTATTAGTGAATCGGTTCTTTAGTTCGATTCAAAAATCGATGTTTTAGGAAGAATTGCTAAGCCATTATAATATGCCTTTACTGGGGCCATGGGTTGTACGAAAGAAAACTTGGGGCCTTGGAATGAAGGTAAAAAGGAACGGGAGTGAGTTTTATTCAGCCAAAATCCACGCCCTCACGCTACGCCCAGAGCAGGAGAAGTCATTATGATGATTTCCCACTATAAAAAAAATAAAATGCCTTTCGTAATAATTGAGTGGCAATAATGCTGAAAGCCCTAAGTATGCTTAGCTCGAAGAGAAGTTTTCAAGAGATTTTTAATTTCACTAACAGAATAATTAACTTAGTTGTTAAAATTAAGTATCTTCCTAATAAGACTAGTTTCATTACGGTCTTTCGAATTTATTTTAATTACTCCGGGTACTTACCTAATTACGTTCCAAAAATTAAGGTTCTATAATATTTTTTTAAAGCTAATAAAATAAGCCGGTACCTAGGTACCTAGCCATGTTTCCGTTATATTTAGTTTAAACTGCGCCTTCTCATTCATTTTGGAATAAAATTGTCTATCGGCTGATTAATCTAATTTCACGCATCACCTTTTTATATTAGCACTAGCTTTTACCCGCGGCTTCGCTCTCGTCAAATGACTACCCTACACTACCCTACACTACTCTACACTACCCTACACTACTCTACCTTCCCTACCTACCCTACACTACCCTACACTACCCTACACTACCCTATACTACCCTACACTACCCTACACTACTCTACACTACCCTACACTACTCTACCTACCCTACCTACCCTACACTACCCTACACTACCCTACACTACCCTACACTACCCTACACTACTCTACACTACCCTACACTACCCTACACTACCCTACACTACCCTACACTACCCTACACTACCCTACACTACCCTACACTACCCTACACTACCCTACACTACCCTACACTACCCTACACTACCCTACACTACCCTACACTACCCTACATTACACTACACTACCCTACACTACCCTACACTACCCTACACTACCCTACACTACCCTACACTACCCTACACTACCCTACACTACCCTACACTACCCTACACTACCCTATACTACTCTACACTACCCTACACTACCCTACTTTAACTAACTTTTTTTTTTTTTAATTTTTCTCTCTGTAAGAACCATCATTGAACTTCAAGGACAATTAAAAAAAAAAATCAGCCAAATCGGTCAAGCCGTTTTCATGTCAAGTCGTGACAACGGAAAACGGGTTTCATTTTTATATATATAGATTAGCATTATCGGCCTTATTATGTTCCCACTACTGGGACTCAGGCCTCCTCTTTAGGAGAGGGAATGGGCCATAATCCACCCCGCGGGCCCAGTGTGGATTGGTGGATGTCACATGTCTTCAAATTTTTGGTTCGGTTTACTCACGTTGTTTTCCTTCACCGTTATCAGAGCAGTAGTGATGAAATAAATTACACAAAGTAATGCGCCTGACTGGGTTTGAACCCGCGACCTACAACTTGCAAGTCGGGGCAGTTACCACTGGGCCACCACTGCTCTTATATCTGCTCTCCTTCTTATATAAACTCACCTTATAGATATCTGTTCTGCAGAATTTTTCGGAAAAGTTAACACCAGCCCTAGAACACAAATGGAAACTGAAGGAACACGGGTGGCTTTTAGCCAATAAAACGTAACACACCCGTTTGCATCACCCAGAGTGAGTGTAAATTCCCATCCTCACCAAAAAGAAGCTCTATATGTATTTGAATGCCCTGATAACGCCATTATAACTAGGGACCTATTTCCCACCTTCGTTTAGAACTTTTCTAAAGAAAATCCATTTATAATAAACTCCTACATATATAATACCTTGAGCAGGGGAACAAATATCGTCCCCTGTCATGTTGGGTATAAAATATTGACGCGGTGTTGATACATTGAGTAGCTATACAAGGGCCAAGTATTGAAAGCATGAGTGACTGATGTCAATTCATATTGTAGGCATCCTGTCTATACTTGTCCATTTTTTTTTATTTTTATTCGGCCCTTTTTATGAATATTGATTGGATTATTTTTATTTATTAGTACCTAAATGGCAACATACATTTAGGTACAACCCAACTTTAAGTATTAATATGAAAAATGTTTACCATTAGACCGTTTTCACATATTCCGATCCGATATCGGTATCGGACGCCGATACGATATCAGGGTAAGGTAAATGTATGAGATATGTACCTGTCTTTCATATTGTCCGACCCGATATCGGATATCGGAGCACAGCATTTCATACATTTTACTTACCCCGATATCGTATCGGCGTCCGATACCGATATCGGATCGGATAATGTGAAAACAGTCTTAGGTCTACATTAAAATATAGAAAACAACACATTTGTTTAGTATTTACTAAAACAAATGAGCCTTTTAAACAAATGTAAGTATGTGCACATTAGATACAACAAAAGCTAAGAAACAGCTGTGTTTTTTCTTCATATTTTTGATTTAGTCTCAAAGTAAAATTGTTCATATTAAATGCGTACTTTCAGTCTTCAATGAGATGAAAGTCGAAACGTATAAACAATAGAATATCTATCTATGAGTATGTATATAAAGATATTTAATACAAGAGGAAGACACTGAGAAACTTTTTTGTTTACCAAGATTCCATTAAATACGAAGTACTATGTTGCTGACAAATAAAAAAGACCATTAAAAGAAGAACGAAAATACGAAAATAAACTTTTATTGGACGTAACGGTGGGTAATGAATAATAGCTTCTATTGCTCTCTCGTAGCGTTTTGTAGTGTACTAAAATGCTTTGAAACAAAAAAGGTATCATATAACTCGTCGCCAGCTTATCTGCCTAGCCTATTCCCTACAATGAGGGTCTTAGAACGAAAGGCAAAGAAGGAACATAGGCCTGGTTTTAGTCAGTATAAATCTGACACAGCATCCCATTGTGAAAAACTATTGAAAATTTTTCATCCTTAACATAATTTAATTTGGTGGAGCAACTGCTTATAATCTGACGTCCACAACCCAGTAAACAGGTACCTTTCCTGAATTCTACTACTCTACACTATCTAGGTATATCAAAGATCTATTAATGACAGCCAAACTTTAATGCCTAAAGAATTATAAATATATCGTTTGTGTTTTTTACTTTAACTCCTTGAAAACGGTTTTAGGTGAAAGTTTGTGTTACCTTTAACCCCGAAAATATGCATAGATTCAGAGATATAGATCACATGGGCAAAGTAGGTATCGAGACCAAACTAGTCCCCATTAGTACTCATGGATCGGCTTTGTCACACAATAGCATTGTATTGTCTTCGGAACTACACGTGTGTGCAAAATTTCAGCTCCATCGGGTATCGGGAAGTGGGTCGTCTCTAATCGATTACAGGATTCGATTGCATGTCGGAATGGACGGGTGATTAACTAAATGTTACCGTTAAATATCATTGCTCCTTCTATCGCCTTCCATCGCCTTCTACCGCAATATGGAAAGTAATGGAAACTATTTTATGAATGAAAGTAATAAACGGCTACTGGAGGCGCGGAATTGCGGACGACGGGCAATGGGTAGCTCAACGTCAATTAAAGATCACGGTCGAGTCGTCGACGGCACGTTGTCTGTCACCCATGTCTCAAAGAGATGTCAGCAAACCGTAGAGGACTAGGGGAGCCGAAGCGTAATGGGGCCATGGGTTTACTTCTAAAAGAGGAACCCGTGGTTCAGTTCAGTAAAAGTCGAACACGCTCTTCTGCCTGTTCTAGAGCGGGAGAAGTCAATAGATGATTTTTAAACTTTATAAATGGCTATTTATTATTTGTATTTAGGTACTTTTTTGTCAACAAGCTTGATACACAAGGCATAAGTCTTCAAACAACGCTGCAACGATAAATTATTCTGATATTAATATACAGAAACGCATACTAAGTCCGATTATTTCCTACGAAAACTAATGAACTAAAATAAATTGAGCCGTCCCGCTTTCTACAGCTTTTAGTTTCCCATCCGCAATATATCTGGAAGAAATAAATGAGGTTACTGCCGTTTTCCGATAGCAATAATGATGCCTACCCCACCACGACCCGAAGGAAAATATTTGCCCGCTTTTCTATTCTTATCGGGCATTTCAGAACTGAAAGACATTCAATAAGTATGCACTCAAATGAAGATATAAACTTGGTGCTATCACTTCCTTGAGAACTTGTCTGAGTAGTTCTGTTATAAGGAACTAAGTTTGGTACTAGAAGTTCAGTTTGGATGGATAAGAATTTTAGCGGGACTTTGACTGTAAGTCATCTTTAAGCTACTTTAATAAAATCAATGATCTTTTATGTCTTTCATTTATTTTGAATTCATTTATGTTTTGATTTCAATTAAAACCAAGATACTACTAGTAATATTCACAAGATATGTGTGTCCCCAAAATATCTAGAGAAAAATGTGTATAAAGGCATAATCACGTAAGAGCGGTTGTCTGGAAATTGCCTAGTTAAGCGCTTTTAAATTAACTTGACAAAATATTAAAGGACATAAAAGCTTTCATCCTTGCAACATTAATAATTAATATCTTACAGAATAAATTTGGTAGTTACCTACCTGATTGTTAACCATTATATTAAGGCATTGTATTCAGCGTTACTTAATATTAAAGAAAATGGATTACTTAAATTCTAGCTTTAACAAAAGATGTTAAGACTGCTTAGCATCTCCACAATGGATGGGACCTATATTACATTTTCGCCCTTTCGAAATACGTTCTGTATTTCCAACGAAACACATTTGTTACAGATAAGAGAACATTAGTCATAATAAATCATATATTCAGGTGAACAATACCCGATAAAGTAACAGAATATCGTACTTACATACGTAGCCTGTATTGAGATTTAGAAATATGAATAGATTAGATAATATCGCGACGATCGCATCTCGTGGGATCAAATTCTGTCCTATATCTTTCGACGCGAATAGTAGAATTTTTGTTTGAGAAAAGGGTTCGTTTGATCTGTTTTTCGAGATCTTGCACTCGTGGAAAGATTATTGGGACGATTCGTTGATAAGGACCATCAACTGTACGACGATAAAAGCACTTGAACCACGTTTTTTTTTCTTAAAACTTCTGAAGACATACAGCGAGAATGAATATTAGAACGCATCAAGTAAAGTCGTCGCGAAATTCAGGTTAGCTTTCCCAAAAATAATTGTTATCTCATTCTGTCAGCCTATTTTTGATCGGTCTGCAAGAGATGTCAATTCATTTAATTTTAATTATAGGAGTCAGCCCATTTCATCGTACCATGCCATGAACTGATCATACCATGACCGTACTCAAAACGTGTCACGCTATATAATATTCTTTGTATTGAAAAGTATGAGACTAGACCTTTCTATTACCGACAATACCGTCGTATGCCAATACGCTTCCGGTACCGGGGCGTGGAGCGCGTGAATTGTGAAGCGAGGAGCATACGAGTTATTACCGCGTATAATAACCGCTATGCACAGGTATGATACGTTGTTGATACTTAGAACATTCTGTGTCGTAATATATATGAAAATAAATAAATAGATTCTGTGGTTATGCGTTCCTAACATACAATGTACTGGGTAGACTCCTATTATCTGTAAATAGCAATATATTATCAGTGACAAAGACCAAATGACTTGGTCTTTGATGCTTTGATAGTAAACTGTAGATTCTAAGTGGTTCTGTAATGACTTAAGACGTACAATGTTTACATTTTCAGGCAGATGATGATCTACGTATTTTCTAGAATTCTAGTCCGATATTACCGACGTTAAAATACATTATAAACCTATCCTTTGTTTGATGTTTAATTTCAAACAGTGGAACGATAACTACTGAAGTCATAACTCACTTCACGATTATCGCGTCACTCATCCTGTCGCCATAAATCTATCTTTAAAATAGCAGTAAACTATAAACAAGCGGTATTTGACGCAGTAAGCATAATACCAGCCTGTATTCACGGTATTACTCACGGGAAATATTCCTAGTGTTTTCCTGAATGTGCTATTTCAGGAGCCCACTTGACATTTGCCCAGCTTTTTCATAACTTACAATGTTGGGGCTAGCTTTCAGTGTAAAAAGCCCTTATAAATATTTTACGCTATTGCATAACCTTTACGAGTATATTTCACAACCTAAGTACCAACTAGGATTGCGGTTTTAATTTTCATTTGACTATTTATATCTTTCATGCATAGATACTGTGCTATGGGAATGGTTGAAAGACAATTACGGTAACCCTGGAATGCAGAGGGCATCTGTAGGAACATAGATGGGCTTTCATTCAGTAAAAGTCTGAATCCTCCCACTCCACTCAGAACAGAAGATTTTTTTAATGACTTCTTACCTAAAAATCAAACAAAAATAGACTATACATAAATTCATCATGCAAAAGAAACTTAAATATTGTTATTAATGTTGATGATTCCCCACCTTAAAAATTCATTAGTAATCGGTACCGTACTTTCTGAAGTCACTACAAACAAACTTTAACCTCAATCGAGGTGAGGTAAGATTGAGGACCCATCGTTTCTTAAATGATTGAGATCTCAACAGCGAATGACATCTCACTACTACTCTATCAGTTAATACGAGAAACCACAATCGAAGCCACTCGACTTCTGAGTACTACAAACCAATATGATTACTCGGGACTTCAAGGGGACTATGTAACTATATTAGTAGTGTTATGTCGATATTGCCCCTGTTATTACGTCGGGCTAAGATCACCCGTGTCTCGGGCGGCGCGGTGGCGGTTGATTTGTTCCACTTTGTGACTTTGAGAAGATGCTCATTTCAGTCTACGTCCTATGATATTGTTTTGTAATTTATCATAGCGCTTCTCACTGAAATCTCTTTTATATGGCTCTTTGTTTTGCTACCTCTAATTTGGGAAAGGTAACCGATTAGGAATCTTTTTTGAATTTAGTCGGTCAGTATTAAATATTTTGGCTCTAATTTTCACCATAATTATTAAGCCGAAAGACGTCCACAGTTAGATATAAGCCGTCCTCAAGTGTCACCAGATCATCGGTCCAGCTTGTGGGAAGGTTTTCAGCACTGCGTCTTCCGGTACGTGGACGCCAGTCCAGAATCGTATGTCCGTAACATTGGTTCTCCATTTTTGAGGCTCTTCATTTTTAATGCGATTGTGCATGCAATATTCGGCCAACCTTTCATCGCATAATAGTATTTTACTACAATCAACAAATACTCGTAAAACTGAAAGGAAACTGCTATAATCAGTCAACTAAATTGATTTATTGGTAGCCATTATACCAAAATATAAAACGTATTTTATTGCTGTTATAATTAAAAAAAAAGGAAAATCGAAACAGTTATTAGAGTACGTATTATCCAGTAAAACGATATCTCTTTTGAAATATGTATCCGAGTTTAACGCACGTAACGCCTTATGAAGAATGAGGAACAATGCCAAAACCTCGGAACATAATCAAATATTTCAGTGGCATTAGCGTGCTATTGTACAACTACTTGATATTGACGTTTCAAGACGAGACGTGCAATTAAATCGAGTTCTTTATTGTTCCGTTGCACACAATTATTGAACACATAGATGTGTGTTATGTATGTTATGTTACAAAATTATTTTTTTTGCGATTTATTTGTTATGTTATGAAACAACGGAACTAATGGTTGCACAATTTTAATTGATACATTATGACCGGATTTTTTTAGTGTTCAAATTGTTTGTTGTTTTTATTACAATACCAATTATTAGGTACCTTTTTAACAACAATAGTATCATAACAATGCAATCTGTAATAACACAATACAAAATTCATTATAAATGTCAGCTTGCAAAACAACTAACTAAAAATAATTAGCGCTAAACATGATTAAAATGTCGTTCTGTCTGTTTCAATTTCATGCAATTGACAACTGAAATGCAATGATGTCAAAAATATATTAATTTATCGTCAAATGTACGAGTTACCGCGGAATAGTCGTGCAATCACCCCAGTTTTTGCAAAATGATTGTACATTCCGTTTGTTCTTCTGGCCGTTTTTTAAACAAATGAATTTCTTACCATGTTTTTTCCTGTGTCTTCGCTCATCGCAAAATATAATAGTCAGTGAGGATGTTTTCTACCGTAACATGTTAATCAATCAAATTATTTGTTTGCAAAACGTAGGTATACCAACTAGCATTGGCATTTAAGATTACAACAAATTTTTAAAATTACATTTTTTTTTAATAGCAAAACAAAATACAATAGAACATGAAAAAAACAGTAGCATAACGAGCTTTGTAATGATATTTGTTTATTAGTATTTAAACTTTATGTACAGTAGTCGTACATCATAGGCGGACTTCATCCAGCCTTGTTCATACAGCTAAGGAGTTGGAATTCCCTGCTGGAGTCTGGGTTTTCTGGTAGCTACAACCAAGAGATCGTTAAATTAAGAGTGAATAGGTTACTACTAACCATCGACTATTCTTCTAGGCAAGCAGACTCCATCGTCGACCACATTGTCATATTCCATTACATGAGATAGTGGTCAATCGCGAGCCTGACAACAATAAAAAAATCAATTTATCTTTTATTTTCTTTTTAAATATTTTTCTTTTACTCTTAGTATTTAGTTTAAAGCAGAACAAACTAAAATAATAGTAAGACCTACCATAAAAGCTGGTATTATAGTGACAATCTATTTTCCGTCGGTCGCCGTCCAATCTTTTAATAGGTCAGAGCTGCATCAGGAGCTAAACGTGAGCTCTAGAAATACCACCACGTGACTGAACTGTAAATAAACTACTAAAACCTGAAGGTTTTCAGGCTTACATAAGTACACGGACTCCCGTATGTTAATTATAAACGTAAGTTCATGAATATTAATAATTAAGGTTTTCACTAATGAAAGTTTTCACTCAGTCGTTTTAAAAGGATACCGAGTCATAATTTGTGAATGTATTGGGTTCAAAGCAATTCATATGTAACCTATCTCGCTCGTCTATTTGTTTAGAGCAGGTAGTGGCACCGGCACTGTTTTACGAGTTTTACGCAGGCTCAGATCCAGTCAGGTGCATTAATTTGTGTAATTATTTCATCACTACTGACTTCTCTCAGAACGGTGAGAGAAAATATACTTAGTGGGGAAACCGGCATGTCCTGGATCAAAAATTTAAAGACATGTGACATTCACCAATCGGTACTGGGTCACGTGGATTATGGGCAATATGGCCCATTCTCTCTCCTAGAGAGGAGGCCTGAGTCCCAGCAGTAGGAACATTATAAGGATCATGCTTATTCTCTTTATGCTATCTCGCCAGATAAGGTTAATTTTATGGGTATTTCCAGATTTAATTTAATTGTATCTGGTGCCTATTTAAAAGAAGCACGTAGCAATGGCTTGGTAGCCATTGCTACGTGAGTACGTTTTGTGAGTATCATTCGCTTGACACCTATTGCTGCGTTCCATTCACCGACATTTTGACAGTTCAAAAGTGCCTGTGAATGGTCCATTTGTACCTTTTGACAAATCTTGAGTTTGGACTTTTATCGTTGAATTCAGTAAGTGACCAACTTTGTGCACCGTAGGTTAGGATGGGCAGTTTTTAATATCTTTTTTTACTAAATTACACATTGCTAGTGAATGATATTTTTACATACAAGATGAAATTGCATTTTGTTAAATTCTACTTATCACCTATTCTAACTTCACTAAACTCGCGAGATATTTTATTTTTTAGGTATCGAAGTAACCTTTTAAAAATCAAATGGAAAGAACTTTCATACAACCTGATCCAGTCATGAATGAAATATAAAATTCACGCAGGTACAAAAAGCTTGGCCATTCCGACCATTCAGACTTATCCTAAAGAATTTATTTTTACTGCTATACCTTTGGAGATTAGCGTAGATTGGCCGACCTAAGTCGTCGTAAGACTCCCACACAATTGAAGGTCAAGGTAGCTCTCGGGTACTCCCGGGGTAATCCTGGGACTTCCGTTCAAACTTGCGAGTCACGGACTCACGGAACCATCCTCCTTTATGGCTAACCTCCAACGGATTGCAGGTTCACGTTTAAAAATGGAACAGATTGGACTAGAACGATCTTTAGTAACGCAAACTGACATTTGAATCAAGCAATCGTTTGTAGTTACGGACAAATTATTGTGATGTCATTTGTCTGGTTTCAAATTCACAGAAGATTTCATTAATAATGGTCATTATTGAAGCTTTATTGGTAGCCATATAAAGTTATATTCACCAGCTTAAAATTAAAATAAATGGGTATTTATTTTATGGAATCTGAAAAACGGTGATCTGCAGTTTTCACAAATAAAAACAACCATTTTAACGACGGCCGAAAACTTCAATGGTTTTCTTTTTGTTCAGCAAAATTCAAAGAGAAAATATAGTAGCTATAGTTGTTTGGGGTATAGTGACATCTATGATGCCGCATATATTGACTAAACTACAAAATTCTGCATCGCACTGTTAGGATTCTCCACTCAATTTGACCAAATACAAAACAGCAGCAGTCCGAAATCATTTCTCGTACAGATTCCTAGAACGGGCCAAACATCCGTCTGGTTGAAATATCCTGCCTTTTCAAAGGAGGTTTGCAGGACTTTACACCCTGTTGCGCATATCTCTAAAGAGGATTAAAAAAGCAGCAAAAGCAATGCAAGCAGCAATGCAGTCAAAATTTTACTTGAAGATTGAGTAAACTATAACTAGACTTTATTATTATGAATATAAACTATTTGTTTAAGCTGAACTAACGCAGTACAGTCAGCCTTGTTGACTCCAATATACATTTACGTAACATCCCCGATAGGCTATCACACAACTTTCCTTTTACGACGACCAACAAACAGACGTGATGTTACAAGTTTTGGTTTATCACTATCCTTATCAGCCGTAAAAAGAGCAAGGGTCGGCCACAATCCGTCTTCTAAAGATATATATCAGCCATGAATTCGCTACAAATCTGATATAAAACAAAGGGCGCTATTGAAAGGTCATGGTAACTAGGTAGGTAACCTGCTGGCTCATTCGATGACAGTCTATCAACGTCACTATTCTTCTAAAAGAATACACCTATACCCCTACCTACATACCTATTTTATACTGGACTTTACCTATATAAAGCCATGGTAGAAATAGGTTCGTCACCTTACTGTTCTATTTTTAAATATAGCGTGGCTTATTGACAGTGCCATTATAATGTCAGTGTCACAGAATGACACTCGATATAAATGGTTGTGACTTCTTTTGTGCAAATATAGTTTATTGTGGACGCGAATTTGGAACCGGATAGTGGATAAAAAGTAGCTTATTTCCTTTCTTGGGGTTTTAGTTTACTTCATACTAAATGTCATTTCAAAAGTTTTTTGTTTATTGTTATAAACTAGTGCTGGTATGGAAGAAGAAATTAGTGAGGAAAATACTGACAATTAAATAAAACCAAGGCTATTAATGAAGAGGACACAGAAAAGTTTTTAAGGTGTTGTTAACTAGATCTTGATCAACTACTTATTTATTAATGATTTTATTTTAAGGCGGCATAAATATACTACTATAAGTTTTTAAAGAAGCAGTGTGCCAGTGTGGTCCCCTTCAGAGGATATGCGTCATCTCCTTTCCTGCCCAGCATGCCCAACTAACTGCACTTTCAACGACCTATGCGAGGCCAACGATAGAGATAAGACATCTCTATCGTTGGCCTCGCATGGCTAGATATTGGTCGGACAAAATTTGAGTTGAATCGACACGAGAAAAAAAAGAAAGAAGCTGTTCACTCAATGTATTACCCCTTTTTTTAAGGCGTCATCAAAAAGCTTTTCTTCAAATAACTCGCGTCACCTAATACCGGGGCAAAGGGAGCGCGAAAAAAAGTGTCAGACTTTTACTGACAAAAACCCACCTTTTCCTTCAATTGCTCTTTCCGTTTCAAGGCCAAAGGTAACTCTTTCAAGCCATCTCGCAGATTTTTACCCTAAATACCTGACTGATATGACAAAGGAAAAAAATGTATAAACTGACGAAAGTATAAACGACTCGACTGTACTCGAATATTAGGCTCCACATTTCGAATTGTTTACGAAAGTGGTAATATATACTACGAGCACTAAAAGTTAGTAGAATTAACTTAGCTTTTATTGAGGTTAGCCTCGAAATTAATTAGCTACTATCTTCTATTATTCTGAATGTATTTGTTGATCATAGATATGAGACCTGTTTTGAAAGTACAAATGGGGTTGAATATTAATTAAAATGCTGTTTACGTACATTTGTTCACCGCACAGTTACGAGATGATCAATAAAAGTTTTTTATTGTCTATCTTTAAAAAGAATGAAAAAAAAATGATGATCTATTGTGCTACATAGGAACTAAAATTGAATATCCTGCATCGCGGTATTTAAGTGCTCCGCGCGTTTAGAAAATATAAAACAACCCACAACCTACTAACACCCCACATATTCAGAAAATAATCTCTAGATTCTAAGCCCTAAACCACAATAATAGTCAAAAGTTATTAGTTGTCAAAAGAAATTCACATACTCTGAACCAAAATGTCACGTAGCCAATTCCTTAGAGACTTGTTATTTTGTAGTATTTCACTTTGCCATTGCCGTCTTAGCTTAATAATCTCAACAGACAAAACATTCCAGATAAAACAACAGAGAATAAAATAATAATGTAGATAAAATACTGGATGTTATCTCTCTTTACTAAAATTTCCTTCGTATAATAAAATCATCTCCCGCCGTTAATTTCTCGTCTGGCAATGCCCGCACCGGACGTGCCGACCCTATTGTACACTCACTTATACTTATAACTATTGTTTCACAGCCCTAATATAAACTCCATTCATATAAGAACTAATTTACACAATATTAAACTTTATTACAAAACGCAAAAGTCGAAATTCAATTGTGGAATAGCAGTCCTTAGGGTTGAATCACGCGATTCTGTAGTTGACATAGGTCAATTTCGCGTCCGGTCGAAATTAATTAGTGTCCAACATTTCATTGCGAACAATATAGAAACATTTTGAGAGAGGCGACACATCACGAATGAAATACGTGCAGGATTTCTTAATACGGATAATTAAATAAAACATATGGTACAGGACGGCAGTAATAACAGCGAATAAATGGAATTTATCTATTTGAGAAGAACGATTGAAGAATACTAAAGTAGTCCCTTGCTGATGTGTCGTGTAGCGTGTACGTAGGAAACTTCTATTTTCATAAAAGGTCAGATTCTGACAAACCTGCCCTGAATTTGGATCAATAATCACATTTTGGATGTTAGTTATAATTAGAAAATGAACGGATACAACAGCGGGTATCGACTTTAGCATGGGAAATAAAATTAAGTCCTGCAACACCAGTGAATTATTTTCTGACTTGTGTATGTGAGAGATTAAAGCAAAAAATGCAAAAAATTATAATAACTTTTCTGCGAAATGAATAAATTGTCGACCGTTCTAATTTCAAATTTCAATTAAATTGCGAAGTAGTCTGAGTGTGAGTAGTGGAGTACTTGGTTACATTTCCTTTTAGTAAAAGCTGAATAAAATTAAAATTTCATTTTGTCACCACGTAAAGTTTTCAGTCGTATTTTGTTAGTCACTCGCTAAGTTGCTTGTGTTTTAGCAAGCAGAGTGTGATTGACGGAAGCAAAGTTGTCGTTAGTAAACCGAAACGCTGACAGGAATTTGAATTTCATTGACAGATTTATTAAATCAATGAAAATGACATAAAACAAATCATTGTTTTACAATTAGCTATTCTAAAAAACTTAATACTGCGTCGAAAAAAAGAAAATTGTTTCTTCGATTCCTTTTTCGAAAATATAGAAAACATATTCTTAAACGCACATTTAACGTTGCCTGCCAGTAACTTCTAAACTTTTAAACCTCTTTCGAATAAAGAATGTTTACAACCGAACATAAAAAGCGAGGAAAATGCCGGTAGATATTTTTTATGCATTTTCAGAAACTGCGAAATAAAACCTGCGTAGAGCGTTGAGTACCGTTCACACTTTTCCTTTAGTACGCAACTCAAAATGGTGGTAATATAACTGCCAGTATTTCGTTCCACTATTTTTATCGTGCATTTTCGGTGCTTGGAGAAAAATTTCGTACATTTTTCCGTTTTTAATATTGTTGGATGTTCATAAACTTATTTAGAGCCCCATTTACTGAACTTTATAGTCGTTACCTTATGCTGATTTTATTGCAATATCATTGATTAAATTTTTCATAAAAATAATTGTGAATTATTGAAAGATTAAATTTTCTCGTTTTAAATTCTTTCCCCTTTAGTAGATTCTCTATCTAATAGCTTATTAGCAGCGCAGTGCTTTAACAGGCAATAAATTATTTAAGTACTTAAGTTTGCACCATGTAGGTAACTAATTAGCTAGAAGCTGAGTTACGTTTGCTAAACCTATCCTACATTTTACTAAACCTGTTTGGAACCCTTAACCTAAAGGTTCAAGTGTACGACAAGTTTTGTGAACTTGTTGGTAGTTTGTTGCCAGAATTGCTAGCTACTAATATAGAAAGAAACCAGCCAAGTGCGAGTTAAACTCGCGCACCAAAAAACGGCAAACAAATTACGTTTGTTGCATGGAAGTCCCATTAAATATTTATTTTATTAAATTATTTAGTATTTGTAGTTATAATTTAAGCGTAAGTTTACCGAATTTTATTCCTATATCGTACTTATTTCATAACTACATATATTGTACAGAAACCGAATAACATTTATTTTAATATGCATACCTTTACACTTATACAAAGATTCCACCGCGGCAATCTGTTCGTGGAACTCAAAAATTACTGAACAATTTCATTAAATTTTTTGCCTATAATATAGCAAAAAATGCATGAAAATTTGTTCAAAGTTCACAGAATGATTGATGTGTACGAGTATTCATAATTATCATAATAATGAAATTCCCAAAATTTCAATGATTTCGAACACCCGTGCAAAAGTGGGGCAGGTCACTTATTATTTTTTTATTACTTATAGGCTTGTGTTGTGTGACCACTATCTCGCTTGATGGTAAACAATGATGTGGCCGACGATGGAGCACGCTTGCCAAGAAGTAACTTATTCTCTCTTGACTTAAAGGTCCCTAGGCGATAGCTATCAGGAAACACAGAATTCATGATTATGTCAACAAACATATGTATTTTTTTACCTTAGCTAGGTTTATTTTATGTCTACCTATTGGCTTGTAATGCTAACAGAATATTAACTTATCAGTCACTTTTATTTTCGGCATACAGACGTTCGCAACATTTATGCTGACTCACGAATAATATCGAGTTTAGTTATTTATTATGATGATGGACATATGACAAGGATTATCACTTCGTTGAATATTGATAAAAAATTGAAATTATTTTTGGGCTTATTCAATTTATATTTGTAATACAATGCTTTTGTTAGGGACGAATGAAAAAATGTTGTAGAATCATTTGTGTATCACAGCCAATTTGCTGCGAATCTATGGTACTGCGGCGGGAGCTCCGCTCCGCTTCGCTCCCGCCTTAGCCTTCTTACCTAACCTATCTATTCTTAATTATTTATTGTACACAAAACATATAATCTGAATACAGTAATTGGATAATTCATGTACAAAGGCGAGCTTAACTCAACAATGAGTTTTCTCCCAGCAAACCTTTGAGTGACAGAGAGAGATCACATTCGAGGGTAGAATCCAGTGTACAACATAAAAAATACATAAATAATAAATAAATATATATATACATATCAAGATATTATGTTAAGTATAATTTTAAGTGCAATCATAATAAAAAAAAGTTCAAAACCAATCCACGGTCTTACTTGCCTCCAGCAAAATAAATGAAGCTTATAAGGACTAGTACTTGCAAGGGCTGCGGGATTGATGGAAAGAGTTACCGTGACCCTCACAAAAGGCAACTGAAGGAACACAGGGTTTCAGTCAGTAAAACTCTAACACTCCTCATATTTTCACCCAGAGCGGGATGAGTTATTTGATGATTTGTCACTTCAAAAAACAAAAGAAAATAGTCTAAGCTCGCCTGCAAAACTTTAAAAGTCAGGAGTCTCAGGAGAGGTTTATACTAGGCAACGAGACGTCACCTCGGTATTATAGCTCAAGTCCTAAAGCTCTGCTAAAGTCAACCTGTCGAGCCCGTCAGGAGCAAGCGGTTCTCTCGGGAAATCATCGAGCGGTGGTATTGTCATATATATAGTTTGGTAAATATTGGTTATTCTACGTCATATTTGATATTTCCACCTTAAAAAAGGTGGGTTACAGACAGTAACATTCACACTCCCTCTCCTCTTGCTCTACCTAGAATGGGACAAATTATTTGAAGATTTGTCACTTCAAAAAACAAAAGAAAATAGTCTGAGCTCGCCTGCAAAACTTTAAAAGTCAAGAGTCTCAGGAGAGGTTTATACTAGGCAACGAGACGTCACCTCGGCATTACAGCTCAAGTCCTAAAGCTCTGCTAAAGTCAACCTGTCGAGCCCGTCAGGAGCAAGCGGTTCTCATGGGAAATCATCGATAACGGTATTATTGTCATACATATATATAGTTCAACAAATATTGGTTATTCTACGTCATATTTGATTGGTTGAAGGTTAATGATTTCTAATTTTGATCGAATTTTACGCCTACGACAGACACAAAGGTTGGGCTAGTAGCTTCGCGCGCAATTTACTATTTTGAAAATGAGTTGCTGAAAAGCGTTCTATTTTGATTCATCATCACCTTCGTAGCCTTATCTCAACTAGTTTACGTGTTTTACATGGAGTGACTGCCCTTCAGACCTCCAAAACCTAGATACTGGGCAACGCGACACGACTTTCTGGCGTCTCACTACCTGTAAAGACTGTCAAAGATCTACGAATAACAACCGGGAGCAACGGCTTTACGTGGTTTTCGAGGCACGGAGTGTTAGTAATGTCCTCGACAAACTTAGGAAACTTACATATGAATTGAAAAATTTATATTGGTACTTGCCCAGTGCCTTAACCACTGGTTATGGTAAAGGAGTAAATTCAAGTGTGGAAAAAGGTAAAAAAAAGCGGATAGACATTATTTTACTATAACATAATACAAAGTGAACTCCTGTCTAGAAAACAAAATCCATTCCTTTTCAAAATAATACCTACAAACAGGAAGTTTAATAACATTCTAATAGTACACAGCCTCAAACATCTCCGAGTATTTCCTCAAATGTTATTGTAGCAGATCACAGATTGATATCATATTTATTTACCACACAAACACGGGTGTGTATCGATGACTGACATCCAATAAATAATATGTCTAACAATGTACTCTTAATATTTATTTACATATTATGATGTTTAGGTTTGTGATTTGTTTGTTTATATTCTTATTATTGTCACCTCCGAAGAGATGTCAGCTAGATTGACGGGGTTAGGAACGAACTCAGTCAGCGCTAGTATAGTGTAGTAGTAGTGGTGGAGTAAGTACCGGTACAACTTTTTTTTAGGTTGGAAGTCATCAGACCAAATGACTTCTCCCACTTTTGGGCGGAGTGGGAGGGCTTGTCATATTTTACTGACAAAAACCTACTCCGTTGTTCTTTCTTTGCCTTCCTTTCTAGGGTTCTCGGGTTCTCTTTTGTTCAATCCAGGGCCCAAGTAGGCTTCGACCCTACACAGGTACACTTGTATGCTTACCAGTTAAATTACGTAATTTAAGCTTCTGAAGAGCGAGAGGGATCGTCAGACTGTTACTGCAGCGCATTCGTTACCCCTTCAGTTATCCCTTTCGATTCAGAGCAGCAGTGACTATTTCAAACAATCAAGCTCTTTAATAAACTCACTTACCAGGTTACTCAGTTATCGCACTCAAACCAAAACAAACTCTAATAAAATTGATGGAAGAAGAACAATATCGGAAGCCTCACACGCAATTTCTGTTTAAGACATTTATAAAAAAAACGCAATCCAATAGATACAAACAGTTTATGTACACTACCAACTTAATAATTCAATGTCCAGAAAGCTTTTATGTTAAAAATTAAATTTACATTACGAGAAACACTTGACCCACTTTACGTGACTAGATTATCTAATACAAAGATGGAACAAGCAAATAAGGCTAATACAATTAGAATAATGCAAATGCCGTCGCGCATTCTAAATAGTTCACTCTTGCTTAGCCGATCAATATTCCTTGGGACTCATTACTTTGGGTATCTACGTTGAAATATTCCATTTTACTTCACCCAATATAAAACTATTATTTTCCATGCACGCCTCAAAGAGGTATCAGCAAATCGTAGAGACTCAGCAGAATCGAAGCCTACTGGAGCTTACTGGGGCCATAGGTTATGTGAAAGTGAACCCCGAGATCCTGGGACGGAAGCAAGTAAGCAACAGTGTGGGTTTTAGTCAATAAAAGTCTGACATGCCCTCCCACTATGGCCTATAACGGGAGAAGTCATCAATATTTTTCAATTTTACAGTTCGTCAAAGTATAGGCAAGAGATCGCAAACAATATGACTTGTAGATTTTATGATTAATGCATGAAGCTCAAACTTTTTTATCATAAAGTTTTATGTTTGAGTATGCACAAAATGTCTTATGAAATTTCCTGGAAGCCAGTGTATAATTAAAACCATGAGGCGATGACGTACAACGACTGACAGAGACGGATGAACGAACAGGCCTGAAGTAATTATAAAAATATTAGGTACTTTGAAACTGAGCCCGAAAAAAGAATCTCTAAAAACATACCTACTACAAGATGATGAATTCATGAATGATATCGATAAGTAGGCCTGTTGGGGTTTTATGATACGAAAAGCTTTTTTCATTACAACTCTAAGAAAATCTGAACCAAATATAGAATAAAGAAACATACCCACATTCAGTGTCCAAATTTTCATTCAATGGAAAAACTTAAGTCCAAATCAGGAAAGGTTTTCCCGAGAGCATTCAAATTGAGAACAACAAACATCGTTACATAAACTTTGGACAGTCGTTTCGGCATGTTCGATTCACACTTCACTCTAAAGCTGATAACAGACTTAAGACACAGTGTTAGTGCCGACGGACATGTAAAAGAAAGTCGTTGACCCCTCTCGAGTCAGATGTCAGCTCGTCGCCTGCTGAAGCACTGCACCCTTTCGACACTGCGGCACCCACGAGTGATGTCGCTAGGCACGTTTTATCGATGAATAATGTCGTTAGGTGTCGATAAAACGGATTTATTTTGTTGTAAGCACGTCGCCAGTCATATTAAGACTTAATGTAGTTAGTGGCGCGTGGATGTGTGAATGTGGAAAAAGGTAACGACATAAATTATTCCGTCTTTTATACACGAGTGAACTTTTATGAATCTTTAATGTAGACCTTTGCGTAAGGTGTGGCTTATAAATTACTTTTCAAGAATTCTGAAGATATATTAGCATAGGTTTAGCAAAAATAAATAAATAATAAATCAACATTTTGTAATTTTTGTGGTTTACTTACATTGAGTGTCTTACTTAGTATGAAGGAATTTTAAGCTTTGAGCTTTGCCTTAAAAGTTGACACGAAAATTGGACTTCAGTATAATTTCTAGAAAACGGGATTATTCGAAAAAGTCATCGCGGAATGCAAAAGATAACTGATGGGATACAGGCAGGTTTTTTCAGTAAAAATCCGACACTCTCTCTCTACCCACATTCAACCAAAAACAGCGCTACTCGGAAACTAAATTGCAAATTCTGTCTTAGACTTGCCTCTAAAAGGTCAACAAAATGGAAAGGGCCCGCTAAGGCTACGAGATTAACTGGAAGAGTTAGATATGTTCGTTCCTTGCAAAGAGATACTGAAGGAACACTGTAGGTTTTAGTCAGTAAAAGTCTGACACTATCTCCTCTTGCTCAAATTTGTTCTTTGTCGCAACTAAACGTTACCTGCTTCTAATTTATCTAATCTAATCCATAAATAACAATAAACTGCATTCAACAAACTCATAATTTCTTCAAACCATTCTAAATACCGTACAATTAAAATTCTAGATCAACGCAAATAACTCGCATATTTCTCTTATCGACTTACCCATTTGTAAACACATTTTATCGATATTATCGTCATACTCATTTTATCGATAGATCGGATGCATGCCCCTCACTGCAGCGCCTTGTTTCATCTCTTGCTATAAATGACCAGATAGTAGCTGAATGGCTGCTTTGTAAGGGATATTGCCTACTTTATGTATAATACAGATGCGGTAAAACCACTTTACGATGACGCACTATATTAATAAACATTCCTTGATGCAATCTAAAATAAAATATTGCGGCATTATGTGAGCGGACTCAGTTGTTTTACTTTTGCTACATGGAAGTGGGTTTTAGCTAAACTAAGTTATAGCGGTAATATACGAATGCTCGGCCAAATTCTTCATAGGAAACGACCCATGGGCACCCAAAACACACAAACACATGGACACTGACATGGGCAGGCCTATAAGAAAAATTGCTCGTAGAACAGATGGGCTTTAGGACAAACAGGTTCTAAAGTAGCGACTGCGTTCTGGAAAACAAAGTGTTGGAAGACCTCCTACAAGGTGCTCAAATGACCTGGAGAGGGTTCCGAAAATCTAATGGAAGCATAGGACGTAGGTCTTATGCGGCTATTGTGGTGATACTTGATCCACCACGTCTGGAGCTTAAAATATTGGATTTTTTTATGATAAAGGATGCGTCTAAGTCAACAAAGAAAATTGCTATTAATGACAAGTATGAATAAAATAATTATCAATCTATTAAGATTGACCACGTATCACGTGATAAATCATTA
The DNA here is from genome assembly GCA_030763345.1 of Mythimna separata. NCBI lineage: Eukaryota > Metazoa > Arthropoda > Insecta > Lepidoptera > Noctuidae > Mythimna > Mythimna separata. The sequence continues at coordinate 11,449,899 of CM061187.1, read as the reverse complement.
TAATTTTTGGTTTGGTCAATCGTTATGACTTATATTATTGTATCACATGGTCTAGAGGTGAGGTCCCAAGGTTGAATTGAAATAATCTGAACCATCAAGGTTTTGGAAATCTTACACTGTAAGAAGTCTAGATAAGTTAGCTTTAGGAGCATTAAAAGTTTTTTCAATTTTGACCCGCCACAATGTTATTTGCTATCAAACAGTTACTTTGTTTCGCTGTTGTGCTAGGTTTTATAACCGAAATTAATGTTCCTGGGTAATATAAGAAATTTATTGTTAATGCCTTATTGCAACAGCAGTGGCTTTATAGTTCAAAGGTGTAGTAAACCCAGGCATTTATTTTAAGCCCGTTGTAGTCTAAGAGCTAAGATCGCACCCATATCTACCATCTGAGTATTTTCTTCCTCTCTACTCAGTTTCCTTCAGAAATAGTTACGTCATTTTCATCATCATTTTAGCTGCAGGAAATCTCTTTAAACGGTCGGTACGGGTTGACGTATCTATTCTCAACGTAATTTTCACTCTGCCTTCTTCAGTTAAAAATAATAGTTACATAATTTTAGCTAAAAGAGATCTACCTACATAGTCGAACTCCTCTGTGTGATATGTGCTGGAGTCCAGTAGTAGATCTTTTAAACCGGTTGTTAAGGCATCCTTACCAACCGCTTTAGTGCGTCTTGCATTCTGTGGATCCCTGCGGCCTTCACTGTGTCAGCAATGAAGCTTAAAGATTTTAAAATAGTGACCCTATTTCAAAACCTTTCGGATCCATCGATGATTATAATTTAAGTGTTTTCAAGGCTGGCATGAATAGGATCTGAATAAGCTAGTGCGCCTGACCATCAACGATTGCATCACTGCTTACCATCAGGTGGGATCGCAGTTAAGCACTAGTTTATAACAATTTAAAAAAAAAAGGTGAACGATTTGCCCTGACCACTGCCACTTAAGGTGAAAGAAAGCTACGGGTCCGAGCTTGGACATGGAGTTTTCTTGCGTGGTGTGAGCACGGAATGATGATATCCGCAAGAGAGCCAAGGTTACCGACATAGCCCGGAGAATAACCAAACAGTGGTAGTGAATAGGGCCCATTGCTTGTAGAACAGATGGCCAATGGGGAAGCCTATATCAGCCTAAAGTCTTGGAGGACGTCTTTTGGCTCAGATGATGAATATGTATAAATCCCCTCAATAATTCGACCTAAACTAAATTAACTCAGCATAGCTCCTGATCTGCAATCAGACCCAATTACCTCAGAAATCAATATTTTCCTTACTATTGAGTTGCTTACTTTCTTTAGATAATGTTTTTTTTCTTTTGGTATTACGATATTCTACGATTCAGTTATTGAATACAGATCAGGGTGTCGTTTAGAATAACGATGAGCTTCGAGCCGTCAGTTTTTCCTTACGGTAGTAGAGGTAGTATCGTAATCGTTTGGATTTTGCAAATCTTATTAGCTTTTGTAAATACAAACGATTACGATTCTAAGTAAATATGTAATAATATAATTGAATTTTTGGCACATCTAAGAAGATGAGGTATTATATAGGTAACAAACTCATTTTTAGACAATTTAAGAACATCTAAGTAGTGGAACAAATATTCTGTGTTTCTTTACGGGTTTTTTATTCCAACTTTCTGTTATTAATATTTTTTCTGTATATTTTTCATACATTTTAAAATATTTCTTAAAACACTCTTATAAAAACATCACGTGTCAAAAAATAATGTTTTTAGTACCAAAACTCGGTCAACTGTATATGTATAAAAACGATGTGTTTGTGGTGAGCGAGACTGATCGTTTGTGTCAACATTAAACAGCGCCGGGTCCAGCACGCTACTTTGGAGGATGCAAGTTTTTTAGACAGTGCCACAAAGTGTTTACTATTACTAAAACAAACTAACAATGTTGACAAAATAAACGACGGTTATTCAGAGTGATGATAAGAATAAAAAAAGCGATATTCTTTGCAAGCTCACTGACTTTTAGTAAAACACGTTTGGTGTGAAATGAGTCAAAAGCTACTGAAAGATCAACCAACAATGTAGTATGTGTAATTTTTGAATGCCACCATAACAATTATTGGATACACGTGTATTTTTATATCAAAAAAGCGAAAAAAATCCTCAAATAAGTACGTCTGAAGCTTTTCTTCTGATCCGGTGACCTCGTCTACGTCCCAGATTTACATAATCCTATCTTCGCGAGATAACTTTTTCTAAATAATTTATTTACTGCCACGGCGTTACCGCTCAGCTTGGTTTAAGAGGAAAAATGATATTTTGACCGAGATGGAAAAAGTTTATATTGTGTAAATCCTTTTTGAATCCTTTCCGCTTCGGAAGTTTTTGTTATTTTACTTCTATTGTTATTGCAGGGTTATTTTGTATGTTTTTACTACTGTTTCTAGGGTAATTTTGTTTGTTTGAAACAAACCCATATATCGTTACATACTTAGTACTTTAGAGGAGTATACAAATGTATACAAATTCCCAGTACAAATGTGTAGATTGAGTTCTTTTGTCATTTTATCACTTCATTCAACCTTATCTAATTGAGTATTAGAATAGAATAGAATAGAATAGAATAAACTTTATTGTACACCAAAAAGTAACGGTACAGTATTTGTTTCTATTTTTGTCTAGTTTTTCCCATAGGGTTACTGTTTTAATAGGTTATAATTTTTCTTATTAGTAGAGTAACAAAACTAAAAAAAGTTTGTAATTTACTTTTGAAAACATCCAACATGTTGAAAATTACTTTCAGACAGGCAGATCACTGAACACAAGATTAACATTATATGAAATTGTATTCAAATTAATTTAAAACCAACGAGTCTGAATTGTGAAATTAATACGCAAGATTTACAAATATGGAGTGTGTGGGTTTGTTACCAAGAATTTCGTCGATTGTAAAGTCTAGAGAATAGATTATAAGTTTACTAGGTACGCCACAAAATTGTAGCGGGAGATAATAATTCTTAAAAAGAAATATTTTCAAAATATTCAGAAAACTTTTAAAAGCAGTGGTTTTAAAGGATTTAACATGTTGTTTGAACTTTAAACCATAAAGCATTATTCATACACGTAATAATATAAATGCGTCAATCTGTTTGCTTGCACTTTTTTGTCGATTCAACTGTTTTGCAAATGGATAGACCTAGATTATAACATAGGATTATTTTTATTTAAATAGCATTAATAATTGTGTTTACAGCTAAAAAGTGGAATTCTCTACCGGAATCTATGTTTATTGATAGCTACAACCTAGCGGTCTGTTAAATCAAGATTGAATAGGTTACTTCTAGGCAAGCACTAATCAATAATATTAAAAAAGTATAAACTTCCTTTGAATTTACATGTGGATGGATGAAGAGAGAGTGGGAGGCCAAAGAAAAGATGGATGGGTTGTGTAAGGACCGATATGAAAGAAAAAGGAGTTAGTGATAGTGTGACGGACGACAGGACAGAATGAAAGAAGAAAACGTGTTGCACTGACTCCAAGTAATATGGGATAAGGGCAGGAAGAAGAAGAAGAAACTTCCTTTGAATTAATTATACTCATTTCACGTGAAGGAAGCCGTGGCAAAGCTAGTTAGGTTAAGTTCGGACCTACCTTTTTTCTTAGAATCCTGTACATGATTCAAATTCAGAAACCGACCTCCGTGTTCCCATAGTTATATAGCTGAGATGTAACGACCCGATAGACAGATGAAGTTGATCTTAAGCCTATGACTTAGAGATGTATTCATACATACCTAGTTTTAATGTATTCAATATGAACCTTAGTGTAATCTCACCGAGAAACTACGACTTAATAAAGGCAAGAAGGCAAGAAATTGTTTCATGGGTCTTGATTTTTAAAACATTTTTTTATGATAAAACTAGCTCCTGCTCAGTGGTTTTACCCTTGTGAAAGTAAAAAATTACGCCAAAGAAACATATTCCCAATAGTCTATGACTATGTCCTATAGCAGAAGTTCATCGACTTCATCCGCGTGTGCAGTCAAGGTTGAAGACAAATAAAAAATAGCATATGTCCATCCTTGTGGTTCAAGCTAGCTCCGCACCCAATTCTATCCAAATCGATTCAGTAGTTTAATCGTGAAACTGTTATAATATGTATACAGATAGACAGAGATACTTTTACATTTATAATATTATTAAGTACGACAGAACATCATTATCGTATTGTCGCAACGTATCTATGCGTAGGAATATTATCCAAAAAACATGCGTAAATCTTCCGAAATATTTCAGCATGGATTAAAAAAGTACCTTCATTTAAATATTAAGACAGCCAGGTGAAGACGAATTGTACGCAGTCAATACCAAGGGAGTTTCCTTACAAAACCCTCGAGATTTATGTAATCCCTTTTCAATCAGCCGACGCTGTACCGTTTTGCTTACATTAAGCATTGACGTGACTTGTGTTACTAAGTCGTACTGTCCACGGATGCGTAGCTACGTAGACGCGTATTCGTCATTAAACGCGTGGTGTACGCCTGCGTGGAGCTTACATACGAGACTATGAAACTCTGTCGATGAAACGGCAGCGTTGTGGTGTCAAGGCGTTGCCGCTTCCTTGAAAAAATATACGTAAAGAAGAAATGAAGAAGTAAAGGTTCCGTGGACAGTGGGCTTTACTTAAGCGGGAACTACATAAGACCGCCACGCACACGTGGGCCACGCCTGATTTGTAGTTTTGTACGTAGAGCGACGTCGCGTCGTGTGGCGTCGTGTAGCTTGGATCTAATGTAGTTCTACAAGTCTAGTTGCCATATAAAATGAATGGCGACGGACACGCACTGATCGGCGAGTTGAGTTTTAAAAGACAGTAAAAAAGTGGTTGAAATGGGATTTTAATTAATTCTATAGCTTCAAAACCATATTTATGATTTAAATCTCAGATTTTAAATTTATCTATACTAATATAATAAAGAGGTAAAGTTTTTTTTTGTATGAGATAATCTTTGAAGATCCAGGTTCAATTACATAAATGTATATATTGATAGAAAGCTGCTTTCTTCCTGAGTGCTATAAGCTATATGTTATCTAAAAAAAAATATGTTTACGTCATAAAATTATCATATTTGTAACGGGCGGGCGGGCGAAGCCGCGGGCCAAAGCTACACTAGCTAATTAAACTCACATACACGAGAGACCTAGTTCCGGAACATTTTTCTGTAGGGCATACAAATGTTTATTATGTGCGGGAATCGAACCCACGACAAGTAGCACAACAGCTAATCGCTTACCCACTGCGCAGACTGCGCCGTCAAAAAATCGACAAATAATATGTAAAACTTCTATATGCAAAAGGCCTTGTTTATTAAGGTCTTAGTATCATCTTCATATCTTATGCTCGATGGCTCCCTGAGGAGTATTTTGCCAAGAAATTACTGTATTGAATCGTGTCCTATTGGGAGTACTTACTCTTACCAACTCGTGATTGCAAAATGCTCCAATAATGTTTTCGGTAAATATTATAAACAATAAAATACAGTTGATCAAAATACCTTAACGCATGATTTTTTTACAAAATATTTATGTATTCAAAGATTTTTAAAAACTACATTGTATAAGAAGGTATATAAAAACTCTTCATGTTAACGATTGTATTGACAAGGTATTTCTTATATTAGTTGTTCTCTTTTCTTATTTTCTATTTTCTTTTTCAGGTAAGTGATACCTACTTATCTACAAACGAATCGTAAGTACTGAAATTCTTAGAAAAACGATTTTGTGGAAAAATGGGCCTTAACCACCTACGGTATTATCTTAGATGTTAATGGAAAAAAGTGTTTTTAATAAATTCAATATAATTATTCTAAATTCAGAATAAGTACGAAATATCCCAGATCTTTAAACTCGACTGCTCAAGGAGCACTACTTTTGGCGGCCCACCTAGACTACTGTTACTAGGTTACGGTTTTCATGCGTTTGGCCCGCCAGTAACTTTGAATTTGACACGTCTGCCTTAGATACATCAATCAACTTGTTTGTTCAGGTATTGATCAAACATAACTTGTCATAATAAATACCCCATATTACCACTAACGACATTGCTTATCGATTTAATGATGTTTAACTCTCGAATTGATTACGACCCGATGTTTGTCGAGTCCAGTTGGGCCCATTCAGACGGTGAGGACCCTTCTGAATCCGTTATGATTGGTTGTTAGTTTGTCGTCGGGTGAACCTTGGAGCCGGATTCGTGATCATTGGCACTTCAGTGATCGGGCATGCTGCCAAGTTCATCGGTCGAGTAAGATTCGTAGTATGTATTTCGTTGGTCAAACTTAAGTAGCAATGGGCTTGGCACATTGATCGCAGAACAGATGGCTGTTGGGGTTTAACGTTTGAATCCCCAACCGGTCCTATGAGACCGCGCTGTTATTGTTTTACTATTGTGTCCCGTTTCGCGGGTATCTGAGTAATTAAAGGTTCTGGAGTGACAACCGCGTACCGGAAGGGAAGACGCAACGTTGGAAGGCCTTCTACAAGATGAATCGATGATCTGGTAATGGTTGCGGGAATCCGATGGATGCGAGAAGCACAGGCCCTATGCACGCACAATGAACGGTATTGTGGCGAAACTTGAGGGAAGTCTATGTCCAACGGTGGACATCTTTTGGCTGAAATGATGATTCGTCAGTGGTTTTATATCGCCACGCAATCAAAGATTGTTCAGATTTCGAGTTCAGTGATCGTCAGACGTCTTTTAATTCCCTTTGGCCTTCAGTTCAATAATAGCTTGACGTGATTTGGGGCTCCCGAAATTAATATTTCAATTACACTGAACAAAGATGATTTATTTCTGGATTACTGAAGTGAAATGATTTTATCTTGTCTTTAATATAATAATACAAAATTAATATCTAGAAACTGTGTTTCTTATTTACACAAAGAAAATCACGAAGCGATGGACAAACTTCGGATTCGAAGAAACAGGTCCGTGATAATATCTGATCTGAATAAAAGATTTCAATTTTAATCTGAACGAAAACAAACTCAATTTATTTCAGATAAAGATCAAAGTTGACATTATACTGAAATCGATATTTCTGAAATTACAAAACTTAACTAATAAAAAATACTTTAGGTACTTACGTATACGTATTGTTTTGGTATTTGGTACGTTAACTTTGTTCATTACTTTACATATTATATTGAAGTTTTTAAAGGTTAAAATACTTCGTTTGATTGAAAGGTGTGTAGGTACTTGTTAAAACCAATAAACAGAGTTCGATCATCGTGTTTCCAATTAGAAACAAGTAGGTAGGTAACGAAGAGTACCCAGTTATAATTACATTATATGCCAATATACTTTTTTGATAAAGAGATTCAGACACGAATAGTTTTTAAACAGATATAATCAACATTAGGGTTAACTAGTCATTATGTTAGCTAACCCAGCTAGCTGGCTTCTGCTTGCAGTTTTGCTTGTGTGAAACTAAATTTTGTCAAGGAACTATTTCCACTGCCGTGCTAAAAACTGTGTGATTATTTAGGACATAGTTTTCATTGACGCGTAATGTTTCAACCTATGTCTGCTGTGGCTTTGAGGATTATCTAGATAGAAAGCCTGTAATCGTAGAACGCAAAAACCATCTAAAAGACACAGGTGTGGTTTTAGTAAGTAAAAATCTTACACACTCTCTCGCTCCACCCAAAGCTGTGGAGAAGTCATTAGATAATTTTCTAACTGAAAAAAAGACCATGTTACTGTTACTAAATATAGGGCAAAAATAACCGAAAATATATTGAATTTCAACTTCAAATCTTTCAGTACGGTCTCCAAAATTTATAGCAGAAACCAAGGCCAGCATAGGGTACATACTTACCTAAGTGCCAGGTAGGTATCTCACCTAGCTTAATTTATGGAGGCAGACTAGGCTGTGGGTAGATACAGGCAGGCAATTACTAAGATTAGGGTCATTTGTTTTGTACCTTGCAGTATGTTGTTGGTGGCTCGATTTATAGACAAATATTGATCAAAGGTTACGTGATAAGTCTAAAAGAAAAATGATAAAAGATAAAAGTCTTTGAAGAAAAACATGGTACAAAAACTTAATAGATCAAACTCAAGGTAAACCTTAACCAGCGAGGTAAATTATAAAAAAATAAAAAAAGTATTAAAAGAAAACCAGGCACTTTGCAAGTCGGACTCGCGCACGAAGGATTCCGTAACGTCCGAAGCAAAGAACGGCAAAAAAATTACGTTTGTTGTAGTCGTAAGCCGCACTTGAACAGTTAAACCTTTATAAACTAAAAGCCTTCAGTGTTCTTCCAGTTACTTTTTGCGTTTCAGAGCCGTGATGGCTCTTTCAAATAGTCCCCCAGCCCTTGGTAAGGGATGCCTTAGAGCGATTTTGACACTTCAAGGACTATGCCATGACGCATTAAAATGTGAAGTGAGCGAGCGAGAAAGAGGGATGGAGCTTTACACCCTAAATTTCTAAGTTCAGTTCAGGTCGTCAAATAGATTGTGTAAAGAGCTCATGGTAGTTTTACCATCATCTACATCATTTTAGCCGAAAGATGTCCACTGTTGAACATAGGCATCTTCCAAGTATCGCCATAATGACTGGCCCTGTGCGTCTCGCATCCATCGGATTCCTGCGAGCCTCATCCGGTCATCGGCTTGTGAGAGACCACGGTCAATTCTCGGTCCGTAAGCACGACGCGCAGTGTAGTATGGATCGGTATTCGGTCTTCGCTGTAGTTTGTTGACACAAACGGCGACGCTACGGAACCGCGACGCCGCCACCGAGACGGTTTTTGCGTCGTACGGCGAGCGCGCCGTATGACGTAAAAAACGTGCCGTGTACAAGCGGCCATACAATACAAGGAGAATTGACCGGACCTACGTACGGAGAAAAACCGTGCCGTGTACAAGAGGCCTTACAGAAAGCTTCAGAGAAACCCAATTATTTTTAATTTCACAACCACTAACTAACCTACGTATTTTAGAGCAAACAGGCTGTTAATCAATTTGGTTAATTAAGAAGAGGTTTTAGTTGATTTTAGAACATTAATTACATTTCACATCAAAGATAAATGAGTAATATTATAACGTTTCCTTCGGTCTATTTCCATCGGCTCAGTATTCCTGAATATTCGTTGAATAAATAATATTATGTTGATGGAAGCTCCTGATATTATGAGACGATTGTACCCACAGACTCATAGTCTGGTAGTCGATGAGTATCGTAGATATATTTTCATCGTGAAATCGTTCATCAGTTAGCGGTGATTTACTGTAGACGCGGACTTGCGAACATAAGCGCAGGCTTGCCGACGACAAACAATGGGTAGCTTGCCGTCCGACAGTCCGTTAATAATTCAGACCGAGCCTAAGTCCTCAAAGGCGCGTACTCTTCCACACGCGCCTCAAAGAGATGTCAGCTGTGGGCCCTTACAGTGTGAACAACACTGTGGACCCGTAGAAGCCTCTAGGTCCATGGGTGGGCTTCCGAAAAGAAAACGAACGAAGACAAAGAAAGAACTGGGTAGGTTTTAGTCAGTTTAATTCTGACACTCCTTAAGAATTCATTCTGATGATACACCACCTAAAAAAAACTAGCGCTAATTTTTTAATTAAAAGTTAATATTTTATAACAAAACTAATTCATTTAGGATATTCACTATTATGAATATTCTAAATTGATAACATTTACTAGTTATTACTGGGCATAATTTATGGGCATTAACATTTTCCGTTTATGTTAGCAGTAATATTATAATAACAGTAGGTATAAACATAATATTTTATCATTTCATTAATTACATGGCATATTTAACATTTAAAATTTATAATTATAATATCCACTAGTGTTCCGGCTTATCATAATATGTGTTCTAATCCAGGTGTTGGTCTACTCAAAAGAGTAGACCAACACTTGGATGATGGTTTTCTAAAATCACTTTTTACAAATGGCAGCACTGAGTCATTAGGTCAAGGCACTTGTCAAACGCTTATTTTCATGACATTAGTGAGAAGCTTCATACGTTTTCAAAAGTAAAAGGCCTCTCGTCTAAATGGCGCAAACTGGTGGTATGAATTTTCCTGGAAACCCTCACTTACTACGAATCCATTAATTTGTGAAAGGTTAGCAAATATTAAACGGTAATGTAACAGTTACTGTATGTAACTCTTACATTACAAAATACTACTAGTTTTTGACAGCTACTTTACCTGGATAAGGGCTATGCGGCTATGCTACGTGATGATGATGTAAAAACTAAGCTACGAATGTTTGTGAATGTCACCGTTTCCGTTGATGCTAAGGAAGCAGCGGAAATGGTTCTCCCTTAGTTGTCAGTAGTTTGGGTTGTGCTTTGATTACGAGTATGAGCGTCGGTTTCTCCTTTTATATTATATAAGTTCACCATCATTAGTGCACCGGTTTAGGCGTGAAAAGTGAATACGTACGTACTTAACCAACAATCAGACAGAGTTACTTTCGCACTTATAATATTAATATGGAAGTACGAATTAATTACATTTCCGTTTGATACGGAATAGGTTCCTGGAAGTAGAAACAATTTGAACTAGGTAATGTTATATTGTATTGTGTGCGATACGGTAGTAGGCGCTAATGTGACGGAATGCGACGGTATTCCGTTGCTTTGAGCATTTCATGACGAACTGTGGCATTTTACTTTGAAGCCGAATATTAACTGGTGGCGTACAAGTCTTGTATTTTATGACGCTTTATTGTGGAGCATGCTCTCACGATAAGGTAAATAACGATGACGAGTGGTGAGTTTCAGTCAGAATATTGAAGTGATTTCACCAATTTGAGCTTGATTGGAGTATCTTTTATTTGACTGTTTCTGTTACTTTTTTTTGCATTTGACATTTGCACAACATTATGTGTCTTTTTATTGTTGAGGAATCAATCAAGACCTTTTTTGGGAGTGGGATCTCATTTAAAGACTTTTGTTCGAAAAGAAATGGAACGGGCGGGGTGGTACAAGTGACTGAAGAACCCAGACCTATCGTCACCTAAAACCCACACGTCCTTCGGTGGTTCATTGCAGGACCACGACGATTTTTTCGAATAACCCAACCCTTCCGGGCACCGACCCTATCATCAATTGAATTGACATCTCTTTGAGTGTGGAACACAAGGCGCCGACGACCCGTACTTGTTTCTTATCTGACGGCAAACTACTCATAGCTTGTCCTCCGCAAGCTTGCGTTTACGGTGGCCAGGATTTGCTCAGAGACTTCAGGACGCTAAGAGCGTTTCTTTAAGCAGATGGGGCGTGATGATTACTTCTCCCTCACGCTTTCTATACTTTCCTTTGCTAAATTCAAGGCTCATACTCATAACACCATATTGTAATTATTAATTAGTAGGTTTGACGAAAGCAATAAATAAACGGTGCATTATTTTCGTTTACATTTCGGAGTGTGAATTGTCAAGAGTGATGAGCAACTTTTAGGGAAGCGTGCTCGTCGGCCATAACATTGTTTACCATCAAGTGAGATAGTGGTCAAAGGCGAACCTGTCGTTAATAATAAAAACATCCGTTTCACCACATTCAATCATTCTTTTTCTCTAACTGTAATATTATAGCAATTACAAAAAAAATAAAGACAATTGTAATAACAGGAATTTATACTGTGGGAGACTGATGCCTTAGCTCTTATTTTTGGCCTGTATTCCAGGACACCAGGTCTTCCCTTCTTCGAAAGGATGAGATTACAACATTGCATCTTGATTAGACTTCCTCAGGCACCCACATTCAAAGTTTATAAGCCAAGCATTTCGCTATCCTTTAGCTCCAACAAAACCAATTCATTCTTGATCCCACGTTTTCAATTATCGCTTGATGCAACGCTTTTATTCCTTTTAATCAAGCTGTGGAAACGGTTTTAATATTTTTGTTATAAGCGCCTCGCTTGGCGCTGGAAACGTGTCATAAGTTGGGTTCATGCATGACAGCAGACGATGACACGTGCCCGCTACGAAAGCTTGGCAGATTTTTTTTTAATTTACTCGCTGTATTTGTGTATTACATTTTTAATACAGTTTAGGGACCGCCCTAAAATGTGACCTTGTGAAAATTATTTTTTTGTTTGAGATTAGGTTTAAATTGTTTTATAAAGTTATTGTTTAGATTAATAATCCTAGCTTTTGCCAGCGGCTTCGCCCGTGTGAAAGTAGGTTTCTACATACAAACTTTGGAGCCCCGGTTCTTCCCCTTAGGCCGTTTGTCCACCACTGCCGTCACCGGGACGTCACCAAGAACGAGATGACGGCGCTATGCGATACGTACATTTTTATGGCCATGTGTCCACCGCACGCCTGTCACCCGAGCGCCGTCATCCCGGCCGCCGATTTTCGAGTAGTTCGGCGTGACCGCTAGAACTCGGCAAGGCTTTATGACGGGCCAATGTGCCGGCTATACAAAATACGTTTGTTCTTGTGGACACACTACCGTCGCACCGCGCCATTTCCCCGGTTTTTGTTTTGAGTTGTTGTGAACTGAGACACTGATATATCAGTGCGGTGGACACATGATCGCCGTCACGTCATCTTAAACTCGGCCCGAAATAATCTCGTTATCGGTGACGGCGGCGGTGGACAAACGGCCTTAGTGAGTCGATTTTGAGAAAACCCTCTCTTAGCGCTCGCTTTCGTCAAAAAAGGAAACCTTATCCAAAATTTTCACATTCTGGGACCCAGTAGTTTCGGCAGTGCATTGATATGTCAGTCAGTTTCTTCTTTTATATTCTTAAGTACTCGTATAGATATATCTAAGTTCAAACTAAGACCTCAGTTAGTATTAAGTTTTTGTTTTGACTTAAATGTAATTTGCTTGCAGAAACGTATTAGTTTTAACTAAAACAACGGTTCTACAAGAAACTACTTCTCACGTGGCTACAGAGTCGGTGAGCAAAACAACCACAAGTGATACAAAGTTTAAAAGTTAATACAGCGGCACTGGTGGAATATGCAGAACAGAGTATAAATTCTCGTAAATCTCCCTTCAAAGGGACCTTCGACCAGACGGGTGTTATGTCTGGTCCCGTCGGGAGTCCCAGGTCAACTCCTGGCGACCTTAGGCGAGAGTTTGCAGACGGTGATCAATGAGTGACTCATCGTCCGATAAAGACCAGCCCCATATCGACGGCGCGTTGATTTCTACGCGTACCTCAAAGAGACAATGTGGTAGCTAAAGCTAAGAACTATATAAAATGGATAGCTCCATCTCTTTTTATCACTCGCACGTTTGTCATTTTAAAACGTCATGGTATGGCCCCAGATTAACCTAGTTTGTGATGTAAATCAGCGCTTTGAACGTCGCGTCGAGTCGTTCAATTAATTAATTCTTTAAATTGACAAAATAAATAAATAATTAACTTGTTTTTACCTAAAAATCATATTCATATTCACGTGTCAGAATTTCAAACTTGTTTTCACTTTCAGGCTTTTAGAATACTTTTAGAGAATGATTAATAAATGAGAAACACTACGGTACGAAATGAATTTTTGATGTACTTAAAAATAAATGGAATTTTTGGAATGGTCACTTTACTCACTGCTATGTTTTAATAGCGTTGCGACACTTGATTGAAATATTTTTTTTAGTTCTGTTTATGTACATTTTATTATTTGAGCAGTAATAATGGTGCACATGCACGTACCGGAAGACGCAGCGTTGGAAGGCCTCCCACAAGGTGGACCGACGACCTGGCGAGGGTCGCGGGAATCCGATGGATGCGAGACGCACAGGACCGGTTGCTGAGGCGACGCTTGGGGGAGGCCTATGTCCAGCAGTGGACGTCTTTCGGCTGAGATGATGATGATGATGATGATTATGACCAAATACACCATAGACTTATTCATCAACTCGCAATTGTAAAAGTCGCGAGTGCTCGTGCGCAACGTGAAACTGTAAAAGTAGTGAGTGCACACGTGAACTCGCGAGTTTTACATACGCGAGTTGACGAACAAGTCCATTTTGCTGCCAATTGTCATATTATGATGTGGTGTGTCGTGTTACAACGACGGTGTTGTCGTCGTTCGATGACACCTAAGACCGTTTTCACATTATCCGATCCGATATCGGTATCGGACGCCGATACGATATCGGGGTAAGTAAAATGTATGAAATGCTGTGCTCCGATATCCGATATCGGGTCGGACAATATGAAAGACAGGTACATATCTCATACATTTACCTTACCCCGATATCGTATCGGCGTCCGATACCGATATCGGATCGGAAAATGTGAAAACGGTCTAAGGTCAATTGGCGTGACAGATTTTGGTGTCAACAGAATTATTCTACTATCAATCGATTGATATATGAGTATCACTTATAGTTGCCACAATAGATCAAATAAAGAGCTATTATTTTGCTGAAAATGACGTTTGATAGAAGTTACGCATATTGCATCTTTTCCTGCCAGTAAAGGATATTGTTTGATTACGTAATTATCTAAGTATGAATAGTGTTGAAAACATTTTCGAAATTACTAGCCGGTTACAATTAGTCAATAATTAGGCTTTGTTTCGTGGTTAATAAATTATATCCTTGTTCATAATTATTTGTACCGATAATTGAATATTCGTAATTTGTGTGTGGTGTACCTGCGGAAAACCTCACATGGTATAAGTAAATATAATAACTTTTGCAGTTATGTTTTTAGCCGTTTACAGTTGAAATTCTCGGAACATGAAGTTCGAGAGCTCACAAATTGTACAAAGACGATAGGTAAACGCATTGACACTTCTTTTATTGATACTTCACATGACTCAGGTGATGGCATTTATATTGGACAGAGGAATGGCATTGGCAATGCTGCCAGTTATCTAAACAGTTTTCTGGATGACTGTAATATGGAGTAATTTTAAAATAGGTTGTATGTAATATTTACCGTTCAGTCTAAGTGTACATTTCACACTAATTAATCCATGAATCAATGACATCAATCATACATATCCGTAATGCTAATAATGGATTTATAGTTACGTAGATGCAAATGCACGGTCTCTTATCTGTTAGTCATACGTCAATCACAGAAGGCAATGTGGCCCAACTGACAACAAAGCCTAAAATCATTTACTCAAAAGCTATATTGATAATTTAGCAGATTTTTTAGAAAAGTCCGCCAAAACACTCATTGGAGTGTTATAATTATTTGCAAATTGATTACTTTATTGTGATATGAAATTGGTAAAGTTTTGTATTTCAAGAGTCTCCAGTTAGAACTTACAAAATCTGAAACTCTAAACGCAGAAAAACGCGGAAGTTGGTAGAATTATCACAGCGTTGATTTGCCGGATTCGTTTCTCTCATTAATTTTGGTTATATGTATGTATTTATATAAGTATATTTTTTTTTCTTCTTGTTGTTTAACTGTTGTTGCACCTACTACGCCTTGTTTCTGCAGCACCCTAAGGTCGACTGGTAGAAAATGCCTAAGGCATTAAGTCCGCCTTTGTAAAATGTTTTTGTGCATAAAGCTTCAATAAATAAATAAACGACTACACTCTAAACGAGTACAGACCTCAGTTTCGGCTGTTGCTGGGTGAGGGCAGCAAGGGACAAGCTAAATCGATCATGGATTATTATTTAGGAAATTTAAAACTACAGTCTCATTGGCGCAGGTTAGCTCAAGCAAGGGATGGGTCCACAAAATGCCCACTGGACCCTTCACGACTATGTAATAAATTAGATGGGGGAGAAGTGACGCAAAAAAAACCTTGATACTGCGTCGAGAAAGTAATGAAATAGTATTATTAAATGGTAATTGTATATCGTAAGAAAACTTTTTGGTCATGTTAGTTCGACCATTTTAAGAACCATGCAAAGAATTGAATTCATTTAACAGAAACACCATTTTTGGCGTTACTGGCAATTTGTCCATTAACCCACTCATATTTTTCACTAAAACAAATTCAGATTTGATATAACAGAAGTGCAATAAAATATTTATTCAGCAGTGACATAGCTTATAAAAGTATTACCTGAGGTGAATATTTTATCTATTCCGAGCTACTTTCTGGGTTTGCTGCAATGAACAAATACACGTTATCTTCCTTATTTTCAGGAATATATGTATATGAAAAGTAATAGTCGTGTTTTTAACATTCATATAGATACTTATTACAAAGAAATTGAATAATGTATATTAACTACTATAACCTACTGGGCCAAAAAACTTTGAGGGAAAGAAATCCATGGACTCTAAAAGAAGAATATATTTTACGTTTCCCTAACATTGACGGAAGATAGAATTTTCAGAGTGGAATTTAACAATCGAATTACCACTGAAATTAGCCTTCTTAAACCAGAACGATATAAAGGTAAAGATAAGTAAGCTACCGCAACTCCAAACACAATTTCACTTCCACCAAGAAATAAGTCTCGATACAAAACTTTAAAACTAGACTATCTGTAAGCAGAGATAGCGTGCAGCAGAAGTAATTATTTCCTTGACAGCTGGAAAACGTCCATTACCGTAGCAGGGCGC
Source organism: Mythimna separata (assembly GCA_030763345.1). Classification (NCBI taxonomy): domain Eukaryota; kingdom Metazoa; phylum Arthropoda; class Insecta; order Lepidoptera; family Noctuidae; genus Mythimna; species Mythimna separata. The sequence goes on along the minus strand of CM061187.1, from coordinate 11,433,395 downwards.
TCTATAAACAGTCATAACGAAGCAACTTGGGTAGCAATGCCATGTTTGCCGCACATGACAAGGAGATAGCAAGGCGCAATGCAATTTTAACATCGTAAAGGTGTGTGTTATAAGGTATGAGGAGCTCGTGGCTAAATAATAACAGCCGCACAGGTCGATCTTTCAGGTTAAGCAACGCTTGCCGAGGTTGGTCTGTGGATGGGTGACCATCTTAACATACCGAGTTTCCTCCGTGCCTCGGAAAGCACGTTAAGCCGTAGGTCCCGGCTGTCATTTGTAGATCTTTGGCAGTCGTTACGGATAGTCAGACGCCAGTAAATCTGACTCCAGTCTTGCCATGAAGTACCGTGTTACCCCAGTTAATGGGTTGTGGAGGTCTGGTAGGCAGCCGCTCCTCGTAAAATACTAGTATTCAGCTAAATCCGGCTTGACTGGAAGCCGACCCCAATATAGTTGGGAAAAGGCTAGGCAGATAATGAAAGGTGTGTGTTATCCTATCTTCATTGTACGTACTCGGGAATATGGAGTAGGTTCTGATGTTACTGTTGACAAGTCAAGGAGTATTGAAATAAATTAGGGCAGCAAAATTATCATCTAAAACTTATTACAGAGGAGACCTATGTTCCTATGTATGTATGATTTTGCTAACGCTACACTTAAACGATAAGCATTCATAGTTGATATGGTATCATACTTTTCTTGCCCTCAAGTCTCACTCTGTCTCTCACTCCATCCAGAGATGGAGTGAGAGACAGAGTGAGACTTACTGACTAAAACATACCCATGTTTCTCTAATTACCATTTGCTTCACGGGCAATTGTATTGGCTCCAGCGGACTTGTCTATTTTGAAGCACGTGTAGAAACACGCATGTGACCCAGGCTTGATTTATTGTATACACGGATTATATCTATACATGACAGCGAACGACCCAGTGCTCTAGAGTAAGTTCGAATTTAGTCATGGAGGAAAATATTAAATAGTAAATTAACTAGAACGGAGATCGTTCATAGTAGAGTCATTGTCAGTAAAAAACGATAAAGTTAGTCAGAGTTTAGTTTTTTGTAGGCAGTTTTCTCCTTTTAGTTAAATCTTTATAACAACCTAAAACATTCATAACCTTATAATATTTGCCATTTTCTGCCCTCTTAAACTGGTAAGCCATCCTGAATTCACCCTAACTCAATATTAAATCTATGCGGCTCCCGACCTAGTAAGCCTTCTTCGCAATAAAAATAATCTACAGCCAGTTCGCTACGATTGCGACTGCACTATCCAACACAGAACTAATTAACTATAGGTTTAAAGTATACTTTCTTCCTTAATACGATCTTAGTATTATTTTGTAGTTACGTTTTCTAGATTCCTGTTAGTATTTATGCTTCAAACTACTGTACGAAATTATAAAAGGAAGAAGTTTGTTTATGCAATCACACTAGTTTTATATTAAGCGTTAGATTTCTATAAACCAGAGGGAGAAAAAAAAATATACAAGGCAAGTCGTCGAGGAGTAGGGCCAGACGGTGAACTATCCATTGCTCATCGTCTGCGGGACTGTTGAAAAGAGTGGCCGCGATACTGGAACGTAAGGCGTTCTAAAAAAATAACAAACTGTTCAAGAAAAAATTACTTGAAGCTTACACACTCAAAAAAAGGCTTCATGATTATTCTATAACACTTGTGCATATAAACTTTGATACGAAATATAACAATAATAACACTATCATCATCATTATCACATTCATCATCATTTCAGTCAAAAGATGTCCACTATTGAACATAGGCCTCCCCCAAGTGTCATCAAAACGAACAATAATAAGTTATTTCGTGATAATTACACCCTAAATTGAAATACGCACATAAAAATGTTAAACGAGAATAAATATTCAACAATCATTATTGAAACATCCAAAATGAAGATTGTAAATGTGGTAGAACATCGCTTGCCAAATTAATCATGAATAAACAAAAAACTTGTAACTCGTGTACTCGGGAAATTCAAATTGGACGTCGTTGTCCTGAAAAGAATGTACTTGTGTTATGTAAATAATATATCCAAGTTACCCAAGCGCTTTTCTTTCTTTCCGTTTTATTTTCTCATGAATGTTATGACAGAGGTGATACCTAGTTTTTTATCTGTCCATTGGTATTTTTTTTTTATGTGATGTAAAATAGAGCTTGACTGCGATCTCTCTCTCGACTTAATTATACGAGTACCCTGAGGAAGAACATAGGCCGCCTTGAAATTATTTCCACCATATTGAAATATATTTTTCTGTATTTTCTGAAAGAATCGATGTGGCCCTAAAGTGGTACATAAAGTTTAAATAAATTAATAAGCAAATTGAAGACACGGGTTAGTTTTAATCAAAAAATATTTCATATTCCTTCTCACTCCGCTATATTTCGCACTCCACCCAGTGTGTGAGAAGCTATTTTATGATTCCTCAAATAAAAACGGTGTTGAAGAATACGAACAAAGCCTTTAAAGTTCTTTAATGGATTTAGTTTAGGACTTGAAGAAAATAGGCATCTCTTTGAAGTTCAAATAAATGAAGTTGCTGCTACTACTAGATAGATAGATTATATCAAGGGCAGTCAAGATGTATGAAAAAAAAAACTGTTTTGATTGACGAGATTAAGTGCCTTATTGAGACGAAGATCGAAAACTGATAGTGATTGAACTTGATAGCAGTAATAACATATTAAATGCTTTAGCAAACTCTTTATTTCACTAATAAGCACTCTTTCGATAAAAGAAATAAATATTCAGCCAGTCCAATTCGCCAAAATTTATTTTGTGCTCAAAAGATTGGTAACTTTTATTTAAAGCTGGAGAAAATTAATTCAGAATATAAATGGGAATATATTTATGTTCTATATTCGAATTCATTACGTTGATGACAATATTTTAATGAACTACCTCCATTAATCATTCCGCAACGGAATGAAATTGAGAAAATACTCGTATTTTTTTAGTCCACGTAATTTATTACTCGATCACAATTTACAGATGGAATCAAGAATTATTTGAATCAAAGTAACTTTTTCTTATCCAAATAAAAAGAAACTTGAAACTACTTTGGTGTTTGAATTTAGAAGTACTACTTCAAAGAGGTTTCATTATACTGAAATAAACCTACTTTTTATTTATATAAGGGGCTTCAATGTGTTTGTCCCAACTGATCTAGTTTGGTCTGTGTAAAAACGTTGTTTTCGCCCAAATAAACCTAGACTCTTTGTATCTTCTACAGCCTGAGTGTTCAACAAGATTCAATGTAGTTCCATTATCTTTAGTAAACCTAAGTAATGTTTGTAGGTTTTGCTTCAGTAAATATTGTATTCTTGGTATTATGACCTTTGTTCTAATAATCAGTCTCTGGCTATATTTATGTCCTTGGCAGATCCTAGCAAGATAAAGCTGGCGCGTGTAAAGTTTTTCTGTTTACTACAAGATATTAATTTCCTGTTACAAAGTCTACAAAGAGAGTATGAGATTCTTTACGGGATACCTTTTTCGACCAGTTTAAATTTAAAAGATAATCACAACGTTTTTTCGCTTTCAATTCTTACTGTAGCGCACTGCAATACAATACGCAAATATTAAATATTTTAGCTTCATTTGGCAGGAAATATACAAAAAGCCAAAATATCTCGACAAAAATGATATTCAAAGGAAAGGTGGGTTTGAAGAGAGATTTCAATGAGTTACCATCATTCTGGACACGCTTCCATAAAGGAAGTAGGGCGAGGAATATTTCAATGCAAACGAATTGCACGTCGAGTGAGGCGAATCTGTTTATTTGCACGTGTAAAAGTTGGATTTTAATCAGGCCAAGATTTATGACGGTGTTTTTTTATGAAATGGGGTTCACAGTTTCATCTCTCAAAGGGTTTATTTTTGGTACGCTTATGGTACCTAATCTGTAAATTCCAATAAAAAAATTGTAAAAAAGATCTTCTTATCTACACAGCAGAATTAAAGGCCTCACAATATGAGGTCTAGCAATCAATGAACTTAAATGTGCTTCTTGATAATTTACATTCTATTTCATTCTAATTAGTTGATATGCCTTAAGTGCCCATGTAACTGCGCTTTGGAGGACTTTAGAGGAAGTTTACCATCGATTCAAAAAAAAAGAAAATTCTATTTCTCAATGTTAAAAGACATTGATAGGAAGAATACAGCCATATTAATATTAACGGTTATTTTAACTATCGTTCTGATATAATAACTCAACAACAAAATTCAATCCTCCAAATTCTAATGACGTAGGTAACAAGCCAAAACTTTCAGGCAGTAGGTATATCCTAATTTAATCATAGAACAAAATAAACGTAACACAGCGAGTATTCCATGTGCGTCACCCAATGTTGTGTAACCAACATATTCAGTTGTTTCAACAGGCGTCGCAGGCAAACCCTGCTCGTGACATATTAATTTTGATTCAATAATAGAGTATGCTCGAGGCGTTAGCGCTCTGAAGTACTTTATATGTAAGGACTTAAATATATCTGGAGCTTCTGATTTATTTTGAGAGCAATGATAAATATTATGGAGAAGATGGGAGAGAGCTATTTTATGATCAACTAGTGGTTACCATTTTAGGGTTCCTTAGCAGTGAACTGACTTACTGACAAGTTAGTTTCGAAGTCGGCAAAAACGGAACTCTTTATGATCATTTTGTTGTCCGCCTGTCCATTTGTCATGACTTTCACCTAACTGGAACGCGTGTTAAGATAATTAATATCAAATCTCTCTCTGTTATCCCTTAGAGTTGCGAAAAAATTCAACTTTTAAGTCCACTCAATTTAAAGAGACTATGATGACTTACAGGTTTGATATATCGTTACAAACTGAACAAAAGTGAAGTTATCTTTTTAAGGTAATTTATCCTTCGTTTAAGATCCATATTGAAATTCGTAAGAAAATCAAAACTCGTTGACCTAGAATTTACGCCACGAATTAATGACTTTTTGCTTTTCGGAATAATTTTCGAGACTCGATTCTGAATTCAAATTATTAACATCAGGGGTAAAGCACGAACATTTTGATATTAAAAATGTTCCTGTTGTTGGTACAAAATCACAAACATTTATTTTAAATAAACCTTTTACTAGCATTTCAGTTCTATCGGAGTAATAAATTAGTTGAAAACCAACAGAAAAAAAACTATTTACACCTACAGACTTTGTATTACTTAAGAGTGAGAAAGACTGTAAAACCAAATGAATAGTCACTGTTAATTATGAGAATGATGACCAAGATAATGAAGTAATACCTACATTTAAACAAAATTGCTTTCACGTGTATGTAGAACAAAAAAGTGTCCTTGACTTAAGAATGTAAACAACGCGGACATTTAAACGTGATGTCACGGAAATTCTCATCGATAGATACAATAGGCAAATGAACAGAGATAATACACCATCAATTAAACGATTTCTCTCTCTCCGATATTATGTTTCTATATTTTTTTCAAAACTTTCCGCCATATTAGATTAGCTACAAAAGCAAAACCTACGCGCTTAAGTTATTCGTGTGTGAGATAAAAACATTGATGTAAGAACTGTGAGATAAAGACATGATCGAGTAGGTGGCTAAAGAATAAGATAAAAAAGTAATGGATCAAAGTTGTAAACAAAACTGAGAATAAGAAATAAAATCTATGAACTAGAGGGTTTATTTACTTAGCAAGCATATCAATATTCTACTATGTTACTGGATCAAATTTGAACTTGAAGTGTTTTTTTTGAATTCAAATACACCATTGTTTAAGCCCTGTTCTCAATGTCTTTAGTTCCAACATTTTAGAGCATAAAAGGCAGGATATTCCAAATGCTTAAATAGTGAATTTGTGGTGTTTATATGAGTGTAGGTGTAAGATGTTATCTGTATGTTTGTGTATGTGTGATTTTTTTTTGAGAAAGAAAGAAAGAAAGAAAGAAAGAAAGAAAGAAAGAAAGAAAGAAAGAAAGAAAACGCATTTATTTTCTTTTTCTTATTAATCTTTTTTTTTATCCTACACCAGGCACTTAATATATTTTCTCTTCATCACATTTGGTCCTTTGTACCTTTATTTTTTTGTAACTTTACCAATAAATAGGCATTCTGTGTTTCTTCTAGGCTCCAGATTCTTCTAGCAAATAATCTCCCAACGATTACCGATACGATATCTATATAGCTACAAAAAGTAATATCACAGTCACGTCACAACATATCAGAGACATTGGAACTCCAACAATGGCTCATATCTAGTGGAACGTGAGAACGATTATTTCAATCAACTTTTAACAAAACAATGGGGAGAATTGTGAAAAAACAACTAACGACCGGTGTTTTGTTAACAAAACGTTAATGTTACTGTTACTGTATCCCTTGTGTAACTGTTGGATGACTTCAAACAAATTGTCTTGTGCAAGATATGTACAGGTTCTAGATTTTCTTTTATTGCGTAATGTTTTGGGTAAATTAGTAGCAGTCATGACACCATTGACCATTTTTATGACCCTATCATCACTGATTATGATAAGATTACTTATAAGCAGCCTTTATGCGGTCACAAAAATAGCGTTTAGGGAGATTTTCTTATCAAAGAAGTAAAGCATTTTATTTCAAACTAGCTGACTCGGCAAACGTTGTTCTGCCATATAAATTATATGTAACATGATTTTTTTACACCTTGTGTCCGAAAAACCCAAGTATTTTACGGAACCCTATTTTTTTCCAAAATAAAATTTAGCCTATGTTACTTGTGGATAATGTAGCTTTCGAATGGTGAAAGAATTTTAAAAAACGGTCCAGTAGTTGTTAAGCTTATTCATTACAACCAAACAAACAAAGTTTTCCTCTTTATAATATTAGTATAGATAAACCATAGACAGGCACTTTTGAAAGGTCAAGAAGTCAGTCTCTCAGAAGAAATGATGTTTGTTGCACAATCTAAAGCATAAATCTCTATGGAGTACAATGTGCAAGATACGTCTTGTTACATATTCTTTTCAATCATGTTATGTATAACAAATATTTCGGTTACATATCATCTGAAGAATAAAAGCACTGAATTATAGTCAAAAATGTATGATTTCCAAAACAAACTTTTTGAGTACTGTGGTCTGGAGTCTGACAATAGAAAGCTAAATTACAGAACAGAAGGAGCGGGCTAGAGAGCGGTGTAGACTTTTACTTACTAAAACCACTCCTATGTTCCTACAGTTGCCTTTTGGATTCCAGGACCTGTTAAAAATTAGGTCCTGCTGTTATATTCTTATAGTAGTGCTGTTCACTAGTTTCTAATACAAATCAAAGACCAATAATATTTCGGCGAAACGACCACCATTTTGAACGTCAAAGACGATTGAAACTGCCTTACATTTGAATTCTCCTTCGAAACCAGACAATAACAATCTATTAGGCATATTAAAAGCTGCCTTTATTGCAGGCTCGTCCTCATTCCTGGAGTTCAGCCAAACGGCGTTTGATGGAACAAAGAGCCGATTATTATTCTCGTAACTCAGATTCGATGGAACTCTAGTTGAATAAATTGTTAGGGTGGAACCTATCGTTATAATGGACCTGTTATTTTGTATCTGAATTTCTAAAAGAACTTCTTCTTTTCGATTCAAAGAAACTTGTTAAACTGTTTGGCCCAGAATGCAGCATCGATCGGTGGCAATCATCAGATCCTCTAAAGTGCAGGTGTAGGGGTACTTGGGGCATTCTAATATGTGGTTTATGTTTTGAATACGATCACCGCACTCACATTGAGTATCTCAAGGGTCTATAAAACTCAATTTCAAAAAGTCGTGTTTGCAGCTGTGTACCGATTTAGTGCTTTCCATAATTATAGACGCCTGCAAATCACGCCTAGACGGGAAATGTTCTTGGGGTTTCAAGAAGTCGGATGGTGATTAGTGATGTTTTTCCCAAGGCTTATTTTAGTTTGATACGGAATGTGCCTTAATCAGAGTAATAAAAGTCAACTAAAACACCTGACCTGACACATAAATACCGATCAGAATCTTCCAACTAACAGCGTAACGTGCGCACGCGATCCGAATCATCAACGCGTCATTTTACTACCAAATCACAGTTCTCACCTCAAAAACAAATGAACCTATAATGATGAAGGTCACTATCCCTGTCATCGTGAATGGCACACGGAACACCCTGGGGACTTTCTATCGGAATATTTTAACTTTTAACACGTATGCGCACGCGCCTCGAATATTGATCGCTAACAACAATGGCGGCGATCGGCTGTAATTTTAGGAGCTGTGCGTTCTTTTGTTGACAACCATTCTGCCCTCGTAACAGCAAATGCAGTACTTGCAAAATGGCGGTTTCGAGAAAAACGCGTCTAAGTGTTTTAATTAAATCTCTACTTTCACTGATATAAATCTCATATGTTTTGTTCCCACCATAGAAAACAATAAAGAAAAAAAATTACATATAGCTTGAACACTCCATATGTAATTTATGATAAACGGAAAGTCGCCAAAATGTCGATTACTGCATTTGCTGTTACGAGGGCAGCATTGTCATTATGTAGCGTAATGCGTTGATTGAATTTAGATTGTTTATTGTCCTAATGCAGAATCATATTTGGGGTCCTGTACCAAAAAAAATGATGTGCTAAACTTAGGTTCTGTTTAAATAGATTTCTATTTATACAGGATTCCAATCTTGAATCTCATATAAAAAAGAGACATGTTTTTATTGACTGATCTGGGTACAAAAAACAATTTTACTTTTTTCACCAAAAAAGCACTTATGCATGCATTTGCAAATTTTATTTTTTTGCTGTAAATTGTATATTTAAATTGGATAAATATGTACCAAAAACAGATAGACATGGCGTGATCAAATGATCCAAAGCTTGATGATAGGACTGCATAACTCTTATATTGGCTCAACAATCTTACTTTTACAACTATTTTAAAATGATAAAACCCCATGCGCCGATCAGGATTCCAAACATTTCAAAAGGGGACTTGGCCTGCGGAATTTCGTAATAATGGAAAATGGACGAGAAAGGTCGCAGAAAAGGAACTATACTATGAACTTTTTATAAGTGTCTTCTACGCCAATGTCCCTTGCAGACAGGATAAAGGAGACAATAAGACTGAATGCGGATATCAATCTTTTTCAATAATGTTTTCCACTTCAGTGATTACGTTGAATAAAGCTGTAAACAATGTTTGGTTCGTATGCATTTGAGTGATAAAATTTTCTGACTAACTATATCCAATAATTTGAAAATTTGTTTATATTCTTGAGAATAACTTGAACCTACTTAGTTCCAAGATTTAAGTGAATAAGAGGCCAACTTATACTTGTTGTAGTTTGTAACATTACTACATTTAAAACTGATGTGCGGCTTACTCTAGCTGTACGTGAAATGTTTCTCACAGTCAAAATTTACTTAATTTGATGAAGTATAATAATTACGATTAAGCAGTCCCTATTCGCCTACAAATATACATTGGTATATCTGCAAGCGAATAGGGACACTATTATTGTAGACTAGTGTTATTTTTCATTTAAATGCTTCATATCTTTTATTAAAATAAATCTAACTTTCTCTAGAATAAAATCTGTCCGTATCCCGTATGATAGGTATGCCATTCAGCTTGGTTATTGGTTGGAATCGGTCAATTAACGGGTTCCCTATGAAAAATAATCTCTAAGATTGTCACACTCCTGTAGTTTATTGAACTCCACCAATTCCTTGATGTTGTTGTTTGACAAGTGTAAAACCTTACAATTTTTGTGTTTTTCGACTCCTTTAAGTTTATCCACTTATCCCCAACTCTTCCAATATCTCTGCCATAGTTTCCACTCCTAATAAAGATTTTGTAAAATTAAACAGACAAGATACAGATAAAAAAAAAACATTATCTGACTGTACGCGTACACATGCTCTATTATTTATGACACTAAACTACAGTCACTGGTTTTTAAGAGTCTCGCAATAAAACTTAGAACTATGTAGGAGTGAAATGTGAAATTCCATTCGAAAGTTAAATCCAAATTGATTGTCTGGAATTTATTGATGCTCTTTACGATGACCATAAAACAGCACAAATAGCAGCCAGGAGTTCAAATCAGATTGTAACAATCGCAAAATAAAATAAATTTGCCAATAAAGATGGCATGTGGTAGCTAGCACCAATAAAAAGGATAATAAGACATTTTATTATTTTTCAAAGCTGCCATGTTGATTTTATTTTGATTGCGCACAAGTTTGAAAAATTTAGCACCTTGTAAAATAATACGAACGTACTGTAACCTCATAATGTTATTTTGATTGAATACCAAAAACTATTTATATTTATTTTTCGCTTCTTAAGGCACTCTTTTCACTTACTAAAGCATACTTAAATTTTTTGATGTTCTGTCTTATATTTATATGCTACTACAATAGCATATTTTTGTAGTTAATTAAATGAATATTTTTAATGAGGTTTAAAAATATTCATCTATTTAACTACTAATGTATGTCCTTATAAAATTTACTCAAAAATCCTAAGGCTTCAAGGCAACAAAATTGGTTGTATGTAGCATATTGTGTATTACAAAAATGTGAGCAACGTGTCACGTTTCAGGTGGTACAGCAGTTTAACTGAATGAATTTATATAAATAAATTCTCAGAAAGGACGGGTGAAAAATTCATCCCTCACAGAGAAGCCAATCTCTTGCCGGCCACCAGCGCCTCGAGGACGCTAGAAAAATTGCAAAATCTCTCGGTTCTCGCAAAAGACACTTCAAACTGAGGTACGAAGCAGAGAGGACAGAAGCTTCACTCTAGACTAGGAGCTAGGCCCAACGAACGAACACATGAACATCGGACATGTTTACGCACAGAGAATGCAAGCACAGTAACACGGTTGCCATAAACTTGAGACAATTTAAAATCTCCGAAAGAACTTCTGCTTATTGTTCTTGATAGTAATCTGCACAGTTTATCCTCCATTTCTATACAGTACAAATCAGATGACCAGATTTCACAGTTATAAACAACATGTAGCATGTTAAAAGTATGTATTATGTTTAGAATCGGGTACTGAATTGATTCAAGTTATTTTTAAAATAGGTACTTACCTACTTGTTTTGATTCTTGATAAATCTTGATTTCGTTACTAGTATTTGTGCAGTACGTCAATTCCCGTATCACTAGTCTAAAATGAGGACAGGTAAATAATTTCTTAAAAAATATTACTTAGAGCTTTTAATCAAAACGGCTATTCTGGAATTGTGGTTTTAACTTAATTTTCTAATTAGCATTCATTCAGTTATATTTTTTTTATAATATGTATACACTAAACACGCATTTATCTAATTAAAACAGAGGTATATTTATATGCAGCTAGCCTTCTGTACTAGGTACTTCTTTTCAAAAATGTTCACAGTACGGAAGAGGTTATACAGGTGTCTTTACAAACGTACTTCTATTATCGATACCTATTATAATTATTATTTTTAATGTCAGGATAATGAATATAAAAAAATATGTACTTGTCTTGTCAGAAGCCAGTAAATCTGACTCAAGTCTTGCCATGAGTACCGTGTTACCCCAGTTAATGGGTTGTGGAGGTCTGGTAGGCAGCCGCTCCTCGTAAAATACTAGTATTCAGCTAAATCCGGGTTTGACTGGTAACCAACCCCAATATAGTTGGGAAAAGGCTAGGTAGATGATAATGTACAAGGTGTTTTTAAGTATGTATAAATCAATTTATTTTTATATCAAAAAGGTGACTTTGTGATCATTTTAAATAGAAAGTTAAAGTGTCTCATTTTTGTTTTGCCACCACAAAAACCAACTCGTAAAAAGAAAAAACATGACATGGGTAAATTGTATCTTTGATTAAAACATATTGACAGAAAAAAATATAAATGGTGATAAAAAGTTGTTTATTGGTTTGTACGCATGTTATTTGTACCTACGAGTATCAAAACCTACCCCAAAACAAAAAGAAAATAACAGCCATATTCCGGCTGTCTTCCAGGAAGGTAATAAAAGGAATTTCCGGGTACCTTATACCCAATCAACGTCACCTAAGGGCACAGGAAAATGTTTAGTGACAAAGATCTGCTCAAAAGTTATTGTCGATTCCTGAAAACGATAATCTTTCGCTTAAAGTGCTTTTACCGCATCCTAAAACCTGTTTTTTAGGATACTTTTTACGAAATCGCTGCACGGTGACGTTTTTCGTGCTCCATTTGTTTTATGTAAGTTCCATATTCTTTTATGGTATCGTTTTTTTTGGTATGCCTGTTTTGTTAAAGTTTTAGTAGGTATAGATCATAATTAATGTCGTACGATCAAAAATTAAACCTATTTGGGCCATGGGTCGAGTTTTGAAAGATTACCTGTGGTCTTAGAATGCGAAGGCCAACTGAAGAACATAGATGTGATTTTAGTCCGTAGAAGTCTGACACTCTCTCGTTGCCCTAACCCTAGAGCGTGAGAAGTCTTTACATTTGATTTAATTATGGAGTATGAAAGTATTGAATAGATACTCTCAATGATCCGTTCATAAATTTTTACGCGGTTTTTTCTTCTTATTGCTTATCATAGCGTTTTTTACTTTTGCACACTGAATTAGATAGTTTGCAGTTTAACCTTCCCCATCAACGAGTTCAAGCCAAGCAACTTAGAAACCCATAAAATGCGCAAATATCCTGTTTGTTTTGCTCGATTTCCTTTCAACTACCCACAATGAAACAATAAAATAAATATCTCCTTTCGTAACTCTAAATTAATACAGCCAATAAAATAACCTAAACCTTTATGATGTAACCTTGAAATCAATTGAATAATGGCCGTCCTACAATGGGGACATCCTTTAAAATCCCTCGCGAATTATTTTATCATTGACAATGAAATAAAGGAAATAATAAAGCAGGACAAATTAATTGCACGTGACTTATCAATTTAAAAGGGAGGGGAATGGGTATTTATTTTCTTTAAAATTTTAATGTCATGCTTAATACTAGATAGGTATAAAAAAATCGCCAAGTGCGATAAGGCCGCCAATTGTATGTTTTTTTTACTATAAGATCCTATGGTATTATTGTAATCTTGGTCACAGATTACTAAATAGTTACTTCTTGGTGTACAATAAATAAAAAATAAATAATCCCCTCCTTGCGTCGTATTCCTCAATGCTTAGGGTCGTGACTTCCATCTATTTCTGTCTCTGGCGGCGTGAAGGGCATTGTATATCTTAGAGTCAAGAGCAGTACGGATCTGGTCGGCCCAACACGAATTGGGCTGCGCTCACAAGGCCCTTCCCCATCCACTTTACCGGTCAAAATGAGCGTTTTGAGGTTACCACCGCCTTTCCTTGCAATGTGATTTAAATATATACATAATCTAAAAAATAAATAATCTATAAAATATTAATATGCTTTTATACAGGAAAAGTTTTTAACCACAGCGTAAATTTTTTTTGGGGGTTAAGTAAATGATAAATGATAAATGATAAATGATAAAGGATAAATGATAAATGATAAATGATAAATGATAAAGGATAAATGATAAATGATAAATGATAAATGATAAATGATAAATGATAAATGATAAATGATAAATGATAAATGATAAATGATAAATGATAAATGATAAATGATAAATGATAAATGATAAATGATAAATGATAAATGATAAATGATAAATGATAAATGATAAATGATAAATGATAAATGATAAATGATAAATGATAAATGATAAATGATAAATGATAAATGATAAATGATAAATGATAAATGATAAATGATAAATGATAAATGATAAATGATAAATGATAAATGATAAATGATAAATGATAAATGATAAATGATAAATGATAAATGATAAATGATAAATGATAAATGATAAATGATAAATGATAAATGATAAATGATAAATGATAAATGATATTTATTCTGCAAATAGGTTTTTTCAAACTCTTTTACACGTCAATTTTTTTTTTTGGACTTTTTTTTTTTGTTACTAGATGAGGCCGGTGTTTCCTAACTGACTACCCTGAGAAGAAACACCGACACAAACTCAGGGGTCACAGTCTCTTTTAAAGTCCATACAACATGTATGTAAGTCATATGCGAACCATGCAGATTAGTGTCCGAGATGGCCTTTTGAAGAAAGAACCATGCAAATTTGAGTGGACCTGTCCAGTCAGTGCAAGCATTTGTCATTATTCGCAAAGCTCAACTCAGGACTACTAAGGAGCTCTACGACTTGACGAACAATACCAAAGAGAGGACATAATGGTTAGGCCACAGAAAACACTCGAATTGCCGGACATAAGTTAAAATGACTAAAAAAAAAATAAAAATAAAAAAGCAATCCACATAGTCCTCACATTCACAAAAAAGAAAACAAAATAATACAAAGTGTAATACTTAACAAATTAAGCATTTTTGTCAAACAGAAATAAAAAAAAATAATAATTAAAAAATGTCAAATTGTAAAGTAAAAATTATTTTACAATGTCAAATTGTAATAAATAAATTTCAAATTGTAAAATAGTACAATCGAAAACAAAATAAAATAAGAAGATAAGACAACAGTTGTAGTGCGCACTGGAGCGGGTCAATCCCAAGCCTTTACGTCCTCAACGTAGTCCTTTACAGTGTAATAAGCCTTTTGGCAAAGTTTTCGCTTAACAAAAGATTTGAACTTATTAAGGCCTAGTTCTTGCATATGACTAGGAAGCCTATTATAAAAGCGTATACATTGACATCTAAATGAACCCCCTATTTTTTTGAGCCTGGTTGCAGGAACAACAAAATTATGTTTGTTCCTGGAATTAAAAGTGTAAGTAATAGAACACAAGTCGACTTCAAGTTAACCTTGCCAAAAAGCGTGCTTTCCGAGGCACGGAGGAAACTCGTTATGTTAAGATGGTCACCCATCCACAGACCAACCTTGGCAAGCGTTGCTTAACTTTGAAGATAGATCTGTGTTCTATTACTTACACTGAGCCACCAAAAAAAATTACGCAGTGGTTAAAAACTTTTCCTGTATACTTATTATTGTTAAATTGTATTAATAATCGTCATTTAATAAACTAAGTACTGTTTTCATTTTAATGACAAAAAGTAGTTTGTAACTTATTCATAAATTCGTGCCATAAGCAACAAAAAAAATGCTAATTTTATTTCAGATAGCTATAAAAAAGAAAGAAAAAAAGAGAACAAATTTAAATGAGATTCCATTAATTCGATTTAGTTCAAATGCATTATGAATCATCAATATTCGTATCTCATCAATCATTCTGAATACTTTGGACGAATTTTCCGGTTGTTTTCCTTATTCGCACAATCTGCTTACATAGGTAATGGTATATAATAAAGTAAATGGAAACTTTTTTGGGAAGATTTATTACGTGTCAATAAGCACAATCAGCCTTATACCATTCCCACGGTTGGGAATCAGGACTCCTCTCTAGGAGGATCTTCTCTAATCAACCACGTGGGCCTAATGAGGACTGGTAGAAGTCACGTCTTCCTTTAATTGCTTGATTCTAGGACATGCTTGTTTTCTTTCATTGTTTTGTGAGGAGTGGGTTCATTTCAATACTCAGAGTACTATAATATCAATCTGCTTGCCTTTTCTCAACTAGGTCGAGGCACATTCCAGTCTAACCAGATGCGGCTGAATGCCAGTATTTCACAAGGAGCGACTGCCTATCTTATCTCCACAACATGGAGTGACTGGGTAACACGATACATATCTTGGTCTTCTTCTTTTCGAATCGAAGGTAAACTCTTTAGATGGTTTGGGGCCAGTAGATAGCTACGTTAATTGCAGCATCGGTGGCACTCATTAAATCCTCCCAAGTGCGGGTGTTTGGGCACTTGAGGCACTCCAATACAACATATCAAAACATATCTTGGTAAGACAGATTTCCTGGTACCTAAGCAGATTTAAATTTTTTGGCTTAGATTCTGGGCTTAGGAAGCTCTCCCACAAGGTAGACCGATGGCCTAGTGAGGGTCACAGGAATCTGATAGATGCAACACTTAGGGGAGGCCTATGCTCAGCAATACACGCCTTTCAGTTGAAATGATGATGATGATGAAAACCTACGACAGAAAAGCCTGCTTTAAATGATGTCCTTTCAATAAAGATCCTACAAACCTTCAAAGCATAATGTTATTAATAACTCGAAGAGCCTTCGCTGTGCAGCTTTTGTTCGAATTTAGTCTACCAGCAAAGTTAACAATACACTTTAACATTGTGTCAAGATTATTAAACGTTAAGTTTAAAGTCTATACAGTACTTGAGTACAGTGAAGTAACTTGGGAAGGTATATTGGTCGCTAGTTATATTTATTTCGCGTCTTTGTATTGGTTATTTAAATATGCTCAGCTGGAGTTTTCTTTTTAGTTTATTATACACCTCTTAAGCATTCCGATAACTTCTGAACCTCTCTTCTTAGCCATGAAAAATATACATTTCATTATTTAAATTGTCACTTACGGGATATCTTCCGTAATTTTTCATAATTTTGAGTTCCCGATATTTCGACGCTGTTGCAAGCGCCATGATCGCCATGGAGAGTGCGGGTGGATGGAAATAAATTGTTAAGAGCAGACAAATCTGTCTACCCTCTTTCTATGTGTCTTGCTACGCGCACTATTGTTGTTGTTATTGTTTATTATTGTTTAACATTTTGACAACACTTCCCGGCCAATTGAAACTTCACTAAGGATCAATATACTACCCGTGAAATATAATATAATAACTTATCGTTCTATGCCATATAAACGGTAAGGTGAAAGGCAATTAGCTTTTCTGATTGTACATAAAGATGACACATTTCAGTTTAAAAACGTCCATCTAGGTTTCCCTCAAGTGTTACCACAATAACCTTGTCTTGTACAAATAGCACTGACCCTTACTAAGTCATCGATCCAGTTTATTTATTACTAGCTGTCCCCTGCGGTTTCACCCGCATTTTTCGTTACTGCTCCGCTCCCGTGGGTTGTAGCGTGATGGTATATAGCCTATAGCATTCCTCGATAAATGGGCTATCTAACACTGAAAGAATTTTTCAAATAGGACCAGTAGTTCCAGAGATTACCCCCTACATACAAACTTACAAATTTTACCTCTTTATAATATTAGTATAGATTTATTATATGCTTTATTGTAAGTACACCATTAATACATACAAAAGGAACTAAAACTACAAAACAGGTACAAACAATGGGCGGCATTATCACATTCCGCGATCTCTTCCAGGCAACCTGGAATGGACAGTTAATAAGTGGTCTTCCAAAACTGTATCTTCAAAAACGTAGGACTGGAATAATTTGCCTGCTGCGGTCTTCCCATCCGATTATAATTTGGGTGTATTCAAGGCTAGAGTGAATAGGCTTTTAATAAACTAGTTCGCTTCACCATCTACAATTACATTACTTGCTTACCATCAGGTGGGATCGCAGTTAAGCACTAGTTTATAACAATTTAAAAAAACACGTGGTCAATACGCCAGAACCTCTCAACCCTAACAGAAAACTGTTCTGCGAGTAATGTAGGACACATTACACACCCTTACTGACACTTTAAATTGGCGATTCTTCAGTAAATTTTTTAACACACACTGATAAAACGGACCATTTACCTCTCCCTACATCACTAAACATTATTGACAAATATTTCCTTTGAAGTATCCTCGTGAACGAATACACGTCAAAGTTTCAAACATATGTACATGAATACTTAGGTATATTCATTCGCTCTTCGCTCATACCCTCGGGCTTTAGCAAGGTTCCACTTAAAACCCAACCAAGAAACATTTGGGGGTCGTGCAAATGACCCAGAGGCACTTAACGTTATTTAGAGCATTTTGGGGAACGTAACATGCGCGACTTTGAAACTATTATTGTTGTCTGGAGAATCTCATATTCAAGAGCATTTAAGTAACGTTATTGGCGAACATCCCGGTCGACATTATCATCATCATTTTAGTCAATAGACGTCCACTGGACATAGGCATACAGCAAGTGTCGCCACAACGCACGGTTCAGTCCTGCCTCCAACTCATTCCTGCGACCCTCACCAGGTCATCGCTCCACCTTGTGGAGGCTACGCTAGGTCTTCCAGTGGGCGGTGGCCTCTCCATAACCTCTTGACTACGTCGGCCATTATTTCTATAAGCAGTGTGCCTACCCACCGTCACTCGGGACGGCCACTTATCAAAATTCTATTAAAGAAAACCACAAAGATCAACTCTATACACTTAAACTTTTGATAAGGGTTCGTCGTTTGTGTTTAAACGTTATCAACCAAAGGTATTCTGAAACAGAATAAAATATGATAGATAAAAGAGATAGTTCAAACAGCGTTAAAAATACATAGATCTTAAGTAAACCATCTTTACACAGAACTAAGTGGAATTAATAGTATAAGGAAAATTAGTTTCCTCAGAAAACGTAAACGTTACCTACTTTGAGGGAGAACAAAAGCTCCTTCTGGGAAATCACGGGTAATGTCTTAGAACATCCCCAACGTAAACTTAAGAGAGTATGTAAGACGAATTCCGACAGACCAACCTGCTAAAAGCTAAGGGTCTCAATGATTATTCCAAACTGACTTAAGTAAAGTTACACATCAGGATTCTCGCAGAACTTTTAAAATTTAAAGTGTGCTCTCTAACGCGCTATTTACTTTGTGCCTTTATTTAAAAGTATGATGTACAAAGATTCTTCAATTAGGGAAAATGGTTTTCACGGATTTTCAACGTAAAGTTGAAGTGTTGTCTATTTTGATTTTTTTTTTTATTTTAGCAAAGATCTGGTTTGTTTATTTAAACCCAAAAAAATATAAAAGATACGGAGAGTGCTCAGAATTATACGAAAAACATTTCTGGTTGCTAAGCGCTCCTTTTACTAAGATTTACTTAGCGCCATTTTTGTTAATAGTGTTTGAAATGGTAAATAAATGATTACAAACATTTTTTTCAAAGAAATTTGAGGTCCTACTTCTAGCTCTTGTCGCTATCCATTTGACGACCTAAATTGAATTGTTAAAGGGATAGAGCTATATAGGCTCTGCTTAGCTTGGGACTAGATGGCGTTGTGTAAAAGTTGTAGGCATATTATTATTTTTATTATTATTATTTCTTTATTTTCAGTAAATTCATATAAATTATATTTTTAAATATTTGAATACAAAAAGATAATATAAAAACATTTAAAAATATAAAAAATAGATGATCACCGATGGCGGAACCAGGGTCCAAGCTACCGGTGGTTAGGGCTCCAGAGACAGGAACCTCCTCACAATTCGAGCCGTATCCAGGAGTACTGCCTTCTGTATCAGGCCCTTGATCCAACTGCTTAACGACAGCTTCGACAGGTGGTCGTCGAAGGTTTTGGCTATCAGGCCATTGGCGGTCACAACAATCGGCACAATGACAGCCGAGTCCACATTCCACATGTCGACAACCTCGTGTGCCAAGTCGAGATATTTAATCTGTTTCTCTTTCTCGGCTTTCACGAGGTTCTCGTCATGCGGGATGGTGACATCGACTATCATTGTGCGGCGCGCTAATCGGTCTATCACCACTATATCCGGCTTATTGGCTACAATAGTCCGGTCAGTGATGATAGACCGATCCCAGTACAACGTGACATGATCATTTTCGAGAACTGGGTCGGGCACATACTTGTAATACGGTACCTCTGATTCCACAAGTTTGTATTTCAGAGCAAGTTGCTGGTGTATAATCCTGGCTACTTGGTTGTGTCTGTGCAAATACTCGCCGTTAGCCAGACGAGAACAACCAGAGATAATATGTTATTATTATTTCATTTATTTTTCATTAGAACATATTTTATACATTTTTAAATATTTTTACAAAAACTTTTAAAAAACATTTAAAAATATAAAAAAAAACATTTAAAAATATAAAATTATTATTATTATTATTATTAGTCTTTTTTGCTCGCATCTGACATTTTAACAAGTCATGGTAAGGCACCTAAACTCCACAGTGATGCTAAACAGTACAGGTTTTACTTTAACGTCTGACTAAAAACCTGTAAAACAATATTTATTTGTTTATTAAATGCTTTATGCACATAGAAGTACAGAGGCGGACTTAAACTTTGACACTAAAATAAGATTTAAATAACAAAGGGCAAACAAACTGCCATTACTTTTATCTCCTTTAAATAGCGCAAATGATATAAGTGTAATAATTCAGGAAAAGGGCCTTCAGATTTCAAAACACATTTATTCTGCGCACAGCAGTTTATTCTCTGCCGAATTATTTCCTAATAGCTACAACTTAGAGTTTTTAATTCAAGAGTGAATAGGTTATTTCTAGGCAACCGTGCTCCATCGTTGGCCACATCATCGCTTACCATTAGATGAAATAGTGGACAAACGCGAGCCAACACATACCTTATAGTTTTTTTTAAAGAAATGACAGAAGTACAAACACTTCAACATCTTCGCACAAAAAGTCAATTAGAGCATTTCTTTTATCCCCTTCAAAAGCAGGCATGTGACACCTTACGACTGACGATCAAAGAGTGAGTTCACACAGCCCCAGAGCGCCATCCATCCGGAATTACGTTCAGCCTTCAAGTATAATTAATTCACGTGTAGAGGCACACCGTAGCTGGGCACGTGTTCATGTAGGTTTGTGAAGTTTGAAATTGGCTTCAATACGTTTAGTTATAGCGATATTTTCTAACGCTGCCCGTATTTGGGTCAATGTTGTGTTAGCGAAAAATGTAGCCTACTTAACACGTCTTAAAATCGCGAAAAGTTGTTTGTTTGGCCGTATAGATGTTTGTTCACACAAAAGGCAAGTTTCATCGAAATTCTTTTTGTAGAAATAGATTTTTATAAAACTAGGTATAAGTACAGGTAAACTCTTTATTCTGAGAGTATGTTCCCTTAGGATAATTTTCTACTATTACGCGGGCGAAACCGTTGGCAGTAGCTACTTAGTTGGTATTTTTAAAGAATTTCAAAAACAACTGATTTTTGTGACCCCAAACTTTGTCATTGCCAGAATCGGTTTAACAATTCCTTGTTTATTTAAAAGAACTTAAACTGTACATCAAAGGACTTCGCTTTAAGATTGGTCCCATTTTTATTAAAACGATTGGTGTTGATAAAGCTGTTGAAAAGCACTGATATTTTACAACTGCTGACTTTAGTTCATATATTTTCATACTATTTACATTTACTTGAAAGACATGCAACAACTAAAAATAAAAACAGAAAATTGCAGTAACAAAAATATTTTTAAGTCTGATTAGCGATTTTTTTAAAATAAATAAAGAAGGAGCAAGACTGGATATACTAAATTTCTAAATTGTGCGACTGGCACTGACTTCGTGTATTTTTTTAAAAGGATGTAACCGTAACCTATGAGAATAATTCGGTTACAAACGTGGCCAAAAAAGTCAATGCAAACCACCATGTAGCAAAAAATAAATAAACAAACTACATATTTACACTACACCTACATACCATTAGTTTGTTTTGTGCTTTAACAGTAACACGAACTGCCGTATCAAACGACAAAATAAAGCACTAAATATACAAGAGACTCGTTGAAAATTCATTGCCTATTTCACAGCAATCGCAAATTTCGTGGCTAACTAAGTTATTTAGGTTTGCATGGGACAGTGAGCAAACTGGTACAGCAGAAAACCTTTATTATTATTCATCTAGTTTAAGGCAAAAAATTTAAAACTTTTAGCCGCTCTTTCTATTATCATTTGTTATTTAAATAGCCTTTTAGGTTAAGTTTTTGCTAAGAAAGCAACCCTTTTTAAGTTACTTACGGCCCATTAAACTATTCTTTGTAAATGTTTTTTAAAACTTGCAAGGACCGTAAAATGGGGTGAATAGAAACGCAGGGGTGAATAGGAACGAAAATGGTAACTTGATTTTAACGTTATTTAACAGGTTTTTCCAGCATTTAATTACTCCTATTTATCCATTAATTGTAATAAAAGGCGATGCTTATACAGAAATGAAGATAAAATATTTAACCAAAGTAAAAATTAAAATCAAACTTTCGTTCCTATTCACCCCTGCGTTCCTATTCACCCCGTTTTACCCGGGATATGAAAGGTTTTTGAACTGGAAGATCTAATCATTAAAGTCTGAACTGAAAACTAAGCCAAGCTAAGTCAAAACAATGAGTCAACTATTTTGCCGGTATTCACATACAGAGAGTTTTAGTATATAACACTAAAATTACACTAGTTTTTTTCTACAGCTTGGTTGCTCTCCAAAACAATATTCCATGTCCGAATTAGACCAGGGTGGATAATTTTTAAAACCAAAAAAAATAGTAGTAGGAGGGGAATATTATAAAAATGAAAGGAAAAATATTTTACGGGCGATCTGAGGTCGGGAAGGGGATGGGGGCGAGTTTTTAAGGGTAAAATCCACCCACCATCGGAAAGTAGAGATTTCAACGAACAGAAAACATACCAACTTTTAGAAAAATGCTGATATTTTGACGGGTGATTTTTCGATTGAATATTAGGGTGTTTTTTCGATATTCATTCAAAATAAGGTGAAAAAATAAATATTTTTTATCAAATAAATTACAGCGTATTTGGGACATAAAAGGGTAAGTTTTCACCAAATTTCGTAAAAAAAAAAATTGTAAAAGATAAAAATCAATAACCAAAAACTTAGTTTTTTAAATTTTTCACATAAATTTTGAGGTTATGTGAAAAAAAGTGAATACAAAAGTTTTAGATCTTTTTATTACCTACAACTTTGCCATTTGACTTTTTTCGTCAGGACTTTTAGTTTTGCCGGAAATCGAGAAAAACCGTTTTTCACCCTTATAAACTCACCCCCATCCCCTTCCCGACCTCAGATCGCCCGTAAATTATTTTTCCTTTCATTTTTATAATAATCCCCTCCTTTTCTAATGGGTTTTCATCCTACAATTATTTTTTTTCACTTTTTATTATTTTTAAAGGCTTCTACCCTGGTCTAAATATAGAAACGTGCATTATTTTTTTGAATGAAAACAGTTTTGAATAAAAACAGCTTTATTTTAAAATAAGGTGTGGCAGTTCTGATCAAGCACTATTTTGCAACATTTAAAAAAGGACAATCTTTTTAACCCGACTACGACAAAACTAAAAAGAGGATTGTGATTTGGACCAATATGTCTCATTTTTATTACTTTTGAACTACTTATCGTAATTTGGCAAGTGTCCCGCTAGTATTAGACTTGTCACAAGACAATAGAAACTACAAATATGTGGAAATTTTAAAGTTATTATTGAATATGTTTTTTTTATTAGTGTCCCACTGCTGGGCAAAGGCCTCCTTTATCCTTCCTTTAAATATAGGTTAAAAGCATTTATTTATTATTACAACGTCAGTTGACCTTGACCTTATTTGAAAAATTCTTCAAGGTCAACTTTCACTTTGAGGAAGCAACAAAAGTATGGAACGACTCGTGGGTCCGCATACATATTAAAGAGGTTTCGCTCCCTCCCAACATGGACCTGTTTTTGTATTTTTATGATAATCTTTGTGTTCATAGTAGGAGAGTGTTATTTCTAGGCGAAAGTGTCTGTATGTTTCTTTGGATAAATAGTTCATTAGAAATTGGGCAGAGGGCATTTTGTTCCATATATTAGGTATCGTTCATTAAATAGGTACTCACGGAAAAAGCTAGGCAGATGATGATGAAATACTCATGTACCTCAAATTCAAATTTAAGTTAATATATTTATTTCAAACTAGCTGTCCCCTGCGGTTTCATCCGCATTTTTCGTTACTGTTCCGCTCCCGTGAGTCGTAGCGTGATGGTATATAGCCTATAGCATTCCTCAATAAATGGGCTATCTAACACTGAAAGAATTTTTCAAATCGGACTAGTAGTTCCAGAGATTACCCCCTACTTACAAACTTACATACCTCTTTAGAATATGTATTTATTTATTTATTTAAACTTTATGTACAATGGTGGTACATAGGCGGACTTAATGCATCAAGGCATTCTCATTGAATATTAGTATAGATAGGCTTATATGGGCACTTATAAAACGTCAGAAGCTACATCATACATACAGCTACATCGTCATAGATTGTAGTTTATGTTTGCCAGTTTATATGTAAGTTTGCTACTTTCACTTTTAAAAGGCTGAAAGGATTCGGATGAAATTCGGTACCACGACTGCATGTACCCTGGATTAATTCAAAGCCCACTAGCACATTGCCTGCGACTTCGTCCGCGAGAATATTTTCGTGGAAAGTTTTTAGCCTTTCTTTCCTCGTGGCATATGTTAGTTCCGTATTCAAAGACTGGACAGTTATCAAAAAATACATTATTCACTTGTTCGTTACGTATTAGAGCGTTCATGGTTACATGCTTAAAGTTAGATGTTTTAAAATTTAATCTAACCTCAAACACCGTAACTCTTAGTTATGTGTTTTGTATATGGGCGCGTAGGTGCGTATACTATATAGACAAACGGTACCCAAGCAGATCATAAACAATTTAAATGAACATTGCTACTTTAGGTATCCAGGTTATTACTAGCGCGTATTTGCCCCCACGGGCAAACTACCTACACCCTTTAATACGTACCAAGGAAATTAGTAGGTACTATAAATTGATAGAATAAAAGTTACGGGGTTTATAAAATGTCTTTAGTTTTTTTTAGGTAGGAAATCATCAAAATGACTTCTTGACGGTGTCAGACTTTTACTGAAAAATCCCACTCCTATTCCTACTTTGCCAACGTTACAGGGCCCGGGGTTCTCATTCGTACAACCCATGGCCCCAGTAGGTTTCGATCCTGCTGAACCCTTACATTTTGCTGACATTTCTTTGAGACGCGCGTGGAATACTACGCGTCGTTGACGACTTGGGTTCGCCGTCCGCAAGCCCACACCTACGGTGGTGGGAAATATTGCTGGTATTCTGTTTATTTCTCAGTAGAATTTGTAATACAGGTTAAAACTAAAATGACGTTGGAGACGGCAGTGGCAAATCTTTTACGATTATACCAGGATACTAGAGACAATAGTGGCAAATCTTATTTGATTATACCGGGATGCTAGAGACGGTAGTCGCAAATCTTATTTGATTATACCGGGATGCTAGAGACGGTAGTCGCAAATCTTATTTGATTATACCGGGATGCTAGAGACGGTAGTGGTAAATCTTATTTGATTATACCGGGATGCAGAGACGGTAGTGGTAAATCTTATTTGATTATACCGGGATGCAGAGACGGTAGTGGTAAATCTTATTTGATTATACCGGGATGCTAGAGACGGTAGTGGTAAATCTTATTTGATTATACCGGGATGCTAGAGACGGTAGTGGTAAATCTTATTTGATTATACCGGGATGCTAGAGACGGTAGTGGTAAATCTTATTTGATTATACCGGGATGCTAGAGACGGTAGTGGTAAATCTTATTTGATTATACCGGGTTGCTAGAGACGGTAGTCGCAAATCTTATTTGATTATACCGGGATGCTAGAGACGGTAGTCGCAAATCTTATTTGATTATACCGGGATGCTAGAGACGGTAGTGGTAAATCTTATTTGATTATACCGGGATGCAGAGACGGTAGTGGTAAATCTTATTTGATTATACCGGGATGCAGAGACGGTAGTGGTAAATCTTATTTGATTATACCGGGATGCTAGAGACGGTAGTGGTAAATCTTATTTGATTATACCGGGATGCTAGAGACGGTAGTGGTAAATCTTATTTGATTATACCGGGATGCTAGAGACGGTAGTGGTAAATCTTATTTGATTATACCGGGATGCTAGAGACGGTAGTGGTAAATCTTATTTGATTATACCGGGTTGCTAGAGACGGTAGCGGTAAATCTTATTTGATTATACCGGGATGCTAAAGACGGTAGCGGTAAACTTATTAAAATAAAATTATACCAATACGTTAATAATGGCAGTGTTAAATCTTATTATTTTTATACCGGGACGCTGGAGACGGCTGTGTTAAATCTTATTCATTTGTACCGGGACGCTAGGGAAACCAGTGTCAAAATTTTACATAAAAACTAGCGTCTCAAAATAGATAGGATCAGAAGGCAATTTCATGCATGTGCTTCACTTTTCTACCGGCGATCGTGCTAGGGTAGGCGTCGGCCGCCCAGTCCGCACACAGTCCAAGCACGTATGGTCCGAGACATCGTGTCTGTGAGCGGTGTCTATGAGTGAGTTGCTCGAGCGCGCTTTGTATGTAGATTGCTTTCTGTACATATCCCTTTATTTTGTGCTAGCGTGTACATTAACACGTTACTTTGTATGGAAAGTGTCACCGTTTACTTATGATGCGTGACAAATTAATGGTTATAACACTCGCGTTCTACTTGAGGGGCATTATGCGGGCATCAATACTCGTACTAAACGGGATTTTTAGGTCAGAATTTTTAATTGATACGTTGCCACTGGCACATAAGTCAACCAAGATATCTGATACAGTTAAACAATAAAGTTTGGATATATTCACCAGCCGTTGCGATGTCTTGTCTTGTATTTTATATTTCCAACAAAAAGTCTCATTTATTTTAAGTTCAGAAATAATTAAAAGTATTGGACATATAACAATAAATAATTAATAAATATCAAATTGTATTAAATTATGATAGCAACAACGTTCACCAGTTCATATTCGTTTCCTACTTTTGTGGAAGAAAATCTCTAGGTTTTCTGTCAAGACCTATCTTACGGAGGTCAGGCGGCAATCAGATTACGAACGAAGGAATCACGAGTACAATGACCAAAATAATACAGACGATAAAAACTTGGACAAGGAAGACATTAACAAAGTTTCACTATCATAAGGATAATAAGGAAAGTTTAAGAAAAAAATATTAGGTTATCTAAAAAAAAATCCTAAAGTTTTTCTAAAATGGATTTATTATACAAAATTGAATCAGAAAGTCGTGTAAAAGTTCGGACCATGAATTCTTTATGTTTATCCCGTAACAGTATTACAACTTTTATAACGTCATAATAATTTACTGCTTCAGAAGCTGTTTTCTTATTTAAAAACGTTGTTTCAAGTTCATGATCTCATTACATAAAACTACCATGAATTTTATTGTGGAAGATAAAATTTTAATTAGGTTTTTAGCTTTGTTCATTTGTTGGATCATCAAACATCTAAAACAAATAATATATTTGTACGTAGTTGCCTCAAGTCTGTGGTCTCAAGTGAAACCACTAAGGCATAGGTTTGAGTTTTGGGTCGGAAAAAGAGTGCTACTATTGGGTTTTTTCATTTAGGTAGTGTAATTCTCCTAACCTCGGAAAGTGCGTAAAGCAATTGGTCCTGTTGACTTATTATTTTGATTTCTGTGGTCTGCACCTGGTCTCTCGGGTCGCGTCAGATTGTCGTCCTGTCAAACTATGAGAGTAAAGGAACAGCGAGTGTACCGTTGTGTGTGCGTGTTTGCGCACGCACTTCTGCACTCCTGCCTACTTGGCTAATATTCCACATCTTTCACACAACGCCATCTAGTCCCAAGCTAAGCAGAGCTTGTGCTATGGGTACTAGACAACTGATAAACATACTTATATACTTCTAAATACATACATATTATAGATAAATAACACCCAGACTCAGAACAAATGATCGTGCTCGTCACACAAACATTTGTCCTGGGTGGGAATTCGAACCCACGACCTCCGGCATAGCAGTCAGGGCCACCGTTATCAAAATACGTTCTGAAGTATTATTATATTTTAAAAGTAGCTTCAGATAGTAACATTATTGGCAGAATTTAAGGTAAAACTTTTAAAGATAAAATTATTTGATCTTATAGTTGTTTAGGTCCAAACAGAGGACATTAAGTTGTTTATAATGGTTTGCTCGGGAGCACGTCCGCTGGACAAATAAAAATTAGGTCAGGTTTGTGTTTTCCAATGACTTCAGACTTTGTTTATTTATTCACGATGGGTGAGTAGACGACTACGGTTTCTCAGAGTCCATCTATCTAACATAACCTTTTCCCAACTATATTGGGGTCAGCTTCCAGTCAAGCTGGATTACGCTGAATTTTACGAGGAGCCTACCAGACCTCCACAACCCATTAACTGGGGAAACACGGTACTTCATGGCAAGACTGGAGTCGGATTTACTGGCTTCTGACTATCCGTAATGACTGCCAAAGATCTACAAATGACAGTCGAGACCCACAGCTTAACGTGCTTTCCGAAGCACGGAGGAAACTCGGTATGTTAACCCATCCACAGACCAACCTTGGCAAGCATTGCTTAACCATGAAGATCGACCCGTGCAGCTGTTATTATCTAGCCACTAGCTCCTATCTACTACTACTACGGTTTCTCAGAGTAAAGGTGGCATTTGATGAAAGATCAATATAATGGTATGAGTCTTTAGAGAGGCATACGGTATCTTCAATGGGCAATAGTAAACAATTCTCTAACTACCCTAAGATACATCGCAGAGAGCATTCATTCTTAACCTATCAATACCCGCGAAACGAGACACAATAGTAAGACAATAATAGCGCTGTCACATGAGATCGGTCGGGGATTCATGAATTAATCAATTCTGGGCCCATAACCTGATGGGATAGGGCAAAAATAAATGTGGATTGAATATACATATATTTTGTAAATAAAAATTCAATATGTTATCGGTGCATTGGTCTTCATCTATGTCGAGCTGTGGACATTTTTCGACAGTCATGATGGTGGTAATTGAATTTAAAACACCCAAGCGAAGTCTTTGATTGAAACTAGCCCATAAACTTACAAAGCACTTAGTGGTCAACGTGCTGCGGATACTAACAGATGGTGCGTGTTTTTTCTTTGAAACTAGGTTAACTTAGTTGGTCGAGTTAAATATTGTGTTTCTACTTTATCTTTGAGTTATTTTACACTTATGGAATAAGCGTCCACGTCCGATGTTTGTTGGAAATAGTTTGTCATTCCTTGGCTAGCTTGAATAAGAATTTTCTTAGGGTAAAAGCTGTATAAGTCTGTCTAAATGCCTCTGCTATACACAATTTTATAATCGATTAGGAATTTGAATGTTTGCAAAATATTAGTTTTAAAATATTTGTGATTTTTTCCTGTGGTCACTGGACATTTCGATAGATGGCAATCCCACTGACTGTGAAACTATGGGCCTTTTTTCTTCTTTGCCATCTGCCAGCGTAATTTGAATCATTACTTTCAAATATTTGGCCATCGCTATCGTTAATAAAACGTTAATTTGGCATACTGCTTTGGCTTCTGGTTCACCAGAGACTTTATATCGATTGTTTTTTTGAAGGTTTTCATTACGCAAGCAAGACTTTAGCCTTTCTTCACCTTAGGTTCTTAACTGCACAAGTGGTTGATGGCATATACTGTAGTAACAAAATCCTTCCTCATGGGAATATACTCGTAATGGATATGGTAATGGATTCCCTAAAGATGCAATTGATACATGTTTGTTATGTATGCACACCAGACTACATAATAACATGTATTTGATATGTTAATAGGTTAAATTTATGATAAATGGTAATAAGTAACAGTCTTCGTCGGCCAAAAAGGCATTGGGTATTTTATACAATGTTGACCATTTGTATAGGTATTACCACAAACACTAATGCTACTTGCATTGATATGTGTGGTAATAAAATAAGACGTCTCATACCGGACAATGAATCAAATCTTTCTTTTCCCTATAATCGGATAAAAATGAATCATTATTAAGTAGCGGAACGCGTAGGGAAGGTTATTGTACCCGCGGTTTGCTACTTATCTACGAGTATATCTATCAAAATTAATCAAAAATTATTCGTGTTTTGCAACGATATAAGAGCATTTTTCCTATATTTCATAAATATTACCATTTATTATTAGTAAGTAAATCTACTTATTTTGGAAAGAACGTATTAAAACTTTCAATGTGTCCAAACTTCGCAACAGAATATTTCTCCAAAAATCGATTTGGTAATAAATCTTCCAAAGCCCAAACAACATCATAAGAATACTTTGAACGTAAACTGATAAAAGATTTCTGAATTTGCAACCTGATAATACAGCAAGCAAAGTTTCATCTTGTTTTCCGAGGGACTTTACAAAAAATTTGAAGGTCTTAATAAAATAAGGTATAATATATTAGTTAGTATACGCTATACGCTTTTACCTCAAGAGTGGGGCGAGACGGCATGTTGGACTTATACTGTGTCCTCCTATCTGTGTCCTTCAGTAGCCTTTTGCGTTCCAGGAGCATAGTAAATCTTTTAATTTTTTTATAAACTAGTGCTTGACTGCGATCTCACCTGATGGTAAACAGTGATGCAATCGTTGATGGTGAGGCGCACTGGCTTATTAAGAGCATATTCATATGCTCATAACCTTAGCAGCCATCGGTCTAACTGGCCTCCTACAGTATTGCTGCCATTTTTTTGAAGTGCGGAACATTATATTTATAAACAAACAATTAATTATTTTAAATTCGTTACTTTTGTGAAATGTTTGGAAAAAAAACAATCGGTAGTCCGTGCTGCATTTTGTGAATTACTCGTACTTGACATGCATATGATGACTAATATGTTATTTTTTTAGAACATTCTTCAGTACTTCAGTTCCTCAATATACATGACTAAGTGGTAGGTGAAAACATTGGCGACATTTGTGGACCCTGTTGGGCACTGCAAATACGAGGACCTTACAATAGATGAAAAGAAATTACAAACGAACTTATTACCACTTATTCACCGACTGACTTGTTGGTCTAGTGGTTAGTGGCCCTGATTGCTATGCCAGAGGTCGTGGGTTCGATTCCCACCCAGGACAAATGTTTGTGTGATGAGCACGATCATTAAATTTGTTCTGTGTCTGGGTGTAATTTATCTATAATATGTATGTATTTAGAAATATATAAGTTTGTATAACATAATAACTTATTCTAAGAACAATTTTGTTAAACTTGTCATGCAGACACGAATCCCTGATGCGGCGAGTGTGCGAGAGTTGCCAACACCCTAACAGTTGATGTGGTAGATAGCATGGACAGCCCAATAATGTGGCACTGGATGACGACTCATCTCATTTCGCGTCATTCTAATATAACAAATAGTATTGTGTAGCCTTTTATAGTCAAAGTCAAAATCTTTTTATTTTACATAGGCCTACATGGGCACTTATAAAACGTTAGTTAGTTTAACGTTATTGTATATGTTTATGTGTATTTCTATCATTTCAATTCTGTATGTTTAGTTAGTTTGTGTAAGTGTATTTATTTATTTAACTTATTGGACTTATGACGTGAAATAAAAAAAATATTATTGCATTTATTTATTCGTATTTACATATTTTGTACATTTTTAAATATATTCTTATGAAACATAGTAAAAAAACATTTAAAAATATAAAATTAGTGGTATTATCATGAGGTATTAAAAAAATATTATTTATTATATTATAATTAATTATATTAAACATTATTCATTTGTATGTTTCCGGTCTTGTTAGGTATAACTTAGATCAAAAACTACAGCATACGTTAAATAAATCCCCATTGAATTACATGTGATCTGTTTGAATTTGACTCACGATTCTGGAGTAATTATTTATTAGTGAAGGCACAAGGTTTTTTCTTAAATAACTAAAAAAAAGAAAGGGAGAGACAAAAATCAATTTAATAGGCGTAACAAAGTCTCATAGATTCGTACATACAAACAAATACTAATAAATTTTATGCAAGATGATTTTTTTTTTATTAAAAAGTAGGAAGTTTTCCGTCAACACTAAATTATTATTTATTTAATTTTTTTTAACACTTATGCTTCAAATAATTACTAACAAAACATTATCTTAAAGTACACTGATTTGTGGGTTATCAAGATACAGTCAAAATATGCTTACCAAAATATGTATACTTTTTTCGATTCCTAGAAACTAATTAACTAATTTACCTAGGTATAGCGTAGGCAAAAGTAATTAAGTACCAATAGCCCTCAGACATTGAAATGAGCTTAAACATACTATTAAACACGTAATTGTTTTACCAAATATGTACATACAATTTAAACAGGATATAATATTAGTTACACTTCAGGCAAATTTTTGAATTTTCCATCATTAAGAGCCACCAGTTGTGAGCAACCAGGATGGCGGGTAATTCTTCTCTGCATGTTGATATCGTTACCTCTTTGCCTTCGACTGAATCTTTTTACACACAAACCATGCCATATTTTGCGATTACTTCTTAAAAAAATAAAAAATACGTCCAATAATAGTGGATTTATTTCACCAAATAGCGTTATAAATAAATTTGCTATTCTGTTATCAGAGCGTTCGAAAGTAAATTTGATAAGACTATTGTACAATAATATAGCATCACTTAGTATAAATATTAATGTAGCAATATAAAAGCGACGCCAGATGTAAGAAGGTGTCTGTGCGCTCGCGTTGTAACTGAGCCAAAGAGTAAGTACAGTTCTAATGTAAAAATAACAATTAAGAATACCTGGTAAAATTTGATTTCCATAATTTATTACAAATGCTATAATAGTACTAATGATATTACCAAAAGGTGTTCTCAAATAATTAAAAACTTGGCTTGCAAGACCATACGAATTTACACAAACAGTAGTTGTTATTAAAGAAATACCCCATCCAAAAATTGCACTTTTTAAATATCTGTTTTGAATGTTTCCATTGAAAACTTTTACAATGTCCACGAAAAACATATGACTTATAACTATCAACCAGTGGAATCTCAGTGTTAATAAGTATTCAAAAGCAAAGTAGGATTTACGGTAGTGCTGGAGCCTCATGTACATATCGACGCCGTAGATGTTATATTGTTCAAAAATCCACACTCTGCACAAAAAGTATAATAAATTTGACAAAATTGCGTTTAGAAAGACAAAGTTTCTGTAAGTACGAAACCTTTCTATGATGCACCATAATGTCACTCCATATATGAACGTTAATAGTGTCAGCACAATCACAACCAACATAATTATTAAATCTTGATTCGCCGACAATTCCCAAAAACAATCGTCAAAAAAGTCATTATTATCGTCACCAGGATAATCATATAAATAGTCACAACTGAATGAAGTCATGGCGAACGTCACCTGTATCGTTTCAATATATTATGTATTCACTTAGTTCCAAGTATTTAAAATAGAACTATTGTAACTTGATGTAATAGAATACAATAGTTAAACCACCAAGCACATAAATAATGTATTGCTTATTAATCGATCGACGTAGGAATAGTTTTACATAAATTATAGTAAAACTAATGAACTACCATGTTTTATCTGAACATCATAATCAGCACTAATTTAATTAATTTCTGTTTTGATGTTAATTAATCCATTCATGTTAGCAATACATAACGGGTGATTTTTTAAGAGGTATAGGATTTGATTTTCAAAAAAATCCTATTGTTTCGAGTTCCGTGTGGCATGTGGCACCGCCTTGTTGAAACCACATGTCAGGCATGTCCAATCCATCCATTATGGGCAAAAAAAAATCGCCAATCACACAACACGGTAGCGCTCGCCATTCACAGTAACGTTTCGGCCATTGTCGTCTTATCTTTTATAAACCGGAGCCGCGGCCAGCATTTGCATGAATTCATCTTCAAACATTAAATTATATTGATTCCATTAAAGATTTCATCAATTTTTTCCAATTATATGTGTTTTTTTTTTGAAAATCAAATCCTAGACCTCTTAAAAAATCACCCGTTGTTTCTAACGGAACACAGTAAAACACAGCAATAAAATATCAAAATGACATGTACTTGAAAAAAAATCAAATACTGGAGTACTGAGTGCATGTAAGACCAAGCACAGAGATAGGTGCCATGGTCAGGCTGAACATTTACTATGGATTAATATTTACAATGAGGTAAAATCCATTCTCTCTAAGGCCTATCAAAGGTTACCAAAGCGGGCTTTTTTGATATTGGTTATAGTTGTTTTATGCAATTATTTACTAGCTAACAATACCTTGATCACGACAAACGGTTATCAGATCACCTAATCACATAGAATAAACGACAACAGATTTTGAAATCTAACAAAGAAAGAAAAATACATATAAGAAAAATATTAAAACGACAACTGGATGAAGTTGTCCTCTTAATATTAATTGTACGAGTAAAACACGAAATGTTTACTATATATCAGGGAGTTTTTTGCCATGGTGTTGATATCAATGATGGAGATAATTAATTCAAGATCATCCAAAAATCAATAATATGTTATTTTGTATTTGATATGCTTCTATTTGATCAATATTATTTTTTTAATTCGTTTTTGATATTTTTTTATTATTTATTAATTAAATAATGATTATCGTTACTATGTGTACCTATCCAAAAATGGGGTTAAATTATGATGATTTTGCAATCATGCCTGATGGTAACGAATCAAACAAAAAATCAGAAAAAAAAGTAGGTATATTTAGGATTAAACATGAAAAAATTAGTCATATAAACGTCGGGGTATTTATTCAGCGTATCGAATTAAATCGGTGTTTGTTTTTTGGCCTTTGTCATAGCTGATACTGGCTGTGGCTGGTAGATCCCATTAAGTTTTACCTGAAATTAAAGATGTAAAGTTTTAGAAATAATCATAAATAAGAACCAATATTACTATGGGATCAACTGTAATGGTAAAATGGAAAAAATATTCATATATTTTTTTTATGTGAACGTTTTATGAACTATAGCGATATTTTTAAGTGTTTTGAAATGAAATATTCTTTAAAATATAATATTATACACTATTGTTTTACCAACATCATCCGGTTTTAATACGCCATCATGTACTTACTTAATGTATTGTAATGTAAACGCATACAATAGCTTTGATCCCCAACGACGAAAGGTGTTTTCGAGTAAGAGTGAGTGGGTTCTTTGTTTGTAAAACTTCTGAAGAGTCTGTACCTAGTGGCTTCCAAGTTTAGTGCCATTAACCATGGTCATAATGGATTCCCAGTTCCTCCTAAAAACATAATTCATTTAATTTAATAAAAAATCTATTTTTAGGTTCTACAGTTGAGCAGGCGCCTACATGCTAAAATAAAACACAAACCTCTGTATTCCTGCAAGCAGTAAGAAGACACGTACGCGACCAGTCACGCAACATATGTTTATTGATGTGTACTTTTCCAACACATTCAGTGTTGCATCAGTCAAAACTTTTGTCAAATCTGAAAGGACGTTGACAACAACTTGTCGCATAGAAGAAAAGAGTAACGAGTTCGGTGAATCTAACAAAAATCTATTTTTTTTTACAACATAAGTAATTTAGGCTTACTGCTAATAAAAAAAACATTACCTCAATAGGTACATATTATGGGTTATCCAATTACAGCTAAATATACTTTCTTAAAAATAAATACTACCTTAATCTATCACATACCCGCGAAACGAGACACAATAGTAAAACAATAACAGCGCGGTCTTATAGGACCGGTCGGGGATTCAAACATTAACCTATATTGCGAGCAAACATAGTATATGATATTAAAATGAGCTTATGCATACTATTATAGAATTAATTGTTTGACCAAATCCGTACAATTGAAACACGATATGTGTTATACTACAGATAGTTTTTGCAATTGTTCATAATCAAGAACCGTTGGTTGAGAACAAGTGGCTTGGCGTGTTATTCTTTTTTGCATGTTAATATCGTGAACATTTTGCCATTGATTAAATCTAATTACATAAAACTCATACCACGTTTTTCGATTACTTCTTAAAATAATAAAAAATACATTTAATATAAGTGGATTTATTTCACCAAAAAGAGTAATAAAAAAATTTAGGACTGGGTTTGTATGATCGAGTAGAAATTTTATGAGACTATTATACAATAATAAGACATCGCTTAGTATAAATATCAATGTAGCAATATACAAGCGACGCCAGATGTAAGAAGGTGTCTGTGCGCTCGCGTTGTAACTGAGCCAAAGAGTAAATACAGTTCTAATATAAAAATAACAATTTAGAATGCCTGGCAAAATTTGATTTCCAAAAGTCATGACAACTCCAGTAATAACGATAATAATAGTACTAACGATATTATCATATCGTGAAACGTTTATAATTACTAACTTTGAATAAGGACGTAGGTTTGCACAAATAACGGCTGTTATTAAAGATACACCCCATCCAAAAATTGCGCTTTTTAAATATCTTTTTTGAATGTTTCCATTAAAAACTTTTACAATGTCAACGAAAAATAAATGACTTATAATTATCAACCAGTGGAATTTCACCGTTAGTAAATATTCATGCGCATAGTATTCAATGTGATAGAAGCCGAGAAACATGACGATTTCGAAACCGTAGATCTTATGTTGTTTTATAATCCATACTTTGCACGAAATGTATAACAGATTTGACAAAATCGCGTTTAGAAACACATAGTTCCTGTAAGTACGGAACTTTTTTATGATGCACCATGAAATCACACCGCACATGAACGTTACTAGTGTCAGCACAATCACAACAATCGAAATGATTAATTCTTGATACATGGACAGTTCCCAAGTAAACTCATCAATATCGTGATCAGGATAGTCATAGTTATAATCGATTGAGGACATGGCGCCCGTATATTATTATTATATATTCACTTTCAGTTTCAGAATTTATAATAAAACTATTGTGGGCACCTTAATGTAATACTTTGCCAAGCACGTAAAGAATATATTGCTGGCTAAACGGTCGGTATAAAAATAGTTTTAATTAAATGTAAAAAAAAATAACTACCACATTTTATCTGGATCACTATCAGTTGTATTAATTAAATTAATTTGGGTTTTGTAGTTAGTTAGTTATACACCTCATTATTATTAGTCAAAAATATTTCTACCAAAACACAAATACAGAGTAAGAATACAACGTCATCTAGTCCAAACCTAAGCAGGGCATGTGCTATGAGCGCTAGAAAACTGATAAACATATGTATATATTAGTAAATACGTACATATCTATCATAGATATTTAACACTCAGGGCCTGTTTCACAATGCCCAAGTAGCCACTACTTCCTGAGTAAATTAAAAAATGGAACAGAATTTGTATGAAATTATCTGCCAAGTAAGATACATAGGTGGTGAAATAGGCCCTCACACACAGAACAAATGATGCTCATTAGGTACACAAGCATTTGCCCTACTAAACCAACATGCTTTTCAACTTGTGCAAGCACAGAATTGATTTTATGCACAAAAATTAGTACTGTGTGTTACTATAGTACGATATTAATATTCATTGCAGATTGTCACCACAGTGATAGTAGTAGTAATAAATGGTAGTGTTCTTGATTAAGGAGTCAGTAAAAAGAAGTCATCAAATAACTCCTGCAGCTTTGGCCAGAGTTAGAGGGATAGTTTTAGACTATTACTAAGTAAACCCCATTTTTTGTTGTGCTTGTGTCCCTGAGCTGCAGCAAGTCTTTTAAATAATTTCTGCCGTGATTTACTGCATGGTACATCTTCTTAACACAGGGATAACTAGGCATCCAAAAGGAAGAACAAAGTTTTCTATTAAAAATTTATAACTAACAAGCTGTCCCTTGCGGTTTCACCCGCATTTATCGTTACTGCTCCGCTCCCGTGGGTCGTAGCGTGATGGTATATAGCCTATAGCAGTCCTCAATAAATGGACTATCTAACACTGAAAGAATTTTTCAAATCGGACCAGTAGTTCCAGAGATTACCCCCTACATACAAACTTACAAACCTACAAACTTACAAACTTACAAATTTTACCTCTTTATAATATTAGTATAGATATAATAAAGAGGTAAAGATTGTTTTTTTGTTTGTGTGAGGTAATCTGTGGAAGTACTGAACCGATTGCTAAAATTTTTTCACCAATTAAAAGCTGCTGTATTCCTAAGTGACATAGGCTATATTTTATGTACGCGGGCGAAGCTGCGGGTTAAAGCTAGTTTATAATAAACTGCGATACGTATTTTGCTATCATAAATGAGAAGTGTTTGTAATAGGCTGATCATTCAGCCTTTTAATGATAGTAAAATAAGAGGACAACTACAACTAAGACAAGAAAAGTCTACGATGTATCATGGTGTTTGACTTAGAAATATGCCACGGTGTTGTATAGCTTATCGTGGAAGCATTACATAATGTAATTTATTCTAGATTAAAATACTAAAATCAATTATATATTTTATGGTTAGTATACTTCTATTTTGTAATTGCAAACAATATTTTTATTAATTTTTGTGAATGTCATACTATTTATTAATAAAATAAAGCCTATCTTTACAATGTATATACTTATGATAAATAACATTTTTTATTTATCAAATAAGACTATGCATGTTATTTCTTGTTAACCGTATACGCTTTTATAATAAGCTGCCTAAGTCGGTTATTGGACTTAGCGAGGGAAAGTTCAAAACCCATATTAAGCGTGTTCTCACCAAATAAGCATATTACAAGATTAGAGACTATGTCGAAGACACGCTTGTTTGGTAATGATTACTTCTGCACCCACGTGTGCAGAAGTAGTCCAAGTAGTTTAGTAGCCTAATAACTCATAAACTGCATTATAATTGTGTAAATATGTCTACTAACTGCTTCATTTTTGTTTTAATTTATATTGGTGTTTATTTAACACATTGCTTTTGTAAAAATGTTATATTACTTAGATCTCAACCTCCTTAAATTCATTTAGTAGTGATTTTTTTTACTGTTATATTTTGCTGATAGGTTTATTTTTTTTATACACACTGTTTTTTATAATGTGATTGTGAGAACACTGTAAACTACTTTTGATTTGGATTACTTTCTATTTGGATCCATTCGTTGATTATAATTATTTTTATTACATTTCTGGGTACAATATTGACTGATCTACACCGTCCTCACATATGTCTCTCATCTGTGTAACAGTAATATAGAAATATTGTAAACTTTATATTTTTTTAAAGAGTAACCATGAAGTTTCTTACCGGTTTTTCCATGAAAAACGAGCAATTGGAACTGTGCACTAGCTTCCGATGTTTTACAAGTGCCTATTTAGGTCTATGTGAAATAAAAACGATTTTAATTTGAAAAGCACAACACGTGTTTCATTATTACAATATAATAGTTGGAATGTATCAAATATGGAATAATAAGTAATAAAAATAATTATGTTTACATATACCTAGGTAGAATTAAACAAACACTAAGAAAAAATAAAAATATAGGTAATTAAGATTAAATGTGATGAAAACAGTAATTTAAACGTAGGTTTATTTGATCTTTGACCTCTGTTATGCACGATACTCGCTTTGGCTGGATCATTCCAATAATTTTCACCTGAAAGTAAAGATGAAAACTTTTAGACAATCATTTAGAGGTAGTCATGAATATTAACAATTTTTTTTCTGGGATCAAAAAATCTGGGCAAAAAAAAAAAACTATTTATCCATACATTTTGTCGAGTTACGTAAACCTAAATTTATGGGCTATGGGGATATTTTTGCAGCCAGTAGTTTCAGTTTAACTGAAAAATTTCAAAAAAATATTATATTATATTCTTACCAAAATCAGTCGGATCCGATACGCTATCATATAAAGCAATGTTGAAGATTTTTAGGGCTTGTAATGTAGTACTATATGGTACCTCAACGATGTTTCATTTGGAAAAAGGTGTTTTCGGTTAGTACTCTTGCAACTACTTGAATGTTTCTGAATACATGTAACGCTTCTGAACAGTCCAATTTTCTCTACAGAATCAGTGGCTTCTAAGTATGGTGTCAATAGCCGTAGTCGTAGTGCAAACCCAGGATCACCTGAAATTATAAAATGACTATATAGGTAAGTGATACTTAAAAACAATTTTCCTCTGATATCTTTGGAAAAAAGTTTTTCTGTCTTTTGATTTTATAAAAAAATTAACACAGTAAACTGGTAACCTGTAGAACCCCGTGGCACAAAAACGTGCCAGTAAAAAAGTATTACCTTTTAACTTTGAGAACCGCTGGCAGAAAGGAGACAATTTTTTTTGGGCCCACTGTTACACGGTAATGTTTATTAATGATATTGCACATGAAAAAAGTGATCATCTTGTTATAATTAACTGACCAAAAATTATATCGATACGTAACCGGAATAATGAAATAATAGTAAAATAGTATTACGGCAAAAAATGCTTCTTAGGAGCGTTTTTAGGTTTATTTTCAAAATCACCGTGGAATAAAACGTAATTAATAGCCCGTTGCAGATACTCTGTGTTCCAGTTTCCACACCCAGCAGCAACCTTCAACCTTCCAGAGCTGGATCTGGATTTTCCTCAATTGTCATTCCAGGACCTATTATTCTATTTTCTCTAGGAATTTATCAAATCAAACAATCTCGTTCATACTATGGAGAGCATGTCAGGGCCTCCGGACAATTCAAAATCGAGGTACCTGTCCATGATTATGGTCCAAATAATTATCTCCTACAAGGTAGGATACAATCAAGGCACACAAGTAGGAAAACTCATTATATTTATATATTAGTTGACACCACTCCATCAATTACTAACAATAGAGCTGCTCTTGCTGGATACTGTTGTAATTGTTAAGTGGGCAGACGCGCTGTTGGTTGCTGTGCACATGTGATGTGTATAGTGTGGTATTTATCTTGCGCACGGCATCAAGGTGAGGTTGAGCCACCTGCATCTTTTTAGGGTTCCGTACCTCAAAAGGAAAAAACGGAACCCTTATAGGATCACTTTGTTGTCCGTCTGTCTGTCTGTCTATCTGTCAAGACCCTTTATCTCGAGAACGCGTGAAGATATCAAGTTGAAATTAAAATCATATACTCAAGTCCGCGGTCCCTTGAAGCTGTGTAAATATCAAACTTGTAAGTTGACGGGAAAAGAAGATACGCCCGTTTATGTTGCAAAAAACGTACATTTCGACACTGTCAAAGGAATCAAAATTCATAAGGTACTTCCCGTTGACCTAGAATCTTGAAATTATGGTACAAAACATGGTAATTTTAGCACAAATATAAAATAAAGTCTGAAAACTGAAACTTTGTAGTTACGTCACAAGATTTTTTTTTGAAAAATTTTCAAAACTCGATTTGACAGTTGAATTGTTTTCGTAGGTAAGTTGGTATGGAACCCTCAGTGCGCGAGTCCGACTCGCACTTGCCCGGTTTTTTATTTGAATTACTGCTTTTAAGAGATAAACAGTAATAATATTTCTTGTGATGTACCCATAATGTGTTTTTTTTCCCAACCAACTTATAACACATCACCTTATTATTTTATTTTTACAGTATTGGCCGGCAAAAACCGCGCTATTTCGAAATGAATACCTACATCTAATCCATTTTCATGAACAAGTCTATCAAATCGTGTAAATCACATCAAAATCAGTCACGTAGTACAGACGTGATTTCGTTTTATACTATATAATTATTATTGAAAAGTGTATCCACTCATAAGACAATAGCTCTTGTGAGATTTTAAGTTATTATGAGAGTCATGTATTGACTGTCGTATTTCACAGTATTCCGGTTTCATAAAGTTTTGCTAATATTACCACTGTAATCTATAGATTATAAGCAATAAACTAACTTACATTTCATTGCTATACGCCACAATTTGTAGTGGGCCTATTCCCCAAACAAAAGAAATTGTCTCCTTTGTGCCACCAAACCCCGACCGATTTAAAATTGTACTCTATAGTAATAGAAGCAACAGAATCGGAGCAATAACAGTTTATATTATTAATATCAATTTATCAATATTAAATAAATAAATAAATAATAAAAAATGGCGGTCCCCACGGTGCCCCCACACAACAATTAATGTTTTAAAATAAGCAAAAACATACTCAGCCAATAGCATAATTATATCAGCTTGTGCATATTATGAAGATTTCATATTATTTGTTAACTTAACTGTTCTCCCTTTTAGATGAATAAATGTTAGTACTATCATATTTGGGATTGGCATTTATTGTTTTACAGTCACCACTGTATACCTAAAATACAATTTTTACAACATTTTTTGACGTTTGCGGATAAAATCCCATTATTAACCACATTAAAATTACTCAATACAGATAACTTGATAATTATTAAAAAAAAAATTATGTGTTATAGTTTCTTTATTGTACATGTAATGGTGCACAATAAAGAATATATAAAATATAAATAAACAAATAGAAAATGTTGCGTAACTATAATTGTTATGTTTACATATTGAATAATATTATATTATTTAATGTATTAAATTGTATTATAGATGCCCCCTCTTTCACCTTAGAGAGATACTTATTCTAAAAAGTGACTTTTGAATATACCCATAATATGTTTAATAATTTTAACCAGATAAAAAAAACATTTTATTTAATTCAAACAT
This sequence comes from Mythimna separata, assembly GCA_030763345.1. Classification (NCBI taxonomy): domain Eukaryota; kingdom Metazoa; phylum Arthropoda; class Insecta; order Lepidoptera; family Noctuidae; genus Mythimna; species Mythimna separata. Next base: position 11,391,005 of record CM061187.1, on the reverse strand, counting down.
TGTTAAGTTCTGTAATAGAACAAAATAAAATACTAACCTTTGTTTTACTGCTCGTCTTAGTATAATTTTTGAATTGTATGTCCTTTTCCAACCATTTTATGAATCACAACACCACGTTTGTGACTGAATTTGGCTACACACAAAGGACAGATTGGACGATAGGAGTCCGTCTTGTAGAAGAACAGATCAAAGAGTTCCTAAAAAAAAAAGAAAAATATGTAAGAAAAACAATGAACCTATGTACAATGCGGAATTTATTACAATTGTATTTATGTGTAATACCTTGGTATGCAGTTTAAATCGTTGGGACGACTTTAAAACCAATCCTTCTAGTACTTGACGAGGAAATAGGAAAGTTTTCTTTGACATTCCATCTTTTTTCCCCAATTTAATATCCTTGAGATCCTCCGCTGGTTTAGAAGTAAGCATGATCGACTTTTGTGTTTGGAAATTCTTCCCTTCGTTTTGATTATTAATATTAGTAGTCATTATCATTTAAGATAGGTATACATTAAAACTTATAAAACTAATTAAAACACTAAGTTCTTTATCTCAAATCAAGTAGTTAAATATCAAAACATAATTATCAAATCGCGTACCTACAAGTACTAGAAATTATGATAATTATTGAATTATACCACAAAATAAAATCAATTAAATTACATTTTTACAATTCATTGTACTACTAGTATATTTAATAGTTGAAATTGTTATAAAGTAAATATATAAAACTTAAATCTTTCTTTATTCTTTTGGTCTCAATTACCACTGTCGTAGGTACCTCCAATCTCAAGGGTTCAAAATTCGACATTTTTAGGAACCCGTAAATAAAAAAATACTTTTTAACATTGACAACCATCGTGATAGAAATCTCTAGACTACCAAATACAATACTATGAAAGCTTGACAGCAAATAAAAAAACTTATTTAGTTGATCAAAATCGCTACAGGGTCGTGAGAGATCGATATCGAGTATCGATCTTAATGTCACAAATGCCTAGTCAATAATGTAAAAGATGTACTTACAAAACAATTTAATACAAAAAATAATCCTAGACTTACTACGTACATCTTACAAATAAGCAAAATTTTTATGCTAGCGATGTGCAGTGGATTAGGATTAGGTATTATTCGATTGAGAGAAAGTGACTGGTTCGTACAATACAAAACTAGTGGTCGATTCCATTGACTCAGAACAAGCGAAAAACATCTCGATTATTTTGTAGAAATGTGAGTCGGTGGTTTATTTCAATGGCTCAGATTCTTTTGATTTATTAACGAAATGTTAATTAAAAAAACTTCCATCGGAAGTAAAGTAAATTGTGAGTAATGGAGTTAAAATTATGATTAAATAATTTGTATTTTTTTCCGATGCCTTGAATAAAATAATTTAAATCTAATTTTTAAATTTTAACGCTTGCAAAAATAGTTGAGTATCGAATCAGCCTCAGATATCGAGATGAGCTAATAAAAAACTGTTATATACCTTATTGTTTAACAAAATGTCCTATAATTATAATCTGATATCTATTAAATATATTATAATTAAAATCTTATATCTATAAAATATATTATAATTAAAATCTGATACTAATCAGTTATACACCAGGTAAGTTCTTGAATTTTACATCATCAAGTGCTGATAGTTGGGAAGTAGGTTGAAGGGTATTTTTCCCCTGCATGTCGTCATTAAGACATTGCTTTTGATCTACACTATTAATATTTTTAATATATAGCTCAGCAGTAATATGATGACGGCTCAAATATATAAAATATACGTCCACTGCTAGAATGTAAAATGCCGAAGTAATATTAAGTATTTGGCTAATGTTGCGGTGATATTCGAATAACATTATTAAGATAAGATCATACGACAATAAGACATTAATCAATGTAAAAATCAAGGAAGCAATACTTAAGCTACGGCAGATGGATTGTTTGTTTGCGCTTGAATGGAAACTATGCCAAAGTGAATATACGACTTTAGTATATAGAAAACAATTTATAATGACTGGTATAAGACGATTTCCACAAGTCACTATTATGCGAATGATAACCGGTGCTCTGTACCAACCAAAATACATATTTAAATATATACAGATAGCGCTTAATATCAAAGAAATGCCCCAACCAAAAATATTACTTTTCAAATATAGGTTTTGGACCGGCTCTTTAAAAATCTTTACGATATCATCATAAAATATATAACCAATAATAATCAACCAATGGAACTTCACTGTTGATATGTATTCAGTTACACTCATGTAGTAGATGTACGAGCCGAAATTTAGTTGTATAAAAAATACGGCCAAAGACAACAAAGTAAGTAATAGATTTGTGAAAACTGCGTTTAGAAACACAAAATTTTTGAAAGTACGAAACTTTTCCTTGATGCACCATGATGTCACGCCGTATAAAAATGTCAGTAGCGTCAGCACAGTCACAATTACCGATATAATGAATAAAACTGCATTCTCCGTCAAGTTCCAATTAGAGTAATAACTGCTTGAATGCATGGTGAATGTTCAATATATTCACTTTTAATTTGCCGAATTTATGATAAAACTGTTCTAGACACTTTGTCGTAAAGCTTCGTCAAGCACGTAAAACGTGTTGCTTGTTGAACGGTAGATAGTACATTAGTTAATCCGAAGTTTAAAAAAATAATGAAGTAACATATTTTATTTGAACACTTTTATCAGCATTAATTTACCTAATTAATTTCAGTATTGTTTTTATTGATATCACAAATCACTCATTAATATTAATACAGTATGTTATAGTTTAAACGAGGGACATATTCAAACCCACAAAAGTTCCCTCCCTAACCCTCGTTTAACCTTTTTTTTTTGTTATCGGGGGGAAACCTTCAAAAGGCGCCCGGACTTTGGGGACAAGTCCGGGGAGTGTGGGATTTTTACCTCACTAAAACCGCCCCGGTGTTCACCATCAGCACATAGAAGGGGCCCCGTAACCTCTCAAAAGGCCAATTCCGTAACCCCCTCTGTGCAACGCCTATTACGGCACTTCCCTGAGGAGACTGTCTCCTCTGAGCCTCACTGTGTACGGTAGCACGTGATCACTGTGCCACCGTCTTCCCTGGAATCACTCGATGGGCGCGCAGAGTCCCCACTCTGATCGTCCTTGATTCCAAAAAACCCTCGTTTAACCTAACATAGTACTGTCACGGGGTCTCATACAGAACAAAGGAAATTTGGTTCAAATAAATGTCACTGGCTCAAGACAGAGAGATTTGGAAGGAGAAAGGGGAGGCCTTTGCCCAGCAGTGGGACCCAAACTAGGCTATAAAAAAAAAAAAATGTCACTAGATGGCGCGACATGTATTGATCTGTGGTTGAAGTGTGTATCATTTTCAAGGTTTTTATTTTTTATTTATTTGATCTTCATGCAACAGTTAAGGTACACAGGCGGACTTAATGCCGTAAGCATTCTCTACCAGTCAACCTAGGGTGGTGAAGAGAGAAGGTGGCAGGTGCATAAAAAAAAAGAAATGAATAATTAGAAATCAAGGGTACATAATTATATATACAAATAAAATATACTTAGATACATATATATATATATCCAATATAGTATATACCTACATATATATATCTATATAAAATGATGGAAAGAGGATATTGAAACGACTCCGCTACTTGTGTAGAAAATAATTTGACTTTCTTAAAGTTTATTCATACATAATCAACTCATAAACACACAAAATTATATAACAATAGGCTCTTATTTCAAATTTCAAAGATGATTAAAAAGGACATTTAATATTTATACCAATAGATGGCGCTGTATTAAATTTCCAATGTTAACATTTTGATTTTTAAAATTTTGTTTGGTTTAAAAATATCACTGATAATATGAGTACGTAGCAACAGTACAGTGCGCTTTTAACGTTTTTTTTTCCCTTCTTGCAAAATCGCTGCTAACACCATCTATTGGAAACGAACGCGAACTAAAATAGCCAGTTGAAATCCGCTCTTTACGCTGGGACAATTTCTTTGTATGGGATGAGGCATCTGTATGCTAGTATATTATATTATCTGTGGTACTGTATAATAAAAATATTTGAAACACCGTAATGTAACTGTAACGGAAAAAGAATATTATTATCAGAGCCGAGATTTAACGTCATTAATTCATGAATCCCCGACCGGTGTCATTGGACCGCGCTGTTATTGTTTTACTATTGTGTCTCGTTTCGCGGGTATTGATAGGTTAAAAAAAACTCCAATACATAAAAAAATCTTATTAATAATGATGGCCAGTGGTAACTGCCCCGACTTACAAGTTGTAAGTCGCGGGTTCAAACCCAGCCAGGCGCATTACTTTCTGTCCATTTCATCACCACTGCTCTCAAAACGTGTCCTAGAACCAAAAATTTGAAGACATGTGACATCAACCAATCTGCACTGGGCCCGCGCGGTGGATTACGGCCCATTCCCTCTTCTTAAGAGGAGGCCTGAGTCCCAACAGTGGGAACATTATGAAGCTATATATGATTAATAATATATAATAATAATAATTCTCGTCACGGCTCGTATTGTTAGGAGGTTGTTAGGGTTCCGTACCTTAAAAGGATAAAACGGAACCCTTATAGGATCACTTTGTTGTCCGTCTGTCTGTCTGCCAAGACCCTTTGTCTCTGGAACGCGTGAAGGTATCAAGTTGACATTAAAACTACATATATACTCAAGTCCGCAGTCCCTTGAAACTGTGCAAAAATCAAACTTATAAGTTGACTGGAAAAAAATATACGCCTGTTTATGTTGCTAAGAACGTACATTTCGACAGTGTCAAAGGAATCAAAATTCATGGAGTACTTTCCGTTGACCTAGAATCTTGAAATTTGGCACGAAGCAAGGTATTATAGCACAAATATAGGGAAAATCTGAAAACTGAAAATTTGTAGTTACGTCAAAAGATTTTTTTTGAAAAATCTAGTCTCGATTCAAGAATTGAACTGTTTTCATAGGTAAGTTGGTACGGAACCCTCAGTGCGCGAGTCCGACTCACACTTGCCTGGTTTTTTTTCTCTGGAGTTCCTGACTCAAATATAAAAAAACAGCCTAGCCCGGCTGTTTTTTTTGCTTCGTGCCAAATTTAAAGATTTTTGGTCAACGGGAAGTACCCTATGAATTTTGATTCCTTTGAAAGTGTCGAAATGTACGGTTTTTTTCAACATAAACGGGCGTATCTTTTTTCCCGTCAATTTACAAGTTTGATTTCTGCACAGTTTAAAGGGAACCCGGACCTTAACATATGGTTTTAATTTCAACTTGATACCTCCAACTTAACTTTGAAAACAGTTCAATTCTCGAATCGAGTCTTGAAGAATTTTGAGATTTTTTTTTTCTTGTGACGTAACAACTAATTTTCAGTTTTCAAACTTTTCCTTATATTAGTGCTATATTACCTTACGTCGTGCCAAATTTCAAAATTCTAGGTCAACGGGAAGTACTCTATGAATTTTGATTCGAGTAGAATACGGAATGTCGACGCTAAAAATGTCGACCTTTGACACTGTTGAAATGTACGTTCTTAGCAACATAAACAGGCGTATCTTTTTTTCCCGTCAACTTACAAGTTTGATTTTTGCACAGTTTCAAGGGACTGCGGACTTGAGTATAGATGTAGTTTTAATTTCAACTTGATACCTTCACGCGTTCCAGAGACAAAGGGTCTTGACAGACAGACAGACAGACGGACAACAAAGTGATCCTATAAGGGTTCCGTTTTTTCCTTTTGAGGTTCGGAACCCTAAAAATAGCTGAAGTCAGACGCTTCAAATTCTCAAAAGTAAATCTTGTTTGAAAAACGCTCACATGACATTTTTTTTTAGGGGTAATGTCATGAGATTTTTGTTAACGCTCTATGGCAGAGCGAAAGGACATATCGAACTTTTGCTGACTAAAACCACATCTTGTTCCTACAGTTGCCCTTTGCGTTCTACGACCGTGGGTTTCCGTTACAGAAGTTAAACTATCGCCCCAGTGGGTTTTGACCCTGTTGGCCCCTATGGTCCCAGGTACTTCATCGCCAAATCAACGCCGCCGCCGATGTGAATCCTTCCTACCATTATTTGGGAACCTGGTGGCAGTGCCGTAACTAGGGCGGTGCTAGCGGTGCCCAGGCACAGGGCGCAAACTCTGAAGGGGCGCAAAAATGTCATATCTACGCTACTATCTATCTACTATCTATCTATCTACTATATATTTTGGTTTACGCAAACATGATCGTGTTTCCGATTTCCGTGTGAAGCTCAAGTGGTTGCCAATTCGCCTTCGCCGGAATGCTCATATTCTTTCCCTTCTATATAACGTTCTCTTTTCTCCTTTTACGTCTCTTTACCTTAAAAAACGGTTTGAATTTCTCTGCAATTCACACTCAAAATTGCTAAGATCATCGGAGAACTTGCGACTTAAAATGCCTATCCATACCACGACCTTCTTCGACAAGTCGTTCACTGTCCAGGCTGCTCGTCTCTGGAACGATTTGCCAGTCTCAATCAAGCGCGCTCAATCGTTGCCTGTCTTTAAGAAACTCGTTCGGGATCATTACCTGTCCCTATGAGTATCGAGTCGTCATTTATTTTTAATTTTGTTTTTCTCTGTTTATAGTTGTCAATATGTATGTATATATGTATCTATTATATAGCATTAAAATTATGTATGATTCTATGTGTGTATTGTGACATAATTATATAGTATTGTTATATTTATTGTAATAATGTTCTGGTATTGTAACACCATTGGCTGCCCCATTTCTTGTCCATGCAATCTCTGTCCATTCCAGGTTGCCTGGAAGAGATCGCGGAATGCGATAAGGCCGCCCATTGCTTGTACCTATTTCATAGTTTTAGTTCCTTTTTTGTATTTATTAATGGTAACAAACAATAAAGCATATAATAAATAAATAATAAATATCTTTAGCCCTTTTTGTTTGTATTGGACTTTCGAGGAGCGCAGTTATTGAAGCTCGCACCGGGCGTATAAAAGACTAGTTACGGCTCTGCCTGGTGGTAGTAAGCTCAGAGTTCTACAACTTGTACCTCGACTTCCAACTGTCGATACTTACTCCTTCATTATATAAGTATTGTGCGTACTACAATGGTAATTTTGTTTCTTAAAGGTTTGAAGTAATTTAAAAACTATACCAAAAATAGGTAGCCGGAATAAATAGGGCTGCTTGTGCTACTGGTGGTAGGTATGCATTTAATTTACGTCTGACTGAACAACGAGTTCTAAACATAATTTTACCCCAGGCAGCCAAATAAAATTAAACAAGCGGGATTTTTGAGAATGTTTATGGTGCTTTTATACAATTATTTACTATCAGTCTCTTCATCACAACAATGCGTTATCAGACAGCTTAATCGGATGAAATACCTGATAGACCAGATCCTAAACTCTGATGAGTAAAGTAGAATTTTTTAAAGAAAAAAATAAGAGGGCAACTACAATTAATTATTAAGACAAGAAAAGTCTACTATGTATGATGGTAAGAGGAATATGCCACGGTGTTGTATTGCTTACCGTGGAAGCATTTCATAAGGTAATTTATTCTATTTGTATGCTAAAATTAAATAAAATAAAATAAATAAAAGGTCGAGAGGTGATTTTTATTTTATTTATTTTATTTTATTTAAGCCTTAATCGGTTATTGAATTTAGCGAGGGAAAGATTAAATCTTTAATATAAGATAGCGTATCCTGACAAAAAAAGCATATTACAAAGTAAGAGACCATGTCGAAGACACGCTTGTTTGGTAATGATTACCTCTGCACATGTGGCCCACATGTAGTCCTAGTAGGCTAACCTAACCTAACTTATAAAATGCATTATTGTGTGAATGACTGAATGTGTCTATTAACTGCTCCGTGTTTGTTTTCATTTAAATGGTTTTTTTTATTTAACACATTGCTTTAATAATATTTTTCAATATTATTTAAATCTCAACCTCCTTAATTTCATTAAGTATTGATTTTTTCAACATTCATTTGTTGATAGGTTAATTGTTTTTCTCTTGTAAAATATAATTACTTAATTACTCTCGTTTATAACGTAAATGTGAGAACGCTGTAGACTACAAACTTAGATTACTTTCTATTTGGATCCATTTTTTGGTTACGATTATTTTTATTACGTTTTTGGTACAATATTGACTGTCCAAACTATCCTCACATACGAGTATGTCTCTCGTCTGTGTAATATGTAACATGGAAATTTTGTAAACTCATTTTTTTTTCTAAACAGTAACCATGTAGTTTCTTGCCAGTTTAACTCCATAAGAAACGACCAATTGGAACCGTGCACCAGTTTCTAACATCTTATAAGTGCTCGTGTAAGCCTATGTGAAATAAAAACGACTTAGTTTGATTTTATAATTACAACACGTGATTCATTATTACAATTTATAAAAGTTTAAATGTATAAATAATAAGTAAAAAAATAGTTTGTGTTTACATACATATACTTAGGCAGATGTTCCGTATGGTGTCTGGAACCGAAGAATTTACACCATCCCATCTCTTCCCGTGGGTGTCGTAAGAGGCGACTAAGGGACACACCAGAAAATGGGCAGCAGCATTTTCTGTGCATTTCAACATCTACACTGCGATCGCCAACCCGCATGCCAAGCGTGGCGATTATGGCAAAAACCCCCCAACAATGCAGACACGCAAAATAAAACGGCCCCTAGTACCCGGCAGCCCGTCTAACCTTGACTACGGTAGCGGTCAAGGCTACGGCGAGGCAAGGGGTGCGAAGAATCTCCGGAGGAGGCTAGGCTACCCCTTACAACGACTCGACCTGGCAACATACAACACGCGTACACTGCGGACCGACGAGAAGATCACCGAACTTGAGGAAGAGTTGAGCGGGGTACGATGGAGTATTGTGGGATTATCCGAAGTCCGAAGACAGGGGGAGGACACGATAATTCTCAAATCCGGTAACCTGCTCTATTTCCGGGAGGGCGACCAGCAGTCCCAGGGTGGTGTCGGGTTTTTCGTCCACAGGTCCCTTGTGAACAATGTGGTGAGGATCGAGAGTGTGTCGACCAGGGTGGCTTACCTTATACTCAGAATATCGGCAAGATATTCGCTGAAGGTCATACAGGTATATGCCCCAACCTCGACACACTCCGACGACGAAGTAGAGACCATGTATGAGGATATATCCAGAGCCATACATGGTTATAAGACTCACTTCACCGTGGTCATGGGGGACTTCAACGCTAAACTGGGCAAACGAGACGGTGATGAGCTGCGAGTGGGGCAATTTGGATTTGGACGGCGGAACCACCGGGGACACCTACTGGCTAGCTTTATGGAGAAGGAGGGCCTCTACATGATGAACTCTTTCTTCAAAAAGCGTGAGCATAGGAGGTGGACCTGGCAAAGCCCCGATGGTGCAACTAAAAATGAGATTGACTTCATCTTGTCGACGAAGAAGCAAATATTCAATGATGTCTCTGTGATCAATGCAGTGAAAACTGGTAGTGATCACCGCATGGTGAGAGGCACATTGAATATCAACATCAAGCTTGAAAGGTCTCGACTGGTGAAGTCTACGCTCCGTCCAGCACAAATCCAGCTCCAAAACCCCGAGAGCTTTCAGCTCGAACTCCACAATCGTTTCGAGTGCCTAGGTAGCTCCGTGGACGAATGTAACGATGGGTTCGTGGAAACTGTCCATACGGTCGGGTCTAAGTTTTTCAAGACCCACCGTACAAATAAGAACAAGAAGCTCTCGGATCCGACTCTCGAGCTCATGAAGAAGAGGCGTGAGATGATTCTGCAGTCTTCAGACGATTTGTGCAGATACCGTCAGCTCAATAGACAGATTTCGAAGTCCTTAAAACGCGATCTTCGCCACTTTAATTCCGAAAGGGTTAAGGACGCGATAGAGCGGAATAAGGGCTCCAAAGTTTTTGCGAGGGATCTGTCTATTGGGCAGAGCCAACTCACGAAACTGAAGACCGACGATGGCAGAGTCATATCCGCTAAATCGGAGCTCCTGGGAGAGATCGAGGCATTCTATGGACAGTTATACACGTCTATCTCTAAACCCACGACAAATCTAGCGAGTGATCCAAGAGCTAGATTGACCCGACACTATACCGAAGATATCCCGGACGTCAGCCTGTACGAGATTAGGGTGGCTCTGAAACAACTTAAACACAATAAGGCGCCGGGTGAGGACGGAATTACGGCCGAACTTCTGAAGGCGGGTGGAAAACCGGTCCTTAAGGCCCTTCAGAAGCTATTTAATTCCGTCATACTCGAGGGCAAAACGCCACAGGCATGGGGCAGAGGTGTGGTGGTACTTTTCTTTAAGAAGGGCGACAATGCCCTCCTTAAGAACTACAGGCCCATCTCACTTCTGAGCCATGTCTACAAGTTGTTTTCCAGAGTCATCACGAATCGTCTCGCACGCAGGTTCGACGACTTCCAGCCTCCTGAACAAGCCGGATTCCGAAAAGGCTTTAGCACCGTAGACCACATACATACGCTACGGCAGGTTATACAGAAGACTGAGGAGTATAACCTGCCTCTCTGCTTAGCGTTTGTGGATTACGAGAAAGCCTTCGATTCGATCGAGACTTGGGCTGTACTGCAGTCTCTCCAACGGTGCCAGATTGACTATCGGTACATCGAAGTGCTGAAATGTTTGTACAAAAACGCCACCATGTCAGTCCGACTCCAGGATCAGACCTCGAAACCTATCCTTTTACAGCGGGGTGTGAGACAGGGAGACGTTATCTCTCCGAAACTGTTCACGGCCGCATTGGAGGATGTCTTCAAGGTTCTGGAATGGAGAGGGCGAGGCATCAATATCAACGGCGAGTACATCACTCACCTTCGGTTTGCCGACGACATAGTAGTCATGGCTGAGACTACGGAGGAGCTCAGTACAATGCTCGGTGATCTCAGTAGGGCTTCCGAAAGAGCGGGACTCAAAATGAACATGGACAAAACCAAAGTCATGGTAAACATCCATGTAGCTCCCACTCCTATCAAGATCGGAGACTCTACACTCGAAGTTGTGGACGACTACGTCTACCTGGGACAGACGGTCCAGTTGGGTAGATCTAACTTCGAGAAAGAGATCAATCGTCGAATCCGACTCGGCTGGGCAGCGTTCAGGAAGCTGCACGGTATCTTCTCGTCCAACCTACCGCAGTGTCTCAAGACAAAAGTCTATGACCAGTGTGTGTTGCCAGTGATGACATATGGCTCGGAAACGTGGTCGCTCACAATGGGCCTCATCAGAAGGCTTAAAGTCACCCAAAGAGCAATGGAAAGGGCTATGCTCGGAGTTTCCTTGCGCGATCACATCAGGAATGAAGAGATCCGCAAGAGAACTAAGGTTACCGACATAGCCCGAAGAATCGCCAAACTTAAGTGGCAGTGGGCAGGGCACATTGCTCGTAGAACAGATGGTCGATGGGGACGGAAGGTTCTAGAGTGGCGGCCACGTACCGGAAGACGCAGCGTCGGAAGGCCTCCCACAAGGTGGACCGACGACCTGGCGAGGGTCGCGGGAATCCGATGGATGCGAGACGCGCAGGACCGGTCGCTGTGGCGACGCTTGGGGGAGGCCTATGTCCAGCAGTGGACGTCTTTCGGCTGAGATGATGATGACTTAGGCAGAATTAAACAAACACTTAGAAAAAAAAGATATAATTAAGATTAATAGTGATGAAATCAGTATTATAAACGTGGGGCTATTTGATCTTTGATGGGTGATACTCGCTGTGGCTGGTTCATTCCAATATTTTTAACCTGAAAGAAAAGATGAAAACTTTTAGACAATCATTTAGAGGTTCATGAATATGAACAAATTTTACTTTGGGATCAACTCTCAAATGGCAAAAAAAAAACTATTTAAATATCCACACATTTTGTTGAGTTACGTAAACCTAAATTTATGGGCTATGCGTTATGTAAACATACAAAGAAAGAAAGAAAAACGGTTTATATATTTTACATAACCTATGTTTACATAACGTAAACATACATTTGAGAAGCTCGTGGCTAGATAATCACAGGTCGATCTTCAAGGTTAAGCAACGCTTGCCTAGGTTGGTCTGTGGATGGGTGACCATCTTATCATAACGAGTTTCCTCCGTGCCTCGGATAGCACGTTAAACTGTAGGTCCCGGCTGTCATTTGTAGATCTTTGGCAGTCGTTACGGATAGTCAGAAGCCAGTAAATCTGACTCCAGTCTTGCCATGAAGTACCGTGTTACCCCAGTTAATGGGTTGTGGAGGTCTGGTAGGCAGCCGCTCCTCGTAAAATACTGGTATTAAGCTAAATCCGGCTCGACTGGAAGCCGACCCCAATATAGTTGGGAAAAGGTTAGGTAGATGATGATGTAAACATACATTTATTGGCTTTTGGGGATATTTTTGCAGCCAGTGGTGTCTTCAACTGAAATATTCCAAAAAATATAATATTATATTCTTACCAAAATCAGTCGGATCAGATACGCTATTATGTAATGCAATGTTGAAGATTTTTAGGGTTTGTAATGGAGTACTATATGATGCATCAACAATGTTCCAGTTGACGAAAAGTGTTTTCGTCAACTGTTAGTTAGTACTCTTGCAACTAAAAGTTTCTTTTAACAGTTCAATTTTCTCGTATAGTAGTGGCTTCTAAGTATAGTGTCAATAGCGGTAGTCGTAATGCATACCCAGGAACACCTGAAATTATGAAATTACTATACAATGTGCAGTTTTGAAGCTACAAATCATTTCGGGAGGTAATTATGTTAGCGATCTTCGACCCGAATCAATAATAAAATGAGTAGGTAATCGTTTTTTTTCTTATTTATGAAAATCTGTACGTGAACTACCTTTTGTAAGGCGCGGCTAGTCTGATAGGTACTCGCCCTATAACCGCGCTTTCACACGCACAAACTAATTTTATTGATCCACTAGCGACCCGCCCCGGTTTCGCACGGGTGCAAATTATCAGTGTTTCCCTACTATATTATACATGTATTATACATATAAACCTTCCTCTTGAATCATTCTATCTATTATTAAAAAAAACCGCATCAAAATCCGTTGCGTAGTTTTAAAGATTTAAGCATACAAATGGATTTAGGCACAGAGAAAGCGACTTTGTTTTATACTATGTAGTAAAGCACACTAGCACTTCCCGTACGTTTGTTTAGAGAATTAAGTAGGTACTCTAAAAAAGATGTATTTAAAATGTATTATTGATATTGACAAAGAAACGTATTTTTATATGATTATTTATGACATTTATTTACAACCTCAATGATTATTTTATTTTTAGGGTTCCGTACCTCAAAAGAAAAAGACAGAAACCTTATAGGATCACTTTGTTGTCCGTCTGTCTATCTGTCTGTCTGTCTGTTGACAGGAAAAAAAGATACGCCCGTTTATGTTGCAAAAAACGTACATTTCGACACTGTCCAAGGAATCAAAATTCATAGGGACCGTTGACCTAGAATCTTGAAATTTGGTACGAAGCAAGGTATTATTGCACCAATATAGGAAAAAGTCTGAAAACTGAAGTAGTTACGTCACAAGAAAAAACCTTTTAAAAAATCTTTAAGGTTCCATTCGAGAATTGAACTGATTTCATAAATAAGTTGGTACGGAACCCTCAGTGTGCGAGTCCGACTCGCACTTGCCCGGTTTTTCGTATGTGTTTTAGTTTCTATTTTATACGTGTAACGGTCCACAACAAATAATACTTAAAATATGTGCAAATAAATAAAAAAAGCGTTGCTTAAATACCATTGTTACATAATTATTAAATGATAATGTTTTCAACTGTACTACAACATGTAACATAATTAACGCACATCCTCTTGGGAGGTCATTTACTCATCACTATCAACTTTTAGTACGGGTCCAAACCTGAAACCGAGAAAAAATAATCAGCTGTTCAATACATTTTGACGAAATAAGCGAACAAAAATAGTAAAAGTTGATCGTAATGATGAGTAGAATGACCCCCTAAGAGGATGTGCGTTAATTATGTTACCTACATGTTGTGTAGATTCCCCCTCTTTTTCCGGTGAGTTATGTATTGTAAAAGAGGACTCTTCAAAATATACCCAAATACAAGATTATGGTTGAAATAAAATAAAATTATGGGTAATATCTGTAACCATTATGACCAGATAAATATTAAAAAAAAAACAGTCCAATTTCATTGTTAGGTTCTGTAATAAAACATAATATAACTAAATTATGAAATAAAATACTAACCTTTGTTTTACTGCTTGTTAGGTATGTCTTTGTAAATTGTACGAGTAGGTATGTCCTTTTCCAACTACTTTATGAATATATACACAGCACCACTTTTGTGACTAAATGTGGCCACTCCCAAAGGACAGATTGGACGATAGGGGTCCGTCATAGAGAAGAACAGAACGAAGATTACCTAAAAAAAAAGAAACATGAGTAAAACAATGTACCTCTATACTGTGTGGAAATAGAAAAGTTTTCTTTGACATACCATCTCTTTTTCCCAATTCAATATCCTTGAGATCCTCCGCTGGCTTAAAAGCAAGCATGAAAATCGACTTTTGTGTTTGGAAATTCTCTCCTTCGTTTTGATTATTAATATTAGTAGTCATTATCATTTAAGATTATACATTAAAAGTTATAAAACTAATTAAAACACTAAGTTATTATTTTTAGTCCACTCTATTATATAATGATAAAGTTTTTGTTAGTCACATCTCTAATTAATATCAAAACATATTATCAAATAGTGTTTATGTACTAGAAATTATGATAATTACTGAATTATACCACAAAATAAAATCAATTTGATTACGTTTTTACAATTCATAGTACTACTAGCTCATTTAGGTACGCTAAAAAAAATGGATTCAATCGAAACAAGTTAAAACTTCACAGGTAGGTACACAACTTATTTGTTACCTTTACAATTTGAGGATTATTTTATTTCTCAGACGAAGTAACCCAATCTACATATTTTACACAATTATTAAAATTAAATTACAATGAAACGCTTTATTTGAGCCCCATTCATGAACATGCCACAGGTGTCAGATAGTAATAGTTACGCCAATAGCCAAAACATAATAACATCAAGTATATTTAATAGTTGAAATTGTTACAAAGTAGAAGAGTAGGAGTAGGAGTAGTAGTTTATTTTTTTGGTCTCAATTACATTAACCACAGCAACTTTGAACAAGTGCATCTCACACTGTCGTAGGTACCCCCATTACAAAGGGTTCAAATTGCAATATATTTAGTAATAAAAAAATACTTCTTGCAATTTACGATAATTAAAATTAAAGAACACTTTTATGAAAGCTGGACAGTAAATAAGAAAAAGAAACTAATTTAGTTGATCAAAATTGCTGCAGGATCGTGAGATTATTAATACATCTTAATGTCACAAATACTTGGTCAATAATATAAAAGGTGTACTTACTAAACAACGTTATACAAAAAAAAAATATCCTAGACGTACTACGTACATCTTCCAAACAAGCAAAACTTTCATGCTAGCGATGATGGAGGTTTTATCTGATTGTTTCGACTTTGACTCGAGTCCGACTCGATCCGTTATTGCAACTGGCTTATGAGGCATTCACTCACCAATTGTTCGTCAAAAGTTAAGAGATTTGAGAGAGAGTGACTTATTCGTAAAATCAAAAACTAGCGGTTTTGTAGAACGGCGATTCGATGGTTTATTTTAATGACTCCCATTAATTTAAATTTTTAAGTAAACAAAGTAAAGTAGTTTATGTATCAGGAGTTAAAATAATATTAAATTATTTGTATTATTTTTTCGATTCGTTGAGTAAAATAATTTATACTTATCTAATTTATCAATTTTGACCCAGGCAAAAATAGTTAAGTATCGAATCGGCCTCAGATATCAAGATGTGCTTATAAAATTAGTTAAATACTAATTTATTTTTTAACAAAATATTCTATAATTATAATCTTATATTGATAAAATATATTATAATTTAAATCTGATTTTAGTTATACACCAGGTAAGTTCTCGAATTTTACATCATCAAGAGCTGTTGGTTGCGAACAAGCAGGTTGAGGGGTATTTTTTCCCTGCATGTCATCATTAAGACATTGCTTTTGATCTATACTCTTAATATTTTTAATATATAGCTCAGCAGTATTGTGATGACGGTTTAAAAAGATAAAATATACGTCTATTGTTACAATGTACAATGCCGAAATAATACAAAATATAAGGTATGAATGGAGATAATATGAAAACAAAATATCATCAAACAATAAGACATCGATCGATATAAAAATCAAGGAAGCAATACATAAGTTACGCCAGATGGATTGTTTGTTTGCTTTTGAATGGAACCAAAGTGAATATACGACTTTAGTATAAAGAAAACAATTTATAATGACCGGGATTAAACGATATCCTAAATTTCCGGTTATTATTTCAATAATAACCGGTCTAAACCGACCGAAATAAATATTCAAAAAAACACAGATAACGTTCATTATCAAAGGTATACCCCAACCAAAAATAGAACTTTTTAAATATATTGTTTGGACAGGCACATTGAAAATCTTTACAATATCGTCATAAAATATATAACCAATAACAATCAACCAATATGACTTTACACTTGTTAAGTAATCAGCAATACTGTAACTGTAAAATAAGTACGAGTTGAATATTGGTAAATACATTAAGGCCAAATACAGAAAGTGATATAATAGATATGAGGAAATTGCATTTAGAAACACATAATTTTTGAAGGTACGAAATTTTTCCTTGGTGCACCATGATGTCACGCCGTATATGAACGTTAGTAGAGTCAGTAAGGAGGTAGTAATAAAATCCCAACGCAAGTCGTAATACATGGTGGATGTCTATGCAGCTATTTAATATAATATTCACTTTTAATTTGCCAGATTTATAATAACACTGTTCTAGACACTTTGTCGTAAAGTTCGTCAGGCAAGTAAAACGTGTTGCTTGTTGAACGGTAGATATAACAATGGTAATCTGAAGTTTAAAAAACGAATAAAGTAACATATTTTATCTGAACACCATTATGAACACTAATTTAATTAATTTCAGTTTTGTTTTTAGTGATATCACTCATGAATATGAAAACATAACCAAATTATTTCAAACAAAACCAGTTTCGGGAAAGGGATGTTATGATCAGAGGATTGAATTTACCGACATTAAAGAACTCTATATAAATTGAATAACAATCATTTTAATGATGATTTAGTTATTAAATTAGACTTGATTCAGAAAGCAGTACTTCTGAACACGGCTTGTAGTATTCGGAAGTTTGTTTCTCTGGAGTCCATCTGTCAATAGTTACAGTACCGAGAACACGGCCCACTGTTTTCGATATCGGTGGGGTACTTTACATTTTTAAATGTGTTTTATTGAACTATTTAAAAATGTTAGTTATAAATAAATAATTAATAAAGGAATACATAATAAAATCGAAAATAATATAAAGATAATAAAATAAATCGAAAGAAAACGCTTTTCAGCCACTTCCTTGCATATCGCCAACCAGTGTTCAAAATCATCTCTCCAATAGTTGGATAAGTCAATTACAGATTATCAACAGTACTGGCATTAACCTATCAATACCCGCGAAACGAGACACAATAGTAAGACAATAACAGCGCGGTCCTATGAGACCGGTCGGGGATTCATAAATTAAGAAAAACAGAAGTCTTGTACAAATTACACAACAGTAAACCGACAAACCAACGACACAACTTTGTAGTTGGTCCGGTAGGAATATTTTACTTTTTTTTTATTGTTTGGCACTACCTAAACCTTTTTAGTTTATGTGCACTAATGAACTGATTCATTTCAAAAGGTGGAAAAAAATATTGTGAAATTATTGAAGAGCGGAAAAACATTAGAGATAAAAACACTCGTGAAATTATTGATGGGTGGAAAAACACTAGAGTAAAATAGGTGAAAAACAATGTTTTTAATAAATTTAAAATATTTTTTTATTAAAATCAGATAAACAAAAATAATATTGTGTATAATTATAGATCACCATTACATACACACATCATTATTCTTTTATATTTATTGGAATTACAAGTAATTATTTGAATAATTTTGGAAGTAATGATTATTTGTCCTATGCTGATGCACGGGGGTTTTTGAAGGTCCGAAAAATATTTGATCGAATTTATTAATTCATTACACCTAAAACTTTAAACCCTGGAACATCTCCTTCTGCGAAGCAGTAATGCTAGCGAAGGCTGCACGCATGACGGAATGCCCTCACGCCCCAGTCACCAATATCCCAACCCCACGGCCAAGGTAGATGCGGGCTGGCAGACGCCGAGCATTGAGTAGCTCTCTATCCGACCGTCCGATGATAATCGACCGGATCGAGCACAAGTCGTCGACACACAGACACACGCTCCTAAAATAGATTACAGCAAACCATACGGTAAAATTTTAAGACTAGAAAAACCGGAACCCTTATAGGATCACTTTGTTGTCCATCCGTCTATCTGTCTGTCAAAATCTCGGAAACGCGTGGAGGTATCGAGTTGAAATTAAAACCATATATTTAGATCCTCAGTCCCTTGAAGCTATGCAAAAATCACAAAGATACAGCCGTTTATATCGCAAAAAACCGGGCAAGTGCGAGTCAGACTCGCGCACTTAGGGTTCCGTACCAACCTACCTATGAAAACCGTTCAATTCTCGAATCAAGTCTTGAAGATTTTTCAAAAAAAATGTTTCCTTGTGTCGTAACTACAAATTTTTAGTTTTCAGACTTTTCCCTATATTTGTACTACAATACCTTGTTTTGTGCCAAAATAGATTCTACATCAACGGGAAGTACTCTATGAATTTTGATTCCTTTGACAGTGTCGAAATGTACGGTTTTTTTTTTCAATATAAACGGGCGTATCTTTCTTTCCCGTCAATTTACAAGTTTGATTTTTGCACAGTTTGTAGGAACCGCGGACCTTAATAAGTTTTAATTTCAACTTGATACCTCGAATTTAATTAAAAAAAACAGTTCAATTCTCGAATAGTCTCGAAGATTTTTCAAAAAAAAAACTGGTGATATAAAATCAAATTTTCAGTTTTCATACTTTACCTTATATTTGTGCTATAAAACCTTACTTCGTGCCAAATTTCAAGATTCTAGGTCATCGAGGAGTACCCTAGTACCCTATGAATTTTGATTCCTTTGATGGTGTCGTTTACATTTTTTGCACCATAAACGTCAATTCCGTGGCTGGCGTGAATACGTTGACAAGTCTAAAACAGCAATTTGTCAGGACGGCCATTTTAATGTTTTGAATTCTTCTGGTAAATCGAGAAATTAATTAATCGTGTGTGTTTTACGTTTTTAGGGGATTATTTTGAACCACCTATCAAATGATAACAGTAAATAAACGGAATTTCCCATAGTTTAGAAGATAATAGACATGTCAAATCGTTCACCGACGAGTTATCAACTTATTCACCGAGTTGTCAATATATTCACAACAGTTATCAACTTATTCACCTACTAAATAGTACAAGAGGTGTATAATTAATCAACAATGACAAACATGTCATTGTTATTAGATAGCGAATAGATTACGAACATTTGAAGATGCTGAAAGTAATATATTTAATTGATTTAACATAAAACTCTTTCAAATGAGTCGACTATCAAATCAATCATGTTCATTAAATCTTATTTTTCTCTGCACTGATTGTGATGATA
The DNA here is from genome assembly GCA_030763345.1 of Mythimna separata. Lineage (NCBI taxonomy): Eukaryota > Metazoa > Arthropoda > Insecta > Lepidoptera > Noctuidae > Mythimna > Mythimna separata. Next base: position 11,371,241 of record CM061187.1, on the reverse strand, counting down.
ATCTTCTTCTTCTTCTTCTTCCTGCCCTTATCCCATATTACTTAGGGTCGGCGCAACACGTTTTCTTCTTCCATTCTGTCCTGTCGTCCGTCACACTGTCACTAACTCCCTTTTCTTTCATATTAATCCTTACACAATCCATCCATCCACATGCGATTATCATTGTGATGATAATGAAGTGATGAAATATTATTAAGACTTGTATGTACATATTTATTAAAGTCTCGGCAAAAAATAAAAACAAATATTTTACTATTTAAGACGGCCACCTTTGGCTTTTGTACAGGTCCTTAATCGGTCTGGCCATGATTCTATAAATTAAATATTATATCTATGGATTTACACACTGTTTCCATGGGAAATTTCGCCACTGTTTGCTCCAGAATTTTATTAAGAGACTCAATGTCACCGTGTCGTTAAGAATAAGCCATGTCCTCTAAAACTGACCATAATTTGTAGCCTAAAAGGTTAAGCTCTAGGCTAGATGAGGGCCAGTCTTCAGCTATTATAAAGTCTGGAATATTGGTTCAAGTCAGGCTTGAGTAGTTCGTGCCTTGTTTTAAAAGTGTTTTGCTGAGAGGTTTCACAACACGATCCAAGACTGTCTCTTGATACACTTTGGCTAAAATTGTCACCGCTTTTTCACAAAAATGTAGCTTTGTGACGCCTTAATAAGACATGCCCAACCAAACCATCACAGACGCTGGTTGCTGACTGACAGATGATGACTACTTTGTACCTTTCTGACTTCTTGAGCAGTTTCTTTAGAACTGTGAGCGTAAACTTTAGGAGGAAGAGTTATTGTATCTGATGATAGTACGATATACGAACATACGGCCGATACCAATATTTTGAAGTGTCTGGAGTATGACCGACGGCTCCATACCTAAGTTTGTGCAAGGCTATCCGCAATCCTATTTTCCACAGGTTTTCAGCATAAACTTTTTCAGCTAATGGTGTTAAATTAACTCAGCAGTCAAATGGATGTTGCCATCCTCATCGGCAACTTTAATTTTAGCATTTAACAACATCGTACGTGTACACTTAAATGTTCTTTTTTTCAAGTGGGGAATCATCAGAATGATTTCTCCCGCTCTTGGGTGGAGCGGGAGGGCGTGTCAGATTTTTACCTACTGATTAAACCCCACCCTGTTCCTTCGTTGCCTTCGCTCTGGGGACACCGAGCTTACCTTTCGGAATTCCGGTCCACGTCCCCAGAGGCTTCGGCGCTGCCGGGCCCCTACAGTTTGCTGTATTCTCCTTGAAGCGCGCATGGAGCAGCCGCGCCGTTGACGACTAGGCTCTTTTCGGGTTAATACCGGACTGCCGGACGGCAAGCTACCCAGTACTCGCCGTCCGCAAGCCCGTGCCTACGGTGGTGGGAAATCGGGATCGGGATACCGGCGGCCTCACGCTCGCGGTCGGCTGCCTCCTTTGCTAGTATTACTGCTTCGCAGAAGGAAGCAGCCACCTGCCACCCCCTCTTTGCTTCCAACCATGGCCTGTACCAAAGCCCGGCGCGAGAGGCCGCCGTCGCCGATAGCCTCCACAAGTACAAGGTGGTGTTCGCCCAAGCGCGGCACACCTCTACGGTGTGCTCAGTGTGGTGTGTACCTCTACAGTGGCAACACCCGCGCGTCCTTTTCACCTGAATCCGATGCAGGAACCTCCCGAACTTACCGTGTCCGGTGAGGACCAGCGTCATACGGAACGTGAGGACGCCGTGACCTCTTTCCAACCACTCCACAAAGAGGGGATTTACCGGTACACAATGTTGACAACTCGAATATTTTTAATACGAGTTGGGTGCAAAAGTTGACAACTAAACATATCCCTTTAATGATGAAGTATTTTATAACCCACATTAAGTGATAACTATATTTGTTACATTTATGATACCAAACTTACGTTGGCTGTAACTTGACATCTCAATTTGTCAATTTATAATTAGAAAAAAAAAGGAAATTTTAATGTGTATAACTTGACTTATCAAATAATGAATATTATTTTGGTCACTGAGCATATGTTGATAAAATAATATATCAAAGATCTATCATAAAAATAAGTAAATCAGTAATTTGACATAAGGTGTTGTCAACAAAAACACGCCAAAATGAGAGTTGTCAACATACTACCACCGTCGATTGCTCCGAAATTAAGATACATACGGATGTGTCAATTTTTTTCCTATAAACTCCTAGTGCGTAGAATGCGTTAAGCCAATAAAAAAAAAATCATGCAAGTCGAATTGTCAACGTATTCACGCCAGCCACGGAATTTACAAGATTGATTTTTGCAGTTTGAAGGGACCGCGGATGTGAGTATATAGTTTAAATTTCAACTTGATACCTTCACGCGTTCTCGATATAAAGGGTCTTGATAGACAGACAGACAGACGGACAACAAAGTGATCCTATAAGGGTTCCGTTTTTTCCTTTTGAGGTACGGAACCCTAAAAACGTACATTTTGACACTTTCTAAGGAATTAAAATTTATAATTCCCTGATATTGCCTGAATCCTGAAATGTTTGAATTCCCAACCGGTCCTATGAGACCGCGCTGTTATTGTTTTACAATGTGGCTCGTTTCGCGGGTATGTGATAGATTAAAGCAAGGTCTTATAGTACAAATACAGGAAAAAGTCTGAAAACTGATAATTTGTATTTACTTCACCAGAAAAAAAGTTATGAAAAATTTTCAAGACTTGATTCGAGAATAAGACTGTTTTTATTGGTAAATGGATAAAGAATCGCTGTACTCGGTTTTTTTTGTTTTAATCATGGAAGTTGATCCTTGAATAATTCGATTTTTTTCATTATTTCGACATTTTATTTGCCTTGAAAGGTAATATTTTCTTATTTAACTAATTATTTAAATGTGGTTTAAATTGGTATCAGTGAGAAGCATGCAAACAAGGATGTTTGCTTTAAGCATGCAGCTTGCAAGCAGGCATGCAACATGCAGCTAGCATTGTTTCTATCGCGGCTTCGGCGCTCCGAGGTTTTTCACTTTCACACGTTTTCACGCGAGCTTATCGTGCAGATGGTTTTAACGCTCACCATCGCATCTTCGGCTTACTGGCCCGTTTCACCGGCCAGCCTCAGCCGTGGCAGCAGGCCTTCCAACCAATTTATTAAAAAAAAAAACTGCTCTTCAACACGCGGGCCGCCCTACTCCACTGCGCCTATGCGGGCTTGAATCACTCACTAGGGACAACACTGTGTCAAGTCAGTTTTGTAGCGATTAGTTTCTGTCACAACATTTTGTAGCACAGCATATCAACTTTTCATGACAATATTTTAATTCAATATTGAAAATGCCACCAATTAACTAGTAGTACTTGTGACCAAAATTCTGTAAAAAGTAGTTTCAGTTTGGTAAAAATATGGCATATATAAATCATTTGGAAAATGAAAAGTTCAAAATAGGCTTCGGCCAATAGCAAAAAGTTATTTTGTAAATCTGCGAAATATGTATAGGCCGGAAAAATAAAACTATCGATGATCTAAAAATCAAATAATGCATAGCAAGAAAAACGTCAGTCAATAAAAACAATTATTTTTCCGAAAAATTATCGGTTTACACTAAAATGCAACATAAATGAAGTATTCTATACTAATCTATAAAATTATAGGCAGAGCTCACAACCTAAACGACGCTAAATTCACCAAGACATAAACGATTTTATCATTGAAGCCTAAGTCAGTTCACGTAAACTTAAGTTGGACAAATAAATTATCTTTCTTTCCTTCTGTGAAGCAGTAATGCAACCAAACTGCTTCCCATTCCCTCTCACTCCGTACCAGGGTCGTGAGAAAGCGCCTCCAGTCAACTCTGCCCAAGGGGAGCAGACCTCCTAGCTGTGTAAATACAGTGATTTTTCCCGCCAAAAATAATATAGTAAAAATATTATCGCCTAAGGAAAAGGCAACTTAAAAAATATTATATTATGTATTTATAATTCTCGCAATATACTGATTGATGATATCATTCTGTTATCCAATTAGTAATGCAGCTAAAAGTAATAATTAATATTTCAGCTAAAAATAATAATTAGTGTATCAAATAGACCTTGAATATTTCTAAAAATATTTTATCAAAAAATAATCATTTTTGGCGGTGATTGGTAACTGAATTTATAATGAACGTGGGTTTATTAAGTTAATTAGGTACTTATCATATCGTTTATTAATAAGCATTCGATATAAAAAAAACACTGTATCTGGTTTATTTTTTACTATTGATAGACTCACGCTTGACCTCTATCTCACCTGATAGAAAGCGACGATTTGTTCAATGATCAAGAACACGTGACTAGAAGTAATCTATTCACTCTCGATTTAAGGTTTGGATCCCCAACCGGTCCTATGAGACCGCGCTGTTATTGTTTTACTATTGTGTCTCGTTTCGCAGGTATCTGAGTAATTAAAGATCCCAGACTGTAGGTATCAGGAAACGCAGACTCAGACAGGGAACTCCACTTCTTAGCTAAGCTTCCAATGAATGAGTTCCCAAAACGTATAGTCCACTAAGTAGGTATCGGTGATGCATAGTCGTCGTCTGGTGCTTCGACGATAGTGGAATTAAATTGTACAATTCGGACGGACACCCCCGAAATGCAACCGATGGAAAACAGACGTGAATTTCAGGCGTTTTTATATAATCGAGAAAGAAACCTACATAAATAAAATTCCGACGAATTGAGTAGCTCGGTAACGGCTTGATTAGTAGGAGTAGGCTTCAGAATGTCACTATTTTTGACGAATTATTCCGATCTGTCACCCCGGTTTGTCCCCTTAAGGGGACAGATCGGAATAAATAGTTTGATCTGTCCCCCTGTTAGCAATGAGGGGACAGTTCGAACTTTATTCACTCCGGTATTCCAGGTATAATAAGTATAATAACAATCAGTCCTCTGATTTGACTTCATATTACTGACTTACTTCCGTGATTTATGGGACTGTGAGAAACAAAAGAAATATTTATAATTTATTTAAATACAGGTCGCTAGTTATAATAATCCAAACCACTAATCTTTTATTTAATTCTTGAAAGTAAGCTTCTAACGTGTAGACTGTTGAATCATTTTTAAGAATTAATTTAAATTCTATGGGGGACAGATGAAACTGTTAAGGAGTGAATAAAGTTCGAACTGTCCCCTCAATACTAATAGGGGGACAGATCAAACTTTTCTTTCCTATCTATCCCCTTAAGGGGACAAACCGGGGTGACAGATCGGAATGATTCTTTTTGACACTGATTGGGAGCTATGGCCCTAAGATTTTCATCATGATATTTTTAGCCAAAAAACGTCTACTGTTGGGCATAGGCACCCAGCAAGTGTCGCCACTATGACCGATACTGTGCGTCTCTTATCTATCGAATTTCCGCGGCCCTTACCGGCTCACCCACCTTGTTGAAGGCCTTCCTACGTTGCGTCTTCCGGTATACTATTATGTTTTTACTATTATTGCTAGGCTCACACTTGACCATTATCTCACTTGATCGTAATAATTATTTGTAGTGGATGTTAATGATAGAAAGCTGCATCATTCTTGATACAACTAAACCATACTGAAAAATCCCACGATGCATCGAAACTAATCCTTTACTTGTGTGGTCCTAGCCGTTACATAGTTGTGCAATATAAAAGCAGCTTGATTAAAACAGCTATAAAACATACTAAATGGACTTTACTTGTATAAAACGGCTCCCGTGGTGGTCACAACTTGACTAACAGCCCATTATCTACTTAAAGTACATGATTGTTGCTGTAAAATTGTGCACGGGTGGTTTATTGAGTTTCAGTGTATCTAGAAGTGAGATGTGTATTTGTGGTATGTTGAAAAGTTTAGTAGATAATTACAAGCAAATATTAGAAAAGTATAACGTCAGCATCATCATCAATTCAGCCGTAAGACGTCTACTGTTGGACGTAGGCCTCTCCCAGGTGTCAACACAATGCCCGGTCCTGTACGAGTATGTCTCGAATTCATTGGGTTACCCTCACTAGACCTAGTTATTGTTTCAACGTCTATGTAAGAACACAAGCTCTTAGTAATACGCTGTTAACTACGATTGTTTTCATAATTAAAATATTCAGATTTATATACATTTTCTAAGTCTATTGTGTCACATTTACGTTTTTAACTGTATAACAGTTTAATTTTACAGAATAACCCAGCCTCACGCGTTAGTTTGTGTAATTTATTTCAACGCCTCTGCTCTCGATACGGTGAAGGATAACATCGAGAGGTAGCAGCATGTTTGAAGAAATGTTATCCGCACTATTATTATGCTATTTTTATATGTTATGCTTTATAGAATAAAATGCAAATTTAAATGGTTGGTTGTGAATTAAGTGATTTATATAATCTCTCGTAGGTACCCACTGATGCTATTTGATCTAGAAATGTATAATGCCATTTCTATTTACTCTACTGCATGAACGTAGACTGCTGTGCTGTGCGGGTCACCGGTTAGATTCCCGCTAGAAACCAATATTTGTATGGTCTACTTGATAGGTGTTCCGAATCTGGGTGCTTTAAGTATGTGACTTTACTTGTTTGTACCACGATACAGGAGCAATTCCTAGTGTGGGGCTAAAGTTAAAAAAAAAAACATTCAAATGCGTTCTGCCATTTAATTGTGCATACACTGATACCTTTATACCTACACACAAAGTTTTGTCTTTATAATATTAGTGTGTAATTTACAGACGGGGCAAATATCTTGATTTTTGGTATTTTAGATGAGCAAAAGTAGGAGTTAAAATACTAGATTAAGATTTTAGCACGTTTCTAGATTTTTAAATTATAATTATTGATAGTCGAGCTTGTAAGCGATGTAACAAGTCTCAGTTTCAATACAAAAAAAGCGAGAGTTCTCAAGACAATTGACTTCTTCGTAACTATTCGTCCAATTCCGAGCCTCTGACGTTCGTTATAGGTAGGCAAGGCAGGTCGAAACTTTGACAGCTTGCCTTGACTGAAGATACCGCCCTATCAGTAATTGGACTGCGAAATGCAAAGGTCAAGTGCCAATCTTCACTGATTTTCTGTCGGATTTAGTTGAACTTGTTGCCGGTAAGCTCAAATGGCGTTGCCTTGACTTTGTTTTTCTTCGTGTCGTTGTCATAAGCATAAGATAACCTATATAATACTGGTGGCCAAAAACTTAAAACTTTCACGGTCTTTCTCTGGCTAGATAATAACAGCCGCACAGGTCGATCTTCAAGGTTAAGCAACGCTTGCCAAGGTTGGTGTCTGGATAGGTGACCATCTTAACATAACGAGTTTCTTCCGTGCTTCGGAAAGCACGTTAAGCCGTAGATCTTTTGCAGTCGTTACGGATAGCCAGAAGCCAGTAAATCTGACTCCAGTCTTGCCATGAAGTACCGTGTTACCCCAGTTAATGGGTTTGGAGGTCTGGTAGGTAGCCGCTCCTTGTAAAATACTGGTATTCAGCTAAATCCGGCTTGTTTGGAAGCCGACCCCAATATAGTTGACTCAATACAGATGATGGTCTTCATTGTCCAGAGTGTAAGGGGACTGGGAAACGACTACGTCCTGCAAAGCAATAATACAAGCGAAGGAGTTGACCGTAATCTTGAAGGAATGCACATCCTCACAGTCAAACCACCGTAACAGGAGTCGCAGGGCGATGCCTGGTCACCATGAGCGCGGGATTGGGGAAGACGACCAATAGATAGCTTTCTTTTAAGGTGAGAAATCATCAGAATGACTTCTCCCGCTTTTGGGCGGAGAGGAAGGGTGTGTCAGACTTTTACTTACTAAAACCCAGTGCTTTGCATTAATTCTAGAGTCACGGGTTTTTCTTTCAGAAGCCTTCGATCTTGCTGGGCCCCTAAGAACAATGGACGTCTTTTCATCCGGTCGTCCGGTACGACCGAGCCCGAAACAACGCGCGCGCCTTAATGAATGTTAGCAAAAACGAAGACGCCCAGTTGAGTAGAGGGTATCTGCCGTTTTAGGGCCGCGAAAATGTATAAAAGAGTTACTGTGGTCCTATGCAAATGAAGGAACATAGGTAGGTCTTGTTCAGTCTGACACACCTTTTCACTCCAATTTGAATGTCGAAAATGTGCCAGATTTGAACCTCCCAGAAACAAAACTTCCATATTTCATTTTCAGCGGGTTAGGCTGTATTTTTCTTAATTTAAACATTATTAAAAATTTAAAACAAAATAATGTTTTTAAATACAATACTTGCATTGATGTATGACTATCATTCTAAGCATCGGCGTTAGAAGACATCCATTCAAGGTGGACTGCCGGTCGGCAGTAAAATTGTCATTTATCTTGATCTAATTGCCGCATTCCGTGCCGAGAATGAGGTTCTTCTGTGTTGAAGACCCATTTTTTAGTTTCCTTAGACATTGAGTATAATCGTTTTCATAATAGATTTTATGAAGTATAATTATATACTTACGGCTCAAAGATATTTTTTTTTGTTTTAGGTTGGATATCATCCAACGACTTCTCCCACTCTTCGTGTCAGTCTTTTTCTAACTAAAAACTTCTTTGCTTTTATTTCCAAGGCCCAAGGTCCTCTTTCGGACAACCCAGGGCCCCAGTAGGCTTCGAATCTTCTGGGCCCCTACGGTTTGTTGACATCACATTGAGGTGCGCGCCGCGGCCATCTACGACTTTAGCTTGATGGTTAAGTACACCGTTACAGTAGGGCCGATGCCTGCTAGGGCCATGGTGATAAGTAAGAAAATGATACCCGCGGTTCAAGCAAGCAAAGGGCTACTGAAGATGTGTCGTTTTAGTCAGTAAAACACTGACTCCCAGAAAAGTCATTAGATGATTTGTCACTTTAAAAAAAACATGTTAATTTAGTTGGTAATGCTAACAAGAATTACTATACCATGAGTGAACAGAAATATCTTCTCTTTCAATGCAACAAGTTAATAACACACAGCGTTTCAACAAAATTATTTTTTTAATATATTTTCAAGTGGAAGCAAAACAATTACTTCCTAACCCATCAACATCCTCGCCGCAGTAAATTATATTCTGAACTCAATTTTCTTGCAATTTTTGCTATCATAACGTTAGGCCAGGAATAAATTTGTATGAAAACCGCAAATTTAGTACTGACGACAAAACTTGGCCTTAAAAACAGTGATTATACTTACCTTACCTTACCATGATGTGTTAAAATGTCAGTTGTACGAGCGAGAAAGAGGGATGAGATATACATCGTATTACAGCTCCACCTCTTTAAGGGTCCAGCTTAGGTCGTAAAATGAATCGCGTAATGCTGGTAGCACAGTGGTAATAGCCCCGACTTACGAGCTGCAGGTTGTGGTAACAAACCCAGCTGGTCACATTACTTTGTATAATTAATTTTAAAACCATTGCAAATGGTAATGCAAAATATCGTTAGGCAACCGGTATGTCCTAGAACCAAAAATTCGAAGTCATGTGCATCCGCAAACCCGCATTGGGCCCGCGTAGTATATTACGGCCCATTCAGTCTCCTAGAGAGGAAGCCTGTGTCCCAGCTGTATTATAAGTTATTTTTGTGCATAAGCTAGGAGCGTGAAATTTTTGAACAAAGTATTTTTTTACGACGCAAGCGAGCACTGAGAAAGGATTTTCTAACATTCATTCCCTAAAGAGATGAAAGGACGTTGAAAACTTGTATGGAGAAACCTACATTTATGCAGGCGAAACCGCTGCCAGAAAATAGTTAATTAATTCAAACACAAAATAATATCTTAGCAGATGTCTAAAGCGTTTCCAATCCTAATTAGCCATGATGATATCATGATTACTTGTGACTGACTCTACTGGTCCCGGAACAGATCTGCATGTGGGTGTAAATATATTCGCCATGACCAATAACTATGATTATGACAACATCGTTTGTTTTTGTAGTGCATAGCATGTATTTTCAATGTTTTACTATCAACTTCACAGGTTTATAACCATAGTTAATATGCATAAGCTTAAAACTAGGACACAATGGTGCTCCACCAAAGCGTTGCACACCTCTGACGTATGCTCCACCGGGCCACCGTGAACCGTGTTCATATAATGATGATACCTGAGCTTTTCTTCCGCCTAAATCAGGTGCGAGAACCTCTCCCAACCATGTCCGGTGGGGACCTCCGTTAACGGAAGGTGAGGATGCCGTGACCTTCTCCAGCCACTCCAACAAGACTGGACTTACCGCCATGATTCTTCTTCTGCCTAGCCTTTTCCCAACTATATATTGGGGTCGGCTTCCAGTCAAGCCGGATTCAGCTGAATACCAGTATTTTACGAGGAGCGGCTGCCTACTAGACCTCCACAACCCATTAACTGAAGTAACACGGTACTTTATGGCAAGACTGGAATCAGATTTTACTGGCTTCTGACTATCCGTAACGACTGCCAAAGATCTTCAAATGACAGCCGGGACCAACGGCTTAACGTGCTTTCCGAGGCACGAAGGAAACTCGTTATGTTAAGATCAACAACAAGCGTTGCTTAGTCTTGGAGATCGACCCGTGCGGCTGTTATTATCTAACCACGAGCTCCTCAACTTACCGCCATGATTATGGGGTACTTATTTGGCAAGGTTTAGGGGTAGAAAGTTCATAAAGCCGCCCTAGTTAACAGTGTCACTTAGTAAATTCTCTTGGAATCATTTCCTACTTTCACTCGAGATAAAGCTGCTGCAAGAATCTGGTAAGTTACTAACAAATTTTCAGCACACAAAATAGCCTAATGCAAAAAGCATATTGAACGCTAATCATGAAAGTAGTATATTCAAAATCGCTAATTGAATCGATTGCAGCTGTTTTATCGTGTAGGTATTTTTTTTGTATTCGAAAACATGCAAACAATATAGGCTACCATTCTTGATACTTAAGTCTTAAATGCGTCATTAGGATGCTTGTTTGTTCAAATTCAAAGATTTTGTCTACATCTGTTTTTATTGTTCTTCTAAATAATATACTTTTTAATCTGCGAAATACCAGTGTAGCCTTTATTTAAATAAAATTACCGTGTACAATCTAATTGTAACATAATTTCCTAATTGGAGTGTACTAGTATAAGGATGCATTATTCTAGTTGCATTTGGATGTGACGATAGTTCACACAACAGCAGCTGCATTATATCAAGGAAAAAATTTGGAAATCGAGCCAGTACTAACTAAAAAAAAATACTTATATAAAAAGTTCATAACAATTTACGTTTTATCCGTATTATTACGTACTTGAACGATACTCTACCATAAAGACCCTTATTCCTCAACTCCCGGTCTTTTTCCTGTAAAATAATGCGAACTACGGCAATAACCCTAGTTATGAAGGTTATAAATTTTTCAACGAGCATCCTTACTTTGTGTGGAAACTAAATTTTATTGCAACTGTTAGAAACGTTGAGAATTTTGTAATTTAAAGAGCTGCTAACAATGTTCATAAGAGCCAGTTACGGATTGTTTTATTTCTTGTTTATTTTTCGATTTCTACTTCTACTTAAAGGATTGGCCTGATGTGGCTAAGAATAGTAAAGAGTGGAAGCATGGAACGGAGGCTTTTGCCCTGCAGTGGGACACAAAAAACTCAAATGAATAATAATTGACGATTTTAATTTGAATAAAACTATTCTACAGTTTAGAAACTTTTGGGGTCAAAGCGCGTCCTGGGGTCCGAGTCTCTTTTTCAAGTAAATCACACCGACTGATAAATACTGCGTGTTCAGACGGCCGCTGTCCCATTTATTGTCTAAAGAATCAGCATTACTGTTTAATGTGGCAATGCCTTCTGGGTACATTTCTGGATACTAGCAATTTAGTGAAGTACTACACTTGAGTTTGATTTTTATCTTTGTTACGCATGTAAAAGATTTTTCTGTTCATAATATATAATTATACTAGCAGCCCGTCCCGGCTTCGCACGGGGTAGACAATTATTTATTTTTAGAATTTTTCCCGTCAAATGACTACCCTACATATCCTACGCTACCCTACCCTACCTTCCCTACACTACCCTACCTACCCTACACTACCCTACAGTACCCTACACTACACTACGCTACACTACACTACCCTACACTACCCTACACTACACTACACTACCCTACACTACCCTACACTACTCTACACTACACTACGCTACACTACACTACCCTACACTACACTACACTACACTACACTACACTACACTACCCTACACTACCCTACACTACCCTTCCCCTACACTACCCTACACTACCCTACACTACCCTACACTACACTACCCTACTTTACCCAAACTTTTTTTTTTTTTTTTAGATTTAAACTATCCTATCTCTCAAGTTGGATCGAACTGCACATGGTGTGCGAATTTTATTATAATCGGTTAAGTGGATTAGGAGTCCATTGAGGACAAACATTGGGACACGAGATATATATATATTAAGATTTATAACAATGTAAAAACAAATAAATTACTCAAACTCATAACTAGAAATGAAAGTCATGACGGTTCCAATAACGTTTTTAAAAACTGTTTCTTACGTCACAAGGACAATTCAAGCTGTGGATCACAACGCCGTTAAGAACCGATACCGATAAATATACAATAGTGATCCCAAAAACCACTCTATTGTTCCAATGTTAACAGGTAAACAGTCCTGCATCGCGCAAGTAACATTTTCTTACGATTTTGCATAGATAGAAATTTTGAGGCTTGTCCGATGGGTGTCCGTTTCTCCGCATTGAATCAGTTTACAGGAGCTGACCTAAATCTTGCTATTAGACCCCGGTGAGCCAGAAATGCCTCGCCGCGTTTTCTTAGTGAATTTTTCTGTTAGACCTATCAGTCTAGTATTTGGCACAGAGTGCGTACGGGACGGTCTACACACCAATGATGAAGAATCGTTGACATCCTTTTGATGTTATGAATAGTGCTTAGATTTGCAAGTTACAATACAAGGCTTGAAGTCATAGATGATTGTGTACTCGTACTTATTTTTATTACACACTATTATATTCTATCCGCAACTTCGTCTGCGAAGACTTCAGAAAAAAACGAGGTAAAAGGTAGCCTATGTTCTTTCGCATGTTAAAGGCCATATGCATGCAAAATTTCATCCAAATCCGTTTTTCCGTGATTAAGTAACAAACATCCACACTTTCTCATTTATAATTTTAGTTACGATAAATGCATTGACAAGTTTTCTTTTTTTTTTAAATCAACCTTCAAATATGTAGTTATAAAAAATAATCTTACTGTCGTGATTGCAACTACAATTTGTAGTTAGTAATCAATAATTATGTTTAATTATTTTTGACGATTATTTTATGTATTTTGTAGTTATAATTACTAACTAGAATATGTAGTCGTAGTTATGAATCAGTAGTTAGATTACATAAATACATATTGCCCAACACTGGCTGTCATTGACTTTTTTATACTAGATTTTGGTCTTTTGGCCCTTAGTCATTATTGAGGCTCATTAGAAGTGAGCAATCCCTTTTTCTGGTTTAATAACTACATATTATAAAAACGTAATTTTTTTACCAAACGTACTAACGTATTAAGAAGTATACTCTTAAACTACTAAGGCAATTTTTAAAAATTCTCTCACTAGTAAAATAATACTTTATAAATAAGTGAATGAAGAATGTGAGCATTCTTTTCTATTTTAATACATATTAAAAAAACGTTAAATAATCTCAAAATTTTTTTGTTCAGTATTTTAGTGGAAAAGGAATTTATTACTGAGGAAATATGTTTCTGACGTCACAAGGACAATTCAACTTGGGGATGACAATACAGTTAGGGACTGTTACCGATTGACAAACTATAGAGATCCTTAAACTGATCTATTGTCCTAATGTTAGCAGGTAAATAGTTCTGCATCGCGCAAGTAACATTTTCTTACGATTTTGCATGGATAGAAGTTTTGAGGCTTGTCCGACGGGTGTCCGTTTCTCCGCATTAAATCAGTTTACAGGAGCTGACCTAAATCTTGCTATTAGACCCCGGTGAGCCAGAAATGTCTCGCCGCGTTTTCTTAGTGAAATTTTCCGTTAGACATAAGTCTAGTATTTGGCACAGAGTGCGTACGGGACGGTCTACACACCAATGATGAAGAATCGTTGACACCTTTTTGATGTAATGAATAAAAAAGTTATGGGCTATCATCAAACGAGATTTTATTAAAAATTTTGATCCCTTGGTCAATATAATATATAAGCATAAGCATTATTGGCCTTATAATGTTCCCACTGCTGGGACCCAGGCCTCCTCTTTTAGGAGAGGGAATACAATATATACATATAATATAATACTATTAATCTACAACTTTAACGCAATGCCTTCTTGTCCAAAGCTAAGTTGAGTTTGTCTTATGGGTACTAGACAACTGATAAACATACTAATATATTTCTGAATACATGCATATTATAGATAAATTACACCCAGACACAGAACATAATTATGATCGTGCTTATTACACAAATATTTGTCTTTTGTGGGTATCGAATCCACGACCTCCAACATAGCAGTCAGGGCCACTAACCACTAGACCAACAGGCCAGTCCAAAGTCATTATGAGGGTCATTAAATATGAGCATTCGTATTTAGGGTTCCGTAGCCAAATGGCAAAAAATGGAACAATTATAGATTCGTCGATTGTCTGTCTATCTGTTTGTCCGTCTGAATGTCACAAGCCACTTTTTACCGAAACTTTACTGGTGAAACTTAGTAAGTAGATGTGTTATGTGAAACGCATTAAGATTGTCACACTATAATAGAAAAAAAGCAATAAATTTCGGGGTTCCTAATACTTAGAACCAAAACTCAAAAAAATAATCATCACGTCCTTATGTAGCTATTGATTTTATTTATAGATAGGTCTTCAAAAATGATATTGAGGTTTCTAATATCACTTTTTCTAAACTAAATATTTTGCGCGAAAGTCCAAAGTGGTAAAACGTGTGTCCGTAACTTCTAAAATGAGATAATTATAAAACTAAAAAAAATATATGCAAACAACCTACGAAAATTGGTTTAAGCGAGACCTAATATTTATTTTAATATGTATTATATCGTAAAGTGCAATTAAATTGGTACGGAATTCTCAGTGCGCGAGTCGACTTGCACTTGCCCGGTTTTTTTTGTAATACATAACGTAAAAGCGCCTATTAACGACCCCCTGAAATCGTTCTCTATTAACGACCTAATTTTTAAATCACTCATATTAGACATAATATAGGGTTCCAGAAAAGTCATACCTTAAAAATTAGTTACGTATTTTTGTTGGAAAACAAAAAGAGTAAAGTTTGTGTGTTTAAATAGCCAGTGAATTAAATAATTTGACAATAAGAGGGACGCGCCCGAAGCGGACGCACTTTTCATAGTGTCGCGTCTCCAGCCACGTAAGAACACCTAAATATTACTTAAGGAAAATAACACACTAAAAATGGATTTGTCCTCTGGCAATCACATTACAACTGTAACGTATATATTCACTAGTTTCCGCCCGCGGCTTCGCCCGCGTGGTGTGTTGATAAAAAGCAGCCTATAGCAAAAATAACAAAATCGAAAAAAATAATAAAAAAAGTATGAGTAAAAGTAGCCTATATGTTAATACAAGGTATAAACTATCTAAATACCAAATTTCAACCAGATCGGTCCAGCCGTTTTTTCGTGAAAGAGTAACAAACATACATCCATCCTCACAAACTTTCGCATTTATAATATTAGTAGGATTTTCTAAACTAACTCTTAATATAATACTTTTTATTGGTTTTTGTGTTATAAAATCATGTTTTAATTTAAGGCGGTAATAGAATCCAAATTTCAAATTTTTTTTCTAATAATGACCCATGGCGCTAATAGAATATTGTAACCTTTATACTTGATTCTATTACCGACTCACAGCTGTGACGATATTTTTGGTACACAAAAACAAATAGCTTTTTTTTGAAAAATTTGGCTTGCATACGTGGCGTTTTGAGAGATTTTTGTCACAGGCTTTATTATTAATGATAAATACTTAATATTTGCTATCCAGTTTCATTCATGGCTTCATGGCATCGGCTTTATTTCATAGATTTTCAAATCAAATAAAAATGGCGGGACGGAATGGGGGCCATGTAACTTTTTAAAGCTTCTTTCGAAGAATTAAATTCTATATCTCTTTAAAGATTTGAAACGCAAGCAGTACGCCTCTAACCAACCTCTAACAAGAAGCTGTGCTTCTAGTTACCTGAAAGAACCAGCATAAACGAAGCTTCAGTGAATTATAAATGTGTGTACCTATTATAAAGGTATTTTGAGATTGTATTACCTACATTAAAATATTTTTGTTAGTGATTTATAATATCTAATTATCGAAAACTGTTTTCTGAGACTGATTATATTTTTTATTAATTAAAATAACAAAAAATAAGTGCTCTAAGCGTTGCATTAAATAATTATATTCATATTGTAGGTAATAATGTTGATTTCATAACTATTGTTATTATATAATAAATACCTTAAAACGATTTTTTATTTTAGTTAATTGTATAGAAGAAGTGACAACTTCGTAGCGGTCGGTTAAAGAAGTAGAAAAATCGGTAATAGAATCTTGCCACATGCTATGGGTCGGTAATAGAATCAACTACTCTTTTGGATTAAATAATTATTAAGTAAATATTGTGTTATTGAATATTGAATTTAAGTACTGAATTGCAAAGAATACTTCGTTGAGATTAATTATAAACTATAACATCTTTCCTAACATAACAGATTATATCTATTTTTTTAAAGTGAATCCGAAGACAGCTAAAACTGGCGGTAATAGGAGCATTTCATCATCATCATCATCATCTCAGCCGAAAGACGTCCACTGCTGGACATAGGCCTCCCCCAAGCGCCGCCACAGCGACCGGTCCTGTGCGTCTCGCATCCATCGGATTCCCGCGACCCTCGCCAGGTCGTCGGTCCACCTTGTGGGAGGCCTTCCGACGCTGCGTCTTCCGGTACGTGGCTGCCACTCCAGAACCTTCCGTCCCCATCGACCATCTGTTCTACGAGCAATGTGCCCAGCCCACTGCCACTTAAGTTTGGCGATTCTTCGGGCTATGTCGGTAACCTTAGTTCTCTTCTCGTCCAACCTACCGCAGTGTCTCAAGACAAAAGTCTATGACCAGTGTGTGTTGCCAGTGATGACATATGGCTCAGAAACGTGGTCGCTCACAATGGGCCTCATCAGAAGGCTTAAAGTCACCCAAAGAGCAATGAAAAGGGCTATGCTCGGAGTTTCCTTGCGCGATCATATCAGGAGCATTTACGTTATTATAATTGTTTTTTTTTAATTCTTTCTTCAATATTTTAGCAGAGAAAGAATTTATTACTGAGTAATATAAATAGTTTCTGACTTCACAAAGACTATTCAAACTGTGGATTACAATGCCGTTAGGGACTGTTATCGATACACAAACAATAGTGATCCTAAACTATTCTATTGTCCTAATGTTAGCAGGTAAACAGTCCTGCATCGCGCAAGTAACATTTTCTTCCGATTTTGGATGGACAGCAGTTTTGAGGCTTATTCTACGGGGTGTCCGTTTCTCCGCATTGAATCAGTTTACAGGAGCTGACCTAAATCTTGCTATTACCTTGACGCGTATTCCGAGATAAATATTATTTAGACATTAGTCTAGTACTTGGCACAGAGTGCGTACGGGACGGTCTAAACACCAATGACGAAGAATCGTTGACATCCTTTTGATGTTATGAATAGCGATTTAATATACAAATGGTTGATTTTTTTTTATTCTTTGCTGTCATCAAAAGAGATTTTAGTAACAATTTTGGTCCTTTGATAATAATAAACCACAACTTTAACACCACGCCATCTAGTCCCAATCTAAGCAGAGCTTGTGTTATGGGAACAAGACATGATAAACATACTTATATATTTCTAAATACGTACATATTATAGATAAATTACACCCGGCCACAGAACAAAATGATAGTGTTCATCACAGAAACATTTGTCTTGGGTGGGAATCGAACCCATAACCTCTGTAATATCGGTCAGGGCCACTAACGACTAGACAACAAATAAATAAAAACGTTATAAAATCTCAAAAATTCTTTGTTCGGCATTTTAGTGGAGAAAGAATTTGTTACTGAGTAATATAGTGACTGGCCTGTTGGTCTAGTGGTTAGTGATCCTGACTACTATGCCGGAGGTTGTGGGTTCGATTCCCACCCAGGGCAAACGTTTCTGTGATGAGCACGATCATTGGTTGTATCTGAAAGTAATTTATCTATAATATGTATGTATTTAGAAGTATATAAGTATGTTTATCAGTTGTCTATACTCCGTCGGTTTAGGTAGTTAACTATACTCCGTCGGTTTAGGTAGTTAACTAAAGGTAAACAATCTTGGCATGTCTTTTTATCTAAAAGTTGTCTATAAATTGTTTGTAAAAATCTTTGCAAATAGGTATTTACCTAAATCGATGTTAGCTAATAAACTAAATTTAAATAATCTTTGTGTATATTATATACGTTCTTTTTAATATTAAATGACATACCAAGATTGTTTACCTTTAGTTAACTACCTACCTAAATCAACGGAGTATAGTACCCATAACACAAGCTCTGCTTAGCTTGAGACTAGATGGCGTTGTGTGAAAGTTGTGGAATATTATTATTTATTATAGTTTATGACGTCACAAGGACAATTCATGTTGTCTACACTATACTAAAATAAAGTGGTTAAGTTTGTTTTTTTGTTTGTATGAGGTAATCTGTGAAAAAAAAGTACTGGTCCGATTGTTAAAATTTTTTCACCAATAGAAAGCTGCTGTATACTTGAGTGACATAGGCTATATTTTATGAACGCGGGCGAAGCAGCGGGCTAAAGCTAATAGAATGCCGTTAAGGACCAATTATGTGTCGATACCGATATGCGAACAATAGTGAACCCACAAACTATCCAACTGTCCCAGTAAGGAGCTGACCTGAATCTTGCTATTAGACCACGGTGAGCCAGAAATGACTCGCCACGTTTTCATAGTCCATGTTCTCTTAAGCGGCCCCTAGACGATCAATTATATTGCGCAATATTGTGTGTTGTGCAATATAATTATACGTCTAGGGCTAATATTGAAGAATGCGCAATGATTGAACAAAAGTTTGAGCGAGTCTATTTTTATTGCACCATAATTTTTAATTGCATCGTGTAGGGTCAGTAATGCGCAATATTGTGCAGTAGGTACGTATTATTGTGCAATATAATTACTCGTTTGGATTCACACCGCCTTTCAATCTTATTGTACAATATAAAGCTCTGAATCCAAACGAGCAATGATATTGCACAATAATACGAACTGCACAATGTTTTCGTGTTCAGTCGGAGTGCGTATACTCCTCGTGATAACGAACAACAGACTGAAAAATATTGCGCAATACTGACCCTACACGACGCAATGAAAAACTATGGTGCAATAAAAATTAGACTCGCTCAAACTTTCGTTCAATCAATGCGCATTCTTCAATATTAGCCCTAGACGATTAATTATATTGCACAACTCACAATATTGCGCAATATAATTGATCGTCTAGGGGCCGCCTTAGACATCAGTGTAGTATTTGGCACAGAGTGCGTACGGGACGGTCTAAACACCAATGACGAAGAACTATTGATATCTTTTTGATGTTATGAAAGGCAAAATTTTAGCAACAGTCGATTCGTTAAAAAACCACTCATTAGTATATTATTATTTGAGAAAAGTTTTGGATAGTGATAAAACTATTCCATCTTCCTGAAGAGGCTCGATATACTGCTGTATATCAATGTGCTCATATGCTCATACTAACAACATAATATATATTTCGCAATAAAATTAACAAACATTTGTTGTAACTATTGTTTAATCACAACTGAATCTTGTCCTAATTTTTTTTTAAAGATATTTGGCTGAATAAAAAAACGCGTAAGTTACTCATGTTTACTTTAAAGCATAATTAATTGAATACAAGGTTTGAAATCGTAGATGATTATGTGTACTCGTACTCACATTTATTATAAATGAAAAACTTATCAAAAAATCAACCTTTAAATATGAAGTTATCGTGATTGCAACTTGCAACTACAATTTGCAGTAAGTAATCAAAATGTTTAAATATTTTCGACGATTATTATACATATAATGATGTAGTTTGTAGTTATAATTACTGATAACAATATGTAGTCGTAGTTGTTAATCAGTAGTTAGATTACATTTTTCCCAACACTGGCTGTCATTGACTGTGTTTTAACCTAAATTTTGGTCTTTTGGCCCTTAGTCATTATTGTGGCTCATTAGAAGTGAGCAATCGTTTTTCTATTCTAATACTTATCATAAAAACGTAAAATTTGTACGTTTGTATTCAAGAATATATTCTGAAACTACTGAAGCAATTTAAAAAAATCTCTCACCGTTAAAATGATACTTTGTAAATAAGTGAGTGAAAAATGTAAGCATTATTTTCTATTTTGTATTAAAATAGAAAAGATATTATAAATACGTTAAATAATCTCAATAATTTTTTGTTCAGTATTTTAGTGGAAAAAGAATTGATTACTGAGAAAACATAGTTTCTCACGTCACAAGGACAATTCAACCTGTGGATAACAATGCCGTTAGGGACTGTTACCGATAGACAAAAAAAAGTGATCCTTAACTATTCTTTTGTCCAAATGTTAGCAGGTAAACAGTCCTGCATCGCGCAAGTAACATTTTCTAACGTTTTTGGATGGACAGAAGTTTTGAGGCTTGTCCTACGGGTGTCCGTTTCTCCGCATTGAATCAGTTTACAGGAGCTGACTTAAATCTTGCTATTAGACCACGGTGAACCAGAAATGTCTCGCCGCGTTTTTATAATATGTGTTCATAGACATCAGTCTAGTATTTGGCACAGAGTGCATACGGGACGGTCTAAAAACCAATGACGAAGAACCATTGACATCTTTTTGATGTTATGAATAGTTATTGAAGATACAAACGTTTTCTCAAATATTTTGCTCCTTTAGTCAATATAATAATATATATTTAATCATAATGACCCACAACTTTAACATAACGCCATCGAGAGCTTGTGTTATGGGCACTAGATATGATAAACATATATAGATAAATTACACCCAGATACAGAACAAATTATAGTGCTCATCGCTCAAATATTTATCTTGGGTGGGAATCGAACCCACAACCTCCGAAATAGCGGTCAGGGCCACTAACCACTTGACCAACAGGCCAGTCAATAGTCATTATTAAAGCTCATAAAATGTGAGCATTCATTTTTTCTATTTTAATACATTATTATAAAACGTTAAAAAACCTCAAAAATTCTTTGTTCAGTATTTTAGTGGAAAAATAATTTATTACTGAGTATTATAGTTTCTGACGTCACAAGGACAATTGGTGTTGTGGTTGACAACGCAGTTAGGGACCGATGTGCCGATACTGTATCGATACCGATATGCAAACAATAGTAAACTCAAAAACTTTTCAAGAAAAGTTGAGGTATTCCACGAAGCACAACCAAACGAAGCACAACCAGACGAAGCGCAACTAAAGTATTCCACGAAGCACAACTTTCTTTCACAATCAATTTTTATTTGAAGCACAAAGTTGCTTCAAATAAAAATTGATTGTGAAAGAAAGTTGTGCTTCGTGGAATATTTTAGTTGCGCTTCGTCTGGTTGTGCTTCGTGGAATACCTCAACTTTTCTACTGCCCCAGTGTTAGCAGGTAAACAGTCCTGCAACGCGCAAGTAACACTTTCTAACTTTTTTGGATGGATAGAAATTTTGAGGCTTGTTCTACGGGTGTCCGTTTCTCCGCATTGAATCAGTTTACAGGAGCTGACCTAAATCTTGCTATTAGACCACGGTGAGCCAGAAATGTCTCACCGCGTTTTCTTCGCTGTATTCTCTTAGACATCAGTCTAGTACTTGGCACTGAGTGCGTACGGGACGGTCTGACAACGAATGACGAAGAATCATTGACATCTTTTTAAAGTTATGAATAGGGTTTAGATTTGCCAAAGGCTTGTTTGGTATAAAAAAGTAATCGGATGTATCAGTGCTGGGCGCAGTTAACTAATATTATGTAATCAGATAACAAATTACGATTAAAAGCAATTAGTTCTATGTACTGTCTCAATATAATCTCTTGTCTACAGACAACCGTTACTTATAGGAAAAAATCTCATACTACACGATTCAAATAGGAATAAGTAGTTGTTAATTTGATTGCTGTAATTTTGTAGTTATAACTACTGATTATTTGTCCTAAGAACTCTATCTATACGTATAATAAAATCGTAGGAAAGTCAAAACTGTATATTGCTTTTTTTTAACTACAACCGATATCGAAGCCAAAAATATGGTTTTTAGAATTTGTGTCTGTATGCATGTCCGGGCTAAACTCAAAAAGTTCTGTATGCATTTAATTCAAATTTTGCATGAATATTACTAAGAGCTCGAGTCAACATATAGGTTACATATTGTCACGCTATCACCCATGGGGGAGGAGCTGTGAATCTTTATTGCCTCACACTCATCGGCGGTTTCACGAGATCGAGCTAACCTTTTCCTTCGGGTCAATCATTTTAAAATATTTACTTCGCTTGCAAAAAAAAAAAACTGTAAAGCCCCGAGCGGACGCCGGCGTTCGCACACCTATTGTCTTTCTATTTATATATCTAACTATGGTACCCAAAAGATTAATGCTATTTTAAAAGTTGTTTATTTTCAATGCTATAGCGACACTGGCATCTTAGGTATTTATTTGTGTCCGTTTTTCGTTTCTAGAGCCTTCATGCAGATGACGTTGCGGGCAGCAGCTAGTGTTTTATAAAAAAGGTGATGTGTTGTAATAATTGTTTAATCACAACTTAATTTTGCTCTAAAATATAATTTAAAAAAATTAACTGAATAAAAAATCACATACGGTACCTATGTTTACTTTCATGAAAATTGTTATTTTGTGATTAATGTGATTATGTACGCATATTTATTACATATTAGTGCATTGACGAGTAATTTATCAAAAAAATCAATCTTTAAATATGTAGTTATAAAAAGTTATCTGGTTATCATGATTGTAACTACAATTTCTAGGTAATAATCAAAATGTTGCATTACATTTGACGATTATTTTATGCAGTTTGTAGTTATAATTACAAAGTACAATATGTAGACGTAGTTATTAATCAGTTGTTATGTGGCCCAACACTGTCTTTTATTGATTGTGTTTTATTCCAGATTTTGGTCTTTTAGTCATTATTGAAGTTCATTAGAAGTGAGCAATCGCTTTTTTCTATTTGAATACAAATTATAAAAACAAAATTATATTTTACCTTTTTATAATTATTATACTTTATAACTTAGAAATATAGTTTCTGACGTCACAAGGACAATCAGCAAGCGGTAGATGTCAATGCCATTAAGGATCGATACCGATAGACAAACAATAGTGATCCTTAAAACTATTGTATTGTTCCAACGTTAGCAGGTAAACAGTCCTGCATCGCGCAAGTAACATTTTCTTACAATTTTGGATGGATAGAAGTTTTGAGGCTTGTCCGACGGGTGTCCGTTTCTCCGCATTGAATCAGTTTACAAGAGCTGACCTAATTCTTGCTATTAGACCCGCATTAATTATATTAAAATTTTCTGTTAGACATCAGTCTAGTATTTAGCACAGAGTGCATACGGGACGGTCTACAAACCAATGATGAAGAATCGTTGACACCTTTTTGATGTTTTTTTTAAGTTGGGATCTCATCAAAATGACTTCTCCTGCTCTGGTGCAGAGCAAGAGGGCGTGTCAGACTTTTACTGATCAAAACCCACTCCGTTTTCTTTGCCTTCATTCTAGAGTCACGGGTTTTCCGTTCAGAAGCCAACTCATGGCCCCAGAGGCTATGACCCTGCTCGGCCCCTACAGTCTTTTTTTTTATTGATCATTTTGATATTATAAATAGTGCTTAGATTTGCAAGCGTTTGGTATAAAAGTGGTGGGCTGTCATTGCAGTTAATAATCAAAATGTTTAATTACTTTTCACGATTATTTTATGTAGTTTGTAGTTATGATTACTAACTAGAATATGTAGTCGTAGTTATTAATCAGAAGTTAGATCTCATTTTGCCCAACACTGGCTGTCATTGGCTATTTTATTCTAGATTTCGGTATTTTGGCTATTGGTTATTATTGAGGCTCATTAGAAGTAAGCACTCGTTTTTATTTTAATATTAAATGACGTAAAATTTGTAAGTTTGTATCTAGGGTTATTCTTTGGAAATAAAAAAAAATCTTTCACCAGTAAAATGCTACTGTGTTACCGGGTACTATAGATTTTGACGTCACAAGGGTAATGCAAGCGGTGGATGACAACACTGTTAGGGACGGATACCGATAGGCGAACAATAGTGAACCCAAAAACTATTCTATTGTCCCAATATTAGCAGGTAAATAGTTCTGCATCGCACAAGTAACATTTTCTAACGTTTTTGGATAGACACAACGTTTTGAGGCTTGTTCTATGGGTGTCCGTTTCTCCGCATTGAATCAGTCCACAGGAGCTGACCTGAGTCCTGTTAATAGACTAAGTTGAGGCAATAATATCTAGCCGTTTGTTTCCCAGTGAACTACCTCATAGACATTTGTCTAGTATTTGGCACAAAGTGCATACGGGACGGTCTAAACACCAATGACGAAGAACTTTTGACATCTTTTTGATGTAAAAGTCGTGGTTATTTTTTTTAAGGTAAAATCATCACAATGACTTCTCCCACTCTTGGGAGCAGCAGGAGGATGTTTAACATTTACCGTCTAAAACCCACTTTTTTGTTCCTTCTTTACCTTCATTCCAGGGTCCCATTTCCCTGTACTCTGAGCCCGGTGCAAGAGATCACCGCCGCCGATCTTCTCCACAAGGAATGGATCGTGGTTATACCAATTGATTAAAAATAAAAACAAAACGTTCGTGGGTTTTGTTTTTTTTTTTAATTCAATTGTGAAGAGTCATTATTAAGGCTCATCAGAAGTGAGCATTCGTTTTTAACATTATAATGTTTGTAAGTTTGTTTCTACATAATACATGGGTATTCATTCACTTATTTTGACAATTCATTCACTGGAAGAATGCCATTTTATCACTAAGTGAAACAGGCCATATATTTTCTACTTTTGTATGGGCAAAGCCGCTGGCAGAATCTAGTTTTTAATATTCTGCCTTTGTCCTGGACGCAAAGCTTTGTCGAGCATACTTCAGCTAGTTTTCTAACTAGTCAGAGTAACAGAGTGATGAAAGCAAATGCTTGTCAAATGAACTACAGTCTGTCACTGACATATGTGGCGCATTGCTTTGGTAGGCGCTAGCTCAGTGCACGTAGCGTTTGTTTTTATACGATTGAACTATTTCTATCTCAATGAGATGGGAGGAGCTCGTGGCTAGATAATAACAGCCGCACAGGTCGATCTTCAAGGTTAAGCAACGCTTGCCTAGGTTGGTCTGTGGATGGGTGACCATCTTAACATAACGAGTTCCCTCCGTGCCTCGGAAAGCACGTTAAGCCGTTGGTCCCGGCTGTCATTTGTAGATCTTTGGCAGTCGTTACGGATAGTCAGAAGCCAGTAAATCTGATTCCAGTCTTGTCATGAAGTACCGTGTTACCCCAGTTAATGGGTTGTGGAGGTCTGGTAGGCAGCCGCTCCTCGTAAAATACTGGTATTCAGCTAAATCCGGCTTGACTGGAAGCCGACCCCAATATAGTTGGGAAAAGGCTAAGCAGATGATGAACTATTTCTATCTCAATGTGACGCTAGCAGATTGTTGTCGGCACGGTTGGTGTAGTGGTTGAGCGATTTTTTGCTGCGCTGCGTGTCGCGAGTTCGATCCCCACACGAAACAAATATTTGTATGGTCTACAGAGGTTTTGTCAGATTTTGTTTTTTTTTGTATGTGAGTTTACAAGTTTGTGAACGCACCCACGATACAGGCAAAATTTAGTAAGCGATTGGGCCCGTTGAAAATAAGTTTTCAAAAAACTTGGTTTTTCACTTACTTGCATCGGGCTCAGTCGCCATAAAAAAGATGTTTTTTTTGTTAAAGAATATTATGTACCTTGTCATAATATAAAAAATATTACCTACCTAAGTTACGCAAACTTATATATCCATACCAACTTTCTACGTACCGACTACAAGATCAACAAATAAAAACTAAATACATAATCTATTCACTTGTAAATACGCGAACCGAGTAGGTACTCGAATAGTAAACTGCGTAAGGGACCACTCGAATCTATGACACTAGATTCGATTCTCAGAATCTGCAAAACTTTTTGCATTTTTCTTTACTTAATTTTTACTAACAATTACAAATAATTAAAAAAAAAACTAAAATTTTTTCTAGGTTTTAAGTTGGTAGAGAAAAGACTGGATTTTAACAACAATCTCAAATAATAAATTTTACATTTTTATAATCGTAAAAACGAATGCGCCTCAATAATGAATAAGGACCAAAAGACAAGGCACCACTTCTTTTTATACCAAAAACTTGCAAATCGAAGCATTATTCATAACATCAAAAAGATGTCAACGATTCTTCACCATTGGTGTTCAGACAGTCCCGTACGCACTCAGTGCCAAGTACTAGACTGATGTCTAATAGAAATTGTACCAAGAAAACGCGGCGAGACATTACTGGCTTACCGTGGTCTAATAGCAAGATTCAGGTCAGCTCCTGTAAACTGATTCAATGCGGAGAAACGGACACCCGTAGGACAAGCCTCAAAGTATATATAATATTATGGTATATATCCAAAAACATTAGAAAATGTTACTTGCGCGATGCAGAACTACTTACCTGCTAACATTGGGACAGCAAAATAGTTTTTCCATTCCCTATTGTTGCCTATCGATATCGGCCATCCACCATTTATGTCAGACATACCCTTGTGACGTCAGACACTATATTTCTATATGTATGTTTGAAGGACCAATAAATAATAAATTAGTAATTTTGTAATAAGGAAAAGAAATAATATACCTTCCTTTAAAAATAACACCAACCTGAGCCAAAATCATAAATCTTAAACAAAAACTTCACTACCTTGGAAGCTTACTCTTCATAAAATGAATAGGGCGAGCTTTGTAAGAAGCCGGATCGATCCCCACGACGCGCAATTCTTTTTGCGTTTATATCTTTATAAGTTTTTTAAAATGAAGTATTTACACCTAAAATAACTGCATTTGATAGTTTTTATTTTTTAAATTCATTTATCATTATTTGCTAATTTTATAAAAAATAATTAATTTAATCAAATATTTTATACCCATAAATAACGGAAATTTATATTTCGTAGCATAATTGTTAAAAATTATGTTAGCAATATGTTTTTTTGAGTACTAAAAACATCTTTGTGCATAACATCAGTACTATTATCAGTTTTTTTGGCGTTTTGGCACTAAAGGAACTAGATGCCATATTGAATAAGTCGCGAGATCACACAAAAGAGTCCTACATCGCGCAATCAAAGTTTTTGGGACCCTTTGCTTAGATATAAGGACCTTTGACCTTACAACGGGAGGTCCGCGTTTACCTGGGGAGCCGAGCCGACGCCAGTCGACCGGTATTCACCATACCTGGTTACAATACGCTCATTCATAAGTGCACGGTTTGGGATCATAATAGTGGGGACCAAGTTACATTAGATTACATTGCACATCCGATACTACGAATTGGACCTGAATACAAAAATATCCCGACCACAAATTACCATGGTAGACAATATGACCTCCTGTTTTGGTTTTTTACACTTTTGAGAAGCTTTTACTCTTTTGCAAAAGTGCAGTAAATTCTTGTAGTCATCATTATTAAACTATTTTCTGTTAGACATAAAAATAAATTGTCAATATTTAACTCTTCTTACTTATTTATACATACTGTGTCTACATTTCTCATCTCTCTCCTGTCACAGGTCTGCTGGAAGAAATTTCATTTAAAGCAACCTTTGTGCTCTTCTAATTATTTGTGCTATTCGATTTGAAGTATTTCCATGTAAATAAATCCTACTAATATAATAATATTATAAATGCGAAAGTTTGTGAGGATGGATGTGTGTTTGTTACTCTTTCACGAAAAAACGGCTGGACCGATCTGGTTGAAATTTCGTATTTAGATAGTTTATACCTTGGATTAACGTATAGGCTACTTTTAGTCCTACTTTTTTTTATTTTTTTTTCGATTTTGTTATTTTTGCTATAGGCTGCTTTTTATCAACACACCACGCGGGCGAAGCCGCGGGCGGAAACTAGTTAATAAATAAATAAAACGTACACAAAACATCATCACTTGAGATTATCTTGATCGATTTCATTGATTTCTTTTGTTCGTGCTCACGTCCTGGTTACGTTCACCTAAAACTTTAAAGCTCAAAAAATTTAGTAGCCTCCAACCTCCAAGCTTTATTTAAGTAGGTCCTACGTTGTCCTAACTTAACTAAACATCCGATTGGTCATAACAAAACTGTTCCAATCAAGCTGTTTGCTAGACAGTTTATCGATCAGGATAATATTGTTACTTGCAGACAGGAAGACGCCTGCCCCACCTCTTAATGTAATCTCTAACTCGCCTTTTACGTCACCGAGCGGTAGATAGGGGTGTCCCTATTCTTTGAAGACAAGGTCACCTTTAGGATAATAATAATAATAATAATAATAATAATATCTTCTTTATTTCTCCCACAAAAACAAGACTTACATGATTAAAATTAAATAACATAACAATAACAAAGCCAGTCTCGTGTATGTGCGGAGCTGGTGTCTGTCATAGGTATAATCCTGTATTACAGATCACCAGGTCCTCACCCCACGGAATCAGGTATAACATACCGGGAATATAAAAGGACACGTATTTTAAAACAAAAAATAGTTTGTGGCAAGATATTAAATTACAATCTAACGCTAATTTGCCTCTTAGCGCGAAGGTTTGTGCATAAAAATATTGTGTAGTGTATGCGTGTGTGTGTAGTGCGTGCGTGTGTGTATTGTGTGTGTGGCGTGTGTGTGCGTGTGTATGTAACCAGGTTTCTACTTACGTATAAGGTATGTAATTTCCCAAAAATAAGGTAGATTTCACACAAGGCACAACAATTTTGAGTTATGAGGGTAGGGTGCAATTTAGTGGTTACTGCGTGCCTATAAGGTCTACGCTACAGTACAAAGTATAAGCGATTTTAGAAAATTGTTTTGGTTTATTGTTTGGTTTATTTTGTTATGTTTAATTTGTTTTATTTAATATACATATTTTTTCTTTTTGAGTAGACTTCCTTATTTTTAGTTTAATTTTTTTTATTTTTTTTTTTTTAAATTTTATTTTAAGTAGGTACATTAGCTTATGGTTCTGTAAAATTATTATTTTTAAAATGATTAATTAACAAGCAGGGAAGGATCTATTAATATATATATATATATATATTTGGTATATTTTGTGTATTTTATATATATATTTTGTACATGTGTGTCTAGTTAAAGTAGGTCCTCCGTGGAACTGTAATCCAAAGTTTGCAACCAATCTCTAACTACCGCTTTACATTTAGTTTTCGAATGATGATAAATTGACAAGGACCTATTAATTTTATTGTACAGATTACAACCTTGGTAACAAAAAAACCGATGTGCAAAACTGGTTTTAAATGAGGGTTTAGTACAGACTATGTCTTTTCTTCGCCTTTTTTCAATCAATTTGGGTTCGAATGACAATAAGGAATGTTGTTTGGTAACAGTGTGCAAAATATATAGTTGACGAACCGTTAGGACCTTACTCTGCTTATAAAGATCGATGGTGGGATGGTAAAACGGTAGAAAGAGACTCACTTTTAAAACAGCTCTCTGGGCTCTCTCAAGCTTTAGCATCGTGGTTTTTGGTGCTCCACCCCAGGCGGAGATGCAGTAGCTTAGTTGCGACTGTCCAAGAGCCAAGTAAACCGATTTTATTAAATCTCCTTTAGCCACGGTTCGTAGATTTTTAAATATATATATGAGTTTACGTGTTCTTGCTGTTAACTGAATAATGTGTTCCTGGAAGCTTAATCTTTTGTCTATTATAACACCCAAATATTTAATTTTATCTGTCTTTTCAATCTCGGAACAAAGGCAGCTCGATACATTAGCACAATTATGTGATATTATTTTATGATGTGAAATGTCAGCTTCTGCGTTTCTCAAAGAGAACGGAATATATTTGGTTTTACCCGCGTTAAGTGTGAGTACATTATCTCTCAGCCACTCTGTCACTGCATTAAAGCCCATTTGTGCATTTGAGAACACTTCACTCCATGTTTCCCCGCTAAAGAGTAGCACTGTGTCATCAGCGAAGGTTACAATTTTGGCTTTGTGAAGGTCTAGCTGACAGAGATCATTGATATAAGCGAGAAACAATGTCGGACCCAAAATGCTTCCCTGCGGCACACCGAAATGAACCATCACATCGTCACTTTTAAGGTTTTCCATTTTTACACACTGATACCTTTCTGTCAAGTAACTTTCGAACAATTTCAACTGGAGGTCCCGAATTCCCAGACACTCAAGTTTTTTAAGCAAGATGGGAATAGAGACGGTGTCGAATGCTTTCGCGAGATCTAGAAATATTCCAATAGTTTTCTTTTTCCTGTCAATATTAGTTACTAAAAAATTTATTACTTCATGAACTGCATCAGATGTTGACTTTTTAGATCTAAAACCGAACTGTGCTGGAGATAAAAGTTTGTTGTTTTCGAGATAGTTAACTAGCCTCTTATTCATAACACGCTCAAGTAATTTTGATATAGTTGGAAGAATGGAAATGGGTCTATAGTTCTCGACACAGTCTCTATCACCACTCTTATGAATCGGATAAATTCTAGATTGTTTAAGTGCCGTGGGGAACACACCAGTTGAAACCGATAAATTACATATGTAGGTTATAGGTTTTATTAAGACTTCTTTGTTTTCTTTTATGATTCCTGCTGAAATCAAATCCAGCCCGACTGCACTATCACTTTTTAAATTATCTATTAATGTACCAATCTCATTTTCATCAGTAGGCAGAAAAACGAATGAATTAGGGCATGATTTTGAAGGTTTAGGATGTCCATGAGTATTGGTGCTCAATATCTTTTCAGCTAATAATTTACCCACACTTGCGAAGTATCTGTTGACACTGTTAATAGATTGTAAGGGGTTTTTTGTGTTTATCAGTTGGATGATCCTAAATTGAAATTTAAAAGTTTTTATAATGCTTTTGTACTGTTGGTTTAGTGTTTGTCGTATTTATAGTAAGCTTTTGGAAACGTTATAGGATCAATATACTGCTAGCTTAATGGCTACGATAATTACAGTTATATAATTACACAAATAATTTAATTATAATTTTCTTTCTTCACATTAAATATGTACGTACCTATGTTAAATTTCGTCAGAAAATTATTATTATGTAAACAGAATCTATAATTATACCGATATTATCCATAAATGAATCTTTGTTACCAAGCAATTACTACAACATTTTAACGGAATGACGTCCACTGCTGGATATAGGCCAAATGTCGCCACTTCAACCCAATGTAAATAAGGGTATTCCACATTGCTTTTAAAATCCTGATGAATAGATTCATTTACGTAGCGAATCAGTAATATTATTTTACAAAAAAGTATTAATAATCTGTAAACTAAATTTAAAAATAACTTGCACATATTTATCAGCCATTTTTTCCATTAGTTTTTATCAGTGGTACTCAAAATAATTATTAAAATTTTCCTTATCAAATTTAACGTTGTAAATTAGTAAAAAAAAAATGTTGGTTTTGAAAATGAAACATAATATTCTGATTAGGTATGCTAGGTAGGTACTGCTTTTTTAGATAAAACTTGTACTAGGGACCTGTAATTTGGCATAAACCTCATTATAATATAATTGGGATTAGCTAGGAACTCGTACTAAACTGGGTTTAGGGGCATGTTGTATTTGCATAATCTTATACGAACATTGTACATTAAATGAGGAGTCGACAGAAAACGAAGGTTTTTAATGACTAATTAGGGACCTATAACATCTTTTGTTCCAAAAATGTTGTAGACATTGTAAATGTAAGACAGGTTTTGACTGCACATTTAAATGAAAAACATCCACTGCTGGACATAGGCCTCCCCTAAGTGTCGCCACAACGAGACGCACAGGGCCGATCCCTGTGCGTCTCGCACAAACGATCATTCTTGAACAATCCATTAACAACTTTTAAACCTGTCAAATATAACATTTCAGATGATATTTTCACATCAAATTATGTTTATACAAAATCGAATTGATATCAATGATAAATTATACTAAACATTCATGTTATAGACTACGAAGTATGAAATTAGAAACCTCACAGTCTCACACAATAAAGTTAATTCTCATAACAGTATTTCTGTATGTGTAAATGTATATTCCTCATTAAACACCAATAACATTACCTGGGAACCGAGGAGCTATTAACGAATTAAAATACTGTCTGGTTCACTTTAGCAAGGATAGCACTTTGTAACACTATATTACACACTTCCAACCAATTAACATTAGTACTTTTACGATGTAAGTACACAAAGCGAACCGGATCATTTCTTTGCGGTCCATTATATAGACGCAAAAAGTATTGCAATTAATTTTATTCTTATCCTGTCGCGTACTATGAACAACACAAACATTATTGTCTTCTATTCAATTTTTATCTATGACAATTGGCGCCAATGTTGACAGGAAATAATTACTTGCAACTACAAGCTGTCAATTGATTAATAGAATTCTAACTACCCACAAATTTTAAAAATAAAATCCGTTTCTAAATATCAATAAAAGATGTCGCTATGAAATCGAATGTGTTCTATATTTGATTATTTTATCGCTATCGCATATACTGATTCTGTGATGAGTCTATTTACCAATGTTGACTGGTAAAACAGTTCGCAACGAATGTGAATTCAACGGTTATTCGACAGGATCCATTCATGATATAGCAAATTTTGATCTAAATTGATAATCGCGGTATAAACATTTTTGTGTAGAAAGAAAGTGATAGATTAGAAGAATTGTGTAAGGTGGGTGTCCAGCTCTCCACGGGAAGTTACATTATATTTAATGTAACAAGTGACGAAGAAGTTTAAAAAGTCCTGAACCACACTGTGCTTTGGCACGGTGCCCAAATTGATGTGATGAGTTAGTTTCTGAGCCTCAGAAGGTTTAAGGGGGCTGTGGGAGAGGGATGCGCCGGACCTTCTTCCATGGTCCCTCCTGGTCGGAGTTCAGTATTCTGTTCTCGAATCCACCGAAGAAGAGCACCTTTGACACCCTTTTGTACAAGTTTATCTTACGCATCAACTTTATAGTCTAGCCTGAACTATATAGGTACCTTTTTAAATTGTTGTAAACTACTTAAGATAAACTCTTTATTCGGTTGTAACATTTAATTTACTATAAAATAATATTATTATTATTATATAAAGAAAGTTGTGGAATAGTTCCACAACTTTCACACAATGCCATCTAGCCCCAATCTAAGCAGAACTTGTGCTATGAATACTAGACAACTGATAAACATACTTTATTTCTAATTAAATATTTATATCTATATTTCTCATTTTCTCAATAAATACATATTATAAATAAATTACACTTAGACATACAATAAATGATCGTGTTCATCGCACAAACATTTGGCTTGGATGGGAATCGAACGCACGACCACCGGCATAGCAGTCAGGGCTACTTGCCGCTAGACAAACAGGCCAGCGCTTTTTCTGAAGAGGAGATCTTGCCTATAATATTCCTGCATGAGGAATTGAGGGAACTTCGTTGGTAATAAATTTTGAAAAAAAAAATCGAACCAATCTAGAAGCATATCCTTATACTTAAGTAAAAAGAAAAGAAAGGAAATCGGTCCGTATGCAAACCGTTTTGAGAACCTCCTCAGTTTTTGAAGGTAGTTGAAAACGGCGTCTGTGGTTATTTATTCCACTGTC
The DNA here is from genome assembly GCA_030763345.1 of Mythimna separata. Taxonomy (NCBI): domain Eukaryota; kingdom Metazoa; phylum Arthropoda; class Insecta; order Lepidoptera; family Noctuidae; genus Mythimna; species Mythimna separata. The sequence goes on along the minus strand of CM061187.1, from coordinate 11,337,196 downwards.
CTGAAAACTTATCATGGCTTTCAAATGTTACTACGCATAATTCAAAATTACATAAATACGCACTTCAGCTAAATTACAAACAACACAAAACATCTACCAACGATTTGAAAACTTTACGTAGAAACATAAGGCTGTCTCCATGATACATTAAACAAAAGCTTTAATGTATTGCCGAAATGATAAACATTTTCATGTAACTTAAAAAGCAAGAATAGGACATGGATTGCCTTTTTTTTTAATTGCTTTCTTCCAAGAAAGTTTAATTCATGAATCCCCGACCGGTCCTGATGAGACCGCGCTGTTATTGTTTTACTATTGTGTCTCGTTTTGTGGGTATGTGATAGGTTAAATTATTTCCTGTGTTCTTTTTTAATAATTATTACACTTAGAGGAGGAAGGAAAAAATAAGCCATCTAAAAAAAAATCTTGTAAACATGCGCATATATATTTATACATATTTCGAGTTATTATTGTAAAATATTTTTCTAAAGACATTTTTGAATATTTAAGAGGTACTCATGAACAGTTATAGATGGTGTTACGAGTTACTAAATATTTTTGTCTAGAATTAAGACCTGTGTCTTCTTATAATAAAATAAAAATGCCAAAAATTACATGCCGTAGTTGATCTTCCTGATGATATAAAGTGTTTCACTTGGAGTGCAAAATCTAATATGATGATTATTTAAAAGAGCTACTAATTGATGGCTATTGATCTCACTCTGCTTCAAAACCTCAAAAATTAAGAAAGTAGAAAATGTAAGTCGCAAGCTGTATTATTTTATATGTCCTTTGTCGTTGAGCTTCTTAGTGACCCTGAATTGAGCTTTGCACTGACGGGAAAGACGCTTACACCGACTGGAAAGACGCACCTAAATCTCTGTGGTTCTTTCCTCAAAAGACCATCTTAGACACTAACCTGTATGGTTCTCATTTAATTTGACCATTATTTGTTTGCTGTACTGTAGTACTATGGACTTCAAAGAGTTTTGACCACTGTAAATGATATTTTATTTTGCAAACCTATTTGCAAAATAAATAACATTTATAACAATCAGGTATCTTCAAGTCTCCTTTGTCTGTACGTGCTCGTGTAGTCTTGAAAGTAACAAAGATATTTCGTGTACAACATTCCTTATCTTGTACGTACTTTTGGCAGATAAGAGTGGTTGTATTATTCAAGTATTATTAAAGTGCGCACCTGCGACAAACAATCCTCTGGATATAAAAGTTTATCTTTAACTTTTTCTTCAAGAAAGCTTTATGCTACCAACATCCAGCAACATAACTAGGATTTGTTTATCTAGAATAATTGGAAAGGCTTAATAATTTTGTCTTTTTTTTAACAATTTTTTTTCTATCGTTAATACATATTTTTAGGCAGTTTTTATTTCTTTGATGTTGGTTTTAACATTTTCTCGTTTATCTATATCAAAGCTAACCGTCAATCAATTTCTAATATTTTTTTTCTAATATTGTTATTTTTTTCTAATGCTTTCTTTATAATTGTTTTTTTTTATAATTAGAAAAAATAGTAAAAAGAGAAGTCAAAGGGTCTACATCGGTGGGGTTGAGTGTTAAACACATCCCTTTCTACATCAAAGCCGTCCTGCCGCAGCCTGCTACTAACAGCCCTCTAGCCGTCGACTTTCGACAGCCTCACAGCTAATGAATGGAAACCAATCTCCAAACATCCGCTTTGAAGTATCCATCGACTTGTCACCATAGGCTGTCAGCCACGGCGATCACAGGCTTTTGATGCAATCGCTCCGTACACGCGTACTTCACGTCATTCCAATGAGCCATGCGCCTTTTTCAAGGACACACTTACCGCGTAGAATCGGACTCCTCTATTCGAACTAGTCGAAAATTTCTATCTATCCACAAATGCCCAAAAACTTTGCTTGCGAGATGTAGGAACTTTATAGAAAAAAAATCTTCTTCTAAGAATTTCTAATGTTCACTATTGTGTGCAAGGGATCGGGGCGGGTGCAGGTAAAGAGATGGCACAAAGAATCGGTCACAACCAACCACGTTCGCTAGATAGGATGACGTCATATTGCACCCCTGTTGGGTTTTTTCTAGCCGTATATTTATAATAGTTCTGTTCCCAATTGGGACTTTCATTGTGACTGATAGACAATCAAATCCAAAGTAATAAAGTTATGTAATACATAGTGATAATAAATGAATAAGAAACGCTTAAACACAGTATGCGGTTGAAGTCTACGGCGAGTTGCTAGACTGTCAGCTTTCTATCGTTTACATTTTGGGGAGTGTACACTGGAATTGCACAATTATTATTTAATTCCACCATCACACACCACAAGACATAGACGTCGACACGCCACCGGTACTTAACATGCATCCCACCAATACGCACAAAACGTTTTGGGAACACATTTATTGTGCGTACAGCTAAGGAGTAGAATTCCCTCCAGAGTCTGTGTTTTCTGATACTTACAACTTAGGGGTCTTTAAGTTAAGAGGGGATAGGTTACTGCTAGACAAACGTGCTCCTTCGTCGACCACATCGTCGCTTACCATCAAGTGAGAAAGTGGTCAAACGCAAGCCTATGCATAATATAAAAAAAGTCATACAATAGTGTCGTTTGATAAAACATTCATACTGAATGCAGAGCAATCGTGAAATAGGCAAACGTAGCGACACTAGAGGATATCGAGCGTTTGCTACTACGCTAACAAAGAAATACAGTTTGTTTATTTGTTGAAAAAAGGAAATAGCTTTTTTATTGCACTGTGTTAATGGTCCTACAATTCTACATCTATTTATGCACATCTTTAAATGATTTCAAGTCTTTAATGGACAGAAGTGGACATTGGAAGAAACATTTTTGTGTTTTATTTTTTGTGTCAAAAAACCAAAATCAAAAAGGTTTTTAGTTTACATAGGCCTACCTACATGGGCAGTTATACAACGTCAGAAGTTAGTGCACGTGTGTTTTATAGAAAATTTTATGATAGTATTTTTTTATACTTACTTATAAACTGGAGCTACTTATAAATATTGTAAACCAAAAGTTGTTTATCATTATTTTATATTATAGATTACTAAACTACCTATTGCTATAAACAAAGCGTGAATTTGGGCTCTAATTAAAAGTTACAAAAACTTTTCTAAAGATCTTCTGGCGAAAAGAAATAAAGTTTTAAAGCAATTAGTAAAGAAATTCCACGATCATTATTCAAAGCAAAAGTTTAATGAAGTTATTTTCGGAAATAAATCGAGATGTCCTATATAACTAACTCAATATTTTTTTTGTTTTCAATTAATTTGTCGATTAGGTTTATCGATACAAAATATTCCATTGAGTATTTGATATCTATACTTACCTACCAAATCTCGATGTATCGGATCAAAATATAACGGCTAAAAATAGTTAAAATAGTTAAATAATATTCACACAAGATGGTCATTGTAGCGATGCTAAGGGAAGGCCTATAACCAGCAGTGAGCGTCTTTCGGTGGCAATGATGATGATGATGACGAATATCACTTAAGTAAAATTGAGACCTTACTGAGACACAAAAAATTTAAAAAGCAGTGGACGTCTTTCGGTAGAAATGATGATGATGATGAATATCACTTTGGTAAAATTTATTTTATCTGAGACCTTATTCAGAAATACAAAATTAGTAATGATACAAAAGTAACACATGACAAATAGGGTAATTTCAAGGTCAAACGTAACTAAAAGGCGTGTAAAATCGATTAGGCACAACACATCAGCATCAGCATAACAGTAATTGCTAGGTAATGTTTGAACTGAAAACAAAAACAGGCGCAAATTGTTATACAAATGGGACCTACATTATTTTGAAACTACCTACTTCTCTTTTTAATTTACGCACATCATTAATGACTGAAGGAGTATTTTGGTGTCAAAGCATGGACCTCATAAAATCTACTATTTTTCGTGACCTTTGCTCCTTCATAATGTAATCTATCTATAAACATAAAAATCAATTGCTGTTCTTTAGTCTCGCTAAAACTCGGGAACGGCTGAACGGATTTATCTTATCTTGGTCTTGAAATGTTCGTGAAGGTCTAGGAAATGTTTAAAAGGTGAGAATATTCGAAAAAAAAAATCGGCAGTACGAAGTCTGCCGGGTCATCTAGTCTATATACATATAATAAAACAGTAAAATTGTGCATCGTTTGCCGCAAATGGCGCCAAAACTACTGAACCGATCCTGTTCAAATTTTGCATACATAAACCTTATAGGACCCTTTTTGCTTTAGGCTATATTTTATCACGCTATTTGTTATGGGGGGTGAGCAATATTGCATTTTGTCGGTTTTGAACGAGTTGCCCCGAGTTCGAATCCCACCTACAATTTATATTTCTGTCAATGTTTTATCTTATTGTTTTTGGAAAAAAAATACTTTTACCATTTTTTCATAAAAAAATCAACATTCCTATTTGATTTTTCCCAAATATTTTGTAAAAACTAATCAAAACACGTTATAAAATCCAAACGTCCACGAAATTCACATACTACAATGTTACTTTAGTCCATTTAGCTGCAAATTTATCTACTGAAATGAAAATCATCACGCTATCATCGACGAAGAGCGGGGCAGTCATTTATGACATTTATATGAGAACGTCTATTTTGCTTGGTTTTCATAGAACACTGCAGCGTGATTGATTAATGACTAGACTGGGACGTAACAGGGTGGTGGTTCGAATCCCAGGAGGTGTTTTAGATTTTTTTAATTTTTGTATATTTTTTTTTTCACATATTTTTGCATTCTCACAATTTTTTTAACAAAAATATTACCTAAAAATATTATTATTATTGTTTAACCAAAAAACACCATGGTGACAAATTTTACAACTGCGGAGTGGCACCCCGTTTTCAAAATACAAACAATGACATCCTTCTTCTTCTTCCTGCTCTTATCCCGTATTACTTGGGGTCGGCGCAACACGTTTTCTTCTTCCATTCTGTCCTGTCGTCCGTCACACTATCATCTGCCCTTTTCTTTCATATCAGTCCTTACACAATCCATCCATCTTTTCTTTGGCCTTCCTCTCCTTCTCCATTCATCCACATGTAAATTCAGAACTCTTTTGGTAACGTGCTTTTAATCCCTCCTCTTCACATGACCATACTAAGACAAACGATTTCCTTTCAAAATACAAACATCCATTTAATTTTTTTTAACTAAAGGCGATTTATATTTTAGGTGATTTCTTCCACTCTAGGAAGGAGCACGAGGGGATGTCAGACTTTCACTGACCAAAACCCACACCTTTGTATGTTCCTTCTTCGCCTTGCATTCCAGGACTCCGGGTGGAGGTGATCAGCAGTAACGACCTCTCACGTCCGGTCCTGGTACAGAGAGAGAAGGTATGGAAAGCAGTCATCACTTCCTTCCGCAAATGAAGCGAAGAAGGTAGCAGAAAGCGCAAAGATGATGCCCTTGGCATTACGAGTCGCAGGGCGATTCCATGATACCGTTAGCGCGGAGTTTTGGACGGTGCACTATTGGCATTTCGCTGTTGAATAAAGACTGGTCTTAGTCGACTGACATTGCGTTATGTGCCACGCGCACCTAAAAGAGATACGCATAAGAGAACGGCCCTAACGGGCTTCGATAGCTGGAAAATTGTTCGTATTCTAAAGGAACAAAGTGGGTATTTTTTACTGCTCTGCATGCTAGAGCATGCAGAGCAGCAAAACATTTATTTGGTGTATTAGGGTATCAGTCAAATACCGCACCAGAAAATTCCTGCCTGAATAAACAGGTAATATAAACACAAAAAAATGATGGTGATCGGTTAACGCCCTATACATATGACACCTGGGAAGTGTCCAAGTGGCGATGGGAGGGGTCTAAGGATGTCCTGTTTCGCACGGTTTCAGCCACGTTGCTTCACTCTAGGAGGTGACTGCTTTCCATTCCTCCTCCCAGCTCATACCATGATCTGAACTAGGGTAGGAGGATTCTGATTTTGACCCGCAAACAGTACGGCGGTAATCCGCCCTAGCAGGGTAACTTCGATCGTAAGGTCCACCGTGTCTTCCCGCCGAATCCAAAACATCTACCTCCCGAAACACTCATGTTCGGTTAGGACCTGCGTAAAGCGCTTGCGCTTAGAGTGAATTTATCATAGTAATAATCATGGTGTGCCAATATTAGTCGCCCTAGAATGTAAATTGCAACTAAAAGAACACTGTGGAATTTAGTTGGTAAAAGTCTGATACTCTCTCTCGGTCCACCTAGAGTGGGAGAAGGTATTTGGTGGTTACCCAACAAAAAAAGAGGCAAATACTAAAGGCGATTATCGGCCCTTATTTGGTTTTTTGAAGAACCAATCATTTTCATTTTGGTTTTATCGCAATATGAAGTAAACTAACGACTTTACCCATAGATTAGGCAATTAACTATTTAGAACGTGAACTCTGCGGCTCTGTGCTTCGTTGATGTTTTTAAGGCAATTGACGTCGTGCGGAAGAAAAACCCGGGTGTTACCATTGGGTGGATCGCCCGAAGGACACGTTAGATCATAAAGCACTGGTAGGCCACGCTTAGGCAGAGCACCACCGTGTCCTTGTGGGGACGATCGGTGACAGCAACCTCTCGCGCTGGGCACTGGTACAGGCCATGATCCAGAGCGAGGAGTAGTGGCAAATAGTCCCCTCACGCCCCAGTCGCTGGGATTCCGACCCCGATTTAGAGCCACCGTAGGAGTGGCTTGCGAATGGCGAGCAATGGGTAGTTTACCATCTGGCTGTCCGGTAATGATCCAGACGGTCAACCGTGGGTATTGTTCCACGCGTGCTTCAAAGAGATGTCAGCAAACTGTAGGTGCCCAGCAGGTTCGAAGCCTCTGGGGCCATGGGTGAGCTTCCGAAAGGAAAACCCGGGACCCTGGAACGAAGGCAAAGAAGGAACGGGGTGAGGTTTATTCAGTAAAAGTCTAACTCACCCTCTGAGAAGTCATTCTGATGATTTTCCACCTAAACAAGAAACCTGGGCACGCCGTCATTGCGGCGGTAAGTTCCCTTTTTGAGAAGTAGTTGGAAAGAGGTCCTCACGTTCCGTATGCCGTAGGTCCTCACCAGACACGGTAAGTTCGGGAGGCTCCTGCATCGGATTCAGGGGTAAAGGGCGCCCCAGCCAGACTTGGGCGCACTGTCTGGACCGCCCGGAGGACACGGTGGAGCACACGGTAGAGGTATTGCGGTCGCCTTCTTCTGCGAAGCAGTAATGCTAGCCAAGGAGGCGGCCGACCGCGAGCGCGAAAGGGAACGACCCTCACGCCCCCGCCGTCAGGATCACGAGAACGATTTCCGACCACCGTAGGCGCAAGCTTGCGGACGGCGAACACTGGGTAGCTTGCCGTCCAGCAGTTCGATAATAACCCGGACCGAGTCAAGTCGTCAACTGTTCCACGAGTGCCTCAAGGAGATGTCAGCAAACTGTAGGGCGCGGCAGGGCCGAAGCCTCTGAGCACGTGGATCTGTATTCCGAAAGATAAGCTCGGTGTCCCAAAATTGAAGGCAACACAGGAACGGGGGTGGCGTTTAGTCAGTAAAAGTCTGACATGCCCTCCCGCTCCATTTAAGAGCGGGAGAAGTCATTCTGATGATTACCCATCTGAATAAAAAAACCTAAACAAGAAACCTACTGGGGCTATGGTTTCGCTTCTGAAAGGGAGACCCTGGAACGTAAGGCAAGGAAGGAATATAGAAGTGAGTCTTAGGCAGTAATAATCTGACACGCACTTCCGCTTCACACAAGAGCAAAAGTCATTAGATGATTTCCCAACTAAAAAAAGTACTAATTGGAGTTTTAACTTAAACAGTTTTATGTAAAATTAATTAATCAGATCTTTTCGGAAGTATAGGATTAGATACTTAGATTACTTTTGTGCAGTTTTACGAACTTAACGCGGACGAAGTCGCGGGCAACAGCTAGTCATCAATAAAAATATATCTGTACAAACCTTGCAAATTTAATCGAGGTACTGAATGCCAATTTTGTTTTTAATCTTAAAAAAAAATGTGAACAAATTTTCTGAATATTCGAATACGAGTAAATGACGGAATTATCGATTGCAAAACATAGCATTCAGGCGTTATCACTCTTATATCGCGTTACCTCTTTATCCAACATTGCGTTGGATAAAATAACAAACTTTTAAACCATGTTCACGTTGACAATAGACCACAGATCAGTAAAGGCATAGTTATTTGCTATTTATTCTAGCTGCTGCACTGGCTTCGTCTGTAAAATAGTAGAAAATTATCCCTAGGGAACAAAATTTTGTAATAAAAAATATCTTATGTCCTACTCCAGCATATAGCCTACTCGTGTGCCAAGTCTCATCTAAATCCAATCAGCCATTTGAACGAGTAGAAATAGCAAACCTACATTCACTCACATGGACAGACTTTCACCTTTATAAAAGTGTGATGTATAAGTATGATTTACGTTAGACCAACCTGAAGTCTTAAGTAATATATCTACAGGTAGAACTAGATCCTTAACTCCTGAGTGAAGTACTAATTGTCTTTACAACGTGTTAGCTTGATTGGCATACACGCTAAATACGATGTACTATGTCTATAATAAACAAACAGTGATGTTGATAGATGTTCATTTGCTTTTTCATTTCATTCGTTTTATTACTCTGCTATTTTAAAGTAGTTCATTACATCAGTACTGGTTGGTAACATGATGTAATATCTACTCTAATACTATAAAGGCTACTGAAGACATTAGCTTGTGAACGACGACCAATGGGTAAATCGCCGTCTGGTCGTCCGGTAAATAACCGTCCAGACGAAGCCCGAGTTGTCGACGATGCGTAGTGTTCCAGGCGCGCCTTGAAGAGATGTCAGTAAAACCGTAGTGGCCTAACAGGGCCGAAACCTACTGGGGTCATGGGTCGACTTCTGTAAAGGAAAACCGTGGTCCTAGGATGCAACTGAAGAAACATAGGTATGGATTTAGCCAGTAAAAGTCTGACACGCTTTCCTACTCCACCAAAGTGCGGGAGAAGGCATTAGATATATTCCTATCTTAAAAAAATATTATAAAGTCTATGTATTTAATTAGTCTATGTATTTAGGTAGCTTTGTTACTCTGTCATGTTCAAATGGATAAACGCACCCGGGTGAACCTTGAAACACGGGTAGTCATAGAATAGCACGTAAGATACTTTTCCTACTAAGAATATTTTTCCCTTGTCATAATTATATATTTTCACGTGGGCGAAGTCTGTGGTAGAAGCTAATTTCAAATAAAATTGAAGCTTGCACACATCTGCTTTGTATTAACTTTAATTTACTACTGAGAGACATTATGCCAAACGAATTAATTTCAAGTCTTAAAAGACATTATAACATCCTAAGTAAAACTGTTGGAGATCTTGAACGATCTACAAGAGATGAATTGCATCACTGATGTATTTACCTACTTGGTTATGCGGTGATTTTCTATAGACCACAGGCAACTTGTTCCCGAAGAGCTTTTATTTCGTGAGTAACATTACCCATGGTTCCCATAGGACCTGATGACAAAGAATAAACTAAGTTTTCAAACAAATGTTTGACTCTTCTATCCTTGTGTAAGAAGCAATAATTTGTTGCTTCTGTTATTCTACACCACAGACCAATTTGATTTTGCTATGTCCTCTATAACAATATGTCAAGTGTAGCGTAAGAATCTTACTTTAATGGATTCACAGACCATTACATTGTCACTTTCATCACGTGATACATTTATGACGACCTGTTATTAACATCAACTTTTACCGTCTCAAATATAATTGTTGGCTTCCGTGTAACATCGTCCATTTGACGTGCTCTATTACCGAGGTAAGTAATCGCGATAATTTGTAGACTATAATGAAAGCTGTCACTCACACTGGTATTCTAACTACTTAAATTATGTAGGGTTAGTTATTAAAGGTACCTATGGGCTTTGTTAGTGTCTGTCTTGTGTAGTGTACTGAATAGCTCCTTGGCTTAAAAGGTGATGTGGTGGAGGCTAGTACCTACTAAGACTCAATAAGTCTACCTAGTCTTATTCCTAATATGTTTAGTTTGGTTCCAGTCTATTCAGAGTCAGCCAAATACTTGGCGATTTAATATGGAAATCTGGTATGCAAAAACAAACATTTTTGTAAACAGTAATCATGGCGTTTCTAACCGCTTCATCTCATATCTATACTAATATTATGAAGAGGTAAAATTTGTAAGTTTGTATGTAGGGGGTAATCTCTGGAACTACTGGTCCGATTTGAAAAATTCTTTCAGTGTTAGATAGCTCATTTATTGAGGAATGCTATATATTATCACGCTACGGCCCACGGGAGCGGAGCAGTAACGAAAAATGCGGGTGAAACCGCAGGGGACAGCTTGTCTGAAATAAAATAGTGTTCAGTTGAGTTTGGCTGTATACTGTGTTCCCGCCAGCCATGAAATAATACCACAGCCCTAGCCTTATTGATAAAGTAGTAGCTCCAATATAAAGTGAGGATAATCTTTCATACCAACTATTTGTAATGGAATCTAACTCCGTTATTCAAAAGGTAATTGATAAGGCTAAGCTAATGACATTCGAACGTTGTCACAAAGTCTAGTTTAAAACTAACTTAATTAATGACATTGATCCAAGGATATCATAAGTCGAAGAGAGCTTAAGGCTGGCGCGACGTTAGAATTATCCATACAAACGTAATACCAAAATCATTTGCAGTTTAAGGATATTTAAACCATAACATGACGTTATTCGGATTCAAACAATAATTATCTAGGTTCCTACATCGTCTTTTTGTTGAAAAACTTACCCCAAACAAAATTTAAGCGAATTTAAATTTGCACATTTTCACAGCGAAAATGTCATGTTTTTATTTCGTTTTTTCTATATTATAAACCACAATATTTCAAAATATCTCTACGCAGGAACACAGATATTATTATCAAGTTATAAATACTCGAAACAATATTGGAAATACATTAATTTTTCATTCATAATTTTTGGTATTACGGAACATCTCCCAAATTTCCAATAGCTTGTATTGCTATCACAGCAAGCAACTGTCAGTGTGCGGATGATGACTTTACTGTAGTCAGTGTGTCCAAGAATTGTTTATACTATCAGGATTGATTCCATCAACCTCAAAAACGTATTTTATTTCGTCTTTCGTTTTCGTAGCGCGCGGTGTACGCAGGCCTCTTAGGCTTAAAGTTTGTAAAGTGTACACAGTTGTATAACTTCTTAGGAATTCTGTATAGGACGGTTTTAATTTTCTCACTTGAGCTGTTATTGGGAAAGTTTTCTTCAGGCAGTACAAGTTGGAACTGAGTCTCGCATGTCTAAACGGTTGGCATGAAGACAATTGTTTTTTTTTTGCATCTATAATATGATAATATTTAAGACTATTGGTTGCTTACAGTTACTATGGGTCTACAGTGCTGACAATGTGATATGCCACTGACCTGCATCTTTTGTTCCGGACAATTACTGTCGCGAAGAAAAGCACAGGATGTTTGCTGTGCTTCAGTGTCGCACTGTTGCCCGTGCTCAGTCTCAAATACCTCGCACTTTATCTGCACTAAATGATCTCTTGGATTCTTATCCAATTAAAGATTTATTTGTGAATGAATGGAAGATGATTTTATTGGCAGAAGTACTGTGAGAGGCATTGATTTAAGTGTTGTTTATAACTTTTATTGTTTTTAGAATAGACTAGAATAAACACATGTACACCAAAAGAAGAAATAAAAATTATACAGAAACTTAAAACTACCAACTTTAAACTGCTAACTTTTTTGTTTAGTTTTTGTAATTGGTTGTCCTAACCGTTGTAGTTAATGAAAATAACTAATGGTAAAAGTAAATTTATACCATAAAGTTCTAATATTTCTCTACGTATTCATTGGGAATTTTCCCACCTAAAATAACAATAAAAACTCTTTTGAACAACTTAGCAGCGTGCATACTACCAACATTAGTACCAGTAACTAGGAAACTCACAATATTTTCTTTTTTTTGTTACAGGTCATCCACAAACAACGCCAGAAGAAATCCCTGAGTTAAATGTCAAAAACAGTGAACAAGTGAATATTTTACAAAGTGAATGTGTATAAAGTGCCAAAGAGTGAGTTCACTGTCATGTGACGCACTACAATGTTGAAGATACAAATGTTAGAGTCTATCGTCAGTAATGATGCTGATGAAAACCAGGAGCAGCAGCCAAATGGGTAAGTTTACGAACACCTTTTTTGACTTCTAAGATGGACGGAGCGAAGATTGCAAGATTCCGCTGAATACATGTATTGTCTATTATCTGTACATTTTGTGGGTGGGGTTTTGTGGGAACTCCATGTTTTTTTACCGGATCTAACACTAAAAGGACTAACAGGCTTCCATTGAATCCTGAATTATAAATTATTGATAAACCTTGATTGCATCACTAGCGCGATGGTGTGTGTGCGTACATGCCAATACCGATGGGCTACCAGCATCACCCCCATTTGCCCAAAATTAGGATAATTGAAAAAAAAAACTGTCGTCTTGATAAGTAATGCTACTAGCTGTCCCCTGCGGTTTCACCCGCATTTTTTTCATTTTTCGTTACTGCTCCGCTCCAGTAGGTCGTAGCGTGATGGTATATAGCCCATAGCATTCCTCGATAAATGGGCTATCGAACACTGAAAGATTTTTTCAAATCGGACCAGTAGTTTCAGAGATTACCCCCTACATACAAACTTACAATACCTCTTTATAATATTAGTATAGATAACCCCATAGAAATGTATATTACAACCATGTGATCTCATGCCCCTTCATTCACGTCTTTTATTTTTCAATTTCTACCCCATATTACATGTAGTTTTAGTATGAATAAATTTTCAATAAATTCTTTTCGTGTACGTTATCATAAACGTGATTGAAGAAGACCTAGAAGTTTTAAGAAGCTCACGATGCCAAAAAACGTCCTAAACAAACTAAACAGATTGACTTCTTTGAATAACCTCGGTAAAACCGTTTAACAAGACAAATAACCTATAAGAACATTATCCAATTTAGAACAATAGCTTGACATCACAATATAAGCCGAAGATTATAATATTAATATTCAATTATGATACTGAGTTAATATTGGCGGTAGCACACAATTTAAGATTAGGTAGTAATCCAAAATATACAGACCGGTATCGAGGTGATCAAACGAACGCCTTGTGGTATCTTGCCATCAACATTTCGTGACTTATAGACTTTGGAGAATTGATAATAATGTCGGTGGATAAACACCTTCGTGTGTGTAAATACATTGCGGCTATCTAATTTGCAAAGTAACCTGGTCGAGTAAAAAAAGCACTTACGTTTTGGAGTGGGATTTCCTGCCAGAGTCTGTGTTACCTAGATCTGACTCCAGTCTTGCCATGAAGTACCGTGTTACCCTAGTTAATGGGTTGTGGAGGTCTGGTAGGCAGCCGCTCCTCGTAAAATACTGGTATTCAGCTAAATCCGGCTTGACTGGAAGCCGACCTCAATATAGTTGGGAAAAGGCTAGGCAGATGATGAGTCTGTTATGCAATCATATGGTAACCTAGGTACATCGAAGAACTGGAACAATTTGCCTACAGCGGTCTTCCAGTTCGATTATTATCTAGGTACCTTCAAGGCTAGAGTGATCATAAACTAGTGTGTTTCACTATCAACGATTGCATAACTGCTTACCATCATGTGGGATTGCAGTAACTAGTTTATGTAGTTTAAAAAAAGAGCCTCTTTACGTCAAGATTCCATCAAGCCACATAATGTTTTACAACCAGGTGAGATAGTAGTTAAGCATGAACCTATCAATTATACTAATAAAAAATGTTTTAGGAGATTGCCTATACAAGTCTTGACCTTGGTATGGGTTATTCTAACATGACCAGGGTTGTGAAATACCAATAGCTCATCATAATACCTGTAACTTGGTAACTTGTCGGTCAGAGATAAATAAATCACAGTCAACCAAACGGTTTATAACAAGTTTTTAGCGAGACGATACAAAATAGCTTATAAACTACAGAAAACCTTACATAAACATCAAGGAACTCTCAAAAGCTACATAAATATGAGTATCTTTACCGTACACTACAATTCCCGTACATGATTCTATTTCTACAGTATCAAGATATCGATTTCTATCCAAATAAGCGTCCCGGTGGCGCCGGTATAATTTCGCAAATAACTTTTTATTGGGACATCACGGATCGTTGTTTTCTACCGGGTCGGGTCATCCGGCAGGTTGGGACGACAATTTGTCGCGGACATGACAAACAAATTAATAAAATTATCTTCTGCCATTTAGTAAGTACGCTAAATGATAAATGGTACAAAGATTTTATTACAGGCGTTTGTCATGGATCCTTCTATTTTGTGTTATAAGTAAGGCGATTTTCGTGTTTCTGAAATTAGAAGCACCATAACTGTAGTTGTATGTTTTGATTTGATCTAGCTATTTATATTTTTATTCAAGCTTATATCTGAATAGAAAGAGTAAGATAGATTCTATAAGCCCTGATCCGAATACAAACAGTGAGCTAGTTGTTATACGCCCCATCGTCTATTTAGATGTAATGTCAAAACAAACCATCAATTATTATAACACCATTACAGCTATTAACCTATCAATACCCGCGAAACGAGACACAATAGTAAGACAATAACAGCGCGTTCCAATGAGACCGGTTAACGCCAATGCGATACTATTACCATCTATACATATATAATTATCAGTCTATCAGCTATCATCATCAGCGTTTTCCTGTATTGGCTATACTGCCTTGGTCTGTTCTTGACATTCCCCTTTGTCGTCTAAACATACAGGTTTTGTAACTGCACTTGACCATTCATCGGTTGCATTTCCTAGCCACGAAAAAAACAAAACCATCTCCAAAGCGCCACAAGTTTTATACCACATACATTTCAATAATGCGACCACTTTCAGGTGCCACAAAATACGAAACCAAACCTTCTACCCCATACATTTTCAATTCAACCACGCCCTCACAGCGAGAAGCGAGCGGGAACATTGTTTGCGCTCGTAAAAACTAAATGAAAACATAGTGGCGGGCGACAGAACGACGCGACGTCGCCGTCGGCCGCGTCGGTCGGACAAAACAAATTCAACAGCATGTTTTATGGCCCCACCATGAGAGAAAGGCTTCGGGATTATAAGTTATAACGCACTTGGATACTGTTGTAGTGTTTTCCTGCAAAAGGAAAACTATAAGCATGGCCAGGAGCCAAAATACGTTCAGGAGACGAATTTTAAATATATTTAAAGAACAAAAAGATGTGTGGTTTGTTACCGTACGTCTTTTGCTGATTGATATTGATTGATAGGGATGCTAATGTAACAAGTAAAACTATGTAATTCACTTGACACGTGTATTGAGTCCACGACCTTAACTAACGATAAATGAGGTGTTGCTGTGACGCGGTCCGAATGTGAACTAAAGTTGATGTAAAATGTGTGTTAATTAATTACAATTCAATTTTGATGAGAGAGCATTTACGCAATGTGCGGTTGCACCGTACAAACGTAAACCTGTAGCGTCGAGTCATGATAAATATTATTGTATTGTTGTACTAGCTTCTGCCAGTGGCTTCGCTTGCGTGAAAGTAGGTTTCTTCATACTGGACCTCTTATCATAAACACACATAATACTGGTAAACATACATAAATATTTCTAAATACATACAAACATATATTTTAAGTAAAGTACACCCAAAAACAGAGAAAAATAATGATCGTGCTCATCACTCAAAAAATTGTCCTGGGTGGGAATCGAACCCAAGACCTCCAGCATAGCAATCAAAGCCATTGACCACTAGACCAACAGGGCTGTCAACTAAAAAAGATAAAGACTCAGGGTCAGTGGGTAGCCTTAGGGGCAGATCTAAAAAGTTTCGAGACAAGTCAATTCAAGCAGTCCAGTAAAATTGGGATGAGCCACTAGTTACCAAAACAGCAAATAGGGCCGCGGTACCTTACTCAAATCTCAAAATACAAATTATACTTTGTATTATTATATACAAAACTAGCAGCCCGTCCCGGCTTCGCACGGGGTAGACAATTATTTATTTTTGGAAATTTTTCTACACCTTCGGTTACATTATTCAAATTTTACCAAGGAACCCTATTTTTTTTCAAAATGAAATGTAGCCTATGTCAAATTGGAAGAATGTAGCATTCTATTGGTGAAAGAATTTTTTAAATCGGCCCAGTACTTTTTGAGCCTATTCATTACAAACATACAAAAATAGGTACAAATCTTTCCTCTTTATAATATTAGTATAGATATAACTTTTAACTTTAACTATTTTTTCATATACTGATTTCATCATTACTTTTGAATTAATCTTGTATTGGTGACATCGACAACTCGGAAAACTTCACAAAAAAGTGTCAAATTGTATACTCAGTCGGGCGTCCAGCTATAGCTAAGCACACAAATACATATAAGGCTGGCAAAGACTTTCGCAAAGCAGAATAGTACTACAACGACCTTGATTACTAACAAGTAACATCGAAAAAACCACATCATCATACATAGTACAGGGGAAAATGGGCCAGTTCCCCTTACTGGCTTCCTGAGTATACACGGACACCAATTCCTTAAAATTAACTGTTCCTTATGTATCCAAATCGGAAGAAAACTTTACTTGTGAGATTCAGAACTCATTGATAAAAAAAAATGATATTGAGGGTAGATAGAAAATTAATTTGTCGTGTTTCGAGCATCTGTAATGATTACGAATAATTTGACAGTTGAAGGTTGGTGTTTTCGTGGATATTGTGAACTAATATTCAAGTCCAAGTTTGTGTGAATTTAGACGAGATGAAACATCTTGAAAATATATTCTGTGTGACGAACTGTTTGTGCAGTTTATTGTGTAATGTGCAAGTCGTGGTTGCGGATGAAGAAGAACAGTTAATGGGGTTGCAAATTGAAAGGTTAGTGTAAGACGTTTTATATCAATCGATCCAATGTTGTTTATTGAAGAATCATCTTAATAGTAAGTTATAGAAAATATTTTCGGTCCTATTAATCCCGAGCAATAGGTAGTTCACTGTCCGGACAACCAGTAACCGTCTGGAACCAGCTTGAGTCATCAACAGCGCGAAGTGTACCACGCGCGCCTTAACCTATCAATACCCGCGAAACGAGACACAATAGTAAGACAATAACAGCGCGGCCGTATTAGACCGGTCGGGGATTCATGAATTAAAGAGAGAGTCAGTAAACCGTAAGGGCCCAGCAGGTTCTAATAATAAGCTTTGAACCTGGGACTAGGGCCCTAGGTTGTGCAAAAGAAACCCCGAGGCCCTATAACGAAGGCAAAGAAAGAACATAATAGAGAGTTTTAATCAATAGAATCTGAATGTCATGTTGAGCCAGAATTCTTTCAACAGTACCTAAAGTAGGTATTCAAAATAAAGTACTCAAATTACTGCGTATTTAAACTGAATCACGCACAAAGCGTTGTTCAAGATCCATCCTTCCCCCGACCTTGTGAAGTCTCATTATGAGCAAAGCGAAACAACTACAATATCACTTACTGCGAGCCCGAAGGCTATTGATTTTAATTTTCTATCGACGAACGATTCATTACACCAGCCATACCATTCACACAATTAAGCCGGTTGTACACTAACGTGCAATTAACTCGCAGTTACCGCTGTTACACAACGGTGTGCCACCGATATTCCGTTCGGAGCAACGAGCCGTGAAATATGACGCTAGAAAAAGCGATCATGTGTACTCAGCCTTAATTCATGTTTTGTACAGGCGAACACGCATTGAAAATGTAACAGAAACGTTATGTGGTAATTAGTTTGTCTTTACCTGTAAAGTACCTATTATTTTTTTAAGCACTTTTTTTTTACCTATTATTTCATGATCAATGCTCTCAAAACGGTGAAGGAAAAATCGTGAAAAATTAGGTATAGTTCTTCTTCTTCTACTTGGCGTTAATCCCGGCCATTGCCAGGGTCCGCCTGCATTGGTATAGTTCTAGAACAAAAATTCGAAAGACATACCTACTTGTACACCAATGGGCCCGCTTGGTGGATTATGGCCCATTCTCTCTTCTACAGAGGAGATCTGATTCCCAGCAGTAGAAAAATTATAAAGCTAATTAATATATTATGCTACTTTTTTGAAATGTTAAATCATAATTGATTGAAGTATAGGTGTAACGACAAATAACATTGTTGTTATTTACATTAGTTCTTTTCATGCCATGTCAGTAGTTTCCTACAAAGTATTAATTACTCGTGTCGTGAAAGAAATAAAAGAAAGAAGTTGTGTTTTGTAAACAAAACGTTCCGCAATATGATTGTATCAATCTGAGATCACAAATATTTGTTATTTTGTCGTTATCGTTCGTAAATCTCTAAAGATGTTATTGAACCAGCAATAACATGTAGGTATATTGGGAAATTGTAGTGATACACTATACCTCTCATGTTTTTGTTATATTTATTGTGAAAAAAGAAAATTTTAGTAACCAAAGTATCACGACCATGTCGCAAAAGTTCTTGAAGAACTTCATAATCAATCAGTACCTACTGGTCATAACGATATCATGCGATAATATGTAAGTAATATAAGCCATTAAATCAGTGTAAGCGGCATGGTCTAAATATTATAACACAGGCTCTGCTTAGCTTGGGACTAGATGGCGTTGTGTGAAAGTTGTGGAATATTATTATTTCCTTTATTCATCTTTAAAATCATATTTCTTACATTTTTAAATATTTTTGCAAGAACTTAAAAAAAAAACATTAAAAAAATATAAAAAATAGTAGCCCACCGGTATCGGGAACAGGGTCCAAACTACCGGCGGTCAGGGCTTCAGGGAAAGGAACCTCCAGACAATACGCACCGTGTCCAAAAGTATTATTATATACCCCACAGATTTAACCAGTACTTCATATCAAAATAATTATGCATATTTAAATGAATTGTCCTATACATTATACAAACAGAAAAACCCTGACAAACCTGACCTTAACTTATCAGGTTCAACTTATTACTAGGTTCAAAAAGGATACACACATAGATTAAAGCAAACAACAGATGAGGTGTAACAGCTAAATACTTCCTTACCATGGTAAAATTGAATTATACTCGTAACCCAGTAGTAATACTCATTTTACTTCCTTAAATGGCACTAGTTCAACCTCGCTTAACCGAAGTTTATGTTTAAAATTTTATTCTACAGCCTGCAGACAAAAACAAATTGTAATAACTACGAATACTGTGTTCAGGCTTTATTTAAACACCAACTAAAGTTAACAGTTCCACAGTTTCTTAAACAGAGAGTCATGAATCATATTACGTTACCACAGAGCGGGGTAAGGGCAAACATATTGCTGTACTGTACACGTTTGTTGGGCCATACGCAATATCCACCCAAAATATACAGCCAAGTAACTACCACTAAACACATACCACACAAAGTTCAAACATAACTGAACTCAATTTACTCAGCCCGAGCGCTTATGAACGTCGAAATCTACCACACTAATCCCAAACATGGACCCTTGGAAACAGGACCCCGGAGTATCGCAGTACCCCAAAATAACTTGTTAGGGACCTTAAAATAATAAAGGTGAGAAACACAAACCTTCGTAATGATTTCCACAGTGTAAATAAAGAGGGAAATCTGTTTTCTAATGGTGAGAAACGGGAAAAGAAAATCGCGGTCTTGACGGCTCTTTGGTTTTATTTCATTTTCTCTCTCACGGTGGAATATTATAAGTATTATAGTTGGATAATAAATTGTTAGATAGTGGGCACTGTCATACTGTCATGTCATTGTTGCGTTCAGAATTTTCTTTGTAATAGGATATGATAAATAGGTGGACGAAAGTTGGCGGTAATCGTGTGAGAATGTCAAAACCACGCATAATTTTTTTGAGATTAGCAATTGTCGATCTTCCTATCAATTAAAATATATTAATACAAGTCTTTCGATGACGAAAATGGTATGAGGGTTCACGGAAATTAAAAAAAATCGAATTCCTAATGAAGTCATGGAATACTGAAAAGCTTTACTAATAATAGTAATACAATATTTATTTCAGCCAAATACCAAGATGAAATTATAAAAATAATAAAAATTACACAAAATATTAGATTCATTACAATTCTATGTGATACAAATGAATTATAATTGTATTACTAGCAAGATATAATGATATAAATGAATGATAATTATACTACTAAAGTAGTACCAAAAATATAGGTAAAATACTTCCGATTTGGCACAAATTCGAAACACTCATTCACTATGGGGAGCACAATGTACATGTTTGCAATGACGACGCGCAAATAATGCCCCAGTGCTAACCTGTCCCTAGCAAACACTGGCGTGGGCCATGTTTCTCTCCACTGACTTGTACAACATGGAACGAGGGATAAAGGGTGATAGATGACCTAACATGCTCAAGCTGGGTCGAGTCTAAACGAGGCACGAACAAAGTACAGTTGCAAGTATGCAAATGATCTATGACAAACATTTTGTGGAACTTAGTTCATGCTGTACCCATTATAAGAAGCATCTAGTACAGCATTTAAGTAGGAAGTAAAATTTAGTTTTGCACTCTGAAGTTGGCCCCTATTGTGAGTAAACGAGGTAGATTGTACGCAGTGCCGTAATTAGCCTTTTATACGCTTGGTGCAAGTTTCTATAATTGTGCCACATGAAAAAAAAAATCTCACAAATAAAAATAACCACGACGACGATTGCATCACTGCTTACCATCAGGTGGGATCGCAGTCAAGCACAGGGCCAGCTTATTTTCGATTTGCTATTATAAGATTGGTTCTAATAAAAAGTTCATAATCATGAACTTTGATTATTATAAACCACTTTTTAAAAAAATAAGCTGCCCCATACATTTACTCATGATTTACTCGTATGTTGTATAATCTGACAAAATGTACTACATAGTTAATTACTCAGATACCTACCCGCGAAACGAGACACAATAGTAAAACAATAACAGCGCGGTCTCATAGGATCGGTCGGGGATTCATGAACTAAGTGAGGTTCTTTTAAACACTCTTTACAAAAATTGTAGCCCAGTGGCGGGAGGCTCTGATGGCTTATTTACTTACGACCATCATCACTGGTTAAACGAAAATCAAAGTTAATTTTAGTTTACATTTAGCACATTTTTAAATATATCTGGGCAAGATAACGTTATCGATAGCACTCATTTGTTAGCTGTTTGATTTAATGGCTAAATGTATATTATTTGGACGGCTACTTGAATGGTGAATTTTAGTCAAAAGCCCCTAGCTTTTGCTAAATGTAAGTACTAAGCGTAATATATAGCCACTAACTAACCAACACACACATGAAGACATGACTCAGGATTGCATGCAATTTATGAGATCTAGGTCAAAGGTACAGGCGTATCTAACTCCCCATATTGCAATTCAAATTCTAGCAGAGATTGTCAATTCAGTGCCAATCATCTCGATGAATCTCGAACGTACACTGAGCTTGCATATCTCATTGATAGTTGACACCCAACTTGATAGATGGCGCTGTACATCGCCGTACTGGGGGCACGACAGAAATGAACAGACAGATGGATACAAATGAAGATTGACTGTAGTCTGCGGTAGTTAATTAGAACTTCGGAAAACATATATGCTAAGTTTGTGCACAGGCTGAGAAAGCTTATTTCAAAGGTGTTAGGGACAAATGCTCAGGTAACTACTAATTTTTGTACACCCTACAGGACAGCCAGTAATTATATTAGTATTATGTAAACGATAAATAAAATAAATAATAATATGCGTTATTTTTATTTTAAATGCTTTTTTTTAACGAAATAATTAAATTAATATTTAAAAATGTAAACTATGTGTAAATAAAGAGATAATAATAATATAACTAGGTAATGTTGTTTCGCCATGTGTTAGTCATCTTCAGATTGGTACCAAAACCCCTTTGACTAAGCTACACAAATTCCTTTACATACAAAACTTTCCTTTATTTTGAAACTACGCTGACATATAAAACAGTCCCTTTGTACTCGTATTCTTTCAGAACTGTGAACTTATTAGAAGTAGCATTGTTGCCGTTGCTATTTCAACATTCATTTGTATTCAATGTTTACTTCGGAGCTAGTTTTCCAAATCTCGTCGTTTCAATAACGTTAACGAGTTAAACGGACGAGCGTACCTTCCTAGGCCCTTGACCCGGTTTTATCCCTATTGCTCTGCAGAGCCCCAAGAGCACTTCTTCCGCTGAGTAAGAGCATCTGCGACCAACGGTAGTCCTCTTTGCGAAATTCTTTTGTTGTTTAGTATACCTAGTTAGTTGATTGCTAATTCTTTTTTTATATTTCCTATTTACCAACCTATCGATTATTCACTAGAATGTCATTTACACTAATATAATAAAGAGGTAAAGTTTGTTTGTATGACGATATCTGTGGAAGTACTGGTCCGATTGCTAAAATTTTTTCACCAATAGAAAGCTGCTGTATTCCTTATACTTTATGTACGCGGGCGAAGCTGCGGGCTAAAGCTAGTCTAAAATATTTAAATACCAATATTACCTGGACAGGAGTGAATAAGATGATTTACCATATATCATACGGTGAGTTCAACATATTACACAACTAAAACGGTAATGGAAAGTAATATTCATGCCTATATAATAATCCCGTCAATTTTTACTAGAAAAAATTATTTAGGAATTTCATGAAGGACAGGAATATAGCGTAACGTACACAACCATAACATGTTTTCCCATGTCAAAACCTAATGCAAATTCTCAATAAAAAACCCACAGCGTTCCCTTACTCGAGTGGATAAACCTCATACTCGTACATGGGTATAGCTATAAGTTTAATACAAACATGGGAAGGGCACAGGTGTCCTCCTGTATTTTCATTTTAAGTTGGGTCTTCCCAAAGGTACACCTGAGAGAGATATCAGGCCTTAATCCTTCCGAAATGATGCAGGTGTGTGTCAACGATGCGATGAAGATAATGTCCCTTAGTTTTGGGTAAGTTTTAATAACTATGATGGAGGGTCAAGGCAGAAGTACTTTGGTAATCCCTTGTTGATGGTGTATAGAATGTTCCTGATGGCTTCCTTGCAAAGCTTATTCCTGTGGCTTATACCGTCAAACGGGGTGAATAGGAACGCAGGGGTGAATAGGAACAAAACTTTGATTAGGATTTTTACTTTGGTTAAATATTTTATATTGATTTCTGCATAAGCATCGCCTTTTATTACCATTAATCAATAAATAGATGTACTTAAATGCTGGGAAAACCTATTAAATAACGTGAAAATTCACTTCAAAGTTTGGTTCCTATTCACCCCGTTTGACTCTACGCTCCCGTGCATATGACTGAGATAAAAACTCGGTAGACGATGAGACTGAGCATTCAGTGTGTGTACAGTTATGAAGTGGTATTCTCTGCCAGAGTCTGTGTTTTCTGATAGCCTTAAATATCTGTTAGGTTGTACTAAGAGGTATTTAAGCCAAGAGTGAATATATTATTTACTAGCAGCCGGTCCCGGCTCCGCACGGGGTAGACAATTATTTATTCTTGGAAATTTGGATATAAAACACTTTTTTTTGTGTTAGTTTTCTACACCTTCGGTTACATTGTTCAAATTTTACCAAGGATCCCTAATTTTTTCAAAAAGAAATGTAGCCTATGTCAAATTGGAAGAACGTAGCATTCTATTGGTGAAAGAATTTTTTAAATCGGCCCAGTACTTTTTGAGCCTATTCATTACAAACATACAAAAATAGGTACAAATCTTTCCTCTTTATAATATTAGTATAGATATAGATAAATGTGTTCCACAAACGAAGTCGTGTGAGTGGTCAAGTGGTAGTGTAAGTTTCTGTTAGTAAAATAATTTTCTTAATGCAACTTTATGAGGTAATATATTACAAAAAAACCGGCCAAGTGCGAGTCGGGCTCGCGCACAAAGGGTTCCGTAGCAGCAAATATAATAAACTTATTATGTCAATTTATACACCTGGTGAATGGAGCCTAACCTAAATTACAGTTAAATCAACCTATCTCAAAAACTATAAGAGATACTTTGATCAAACCAAAAATCGTTGAAAGAGTTAATTAGCATGCATCACCTCTATTTTTTTTAGAATTTTATACCCCGTAGTTATAAAAATAGAGGGGGGGGGACATACTTTTTACGACTTTGAGAGCTGATATCTCAAAAACCGTTCACTTTAAGAAAAATGTTTTTTAGAAAACTTTATATCATTTTAAAAGACCTTTCCATTGATACCCCACACGGGTATGTACATCGAAAAAAAAATTTTCATCCCTCAGTTACATGTATGGGGGGGCCCCACCCCCAATTCTTTTTTTTACTATTTAGTGTCATAATTTTGTAGCGGTTCATACAACACATATTCCCATCAAATTTCATCACTGTAGTACTTATAGTTTCCGAGTAAATCGGCTGTGACAGACGGACAGACGGACAGACGGACAGACGGACAGACGGACATGACGAAACTATAAGGGTTCCGTTTTTGCCATTTTGGCTACGGAACCCTAAAAACACATATTGTTATTTATTGACTTGTAAGTATTGACTAGAAGCTGGGCAAAATTTCCTCGGCAGTCATGATCTTTCGATTGTTCTTACCAATTCTCAAGGAACGTACAGACGACCTGGTCCTGGTATCCAGGTCGTCCCGCCATCTCCATAATGATCTGCCGCGAGGCCATGTCGCTTTAGTGACACACATACCACAGGTCACAATCCTGTGTTATAAAGTTCCACAGCTCCTTAGGTATGCGAGAAACATGGTTTGTTCAATGCTATTTAAGTTAAGCGTAGTCCTTTGAGCCATATCAACAAGTTGCTTTGCACAAACATTTTATCTTTATAACTCAATGTTATAACTCAAAGGTTTGCTGGAAGAAAACTCAATACTGAGTTAAGCTTGCCTTTGTATATGAACGATCTATATCACCATGTTGTTTGTTATATTTTTGTGTACCTAGGTACAACGAATAATTAGTTATGATTATAGGAAAAATATATTTATAACGGGGAAACATTTTAAAACTATATTGAGACACCAAAGAGCTTTCTGAATACAGTAACAACTAAATAATTCTTATAAATTCGCTCTGATACTCATGAATTGTCGATTTTAAGTTCAAGCTTACAAATATTGAGAACTCTGATCCACTAAACTTCATTCTAAATGGGCTATACTATAGAGAGAGGGGCAAAGTAAATTGGTTCGGATGAGAAATTCATAGACAGCAAGTATACTAAAACCAGAGTAGGTAAACCCACAGCAAGATTGTGACTTCAAAAACCGATCATTCTGTTTACATCTTAAGCGATGTTATAATAAAGCCATATTTTGCGTCACGCTTATAATTTCCTTTCTCATCTGTGACAAAGGTATAACCTGTCAAAGCCAACGTCTCGTTACAGCGTCACTTTATCCCCCTACGGAGGTCGACGAAAATATCGCTTACAAGAAAATATATCCTAAATCGACCAGTTTTACTAGACCCCTGATCAACTGTGTAGTTCTTCCATTTCTAACGGACTTCTACGCCTTCAAGGATAGGAAAGCTCAATTGATACTGGTCCTATTATACCAAAATAAGTTTACCTATCTATTGAATATCTTGAGATAACCTAGATGGCTTGTTCTAAAAACAGGTGTGCTGCTAAATTAAATGTGTACGAGGAGGAAATATAAATAATTGAAATTTGGTTGTCAAAATGTGTATCTTCTCTGCGGCTGGGTCGTACAATGTTGGGATGTATGAAGTCAACTTTAGAATGTCTTGGTGTTCTTGTTTGAATTTTGGAACCAGTGGATTTTCTACTAGCCAACCCTTTTGGTGGTGCAGAGATAAATTGTGGTAGGCGCCATTTTAAGCATTAAATATCATACATAACTCATTTAATTGTGTTCAAACAATACCTATCAACAAGTATGTTCGCCTTCTAACTGGTCAAAATGTTCTTAACTGCTGATTCTTTTCGCGATTTCAGGTTGGTCCCATAGTAAAAGTTGATAGGAATGCTTAGGTACATAGGAAATGTTATCACGTGTTTAAATATTGGTCACTAATTGCTAGTCACCCTATATATCATTTTATATGTACTGAAACTAGAAAGAAAGAAAATACACGAATATACTGAAACATTTGGTATACTGAAACAAATAGTAAGCAAACAAATTAGAGCTCTGACGATACTACTGCCAACTTACAAGTATGTATACTAGTTTGTGCTGTAACTGTATATTACTTTGCTGTTGCTAGATCATGCTGATTTGAAGTCTTCTTTTCTTTTTAGGGTTCCGTAGCCAAATGGCAAAAACGGAACCCTTATAGTTTCGCCATGTCTGTCCGTCCGTCCTCGCTTAATCTCTGTGACCGTTAGCACTAGAAAGCTTAAATTTGGTACCAATATGTATATCAATCACGCCAACAAAGTAGTAAAATAAAATTTCGAAAAAAAAAAATTAGGGTAGCCCTACATGTAAAGTGGAAAGTGTTTTTTTTTTTTTAATTTTATCCATAACGTGTGATATATGTATAAACCGTGATAGCCTAAAACAGTGTGATATATTGTTGGATAGGTATTCAAAAATTAATAGGGATTTACTAAAATCATTTTTTGATAATATCAATAATTTCAGAAATAATCGCTCCCAAAGTAAAAAACAATGTGTCCCCCCCTCTAACTTTTGAACCATAAGTTTAGAAAATATGAAAAAAATCTGGAAAGTAGAGCTTTATAAAGACTTTCTAGGAAAATGGTTTTGAACTTGATGGGACGAGCAGTTTTTGAAAAGTTGGAGACACTTATTGTGATGGACGGGAAACTACGGAACCCTACACTGAGCGTGGCCCGACACGCTCTTGGCCGGCTTTTAAAACCCAAAAAGAAAACTATACCCTCTACAAATATGTAGGTGGAATAAAAACCCATTGATAACAGCGTTTACATAAAATTTTCCCTTAATTTTTAAACCAAATTTTGAGTTTGAAAACTATCGGTTATTTCTCGTTAGTGAATAATAGCATCGCTGGCCGCAAGTTTGTTAAAAGTCTACAGCACTTGGAGTTTTAATTAAAATTTCGTAACAAAGACAGTTTTTTACCTATATCAAATACTTTTTAAGTTCCGCTCAGTAAAATCATCGAAATAATGTAGGTATAGATAATACCTATTCTTTTTTGTACACTATAAAATTACAGTAGGAACTTAAATTCAATGGGATGTAATAATGAACGGTCTTATCGCTAAAAGTGATATTTACAGACCACCTTTGAATGGATTTGACCGAGAACAAAAGATACGCAGGTAGGCCATTTTTTGGGTTAGATATCGTCAAATAATCAAAATCATGTTTTTGTTTCACATAGGCCTATATAAAACGTCAGAAAGTGGTTCACGGTTTCAATTTGTCGTTTCCTATGGAAAAGAAACGCTAATAAACTCCATGGACACTCTCAAAATGGTTTTACAAAATTTTCATATTACAATAAAATACTTAAAATTATCAATTATCAAAAAACTTCCCTTGTTCTGGTTGGAACGAGAGGGAGTGACAAACACGGCTTTTTCAGATTCCAGTCACTTCAAGAATTCTTTATCACTAAATTGTGGAAAAAATGCCAACGTTATTATATTAAAATATAGGTAATAACGATTACAAAATATTGTTGGTTACGGGTTTAATTAAATTTTGTTATGTTCGCTGATGAAACCCTAAAGTGTGATTTGCGCAATCTACCCACTACACGTAGTTTCTTGTGATTACGTTTTGTAACAAAGTGCAGATTGCAGTTATTGCTAATAAAATAATTCTTAAAGGACATGTCCGGAAATGGTTTTTTATTATTTAATAATTCTAACCAGAGTAAGTTAAATATATTTGGATAGACATCTCAAAACCTAGTGCTTCTAACTATATCATGCATTTTTAAAGCCCTCCAATTTTAAGAAAAATCGTTTTTCATTTTAGTGAGAATTTACTACTAAAACGAACGAACCTTTCTATTTATCTATGTTAGTAAAGTGAACGCACCCAAAAAAAGTAATATTGTCACAAGATAACTGTCAATGTCAATCGATATTTGATCCAAGTCAATGTAAACAAAACAAAGAACTACAAT
This sequence comes from Mythimna separata, assembly GCA_030763345.1. Taxonomy (NCBI): domain Eukaryota; kingdom Metazoa; phylum Arthropoda; class Insecta; order Lepidoptera; family Noctuidae; genus Mythimna; species Mythimna separata. Next base: position 11,308,958 of record CM061187.1, on the reverse strand, counting down.
AATAGCAGTCAATTGCAATAGCTTTTACATTATTTTTGGTAAAAATGTCTAGCATTATCCATCAAGAACTTAGACCACGCTATGGTGACTTTACTTAATGTAAACGTGTTAATTAAAATATTTTACTAAGACCTGGTTGTGTTTATTATACGCTGAAGATAATGAATAAGAATGTTCGATGAGAATTACTAAAATATTGTCGAGAAACTGAACAGGTGGAGATATATTTGTTGCCGATTGTAGTTTCCGTGCTATTGTAGGTTTTTGGTTTGTTTAAATTGACTTATCAAATATTGATTGACACTGACAGTTATCTTGTGTCAATTTTACTTTATTTTTGGGTGTGTTCACTTTACTAACATAGATAAATAGAAAGGTTCGTTCGTTTTAGTAGTAAATTCTCACTCAAATAAAAAACGATTTTTCTCAAAATTGGAGGCCTTTAAAAATGCATGATATAGTCAGAAGTACTAGGTTTTGAGATGTCTATCCAAATATATTTAATTTACTCTGGTTAGAATTATTAAATAATAAAAAACCAACGTCCATACAAAAAGCGGACATCTCCTTTCAATGCAATTTAAGATATTGTTACCACAGTTATAAAAATACTATACTTACCACTTCCACATACACTCCTACGAGTAAAAATAACAAAACACCGCCCAAAAAACATCTTGAAATATCTTTTGTAAATATACGAATTTTTTGGACGAATACCTACGGTATATTTTCTGAAAGCCCTTCTTGTCAATACCATTTTGTATGATTAATAAAACCAGCAAAAGGATATCCATGTCATGGATATTACAAACACAGTCAAAACATATTATTGCTCCAATATTAGAAAATGAAGGTAAAAGGTCGGGTTTCATATTACGAAATCCTGCCCATACTTATGGGCAGGTAATATACTAACTAGAGTTGAAATGGGTATGGATGGTATGTGGGACAGGGCTTACAGACCCGCAAACCTCTGTTAAAAAGGCAGGATTCTGTAGCCAGGCGGATGTTTTATCTGGTTTTGGCTATACATACCATAGCCTAAAATTATCTCTAGGGCAATTTCACTAGAGATAATTTAAAGCTATAGTAGGTAAAATGTTCAAATCACGCGATACTAAATTTTGTACATTTGAGGTGCCATAGATGTTGAGATCGGAGATCGATGGTTCATTATACGTTTCCTCAGAGGAGCAAGCAGAGAGTCTCTGCTTGCGTAAAATTCTTCCGCAAGACATCTTCGCATAGACCGCCGCCAGTTTTAAGCGGAGTTTTAAGTTTTAGGTTCCATATGAAAATATATCTACGTAGCTAAAGTTTAGCGGAGCTAGTTTGTTTTATAAAATACTGGCTTCTGCCAGTGGTTTCGCTCGTGTTAATGAGTAATAATAACGATAATATTACTGTGATTAAATTAAATAAATTGACAAAGGTTAAATAAGGTAACAAAGCGGCAAACGAAAAACAAGTATTGTATGATTTAGTTCTCTTTCATTACCAATGTATCGATTTGGAAAAAATAGATATATTAACATATTTTTCAAATTTTTTGCTTCCATTAACATTCGCTTCCGCGGAGGTCTCTACACTTCCGCCTTTCCTGAATAGTCTCCGATACGTCCCTAGTACATAACTATACCTACTTAAAGGTATGTGAGTAGGTACGTAACACACGACCCACATATAATTTCATTAATCTGGATCACCGGTAGCCTCTGAGGTAAGAGTCAACGATCACAAATCTATCGGGGATACAAACAAATGTAGGCACTGGGAACAATTCAGCTAACCAGAAATACCCTGACATTAATAGTACCTACCTAAATCACAATTAGATGTAGGTAGTCTTCGAAACTTTCCGTAGAGGAAAATTTAGAAAAAGCACTCAAGAACGTTTTTCTTTTTTATTGACAACCGATCTGTCTACAAAAGAGTGACGGAGGAGTATTTAAATCACTCTGTAAATTAAAAATCATTGGTTTATTTTTTTTATTTTGCCTTATTGATTATTGCTAGAGTATACTATATATAAAGTTTTTTTTGAGATGAGGAATTAAATTATAATGATACCTATTTATTTAGTAAATAGGTTTTTAAAAATCACTTTCACACATACATTTTTTCGTCAGTTTAACGTTTGAATCCCCAACCGGTCCTATGAGACTGCGCTGTTATTGTTTTACTATTGGTTCTCGTTTCGCGGGTATCTGAGTAACTACACTAGATGATTTCGGTGTTTCCTAGCTGACGACTCCGAGAAGAAACACCGAAACGACCTCAGAAGTCAGTCTCTTTTACAGTCCATACAGCTTTGTGATGGTCAAATCACAGAAAGAAAAAACCATCTCAAGTTGTTTCTACTAGAGAGGAATATTACTGAACTTTTTAAATTTTAATGATAACATATCAGTAAGCTTCTCGTTAGTGTAGCTCAATAGATATGTAAGTAACAGGTGATAGTATGTGCCAATTACCTAGTTTTCGTCTGTCACTAAAGTTCAGGGGTAGATACTAACCAAACTGAACTGAACTGTGAGTTGCTTGTAATTGTAAGTACCTGAGCAGTAAGTATAGGTACTAATAGAACCGAACCAAACTGCACCGACAGAGTTACTGACACAGTTAACTGTTTCTAGAACTGTGACCATCACAGAAACTACTCATAGAATGTTAATCTAAAATGAATATTAACGTTTGAATCCCCAACCGGTCCTAAATGAGACCGCGCTGTTATTGTTTTACTATTGTGTCTCGTTTCGCGGGTATCTGAGTAACTACAGTTTATATAATTTATTTTGCGGTATTGCTCGAAAGAGTTACCATGGCAGTGGAACGCAAAGGGTAAGAGAAGGAACATAATTTGGTTTTACATATTTGGTTAGTAAATGTCTGAAAATCCCTCTCTCTCTCTCTCTCTGATTTTCAAAGAAAAAAAAAGATAACCATCTGAGTCTCTAAAGTACATTTTTTATATTTTTTATTAACGAAGTAAGCAGACCTTTTAAGAATAGATTTGACAGGTTCAAAGGTGGATCAAATAATTGATTTAACTGCTTATGTTCAAAAAGTAGCTACCTACAACGTGCAATCATTTATGTTTGGTTGGTGGAGACAAAGTTAAAAAAAAATCATAAAAAAGAATCCCTATTAATACTTAGTGTGTCCCCCTCAGACACCTTTTAGTTCTCGGTCGACAAATCACCCCCTGTATCCTTAGAAATAAAAATAAAAAGTTTTCAGCTCAGGTGTTTAGCTATGATGCTAAATTCAATCTATGCGAAATCACAAATACGACAAAAAAAAAATTAATAAATGTAAGTAAGTACGTAAATTCAATCTACACGGGAACCCCTAATTTTACTCAGAAACTCATAAATATACCACACTCATAATAATAGGCACCTCATTATTAAAGCGTCGTCGCTCAATGTTTAAAACAATGAAAATTTAGTCTAAAATTAACCGAAGCTAACTTTAGACCCCGTTCAGGGTAAATGGATTATTTTGGCTCAAAAAATTAAATTAGGAACGTTACATCAAGCTCGGCTTTGCATAACTCCGAATTAGGTGCAGCCATCTAATAACAGTGTCTGGCCTAGTTATTATAAAACCCGGGTGAATTACTTCATATTGCTAGAGGATTAGCACCCGTTGGGGATTTTATCTAGCAAATAGACGGAGAAATAAAGACCTACATACCTTTTGGCTATCCAATCTTGGCAGGTATAAGCCATTTTGTGATAACAATTTAGTTAAAATATTATGTAATTGTCCAGCAAAGGACTTATATAATATTTTAATTAGTTTTTAGTCGATACTTTTAGCTTTTAGCACAACTATTTACCTACTATTCTGCTATCGCCATCTATCGTTAACATGTTACACTAATACAGTTTTTCTAGTACAGTGTTCAATAAAAGTTACTACGCTATCGATGTTAGAGTATCAAGTTCAGGTAAGTTCCGCTAGATGGCGCTATTCAAACAAATTCTACAAGAAAATAAATTCGGATTGTAATTGAGATAGGCCTCTAAACTTTTAGTAGGTACTTATTAAAATATTGTTAAACAATTTATTAAATATTACTTACTAAATAATTCTAAGTACTTGTAAATAAGTATGCCTCCGTTAAACTAAACTTAAACCCAGTTTGTGTAGTTTAATCGCGTTTTAACCACGTATTAGCATCGGATTAATTACCAACATGGGACTTGATTAATGCTCAAAAGTTGGTTTCTGTCTCGGAGTTTTGTGGATTTGCGTGAAACGATATGCTCGCAGTAACTTAAGGGTATTTATGCGACATAACTTGCTTTGTAATTTACTCACAATCCAGCGGTTTAGTAATTTACCTTGCAAGATAGTTAGATAAAATCGTCTAGCAATTTAATGGGTTTAACTTTCAAAATATAAGTAGGTATTTACAGAATAGACTTAGTAACGGGTAAATCAGAAATAGTAGATAAGTCGCTACCTAAATTAGGTTAGTTACCTACCTACGTTACATTTTACTAATTTAGATGGACATTAGATATGTAAAATATAGTCCTAATTTTTGTTTGTGTAGGTGAATATTTAGCAAAGCAACATTTTTTTTTAGATTCGCGTCACTTCCAACTGCCAATTTCCTTCTGTATTCTGTATAATATGAAAACAGACAATATTTAAATCCATCCATTTTAATTTATATTTATAATTTAACAAACAAATAAATTGTTTGTTAAATTATCCAAACTTCGAAATCTAAACAAAATAAGATGCAACACTACTTCAGTCATGGCAATTCGTTTTAGTAAGTAACTTTCCGCTCTACCCAGAGCAGGAGAGGTTCTTTGATGATTACTCATGTAAAAAAGCGGTTCCAGTTTTTTGTCCTAGGGCCGTTGATTGCTATGCCACTAGATATGGTAGGTTTAATACGAAAAACACAGTAAATACACACTATATTATTTAACACACACAAAAAAGTCTCCAAAGCTATCTCTCAGTATTGTCTCCCAAGCGTAAAAGTCAACTGAAGGAAACACTTTAATTAATTAACGTGACTTCCCTTCCTGTTCTACTAAGTACACCCGTGACTGAGCCTTATTAGTTTCTCGTACGTAGGCTGTATACAGCTTTAACGTTAATTTACATGGTTCTGATCTAGGAGGCTTCCTTGGAAGACGAAGGAAGTGGGTTCATTTTCTCCTTTCTATTTTTAGCTTTGGAGTTGATAGAAATTTGTGACAGTCAACCAGCAACATTGGTGCTTCCGCTGATATCTTCTTTTCTGATACGATCACGCAAAAAAACTCCAAGGGGAAAGGGGAAAGGGCTATGCCTTTCCAATGCTCTTTGGGGGACTTTAAACTTTCTTGATCAGGTCGATTCTGAGCTACCAAGTTTCAGAGCCATATTTTATCACTGGCAACGCCGCTGTTTATTATTTTAAAAACTTTCAGTCGGTTGTCATTTGTAGTTGGCAGTCGTTACGGATAGTCAGAAGCCAGTAAATCTGACTTCAGTCTTGCCGTGTTACCCCAGTTTATGGGTTGTGGAGTTCTGGTAGGCAGTCGCTCCTCGTAAAATACTGGTATTCAGCTAAATCCGGTTTGACTGGAAGCCAACCCCAATATACTTAGTTGGGAAAAAGGCTAGGAAGATGATGATGAGTGTGACCCCTATATTTTGATAAGTACGTTTACTTGCTATGTTTAAGTAGATAGATACTGGCCGGGTGCTACCTATATTCTCAAGTGGTTAACTTCAACGTAACGGAACGAAGGAATTCACACGTTCTGGCTCATTTAGTCAAGAGAATGGATACGGTTTCGGGTTATTAAGGAAACTTGACATCTGCGCGACTGTTTCTTACAATTTCTCATAAAAATATTATTGATAGCACCCCTTTAATTTTGTCATAAATGTAATTATTTTAGGGGTAAGTTGGTTCTTACCAAAAAAATTCGTTATTTTGGCTGTGGTTTTATACTTTCACCGGAATCTAATTACAAGGACACTTATTTTGAAGGAACATAAAATTAAATACGAGAATTCAATCATACCTATATATTTATTATTACTTCTTTAAATTTTAGATCTTTTACCTGACAAATAAGATGTGACAGTTTAAGAACTGAAATCTATATATTATAGGAAAACCGACATATACCTACTACTTAGAATGTTGCACAAAGTTTTCTTTTATAAACTAAATGAGCACTAAGAGAGGATTTTGTCAAATTCCCTCAATTCACCAAAGTAGGTCCAAAGTTTGTATGAAGAAACCTATCTACTTTCAGGCGAGCGAAGCCGTTGGCAGAAGCTACTAATTGTTAAACCGCAAAGTCTATGACTCAGCTAAAACTGACCGACTATTGATAAATCATCCTTTGTTATAAAACTAATGTGTAATAAGTAATAAGATAATAACTAATTACTGCCTGTAACTAACATTATCAATATTGTTTCAACTTTAACAACATTTTCTTTACGTACAATTAAATTAACGAATTAGGTACAACTAGTGAAAGTTGTTTCCATGTCAATTTTTTTTTCATGAGTAATGATTATTACGTTTTATGTACTGTAATTAAAATTATTGTTGCTCCAGTCAACAAACCAAGCGTTTGCAAATAAATCATTACCAACATTATGAAATTAGCTAGAACAGTGGCTATTTGAGCCAATCAAAACATTGTGTCATTATAACATATCAAATCACTGGCCAGTTACATTACAAATCCGGGTGTATGTAACAAAACGTGAATTTAAAAATAGAACCGATTTATCTCTAACTTTTAAAACTAATTAAAAGTAAAACGCCTTCTATTCCGGCCTGTATTGACTCATTCACAAGACCCTTAAAAGAAATTGGCTTAAAAAGTCATTTCCTTTTTCAATATGGGTGAAGAAAAAATCACACCCACCTGGTTAGGCGCGTGGCGGGCCCTTTCCGGTAGCTTCCCCTAGCTATTAATCGACCAATTTTAAAATACTTCAATAGAATAAGATACTACAGATAAAAGAGGGCTCTTTAACACGGTAGGGTTGTCAACTTTACCGGTTTATTTTCTTTATAATTTAATAAGGAGGCGCGTGTCGGATGTCCGATTGTGTGTGTTCAGGTACTGTGACGTAGTTATAACAAGTTTTTGTTGTTTTAAATAATATTGTACACCGGTGAATTATGTTTAAGTTAGAAGGAACTGGTTGCCAGATGTTAGAATTTTCACAAACAACACGTTTTTATTATTACTTTGGATTTGTTACGATTTATATTGGAACGGAAGTAAAAACGAGTTTCCACAATTGCGAGAGAATAAGAACCGTTTAATGTTACCTATTGTAAAAAATAATAATAGCCAATGTCCAAGCTATGATTAAAGTTTTGGTGAGGTAAAAATAAAATAAGCTGAGATTTAAAATTATTAGAATTGTGATAAAAAAGTTATACCATTTCCAATCATACAAAAGTTGGAATCAGTTTAAAATCGTGTTTCAAAAGCAGAATTTACTGAGTTAAATTGAAAACCATAAAAAAAGTTCCGAGCTGCCATTCGCATTGCACCATAAACTAGAAAATTATATGAAGCATGCGCAATGTGTTTAGTTAACTTTTATATTTCGAATAAAACTTTTTAGTTTTTATCGTTTTAACATCGGAAGTGCCTCAGAATCCATGTCAAATTTAGAACAAGATTTATTGCATTTAATTCAAAGCGTAAAGGGTTTAAAACACGATATTATTGTTATATGAAGAGCTCCTTTGTTGTCAATTCAGCTTCTTTATTTACGATAATGCACAATTTTCACGCACCATTTATATTTTACTATCGGTTTACCGTGTTAGCGTAACTGCTCCTGCGCATTGTGTTCTAAAATTAAATTTTGGATGTTTAAAACGAATAAGCATCTCGCACGCTTACTCAAAAAGAGATGTAACTAAAAAAAGAGGTTATTGAAAATTGAATCTTATTTTTGAAATCAAAGTTTTCAGATTCAAATGTGCTCTTCTTGAGTTAGGTCTTTTTATGATTAAACATGTGATCTATTGATCAACTTTTGTACTTTTATTTAAAAATTTTGCTCTTTTTATTGATTCGATAGAACGCCTGTAGAGATTACGCTTGCGAAACGCATTCATTTGTTCATTGCAGACTGACCAACTCCTTGACTGTTCAAAAGCAGTAAATGCTTTGATAAAATAAATATTTTGAAATTCAGTTATAGAATAGATTCTTATCAGAGTAGGTACTCCGATTCTTACAGAGCTATTTACAAACAGATCCCTAAATTGATATCTTTTTATTGTTCTTGTTAGCCTGTACTGTCCCACTCCTGGACAAAGGCCTCTCTCCATTCCTTCCATCTTTCGCGGGCCCGCGCTTCCTCTTGCCAGTTCTGACGGAATCTATCTAATTCATCGCGCCATCTCCTTCGTGGTCTGCCGCTACCCGGTCGCACTGAATTGTTAATGTTTGAATCCCCAACCGGTCCTATGAGACCGCGCTGTTATTGTTTTACTATTGTGTCTCGTTTCGCGGGTATGTGATAGATTAAGTACGCTACACTAAATTATGCATATTATCTAAGCAGCTAATTCCGATGTGTTCACCATTCCATTTAACAGTGAATTAAAGCGTAACTAATGTGTTTATAATTAGCACGTATTAAATATCACTGGAGGCAATAGAAGGTCATCTATAACTCCAACTTAATTAAAAGGTATAAGCAGAGTAACAAAGAAACACGGAATAATTATGGCCTAGCGGACTAGCCTCTTGCAATAGAAGGTTGAAATTCTTAGGATCCAATTCTGAGTCAAAACATAATCAGGCCATGGCGGTCAGATGACCTTACCTGACCTGCTGAACCAATTTTTAATGACTATCGTCCAGACTATGTGTCCTAGTGTAAGGTATGGCCTATCCAAAGACTGACCTCGTATAACACTGATTAAACTTACAAATTCAGGTTAGACGGTCAGATGACCTAACCACCTGAACTTATTTTTTTAATGACCATTGTCGAGACAATGTTTCCAATCCAGGTGTACGTGTGTGTCCTGATATCTGATCTACACCACACCTTAGGGGTCTTTAAGTCAAGATTGAACAGGTTACTTTTAGGCAAGCGTGCTCCATCTTCGGCTACATCATCAATAATTATCATCGGGTGAGATAGTGGTCAAACGCGAGCCTATGCATAAAAAAAAACGGAACCGCCCATCCTTTGGCTTGGCTTAGCACTGCTTAAATTACTTCCAGCTGTAATTTCAGTACAAACGCATTGAGTAGGCGTACTCTGCGTAAAAAATACATAACAGAAAGGTACGGTTATTACATAAAACAATTTTTTATTTAGCTTTTTCGTAACAAACATTGTAACAATGTATGCAAATTGGATGAGCCCAATTTATTCATTAGATGCATGGGTGCGGTCCAAACAAGAAACGGCAAACATTATTTTGGACTGTAAATAACAGGGAGATGTTTTGCATAGAGTTTTTAATTAGTGGACAATACGAGTACATGAACAAAGGGGACCGAGATTAACAAAGGACTAGGCTAATGGTATCAGATTACTTCGCGTTATTCGAGGTGGATGGTTTTTCTTTCTTTCTTTCTTTATTCTTGTTTACGTTTGAGAATGCTGAGTTTGTATTTAGCTGTATTTATGGGTAAAGCTTTTTCTTTTGAGGAGGAAATTCCTGGTCTCTGGTGGAGCGAGTGTTTAGATGTTTACTAACTCCACAGATACCTCTACCTTTATTTTCTGTTTACCATCTGTGGTGGTTTTCTGTAAGTGTGTCAGTGAATAATACGACTTTTTGTTCGTGTGTGTTATTTTGTGTTTTGGTCTTCTATACATCATTATGATTTATTATTCAGAGCACTGCTGCAGTGCCCAATCTGGAAATCTCTGAACCGACTGCAGCCGCTGCAGAAATAGTCTGGCCGGGTAGGGTATCCTTGACCCATTACAAATACAGTGCCGGTGTGGAGCCCCTTGTCAAGATATGCGTCACCTCCTTTCCTGTCCAGCATGCACAACTACCTGCGCCTTCTGTGACTTATACGACTCCAACTCTAGAGCTGTCTAGGTGGCTTAATTTTGGTCAGACCAGATTTGAGTCAGATCGCCATGAAAGAATCAGAAAATTAATAATAAAAAAAATCAAATTAACAATTTAATATTTTTGAAATAAATTGCATTAACACGAAGAATCTATAAATAATAGATTGTTGTCTATTATTTATAGATTCTTCGCAAGCTTTAAAAATTACAGTTGCACTAAAAAGGTTTTACACTTTTTATTTTTTTCAATAAACTCCTATTCGATCCGAACACCGTTTGCGGTGGAATACTTGGACCGAAACAATACAAATAAATGCTAAACCAAGCTCTATTTGATTTGCCGCCTCACGTACTCCAAACACAAAAGGGGCTAGTTTTCGATGGAAGCGATAAAAAAAAAAGAATTTACAAGTTTTTTTGCGAACATCAATAGATTTAGCGACCACAGACAATGGGTTTGGGTTCTGTTGGTTTTACCTGAGGCTTGGTGTGTTCCGTATGTTTGTATGTATTTGCTAGTTTTTGCGTTGGTTAAAATTGGGGTTATTTATGGTTCTAGTAGGTGATAGAATGCAGTAGCTAAAACCAAACTCGTCAATATTTTTTTCATAAATTAAAACTAAACAAATAATCCTCGTATTTATTAACTCCATTGATACATCAATGATTAGCTAACTTAATTAGATAAACTAGTGCTTGACGGTGATCCCACCTTATGATAAGTAGTGATGTAATTGTTGGTGGTGAGGCGCATAGTTAAAGAAGCTATTCAATCTAGCCTTTAACGTTTGAATCCCCAACCGGTCCTATGAGACCGCGCTGTTATTGTTTTACTATTGTGTCTCGTTTCGCGGGTATCTGAGTAACTACGACACCCAAATTATAACGTATAAGCGATAGTTTATTTCAATTAAACTAGAACGTCATCAATGTATTTTGTTATTAACAATCACCCGAATAAACAATCCCATAAAAATACGAACAGTTTTCAATTTACCCACTACATGTAATTGTTTACATTACATTTAATTGTACCAAAGTGCTAACTATAACAGCTTGCAAAATAAAAGTTCGCCGCATTGTTTGATCAAAAAACACAGCATGTTGCTTTAAAAACACACAACTTATAATTATAAAACATGTAACACTTTTCTTGTAACCACTAGTGCAAAAAAATCTACCTATAATGCAAATGAGGACAAATTAATAACGACCTCTAATTTAGGGGTATTTTTTTCTCACAATCTAAACAAAAGTTTAAAAGTCGATTGCAAGGGTTTCTCGCAATTATTTAACACTTATTTTACGTGGATGAAATAAAGGACGAGGCATAATGGGCGAATGTATAATAAGACTGTCAGTATTTTTTTTGCTAGAATAAAGAATTTACTGTTAGACTTAATTTAAAGTTTGTGACCCCATTATTGTACGAGTACGTTGACTTTTAATTAAATTAAAAAATGGTTTGACAAAAGTTTATCAGTTTAGTTACAGTTATATTTGAACTAATAAATATATTTGAAAGTCATATTTTCTCCTAAATTTTTACGCACCCTAAAAAGTGTTGCTTACTGAATATTAGTGAATATTAATACCTAAAATAAAATAATACGCAAACCCAATCAATATTCCACCCTTCATTGAATGCTTTATGATGTAAATTATTAAAAAACAATAATAATACTTTTTGACTTTGACACTAGCTGTCACTCACTGACAACAACAAATGTCATAATGCAAATCAGAGTTTTTTATTAGAAAAAGATGCACAGACGTAGCATTGTTATGCCAATTGCGTTCCCTCGCGACACCAAATGACAATGATAATGAACGTCGAGCCCACAAATGTTTGTGACATTTTCTACGTTATGGCACTATTATTCGTGTACTACCAAAACAATTGCCTTTAGTTAGGTGAATATTTTTGGAGTAAAATATACCTGAATGAGTTTGCTTCTGAAGATTATGTAATTTTGATTATTGTGTCAGCAGGCTCATTCCTCGTAGAACAGATAGTCGATGGTGACGAAATGAAAAGGTTGTAGAGTGGTGACCAAAAGACACAGCGTTAGGAGGCCTCCCGTAAGATGGACCAGTGACCCGGTGAGGGCGTCCGGGGCCCCAATCGATGCGATGCGCACAGGAAAGATAATTGCGGCGACGTTTGGGGCAGACCTATGTCTAGAAGTGGATGTCTTTCGGCTGAAATGATGATGATGATTATTATTATTATTTTGATACCTGAATATGTTTGGGCAGTATACACAAAAAAACCTTGACACATTTAGGTCTATTCAAAAAAACATTCCAGCTCAAAAAAATATCAAACTCAGGTGTCAGTTACAAATAATTTTGTCATTATAAATCGCAAATAATAATACTAACTTGCTTGACAACCCTACAGTTTTCGCCGAACTGTTCCGAAATACGTCGAAAGGTCGACAGAGGGCGCACGCGCATTGTCACCGCGCATGATAGATTGCTGTCATATTCAAAGTATCACCTATAGATATGTAAATTATCTTTCCGACGGTCTGTTGTTGTCACAAATATATTTCAGAGGGCACGATGTACACTAAATAATAATAAAAAATAACGTTTTATTTAGGTACAAATTTGTCATGTTCTAATGAAAAAAAAAATCAACTTATTTTATTTTTTTGCAGAATATGACTTTATCAATTTTGGTAGCATATGAGTATCATTGTTATTTTTACAATAAAAAGATCACAAAGGCTCAGCCGATTGACATGTTTCTCCCTTCACTCGGTGATTGATAAGTGATCGATATCTAAAAGGGGTAAGCTATATAATGGCTAATAAATAATGAGCAAATGTCATTTAATCCGTGGTACACTAAGCTTTGACAGTCGCCAAAGCTTCATTATGATAGATTTGTTAACCAAAAAACTAAATTTCTACATGGACAGCTTATACTGCAGATTTGATCATTTAAAAGGTTAATTTTCTATTTGGTCACCAACTCATGTAAACCGGTTTTTGGTTAGGTGTATTCGACTACAGCCCGTATTTGTCATCGACTAGCGTAAGCAGGTTTTCAGTTAACCGTATTCGGCTGCAGACCATTTTCTGTGACTGAAAATGGCTAGCTTCTTGAAACGCACCACTCTTGCGTATGATGCTTTCAACACCAGGTATACAGTGCGACTAAACGCAGTCGCTGAAACAGGTAAAACGACAACTTAAAACGAATACGATCACCGTATTCGGTTATATATCGAATGTAACTTGATGAATCAATCTTCTGACTATCCGTAACGAGTGCCAAAGATCAACATATAAATGACAGCCGAGACCAATAGCTTAACCTGCTCACCGAGCCATGAAAGATTCGTTTTTCCGCTCTTCTTCTCCTTGGGGTCACTGCATCACGATTTTTTCTACCATTTTATACTGTCACCTGTCATGTTAGCCATCTATCCACATGTATTGTCATAATTCTTGTAGTCATACTATGCTCATTCCTCCTCTTCACAAGTTCACATGACCATATCAAAACCAACAATTTGCTTTCAACTTTTCAGTCAGTAGCGCCACATTCAAACTTCCTCTAATATAACATGAAGATAAATAATAATAGTTCAAATATTTCCAGACATAAACAAAGTTACTGCTATTTACTATGCTACTCAGTAACACCAAAAGTAGTAAACATTGTACTCGTAATCTTAAAGTTCACATTAGTGTCGTAATTACTTATCAAAATTATGTAAATAGACGAACAAAGATTCCGGATCACACGCTTGCATAGCACGCGGCGCGCCGACCCGAAAATAAATCTTCACTTATCATATCTCCAACGCATTCAAAATATTGTCCCACTATATCTCCGCCCAGGCGCTAGCCCGCCCCGCTCAAGCGTCACAACTTTTTATCAACCCAGCAATAGAAGGGTTAACACACAATGGTCGAATCACGTTACATTTTTTTCGATAGTTGGTCTTTTTCAAACCAGTGGGCCGGTGCTAGACTGACACCATTCAACCAGTGATTGATGGAACTAATTAATTTTGTCGTACGCATGTTTGTCAATGAACTTAGATACTTGAATTCGAAATTTTTAGCTTCATTGTAATGATTACAAAGGGACTGAGTTTCAATTTTTTAATTTCGAACCTTTTTTACGGGGACGCGTGTTCCGATCTGCCATACAATAAATTGTATTATCTTTGAAATGTTGGGTTGTGACCGATTCGAAATTAACATCACATAATATCATGTATAACGGGTATTTGTATTCGATGCCGATTTGGTATGGATGCTGCATTCGTTAAAGTGTCCTGAATTTTTAATGATTTTCGACACACGTACGCGGTTGCAGTAATAATTAAGTGGTCAGTGGGAAACACGGCTCGTTCTAGAGTGGTGGAACCGTGATAGCAGTCACTTCACGCCGTCAAAGGCGTCAATTTACATCGTTTGCACTTTATCGTGCACTCTGTAAAAAATACATCCATATTTTTCACAAAGCGAAGGGGACGCTACAGCGTAAATTGCGACATGTCGACCGCAGTGTCGCGTAGCTTTGTTAGTGGCCGTTTTGAAGTACACACACGTTCGGTTCAGTTGTGGCACTGTGCAACATCAGAACTAGAATCTGGTTCAAAATATTGTTCAGTGTTTGTTGCTGGAAAACGTGCTTTAGGAATGCTCTAGTGATGCCAATTTGCAACCATCCTGATTGTACTCTACGTTGATGCTATGGATGCAGTTTTACAACGTTGTGTCGATATGGATGTAGAAGTTACTTAATAGAACACCTTTTTTGTTGTTATTTAAATAAATGTTTTCTATAATAAACGATCATTTACTTACTTTCCTGTAATGATTTACTACATGGATATTTATTTATTCTATTTGTTTTTATAGCAGCATCAAAAATATATCATTTGTTAAAGTTTCAACTGTCTAGCGATCACAGTTCATGAGATATAGCCTGGTAACAGACAGATGGAAAGCTTAGAGTCTTAGTCTGTCCAGTTTATACCCTTTGGGTACGGCACCTTACAAAATGTGCTCTTTTAGCGAACTCCATGTTAAAAGTTATTTCCGAATGGCTTAATGAAAGCGACACTGAAAGCCCTGAACTCTGCTCATGGTCTCGACGACCTCGTTACCTTGACTTTGATCTTCCTCGCAGTGAAGCAAACGAAAGTGCTTATTTTTAAAGTAGCTTTAAGCTTAGCCGTGCGTGAGCAAAGTGACTTAATTTCTTACGGAAAAGATATCGACTTTGTGAAGAGGAAAATACCTATAAGTAATGTAATTTAGAATTTTTGTTTTAATAAGTTTTTGGAACATAAAGCGGAATTCACACTAACAGTTGCCTAAACTAAATTTTTTAACAGAAATTATAATCATTAAGAGGAAAAAATGACACTATTTCTGCGGAGTTTTGCTAGCTAATTTAATTTCACACACCGATTGTAATATATAAAACAGTATAGGACGTTACAATGTCACTATAAAGGGTTACCTTTTTCTCCCAAAAACGCACGGTTCCTATAAAATAAGGCTTGGCAACGATCATGAAAATCTAGTTATTAACATAGGACAGGAAACTAAATTAGATGAGGCAGTTTAAACTAGTGGTGGACCTATAGATAGCAAGGCTTGAAAATGACATGGGCCCCCGGTCCGAAGACGCCCCGGTCCGAAAGGCCGCGAGCTCAGTAGAAGTAAACAAACCTCCTTCTTCCTGCCCTTGTTCCGTATTACTTGGGGTCAGCGCAACACGTTTTTCTTCTATTCTGTCCTGTCACGCGTCTCGTTTTCACTGACTAAAGAAGTAACCCAACCTATTTTACAAAATTTATTAAAATCAATTCATAACCAATCAATTTGTCACGGGCTGGAAAAATTATATTTACGCCACTGCAGTAAGCCTACTAGAGAACCCTTTTTCCTATTATCGACTCCATTGATTCATATTCTCACCAAAAGAAAGTACCTAATATTATATCACAGAAAAAATCCATTTTGCGAGTAGCTTCTACATTCACTCATTTACCGAGAAATCCCATCCGTATTTTATTTAAAATTTATTCCACTTTTATATCGATTAGTAGGGGTGACCAGATCATCTCTGTCACAGGGGCACCTTGAATCAGATGAAAGGTCAGTTACTACGTCTACGTTATTTTTAGCTGTGCCTTTAAAAAATAGGTCAACAACTTGACACGGTACTTTTTCTTAGTACTTGATAAAGCTCGTTTTACTAAAGTTATCTTAGTTCATGGAATTTCTGCCGCATGTGTACTACATACATGGTAATAATTTAATGAATCCTGAATATTATAAGTACATTCATTTTAACAGTATTAATATATTGCTACAAGAACCAGGCTATCTATTTTGCTAAAATACATCCACTGCAGGACATAAGCCTCCTCCAAGCCTGTAGAGAATTTGGTGACATGGACTAATCCTGTTTTTGTCAAATCCAGCAGAATTGTACTGGACAAAATAAAATGCTTTGATTCACGAAGTGTTTGTACACTCCACATCTTAAGTAGAACAATGTGTTACATGATTATATTGATGTAGTTGAACCAAATGGGTCACAAAACTGATTAGTTTACACTCATAGTCATAACGCTCCGACGACGGTAAGGTTCGTTTGTGCGCCGCGCGTGACTTTCCGCTTCGTTACGTCTGACTCTTGTTCTGATTTAATTAAACGGTAACGAATTTTTCAAAATTTCTTAATTGTTTCCGTCCGAAAAAGCTCTTTTTTATCTTTTATCAGTTTATCATTCCCCTTTTTATTATCCTTTGCCTCGTTTGGAGGTTGGAGTGCCTGTTTCATTTCTTTTAAATTATGTCATATTTTTTCATTTTAATGCCTTAAGTCGTAAATTGTATCAAGTTGCTTAATAAATAAGATAGAAAGCCGAGGTTAATTATTCTCATTATATTTTATAACGACGAAAATTATAAATATGGATTTAAGAAAAAGTTTTATTGCCCTCTCTGTGGAGTACGCACTCTTCAAAGGGTAGGTACCGAAGTATAATTTGATAAACGACCCATTTGTCTCAAGAAAATAAAAGTGAGTTCAAGTTTATTACTCTAGCTAGGCTTTATTTATGAGAGAAAAAAAACATTCGTGTAATTTAATTTCGTTTTTGCGACAGCTATATTAAATCATAGAAAGAATCTTGAAAATGTTGCAGTCCAAGCTATAATATAGTTCGCATAACTAGTTTTGAAATTATACAATCCACTTATAGAGAAGACATTATTATACGTAGTAAAAAGGTGGAGCTTTCTTTATAGAAATGGACATCCGGTCACTTCAGTCATCATACAATCCAATGCAACATAGAATGCTATTTTATTGCTTTCATTCAAATGGAGGAAGCAGCTGTTGAACGTTTTATAACTGAAATATAATAATGATTTATGTTCATACAAACACTTAAAAATGGAAAGAACAAATAGGTACAAAGGTGCTGTTTATTGCTAATGAAATTTCTCCCATCAGATCTGCAACTGAAGAGTTAGATGAGAGACGTATACACGGTATATACATACAAATAAGTAAGAAAAAAAGTTAAATTATACATTATCCAAATTCAATCATATAATTAATATGATTTATTATAATATAAACAAGTCTCGCCATGGAGTACCGTGTTACCCCAGATAATGGGTTGTGGAGGCCTAGTAAGCAGCCGCTCCTCGTAAAAGTATTCAGCTAAATCCAGCTTGACTGAAAGCCAAGCCCAATATATTTGGGAAAAGGTTAGGCAGATGATGATAATATAAACAAAACTCCTACTTAAAGTGAATATGTCTTAGTTGATAACAAAGTATATAATGCTGTGACAGCAGAAAAAAAAGTGCATATCGTAATCTCTAATGGAAAAAATCTCAGCTTATTTACTGCTACAGAGAAATTCAATTTGCAACTATCGATAAGCTGTCCAGTGGCGGTCTTCTACTAAAAAATGCATTATTGAATACCCACTGACACTTTCAGGTCAATTTTGCCTGGAGTAAAGGTATTTTCAGAGCAGTGTTAGTAAAATTTATGTTTTGGTTGCTTTTGTAGGGATTATAGATATTTATAGCGGTGGCAATGGTACTACATATCGATTATGTAAGTATATCTTGGTATCTCCTTAAAAGCACAGCATTTATTTTTTACCTCAGAATTAATGACAACCTACCCTTTTCTATTGATTTAACGACATCCGTGACAGCAGCTGATACATCTAATATCTATTATACCCAAAAAAGAAGAGTAAAAGAAGTCACATTAATAAAAAAGAGATCCCAAATAAAATTTTGTAAACTGTCTCCAGATAAGAAGCAGATGGGGTCAGGGTAAATGGTGTTACATAAATTGATCATTAATGAACGAATCAATTAGCACTGTAGTACATCGATGATATAATCGTCGAGTCGATAAGATAAACCACTTATGGTAACACTGCCATCTGTTCCCAATGATCCCATAGCGTGTATTAATGCGTCTATATTTTTTGTTTCAAAGGATATTAAATTACTAACGATGTCATAGATCGCTGCAACATAAAACTTGAAACCCTATCATAAAACCTTTAAGGTAGAAAATTCAAAAACTGTAAAGGTGGTTCTGCAACAGAAGTGTAACAGACAAGTTTGCTAACGATAGACAAACAAAAAGTTTGTTTTTCTAACATTGCAAAAAAGGTCGCAGATAATAAAAGGCATGATGACAATGAATCGCTTTTTGAAGTGGGACACTCATGTTACAATAACGAACCCCTTGAATAAAATTATAATTTTGTGTAGGCATATAAAATAAACATGAAAGTTTGTGCAAACAATTTTTGTGCAAAAGTGGTACTCCTGGACATTGACAACTACAAAACCAGTCGGTTATACAAATGCGACTATGCCGTTGATTTTATGTCCGAATGTATTGTTTACTTTTTCAATGAAATTAGGAAGATGAGGAACAATCGTTGTGTTTGACATCATTTGTCACCGGTTTCTGGTATACAAATACTATCTGAAATAATGTCCTTTATATTTTATCGGTAAATCCATGCCAGTTGTTTATCTTTTCTTCTTTACTTTCATTTCTCTTGACACCATTCATAACTTTTCCTTTCTTGACGGGCTTTATATTTGTATTTTACTCGTATTTTAAAAATATAATATTGTTCTTGGTTATTTTTTTCAAGGTTTTGCTTGTTCTTGTTCCATGAATTCGACTATGCCAATATCTACCGTTGTTAATATTTTTGGAGTTAGCCGTATTTGTCCACAGGCTGACTATGCATTTTTGGGGGTTGACAGATTACTTGTGTGTGTCTATCCACTTTCTATCAAGGAAAGCTATTATTACGCAAAATACTAGCTTCAGCTAGCGACTTTCCTCTCGAAATAGTAAAATTTTCTCAACGGAAGATATTATTACCTAGATCGTAGGAAATTTATATTCTATTCCACAACATGGTCTGTGTGCCAATTTTCATCAATCGGCCGTTTGAGCGTGAAAGGGTAAAACATAATAGTATACCTACATAAGTAAAAACTTTCTCCTTTATAAAATCAGTGTGATTAAAAAAGTAAGGTTGTAATTGAAAAACCTAAAATTGCCAAGCATAACGACATAGCAGGCCCTTGAATCCCTAGGACGTAGGTACTCCGACCATATTTTATCGCTCTATAAAAATGTCATCCTCTTTCAATTTGGACTCAGTTGTTTTATTATGTACAGGAAAATTATTGCCATTTTTATTGGTAGAGCACGCACAATTTCGGACGCCATTTTACGACGAGGAATAAGTGTATTTTTTGCAATGTCAGTGTACTCAAGAGGGGAAATTGTTCATGGTTGTGGACCATGCATGTTGAAACTATGTATTTATGACCAATAAAGTTTATGGCTATACAAAGTATTGTGTTATATAATGACTAGTTGACTTGGCAAACATTAGTTTTTTGATAATTTTAAATCACAGAAACTACATCTTTACCGTAAGAAAGTGTATATGTGAGGAGTTCATTAACTCAATTTCAAGAAAACCATTAAACATAATCCGGTTCCTTAACTCCCTAAAATTAAACAAGCCTAACGAGCTCTTCAAAAAGGTAGGGGAGCTCTGTGAACTTCAAAAAAATTGATCAAACCTTTAGATAAAGCAACTAACACAAATTAACACCTTAAAACCTTATCACGACACTTCAATCGGGTCATTGAACTAACCCTTTACATTTTGCATATTATTTAAAATACCAATATGCTACGGGAACTAGTGCACAGGAAACTGACACTTACACCTCGGTAATAAGTTCGAAAATTCGTTTTGTAATATTGTTTTCGTCTAAACTGTCGGATTGTGGATTGTCGACCACCCTTGGGCCGTTCACAATGTCTTTACGGCCGGTTGCTTCGATTATGGTAATTTTAGTAATAACATCTCGAATTAACAATTGTCCCCTATTCGGACAATGGTATGTTGCAAATTTTTCGTTGACGGTTTGCAATTGACTTTTCTATGCATTAGAAATTAAAAGGCACTGAAGGGTTAGACGAGTGTTGTTTTGTCAGCTGCCTAAGTTAATATTTATTGGTTTGACGGCATGGTTGGTACAGTGAATGAGCTATTGACTGCTGTGGCTATGTCCTGGGTTCAATTCTTGCGCGATACAAATATTTGTATGACTTACAGATTAGTTGTTTTGGGTCTAAGCGATTGCTGGCGTCGGAAAAACTTTACCTTAAAAAATAAATAAATGGTTTTGGTAAGCATACTGTGTTTACGAAAACCATTATTAACACCTATTCTTTGATCACAAATTAATAAAAGTTCGAAAAAGATGCTTCTCATTTAAGTTTTACGTAAGATATTCAATTATTTCAAAACTCTGCGCTACTCCACTTCAAAAAAATTAAGCCAAGTTCATAATTCCTCCCCCTCCTATGCTTACTTAAACAATTTACATTCATGAACAGTATTATAATATCAATAAATACGGAATTTAATGCAATTTTCAAATAATCAGAAAGACGAGTAAAACAATATTGCCAATATAATAACCAAATAAGGCCCCCGTCGTCCCCCATGTCATCGAAATAAGCAAAGACCGCCCAACCCCCATTTGATGATTACGTAATACGTGAATGGCCTCTGTGACAAAATTTTAATTTATTTTTCAACATTGATCCTCATAAATTCTTGGTGGTTATAAATCCCTAACAACATGCTAATTGCATTAGGAAATCAACGTTTTATCTCCCCTTCACATCAGAATTTTTAATTACTTCGCGTGATTTATTGCATATTAAGCTTTCAAAGCGTTTACTTCGATCATCCGTGTTTGCTTTATTCCTGAGTCAATCATTAAAATTAATTGATCTTGTTAGGACTTGCTTCGGGTGAAGGATTTTGTATAGAATCAAGGGTAACTGGGTAATATTTTGCTAGAAGTAGGTTCCTAACCTGTCTACTATTTTTTTAGTTGAGGTGATACTTGGGTATGGAAACTCAGTGGACGTCTTTCGGCTGATATGATGATGATGATGATGAGTAATCTTTAAATGACTTCTTCTGCTCTAGAGTGAAGCGAGAGGATAACAAACACCCACCTGCGTCCTTCTGTTGTCTGCCCTGACATAAAAGCTTTGTCAGTAAAACTCTGATTCTTAGGCTCCCTCCACCTACTAGACTACGGGGATTTATTTGACGGTTTGCTCTCAAGAAAAAGGTGTTCAAATCATTTTACGGAGATCACGTTTTCTTCTTTTTTTCGTTCTATCAACCCTCACTTTTTGACTGCCTCCTCTGATTTAGGTCATAGTAATTGTAGTTGGGTTTGACTTACCAAGCAATAAATAATAATACGTAGTAAAATAGATTATCTATTTCATAGCGATTTCTATCCTTTTTTATCACACCCTTGCACAAGAGACTGTAATGTGAGGATCGAAATAACTCAATAGAATAAAACCTCATTACAATTGCAAATATTTTTTCTGGTTTTGCATAATTTCACCAAAGGGTTTTTTTTTAAGTTTACACTAAACCCGTGTAATCCGGGTTTTACCTTACAATAATGCGACGTGGTACATTGTTCGTAACCAAAACGACGATATAGGGCGCAACCCTAATATTCTAATACTTATTGTAACTGAAGAGCCCTCGAAAGGTACTGGCAATGGTCAATGTAACATTCCATTAGGTATATCGAATATAACGTTTTATAGTACGGAAATCTCCAAATGGTATTAGTGGTCGGAATCAGAGATTTAATAGCCTTATGAAATACCTTTCCGCGAATATAGCCTGCCCTTCAAATTACGACTATACAATTTTGGAATAGCATGATTCCTTCCACGAATTATATAATATCCTGAACTTTGTAAAACCAACATCTGTAATGAACGTTGGTAGCATATAATCCCGTTTTAAGACACTCAGCTTTTGTTGGTTTTGAGGAAACAAATCAAAATATTTAGTTACTATACTAGCAAAATTTCGCTGTATTATTCACACAAAACCGTCCGACTATTAACAGTCCCAATTAAAAGTTACTCCCAAACTTAAATGTAGAACGTTGCACTGAATTCGTTTCAAGAAATTCAGTTGGCTTGGCAGCGCAATTTGGTCTGACCTGCATTTGGGAATTGAATCAAACCGGTGCACATTCCCTCGAGGGAAAAGATTCAATCACCTTTCCGTTACTTGAATATACTACGTTTGTCTACAGAAAAGTATCTTTCAACAAGTCTAATAATATTTTTTCTTGATAGTTATCACCTCATTTTAACGGTCGCATTGGCGTAACGGGAGTAAACAAGCAGTGTCTTTGACCAGGCAAGCTTTTTTGGCTAACTAAAGATATTTGGATTCCGAATTCATTTTTTAAGTAAAATAACGCTTGATAAACTGAAGTAATACAGAATTTGGTTACAGGTGTCATTTTGGCTTGAACGTTGCCAAGAATTCGAGATTGATTCGAATAGCGAGGAAAGCTTTGGAACCGTTGACTATGTTTTACCTTTCGAAGTGGTTTGCTATTTATCCAAAAGTAATTTCGCTACCGTATTTTTCTACGGAAATGTTTTTTCCGTCCGAAATATCAAGATGATGTCATCCTTATATTATTCCACGAATATTTTAAGTGGCATCAACAAACTCCACTTCGAATCGCTTAGAACTTTGTTTGCTTACGTTTTCAGAAGTAAACAAGAATATTTGTATTTACTTCTGAGCTTTACGGGTTTTATTTTTAAAACAGAAAATACACTTCTCGCTTTCATTTCCATCATTAAACCGAGAGCTCTCCGCATCACAAGTTCAAGAGAGTTATCGTTCGTTACGTCAATTTTAGATTTATTCTAATTCGTTTGCAGACGTAATAATACCTACCTTACTACGATTTTTAACAAGATGACCATAAATCATTGAAAAACGAATAAATATCGCGGCTTAACCATGTCTTAGAGATCCGTATTCATCTCAGCGCAGTCAGATCAGACAAAGGCTTTAAAAGATCTATTGTTGGAACGTGTCTGGTCTGGTTTAATACCTTCCATTTTCACCTCTCTTTGTGGTCGAGGAATGTCTTTCAAGAGTCGCTTTAGACCAGATAGATGAAGCTATAGGTAATTGCTTTAGTTATGATGGTTATTGTATCATTGTGTGAACTTGTAAGCTATTTTGATCGCCTATTGTGACTTAGTAGGTGAATTGATAGATGATTCTGAAAATTTGTAACTGCACGTTTAAGTGCGTATTAAATTGGGTTAGTGTTTAGTTAAATTAACAAAAGCAATCCCAAAAAGCCTAAGGCAGTTTGAAGACCTGAAAAACATATAAATGGATTTTTTAAAAGAAACACCTAGAAATAAGGAGAGTTACATCTGAGAGCTCTGTATTAGATACGTACGATCTGTGTTGACTCCAAAATCAATTGGAATAAAGGCAGAAAGAAATAAAAAAACGAAAACAGATTCCTACAAGATGTTTCTAAGGTTATCACATAAATTATTAAATCTTTCAATATTCTTTGTAAACTCCTCACTTTTACGCGAGCAAACTGTTGAAGGTTAGATAGATTATAATGTTTGGACAACCCAATTTATACAATGTCCGCCTTCTGCGCATGGATTTCGATACGCATCAGGATAAACATTTGTATGGGCTACAGATGTTTGTGCCGCAACTTCAGTCCAGATTTATTTGTACAAACGATTTGTGTATATATAACGGCAACCACGACAAAGAATGAAGCAACCGATATGATTGCAAATGAGGGATAAGTACAGGATTTTTTTACTGTGACAATAATAGCCGGTAACTGCAAAAAAAAAGGTTTTTTTTATAAAACACGAGTTATATAAAGGATAGTAAATCATGGCTAATAAAAAGGGAACCCCAGTTTCCTGGAACGTAAGATATAGAAGGAACCTCTTCGTTTGGGTTTTAGTCAGTAAAATTCTAACGCATCAAAGCAGGAAAATCATTGGATGATTGCCCACCATTGAAATTGATTATAATATTAAAACCCTTAAAATATTTACCTTAAAAAAGGGTACCTACTTAATAATATTATAAGCAATTTCACTCACTGCAGCTCAAAAGTGTTTAAAATTAAACGTATAAAATGCAAACGACACTGACAAACGAACCAAGTACTAATCATAAAAAGCCATCTGAAATATTCCCGCTGACCACAATAAAAATAAAATTTATCAATAACTATCACCTTAAACCAAATTATAGCTAAGATTAATGTTCCTACATCAAAATTCAAATCACAACGACATTGTTCTGTAAAGAATCTGAAGCTAAGAACGGGGTGAATAAGACCGGGGTCACTGACCTACCTGAGACGTAAGGGTTGGTTTCCACACATCGTTGTTTAGCTCTTTGTCCCTTTATAAGCTTTGTTACACACTTGTAAGTCGTTCCACCTTGCTTTGTGAACTAGATTTTATTACCTACAGGGTGATTTTACAACCACTATAGCAGTTTTTAAGGCCTTGCGTGTATGTTGCAAGATTTGCAAGATTTCGGTTAGTTGTGTCGAAATTTCACTGATTTAGAAATTGTCACCTAGTTGCTTATTCAGGCACTAAAATGTCTATGTATATTTGATGAACTCTGCTAATAGCATAATTGAAGACAATATTGACTAAGCACACTGAATTAGTGATCAGCGGCACCTCTGCAATATCCCCGGAGACTATCACATGTGACGGTTGTGATGTCATGTCTTCATGTAATGCTTAATTCATAAGTAGACTTGGCCCTATTCCCATATTGTCGCTAACTTGAAAAGTAAAACGTCTGTCTCCATCGCCTAATGCAATATGTATTTCAAATACGGAAAAATCCGTCCAATGTCAAGGCTTGTTTTCTCTTATTGGATAAACCAATTCAATCCCCGAGTGCTTTCGCAATCAAATCGCCTGAATATTGGAATGCCTTGACCTATTGCATTTTTATCTTGAATGTTTATTTTTCTGTATTTATTTTAGCAACCATTCTAACTTTAATTAATGAAATCGTGCTTTGTTAATCAGTTACGAGTATATTAGACTGTTTACAAAAAAAGGATCACACTGTATACATTACAATGCATAGTGATCCACACATTAACCTGTAAAATTGTCTAATCTTTAGCATAAAGAACTAACTGTGTGAATAACAGCATCCTTTTGTACCCCATTGTAGTTTTGTGAGAATATTTTCTTGATACCACTGGGTCACCTCATGAAAATAAAAGATCTATTGTTGGCCGTATTGTCCGAAACGTATTAAGCAGTCAAATAAGCACCCCTTTTTATGAGACGACTATGAATTGCATCGTAAAAGGTAAACGGTCAGTTTCTCTCTGAATATTTTATTCTTTTGTCCCTAATCGTATGCGTAAAGTCGTAAACTTTCTCAATCCCGTATGCAACACTTCGAACAATTTTGTTTTTATTCCATCGTACTTTCTTTCTCTTTTTCTTATAGAAATAAACTTACAGAAAAGTTTAACATCATGTGTTTTCATGCAAAAACATGAAACGATCTTAAAAAAAATCTTTCTTTACTAATACAGAACTTTATTTTGAGTCGGGTTATTTTGCCAACTAAATATGAAATTGAAACCTGTTTTCCCAATCTACCTAAGATTCGCTACAGTCAAAATAATCACCATTTGGACTAAAAGCCTCAGCGTAATGAGATTAGTTTTAATCAACGTCAGTAGATAACACTAAGAGCCTCCACAAAGCCTTGAGGTAACCCAGGAGTCGTTAGGAGGAACGTTATTCCCATTTCCCAGTATAGATGTAGGCCGAGACACTGCGGATTACGTTTAAACTGTTGTTATATCCGAAATGTAGGTGCAAAGTTTGGGGTTAGCGGTTTAAATAGAAATTGATTATAGTATAGAAACTGAGCGAGACTGAAATCAGAAATTCTGGTAACAACGTCTGTAACAATTAAGAAATGTAATAACGTTCAAGCTAGAGACCGTTTAGTATTATATTATGTAGTGTTTTGTTATTATATTGAGTATTCCAACATCATGCAATCCATGTACTGTATATGCTCTAGAATCTAAATAATTTATTAGCACTAACAACTTCCACTGAACTGTCCCGATTATATCCTATGGGAAATCAGAAAATAGATACAAATCAATAGTCGTAGAGTTCGTTCACCATCCATAAGCTATCGTTAACGTACTATGTTTGGCCTACTTAACCCCTAGAATTTGACCGAAAATCAAAAGCATCAACCATACAATCTGTTACCTCAGTTCCTAGTTCTTTGTTACCAATTTTACTTGCGGCCAGTATGATCTACCATTTGCTTTCTCCTGAATCGTCCATTGCGCATTTCTTAAGTGTGTAATTATTGCGTTCATTGGCTCATTTCATTCTATGAGAGGCGTATACAAAATTGCTGTTTAGCTTCAGGGCAACTTAGGGCTTACACCAAATTATTGCCCACTTACGTGACTTCGTAAATTGGTTTTAGAAAGTTCGATGCAAGAGTTTATCATGTGATTTATTGTTATTAGCTTCAGTGGTTATTTGTGCGGTATGCGGTATGTTGAACTGTAAACTTGCGTTTTTGTATCATGCCAACCACTTATTCGAAATAGATACATTATCAAAATTACTAGGTTTAAACTGTAACATCACGAAAAGTAGCTTTGGGCTACGTTACATCAGCGTATTGCGGTCCCGTTTCTATAATGGTGTTTATTTCACGTTAGTCAATGTTAATAACAACATAAATCATAATTTTCACACAGTCGTTCAATTTATTCCATTTCTCAGACCCGCTCTAATTTTTTTAATAAACTGACCGAACACCAAATGGCAATCAGATGTAAATTAAAATCGTTCAGGTCAAACTCGATCACGCTCTCATCGGAATCGTGAACTGAAACGAGATTTTGGAACTAGTTGCAAAGATAACAATTGAACATCACAGGTGTTGGAGGGATGACCTCTCGCAAAAACCGGCCGCACAACTTGATGCATACCTTGATACTGTATGCATAATTCCTTGTGATTATTGTCATGCTGGCGGCTGCATTAGAAACTCAAAGGACTGGGAACTTTGTCGTGCTTTTGCATATGACTGTACTAGATAGTTATTTTTGAGGTCGTTATATAACTTGTTGATGCTTGCCTTTACTTGTTTAGTACCACATAAAATAAGAATTTATGGAGATTCAGGTTCACATACCCAGGACGATCGTAAAATTGTTAGAGGATTCTAATTATTTGCTTTTGCAGCCTGTACAAGATGTTATAGGGTTTTTATTCCAATTTATGTATTCTACCATAAACTAGCTTCACTTTATGATTAATCAGACATTATTTTTATGGCATCAGTAATGTGAAATTCCATTATTTTTGCATGTCTCTGCACAAATAGTAAAAATACTTGTTATAGTTGTTGCACATCCAATTCTACAAGCTTCATCTTACTAAAGATCACCACGCCGATTGAATGAATTAGGGACAGTCACGCTCAAATAAGCATTTCATCTAGATTGCCAAATCTAGTTTTTCTTCATTCCGAGATTTTATCTAATTGCCATTTCTTGTTTCAGGTAAGCGTAACGAGTATTAAGATCGTCTTTCTACATATCAGTAAGTACACAATATTCGACTTCAAATTGACCCTTTACGGGAACATAAAGTTACTAATATTAGAATGTCAAGAGGACCCTTAACGGTACTTTTAAACGGTTGCCGACATCCGAATGGGTATTTGAAAACGATTGAAGTTCCATGGTGAGTTAATTATGGGTTGGACTGGACCGTGAGTCCATGACCCTTAGAAATGGACCTTTTGTAAAGGGAGTGTAAATGGTTATTTAAGAAACATAGTGAGGTCGATGACTTCTGCTAATGACAGGCAAAGAATATGAAACTTATTCACAGGAGGATTTTGTGTCGCACGCGAGGTAAGTACCGTCATATTTTATGGTCTTTGAGTGCATACTTTTGCAATTTGCTTTTAATATGAACTTGGTGTGATTCTTGGTAGTTAAATTTTATCACAAATTTTCATTAAATACTGTTGAGTTACTTTAGTATGCTTGTCTATAATACTAAACATTATAAACGCAGTAAAACTTTTAATGCCCATGAAAACTGAATAAATGGTTTTGACTTTGAATTAGGAAACATGTTTTACAACCAATGTCAAGTAAATTATTTGCTAGCAGCTTCTTTGGACACTAAGGGCCTATTTCACCACCTATGATTAAGTTTCGAGTATCTTACTTGGCAGATAATTCCATACAAAATCTGTCACATTTTTGAATTTATTCAGTGAGTAGTGCCTACTCGGACATTGTGAAACAGGCCCTTACGTAACAAACAATTCAAAATACTTATCAAGTGTTGCTATTGTTTTGATCTGATATACAAGTCTGTCACGTTCGCTATTATCTTCGGATATATATGGATCATCATGCTTATCATGTTAGTGATCTTCCGGAGCTAGCCCATAGGGCTCGTTCCACGGACACGCGCGTCGTTGCATGGCTGATGACGTCTGACTCAGCCTTGCGTACGCGCATAGCATCGCACGACCCATGTCAGTCTGTTACAAGTTTACGTGTTTGCATTTTTAAAATCATTATCGATTCACGATGACGAATTTAATTCAAAGTTAAACATTTCTTATCTATTTAAATTTCTACTACAGGAAGTTGATTAGTTTCTTTTATTGTAGAAGAAAATCTTGTTTGATTTTGCACTGCTTACATCAACTGAAATATTCGGTACATTATGACATCTGCATTTAACCATGTCAAGACTTATTTCGACAGCGGTTGCAACGATAGTTCAAATATTTACCTATTTATTTTATTTTACGATTACTCAACGGTAGCATGAGCTCAATTTGTATCGATACGCCAAGCCAATCGGTGGGCATACTATCTTTCTGCCAAAGCTGTGCATTGTTAGAAATAGTAACCGTATTGTGAGTTTTAGTCAGTTTAAGTTTTGATACTCCCTGGCATTCCATCTAGAGCGATAGAAATCATTTCATAATTTCTCATGTATTAAGAGATTTATTAAGATGGCAGCGGGACTAACTGTTCTTTTTAAGGGTTCATCCGTCTAGACGATAATTTTCATTACTCATAATCAATTAAAAAAGTCCATTACCGCCACTCGTTGATGAAGTTTTAATTAAAGTACTTAACGCTTAATTATCTCATCGAGCAATACTTGTGGTCGAACCACTCCCTAGTTTATTACAGGTGGTTGCATACTAACACAGTGACCTCGTTTCTCCCAGTGCGGAGTCCCCTCCCGTACAATAATTGTCGATAATCTCTCCATCTCGCTCCTAAATTAGGAAGCTGAGATCGCGATAAAGGCGTGAACAAGCCTGCTGCAATAAATGTTGCATGAGCTTTTGTCAAGCAACCAAGCGAGAATTGCATAGAACAAAAGAATGAAAGGGATTGGTTTGTTGTATTTGTTAGTTGTTCTGTATCACCAGCGGGTTGGTTTTAGATGTGGGTATAGATTCTCGTACACCTTTTGCTATGTGCGTAATCTCGAAGCGTCATCGGTCTAAAGCGCCCTGTAAACGATCTGACAGGTTTGACAAATTTGTTTGATCGATTATCTGAACGATCAAACCAATGATCAATCAAGTTCGTTAACTCTTTGTCTGTAACTCTATTCAGTGCATTATTTTCTACTCTGTTGTTCTGTTTACAGGGTGAAGCATTCTCTATGAGGTCAAAATGACTGAAAATTGAGATATTGTTTGACAAACACTGCATTTCACGTTCAAACTTGTTCGTCAAACAAGACGACACAACGTCAATCGAGATTTCCATTAAACCCGATAAACACGTAGATTGTTTGACAAACGTGCGAAATAAAGCTGCATACTCTCAAATAATTTAATAAACAATGTTTACAGGGCACTATAGAAAACAGCTTACTCACATAGAAGAGATGTGTATGTGAATCTACACAAACAACCAAGAGTGAGATAGAATAAGTATTTTTATTATTGCCTGTGTCATGAAGTTGAATATATCCTAAAAACTGGTAGAGTATGGGTCAAATTCGCGCACGAAGGGTTCCATGCCATCTGTAGCAAGAAATCGGTGGTTTTTTTGTATGGGAGTCCCACTTTTTGGTATTTGTTCTCTATACTCTGTTTTTAGTATTTGTTGTTATAGCGGCAACAGAATTACGTCATTTGTAAAACCAACTGTCTAGCTATCACGGTTCATGATATACAGCCTGGTGACAGATGGACAGACAAACAGGCAGACAGACGGGCGGACAGTGGAGTCGTAGTAATTGGTTTTGGTTAGGTGTTTTAGTCTTTGGGTTTGGAACCCTAAAAATTAACTATCGATAGCCAGTTGCTGTCGATTGTAAATTTTTAGCTTGGCACTTTTTACATAAAACTGTAATAGACAGACACTATAAAAAACTACAGCGAAATGTAGTTGCAGATTAAGTTTTGCAATTTCCTATCCTTGTGGTCATGCAAATGAATATCCCATTTTAAAATTTCTCTCGTTAGCCGAAGCCGGAACATCCGATAAAGATAGTTCAATATGAACACCAGTGCACGGTGGTCCCTCCGTAGGTCGTAAATGCAAAAATTTCATCATCAATTACCCCAATTTAATTATCTATAATGATTTACCGATAAACAAGCTACGCTAAAGTATAAATATGTCACCCATTTTACCTAATTATCACTTATTTTTCTACCTCCGAAGTGAACACATCATTACGTTGCGCGCGCCTTATCAGTAACTCATTAGCGGTACTGTTTGTTTAACTGTGAATTCTCAGAATTGCATTGTTTTTGAGTGGTGTTTGTGACATGGATTTTCAAGATCAAGGTATGTTATTGCTAATTAGTTATATTTTTAAGTTTTGTTTTTCTTATTATGACGTATTTTTACGTGCTACGCCACACAGTATTTCTATTAAATTTGTATCTTATAGTTGACTTCATATAGACCTACAAAAAATTTCAACCATAATCGAATACTCCTACATATCTTATATTAAAGATTGAACTCTCTATTTTGAAAATCTAAAAGGTTTTTTTGCTTTCTTTTGCTATTATAGTCGCTATATAGCCTCTACGTTTGCGTAGGCTCTGGCGTAGCACGGTCTACGAAACTTACGAAAATAAATAATATTTCTTTTTCAGGTACTTTTGGTTAAATGTTCTTTCTCAAGGATGCATTTCTTTGAGATTTGGTCTGCCATAACTGGAACTGTTCCTCTAAAATATCAACACGTTTTGGAAAATATTCTACCTTCACTGGATGAGATCGAAAATTTAGACATTAAGAATTTAGATAGTAAGATACTCAATTTATGTAAAAGTCTTGATAGATTTTGGAAAATTGTCTCTAGAAGTAAATCAAAATGTTTGAATAAGTATTCAGATTGGTTAAATGAAATTGAATGTGTTGAATTAGTAAAGGGTAATGAGAAGTGCATGAAGTGCGCATTCAATACTGCTCTTCGGTAACTTCCCCGTAAGAAAAAGAGCGTTATGTCAAGGCAGGTTTAAGATTTATTAAAAATTTAGTTTAAATTGAAATTAGGTTAGTTGTTATACTTATTTAACTTAGTTGTGGTTATGATGACGTTTGTAAATATGTAATTGTAGTTTTAGTTTTCTTGCCTTTTGTTCTACATAATATTATATATAATATATAAAAGAATACATATTTAATGGGGGTTATCCCCTTCATAAACAGCGTTAATATCATATTCAGATGTAATTCCGAGCGAGGAAGAATAAATCTCGAATATTGACAATTTAAATGTATTATTAAATAGTACATAATTTAAAGTTTACTGTACATAATGTATTAAATTATGTAAATAAAGCATTAATTTACATTAGTGAGGTATTTTTTTATTATTTACCCTTCAGAAAACATCCCATTTAACAAATTTAATAAAGTAAGATATTAATGACCGCCTTTGTAGGGCGCTTGAACCACCGTGCAGTGATTGGATAATCGACGCATCTGTCAAATATTATAATGAACTAGTTATTATATAAATAGTTTTTTTAAAAAAGATGGCTAAAAATTATGAAACTGAATAAAATACGATTGCGGTAGAGTTTCGGAAAAAGAAATAGGATGCGTTTGCCCAGCATTTTATTAGCTTTATAATTTTCTCATTGCTGAGACTTAGGCCTCCTCTATAAGAAAGGAAATGGATTGTAATCCGTCACGTGGCAACGATGCGGATTGGAAAATTTCATATCTCTTTAAGTGGTTGATTCTAAAATATCAACAGGTTTTTTGAGGTGGTAAATCTTCATAATGACGTCTCCCGCTCTTGGGCGGAGCGGGAGGGCGTTTCAGACTTTAACTGACTAAAACCTCCTTCGTTCCTTCTTTGCCTTCGTTCCAGGATCCCAAGTTTTTCTTTCAGAAGCCTACCTATGGTATCTTCATGATGTTTTCTTTCACCCAGCGCAGATGAAATAAAAGAAATTACACAAAGTAAAGTGCCTCTAGGGCCACTAGAACCATTACTGCTCTTTTTGGCCTGCAGTGGAAAAACTAGGCCACACAAAAAAGGGACACGACAGCAACCATTACGTAACATTATTGGAAATTAAATGTACATTCGTTAAAGCTCAACTCACAATGATGAATAATGACAAAGCCACGCATGTAACAGCAGTTTAGGCAACATTAATAGTTAGATACTCCAACCACGTTTCCACTCTGGCAATAATTACAAACGTTTTGTCATAAGCCCTTGCATTACCTAAACATATTACCTGCAATTTATATTGCTGTATGTCTAAATGCACTGATATACGTCTTGTTGATAGATGATAAGCTACATTTGTATGCGTCGCCGTCTGTGAGTGAAGAGGCCTGTAGCATCTATAAGACACAGGTGACTAACACACTGAAAAATTACGCCCTTGTGAACAGTTGGAATACATTAACTGGTATTGCTGGGTAAAAGCTTTTCGTGTTTGTGACATTTGTATGAATTTTGGAGGGTCTGGAGGTGTGATGTTCTGTTGCGATATTTGTCACTGGGAGGAAAGTATCATATAAAACCATAGGCCGCGTATATTTTTGGGTAAGTAGGTCATGCTCACTTCAGTGTAATCTAGCGCCTACCTCAAGTGCTATTCCGGGACATGGCCTACCCATGTAAATTTTAGTGTAAGTCATAAGTCATTTAAATCCATTCTACGGTTCGAGCGTGAAGAGGTTATTTTTTTTAATTGTTGTAAAATAAGTGCTGGGTAACAAACATATTAATATAAATACAAAATCTTTTTATTACTAGCCGTTGCCAGCGTTAAAAAAATAATAAACTACTTAGTTTATTATGTGCCATAGTCTACCCGTGTACCAAATTCCGTTCAAATCCGTTCAACTGGTTCGAGTGCGAAGAAGTAACAGACGTACACACAATTTTTGCCTTTATAATGTTAGTGGTGATCGATGTATTAAATGGGATTAGATGTGATAGTATGATGTGAAGTGTCACAATGGGTGTGAAATCTATGGAATAACGTTAACATTAATTATTTTTTTATATTAAAATTTCATGTGAACTAGGTGTGCTACATTTCCTGATTATCAGTCAGTAGAAACTTTAGTACTTTCCTTTAAACTTAAGAATATAATCTTATCGTAAAAATTAATGATCCATAACTATAAAAAACAACTCCTAAAAAATCACATCCGTAGAATAAACGAGATTTGATAAATTAAATTGTTGGTCGTGTTCATTTTCATTTGTTTCGGTGCATGCGCACGCGCTGCGCTGCATCTCCGGCGAGCCGAACACAGTCGAGTGTTGGATGCGTCGCACGCCGACCAATCAGCGCCTCAGTTGCTATTCGTCACCCGTCGTGTGTGGTAGTGTCGGTGCTCGTGATGTGACCGTTCGAACATCGAACTCAATTTTAAAATTCAAATTCCGAATGTTGACTCGAAAATAATGTGCATTTTAGTGAAATGAAAATGTGCTCGATTTCTATTGCGACTATCTTGTGTTAATGGATTTAAACGATAATACTGTTGACAGTATTTGCGGTTGAAAATATTATTTTGCTGGATTGTTAACTATGGTGATCGTCAGTGTTTTTAACAGGTTAGTTTATAATTAATTAAATTATAATTAAGTGTGGCATGGATTTGTGTTTAATTTTATTGTGTGTTTCTAACAACGATAAAGGTAAGAGTAAGGTGTTTATCTGCCTGCTTGATTGCATATCATACCGTTGTAGTTGTTCTGTTTTGATTTAATTCAACTGCATCAAATTACGTTCATAAAGTATGTGGCTAGGCAGTTACCTATGTCTTAATATGGGCAATGTGTACCGGAAGACGATGCATTTTTCGCCACGCTCAATCAGCTCTGTAATCTTATTATGTATTGATTGCTATGTACTTGGCAATAGCTAACAATTTGATAGAAACATTAAGTCACGACTACCCACTTTGTTGTGTGGAATGAATTCGATTCTCCACTCCCACGCATAGGTACCAACAATTACTATAGATAAGTGCAATACATTATAATATTATCGTAGTATCGACAGATTCGAGTTTATTACCCATAAATTTTGGATACCGAGCCACACTTAAACACGAATCTTAATTAGCTGTTAAAACGATGAATATTTTAAGAACAATCACATTAATAGTTAATTTAAGTAAACGGATGCACTGACCTTGTTACATTCTTTCTTTTTTATGACAGTCATGCATAACTGGTATTTTGGAATTCCAAATATTGGTAATCAAGACCATGACCTCACACGCGAATCCAGGTAGGCTTTGAATAATGATTCATTTGAAATTTCCAATTCCGTTTGTAAGAATTTAAAGTTGGCTTCCAAGAAAACTAGATAACTTCTCGTAAGTAGGAAGATATAGTTAGTAAGTAAGTGGATATATCACGAACCTACCCCGTTATTCCCAGAGGTCATCAACGTTCTCTGATTCGACACGGTAGCTCAGTAACCAACATTTACGTAAGCACCTGACAGTATCGTTTCGTGTGACATGCATCCATCACGCTCTTCCGCAAAGTATACCCGTATCACCGTCATACTCTGACGCCTGCGGTACTTTGCTATGTTTTTGCACCTTTTTTCTCCCCTTACCGCGTCCTACCTCTTCCTCACCAGAGTAATTTAGAAATGAATAAACCATTATCAATGTTTTGTTGTCAAACAATTTCAAAAGTACAGCATTCGAATTTAAAGCTTCTATTTGATTGGCAGCAGAGAAACAAACGTTCCGATGCGTTTCCGATTACGCACGCAAAATGGAAACTGACTGATCTTTGAATATGCATGTGCATGGTCCGGCCAGCTGTGCACTTCCACGCATAATCGCGGTTCCCTCTCGTTACCGAGTGTTTGCCTATCGAGCGATGTATCGGCGACATAGATATCGGCCATTAGTGTGCCAATATAAACATTAATAAGTGGATGATTGATTAGACCACCGTGGCAAACTGGTCGGAACTGGTGTGTTATTTCATCTAATGTCTTTGCTCGTTTAGAAGCCAATACTTTGGGAATAACTTTGAAGATAAGATCTAATTAAGATAGTACTACTATAAGGCGTAAAAGAATATACAAGTAATATTTTTGATAAAAACAAGTTATAATATTGTATATTTGTATTTATTTCAGTACTCACCTACTTAAAAGCTTAAGCTGTAGATAGCTAAGCTAATCGTAAACAGCCAATGGTTAAGTACAACGTTGGCGTTAACGTTGGTTAATAAATACTTCCAAATGAACCATTAATTCTTAGTGAAAGTCTAGAACAATAAAGCTATTATCATATCAAATAAATTAAATACGCAACGCACAGAAGTTAGTAAAAGTGGGTACGTGTATTAACAAGAGTAGAGAATGGAAAAAAAAACGTTGAAAACAAAACAGTACAACCCAACAAGGCGAAATGCGAACAGATGAAATAAATGTCTATTAAAACATTCTCAAGTTTGAACATTAACCTGAAAACAGAATAAGCTAAAATTACTCATCATAAACCTCGCATTTAATTTTTTTAAACTTCTGTTTATGGCTGTCTTGTCTTACTTTTTGTAGAAACGCAACCTCACTTACGCATAATGACTGCTTGCATTTTAATAATGCCATGAGCATCCATAACTCCCGAAGCTTAAGCAAATGGAGTATAATTTGTCAAAATTCCCATAACATAATTTTTTCCTGGACTGCAATCAAGCCGAAATCTTGTTCTCAAGCGACGAAAGTGATCAAAGAAAAATTACCACTTTCAGAAAATAATAAATCATTGCGCTTTTTGTCCCTACTGTTATTCGAGAGTGGGACGTCAGTGTGCAATGAATCACGTAGCATGTCCTCGCCCACGGGCATATTTACCTCTCAAAGTGCTCCTAACTCATTTACCGATAAATTACTTCTGGCCTTATAGACCTTACTATCATATGTATAAGGATCAATTCTTCTCTGCTGATTATCTTCAACCCTGAGGTCATTCACTGCAACTACTTGACTTGAGATGAATTTTGACTTGATTATATTAAGAAACATATTCTGCTGCTATGCTACTCCTGTATGTTTTACGATCCAGACTTAATTGAATTTACCAAAGAATTTGCTGACAGCATCTCCCAAAACGATAAATGACCCTAATTTTTTTAGATTTATAGCAATCTTTGACCTTCTCGTGTTTGCATATTTTATATGAAATCAAGCTAGTTTGTGATTGTGATTCATACAACATCACTCCACAAATCAAGTTGAGAAATTACGCGACAATTCTAACAACTTTTACTATCACCTTAACAGTTAAAATATACTGACATTCGTGTCATCAAGATGGTATAAAAAAGGAAGAGGTACCGCTTAATGCAACAGGTTTCCAACTAGCACGGATACCGGTTCCTCTCAATCCTGTTTAGCATTAGAAAATAGTAGTGAATTGGGTCACACACGCGTAATGAGTTTCTCGCCTCACGTCCTCAGGGATTTGCACTAGTGAAAGTTGCTAGTTCTACTTTGCGAATTGTCACCAATTAGCATAAGTAATTTGCATTTCGTAACCCGGCATCATTTAACAATATCCCAGGTCCCTTGTGTAACATTTCTGTTTCTATTTGATCCCTTCTTCTGCTATTTTATGCAAAGTAACGGAAAGGTGTCTAGTTTATATAATACAAAGAGGTTTGAAAACATTATGTTTCCTCTCTAAAATGCTGTAATAACCATCCCAATTAAAAACGGCTCATCTTAAATTAAAGTACTCGCACATATGTGCATATGCGAAATTTGATGAAAGTACTGTCTTCACTTTCATTGTAGATCGACGTCGTTTCGACAATTTAACACGGTCTACCGCAAGATACTTAGAAACTCGCGTTATCCCTCACTCATACTTATTTACGACAACATTAAATATGGTGGTTGTCATTGCCATAATTCGTGTTGAAATGTTTTTCCACTATTCATCAATCATTTTTAACGAGATCATTATTACTATCGTTTTCTTTATAATTATATTTTCTCTGTAGTTATAGGTACCTATTATACTATAATAGTAGTCGAAGCATCAACTCGAGTCATATCTTTTTAAACTGCATTGATCAAAGACCTTGATTTCTTGTTGACATCAAAATTGATTCCCATAACTTCTATTAAGCAAAGTCAACTATTCAAACCATAAAATCAATTGTGACATAAACATAAAAAAACGATATTTGTAAAATATTATTCCCGCATGCAAAAGCTATTCAACCAGCATAAAGTTGAAGGGAAAGTAACGCATCGTCATCACGCTAACTGTATGGAAATTAGTGTTATGCTATTTGATCTGCGAACAAAGAATGCTCGTGACTAAATGGTCGTAACGATTTTGTAATCCAAGAGCTATCGACAGTACCTATCGACATCACTATTCATGAGAGACATGGCTTTAGTAGAGAATTTGCTTATAGTAAGCTTGAGAAATTTGTGATATTAAACAAGCAGGCTTAGGTATTTTGGTTTTATTAGTTTTGTCAAATACCACAATGTTCTGTCCAAAAGGTACCTATTATTGTGTTGTCATATTGTCTTACTGACCATTTCCATTGCATTCCAGTTGCGTTTCAAATATTAAAATATTAAACCAAGATAATTATATCGATGTACACAATTACAAAGTGACAATCAGAGCCGTTAATTACGTCCGTTGCCAGGCGAAACCGATTCTGTATGATAATTGTTGGTTACCCCTGCAATTATTAAACGAAAATTTCTTCATTACTTCTTTTCACTCAATGTTTAACAGTTTACATTACATTGTTATAAGTAGAACAATTAATCAACAATTTATCTCTACAACCCATCATTTAGACTACTTAGATCATCACGCAACACTGCAGCCGTGGAGTCGGTATTTTCTTCATTCTCATTGATTTCACCTTAAGAATAGATAGTTATGCTTTCTACGCCGACTCTTGTTATACTTTATGCGGTGGTAGAGATGTGGCAATTAAATGTAATTTGCTATTCGATACATTCATTAGTCATATTCTGGTTTCGATCGGTGATAAATTATTTAACTATCGATTTTATATATTTTTATTTATATACTCTATTGGTTTAGGGATCCCTTTATTGGCCTCTACATCTTTATTCGGACTTTCATCAACACCCTTATTAATCATGTCATAATCAACACTATTCAGCGTAAATCCGGAACTGTCATCGTTATATGATGAAATATTGTGAATTTCCGCAAACGCCACATGAATACGCAAAAATGCCCCCAATACGAGGATCAATCTAAATTGGCCCAACAATAAGGCATTCTACAGGCTCCATTGTGTTACCATCTGTCATTGAGGGATTCAATCATTACACTCAATAATCGTAGGTTAGCCTCGATGGTATTCCCAAACACAATTGCACAAAGTTCTCCTATTATTATTGGAAATACGAACCGATAAATAGTATTTTTGCGCACGCGTGATAGTAATATAGTTATTATTAAATTTCTCTGCGTTTTTTGTTGGACTTTTCTCCCCACAATCCTATAAGTTTATTTATTAGTCGAGCACTAAAATCGGCATAAGGGGTTCGGTTTACGACTAAGTTTATTTTGTCATGAGAGGGGATCTGTCCCCGGGTTGTCAGTCAATGTATCCTTTGTTAGTTGCTCGTTAATCTTAGGGTTGTCGAAGCTTTAATACGTGGATGGAGTTATACAAGCAAAGCAATTTGGTTGCGTTAATTAAATGCATTATAACCTTTTTGTCACTTTCAATTTTCACTCGCTGTCTGTCAATGGCTCTGACAGTGACTTGATTCCCATTGTCTAATTACTAAAACAAAAGGAATAATTTGAAATTTTAGACTACTAATATGTTAAAGAAACTGCTATCTCTCCCAGTATACCCGGCAGTATACCCAGCAGTATACCCAATATAGGTACCAGGCAGCACTAATATTTGAAATAGTTGAAGTGCTATTTAATAAGACGATGAAGTCGCCAAACACGTTCACTAGCCATTTATCACATCGCACATGTGCTTGATTCATTGCAACGTCCAGATGCGGCGACTATGCATCATTTTCGATGCCTCAATATTTCACCAAAGCATCCCAACATGAGTGAAATATCCTAACAGTCACTTAAAAATTTACAACTTGCAGTTTGTCTTCAAGTGTGTAAATGTTACAATGCTTTCGAATGTTTTAACACTTTAGAATTAGCCGATTGTAAATTACTTAGTACTCGTAAATGTTAAAAATTACCTGTATAAAAATATGATAATGTGTGGGTATCTGCCTACTAATTTCTAAATTGCTACGAAAGAACTAATTTAAAAGCGAAACAATTAGGTTATGTGTGCAAGTGTCACTTGTCATTCGATGTCACATTTGTCAAGATCACTATCATCAACCCACTTATATCTTTTGTTAAACTTAATTCGGTAACGTGCGTGCCATATCTCCTCTTGTCCTTTTATAGTGAACTGATCATTAATCCAAAATATTGAATAACAATGACCACGTGTACCTATCGTTTTTATTACAAGTATCAGGCGATTTGTATTTTGATTTCGTTTTTGCTCTAAAGATGACTAGCACGAGATAAAATTAATAACTGCGAGAAGTTTTTGCTTCGCTTTGAAAAAACTACACTTTGTTCGCTTCAAAATATTGATTGCTCTATATTTTAGATGATTTGTGAGATTGGTTATGGTCTCGATT
Source organism: Mythimna separata (assembly GCA_030763345.1). Lineage (NCBI taxonomy): Eukaryota > Metazoa > Arthropoda > Insecta > Lepidoptera > Noctuidae > Mythimna > Mythimna separata. The sequence continues at coordinate 11,268,138 of CM061187.1, read as the reverse complement.
CCTCGTTATTTCATAGACGGTTAACCAGCCTGTTGCAATAAACTTTTATTCCTCGCTTTTCATGAGCGTTTTGATTCAATTTTATGATTGATTGTTGCTCGTCTGATCTCCTTTATTTTGCTAATGAAATTAGATCTTTTAGAAATTTTATTGCATCGAGCTTTGTATTTGAAGTTTCACAGGTACAGTTTATAATAAAATAAAATATACAAACATTGCCGGTGTTCTGTTCAGCATAATTATTGTAAAGCACAAAGCTAAGTTGTAGCACTGCAGCGCCCGTTGTTGATATTAGAGATTCCAAGGATCTCGTGGGACCCATGTCCATAGTATAAAAGAAACTTAATGCAGGAGAGTTTAAGTAGCGCTATTCATATTTAAACTGCAATTTCTCCACTCTTTTATTCTGTAACTTTACCCGGAAGACCTTAACATTTTAGTAAGATTTTAATTTAAAACAATTTTCTACAGAAATTAAATTCAATTACATATACAACTTGTCGTTTAGATTAGCATATAGACGGACAGACAGACGGAAACTTCCTTTAATTAATGATGATGATACATATAGGAATAGCATTTGCAATTAATTACCTGGTACTTCCCTACATGACTGTGTTTAACCTGTATAAATGTGAACAAGTATTGCTATTAGTGCAATGAACCCAATGTCAAACTATAAAATCTCAGTGCTCGTTTTATATGTAGTTGGTAGCATTAAGTTTAAATATGCAATTTATGTAGGGTCTACCTGTATAATTACAAAAACATCTTATTATTATACAGATTATTCTGATTGGAGAATACTAGCTTGGTATTTCAACCAGTTATGGATCTGTTAAGTGGTGATGGTATTATTCAAATTGTTATTGGAGATGCTTATTTTATTTTTTAAAAATATACCAGCATATGGGTACATACGTGGGATTATTCAAAACAATCACAGCAGCCGTGGAACGGATAAAGCAACTACAGGAACCTACAAGTGGCTTTTAATTAATAAAAGTTTGAGTGTCAGACAAAAGAAAAAAAAGGGAGTCTTTTGACTCTGTTTTCCACTCCGAACGGGACATGTTATTTGATGACTTTCCAACCCATAAAAAGCGGGTAGATGTCCCAGTGCAGAGCTTTGGTCAGAATATTGGGCTGTGAAAATGACGGATTAAAAAAATCATGACGTGATGATTGATGAAACGACAGTGTGTGATGTAACGAGGAAGGATGAAAGGATAAGAGGAAGATTTAAAGCTGCACTATTGACTGAAAAGTGGAAAGGCAAAGGGAATCGTTTGTTTTGGTGTGGTCATGTGAAAAAACGCATGTTACTAAAAAAAGAATTATGAGTATGTATGTAGGAAAGTTAGAGAAGAATAAAAGAAAAAGATAATACTTATGAAAGAAAAAGGAATTAATGATAGCGTGACGGGTGAAAGAACAGAATAGAAAAAAGCGTGTTGCCCCCAATCCCGAATAACACGGGACAAGGGCAGGAAGATAATAATGACGTCCCAATATCGAGAAAAGAAACAAAGTAAGAAAATCGATTTAATAGGATTTCACAGAGATAAAACGTGACTTTTTTAAACATACTTGCTTAAACGGCAGTTTACGGTGTAGGATATTACGAAAATTTAGGAAGGTAGATAAACATTAATTTATACTTGAACATTGAAGGAAAAAAAAACTCTGAACAAGTCCGAGACCAATATAAGATTTCCTGGCAAACAATTTTAGATGGATCGCAACATAAAGGAGACTGAAACGATTACATACAATCTTGGGCCTAGGTGTAAGAAGATGAAAGTGGTGTCAATTAATAGCTTATATATTATCAACCTTTCACTGACAATTCAGCAGATTTTGTCAATCTGAGAACAGAGATATAAGAGATTAAGTAAAAGTGAAGTTATGTGACAATCTTTAACTAACAGCTGATTCCTGAAGTGCAAAATAGGTTGTTTTGCACTAATATTATATTTACTAGAAAATGTTTGAAAAATCATCTATACTAATATTATAAAGAGGTAAAATTTGTAAGTTTGTAAGTTTGTATGTTTGTAAGTTTGTATGTAGGGGGTAATCTCTGGAACTACTGGTCCGATTTGAAAAATTCTTTCAGTGTTAGATAGCCCATTTATCGAGGAATGCTATAGGCTATATACCATCACGCTACGACCCACGGGAGCGGAGCAGTAACGAAAAATGCGGGTGAAACCGCAGGGGACAGCTAGTAATATATAAATGAACGTCAACGACTTCAAGCGTTAGGTAAGCGTTAGCACTTTGAGCCAAGTTCCAGCACGCGTGACAAACACAATCACTACTGTACTTACCTAAAAATGGAACATTTTTATCAATCTTCAGCTACATAAACACTACCTAATTCATGAATTCCCGACCGGTCTTATGAGACCGCGCTGTTATTGTTTTACTTGTGACTCGTTTCGCGGGTATGTACTATTGTGTATGAGGGTATTATAACATTGTTTGATGAATAAATAATTCTTTGCCATAGCCGTGAACAATCTCTATAGGCCTTCTAACTACATGTATTTTAAACCGGTCAGGATGGTAGCTGGTTAGATGAGGTTATATTTACTTACAGACTGAGGTGCAAGCCATTGCCGAATCACACACAACACAACAAAACACGAAACGAGTGAGCAAACAAGAACAGTCGGCAACTGTCAGTGACATAGACTAAAAATAAGAGAGATTTGAATCGATAATCATTAATATTGTTTTTTCAGTAATTAATTGATATTTGATTTATTGATATGTACATAGTTGAAGTCGAAGACTATATTGCATATATACAGTGCATTTAATCACTTTGAGTTATTTTTTTTGTGCAAAAGTTTTATTTTCGTAACTGTGTAATCGATTACTGAATCGATATCTCACGAAAACTATCTTTCTCATATTTCTCTGCTTCTAGAATGTGAATTGAAGTGAGTTTTTCATATTCTTAAGTAAAAAAATATGACTAATTTTTTGGATCATATCTCAACTTCGTACTTTTGGGCCTACCGTTTTCCATCTCCTTTCTTTGTTAACGAACAACATTTTTAAGGCTTCTTATTCCTCTACAAAAAAATAGAACCATTATGTCGGCAGCCAGAGATTTCCGCTTTATTTAGTCAGCAAAGAAATAAATTTGTACTGTTTCACCTCACATAGGGTCTTCGAATGATATTTTTGGATTTAGTTCCAAGTTCCAGTAATTTATTTCGTAAATTGCTTGTAAATAATAATTATCTGTCAAATAAATTTTAATCAACTTCATGTATTAATCATTTACATAAAACTGCCTAAAATAACATACATAATAAACTAACCAGGTGTTTATAGTTTAAGCAAATAATACAAAACAAGATAAGTTATTTACGAAAGCACAACAAAAATGCACATTTTATGCTCATTCAAGCTGTCCAGTCGATAGCACAATACGCTATGCATACAATTAATATTTAAGCATAAGGACTTGAGTATAATAGAACACACATTTTTATGGGGTTGTTGCTATGAACAAAACCTATCATATTAATGTATTGTTATTCATTAGGTAAGGGGACTCGAATAACTTCATTGTGGGGAAAATTATGAATATATTTATACAAAATCCGTGAATGCGGTCATTGTTTGATAACGTGGGCTAACGTGGTCACCGGGACTCATTGGATCATTCCGGTCATTTGGACCCGATAGACCGAGCGAACCGCCCGTTTGAAACGCATAGGAAGCAAAAGGGATATTATTAAAATGATTGGGTCTGTCGTGTCATTTTACCTCGCTTTGTACAAAAGTAACATTCGTTTTTATTTTTGATGTTTTTGTGTTTCTGGTGTTAGGGTGCTTTTTTTATCCCCTTTTAATAATAATATCTATCTATTCAGTGATAAGCCGACACCTCTGACAATAATTTGGAAAAAAATATAGTCACGAAGCTTTAAAAAAAAGAACAATAATTATTTGACACAAAAATACCAAGACAAATTAAAACTTTCCAATCTATTTAGAATTGTCGAAATATTCTGTTTCAAACGCAATAAATCGTTTTAAGCCCGAGCGTACCCGAATGAATCGGCGAATTAATTTTATCAAACAAAAAAGACTCGATGAGATACTTAAACTAACGAAGTGGTTTCTGATCTTAGCGTGCTACTAACAAAGTTTTTTTTTTTTCAATATTAATTAGCCAGTTTAGCCACTCTATTTTAATTGAGAACTGATGTAAGTCGCGTGCTGCATGACTGACTAACTAAAATCATAGTGATTGTGTTCTGTTAGTTTTTAGTCCGATACCGAGAGTTACTGTAGATACGGAATGACAGCCAGCCCTATTGTTGTGATTAGATCGATGTGTTGTTGTAATAGTTTTGCAGGGTTGTCGCTTGTTCTTTTTTTTTTCTCTAAAAGGATATAACGCTATTTATGTAACGAAAATTTTCGTGGAGGAGGAGCTCGTGGCTAAATAATAACAGCCGCACGGGTCGATCTTCAAGGTTAAGCAACGCTTGCCTAGGTTGGTCTGTGGATGGGTGACCATCTTAACATAACGAGTTTCCTCCGTGCCTCGGATAGCACGTTAATCCGTAGGTCCCGGCTGTCATTTGTAGATCTTTGTCAGTCGTTACGGATAGTCAGAAGCCAGTAAATCTGATTCCAGTCGTGCCATGAAGTACCGTGTTACCCCAGTTAATGGGTTGTGGAGGTCTGGTAGGCAGCCGCTCCTCGTAAAATACTGGTATTCAGCTAAATCCGGCTTGACTGGAAGCCGACCCCAATATAGTTGGGAAAAGGCTAGGCAGATGATGATGTAACGAAAATTTTCGGTATTTTTTCTTAAAGTGAAATGTTGCTGGAATAAAGCTGTATGTTTAAATAAAATATATTTTTTTTAGACTAATGTACTTACTTAAGGTAAATTCCTTAGTCCGACGCTGACTTTTCAACGTCAAAATCTTTTGCAAAATCTTTTCCAGGTTATTTTTATACTGTGTACGAAGAAGGTGATTTTTTCCCCAAATTCACTCCTTAAAGAGATGAATCAAGGGTTCTAAAATTTTTATGGACAAACCTACTTAGATACAGGCGGGTGAAGCGGCTGGGAGAAGTTAATAGGTATCGAATAGGAATATACTATAAATAACTAATTATACTCGTAGGTTAAACTGCTTAATTGTTTGCGCTTTTTCGATGAATTAAGGTTTTTACTGTGTAATATGAAATATTACATTGATTTTGCAGCAAGCGTTAAGAACGGTCGCAATTTTTAAACAAATTACAAAAATTGTTTACACAACCCTAATATAGATTTTCGATAAATCGGAATTCCTCCGGCTTACGGTATCTTTTTAACGGTAGATGATCGGATTGTTATAAATCGATTTAAAAAAAAAATGTCGGTCTCGTTCGATTCGAATCAAGTTGATCGGAAGTAATCGCGTTACGTGGAGTTTGTTTGTCGTCCGCACGGTGGCCCACGGGTAGGCCACGCTTCACTAAACACTAATTCTACCTTATTGTAATAGTACAAACAATGTTTAATTGATCGGTAATCAATACCACAACGTTGACGCTAAAAAAAACACGAATTTCTCTTCAAATCTAATTAATTTTTTGATTAACGTTCCCAATAAATGAACTGGGTTTAATTTAATTGAAATCACAATAGCTCAAACGTTAAAATTTGCTTGTAGATATTTTACTGTAATATTTATACAGCAAATATGGAACAAGGTCAAAGGTTGTTGTAATACAGGGATCGTTTAAATTATCACAGAGGCGCGTTGAAACTTGCATAACATACGAAGAACAATAACACAAAACTATCATGTTATCAATTATTTTCTTTCACTTTGCCTAACCTATTTTATTTATAAGTAACAATTGTGTAACGCTACTATCTTATCAAAACGGAAAGGTCAGCGCGAATCGGGGTGTCAGACTTCCGAACAATAAATAATGATTTGAAGTTACTCTATCTAAACAACGACTTTCATGTGTCCCTTAATTATGTTTCAAATGCTCATTGCCGTTAAGATACTACGAGAGAATCCTTTGAAGAGTATCCGTCAAGATTTTCTAAGACCAGTTTATATTTGCTAAGGAATTCCTGGTCGTGTCAGTCAGATAGAATGTCTGGCACTCAGTATCTAGCTCAACGGTAAATGGTTAAATGTATCTATGATAAATTTCTACCAGTAAGTAATCTTTAGCAAGGCTTTAAAGATACGCAGAGAGGAATTCCAACGATACTCCTGTCAGTTCGGAAATGAATCAGTAGGTATGGCTGCTATGGCTAGTTGGTTCTCAAGTATGGGCCACATGAAGTCACCTTGTTAGGAACTTAGCTTGTATGTTGAGGTTGTGTTGTAGCTTCACGAATTTAATCAAAAATCAAATCAGTCACTGCAGTCGACACTGCAGTTTGAAAAACCCGCCCGCCATTCAAGGACATTGAAGGCCTTATCAAAATTTGGATTACATAATCTGCTGTTCACATAAACTGCAACAAGCAAGGTCACCACTGTTAAGATGCAAGATTCAATCCATGTAGCCAATGCTTTACTAAAGGTTAATCAAAGAAATTTAATGAGCTACAGAACGTTGATCCGTTGAGTGAGTACCTTTAGAAAGGTCTCTAGCTAGAATCTTAATGATCAACCTCTTTTGGACGACTCATCCTGAACGCAAGTACCACGAAGTCTTAGTGACATGTCTATAAAACCAATCGTATTATATCTAGCTAACGTTTGCGAAACTAAAAGCTGAATAGAAGGATACAATAGGATACAATGTACTATATTATTATTATCACGTACTGCGACATACAATACAATATGACCTTGTTATCTCAGAGCAGAGATTTGATTAGGTTCTTCATAGTTTCGGCGACAAATACAGCATTTGAAACAGACAACTTTAATTAGTTTTTTGCCATTTGAAACAATAAATATAAATTAACTTTCTTCAAAGACGCTATTGCTATACATTGGACTTTGATATTCTATTGTTTACCTAACAATTAAGATACCTTCTTTGTTAACAAACCTGCTAATTTAATAATAAAGCTTCTAATCTCTGGAACTACCAGTTGGATTGGAAAAATCTTAGCTACATAACATCGGACTCCGACAGGTGGAACCGAAGTAGTAACTAAAGACGCGAATAAAACGGCGGAGGACATCTTGTAACCTAATGTTTATCTCATAGTTAGTAATCATTACAAAATAAGCTTCACAAATTCCTTTTATCAGTAAAGAGTAGTTACGATCCCATCCATCAGGCATCGGTGACCCCCTGACCGCGACCCGGGAAGCCCTACCCACCGTGCTTTTGTATGGGAACCGCCAAACCGTGTGGGTTTGATTGAACCACTGTGTAAAAATTTACAGAAGCACCATTTGAGTGTAAAGGCGTTATACACGATGAAAATACGATCATTTATTAATTAGTTTCATTTCTTCGAAAATCACGTTGAAATTATCAGTTTGTCAAGTTTCCTAACAAGATAGACAGATATTCTCTTTATTGTACACCATAGATGGTATATTTAGCTTCAATACAAATATGGACATGAATCGTTCGCTCGTTGGCTAACTTAATCTGAGAATCCATAAATCCAATTCATCAGTTGCCCTTTGGGTTCTAAAGCCGCGATGACTTTTCCGAATAATCCCGTAACCTGGCGATATCGTGAAATAATACATACTGTAGAATCTTCATCCTTTGCGACTGACGCGGACGGCCGCCACAGACTATGAGTATGATAATTCGTTCCTGTATCTATCTACACTGATTTGTCTGCCAGTATGAGAGCCCTCTTGGTTTACCTGTTCAATAATATAACAGTTTAGGGAAGTAGATATATTCACTAAAATGGCACTAACTATGAGCATGAAGGGTTCCATCAATTAAACATTTAAACAACCTGTGAAGTTCCGTCCAGGTAGAACTACGCTACTGAACAAGAATCCCGTGGCTTCTTACAGTATACAAGAAAAAACAGAAGGGTCACTGTATGGATATGGATCTCTTACAAAACCTTAAGCCTGTTTGGGCTTACGATTTTCATAAGAATATCAACAAGTCAACAAATCTTTCAGTAGCTAATGAGTAAAATAGTAACCTAATTAAACATCTTCAATAAACCAAATAAAGAGGACATTTGCTACACAGAAGTGTTAAACAAGCTATATAATTCTTTCCAGAGGTTATTTCCGTTTTTTTTAGCTCTTTTTCTATTCTTTTGCGAGTTAATGTTCTTAAATTTATTTTGTGTGTATTGGCGGTAGTAGACTCTCTACTCATAACTTTGTTGTGTCCCTCGTAAAATATTCTGATTTATAATAATATTTTCAAGCACAACAGTGCAGTGGACATTTGAGTCTATCTCTAGATTGTAGTTGGACTGCGGTAGGCCAGTAAAATACAAATGGATGACTATGAAGGCAGAATATGGCTCACCTGTATAATTTTCTAACTTGCTATCATTGGATATGTTATTTATGAAGAAAGAGAGACGAGACGAGGCTGTCTCATTCTTTAGAAATTGTAGACAAAATATATGAGGAAAACAGAAAATACTGTCCGTAAGTTTTGTTTCCATATCATTTCCTTGTCCTTTCATAATATACTGACAAAAACAGTAACCCATTGATAGACAGCTTCATTTAGAAAACAAAAGACACGTTTAATCTAACAAAAGAATAGCTGATATTACAAGTCATAACGAAGTTATCACAATATGCTCAAGGCACTAGATAACTATCCGTATACATTTTATCGTAAATCGAAAACAATATAATGTATAAAATATTATGATGGATCGCCTGCAATAGCTGGTATGCGCCACTAATAAATGGCCACTCATTTAAAGACATAAATATATCTAATAAAACTGAGATGACTATCTGCACTCCTATAACTCTACGGTATAACCGTTTAACGACCCCAATGACATATCGGTAACTAACATTGCGCCCCTCGGCGATTCCTGTGGTTTCATGTCGCTAATCAGCCAGTATTATTAACTCCATGATTTATGTTTTTCCTTTCAAAACAAACTTGAACCAGGAACTCCTTTTAATTTTTTAGTTATTTTGGTAAAAAGGAAATGTTTTCGAAAAGGGGTTGCGGCGCTGTCACAAAAGTTTTGGTTTTTTATTGCCCACAATATCAGGTATGAGTTGCCGAACTTCAAAAAGTAACAAAAGAACTTTAGGAATAGGAAGTTGTATATTTGTTATTTGGTTCTATAAAAATAAAAAAATACGCATTTTCTTTATGGCAAATGGAATATAAAAATGCCTCCAAATAAAAGGAATTACATTATTGGGTTCCTAAACAAAGAAGTCATGCTCAAATTGACAACCCCAATAACATGGTTTATTAATGTAATAATCAGTCAGATAACGACGTGATTTTATGTTATAAAATCGTGTAAACGATAAATATACACAAGATTGCAAAAATTCCGGAAGATTCGCTATATTATTTTAAAAGGTTATGTGATCTATCTTCAGAGCATTACCTAATAAGTTTTTTTAGACGGGACCACCTGGATATTTAAAGAATCTTTGAAATAAATCAAAGCATCATCAGATGCGGTGAAGATGTCGCAGAACAAATCAGTCAAAAAGTTTCCAAAGCGGAGTTCATATTCATACCGTTGTTTTCAGTAAAAAGTTTGCAGTCAATATACTGGAATAGAAAAGTTTTTCAAAGTCGACAAAAAAGGTTGTACAGTAAGCTATTTGGATGATTGACCCACAATGTTTGTTTCGGTTAGTCATACCTACGAGTAACTAAGGCAGCTATTTTACCTTCTGTTTACCCGCTAAGTAAAATAGCTGCCTTAGTTTTAAGTGTGATACGTGGGCGAGTACTATTCGATGTTAGTCTATATATTTTACTACAAAATTATCGTTATTGTAATACAAAATCCTTATACATTTTGTCCTGTTCCTCCACTAAGTTTGCATCGTAATACACCAATTGTAGATAAAACTTTAATTTAACAGTCTTGTTGGTTTGCTAATATTTTCCTTATTTCGATAGATTTTGTCGTATGTGTACAAGTAATATCAAAACAAGGTTACGAGCATAGGTATTTATTCTTCAAGTACCTATATTTATGGAATTTCCGTATGAACCAGACCTATTGATAACTTGAGTGCACATGCACTTTCACTAATACTAGAAATTTCTGACGTATACATTGAGTTGCTCTATTTAAACAGCTAATTTCCAGTAATGTGAAAACAATGCTCGTAGAATTCTTTAAAATCTTAATTTTATTTCTCGGCTTTGCCAATTGAATGCCCAAGAGAAGTATGAAATATCTGAATACCATCCTCGATGGCAAAGAATTTTGCCGAAGCCTCAACCATTGTATCTGAAGCCAGCAGTTGGCACTTCAACTATTCCTGCCCACCTCCTTAAGGAGCACAATAGTAGTTTCATTGTTTTCAAAACGCGAATTTGAATGGATTTCAGATAAAATCTTCGTTGACAGCAACTTGCCTAGAACACTGCTACGTAATTTATTGTTATGGGGACCTTAAATATCATGCGGCTAAAGTACCGTCATACTTCGTAGACAAATATGCTCATTCAATATTCATGGCTTCTAACTTGTATCACAGTGATCGGGAGCTCAAAGACCACTTATTTCTCCTCCCATATTTGTCTGTAATAAATATTAAGACTAGCATTTCATAGACGCTAGTCGAATGGTCACAAGAAACTTACCTAAGAAATGTGTTCCAGTTAACTTTTTTCTTATGCAACTGTTCTTTATGACGCAAAAATTTTGGAAGCAAGACCTATTAAAACGTTGTAATGATATTGTAATGAGGTTATTACGTGTAAAACATTCATAATTAGCAAAAACTTTTTGCACGGATTCCGTACTGTATTCCATGGAAATAAATAATGCCTTTCTGGTTCATTAAACGAGCCCACAAATCCGTCATTTTAGTACAGAACAAGTGATTAGTTCCGGGGTTTAACTAAAGCAGTTTTGCAATTTCACAGCATGGCCCACGCGATTAATTTATATTTCGTTATGAGTCATCGATGTGTTTTCTAATCGATTCATCGATTTGAATTTATTACTTTATAGACACTGTTTACAGTGTGGATCGTTTATATTTGGATAATCGGATATAGGATTTCACGGACCACCACCGAACTCTGCGGTTCGAAAAGCAAATAAATTCTAAAAATAAATGTAAATATTGAATGTCTCTGATTCGTATCGCCATTTTTGTTAAGTTATGAGGATATCAGCAACTTACGGTCTTAAACAAGTAATAATTCAACTTTAATAAAATACTCAAGATTTTAAGATATTATATTTCTTATGTAGCAATTACTTTTCACAAATTTCTCCTTTTCTCATTTTAAATATTAGTTTTCTGATGCTACCACATCAGAGAGGGTCGTAAACAATAAAACAGCGTTCATAATTTCATCAAGATATTGACAGTCGCGGTAGCGTGCTGTAGCAAGGCAAAGACATGCAATTGTACGAAAGTAAACTGCGGAACGCATAAATATTCATATGATTCGCTCCTTTCGTTCTCAATTTAATGAAAAAAACTATTCCTCATGACAAGATACTTCAGTAGTTATCTAAGTAACCAAATTAATGTTAGTCATGCTATGATCTAATCTACTAAATTATACACATTTCAATTCTAGGCTTAAAATCTTTTTAAATATCGCCACACCGTGGTCTTGGACCATAGTAACAGATTCATTGACTTCCGTATCTACTGTTCTTTAACCATCTTTGAATGCCAAATCAATAAACTTGCAACACAAATCATTTGTGTCAATCGTTTTATCAACCATCTCAAAGATCACTACTATTCATTTTAATATCTGCTATCTGCTTTTAACACAATTAAGAGGCCACTGTATCAACATTTTTTGTAGTATTAAATATATCGATTACGTCAAGCCCAAATTGGTTGATAAAATCAGATCAGGAAGTCTCAATCAAGTTAATTGTGATCATTCATCTTTAGTCAAAACAATTACTTGTGTAATTCTAATGGGTGATGTCCATGTATGGTGTATGTATGACATGTGTATGGTCTGATTTGAACTAGACCGGTTTATCAGCGGCGCCTAAGTTCCGTATTATGATCTAAATAAATTTGCATATAATCGTTTGTCATACTATTAATGTGTCCTACGCGTTTAAACGGGGTTTATTAGTTGTAAAACCATTTATTTCCATTTAAGTTTTAGATTGGTTTTTGCTATATTACGGTATGTACTGCAAATAAATTAGGCAAGATTTACATCACTCTCTTAATGAGTTCTTTTCTGTTTTAATTGGTAATTGATGGGAAAAAATTGCTTTACTGTGGTTTCACTTTGTAGCATTATAAATCTATGTATGTAGGTTTGAATCATTTGTAAGTACGAAATTATTAATTAAATCTAAGATTTTCCTTGTTTGATCAAATTTTCCGTTCTCAATGTAAAAGTTGATTGAATTTCGCCCGCGATATGTTTAAGTAATTTCTAACGAATGCCGAAAACCGTCCCCGGCAACAATGTTCGAACTAATTGCCATTAAAACTACAAACAGTTGTGTAAAAGTAATTAAATCTAGCTTAACCAAGAAGTAATTGCCTGGTCCTACATAAACACGAGCAATAGCTTTTATTCTACCGGTGGGCTATAGATTAGATGTCGGTGCTTAGTGAGATTTATAGGCGGAGAAAATAGTTGGCAACCGACAAGGAAAGTTGTTTTCAAGAGAAAATTTCTTTTATATAGCACGTCAAACCGATTTTAATATTAAAAACTTAAAGGATAAAGGATCTGTTTACAATAGGCCCTTGGGGGACACCTCAGTTTGATACCTAAATTCCACAATTTGCTAATGGCTACTTTCATTTACACCGTCGGATATTTCCAGAAATAAATTTCCTTTTATTGTTAAAAATTTAAAGGTACAAATTCTTAACCACGTAATAAGAAAAGTATAGCCAAATGGGTTTAATATTTGCAGCTTTCAGTTGCGCGTTTGAGCGGTTCTTCGAAAATATTAAATAGCCAACATAAAGGCAGTAATGGACGCAGGTAATAGTCGGTCCGAGTATGCGGCGGAACTATTTACAAGTGTTATTATTTACAGAGAAACTATTCAAGTTAGAAATGCTTCGCCTCACTTACCTCTCATTGAGAAGTTGGACTTACAAGTTGGGAACTCTGTAAGTGCAAGCATCTTAAAAGGACGGGAAGGAAGTCTGGAATACTTTTGATGTGCGAGTATGTGTATAGTTTTGACCAACAGAAGCTTTGTTTTTAATGATTTCATCCGCTGTAGAGTGGACTGAGAGCGTATCATACTTCTACTGAAAAAAAACCACACCCCTGTTCCTTCAGTTGCTCTCTGCATTCTAGGCTAATATTCTCGGAAGTCGACCCATGGCGGCCATGGCCCTAGCAGGCGTTGGCTCTGCTAGGCCCTTACGGTTTGGCTGACATCTCTTTGAGCTGCGCATTAAACAATACGTGACGTTGACGACTCGGACTCGATCCGGACGGCTACCAAACGACCGGACGGCGAACTACCCTTTGCTCGTCAAAACGTCTTCCGTAAGCTCACGCTTTCAGTGACTTTACCGCATTTTTCTTATGAAAACTTCGGTATAACAATAATATTTAAAAAAATTAGGACTCACTAATTATCCGAGCCATCGTAACTGTGGTTTTATTGACGCAACATACAACCTCAATCCACAAAGGATAAATTTTATTGGACTTGAATCATTTATTACTCACGTTTTATTTCCGTAGAAATCTGTTTTGCTCTCTATATTGCAAAGTTATAATATTTTAATTACCGTGAGAGCAAAGTATCTTTCCAATACTTTTAAGTTTTATAAGTTCACATTGTACAGGTACATTATAAACTTCTGATGCGGGTTTAATTAATTAGTTTAGTACAGTTGCCATGTTCTGTCTGTCTTCACTTACATTAACATCACCGTACACGGCATTTCCATCAGGGGTTATGTGACATTTTACTTTGTTGTTAATTCAGTTCTGCCAGATCATAAATTTAAATATTCACGAGGAATCTGATTAAAGCGGAATAATAATTTAGAAGCGCGTCGTGTGTGCCACAGAAATCACATTAAATTCTCACCTGATAAGCATGTATTATATCTGATTGACTCTAATTGGTAACACGAACAACTAGTTTCGTTGAACTGGTTTCAGCATGATCTGATTGCCCTAAGAAACGGATAAAAGCGTCATGATATCATCCATTTGTGTTTAATTAAATCTTTAATGACTCTGGTATAAGCAGCACATACGTTTCAATAACATCTCACAGTCGGGAAGGAAACACCTATCATGATGTTATCAGATTGCTGGCTCCAGGCTGTAATCTGCCTAGGAATCAATGTTAGAAAATGGTGTCTTGAAATAGTTGCATTCTAAGCTAATAAGACTATGACTGATTATAAAATTATAGCGTAAAGATCTCCTTCACCAAAGTATGCAACAGCATACTCACGACGTTGAAGCGAAAGCACTAAACTGAACAAATTTCGCCACGCTAATAGAAGTACTGTTGGTGACTAAACGAGCTCTGAACGATGCTAAACGTGACACTGATTTGGTTACGTTGTCTTGTCCAATTACGTGTGATTTTGATTTGAGCCATTTGCTTCAGACGCATTGGCCCGGAAGATTGGGCAATGGTTAGAAGTGAGCCGACTATCTGATGGTAGAACTCAAGGACGCTTCAAGTTATTTCGAAGAACCATGACAGCTGTCAAAGATAACATAATTAGATATCGTGGTAAAATGATGACGGGGTTATCAAAACACGATCTATTGCGAAATAGTTAAACATTAGAAAGAATAAAAAATGTGGGGTTATCAAATATTAGACTTCAATATGCTGATGCGACGTTTGGCCCCCAAACTGGACAGGTCTGGGGCCGCTCTGAAGCGGCTCCTGCCCAACCTAGGGGGTCCAGACGCCCCCTGCCGGAGGCTCTACGCGGGGATCGTTCAGTCCATGGCCCTTTACGGGGCGCCGGTTTGGGCGCCGTCGCGGTCGCTAGGTAAGCGACCGGCGGCCAAGCTGAACGCTTGCCAGAGGGTCATGGCCATCCGGATGGTGCGGGGATACCGCACGATCTCCCGCGAAGCGGCGAGCCTCCTCGCTGGCCTGCCACCGTGGGATCTGGAGGCAACAGTCCTTGCACGCATGCACGATTTGCGCGTGGAGATGCAACGCCGGGGCGAAACTCCGCTGCCGCGACAAGTCGCAGCATGGCGGACAGAGTTCCGGCGGGATCTCAGGGTGGCATGGCGACTGCGACTGTCGCAACCCAGTGCTGGGCACGCCGTCATTGAGGCGGTTAGGCCCCTCTTTGAGGAGTGGTTGGAAAGAGGTCACGGCGTCCTCTCTTTCCGTATGACGCAGGTCCTCACCGGACACGGTAAGTTCGGGAGGTTCCTGCATCGAATCAAGCAGGAGAGGACGCCCGGGTGTCGCCACTGTGTGGACCGCCCGGAGGACACGGTGGAGCACACGGTAGAAGTGTGCCCCGCTTGGGCGGAGCACCGCCGTGTCCTCGTGGAGACTATCGGTAGCGGCGACCTCTCGCGCCGGGCCCCGGTTCAGGCCATGGTCCGGAGCGAGGAGGGTTGGCATGCGGTCGCCTCCTTCTGCGAAGCAGTAATGCTCGTGAAGGAGGCTGCTGACCGCGAGCGCGTGAGGGAACGGTCCTCACGCCGCCGCCGCCGAGATCCCGATCCCGATTTCCGACCACCGTAGGCGCGGGTTCGCGGACGGCGAGCACTGGGTAGCTCGCCGTCCGGCAGTCTGGAAATAATCTGGACCGAGCCCAGTCGTCAACGGCGCGTTCTGTTCCACGCGCGCCTCAAGGAGATGTCAGCAAACTGTAGGGGCCCGGTAGGGCCGAAGCCTCTGGGGGGAACATGTGGTATTCCTAACGGTTGACACCGAGTCCCCCCCAGAACGAAGGCAACGAAGGAACGGGGTAGGGGTTTAGTCAGTAAAAGTCTGACACGCCCTCCCGCTCCGCCCAAGAGCGGGGGAAGTCATTCTGATGATTCCCCTACCATAAAAAAAAATAAATAAAAAAAAAATAAAAATATGCTGATGCGTTTCTTATAAGATTTCTAGTTTATTTATTATTATTTTAATTATTGAGTGCAGCTTAATAGCCACTTATACTATAATAAATTACTCCTTTCACTCTGTTTTCTCACAAAACCGCAAACTTTCTAACAATATCGACTTAAATTTATCAGCAAACAAGTCCAATCCAGGATTGGTCCTTAAGCACATTTGCCATCTTTGGAATATTAGGTAAAAGGGAGGTAAATCGAGCTACTGTGTGACCAAATGGGACATTAAATAACATGTAATATACAAATGCTAAAATAATAATTTGTACTCTTTAGAACGACTGTAATTATATGGTACAAATAATTGACATAACTCTGCAAACAAGTCTGGAACAATAATTTTACAGACTGTTGTCATTTGTTCCACAACCTACCTAACTTTTAATGAGTTAAAATTTAAACATCCTAAAATAAACTTAGTACCTGAATAATGCTTTTGACACATTTTTCACCATGATTGTGTTTGGTAATCTTGTGAGGATTCTACAAACAAGCACTGGTTTCAAGCTTTTACTATACCTTTGAACTACATGGTTTTTAAAACCTTCATTGTTGTGCAAGTATCTTAAGCGTCTACATGATTCTGTAGCTAGCGTATATCCTATGTTTTTAAACTGAACACCGAAGTTAATCAAATAAGGGCCTGTTCACAATGTCCGAGTAGGCACTACTCACTGAATAAATTCAAAAATTTGACAGAATTTGTATGAAATTATCTGTCAAGTAAGATACTCGAAACTTAATCATAGGTGGTGAAATAGGCCCTTAGACAATTACCCTTATTGAATTTCCTATGACTATCAATACGGGTAAAATTTACTTGTCACTCACAAATGACTTCATCCCTATTACAAATTTCAAGTTTACCATTATTATAACTTAGGTCAAAGTCATAAGATCCTTTTTATGACTGGACTGTTTCATAACTTTCGATTAGTGTCTTGGCCGCTGCACCCACGGGTCGTTTTTGGCAGTTAATACGATTATCTAAGTTCAGTCGTTGAATGCTGTGTCTAGACA
The DNA here is from genome assembly GCA_030763345.1 of Mythimna separata. Lineage (NCBI taxonomy): Eukaryota > Metazoa > Arthropoda > Insecta > Lepidoptera > Noctuidae > Mythimna > Mythimna separata. Next base: position 11,250,909 of record CM061187.1, on the reverse strand, counting down.
AGTCCCAGATTTACGATGGTCGCTTCGCGTAGGAGCCGTTAGCCTTGTGCCTGTATATATTCTACTTGAATCATAAATTAGTCAATAAAACCATGAACAGGCATGTTTGACAAACAATTTATAACAATTGCAGTTATCGTACGCACCTTATGAAATATCAGTTGAGTCAGAATATTTTTTACCTGTCTGCACCATGAGGCTTTTTATGTTGTAATTAAATTCATCTTTTTCTATAAACAGATCTATTGAATTACCAACGCAATCTCAACACGTTTTATGCACGTTACTTGGTCTACTCATACCATTTCAAATCGTTTGAATACAAAAAAATAAAAATATTAACAAATCCATAAATATTTATGCTGCCTACCTACATATACATAAGTACCAAATTGTATTTTATGAGGTAAGTGTCAAACAACTCATAACGCATTAAGTTATTCAATTTATGCTGTCAATAAATTTCAACAAGGTGTAAGCTCACCTCTTTTATCGTAATCAATATGGAATGGCATATTGAAAATTATAATGGATAGCATTTGGAATATAAATTTTCTATGGGCCAAACCCTTGGGCGTTACTTGAAGGGGATAGATTTATTTCTTCTGCGGTTCAATATTTGTAGCCTATACTGAAGCTAAGTTTGTTTACGGATGCTTTATATTCAACTATTTTTAATTTTAATCAGCGTAATTTAACCTAGTCTACAAAATAATCTTTATATGATTTTATTTCCGCCTTCATTTCATGCCGTTACAATAGGCTCGCAGTTCCAATGACTGCTCAAGAATTTATTTAAAAAAATATTAAATACTTTAATAATTCCACAGATAATCTTCAACATCTCGGGTTTAAGAATGCTAATTGTATGTGCATCTTCATATGAGTACCCAATTATAATATGAAACATGTGTTTTAATGCGCCCGAGTTGAATTGAGATATTATGAATGTCAAATTGGGTAATAAATAGACTATTATTATGATGACTTAATTACTTTAAAATTGCTCTAGTTATAATTAAGTTATTTTTTGTAGAACAGTTATGAAGAAAGTACGAAATGAAAGTTACAAATAAAATGCAAAGCAGACGTTCTGGCTCAAATTGTAACTTTCGCCAAAGCGATGAATGTGTGAATTATGATGCACTTAACTACACTATTTGCAATCGGCTGTGTTAGTACGACGTAATTCTTCAAGTCGATTACCATAATAATGTTCTTTCATGAAACTATTCCTTACAAGACAAATCTTTACTACCGAGCAAGTTTTATTTTCGACACAAAGGTAGTTTGGAATATTTTATCTCTGAAAATATTACAATCTATTTACTGCAGTGGTTTGTGAGATAGGTTTATTTCAGAAATGCGAATCCACGAATTTACGAAACGAGAATTATTTCCTATTGCAAATATTGTTTAGAGATATTTATGCTGGCGAGATGCCGTAGATTGTGCTGGCCAATTATGGCTGATTACGTTGTAAAAGTCATAAAACAGCATTTCCACTTTACGCTACCCTTGGTGTGGGCTTTCTAATGACCTAATCCTGGGGGCGTTAAGAAGTGTGTCAGACTAGAACAACTAGCTAAGTTATGGTTACAGGGCCGATTATCACGGAGAGCTGCGCAGGCGTCATTTGTTGAATAATTGACGCAGGGAAACGCAATAAATAAATATAATGCGCCTATCCATTTTGTTAATTTGCGGCCGCTAGTTAGTGGTCTGCGGTGGTCATTTAACAACTTTGAGTTCTGTAATTATTCTATTAGGAAATCAGTGCTTGGTATCCCATGTCTATATTCTCTCGTTTAAAAAAGGAATCCTAGACTGGGATTAACACGTGGTTCATGAATTTGTTCACAAAACACATACAAAGGGGACTCGAATATTTGTTGCAAACGGAAATCGCGCCCGCAACACGCAACGCAGCGACCAATCCCTCAACCACTGCACCAACCGTGCTGTCAAATAAAAATATTGAAGATACAAAATGCATATTTCAAACCAAATAGCTTTTTAAAACAATCGGAGCGTGCAATCCGACACGTAACGTATTTCAAACTGAAATCGGAGAAAATACTTAAGAGGTAAAACCAAACAGTACCTAAAAGTAGTCCCTAGTCGTTGCACTTAGCAAACGTTTGAGCAAAATTTGCATCGACGGTGTTTGTTGTGTTTAAAGTTTCTGAGAGGAGCGAATGCCAGCACAAAATGCGCTTATGAAATATGCAACGTATTCTGATGAGACTGAAAGCTTTTAATTACTTTTGGAACTAAAAATTACTTAACTTTGGCCTTCAAATGTACGATTCATTGATGTCCACTTTGTGCATTTTATCGGAAAGTTTTCTCTCTTTAGTATGATCAAATAAGGAATCAAGCATAGAAATATAAAAGATATTCCTTGAATTTAGGAAGACCAAAACTAAACACAAAAATCCATTTTTAATAGAATGTAAAATATCTCAGATAAACCAACTATTCCAACGGAATAAAATCTTAGAGAGTGCCGTGTTTTGAACAACATAGATGAAAAATTCCAAAAGAATGTAATGCCTATGACAACATCTGCGATATTATCGAAACAAAAGGCTAACAAGATTGTTTCATAACAGATCAGCAAGCATGTCCTTTTCTAGTTTTGTTATAAAGTCAAATTAATGTTGCCTTTACGAGTTGTCTACCCACGTTTTATTGTTACACTGAACTTGGCGTTTCATCGTCAGTAGTCTAATGATTTTATAATGCTATATTAAAGACAATAACTTCCTTATTGATGTTGTTAGCGTCAACGTTTTTTTTTGAAAATTTGATTACATTTGACGGTTGCTTTGTTTGCCAAGTAATTTATTTCATTACTTACAGGAAGATTCAGAATAAACATCTTTTGTTGGTCAATACCAATAATTTCATAAGTTTAAAATTTTATCGACTTAAATATCGCAGTTAATTTTAATATTTCTAAGCTCTATTGTTAATACTAAGTCTTTTCGTTGACCTCAGTTTAAATTGTATAACCCACATCTCAATTTAAAATGTCTGTCAAATGGCTAACATTTTGATCGGCTATTAATCACCTATATTTTTATGTTCTCTATTTAGTTACGTGTAGGTGTTAACGAAAGTTTAACAATAGCTACCATTTTCGATAAAGTCGTTAGGATACCACATTGCATTGGTAGCCCGAAGCAAGATTGCATTAGTTCTTGCAACATTTTTGCTATTCAGAGTGTGATTAGAAATACGGCTTGGACTATTGCATTATCTGGATAGAGGACTGCTTTATTATTAAAATTATAATTACTAATCCTGTCAATCACTGTTTGTTTAATCATAGTCACCTTTTTTGTATCTTTACAGTGTTATTAAGTTTCTGCATTCACTATTTTTATATTTCCTTAATGAATATGTGTCATAATTAACACTCCTTTTGACAATTATTATTTAGAGTTTTAATGTAGTGTTGCTATTGCATCATAATTAAAAATCAACTAATAACTGTAAACTGGCATTCCCAATGATCACAGTTCCTTCTTAAAACCTAATCAAACTTTGTAAATCTGTTCAACTAGTACATCAACTAAGTTCCCCTCTCACGGCTTTAATATACTTTTTATATTGTTTTCTTTTTGTGTATGCACTAACGGTTATATTTTACGGCCACGCCTTATTCTCATACAAATTAACTCCACGTCTTTGTTTTGATCCCATTCATTCAAATCTATGGTAAGATTATTCATATTTTCTCTTCACGTTACACTTCTGCACTCGTTTTCTTTTCTAACTATATCATCTTTATTTTTAACGACTTTTATAATTAAAACAATGAGTTTATTGTCATTTTGGGAACATATCTTGTTAACTTTATAAAGACTGAATTAAATATATGTAATGTTAAAGTGTAAAAGTTTTTATGTTTTGATACGGACTGTAAAGTCAACCTTTATGATTAAACTCTTAAGTGTTATCTTTTACGGACATTAATATGCTTAACTACTATGGATAACGAACACCCCTAGGCTTCCGTTGTTTGAACGATATTATCTTTCATATTATGATGTTTTATAACAGCAGATATTAAATTAAAATCTTGGCAATGTTGATATTTTAGCTTCGAGATTTAAGTTTCCGACAAAATCTTAAAAAAACTTTCATATGTATTCGTTGTAACGAAATGAAGGTTTTATTATTTATATATCAGAATGTAAACTTTAATGTTAAAGAATTATTGGTTAGAAATTGTCTAGTTGACGATCATCACTGACAAGATCTTAATGAACACGAAGAAGCTAAAGGTACAAAAACAATCACTGCTCAAGAGAGATCAAATCAGAAATCTTTGTATGAAACCGAAATTACAAAGTTAGATTAGATTAAGATAATCAAAGTCATACCGTTACGAGTAGAAGAATTATGCTTTGTAACGATAGTTAATTATAGCATCGGTATACCGTTCATTAGTACTTCATAAGCACCAATACTTCTTGTGAAGGAAGTTACCGTCTGTATTATATCCGCTACAGGCACGGTTTGCCACGATGAAGGAAAGCAAAATGTGTTATTTGCACATTTGAGTTGCAATTTCTACTTATTCTGTGATTGGCATGCCAATATATTCTATAAATTATATTCCGGATTAATAGAAATTCGCTGAAATTTTCAATGACACATCACTGTTTGCTGGTAGAAGCAATCAAATTGATATTAGATGCGCTTCGTAAACAGTTAACCAATTGTTACGAGGTACCTACATAGTTCTGGGTAAAGGAAGTGGGAAGGAAGCACGTATGGATTTAAACTAGAAAAATATGTATTTACTATGTATCACTATAATCAATGCTTATCCTGTTGCTGATATATCAACGTCAACGTTGATTAATATTTGTTTCTTTTCATCATTATTAATTTTCTATCTAACTACTATTTAATTATTATAAACGTAAAAGTGTCTGAGGATGTATGTATGTTTGTTCATCTTTCATATAACACGTTAGCTGCGGCACCAATTTTTGCATACTTTCCGTTCCTGCGGCACGAGGTATAATCGGCCCGTACCGTGACCAGACGTTAGGGCGACACGCGGTCTATTAGACCCCACCTCCTTTTACAGACTAAAATCCATTTTCTGGCGCGAAATCAAAGATAAATGAGAATTTTGGTCCTTATTGATATAGACAGTGAATTGATGAACCCTAATCCACCGTCGCCCCGGGATCTGATGGCTAGTTTAGGAATTATTAGCAAAACAAAATATGGGATCTTATACACCTCGTAACGCACTGAAATAGGGCAAATTTTCGCTGCGATTAGTGATGGGAAAAATAATATCGACGTTTTTAAACTGTCTTAACTACGCAACGACTTGACCGATTTTAATCAATTATATCTCATTAGATGGCAAAACAACACAAAGCTATCAAAGGATACATTTTTTTTTTAAATAATCTAAATTGTGCTTGAAGGCGCCATAAAAAAAAAAACCGGCCAAGTGCGAGTCGGACTCGCGCACGAAGCGTTCCATTCTATACCATTAAGAGGCACCTATTACAGACTTATTATTGGAAAATAATGGATTACGGTTTATGCATAAGGTTTATTTTTCTATTTGTATATGAAAATCTTAATGCGGTTCACAGAATAGAAAAAAAAGGCAACCAGAAGTAGAAAAGAAACTGTCCTATTTATTCTGCCTCGGGCTTTAAAAATACAATTATTAGAACTTGAATTAACATTAAAAATCAGTATCAATATACTTTTTGAATAAAAATCTCAATATATATGTTGTACTTATTTATGAGTGTTATCGACGTGATGCACACACTGGTCGCGGGAAGCTCGCGTTGAGTGCGGTACGAGGTCAGGGGGGATATGGGACGTTTTAGCCTCGTTCCGCACTGCATTAAAATTATATTAATTCAGTGCGGCACGAGGCCTAAGACATCCCGTACCAAGGTAGGTACACCACCGAGTCCGGAACCATTAGTGATCTCAAATATATATTTATCTTTTTCCTACACTGGACCAAACCAAAGCTATGCCATTCGCACGACAGAGAAATTCACTTTTTTGCTTGCCGCACCACAGGGAAGTTGCATCAGGGGTGATTTAGGCCTCGCTTCGCACTTAACGTGATAAAATTAACCAAATGAATTCTAATAGTAATGTACCATACTAGCTTCATTCTTCTGCGGTGGGACATATTCCCGAGATAAAAAGTATTTTGTATGCTGATACACACACGCTATGAATCTTTCGTCCTTAATTTTTTTTGTGATAGTATCCTATATGTATAACGTAAATTATGTAATAACATAAATTGGCTATTATTTATTTTAATGCAATATGCATATTTTATGGTTTTATGAAACCTTATAGGGTCTTTTGGGTATATCAAGCTCATTTTTCCTTACTTTGGCATGTTAGTTATTATTGATTGCATGATTCACTTGTTAACCAGTTGAACTGTGTTTTGTTTGTCGGCTTTCCTGTTAGTTGCTTGCTGTAGCTCCAAGTAGTCGCTTCCCTGTACTGTACATATATTCCTTCAAACATCTTTCTCTATTTTAGGAGCAGTTATTGGCGAAGACGAGAAAAACACGCGAAAAGAAAATTGTGACAATATCGACGATTACATTTTTCCGATAGTTTATAACTGTGAGTGGGATTTTGTCGAATGAAGTCGAAGGTTGGAAAGTATTGGCCCAAGGGCGGGCAAAAGGAAACTTACACGTTACTCTCAGCGAGAAGAAGATACATGAAGAAACTAACGTACGTATCATGACCGCTTTAATATTTTACTTTTAATGAAAATACGCAAAGTTATGAACAAAATTTAATTGGAATAAGTGAATGCTAATAACAATTGCAAATAAGTCTATAAACAATTTTGGTGGTGGAATTTAATTACTTAGGTAATATAAATCTCTTTCATTCATAAATATATAATGCGGATTATTGTTTTATTTTTCCGGCAACAGGTATAGATTACCTATACTAAAAATATGTTAAGGTACAACTTCTAATTACTTCGAATTTATTGTTGTATTTCATTTGCAAAGCTGTGTTAAATGTTTTGTATCACTTCGTTTATTATTCAATTTTTCCTGCCACAATTTCAACCATTTCCTGAACCATTCGTTTTAAATAAATAAGTGTATATTTTTACCATTGTATTAAACTATTTAACGACCAAACGTCTACTGACGACTATGAATTGTGGATGAATCTACATTATGCTCTAGTTACCGACGTACTTACCTGAACCTATATACATTTTACTTGCGCCAGTCAGTGTTCTATGAAATATGATTTACAATAAATTCCTGATCATTATGAAGCACGCTTTCACAATGACTGTAATGCGGTTCAACAAGTACTGCCACTACTTCCAGCCTACCGTTATGTACTGGCTCCGATACTTCATCATGATGGATGAAGATAGGAGATATAGTATCTTTGCCATGGTATATCACAGTATCATGGTAAATCTTAAGTTACGGACCCTAATCTGCAACTTGATGATAAGTATGCTAGGCAGCGTGCATTGCATTCTGACATTCGTTAGTCAGTAGTTTTGACTCTCGCAGACAAACTCAATGCAACAGTGGGACGACCGAATACAACTGCAGAACTAAGTAAAAATTTCTCGCATCGTTGTCGCATTGTCCCATCTCGCGTATCTAAGGGAGCATCTACGACACAATAACGTGCACTTTATTGAAAAATAAATGGAAGTGACATGCATTTAATGCGTTCTTGCTTCTATAATCTCCAAAATAGCCTTATTTTATTTCGATGACGCACCTAAAATCACGTGTATGCGAACAATGACCACACAACCAGGAAAATATGTGACAATGTAATGTACTAATTAATATTAATATTTATTACTAGTGAAGTAAACATGTTGGCAGACAGTCTAATTAAAATAATGATTTGCGTGCTACTCTGAAAGAGGTAAAGCATTCAGGTGTGGTTAATAAAAGTGAAGAAATAGCATTGTTGGTAAACATAGTAAATTCTTCAGACTTCGCACATTCTCAGGGTCTGACACTTTATAAGGAATAATAGCCTGTGTAAAGAGGACAAAGTAGTTAACATTTAAGTCCACTCCGTGACCATTTCCAATACAAAGTTCTAAATAAACATTGGAATAAATTTTAACGAGTTTTTTATTGCTCGGTATTAGTAGGACACTTTGTTGATTGATTTTTACAATTCTGCTAGCAACTGTTTAAATAAATCTATCATCGTGTTTCAACGAATACCTTTTTTTGTTTGTTTTGTCGTGATTTCGCGCTGTTGTTTTTTAATATAATTAGTGTTCTTTGTTGAGCACTACGTATATTATTACATATGACCTTACTAGAACTAAAGACCAGCTGTCTATGACAGTAAAATGATAACTTAATTGTACGTGTCTTTTGTTATAATGCACAAAACCATATCGTTGCAATAGATAAAGGTCTAATTGCAAAATAATTCGGACTTCAATCGAAAAGTCGACCCCTTTCGTTTGACAATCTATTACAATCAGTTTTTAAGCTTACAATTTGTTGCCACACGCCACAACCATGGCGATAAGTCTCTTCTTTGATGAGTGATTAAGAAGGCGCTAGGGCGTCCTTACTTTTGCCCGATGTAGGCCCTCCCGTACTGATTATTTCTAGTCTGGATGGTTTTCGTTTCATATTTAGACAGAAGAAATGCAAATTTTTCATGGTAGAGCATGGGGTAGAAGTCCCCGCTTGGGCGGAGCTCACCGCTGTGTCTTCCTGGAGGCGATCAGCAGTGGCGACCTCTTAAGTTCGGCTTTGGTTCAGGTCATGGTCTGGAGCTAGGGGAATTGATAAGCGGTTCCTAGGAAACAGTAATGCGAGCAAAGGAGGATATTCGCACTCTCGCGGTTACGGAACCGCAATAGTGCGAATAACCTCAAATCTCAGTTGATAGGGTGATTCCCGGGCGCAACACAGGCATCGGCTTGCTAACGACGACCAATAGGTAGTTCGCAATTCGACCGTCCGGTTAGGATCAAGCCTCTATCAACAGTGGATAGTGTTCCACGTGTGCCTTAAAGAGATGTCAGCAATACTAAAGGGGCTGTAAGTGGGATCGATTCTTGTTAGGGCTTAGAATCCGTTTAAAGTAATTGCCGTGGCCCTAGAACTCAAATTACAAATTAGGGAACATCGGCAAATTTTAGTCAATAAAAGTCAGTAATGCCCTTTTGCGCAAACTCTTAGAGCGGGAGAAGTCAATTGATGATTTTTCAAAACGGGTACCTACTAAGGTAGATACTGCATAGCAATTACTCTATTGGTTTCCGAGCTTATCCCAAACAAACAAACGTGATCCCTATTTCTGTTGTAGATAGACTTAAACCGTCAATTTGCAATGTGTTGCCGGCGCGTGCGCACATCAAAATGCCATCGAGTAACGGCGTCGGCGCACCTGCGATTACGTACGGCCGATTATAACCGATAATACCCGATAATAGCCGATTACTCACATAATACATGGTGTTAGAAATATTATCGATACCTTTGGGTAGAAAGGTCGTATAAACCAAAACCCGACTTTTCAGTAGAGCCGAAAAACTATTTTTTTTTTACAAAAAAATTCATAACTTTTTTGCTTTTGAAGTTATAAAAAAATTATCTATGAGAAAGGTTCTTACATTTTGCAAATGAAAAAGGTTAAATCATCAAAACCTGTCTATCTTCTTTAGTTTCAAAGTTAGCATGCATTTACGTCTAAGAAAAAATCAATTCTTGGTTTATACACCCCATGAAAATGTGCTTTGAAAAACCTGTGTGGGTCGTATATCCATTTTTGGTAAGCTTAAGGTCACATTTAATGTCGTAAAAACCCAAATTTATGTAATTTTTTTGTATTAAAAACCATTTATAATCATAGATCAATTGAATTCTGACTAATAAATAATCCTGTTACTCATAGAATTAGTAGGAACTCAATTATTATTATTCTAATATCCAATAATGGTCGATTCAAATAAAATAAAACTACCTGAACCAACATTTATTAAGTATTATAATACCTTCTAATCAATGGTATCAGTCCGGTACCTGTCTATCGCGCTCGTTCTTCTGCTTGTCGCTGCGCGCAAAATGCGAGCCTTGTGTGTTGGTCGTAAAGTTTTTCTTGCCCTTATCCCATATTACTTGGGTCGGTGCATCACGTTTTCTTCTTCCATTCTGTCCTGTCGTCCGTCACACTATCACTATGGTCTATCGGTTTAGGTAGTCAACTAAAGGTAAACAATCTTGGTATGTCTTTTTATATTTAAGAGGTCGTATATAATATACAAAAAGATTATTTAAATTTAGTTTATCAGCTAACATCGATTTAGGTGAATACCTAGTTGCAAAGATTTTTACATACAATTTATAGACAACTTTTAGATAAAAAGACATGCCAAGATTGTTTACCTTAATTTAACTACCTAAACCGATAGACCATAACTTCCTTTTCTTTCTTATCGGTCCTTACGCAATCCATCCATCTTTTCTTTGGCCTCCCTCTCCCTCTCCATCCATCCAAATGTAAATTCAGAACTCTTTTAGTAACATGCGTTTCATCCCTCCTCTTCACATGACGATACCAAAACAAACGATTTCCTTCCACCTTTTCAGTCACTGGCGCCACTTTGAAACTTCCCCTAATACACTTATTTCTCACTTTGTCCATTCTTGTCACACCACACATCCATTTCAACATTCTCATCTCCGCTACATGCAATCTTTTTTCATCCATCTTTTTCACAGCCCAACATTCCGATCCATACAGTATGACAGATCTTATCACGGACTTGTAGATTGCACCCTTCAACTTGAGGGGCATCCGTGGATCACAAGTTGTTCCCGTGACCTGTCGCCATTTCATCCATCCTGCGTTGATTGGATGTGTTATGTCCCGGTCTACCTCACCATTTCCTTGGCCAAGCGACCCGAGGTACCAAAAGTCGGAACAAATCGGTATGAATGTCCTAGCGAGGGCTAAAGGCGAAGGATTGGAAGGACCGCCGAAATCGCAGAACAATTACTCTGTTTTGGTTCTACTCAATTTCACGCCAACACTCTCCAGCCTATGCCGCCACGCCTCCAATTTGCTCTGGACTTCTAGGTCACTCTCGGCAACCAGAACAATATCATCGGCAAACAGCGTACACCAGGGGGCCTCTTCCTGAATATCTAACGTCAAAGCATCCATTATCAGCAGGGAAAGTTAAGGGCTGAGAGCCGACCCCTGATGTAGGCCGACCGCCTCATTCTAACTGCCACTGGTGCCTACTGTAGACTGGACTTGGGTACTACACCGACTGTACATCGCTCGGATCAACTGCACATACTTCCCAGGCACACCTTTCTCCTTAAGGGCCCACAACAGAACCTCACGATGTGCCTGGTCGTATGCCTTTTCGAGGTCAATTAATACCATGTGCAAGTTTTTATGTGCACCTCTGTATTTCTTGTACAACTGGCGTGTAGCGAAAATAGCATCCGTTGTACCCCGACCAGGCATAAAACCGAATTGCTTCTGTGAAATTTCACTCTTATATCTCAACCGCCTTTCAATACTTCTTCCTCCCAGACTTTCATAGTATGTGACATTAGCTTTATTCCTCTATAATTGTTGCACTCAAGAAAAAGATTTAAAGATGGGTACTAAAGAACTTTTGCACCAATCATCAGGTATGAATTCTTCTTTCAACAACTTATTGAAGAACATCGCTAACCACATCCGTCCATCCACTCGCAGTAACTTCCACACTTCAACTAGTATTCCAAACTGGGCCAATGGCCTTACCATTCTTCATTCCATTTACTGCTATTCTGACTTCAACCATACTAACCATTCTCACTAACCCCACATTTTCTGGTTTACTTTCTAAAATCCCACTCCAATCATTTTCCTTATTCATTAGTCTTTCAAAATATTTCTTCCACCTCTCTTTGATTTTTTCATCATCTGATAGACCAGTCCAGGTTCATTCCTTACACATTTTACTTGACAAACATCCTAAAGTAAAGTGCGACTTGCAATGATCATGGTTTATACACCAAACGTTGCGAACTATCTTTGGATATACGACGTCGATTTTAACCTGGGTTTAAGTAATGCATTTAACACTTTAGGGCGTATAAACCATTTACAATCAATGCATTTAATACTATAGGTCGTATAAACCATTTACAATTAATGCATTTAACACTCTAGGGCGTATAAACCATTTACAATTAACGACTACTTTTACACCCTCCGTTAATATAAATTATGGTCATTACGTCATAACAAAATTACAAAAAAATAATATTTGGCTTTTACATTGAAAATTTACTTTTTTTAAGAGGCTATGACCGAAAATTTCTGGGTCGTATTAACCATTTTTGAGCGAATTTCTACATTTCGTATATACAGATCGATAGAGAAAAAAATTCTGAGAAAAATGGTATATTTAACTCAATTTGGCCAAAATGGTTTATACGACCTTTCTACCCAAAGGTAGCGTTATGATTATACGTCTCACAGCATAGAATGTTTTGTATGCTCTCCTGCCTGTTATTAAGATCAATTTTATTATACTTTTTTCTAACGCATGCGTAATTAGAGTTTAATATAAATCGAGGTATTTAGAGCGAGTAATGAATATAGGGGTGTTTAATAATAACTATTATGAAATATGATTTACTAGTGAAACTAAATAATATTAATGGTTAGCAGATATTCATATTTCAGTGGAATTCGAAATCTGTAGGCCATTATCATCTTTAGTCTAAATTATTTCTATTGTGTAACACACATTTTCCATAATTGCATTCCGAGTGTACATTGTACAAGCAATGTAAACTTAAACGCAGTCTTATTCCGAATCAAATCGACATTTTATTCAGATGCATAATTGTATTAGCTATAATTTTAGTACAATATTAGGATATGCTACTAAATGGACATTATGATACTAATAACGTGAAATACGGGATACATTATAATCATTACTATTCAATCTAGATCTAAGCGAGACATTGTTGACGCTGAAAATTGCCCTTATCTCAATTATAATACTGTTTTGTGTATTGACATTTCTAGTGACTAAACCGCGTTTTCTACATTGTGTTTATTTATTTATTTTGCAAACTCAACAGGTTAATAATTAATTTACATGAGTTAATAACCGTGTTTGAAGATTTTTGTCGATTTATAAAATCTCATCATCATTTCAGCCGAAAGACGTCCACTGCTGGACATAGGTCTCTCCCAAGTGTCGCCATAACGATCAATCCTCTGCGTCTTGCATCCATTAAATTCCTGAGACCCTCACAAGGTTATCGGTCCACCATGCAGGAGTCAAATGCTGCATCTTAAAATCTGAATTCAAATATTTATTTTACGTAGCCTATCTATCAAACACAACATAACAACATCAAGATTCTATGAAAATCAATAATCATAAACAAATAAGGGGTTAATTCTCAATTCGTTCCCAATTTCTAATGCCCAGTTGTTGAACAGTGTACGGAACCTAGGGGGGCTATTACACTAAATTTCACCATGACAATTCCTAGGTGACTTATGTTATGATCCGGTCACGAAACGTTGCTCTCTTGTTAGTGAACTTTGAAATGTACGATTCAGATCCTGTTACCCTAGCATTTTAGTTTCGAGGATTTGTAAGGCATTTGTTTTTTTTTTAGTTTAATTGTTTTAGGACAACTGGGAGGATGTAGATTAACAAAATTGAAAATGAAAATGATGAAGCTAGCTATAGGTATACAAAAACAAGAAAGAAGCAAATTACACAAAATTAAGTCCTGTTTGTCATTCTGATGATTCGACACTTGGAAAAAAAAAGTTCTGTTTTGTCCTGTAATTAGAATTTAATAAAATATTTATTTAAATCATTCATCATATCTCTGGCTATAAGTACTTATCTCAATTTCCTTTGGGTTACTACAGTATTTATTTTCTATATCCTTTCGTTTGTGTTAGAAATAAGTTTTTATTGAAAATGTTATTTCCAATAAATCTAATTTCTTTTTCTCCAGCACATTTAGATGTTCAAAGAATCTATCTGACTTAAACTCAAACAAAAATAAAGTGAGAAAACGATATTGCGAGTTCAGTATTATCCTTTTAAAATATCTCAGGCCAAGGGATCAAGTCGTGGCAATTTTTCAAATATTCTCAACTAAAAGACTCGTCGAATGTATAAAAGTGTGAAGAGGTTTTAATATTGCTCTCAACGCCTTACAAATGGAGTATCTAGGTACTTAGGTCTACATAGAATCGATAAGTACGTACTCATATTTGTGATGTATAAGTGCCGAAAGCGTGATGAGTAACTTGGATACTCAAGAATGACCTGTCTACTTCAAATTTCATATTTAAATCATACATACAAGAGTTACTTATCGCATCAATATTGTAAAGGTAAAAGTTTGGGTGAGTGCGTCATTCTATTTGTTACTGTTTCACGATAAAAGGGCTGAACAAAATGGGATAGAATTTGGCATACAGGTTAAAATGTCCTGGAGTATGATATATAGGATATTCGCGGAAGTAAGATTTTTTTATCATTTTCTAATAACTCACATGCAATAATGCCGGTGATGGAAAATAGTGTGGAATAAAATTACGCCATTCACATTAAACGCTATTGCAATTAAGTTGAATTTAAATATGTTCGTCAAGCTGTTCCAGGGTTTTGCCCTAAGCCACATAAATTAACACAAATGTAATGGAAAAACACATTGTATTCTGCATTGTCACAATTGCATTATTTATTCATATTTCCTTTCCCCATAAGTTACATAATTATCACATTAATATTATGATGTCAAATAGTTGTTTCTCATTCATGCTCGAACGACGAAATGGCTTGTGAAATTTATCTCATGAGTAGAATATGTCCTGGAATAGTACTTACGACACTTTTTATCCAAGAAGTATGTTTCAAATTCACTTGGGGAAGTCTCTGGCAGTAGCTTAATTTGTTTATAAGTGCAATGACGTGTTTTTACATAAAATAATTATTATCAAACAAGCGTGCGGATTAGGCTCTCGGAAAATTCATGACCGGAGAAATTCTGCGAGGAGCATATTAGCGTATGTATGGTCTCGTCAACGGGCGACAATGTAGGTAACTTGGTTACGGGGCCATGGTTGCATTTGGGATCAAAGGGGTAAATGTATGCCACCGGTAAAGCCGTATTTTGTACGTACATTTTGCTCAAAGCCCTCTTTGTTCAAAGTCGTTTGTTTTCTACTTACGGTTTTCACACTACAGGATTAAACGGACATGGGCGGAGATACGGTTTTAAGTCGAGTTTTTGTCTTTTGTTTATGTTTGTAGAATAGTGAAATCGAGTTTGCATGTTTCTGAGTAGCCATAATCCTTTTTATAATTCAAATTTCTTAGTACTTGCCTACGTCATAAAAGGAAGCTGTATGCAAAATCTCACTTCCTAATCCCAATAGTTACATTTCCGTCAGCCAGTCAGTTTCTTTAAATAAGATACAAATTAATATTACCCTATTCTAATTATAATTTGAAAGCATGCTTATTATTATAACGCTACCTTTTTCCTCGTATTTCATCATAATACTCAAACACCTAATATCGCAGTTTAATCTAGTTTCCGGCATCACGAAGTTTCCCAGGTAAACAGCGTAGGGTATAGCTTATTGACTTGCCTGCTAATGTTTCAGTTAACTTTCATGACAGGGACTTACTGTTTAAGTCTTCGATATACTGTATCTGCGTGTAGGTAAGTTGCTACTTTATCAGATCACGTTTGTTTTTCGTTTTAATAATTGAATTCGAATTTATGATTACAGTGTTATTTATAACATCTTTACTTCAATTATGTTTTTAATTTACTTAGAAAATTTTTGCTTACAGGTATGACTTTCTGTAAGTATCGTTAGGAAGTGACATCATATCAACCTGCTACACAAGACCTTTAAAAAATATGCTTTTTTAAGAATTGAAGCATTGCTGTTCCACTTTAAATTAGGCCTACTGTCTGCGGACTCGTAGCTTCATAGACGCGTATTCCTAATTTTATACTTGTTTTACGCCTCTGTGAAGTTTACATACAAAACTATTAAAATCTCAATACTCAATTCTTTATTGCATTCCATATGTAGTGAAGATGGTATACAAACATAGTTAGGATCAATATGGACCCTGTCGGGCACAGCAAAGCTAGGAGAGAGGATGAAGGCTAATAAAATAAATATATTTCAATTTATTTTCGTCATCATTATTATTAAATTATGTACCTATCTATTTAAATTAAATTGTATATGCATGCTATTATATTGTTATGTCTAAGTATTGGTATATTTTATTTATTTATGTTCATTATTATAATGTCTTTATTTTACTAAATTATGTCATCTGTCGATGAAGTGACAACGATGCGACGTTGCCGCTTCGTTGAAGCGCTACGCATCTATAAAGCTACGAGTCTGTGGTTACTAGGCCTTACTAGATTCGCAGTTCACGAAACAGTGTTAATCAATAATGCGTCTAATTAAGTACTCGTAAGTTACAGAATTGAGTGCAGGTAATATCGAGTGCTACTCTAATAGGGGCATATTACATGCAGACGAAACTTGAACCAATACTGCAGCAAAGTTTGAACACAACGGGGAAGTTAGGACTGGTCTCGATTTAGACCTAGTTTACGTGATGCCTATTTAAGAGGTTCTACTATTTACTCAAGTGTAGTAACTAGAACTAGACTGAAATATATTTTTTGCTTTATAATATTGTGATAATACAACTGAACAACAATACAAATGAACTTAAGCATAACGATTTGATTTTTGATCTACATTATGCTTAGCATTAATTAACATCAATATGTCAATTAATGCTAATTGCATAGGCAATCCTATGCAGTCATCATGTTCCAATCTTTGTGCCATGTAACTTGAGATCATCTCAATTCGCATTCTTCGTCTATTATATCCTGGCTACTATCATTCACTCTCTTTTATTGCAATGCTTGCAGTTTTTTTCTGATCCTCCTTGCGTTGTTTATCCTCAATGCTCAGTGTCGAGACCTCGACGAATATCTTTTTGTAGACAATATTTCACCATTTTTGCAATGAGTTGCAGACTGTGGTCTTAAGTGTATAACGGATTTGTTCTGACCAACGCGACGTATCGGACTCCTGCCTCTGGGTCTTATCTCATCTACTTTAATTTTTTCTGGTAAAAGTACCTGAATAAAAAATCAGTTTTATAACATTTTGGGTTCATGAACTCCTATGATTGATTTTCTCTTTCATGGTTGCCTTTTGGCCTTGACCCTGCATTCCATCTCGGAAACATACCTGGATTTATAAACGTAAAGAGATGAAGGCCTCCACTTAACAATGGGCACGTCTTTCAAGGAATTCGTACAAGAAATCTCGTGTAGTCATCTCGTATCATCGACTAAAATAGCCCAAGATCTCATTGAGTCAAGAATTGAAAACGATTGATTCAAACTTAACATCGGAATACATCAAACATGACATGAGAGTGACATGAATATTAATTTGAAGTGTCATTTATAGTGACGTTTCTTTTGATTTATTTTTGTGTGTAATTTGATTTCTATGTATTTTTTTCTTTTATTGTTTTTATCATTTAACATTGCTCAATAATGTAACAAATTTTTTGTATATGACTTGTAAGAATCCTTTCCCAATAAACTAATAAGACTACTATAACTGTTACTATGGCTATGACTATGAATGGCGATAATTATTCATTCAATTATGGGTTTGTATTTATTTTATTTAAAAGTCTAAGGCGTGGGCTCTAATGATCTCGTTTTTGATTGCTTTTTGCGTGAATTCAAATATGGCTTCTGTTCAAAATTTCCTTTTGAGTTGGTCGTTGTTAACCAAATTTTTAAAAACATAAATTGTTGTAGTTTTTAATGGATTTTCTTTACATTAGGTACCTTTTGAAATGTTTTTAAGACATTTTCGGCTCGTCAATTCATCTCTCGCCTCTGAAAACTGAAGGCCATCCTTTAGGCTTTCAGGCCTTGATTGAACCGTCTCATAAACCCAATTTTGCAATACGAGTTATTTCTAAAACCAACTTAAGTTAGATTTACCTTCCCGGATCCACGGTATTTCACGGAAGAAAATCCTTTCAAAGCATTTCATGGTAAATTATCTCATGTGCGGAGGAGTCTCCCCTAAAATACGCCCAGCCTCCCCTGGGGGTAAAGAGGGGATGCATGCATCAGGAACCGCTCTTTGTTGTGATTCACACGTTCGCCAGACATTTTTTAAAAGGCTTTTGTCAGGCTTTTAAGTGTTACTGTCACTTGTGGTGTATAGTGCGTGTGGAAAGTAGGCAGACGTTTTATTTTAGTGCCTAGTACCTAGATAGGTTTTTTTTCCTTGACGCCTTCCCTTTGTCGGTGATTCATTCATAGTACGTTCAGATAGCTTTTTCGAATTCTCTTTGGAAAGAGTTGCGTCGATTTTAATCGGTATTTTTCAAGTTATCTTCAAGAGTTGACATGTTGTGATTGGTTTCATTTACTTTATTATTTCATCTAAAAACAAAGTAACAGAACCTTCATAGTTACCTCAAAGCTTCCTTAGTTAGATGTGTAAATTCTTCACTTTGCATTTTAAACACCAACATCCTGAGTTAGACACCTAATCGATCACCATATATGAGAAAAACTGCGAGAAATCGATTTTCCTTGGACCCAAATCGATAATCGGCTTCAATATCGCACGCATTCATACCTCACTAATTGCTAACTGATCACAAGCTAATATTCATCTCTACACATTTTGTATTCAAATCAATTATGGGTAATTGATTATTCAATTGTTTGCGAACGACATTTCTCACGCAATCGTTCACACGTCAGCGGGTAAAATGAAGTACATTTTGAAGTAGTTTGGGATTCGTTTAGTCAATGAACCTATACCAAAGGGCCACTTGAAACCAATGCTTTTAAGAAACAAATGAATTCAAAAAACTCTTGATTATTATCAAACTAAAAAGTTTAGAATTATCTGACGTTTGTGTTTTGTTGTTAAGTTCATATTACTTACATAGGTATTATTTAAATTGTCAGTAAAGCTTTGTAACATCCTATTAAAGCTTTCGGTCCATATTGACATATGTCAAAGCACAGCCGAAACTACTGGGGCTAGGAACACTAAATTTTGCACAAGGCTTCCTTTTATGACGTAGGTACGCGAGGACCAAAGGGGGAAAGCAGGATTTTCGTTTGTATGCAAAATCTCATTCTGTGTAACAATACATACCTATACTTGAAAGTTAGCACAAATAGTAACCTAAGCAAATAATGAAGATTGTCATTATTTGTTTTTGGAACTATCCCCTATAGAAAGAACAATTTAGACAGATTTAAAGACTGCATGGTCGATTATTTAAAAACTTCAACATATTTTTATGAAAACCTTCGCCAACGAAGTCGTGGGCAAAGTGCTAATTCAAATGACAAGTGTAGGTCCATTCCATACCTATCAGAGCATTTTAATAAAATTTTCGAACCACCGAAAACCTCTCTTGCTAGAGACGAAACAGATTAGTTTTATTTGTAAAATATTATGACTGTAAGTGAAGCTTCTGGAACATCTTATTATGAGTCGGTACAGTCAAGGACATCAGTGTCATGTATCTGTCATGTGCAAACGCATGTGACCGACAACGAAATCGATCTCGTAACTAAATCTGCCAGGATGGCGTGTATCGCAATGTTCTTATCTTCTTAATACTTGTGACCTACATTTTTGTACCTAAGTGAAAATATAGGGTGAGTTTATTCATTGGCAATAATAGTAATAGTTTATTCAATGGTAATATTTCAAAGGGTGAAAGTGCTTATCAATATAAAAGTCTTTTACAATGACTCCAAACAAAGCATCGGCTACATTTTCATTGATTGTTTAAGCCACGCAAACAAGATTGTACCTGTATTATTATTATAGCTAGTCCGTATTGATCCACAGTTGGGTAAAACCCTCCCTGCATTCTTTTCAACAATCACAGTTCCTCGTTTTCTCATTCCAATTCTTAAAGATGACATCCAGGTCGTCCCGCTACCTCCTTCATGGCTGCCGCAGCCCCTTGACTTTGTCTAGCCACCAATCCTGTGGTTTACGGGCCCACTGCTCATTAGATATGCGGCAGACATGTCCTGCTTAGTCCCAGTTAAATTGGGCAGCCTCTTGAGAATGCATTTTAGTGTTTCAACACAATAATTATTAAGTCCTTTGAAAATCAAATTCAAACGTGATAGCAAATATCGATGTAGAAATTTCACCAAGATGAATAGTAAAATAGCTGCAGAATCCTATATACAGCTTCCAATACTAAACTTATATCCCGGCTTATTTTATATCTGCTTCAAGCGTCGGCTTTTACAGCGTATCCAATGGCTGTATGGCTTCAATTCATAGCTGTAGGTCCTCGGAGAATACTAGGTCAACATATCCGGTACCGATGCCACCTTGGCAGTGTTATCGCATTTACAGACGCAAGATTGACAGCAATTAAAAGCTATCTACGTCTGTAATTTATTTACACAAGTACTGTTGTTAATCTTGCTTAAATTTAAGGATTAATTAATTCTTAACAAATCTGAAGTCTATGACTTTATCTATTTCGATTACATTCTGGCTGGTTGGTTTGGCTTTTTGATTTCAGATTCTATTTTTATTTGGTTACCAAATAGCCGCGAGGTTTTATGTATGATTGTTTTAATTGAAAAATTTGTCTATACTAATATTATAAAGAGGTAAAATTTGTAAGTTTGTATGCAGGGGGTAATCTCTGGAACTACTGGTTAGATTTGAAAAATTCTTTCAGTGTTAGATAGCCCATTTATCGAGAAATGCTATAGGCTATATACCATCACGCTACGACCCATGGGAGCGGAGCAATAACGAAAAATGCGGGTGAAACCGCAGGGGACAGCTAGTTGTAAATAATCATTATCATATCAGACTGGATTACCCAATACTGGATGTAGTGTAGGCCTTCATTCTGTACTGTCTTGCTTTACTGTTCTGTTTTATCCTCATACGGTTTCCAACGATTTTAGTGATATTGTCAACCCAACGCTCTTCTGGATGCCCTTGATTTCTACGGCTGAATTTAATATGCAACTGAGCTAAACCCAGCAAATTTTCATAAATTACAACATGTAGGAAGTAAAAACAAAATACTTAATAATCTGAGAGGGAGGAATACTGTCAACCTTGATAATCATCATACGTAACAAAGTTACAATGTAGGTAAGACACAGTATTTTACATACAACCCACAAGGTCGGCAACGCATCGATGACCTCAAGGTCAAAGCAAAATACTATATTTATAGACTATTCAACCAAGCCAGCATAATTTATGTATTAGCTGACTTTTGACCGAGACTTTACCTACTTAAAGACCCATTCAGAAAGATATCAACATAATTATTTAGTGTCTACTACGTTTTTAGCCTACTGATTTAAGAAATACCTTGCTAGCATATTGGACTAAAAACAAGAGCGCATAGAAAAATCTATCACCGATAACGACTGACAAAATGTGTGGGATTGACAAGATATCTTTAATTTACATCTATCTTTTTCTACTAGAACCCAACATGTTGCAAATAGATTTGGCTACTGTTTTACAGTCGGCCGCAAGCCTAACACCAATCCTCCTTGGGAATGGTTTTTTAGACATAAGTGTCGCAACAATGAACGAGCCTATGCGTCTTGAATCCTTTGGATTGTCTTGACTCTTATAAAGTGTTCGGTGCATCAATAAATCATTATCAAACAACGTTGCGTTTTCCAGTGCGTGATCGCCACTCCAGAACCTTGTTTAACTTAAGCTTTTGAAATTGGACATGATCGATCCCACATCCCTTTTGACAAATTCATCACTGCCTAAATAGAATGTCACTTTGTCTAGCACCCACGTGTTTTCCAAGTCACCAAAATAAGTTTTCAAATTACTTTCGAATATATTTAAGACCTTTTCGATTATATAATACTTCTTTGTAGAGATAGCAAAAGATAATGCTTCTGCCACTTCCCACGCATGTATGTTCCAGCTGTCGTTTGCTCTAGGCTCTGCGATTCTTGAATCCGTGTCAGTGACATACATTGTAAAGTTAATTTAAAGCATTTATAGTGTATCTATACTGACATTGATTGACAAGATGTTTCAATTCGGTAGTGTTGGCACAAAAAGTACCTAATTAGGTTTCAGACTATTGTCAACATAAAAATCTTTTATAGATGAGTGAAAGTTCTACATTATTCGTCTGTAAAAACTACTTTAGTGAAACAACCTAGATAGCAATTTCTGATATCATTTTCACTATCATCTAGAGGATTCCTGATGTCCCCAAGTTGATAATGAAAATATTTGATACGTGTAAACATTTGTGACTAAAACATGTGTGTTCAGTTCATCTCGCCAGATGACATACCAATACATAGCTTACGAGTCACAAAAACTTCGTGCGATGATTGGAAAGGGAAGACCTTTTCTCAAGTTTCAACTTACTTATTTGGATGCTGTGTATTCTGTAGATGTTCATGTTTTTTGATAGTAGACTTTTGAAGCAGATTAAAATTATCTGATAACTATGTAATATTTTTTTAATCCAAAAAAGCTGCAAAGGAGACCCTTATTTTGAGAGAAACTTGGTATTTTTTTCGTAATTTTTTAAATTTATTAATGTAAAAAATCATAATTATATGTTTGATGTTAGAATGTTATGTTTTTCTCTTTAAGTGAATTTTTAAGAAAATAATTATCTTTAACCGGATATATTGACTTAAATCTAAACTGATAAAAAATATTGCTGTTAATTACTATTTTCATAAACGAACTATAAATACGAAGGAGGATTGTCAGAGCTGGACTATATATACAATTTTTATTTAGATCAGTAATTAGCCTTATAAAATCCGTACTGCAATTGTAGGTAAGAGCAATCAATCAAAGAAATATTTTCTTTTCAAATTTCCCATAAAGTTCAACGTCATAAATATACGATCTCATGATAGATTCTTCCGATTGAAAGAAACAATAAGACGTACAAACAATTATTCACACGTCTGATACAATTAACTTGATTTATACTACGGATATGACATATTGCTTATTTCACGGTCCCCGCTCGTTGCTTTTACAACTTTTTATTTTATACGCATGAGAAAGTTCGGTTTAATTGAACTAGGTCAGTTTGTCTGTTTGTTAAATACTTCCTGGGTATATTGGATAGTAAGTGCAAAATATAATATTGCACTTAATACGGTGGAAGCGAAAAATTACTGTATCATTGCATTTAGTACGCCGCCGGAAGAAAAAGTTACTTTTTCATTGATATAGTAATTTTTCTTCCGGTTGAGAAACTGGATCCTATGGAATAAATAACTCATGGAAACCCTTCCATTCGTATACATATTTCATTGCTCGGAATAAATAGTCGGGTTAGATGCTTTTATTTACTTTTCTATCAGTGTAAAAGGTTTTCGTTATCAGTTCGTTAGAAAATTACCTCCCACAAGCAACAAACAATTTATACTTCTTCATAATAATTGTTTTATTTATATAAATTCACTGGAGTAGTACCTATGAATTATGTGATTATGACTAGTGCACAGTCAATGTACCTTGCCATTGCAAACTATTCCTTATTGCCAAACGTTTTTACCACCAACTGGGCAGTGCAGTACCTAGATCCATAAACTCCAACTCGGAAGGAACCGAACGCTAAATTACGGCAGTCTCGCCTTGTTTTACTTGTTTGCAGTGTATTGCACCGTTTGTAGAGTAACATCAATAACTTCGTCGTTTTAAACACGCAACGTGTCGACCATTATGTTATTTATTGTATTCGCGTGATAGTTTCTGTGCCGACGAAAGATAGAAATTACTGCTATAAAGATGATCTGACAGCAAAATCCTGGTTACCCTAATTGTTGCGGATGTCGGGGCGCGATTCTGTGTAAATAGGAACGTCGGATTCAATATTGAGAGTGACGAATGGCTGACTTAGTACTTGTTCGGTGTTCGCTTGCTGATGTTTAAACTGCAGCGTTCAGTGACATAGTTTAAATCCTAGGACCAGTTTGATAGATTATAGTAAAGAAGGAGCTATATTATGAGTTGAAAAAGGAATATGGGATGTAGAATCTGTACATATAAAAGTTATAAAACGTTAAGCTTTCACTTTGGATTATAAATTATTCGGATGTGTCGGAAATGAAAAGTAAAATAAACTTTAAGATATTGATACTAGTTTGTAGACGCTTATCTATTAACGTTTGAATCCCCAACCGGTCCTATGAGACCGCGCTGCTATTGTTTTACTATTGTGTCTCGTTTCGCGGGTATCTGAGTAATTAATGATGGAATAAAGGTGTGAGTTAGTGGACATATCTAAATTAGGATGAATGGGGCGGAAGGAAACCCCAACCAAAACAAAATATATGTGTTTCTGAGACATTGTGTGACTAATGATAGTGTAGAAAATGCAGTCTAGAGATAGCATGACGATTGATAGGACCGAGAAAATGTATTGAACAAGGTCTAAAGCAAAGTTCTAAAAAAATCTCTTTACATTAAAACAGTAGACTTTATTAACTTACTATGTGAAAAATCAATTACAAAATTGTAAAAGCAAGTAATATCATTGCGTTATACATACCTATATATTTATGACGGTATACCGCCGCGCCCCCAAGATCACCATACATATTGTATTTATAAGCGACAGGCCTGCAGCGGCCGCATAAAATATTCCTGGCTGAATACAATTGCTGTACGAACATGTGCTTCCATGGGATGAATCATACTGACAAAAATATGCTTGATCCTATTGAATATTTTGTGAGGTCTGTCGTTTGAATTAGGCATCTTTATACTTAGCTGTATTAGGTAGACTATTAGATATTGTTGTTAAACTTTTTTAATTTTGTCGTCTAACACTGGAATCATAAGTCTCCCTCTCTCGTAATTTAAAAGAGTAACTATGGTATTTCTTGCCAGTTCTCCTGTATATGAAACGACCGATTGGAACCGTGCTAGCTTCTGACGTTTTATAATTGCCATGTGTGTACGAGTATTGATTTTGAATGATAAGCAACAGGCTACCTACCAACCGTTTAAGGATCCAAAGATTTTATCAAAATTTAAACCCCTTACAGTACCTATCACAAAAATATTCACTTATGACAGCAAATTGAAAAACAACAAACATTTTATTATCTGCAGAAACATCTGCCAATCAAAGTTATTACATGCGCGCGCAACAAAGCCACCCTTCAACACAGCGAAATTAGGCTAAGTCGAAAAACAAACATTCCTTGATTGAGTCGCTGAATACCGGTTATACCAACGATTTAATGTAGGGGGAGATTTAATTTGGAAAACCATTATCTTGGTCATAACGCTACGCGAGGGCTACGCGAAGGGCGCAGAGAATGGTCAGTTAATTGTCGCATAAATCACAGACTCGATCCATTATTACTGCAAAGTTCCGCTGTCGGACAACAGATGGGGTCATTGTCGCATGCACTTTTGTTTATAGTATTTTGATAGCAGTAAATTGTGCATAACCGGTTCTCTCGAAATTTAAGTTTCGCTGTCATCGTATATTACATGGTATTGAATTTTTTGAATAAAATTCCTCTCGGTCTCGTGCCGTTAAATGACTGTAATCAGAGTACTATTCAATTTAAATAACAGAGGCAGATAGCCAAGGATGATTTATTATATTTTTTGTAATACATTTTTATTAACCCTACATTACTACTCATGTTGCGACGTACAAAGAAACTACTCATACGCCCGCGAGGCGCACCATATTGACTAATGATTTATTCAAAACCTATAAGTATGATTGCTAATGTTTTAACTGTTTATATAATTGTGTATATTACTAAAAAGGAAAAACCCCAATTTTAAATAATATTTATATATTTTTATTATAAAATCATTAATCAAATAAATGTTAGGAACAAATTTAAGGAACTTAGGCAATTAAACAGTTTTCTCATTAAAAATTTAAAAACACATCTTTAAGTATACACTTCTCTTAAAAAATAGTAAATAATGAAGTAATTAACTAAAAAAAAAATAACAAAGTAACAAAAAAATATTTTGGATGCATTCGATACAAACATGAACTTGATGTTCGCTGCAAATAGATTTTTGACACTTTAGATGTACAATAAGAGCAATATTTTCTTTTTTGGCGTTGGTGGACCCTCATTTTCTACAGCAGAGTAATCGAAAGGTTTTTCAGGATGACTTCGATATAATTCCGGATATGGCGTTTCAACGTAGGTGCTTCTAGTCTTTTTTGTAGTTTTATCAACAGTTTATCTTAGTTTTATCTTCTGTGACTCTTCTATTACTAGTCATGATGTTGAAATTTCAAAATGTACCTAAAAAAGATAAAACACACCGGTAGTAACTAAAATTACAAAAAAAAACACTAACAAAATAATTTAATGTACAGCGCAAAACTTACATACAAGCTACTCATACGTCTTTGGAGCGCCAAGGGTAGTAATATCAAAAAAACTAGCAGACTTACCGTAACGCAACCACCGTCATGTGACACGTGCTGGCGATGACTGAGATGTCCTTGAACGTCAATGCTGTACGCGCGAAGGATAAAAAGAGAGAGCAATATATCAAAAACGCGGGCGCCTCTGCGACGTAGAGTAGTAATCTAGGGTTAAAAGTTGAACTGACCAAGCGTTTCGCCTTGTCGTTAATATGGAGTACATTGAAGGTCTGGAACAATTTGCCTGTTGCGGTCTTCCTGTCCGATAATATTTAGGTACGGTATTTACCTACCGTCAAAGCTAGAGTGAATAGGATTGCGCTCCACCATCAACGATTGCAACACTGCTTACCATCAGGCGGGATTGTAGACAAGCACTAATTGAGGTATATTATGAAAAAAAAACTTTACTGATTAAACAGAAAACCAAATGTCACGCAGTGATTTTTGTTAATCTTATTATGAAAAGACAAAAATATTCATGAACATCACCACAACGTAATCAAATTTGCTCTATTTCTTATTCACAAAAGCAAAAGAATTCGAGCATCGTTCCCAGTGTAGCGATTTATGATACCTTCCCGTCACGCTTTAGCAAAAGTTTATTCTGTAAAAAGAAAAAGGAAAAATCTTTGCATAACTTAATCCCGAGTTGGTCGGCCGCGGCTGGAGTAACGAGCCCTATTGTGGACTAGTCTATTATCGCGTATAGACTTTATCACACAGACGAACCTGTAAGAAAATCGCATAAAAATTAAAAGGCAGGCTGTGATTGATGGTGATGTATGAGACGTCATCGTGGAAGCTTTTGAAAGGAAGCATTGATTTAGATAAAATTCAATCGATCAATTTGTTTAAAAAGTTGACTTCAACTCAATGTCTTTAGGAAGACTGTCGTCAAAAATTAATAAAAACCATCATTCAAATAAGTATACGTCTGTCAGATTTTTTGCTAAGGGCATGGCCTTATGCCAATTATTATTTTTCAAAAAATTATTTTCGCGGCCAAAGGCTTGGCTTATTTTATGAGCCACGACATGTGTCCTTGTTTGACAGTTTGTCTGTAAGAGGTTACCCTATGCGTTAAGACCGCCCATTGTTCACTTAGTTTTAACAAATGTTTATCCTGTCCTCATTATGAGGTGTAGCTACAGTAAATAAATAAATAACTCGTAGTTGGTTCTTTGTTGGTAGGCAGGCACGCTATCTACCAGTGCAACTCAAATTGGCATCTCTCAAGTTTTTTTTCCCCACTTCACACGTAGTAATTGCAGCAATCAACTTCAAGAGCCGCTTGACGTGAACGACCATCAGCATTATTGAGTTTAAAAATAAAGTAATCACTACTTAACTTTAATATCAGCTCATTTACTCAATTACCTACTGTGTTAATGCTTTGTTGGTCTTGCTAGGTCGTTGCCACAGTAACACTAGCAAAAAGTAACATCATTGCTCCAGTGACGGATTAACCACGTAGTAAAAGTAGCAAATTATACAGGCCCCGCGCCTCGGGGTGGGCCCTGCACGAAGGTACAAAAGCAAGCCAAAGTACCTGTACCATACGAACTCTAACCACTTTTTCCATAAAGACAATGTAGGTTACTATTTATGGACTCATCTCAATAATTAATTTAATCGTAGAAGTTCTAATATTTTCTCATATTTGAAAATACCTATTACCGGCAGGGTAGGGGGCCCCCTTTAGTAGTATTTGCTAAAGGGGGGCCCCTTTAGCACAACCCCCCCGCGCTCACTTGATCCGGCACTGCATTGCTCTGCACTCTTCACTAGTAGGTTAAATGCCTACTATTGAAGAGTGCTACTACTCTATTTTATTATTATTAGCAATAAAATAAAAATAAAGTTGGTAGTATCATTATAATTAATAGGTCTTTTCCTAACATATCCTTAATGGCATAGAATAGGCTCAATTTATTTGCCGTATAGTATATGGCAATTAAGCCCATAAAATAATTAATAGGCGCACTATACCTACCGCATCATTATTTTAATCGAGTATAAACTGAATCAGAGTTAAATGTTGAATAGAACTAGTTTTTATTTCTATTGAATGAAAAAATATTAGGTAAATACATACCTAGGTACTTTCTACCTATTTACCTTATTTAATGTAAGTAGGTATAAAGGAAAGTAATTAATTGTACATTATGTAAATTGTGGCTGAAATAATTATAAAAATGTTTAACTTTATAGATACCTGTTATTCTTATTCTTACCTTATTTGAAGTGTAAAGCTAAAGAATAACTGTAACTTTTGTATATTTTATATGTGAATTGAATATTTGAAATTAACTTTTTAATTCGCAGAACCCAAGTTAATAAAATTGATCCAATACCCTTTACTATGCACAGCGCCATCTACATTCAAACAAAAAAACTGAATACAGCGCCATCTATCTAAACTCTACAAACTAAGTCGAAGTCAAGTTGTTGTAATCGTTCTCCATTTGTCCGACAGGCGGCAGCACGTGACGGGGCCATGGAGTTCCACAACAACATCGACAGGGGGCACTCGCGCTCAACACGAGTTGTTCGAGTTGCTGGAACGAGTCCAATGTTCTCGGTTAGACGACCAGAGGGCAGTACTGCCGCCTTATTTCTCTCAGGTAAGTTGTGGCATGTTTTTTCCTCATAAATATAGTTGATGAGTTGTTGCGTAAAACAATAACTTTATATGCAGGGTTTGGTTTTTATCAAGACATTATGTCATTGGTATTATTACATTGGTTGCCTACGTGTTTTGCAGGTAGGTATTGCTGAAGTTTGAACGTAGTCATTTCTTTTTCAATACTGTTTTTCGGTACTTAATAAGGTAATTTATGGCATATTAGAATTATATGCAATTATCCAGTGCTGGTTGGTGGATGTCACGTGTTTTCGAACTTTTGGGTTCTGGGATTTGCCAGTTACATCACGATATTTTCCTTCAGAGTTTTGAAAACAGTGGTGTGGTAATGAAATACTTAAATTAGGTACAAAAAGTAATGCGCCTGACGGGCAACTCGTAAGTTAGGACAGTTATCACTGGGTTACCACTCTTTCCCAATATATTTCAAATTAATGCATCAAGTTCATTGTACATCAAAAAGCGTAGACCATTACACTTTAAGGGTCAGTGGATACCTTCTCAGTTCGTTACCTCTGTACTCTTTACACCGTAGAAATAATCGACGGAAGCAAGCTAAGACTATGAAGCGATAAAGAGAAGGCGGGCAACCGGATGCCTTGCTGGGGTGGCAAGCAGACCATGTCGGAGAAAAACCACCAGGTCACGGACCGTGGCGCCAAGATATGAGCTGCACTTGTCAAAAATGTTCTTTTTTTGATAAAAAGTTTTCTTTCTCTTTCATTAATTTGTAATTCGTCTAATCTGGGTCTACATCAAGAAATATAATGTTCTTTTTTGGAAAATTTTTCGTTCTCTTGTTTTTATTCCTATGTCAGCCTAGTTTTGAATTTTGAAAATAGAAGTCGAACAGCTATATAGGCAGATAGAGTAGTCCATATGGAAGAAAACCCTCCGGTTCAAAGCGAGAGAAGCCATTTGATTTCGCATCTAAAATAAAACCGGAATCATGAATTTGTTTAAGCCCAAGTTTCATGATTTGGGCTGCTGTATTTGGTTATGAAAATTATCGTTTTTTTTTTTTCTAAGTTTTCTTTTGTTTTGATCAATAGAACTGATTCTATATTTTGGACACAGCTCACTAAGCGTGGACTTATTATGATCCAAAATCATTTGAATTTAGAGTATTCTAAATCAGGTACTCCAAAAGATTTAGGGCCTGTTTCACCACCTATGATTAAGTTTCGAGTATCTTACTTGGCAGATAATTTCATACAAATTCTGTTCCATTTTTTAATTTATTCAGTGAGTAGTGCCTACTCGGACATTGTGAAACAGGCCCTTAATGTAATAATAAGTTTAAAATTTTTATTTTAGCACGGACCACGTCAACCCCGGCCGGCCCATCAGGAAGTTTT
This sequence comes from Mythimna separata, assembly GCA_030763345.1. Lineage (NCBI taxonomy): Eukaryota > Metazoa > Arthropoda > Insecta > Lepidoptera > Noctuidae > Mythimna > Mythimna separata. The sequence continues at coordinate 11,220,302 of CM061187.1, read as the reverse complement.
CTATCCTCATAAGTTCAGGTTTTTGGACAATTTTGACACTAAGAGATGGGTCTGTTGCGGAAATATTCGCAGGTGTTACCATAGGCCTAGAACGCAAAGAGCAAATTAAAGAACAAGGTTAGCCATCAAAAGTTTGACATGCCCAGAGTGGGAGAAGCTCATGATTTCCACCCTAAAAAATAAGATATCTAGGCTTGTACATCGATAGTACTCTGAACTGGCGTACTCAGATCGTTAGTGTTAGTCAGAGGGTCACGGGGGTGCTGCGGGCTCTGTATCGTCTTAAAAACTTTTTGCCATCGACTACGAAGGCAATGCTTGTACAGACCCTAATTTTTCCTATCATTGATTATGGTGATGTGTGTTACTATGACCTGAATGCAGATCTCCTCAATAAACTTGACCGTCTTCTGAATTACTGCATTCGATTCGTTTTCAATCTGCGCAAATATGATCATGTCTCTGCACATCGGCTGCTTCTAAAGTGGTTGCCTATACGTCAGCGCAGAGAGCAAAGGGCACTCACTACCTTATTTTCATTTCTCAATTCGCCCAATTGCCCTAGTTATTTAGCCCCTCACTTTCAATATATTTGCGCCAACCACAATAAAAATCTACGTTCTTCTCATAACCGTCTTCTTCTATGCCCCACTCATCGCACTGATTTCCTTCACTGCTCCTTCTTTATTCAGGCTATTTCGCTGTGGAATGCGCTCCCCCAAGAGGTCAGGATGGTTACAAACCAATTAAAATTCAAAGTTGAGGTTCGTGAGCATATTCGTAAGAAGTTGGCAGTAGTCTCATCACAACGTTAATGTTTCTCAGGTTGTCGATTTGGATCTATTTTCGGAGTATTTATATCTATGCATAATATATATATTTATTTTATTGAGTTATATATAAGTTATATTTATATTGTGTTGTATCTAGATTCTTTTTGTAAATTTCTCAGTATTAATTTCCTATCTTTTATTGCACCTACCACTAATATTCTCTGCATTACCCAAGGGTTGACTGGTAGAAAATGCCTAAGGCATTAAGTCCGCCTTTGTACCTTTTTGTGCAAAAGTATAAATAAATAAATAAATAAAATAAATAAATAAATAAATCCCGCTACAGAGGACCTTTCGATGCAAAAAAAATAATTCAATAGTAGAGATTTTCTAATGATAGGAAATCCAGTTCATTTGAATGTGTATCACAAAATAGCGTGTTAATTATAATGTTATGCAGAAATGTTGGAACTTAAGTACAGGTTATATTTTTATAGACGTCGTAAAAACTCCGAAAATCGTGAAAATTAATCTTAAACCTTTTACATAATTCATAATTTTATTAGTATTGCGTAAACGTGATTAACATAAAAAATAGGAAACTATTTAAAGGGTCTAATTATACTGCTCGTGGGTGCAATAAAAATATTTGGGAAGTAACATAATGATCCAAATATGAAAAAGTAATGGAAAGTTTATTTATTACGTGACTTAATGCTCAAAGGAAATTCAATAATACTGTAAAGCAGTGGTTCCCAATCTGTGGTCCGTAAGCGCTCAAATAAAGTCCGGGAGAGGAATAAAAAATTTAAACTTTGCAACTGAAAAATAACTGATTGTAAGTTTCTATGTCATGCTGGTTACTTCTGATTTTAAAGAATCGGTGTGACTAAAAAGTTTTAAATTTAAGTAGTTTTCTTATAGACTTCTGGTCCTTGCTAAGAAAAAAATAATTAAAAAAGGTTAAAAAAGTTTGGAAGCCACTGTTGTAAAGCAACTCAATTTAGAATTTCAGAAGTGACTTACTAAGTAATGTTTGGAAAGGTTCCGGTTCAATCAGGGTCTACTAGATCCTCGTTATTTAATTCAACGAACTGGAATAGTTTTTAAAACAATGTTTTGCATTGAAACAAACAATATCTGTTATTTAAAAATCTCGTGTCACAGTGTTTGTTGTCGAAGTTCTCTGAAATTACTTGAAACTTGAAACTTTCTTTTTTTTCTTTTAACTTTAATTTTTATAATTTTTGTAATTGGCGACGCTTGTGTGAGGCCTATGTCCAATAATAGACGTCCTTTGGCTAAAATGATGAGGATGATGAATACAGCTGAAGAATTCTTATTTTTATTTAGTCCTTTTCCCCAAAATGCTTCAGTCATCCAACGATCGCTTCACGTAATCGAACTTCCAGTCCTCAGTAAAATTTTAGCTACCATATTTTTTGTACCATAACCCCCTCACATTTACATATCGTTCGAAACAGTCTAATCTTTATCTGGAATGTTTCAGTTACCAGAGCCACCAAGCTAATCTGTTACGACATTTTAATTAACCAAGTAATATTAATACAAAAGCGGTCTCAATATTTTTCTTCCCCTCAGATTAACATCTACTGCATATTTATGAAGAACAAACGTTTCTGTTGGCTATTATATTGAATATTTTCTGGTAATTATACTTTTAAAAATATCTTGTCTGAATGTTTAATGTAATATTTTACTAAAGTATGAATGCTGAAAATGGGTTTTGTTTCGACTTTGAACAGTACAAATTGCTTGATTATAATTATAATTGCCTTAACATGGGGATCAAAAGTAGTTCTTTTGATCCCCGAGGTTTTTGATACATAATTTAATAGTATTTGATTTACCTTCTTTCATAGACTCCAGTGAATCTGTAATAGATCCCTACATAGTCTTTTCATTCTACATCTATTTTTAGTTTAAAAGAATGTCATGTAAATTGATGTCAGTACCTATATTTATTTTGTTTATATTAGTTTCATTCAAAATGTCTTCGGGGCGGAAATGTGCATTCCCTTACAATGAACTCTATTCTTTGTCTTTGGTTCCGAGAACATTGTTTTAACTTTCCGTTATAAAATAAACTGGGATTGTTTATGAAGTGACAACAAGCTTTTTTGATGGTGACGCTTTCCAATTTCCTGATTGAACGGTTTTAGTTTTGTGATCTTTACCAAAGCACTCGTAGTACAAAGTGCTAATACTACTAGTATTATTAGCATTATCGGCCTGCTAATGTTCCCGTTGTTGGGACTCAGGCCTCGTCTCTCTTGGAGAGGGGACCATCTATACATGTTTACCAAAGATATCCTTATAAATATTTTTGTTAATATCTGTTAAAGATTTATTCCTTCCAAAAAAGTATTGTTTAGCAACAGTGTCACCTCATTTTGCTTACTTAGATACGTATATGTCGTAACTTTTTCTAAAAGTCACTACTCTAAAACATATAATTACAAAATTTTAAAGAATGCAAGATTTGAAATTGCTAAATCATAAAATATCACACGAAACTAATGAAATACTTTGGTACGTATTGTTTCAATGTGGCCGTGTTTACGACTTGATTTCTATTTGTAATGGTAGGTCGGTGGATGGTGAGAATATAATTGAGAAGTAAGTATTTACTCGAGTAGCAATTAGTTAATTGCTCCGTTGTTTACTATTTGATATCGTTAGTCATTATGTAGGTGTTAGATTGTATGTTGTATTACTACCTACTAATAATAACAAGAATGGTGATTTGATTACTTAACTGGCACGTTGGATCAGTAGGTGGCATCTTAGGTTTGACAGAATAATCCCACAGTAACCACTACAGGATTGTTATAAAGATAACTCTCCGTGGCTTTAGATCGCATAGCACAACTGTTGAAACACAGGTGGGTTTCAGTCAGTAAAAGTCCCACCCGCCCCCTTACTCCATCCAAAGTAGGAGAAATCATTGGATGATTTCTACTAACATGTCATGTGTACTGAAAAACCAAGGTTTGATATCTTAGTTGAAGAAAATAAAGGTCCTAGACATAGTGACGCTCTATTAAAAATGATTTTACAAATCTCCAGTATGGGATTGCCATTTGACCTGCCATAGCTTTAATAAGTCACAGTAGACTTGTGAACTTGTCCTTTCTTACTTGAGATACATTATCGCTTGTCATCAGGTGAGATAGTGAATAAAAAAAAAGATTATATAAAATTTAAACAATACATTGTGAGTATTCTATGCCTAACAAATTAAATACTAGTATATTTAGAATACAGGCCAGATGTTAAGTTGTAATAAATTTGTGTGACTAAATTGCTAAATAATTTAGCAAGGTTTCTTCTAGCATAGTAGTCCACCTTGATTAGATGCTGCAACTTCTCAACTAATTTGAAAAAACTAATCTACAGGCACGATCTTTACATCGTTTCAAAATACCATTCCGAGCCTCTCGAATTTGGAATCAGGCAGTGACTAAACAGATAACCTACTGGTAAGCATTTTAATTGACAGTGCCATTTAGCTATTACTTTTGTCAGAAACATATAATCTACTACCTTGTATAAATTAATAGCCAGTGGTAAAGCCACTGGCTATTAATTTCCCTACCTGCATTGAAGTCTTAAAATATTCCTAGGAATCATACGTCTGGGATAAAAAGTATTCATGTTCTATTTCAGGACATTGTCTATGCTTGTGCCAAGTTTTATCATAGTCTGATAAGACATGAAGAGAGAACAAGCAGATAAACATTAATATTATTGGTACTATTACTATAGATGAATGATTTATAGAACTTACTATTTATTAGGAGGATTACTGCAAATTCCATAAAATATAATTCATCAAAAAAAAACTTTAAAAAATTGAAACTAGTTTACAGTAAGTACCAGTATCAGTACTAGTTTATAATTACTAATAATAAAAGCAAGTAGGATATATCATTCAATGTTCCGAGAAATGTTTCAATAAGTGGCGTGGTCAATGACGTAGATGTGACGGAAATAATCGTTAACTTGACTCTCATAACCTGACACATATTCAATACAGCATTTAATTAAGAAAACATGCAAATATTATGTAGAATAACTGAGATGTAAAAGAAAATGACGCAAAAACTAAAAGTTTTTTTAATATGACGCAAAGAAATCATTTGTAGCAATGTGAAAAACATATGGTCATGAGTAACCGTTCTAGACTGCTTGCCGACAATAGGCAAGAAGAAAATGAGTATACATTTGTAAGATATCGACTTCTTTACGTAGCTTAGGACAACAAAAGATTGCAGTGTTGCAGTGGTAACTGCAAATAGATCGTTTGCGAGTACAATAGCAGCATATACAATACAGACATCATATCTGTTCATTCTTTTGGTTTGCGCAATATGATGGATAACTCATACATTTACGCAAAGATCTTCCTAAAGAGAAGTAAACTTTACGTCAATGTAATTAGTCAAGTAGAAATATTACTACACCTAACTTAACTCATTCTTGCAGTCATCGGAAATTGGCGTCTAAAGTTCTTACATTTACGCACTCAAAATCAAAGGCCATAAAGTCAAGAAGTCATTTAAGATCAATTATACGTTTCCGCTTCCACTCGCTAAAAACAGAGTGCGTGATACGTCCGGGGAAATTAAATTTGAACCTTGTAATAATTATAAACTCTAATTTTATTTCTTGAATTATCCATAACAGCGTCATTGTGGTAAAATAAATAAAAACGCGTTTCATTAAAGGAAAATGCAGTTAACTCATAGATATTTATGTTCAAACGCGGGGGTTAACTTTTTCCGAGATATTTATAAAAATACTGTATACTATACTCTATATGCCTACAACATATACGTTAGGGGTATCATTGTTAAGAATTATTGCAAAATTAACTTCTGCAAACTAAGATTCGTTGTACAACCTCAATACAAAGAATGTCAGGGGCTCATATAGGCAAGATTGATTCGGAACTACTGTTTAATTGAACAATAGCTTAGTCAACGTTTAGAACTGTTATAGGTAGACCTCATTACTGTTGTGTTGATGTTCAAATCCAAATTTAAATAAGTAATAAAAAAAATAATTATACTAGTAAAGAATTAAATGTAAGTACAGAATTCAAAGTATTAAAGTTAATAAAAAAGAAAGATGCCGTAAATTTTGAAAGTCTTTCCGCTACTTATACGTAATGGAAAGAATATATTCTCCGAATCCCTGTTTACCGGAACGGACATTACAAACAGATGACTCAGAATTGAAATTAGTTATTTTATTCTTTGTTTACATTATGGGTCCTACGTTTACGAAGTTTAAAGACATTTAACTGAAGTTTTTGAAAACATCATCAAGGTTCGTGGTATCGTCAGTGACGATTGTATTATCTCCTCCTGTGCCAATATCAGGTGCATGTTCAGCAACATTCAACTAGCCTGATTACATCTAACTGCGGTGTTCAATCTGACTAATTGCTCAGAATGCTGATTAGAGCAATATATCCAAGATTGTGGGTTCGCTGTATTGCTGGATAGACAAAGTGTTATATCTTGTCTCACCCTCTTGTACAAACCAAGGTTAACTTTTATTCATCTTGTATTTTTAAAATGAAAGAAATATTTTAAACGTTAGACTTGACAGTAAGTTTCTTTGATATTTTTTCTATTAAGTTCGTATACTAAATTTCTTAGTAGGCTGTTCTATTTTCGTCGGGACTATTTCCGTCGCCTGACTGCTATCACGTTTCGAATATATAGCATTGTCGATTGCTGTTATTCAAGTTAAAAGCAAGCCATAAATAGACTTTTGGCTATTTCTTGCTTGACATTCGATTCTACTTTTGTTTACCGATTCTCCCGGATATAGTAATCGATTTTTTTTCCTATTAATTATTTATATTGAGCTTTGACGCAGGTAATTATGCCTTGCCTATGACGCACAGAAATTTATTGCTTCAAAATGAGAACATATTTACTGAATATCAGTTTTATATCTAACCCAAATTGCTGTGACATTTATTTGGCCTGTATAACGAATGTAGCGTAGAATTTCAATAACATGACTACATGAGTAACAAAGTTATACATACTTTTGTTGACATTTTGAAATGGGTTGACCAGCAACAACATTAATTTGGTTAACTGAAGTGTATTAGGTTCTTGAAATAGATTACAAAGTACTGCACTCTAATTTTAGTCCTTTTCTATGCTACTCTATATTATTGTACATAATATATCAAGATAAAAGATTATAAAGATAAAATATTTGTATTTTTAGAGTTTTGTTTGTAATTAATATACTCTAAAACTACTGGACCGATTTTCAAAACTCTTTCTCAGTAGAATGCAAATTGATCACTAGGTTGCAAAATAAAATTAACCTATATACTTTTGATATTCAAGCAGATGAAGCCACTGGTAAAATCTAGTACCTATTATAACTACGCAAAAATATTCAAGTACCGGTTGGTTGGACCAGCTGTAAGACCTAAAAAATTATGCGTACTCAAAATTTCTTTTCATTATAAAAACTTTCATAATATTTCTCTCTCAAATTAGGTTTTGTCCAGTGGCATATAGCTTCGTAAAAAAGAGGTCCAATTCCAAATTTTTGCCATTATTCCTTCTATACAATACGTCTGGGCCGAATTTCCATGTATTATTTGACCGGTCCATAGAGCTTTGTCGTAACAAGGCTATACGTTGTGAGCGGCTGCGGTCACATAAAGACCGACCTTGGATGCTGAAGCAATGAGCAAACCGCTTTATAGCCGACCTGATACCTAATGGAAGAATCGTGAATTTCGATGGAGCAATGTTTACTTTCGGGGCGGTTAAGGGCACCTCATAATGGACATGGCGCTGTATTGTTTAGAGAATTTTCGGTCTCACGTTGTTATGAAAATGGATGTTCGTAGGTGGTAAATTATGTAGGTAGGCACATTAGGCACAGAAATAGCGGGACGTTATCGTTTTACCGCCTACAGTGTCTATGAAAATAGATTTTTATTATAAAGAAATTATCAGGCTCCAAACAATTTGTCCCAACACAAGATCGAGTCAATTTGATCTCTCTGAGTTGATTTTAACATAATAGGTATCAGCGTTAAATGTGAATAAAATTATTTTAAATTTGAACTCAAACGTTTACATAATATTAAATCTAGCCAAACAGCAGTTAATATACCACAATGCGGTTCACCTAAATCCGCCAACATTATATGCTAAAAAGTTGGCAGAAGCAGCTCGAATTTTTTGCACGAAGGTAGTGAATTATCTGCTGGCAACCACTACCGATCTGTTTATCAGATTAAAAAGGTTATGTGAACAAACTAGTTTGTGGGGTACGTGCGCCAAATGCAAATGCTAAAGCCAGAAAGGTTTCCAGCTATTTCGAATGCATTCGTTATAAAAATTACATATTATGTAATAAAACCCGTTAAATTTATTCTTACTGTGAAATAAGTTTTATTTAGTATCCAAGAGTGTCGATAAAAGTAAATTTTTGAAGAAGATAGTATCATTCTCTATAACATGGAACATATTGCTATTACCAATCCACTGCTGGTGATAACGACAAAATACTGACAATGGCTATTGTTAACTAAAATAAAAAAAAATTAAAGAGCTAAATTATTTCATGTTAATTACAGAAGATTAAATAAAATTGTACATTTAAATAAAGGACCTAATCAAAGCAAAGAATGCACAATTTAAAACGCATTTATCAGAAATTCATTCACGTTCCCAAGATTTGAAAGATTAGATTTAATAACTAGTAGCACTCGTGTTTGTCATATCTATATTACCTATCGAGATTAAGCTCTTTCAAGAGCTTTATACTTAACTCAAGGAGCTTGCAGATAAAGATGGAGTTCATTGAGACCTAACCGACTTAACTGAAATTGAAAAAGCTAACGATCTTTTTGCGCTGGGCTCTGTGATTTTTCTTTTTGGATGAGACACCAATGGCATTGGGCAACGCTCATTTTAAGTAAACTGTCAATGACATAGACCAACAATGTCTATAAAATCTTAAGTTGTTAAATTCTTAGCAAACGCGAATTATTCGCAAATGCGGGTGCGCAAAGATCAACGCGTAGTGAATAAATGTATAGTATACTTAGATATGTGAGAAACCCTTGCTACTGATTTTATTATAAAGACTTACCGATACTTTTGTATTGAAATAACACTGCTACTGAGAATAATAAACCTCCTTAGCTGCGATGTATCCGTGGGGATTTTCTGAAAAGGAAGCCCGAGTCCTAGAATACATAGGGCAACTGAATGATACAGGTGTGATTCAGAATTAATTGAAATTCTGATACAGAGAAGTCATTAGATAATTTCCTACCTTAAAAAAGAAGCCGATATTTTCTCTTCATTTTACTTTGTACTAGGAACCTCTTCATTTCAGCATTTTGTATAAAAGTTTGTATCTGCAAACATTCGAATTTCTTCTGGGGTGGATCTTCTATTTACAGAAGTAAATGTACTAGGCATTTATTTAAATACTGCTTGGGAAGCTGTGTAAATGAAAAGCCTCTAGTGATAAAAAAATCTCGTTGTTAAGCATTTAGAACCACCTATAGTCCCTCCAATCAACCAACTGCAAACTTCACACGATATTCGTCGATTTCACAGTGTCTTAGTACCGTGAGGTATATCAAATCGCAGTATTTTAGCCGTGCCTTCGGGCCGGCTACATTTCAGGCTGCGTGGGCTATGCCCTAACGACCGTCAAATGAGGCACATAGGCACATGCACTTGCATAAGTGATGCGCTGCTTACGTAATCACTACAGTATAGTGATGTACTTTGTTAGTTGCGTCTATTTTTAGTCGACTTATGAAAAGAATTATGAAGTTCGGAATGTTTATGTTTGTTGCTGGTTTTATAGCGGGCTTTGTTTGGGTAATTATGAGGCTAAAATCGATTTTTACGTACATTCCTGTTATGATTTCTTCGATGGTCTGCGGGATTGATTGAAATAGTTAACGCAGCTCTGGAATGCGAAGGATGGTTTTAGTCAGTAAAAGTCTGACATTCCCTGTCGCTCCACGCAGAGCGGTAATCCGCTCTGCTCTGCTCTGCTGAGTTTATTTGATGAACCACCCAAAAAAAAGGTTTTTTTTTGTTCTGATTAGTTTTTTCTTTGCAAAAAATTCATAGTTTCATATAAATCAGACTGATTGATTAGATTTGTATTTTAATTTGAACTATAGAAAGTGGTTATACCAGTACAATGCCAGTTTATCACTGATTTATCATCATCATCTCACCCGAAAGACGTTCACTGCTGGACATAGGCCTACCCCAAGCGTCGCCACAACGACCGCTCCTGTGCGTCTCGCATCCATCACTGAATGACATAGGCTTCATATTTTCTATTCTGACGTGGGCGGACCCACTGGCAGCAGCTAGTTACATGTATCGTGATATAATATTAATTCAGTATTACGCACCGACTGATAAAGATTGCATTTTTTACATACACAGTCTTGTTTCAATTAGTCTTATCGCTACTGCAGTTAGCTAACAGAGATAAGAACGACGTATAAAAAAACCCAACGCGTTAACCGTATAAAAAAAATCGATAAAAGTGCAGCGCAACACTATTCAAACGTGATCTTCGGTATGCAGAATCGCATCCCTAGCCGATACCCCTGGCCCAATCAGTCACGTCTATTCATAGGTAGGTACGTACTTTAGGCTCGCTTACAAAATATTCTGACGTGGAATATTCGCGTGATGTTTATGGTCGAAAAACACGCCTAATGATAATTGATGTTTGAAGATATGTGCGGCCGTAGTTTGGTCACTAATGATATCACTTGGGAGTTTGTCTGATTACATCGTTAGAGTACTAGAATTATTTAATTGGATATTTAGGTACGTCAACTCGTTTAATTGTGTTATGGGATTTGGCTTCTGTAATTACTAAATTAGTATCTATTGTTTTGTTTGTATTTAGCATAAAGTCGCAATTAGAAATTGTTGAGTCCTTAGCAATAACTAAACAGCGTTTGTCTTTTGTTTATTCTGTCTGAGTATTTATAAACGTATCAATTGAACCGGAACGTTCAAGTACCCTATGGACCATTGTTTTATCAATATCTCAATGAAGTGGTTGTCCCGATTCTCGACCTCCCACTTCGCTTCGTGTTTACAAAAAAATACATATACGTTTCAAAGTTCAGCAACAGTAATTTGACCATTTTTGTGACAAACATTTGTATGTCCGTTGGGACGCCCCGCGGTTAGCCAAATGTTTAAAACAGGACCACAGGGCCGCATGACGTGACATGAAAACGCAATTTGCACATGCAGCTTGATTTGAGGTTACAATTATTAACTCTAGACAGATTTATTGTGTTTCAATAGCATTACTGATAAAGTGTTACTCTCCCACCTTTTTATAAACTGATTGATATATGAGCGGGTCTTCCACTGCGCTACTTATGCGGGCATGCACTGTATGCATTAATTATATGATGTAACGAATCTACATCTATGAATTATAAAATACTGGGTAATTTATGTTGAGTCTAAATTTTTTCAAGTCGGAAAGTGGAAATTGTGTTACGTGAAAAATACCTTTCGTTGCAAAAATGTGCGATTTAATTGAGCCGATAAAACACTATCTACGCGGATATTTTTTGTAGAAGTTTAGAGCCGCATTTGGACTACAATGGACCAATATTGTTTTTATTAACTACCTTGTTGTTCTCATGGTCGCAAGCGCGTTTGCTGAGTATCGAAAAAATACTATTGGGTTTTTTCATTAGGAAATACTGTGTAGCAGATTTATCTTCTGCGTACTTAGCTAATCTCTGTTGGTATAAGCCACCGTGATCTAATTTAGGTCTGGTGGGTTGTATGGTCGTTGGAAAGAGTATAATATTGTCACAATTATCCTCTTGAGTTTACGATAGAAGACACGAAAAATACTATCCTTTCATAACCACAAAAAAAATGTTAAGTTACTAAACCCACATCCATCATTCGAGTAATAAGGTTTCCGATCCCACTTTTTGAGTGCTTCAAAAGCAAGGAGTATAAAAAGTTCCCGACTTTTGCAAAAAGTTACATTGTGCTTGTAACTCGAACCAATATTTATACATTTCGGGAGCTTCTATCACTTGATTGACAACACCACATCCTTCCTTTATTTATAAGGTATCGGCTTCCGCCTCAAAGTCCTAGACTTTGTATGGAGCATAATGAAATTTCTAATTTGATTCATTAAATATAAATTCTATAGCATAAATCTACATTTTATCATCTGCAATGTTAAAATCATATGCTTTTTACAATATTTTTTTCTACTAAGTATTACTAGTTGTGCAAGTATTGATCGACATTACCACATCCTTCCTATCTGTATTAATAAGGTATCGGCTTCCGTCTCCAAAGTCCTTTGCGTTGGCTTCGGAAGCAAGGGCCAAGTGTAAAGAGCACCTGTTGGTCCTTTGTCTGAAGAGGGAGCTTCGATGTGGACCGTTGGCGCCGGATGTTCCCACGCAAACGCATCCACGCCTAAATTCGATGGAACTTTTGCAATGTGCACTTCTATGGGAATGGGAAAATTTACGAGTATATCTCAATAATTGTTTTCATTGTTTGATTAGATACAATGTTTGCAAAATAATTAATGCTTGTTGTTAATATCCTTGTTATTCATAATGAAAATTGTATAATGTGAGTCAAATTTTTCCCAGTAATTTTTAGTTTCCTTAAACGCGCTTAATATATTTTGAAACTGTAAAGTTTACGCAAAATATTCAGGGATCAAATATTTACTTTAAAAAATATATTTATGTAACTTTCTATTGCCTCATAAATCGTGTGTTGTACCATTTTTCTACCAAGTTGAATGTCGCATTGGTACAATAGAAAATCGCACTAGAAACGTTTGAAAAGTTTTTGTTGTCTTCTCCGGCTGTTACATTCACCTGTCTTGTCTCCAATGCATCGAGTGTGACGGTTGGTTTCGCTACTTGTCTCTGTCTACATTATAGCAATTATGCAGCGAAGAAAGAGACGAGAATTCTTCAACGCGCCTTTGTCAGTAGAAGCATGTGGCACGCGCCGCTCCATTCGGTTTCCGAACGTAAACCGGTGTGGACGTTGTGCTGTCTTCGATATTAAAATAATCGCGCTACGATCGTGTTTTGACAACTCCTAAATTCGGAACTTCTTATATTTTGGAAGAGAATTTAAAGTTATTGTATTTATTACAGGACAGATTATAAAAAGTGTGGTCTGTGAAATTAGTGTAAAAAAAGTTTAAGAACTGCATCTTGAGGAATTTGTGAATGAATTTACTAGACTGCGACAGTGTTGACGTTTTCGTGGATAACCAGCAGCGAAAGACATCTAACCTACATCCAGGGCGACGAAGAAGCATCCAAAGTGAAAGTTGAGGCCTACTGTTTTCGTGCATGACTGCTGTGTTTGGACTCTCAAAGCCATTTGGGGGACAATTTTGTTGAGCAGAAGATCGTTGAAGAGTTTTCTTTTATAGCTAAAAGAATAATTGAAAAACTTCCGGGCGCTTATGGGAAAGATCGCAGCTGGGTGACCCGAAAACTGTAATAAAAATAAACGATTTACTGGAAGATTTATATCGTCTTTGAAGTACGATATCTTAGGATGATTAATAGTGAGTGTCTTGTGAGGATGCGTTTTGGGAAACCTGAATAGAGAGCTGGCGGCGATTTATTTTTCTAGCTTTATGAGGGAAAGAAGGTCGTTGCCGATAAGTAGCGAAGTGGCGCTTAAGAGTGATAAGGATGGAACTGGGAAGTTGGTGGTGAACTCAGTGTTGTGCGGTGTGGTGGATGAACTGTCTAACGGAAGGACTGGCAGGCGCGGCTCGTGGGTTCGACACGCCGTCATGGGGGTACTGCGGTGGAAGGACCTGACAGGGGTCAGGACCACCACACCTACTGAACAAAAAGAGGTGAATATAATACCACATAAGTACACATTTGTAGTTAAGACATTCCTTTACAAATCATTGCGTCATTATCGATGCTATCTTACATGAATAGGCTAGTATTTTGTAAATTACAGTTGAATCATTGTGTATACCTGTAATCGTATTCTGAATTATTCGATTGAAGGGTTTCGATAACGTCTATATCTTTGTGTAGGCTTTGGTTCTATTTTTAGTGTATATTAATGGTCGTAAAACATTGTTGTTAAACGAATAAATCTGTTCGATAGGTGGTGGTGAGGTAATTGGGCTCTTGTTGGGTTTATAACTTTACATGTAGTTACTTTGATTAGGCTGCGTAACGATACTAGAGAATCGCGATAACGAAGGTGCTTGTGTTGTGCTTGAACACAGCAACTTTGTTGATAAATAGTTTAGTTTGAGGAGGTACTTGAGTAGGTATTAGTTTCCTGAGTATCGCGTTGATTTATTTACTAATCTGAAAAGTGTGTTGACCTGCATATTTGGCCACTTTTTTATTGATAGTGGGGTCTAATATAGGTATGTACTTAAAACGGTCACACGCTACGTATGTCTGATATTGCGGAATTTTTTGAAAGACTTACCGTGGATCTAGAGTTTAAAGTGTTTCTGAAGATGGGATCTCGTCTTGGTCCCCCAGAACAAGAGGATAAATAATAATGCTTAGGTTAGTTGATATACTGAAATATTTACGGTGCACATAGGTTATTTCACATAATTTAATTTAACCTAATTAATAAATCAGGTGACTAATACAATCGTAGCATACAAAGTGTATTCCCATATTGCAAATAATTTATTTTCCGTCGGCAGACGATGACGTTATTTTTACAAGATCATAAACATTACTAACACTGATTTAACTGGTTTGCCAAGTTGTCTTCGTATGAATCACTCATACATTATGTAAACAGGTGACGAATAGTGAAAATACTAAGTCTAGGTCGTGTCGTGCCCGAAAAGTATTTTCGCCAAATTATCGGCTTTGTGTTAAGCAGTGGTTCCCAATCTGTCGTCCGTAACATCTAAAATGTGGTCCGGGAGGGGAATAAAATTTTTAAATTTTCCAAATGAAAATTAACAGACTTTATATTTCTATGACAAGCTCATAATTTTTGTTTATAAAGTGTCGGTGTGCTACAGCTTTCGAGTTGATGATAAAGGTTTTTTTTATTAGGCTACTAGTTTTTTTCGGGACTTCTACTCCCTGCTGAAAACAAAAAAAAAACGGTAAGTAAAGTAGTTCCAGGTTAAAAAAAAGGTTGAAAACCACTGAAGTAAAGTGTCCATTTTGTATTTTTGTGTCATCAGTTTTTGGCTAACGGTAGACACGTTGCGCAACCCAAAGTGTACTAGGTCAATGTTTTAGCAGATTATATGAGTGTCGTGTTGATTATATTGATTGGATTTTTTTGTGGCATTCGTGTTACTTTTGATTTTATTGATCTGTAACAGTTTTTGTTTTAATTTTATTGTCGCTCCGTCACATTTACAAAATCGTCCTGCATATTTATTTGTTTATAATTCCCTATCTTTGTTTGTAAAATCATCATGTGTAAACATTACAACTCATTATAAATTGAAAACGCATTTAATTATTTTATGGTAAAGTCATTTCCCAGAATCATTTTTATTATTATAATAATAATTAATCGTGCCAGAGCAAAATAGGCTACTACATACTTACATATCTATGTATGTGTACGTGTAGTCTAGCAGACTACTGTTAAATCCAGTAATCCAATTTTAATTTGCTGCAGGTTTCCTCATTTGTTAATTCGCAGTGTCCTTTACGTTAATTAGTATTAATATTAATTGTTGACTTATTGTTTTGCAATAATTGAGGACATACACCTCTCATGCACTAAGCTTAGATAAAACAATGTAAATACAGTATGCTTTACAATAATGTAAAATATTTGTATTTACATTGTAAATATTAGTTTTAACCAGTAAATACATATGTCAGGTCTAAAAAAACACAAATAACGAATGTATTTTTTTTACAAACAGCCAAACTATTTAAGGGTTAATTCTAAATAAAACATCTCCCAGTTCACTATGGCTAATCCCTGCAGACAGAACGCTAACTAAATCCGATAATAGAAATATTTATTATTAAAGCACACACACCCATGTTCGGTCTACGAGACCCATATCGCACCGTTTCTCAGATACCCCTTACCTGAGAAACGGTGCGATACCTCATTTTCCCTGATGCTGGCTCAAACGGGGTTTCCTAATGAAAAATTACAGCCTTCCTTGAGACTTAATAAGCGAATGGGCCAGGAGAAGATTTATTGAGCGGAACAACCACTTTGGTTCAAACAATTTGCTTTTTTGGGAAATTGTGTTACTTACATTCAAGAGTTAATCGAGGGGAAATTAAGGATTTAATTTGACTTGATTGTTAAAGGGACACTTTTTACTAGAATTTAGTTCTGAATTCAGACTTATTTGTTTTGATTCAACAAAGAAAGATCTTTACATTTTTTTATTCACAGAGACAAATAATTATTACCTATCTCACTTCTGTACAATCAGAAGACACCACAGCTGTTACGACCGCTACAAACTAACACGAAAGTCAAACATTACTCAAAAACATCAAACAAATAATGATAGTCAAAAAGAATCGTGACAAAACGATGACTCCTTATCGTTTCTATTCTCAGAAACTATTAGTAATGTATAGATGTAATTAATCAGTAATCACTAATAGAGATAACTAGCCACGGAAAAGAGCACATAATAGAAAATAAAAACTCTTTCTGTTAAATCTGTCTTACAATTTATTAACTTGTCTTACGTATGCAAGTCAAATACTCAATTCCCAGTAGCCATTGAACGAATCAATGGTGCCGATGTATGTGTTATTTATCTCTCTATGTATATGTATAGGGTACGGATTAAACCCTATACATATGCAATTGAGAATCTTCGATGCTTCGGCGAATGAAACGCTGAAAGAAATATATCAAGAGATCTGGAATAGGATTTTCTTGGAATATCGGAATGATAGCTGAATACTGTAAGATTAGTTAGAAGAAATCCGTCGCGTAGTGGGGATTTAAGTCAAGTGTAAATAGAACAATAAATATTTCGAGAAGACGTTGGCCTTAATACCCAAACATCATGTCACTACTCTACTTATACGCAAATAAATAACCTACAAAACATTTTTGCACGAATCTTCTAAAACAATTCGTTCGACCCATTTTTGTAGTGATACGAGAAACATGACATACCTTCTTAATATATTATGCAGATCCTGAAAGATCAAAGTTTCATGACATCAGAGCAGTTGGTGAAAAGAGGCCAAAGGAAAAAACGTGCCGACTGTATTGTATACAAGCTTTTGCCAGCGGTTTCGTCTGCGTGAAAGTTGGAAATTATCTCGAGCAATGTTCCTTTTGAGCAGTGGGTTCCAACCTGTGATCTGAAGACCACTGGTGGTCCACAAAAACTACAGGAGAGGACTAAACACAAAACTCAATTTAAGTTTCTATCACAAAATATGTTTTCTATGACAATGCACGGTCAAAACTTCTTGAGACTATGTCTAAATCTCCGAAAGGTGATTCATTTTTCTTCGGGAGTTTAAGCGTGAATAAGTAAAAAATATACACAAACATACAAACTTTCATCTTTATGACATTAGTGCGACGTGATATATTCTATCAAATATACGTATCTACGTATATTTCTTCCTCCAATTACTCAAACTGAGGAATGGAGGATATTACTAGGGCCTTCACGTACCTCTTGTGATAAAAAAGATTCTAATTAAAGAAGAACATTAAGGCCGCGTGCAATTAATATGTATTGCCCATTCCGAGTACGTGTGGTGTGTGACTTACAAGTAAAATATCTGAGGAATAATTTATTTTATGCTAACAACTATCCTTATTAGAAAACATGGCAAACTTCTTTCTGAAAGGGTAAATAGGGTAAGATCGGGAGATATGTGCATTTCTTGAAGGCATTTTTATATCTCTCAGTACCAACATAAAAAAATATTTCCTTCGTAAGATTGGCTGGTACTTTGATTTGGTTTATTATGTACAAAATTAAGAAAAGTGAGGAGAATTATCGTTAATTTTTCCATGGTATAAGCGTTTTTCGCGGATGTCTACATTTTGGGACATCAATCCCGCATAAGGGAGAGTTGCCTAATCCATATAAATTGCGTTCAGGATAGATGACCCGCCGAGAAACAGGATTCCCATTGCGAAAAAATTTTGACCGCAACTTGCCTTTATATGCAATCATATAAAGGCACTGTCAACTATAGTTGGAGAGTTTGTTGATAGATAAATAAAATAGCATGTAATTCATCCCCAAAACTAGAGTAATTACAACCGAGACACTTATACCCTACATTCCTTTTTGGCGTAGCCGGAGACACACAGTGCTAATTTTCTTTTTTTATTATACAGTCACTCAAGTGCCTATATAAATATTATTTCTACACTGTTTATATCTATGTGTGCCAAATAAAATATTTTTCTTTCTTTCTTTACTCCCCTCGATATTATTTTGCTAGTTATTTGTACAATGTAGAGCGCCATTTTCGGGTGTTAATGTTGGTTGCGATTGGCCCACACTAGCTTCAAATATCACTTGAACATAATAAGAACGTGATATTTGTCAGGCCGTTTTTGAAACAGTGATCGGTAGTCTAGTACATTGTTGATCGAAGCTCCCAGGGCATATATCCAGGTTTTCCATCGTCCATCGTTTGGCAATTACTTGTCACAGATTAGTAGGCCAGACACGACAGTCGTCAGACATAAATCTGATAAACAAAACAAAATAATCTGCAATCGATATTCGTCGGGACATGGTAATCAAGTGTAACGATGTCTGATAACAGAGAGTCGCTTCTGAATCAACAAGATAACTTTCTTGTCAGATAAAGTCAAACACTTTCTATTCCAATACGATTGCGTCGTAGATAATAAAATTGTATGTTCCATTCATGAATGAAAGATCAATAAGACCGGTTTAGATTTAATGTGTAGGTACTTACCGGTGTTGTACGTGCTAGTTACAGTTAGAATTTGTACGTATATATTGGTAGTAAATCTTGCAAATTATTTATGATTTGAATTAATTCATAATCTTACAATATTGTTGGAAAAGTTATGACGTTTCAGACAACGACCTTACGACCTTTTCTTTCTGATGATAATTATGTAAGATGTCTTAATTATATAATTGTAAAACTAGTAAATTACCTAGTGCAAGGGCAATAAAGTGATAATAGCAAGCAATAATATTTTTACCACATAAACGTTCAAAATAATTCCAGTTTTGTGCTTCGTATATAGAAACAGACATACTTGCTACATGATAGACAGTTCCTTTTACCACAACCATTAAACTTCTATTTTCTTCGAACAATATTTTATGTTGTCTAGTTTTCCTGCACCCGTCAACCCTCAAGATATTACCATAGATGTGACGAGGCTCAACTGACACATTCGAGATGAAATTATATTAGCACAAGCCGAGATTTTCTCGACGAAATCCTCTGGCACACGCCAAGATTTGCTTGCTTAATACAAAGTGTCTCCTTTTATTAGTAGGCCTGGTGGTTATGGTGTATTTATATTAGAAATACCATGACGTTTACTGAGGGGGTATATTATGTGGTTGTAATTTTGTGTGGACCTTAGTAAATATTTTGTGTGCGTTCGATTGTTTCCGAGGGCATAATATTCGATTAGTATTAATGCAGTTGGCGCCTGATATGTTTTTGATTCAGTCTATTGGTATATTATGTGCAAGTGAAAGCAGTTTGGTTAACACACAGATTTAGTCTAATATCTTTCACCATTCCTTTCCGTCCTCTTACAAAAATTTCATTCTCTTAGTTCCCGTATAAAACTACAGTTTTGTCGCGTTTATTTATTTTGTGTGCGTGCGTTTCATCCGCTTAGGAAATAGCGTAATGCTACTGGTGCATGAATACAGCGGTATAATCTATTTAGAAAATTGGAGTGACAATTCCGTTTGTCTGTCATTTATTATTAGGACTAGTTTTGACAGTACCAGTTCATGTTATGACGTTATTAACTTAGATTTAAGTCATTTGTATTCTTGTAGCATTTAAAGCGTGCATTTGACGTTATATTTACTCTAACTTCAAAGTAAACGAGTCTGACTACTTCATTAAGAGTTACAAATGTATTGACAAATTGCTAACAATATTACTGCACAACAATGTACTCGTAGTTTGCAACCACAGCAACAATAAAGTCAAGTATATAACATTTAAGTACATTCTATTGTAATGTACTGCTCGCTATTGCCAACTCTATGAAATATGTCCCTATTATAAGTCATAATTGTATAAAGCAACGATATGTGAAACATTTTCTTGGTATCTCTCCAGGTCAGTTGGTTAGAGGGTAGTCTGACATTTTCAGTTAGCCCAGGACGCCAGTTAATGGCTGTTTTATTATTGCCCCGACTTACCCGACACTGCATTATGACGACTGCAGTTTTAAAGTAGGTCAAATCGTGGCTTCCAATTTTACAGATGTAATTTAGAAGATCTAGGTTTCAGTGTATCTTGAGAGCTCACGAGTGTATAACGCGATGTTTTCGACAATTGCACGTTTGATCGCCACTTTACGAGAGTGCACCCATGGGAAAGGATGGGTAGGTTTCTTGGTTTCTTCTCTATTTGTAAATTGAGTATTAGTGTTGCTGTTTCCTCAAATTGCTTATGTATTTCAAAGTAGGTTGGACCATTCCCATGAGTACGCCTTTCAGTTCAACTTTACCATAATGACGTCTACCTCATTACCTTCTTGTACTCTAGCACTTATCGTTACCGTCCATTTAACACTATTTATTGTGGGGAGCGGCGCCCGCGCATCGTTGCGTAATGTGGCCAAACCCTTAGTTGGCACGTTGTCAACTATTCTGCGGCGTTTGTCCTGTGTTGTCGACCCGGTCAGTAACTTTATTCCCCTCATCAAATTTATAACAAGGAAGAAATTAGTAGAAAACAGAACGATTCCGCTAAATGCAGCTATGTATAGTCGAAATGTCTGTGCCGATTAATTTTATAGTATAATTTCTAATGAGTTATATTTCCTCAATAAAGAGTCCCCGGATATTTTAGCGGCACATTTTCGGTACACTAACAAAATACACAAGACAGGCTTCTGCTAGTAGCTACGCCCGAGTGAAAGTAGGTTTCTTCATACTAACTATGGACTCCCATTTTATCCCCTTCGAGCGCGAATTTTGAAAAAATCTCTCTTAGTGCTCGCCTGGGTCATAAAAGGAAGCCTTGTGCAAAATTTCACACTCTAGTCCCAGTAGTTTCACTTGTTCGTTGACATATGTCAGTTAGTTTCTCCTTTTTTAAATATAGATTACGAACCAATATTTTTTATAGGATTGTTTCTCACAATCGTAATAGCTTTCGACACAGTTTGGTACGTATTTTCACGGTGCATTAATGTAGAATTTCTTTTGGATTTGTCACGGCTCCTCCATTTGGCAAGCGATGTAAATAATGAGGTCATGGAGGTATATTACTTAACTTCAGAAGACCCTCACGTAGTGTACGTGTGGTCAGTCATCCATATCGGAGTTCATCCAAGGAGGTTAAGGTACGGGCGTTAAATGGAATAAAAACTCTTAGATAGCATTGACAGTAAGATGATGAATGGTTCTTAGTTGACGGAGCGCTTTTACGATCTTTTGGTAGTAAATCAGGCGCGTTTCGCTGCCATCAATGTTCATTTGTTGCTTTTGTTTTTGAAAGCTGTTGCCACTTCTAATGGTTTGTGGATAAGGTTCAAAATTGTTTGGCAAAAATGTGGTTCACCGGCCTAATACAAAAGTGGGTGTTTCCTGAATGAGATTTAAGAAATACCTAAAAGAAATACCTAGAAGAAAATTGTTGGCTATAAACTTAACTATGCCGGTAGTGTTTAAGACAATATTCCGTTTTCATTATACAACTACATAATTGTAATGAAGAGTTACTGACTAGCCCCTAGAGACAGAAAACGTAAAATCCGGAATGCCAATTAATTTCACATTAAACTGCATTTCAGGCCTACCTACCCAAATATTAACTGCTAATTACACTTCCTTGTGATCAATCAAATTTTATTGTGTAGGTACGCACAATTAAAATCCGTTACGTATGAAAATGTATGTAAGTCCGTCCGTATACTTGGTATCAAATAAATGGACCATAACGAGTGCTGTACCAACATTGGTGTCACTGAATAGATAATACAGTAGGCCAGTTCCGTACAGTTATTGAAAACGCACGCACACATATGTAGGCTTCACGTACAGCGCACTAGAGCGCTTTGCATTTGTTTAAGATCTCCAGATCGAATCAGGAATGAATATATTCGCAGCTATCCGTAAGGTTGCCGACATAGCGTGGAGAATAGCCAAACTTACGTGGCAATAGGAAGGGCACATTGTTGGCAGAACAGATAGCCGTTGAGGCCGAAAGACGTTGCTTTGGAAGGTCTCCTACAAGGAAGATCGATAACCTGGTGAGGGTAGCAGGAACCCGATGGATGCGAAACGCACAGGACCCTTCGTTGTGGCGACACTTGAGGAGGCCTATGTCCAACAGTGGACGTCTTTCGGCTGAAATTATCAAAAAGATGATACTCCGCATCTTTGTATGCGTCTCTATTATCACTTACTGTGTCGGGCTGGCCTTCTGTAGAATATTTTTTTTTCTGTGACGGTATCTTGTATGTAGTAGTCTGAAAGCATTTATTTGTCGTCACGACTTTCGTGCTATGTGCGGAGTATAAACTGAATCATTGAACACGGACATGTCGTGTCGGCTTAACTGTACTTGTAAGGCACCACGTGTGTCCTGTTCTTTATAATGTCCTCTTTACATTAATTTATTGATTCAGATGATACACATTTTATTTATTACAATTTAAAGTCTTTAACATGAGCTTAACGTAAAGGGTTTTGTGAGATCTTCGTCTTGATGACATCCATCTTTTTATGGGCACGCCATAATCATGGAGGTAAGTCCCCTCTTTGGAGCTTGGCTTCACAGGTATCCTCACCTTCCATATGACGCAGATCCTCCTGCAAAGGCCGCGGGGATTTTCTGATAAAGAAACTCATTAGAACGCAAACGACAATAATTAGTCTGGAATAATCTGATACACCACCGGCTTGACTGGAAGCCGACCCCAATATAGTTGGGAAAAAGGCTAGGCAGCTGATGATGAATCTGATACACCTCCCCACTCCATCCAGAGTGGGAGAGGTCATTGGATGGTTACCCATTACCCACCTTTAAAAAATCTCCCTTGTTATCATTCTTAAATATACCTATGGCCACTAATTAGTTCATAACTATTATTAGAATAATTTAAAGGTTTTCAATTCTGATATTTTGAATAATTAAATACTTACATAATATTAGGTGCCACATTTGATGATAATTAACTTAATGAGATTATTTTCCTGAAGTAGGTACCCATTGAAGTTGTATTTGGTTGTGTTTCTATTAGTTGTTTATTTTCCGTTTTGCCGTTATGCATTTTATCACTTTACCCGGTGATTTTCCTCTAAACAGAGCAAAATATATGTATGTTGACCAGATTTATCAGTGAATTTAATTTTAATTATGTCTAGTCTATGTATTTATATAAATTTAATGATGTACTCTACTCTATATAGTTAATTATTATGGTTATACTTATCTACCATGTTATGTAGACAAGAATTATAATACCAATTTGTAATTTACCTGTTGTGATGTCCTGCCAGTTTTGCATATCAGACGTGTATAGTTACATGTACCATATATATAAAATATACCAGATTTTTACCGTCGTCCAATAAACAATAAAACTTGTAACAATACTAAAAAGAGCCACATCAACAGAAACCAAAAACTAACAACAAAATGTCCAAAGAACGTTAATAGACGTTTGAACCTCTCAAAGTTTCTGAGCACTCTTATCGGAGATATTTTGCTGAAACTTTAAACTAAGGCAATAGTACCTCCTCTTCGAGTTATCCCTCCTTTGTACTGTCACAAAGCAACGCTTTCAGATGGTATTACACAACTTTAGATGTTCGCTGATTGTTCAAAAAGTTTTGATTCCTTAAGACTTTGGTAACGTTTGTGGACCAATGTTCGAAGGTCGTGTTTTCGGTGATTGTTTCAATAAGGAGGAAATTGTTATTCGCTTGTGGTTTAATGTTTTTAAAATAACTTGATCACAAGCTTTAATTTTCAAATTTTAAATTGTTATAATAATAGGTATTCACTTAATAATCCAGATTCAAGGTTCCACTAACTCGTTCGACCAGATTATTATTTGTAGAACATCAAAAAAAGGCTATAGAATTTTTCCTTTATTTTTGTTCAACACCGTTTTCCTGAAGCATAAACAATTTTCTTTTAATCTTCATTCTTTGAGTAACCTACAAAGCTTAAATCCGCAACATTCCAAGCAAGAATTTAATAAAAAGAAATGCACAACGGCCATTTTTTATCAAAATTGGGTGTGAAAACTCTTAAGTTTATAATGTTACATAAATCTTGTTAACGATTACGTAAGTAGAAAAAGCCTTTGAGAATTTAATGGTCGTCCCAATTAAGGTTTCGATACCATTTTTCTTTTGTAATATTCTTGATAAGTAACGTGTTTTACCACGTGTTGTTTAAAATTGATAGCATTTTTTGTGTTTCTTAGAATTTTTAGAATCATTTTTCTCTGCAATAGAACTATAAGATTTATTGTTTTATTGACAGTTGTTTAAACTTTGTATAATATTATATATTGTTAATAACGTACTAATCTAGTTGTGCTGACTAAGAACCTCATCAAATGTGTAATAGCATTTTTTCATTAGTAATGACGTTATTTTCTTTTAGGCAAAATGCATGGTTAAATCAAGGGGAAAAACATTAAATTAGTAATATTTTATTATAAAAATTCCTTTTAAGGATAAAGTTTTATAAAAATATTGATATTTGTAACCATTTTGGCAGTAATTTGCGATGTAAATACTGAACCATTTTGTACAGTAACTAAAACGTGTCATTGGTCACGTTGGTCATGCATTTTGCAAAGGTACGACTCAGGGAAAATGAATACAATACCTATACACAGGTTAAATATATCCTCAGTTTAAATTAAGCATATAATTGCTTTTTCAATTCTCCCAGCGCTCATTTCTTTCCAATACTTTTATTCAAATACGCGTGTCAAAAGGGCTGCTGATTAAAAGGTCAATGTACGATATAAATGATTACAAAATGTACCCAACAATAGGTACTCATTCGATATCAGAACACCTTTAATAGAAGTACTTACCTTCTGTATAGCAATACATTATAATGGTAATGTAGGTCATAATATATAAAATTTATTATAATGCTATGTATATAGTCTCAATCTAGTATTTTCCTTTGTAGAAGCTATTTCATATGCAGCGCTTTCGAATGTGAAACCCGATGGTTTTTATATAGCTGCCTTAGTCATGCAAAACTAATTAGAGAGCTAACATCTTGCCACGACAAAGAAAAACGACGTGGCCTACGTCACGTGGGATTCAAGTTTTCCAATAGTTCTTTCGCTTTTTGTCGCCAATAACAATTGGATTTAGAAGTGATGTTTTTTCTTTTCTTCGCTCCATTTGGGCAGGCAGTCTTAACCTGTCACATACCCGCATAACGAGACACAATAGTAAAATAATAACAGCGCGGTCTCATAGGACCGGTCGGGGATTCATGAACTAAATCATATCGCCGCATCTTTTTTGAGTCACATAACACTACGGGTGCAACACATTCAAATGTTTTTGCAATATCGTCGCCCTCCCCGCTAACTGTCGTATCTCACAAACTGACGTATCTGCACTAACATTACCTACGCGTTCTTAGCTATATTTCGAATAAGTTCTCTTTAATCGTCGTATCTGTATCGTTTACCGTTTAGGAGATAATCACGTATTTGGTTTTGCGAGACGTATCTGCTTCAAATTAATATGAATAAATAAATAGATACCTTAGGGCTTTAGGGCGACTACTAACTTAAAGAATAAGCCAAGAGCTATATAAAAAACTTTTTAAATAATTGATAAAGCCACAACTATCGCAACTACAGTAATTTGACTTTAACGCCCGACCGAAAAACAGTTGCCCTGGAAAAACATCAATTGCTAGTTAGGACAGTTAGCCGGGAGGGTGACGATATTTGGCAGCAAATGTATCGAGTCAGCTTTCTGGGAAAACCACACTACAATAAAATTTTCAGCTCCATTTTTACCGAGATCGCACCTATTTAAATGATTGCACATATTATTTTCCAGTTGCAGACAGACACTTGATATACAAAATTACACCAATTTGAGATCACATGTCAACTAGAAATCAATTCGCGAATAATTAAACCAGCCACTAAACTTCACTCGACGAAATTCTGTCAAAAACTCCTTTAGAAGTTGATCGTTTGTTGACATGACAGAATTATCCGCGTGCTTTATTATATTACTTACAGTTTTATGCTACGCTCTAAAAGATATCGTTATGCAGTATTGTAAAATCGTAAAAATACTTATTAGATGTTGTACTGATTGAGTAATTACACTGTCATACGCAATATGACTATAAGATTTACGAGCTATTTAATTGGCCGTCATAAACTCACTGGCCGAACCGTACATGATGTATTGGTAAAAATTGGACTTGATTCATTTTGCATTACTGCGCTGCATGTCTGTGATATTGTAGAAGAAAATTTTCATCTATCACGATTTAAAATAGTCTATTTTTCTACTTGATAGGTATATAAAGTTCATAGTAAACTTAAAAAATAAATGATTTACTGTCAAAAGCTTAAACATTGATTGATCGACGTTTCTCCAATATAATGTCGACCTTGTTTATATTTTGCAATAGTTACTCTAATGCAAAATAAATTTAAATTGTTCGATCCTCTAAGCATATGAATTTATGTGGTGCATCTTTGTAGTCTATTTATATTGTTATTATCTGAAGGGTTCAAGAAACGTCGCCCTTCAAAATTGCTAATAATATCCAAGATAGGTATTTATCAGAACATTGAACTCTGAACATTGAGATCTGTAGAGCATCTGATTCCACCGTTTTAAGTTAAACTAAATGTCTTATGCAGCTTAAAGGTTTTGATAGGTCAAAATGTCTGGTCGTTAACCGTTTCTAAATGAAGTGGTTTTTTCAAGGTCAGTGCATCTTAAATTTTTTGGCATAAAATGCTGCTAACGACGGTCTTTCTCAGTGGTGTTTGGCTTAAGCGAAGGTTACGAAATCCAGGGTCAACATTCATAGTTTGAAGTTGCTCATTATAAGTTTGACAGCTCTCTCCATTCACTTCAAATTTATTTGGAAAACGTCCAATTTAACTGTGTTCAGTGGTTAAACACTGGTATGGCGCAGAGTTCAGAATACTTGTATTTTGAAACAAACTTCGACAATTGAATGACTGGCAAATAACTTGAGAATATATGGAGCCATATTTGGACTTGCAATTCAGAATGTATTTATTTTATTAGTCACGCGGAATGCTTCATTGAATGGTGGTGTACCTACAGATGTTTTTCACATTAATAATATAAGAACTAGAACAACTACAGTTGATCTGAGGATTTGTTTGCGTGACGTTGTTGTTACGTCGACGAGATTACCTTCTTTAGTCATTCTTAAAAATAGACATTACCATCAATATTTTCTTGTAAAACGGTCGAGTCTAGAACCTTTTAATGAGCATCATACTTATTGGAATCCAAGGTGATACCTATTGCTGTAATAAGGTAGTCATTTTGAGAGAGACTTAAGTGATTTAGTATTTGATACTTCCTCTTCAGTTTTTAGACTCTGTACTGTATTATATCTGGTATTTTGCCTTGAATCTAATTTCGGTTACAAACCATCAGCTAACCCACATTATTTAGCTACAGAATTACCTTAACTGAAGTTTGAAAGCTGAGCTAAACTGACTTAGCTTACTTAGTAACCGAAATGGAAGTTATACCTAATCAACTTCTAGAAATAAATTATGTTTTTTTATCATTATTCCACACAACCTATAACAAAGAATCTGTAGGATTCTGTAGGATTATTTTGGATCCAAATCAGAACTTAAATCGCTGTGCAAGTCCTGTATGTCGGAAATATCACCACCAGACCCTCAAAACACCAAAACACTCAGCTTTAACGACATGCAAAAAGATACACCAATAAATTAATGTAAACTGCACACTTACTTTTTCAATTTAACTGAAGATCCAACTTCAGAGCCTACTTGGCTTCCAACGTTCTCAGTAGAACATGCTTAGTCAGCTAATGCTAATAAAAGTGCGCCAGGGGTGTTCACTGGTGCGAAACACATACCTGTGCGGGGTAAGCCACACTTGGTTAGGAAAATACAAGTGGAAACGGAATTAAACGTCACTTCGGAGAAACATGGCGGCCTATTGTGTGTTCTGAAGATCTTGAGGACGTGTCTTGAATAAGAAGTGGTCATGTACGGAAAGTAAATTTCTTAGTAGGTATTCTCTGATTGACGTCAGAAAGTCAAGTTTATATAAAAGTACTAAAGAGCTTAGACTTTTTTGATCAACTGTGGTAACCATCGCTTTTAAAATAAATTTAACATATTATGTTATTTCGTTACAAAAATGTAGGAAAATCAGAATTTGCTGTATAATTTGGAACACAATATTTTACACAGGCATTACACGGAAAAAAATATACATTTTCTGTTCGCCATATCGTTTTTTTAATGTTATCATTTGCTATGGTTTTGAGCATGCAGTCTCATGAGACGTAACAGTATAATAACATTCTGATATAGCTCAAGACATTATTTTTTACGAAGGAGTAAGGCAAAATATTTTTACTTTGATTCCCAAACATTGCTTTTGACACTTCACACAGTTTTGGTTTGAAAAGTACTTAAAAACTTAATAAAAATAAAACCCATTGCTCACTCCCATACAAAGGCCACATGCCTAACAAAATAGACATATGCAATACAAATGTACTTTCGTTATGCGTCTCCAAACAATACGGGGTTCCGTACTTTGATACTCCGTAGTATAGTTCCTTCAGTATTCTATGGTACAGTCACACTTTCGCAACGGCACCACATTGTCCCATAATATTGTTATGGTAACTTTACGATGTGTGTTTGTTTTTATGATGAAAGTAGGACGACTCGAGATTACGAGTATGGGTTAGACCGTTTTCACATTTTCCGATCCGATATCGTATCGGAGTCCGATACCGATATCGGAGTAAGGTAAATGTATGAGATATGTACCTGTCTTTCATATTGTCCGACCCGATATCGGATATCGGAGCACAGCATTTCATACATTTTACCTACCCCGATATCGTATCGGCGTCCGATACCGATATCGGATCGGATAATGTGGAACGATACTTACGTACTAGTGTTGGTTTTATGGTGGGAAAATTAAATGTTTCATCTTTCGTCTATGAGATGTTTAGTTTATGTGGCGAAAACAAAGTAATGATCGTTTTTATATTTATAATAAAATCTTTTTAAATAATATGATCGTGAATTTGTAGCATTTAAGAAAGGATCGACGTAGAGAGTGAGAAGCCAAATAAAAGATTGATATATCGCGATATTCAATTTCTACTACTTTAAGCTCGATATCGAACAATCTGCCTAGATTTTTTCCAAAATATGTTGGGTTCGGTAGCCATACCAATTCCAACATAATTATGTATTTTGGTAAAAAGATCTCTGAGTCTGTGGATTAGACTGGTACACACGGACAAACGTGTTCATGGATCGACCGGAGGGGTCTTGGGGGTCCGGAGGAAACTAGATCTACAATGCATCCTCGAACCGACTTCAGCAAGCATAGCTTAATCTAAAAATTCGATCCGTGTAAATATTATACATATATTATTTTGCCTTAAGCTCCTCAATCCCAATACACATTTATATTTTAATTTAACATTGTCGAACTGTCGTAAAAGATATATAAGAAAACTTCAGTAATACCCGTTCTTTCTTGTTTATCGGTAAATCCTTCAATTGTAACTGAGCCTAAACAAAAATTACTGCTACATTCGTTCTACTTTCTGTTTTATTTATCTCGGATTTATTTAACTGTTTTCTTTAAACGTTCTTTCACATAAATAACATGAAAGCTTAACCATTTCTTTTTATTCAGAATACAATATTATGGATGCAGAGAATGTTAGGATTACATTGCACACATGTGAAGATATCCACAGAGATATCTGTAAACATATTGCAATACTAGCTGCTCTCAGCGGCTTCGCCTGGGCAATAGTCGAAAATATTATCCCAAGGGAATATACTCGTATTTCCAGGTCACGAAGTATTCTTATGCTATTCTAGGGTATGGTCTACCCGTGTACCAAGTTTCATCGAAATCTATTCAGTAGCTTTTGCGTGAAAACTAACAAACAACCATCCTTTGTAGTGTTATTAGGATATAAAATTTTCCTTTGTTTCAAACCAAGCAACTACCTACTATTTTATTACTAAGATTTTCTTGAAAATTTGTTAGAAAAGCAATCTTAAAACTGCATTTGCAAACACTATTTTCATTTCAGTTGATTCTCACAGGAAATCTTTCCTACCTAGTAGTACCAAGAACGCCGTTTGGAATTTACACAGGATAATAATATTCACAATAATTCTATGCTCATAATTTTATATTATGAACTAAGTGTCTCAGTTTTGTATGATTTTATAGGTATTTACTTTATAATGTATGGCTCTTTCCATAGTAACAAATAGTTGTGGTTTATGTTTACCTGAATAGGTATAATGTTAATGCTAAATAGCGCATTTGATTCAGTCTGTATATGAGGAAACAGTAATGATGACTAAAATTATCATAAAGCAATGACATTTTTATATTAAAAATATTTATTTTTTGTTTCAGGTAAGTTCAACCCATTTTTTGACAACTGTCAGTCACTGAATTGAACGTCTTCAAAGGTATGTCAACTTCTATACTTTTGAGAAATACTTTATTGATCTCGATTGCTCCCTCGAATTCGCAACCCTTTTCAATCTGACAGATACCATCTCCCCTTATCACGAAACATAAACATTTCCATAAAAAATTATGATCATAAATATTGAAAATGGGGGAAGCCCAACATAATATCTTTTAGTTTTCGTGTTTTTTTCCAATAGGTACTGTCACAGTAAAAGCCCAAATTTAGGAGACCTCTTTATAAGTAAATTCTTTATGTTTTATATACTTACTTTTTAATGATTTGTTTGATAAAATTTCCTTCCAACTTGCTTTCTAAACGATTTAAATATAAAAATTCCTCTACACTTTGTGTACAATTATGGCTATTATAACAATAGGAAGAAAGTCTAAAATTGTATGGATTGTAGCCAGATGCTGTTATATTGTCGAAGACTGAACACACCAATATTCCGGTCAGTAAGACACGCGATATAACGTGCACGCGTAAAAACACGCAATTTCTTCAGTAGCCATATTACCTGCTACAATCTAGAAATTACTAAGCAATTTTCATGGCAACTATGCTTTATTAGCGTTGTTAAACACATAACTTTTTGATAACCTGCTGCAAAAAAAATAATTAAAAGAACAAACTGTTTTAAATGCTTACAAACTCTGTGCGTGTCTATGAAAGATAACACTAGAAATTTCTATAGTAGATTCCGTATCGTTGTGATTAATGTCTTTATTTTGCATAAATATAGGAAAAACAGATATTTCCTCGCGATCTAGTGAGTCGATACGGCACACAACAGCAAAAAAACTGTGTGGACTAACTTAACAAAAACATATAAAATAAACAAAAAATGTTGGCATGTACGTGCAATTATTTCCGTCATGTTGCCTAGCTGGGTGAAGGTCGGAGCTGTTACGTCGACTGGATGTCTGTAGGTTTTATGTCTTATTTAACTGACGTGAGCATAAAACTGTCTCTTTTGTCTAGCAAATTGGTGTTCTGAATGAGGTTATTCATGCACTATTCTTACCTTGCATAGGTGCATTCTCTCGCTCATTACTCATGTAAAGTTTTACGATCCGGTAAGGCCAAATGCATCGACTATTCCACTTCACTTCATTTTCACTTCTTTCTTAATATATACCTACTAAGGTATAAGGTAAGGTATTAAGAATGAATTGGTCTATACGTATTTTCTATTTTTTTGTAATGTCTAGATTATAATAATCTGTAGCGTCGTCCTTCAACTATCTAAAGGAGCAATCACTTAAGTTAAGTAATTTGTAAAAGTATTAAAATATTTTAGAAATTTGGTAATAGACTGAAAGCAATTACTCATATTGAAAGTTTCCAAGAGTGAAGATGTTTAGTTAGGTAAACAATTTAATAATTTGAAAGAAGAAGACTATGAAAGCAGGCATCCATTTTCTATTTCAGTAACTAAATCAATAATATTTAATTACAGTAATATTTGCACCAAAAATAGTATTGTTATTTATAACCAGCTTCTGTCAAGAGCTTAGCATGCGTTAATGGCAAAATTATTCTTAGGATATAACCTACCCGTATGATAAATTTTAGCCATACCCGCTGATTCAACCATTTGAGCGTGATGTAATAAAGTACATACACACACATCATCACACATATACCTACATAAATACATTCAACAAGTACACAGACAATGACAACAACCTCTCAGACAAACACACAACCTCTATGAAAGACGAAACCTAATATTTCACTTCCTAATGGTATAGATTTCTGTTTGAAACATTTTGAAATCACTGCTCTGATTTATAGGCGTAATAAATTCTCATTCACGCAAATATTTAGTGTTGAACGCTGTGAAGCATATTGTTTGAGCTTCAAGTCTTTTTCGATGAATTTCGCTATTAAAATCATTAATTAAAACATTCCATTTTCACATGACAGCTAATTAGGGGCAGGTTTTATGAATATTATCTTCAAAGCTTTCAATTTTAATGTCAATATGTTTAATTTGAGTTGGATGGGAGGGATTTTATGTGTTTATTTTTTTGTCATGAGATTAATTAGGTTTTTAATATGAAATTAGTTGCTTTGGCCTTGCAGAGATATAACAAACGCCAAAAAATTATGAAGAAATATTAAGAGTTTGTTATATTTTTAAGCCTTAACTTTATTAAATCACATAAAAATAATAGAGTAATGGAATCACGCTGCAGGATTTCTCGACAGACTTACGCTAAAAGGGAGAACGCAAAGGGCAACTAAAGGAACACGGATGGGTTTTAGCCTGTAAAAGTCTGACACTACATCTCACTCCACCCAGAATAAGAAGTGTTACTTGATATTTCCCACCCTTAAAAAACCAATGACCCTTGACAAGTTTGGGATATAAAGGGTTCGACAAATTCTGTAAGAAATTTTGTCAAACACATTCTCACGTTCTATTCTCGAGCAAATTGAGCATATCGCTTACATAACATAATATTTTGACACGTAATGTATTGAGCACTTTGTTTTTGCGAGGCAACAACATTTCTCTATCCTGCCAATATTTATATTGGGATGAAAGACAGGTAAACAGCGTGTCAGCTGTATTGTATCTTCTTGTATGAGTTGTAAAACTCGGCTGGGGAAACTGTGAAGCAATATGGCGTCCAAATCACGTTACTAAATGAAAGGCAAGAATAAAATTTAGGAATTGGTGAATTAATATCGTGTCTTCACTCCAATTTAACAAGTATTAATCATCCATAATAAATGATAATTTTCCTTCTTATCATCATCATCACAATTTCAGTCGAAAGACGTCTACTGTTGGCCATTAGCCTCTCAAAGTGTCGCGACAATGAACGGTCCTGTGCGTCTTGCATCCATCGGATTCTTGCAACTCTTGCCAGGTCATTGGTCCACCTTGTAAGAGGCCATCCAACCATCTTCAAATCCATTTTCCGGTACGAGGTCACCACTCCAGAACCTTTCAGGCCCAACGGCAATCTGTTCTGTCATCACAATAATCTACTTCTTTCCAAACGTATCACTCTTCACGCAATTCTTTCACCATTCCCCCTATCTACCTCTACCCTTTTAACCATACCTAATCAAAACTTTCAAAAATGTTTATTTAGTAACAACACAACTTACTAATATATAATTGTAATTACTAGAAAGCTTTATAGTCTAATCGCTCTTCATGGTCACACTCGAACATAATCACACATAACGTGAACGATCACGTACCGTTTTCAACACAAAAAAGCATCATTTTCTATGTTTTCTCTTTTTACTTGGTAACAGCGAGAGTCGTTTAAACGTTAGAAAGCAAAGTTTGCGTTTATAGGAGCAAGTGAACTGTTATTTGTCTGAAACCTGGCTTACAATAATTTGATCATAATTTACAAGTGTTACTAAATCACTCTGTCGATACGTTTGGGAATTTGCTGCCGATTTGCCGATTGAAGTTATCGCTCGTAACGTTTGTATAGACGTTATGTCTTTTTTTTTGGAGTTTCGACGACAATATACAAACGGGGCGGAGACGTAATGAAACGCTTCTTTGTAGTTAATTATTACCGTATATTATTAGCTAATTCATTTGAACAAATCAATGTAGTATAAAGACATTAACCGTTTAACCTTAAAATTACTTCAACATTTTTTTGGTCAATAAAGGCTCTGGCAAAGATTTACAAAGTTTAGTGATTGACATTTGGACATCCAAAGCGAAATAAAATGTCACTTCACAGACTTTTATCTCCATCAATGAATGACTAGCATCGCTCAACGAATATTTCGGCCTTTGATGTCCATACACTCTGAAGATGAAAACGTCACCTATCGACATGCAAGCAAGTAAAACAAAAAATAAACTTGAACCGATGCTTTCAAAAGGGATTTAAAACAGAGAGTACGAGAATCTTTGCTAAATTCTTCAAGCGAATATGCTCAAATTTTGGAACTCTCCCCTAAACATTTGAATACTCCAATTCATTCAGCCCGAATCTACTCTAAATGTAACATCTGGAAATTAATCAGTTATTTCAAGTAATACATCTAAGTACACGGTTTCATTTTACGAAGTCAGTTGTCCGAAAGACTGGGTCGATTGCGAAAGAGATCTTTCTTTCTGCCCCGCGCTCGATAAAAGTTCATTCAAGCGTTGTACTTTTGCGTGATTGAATTTGAAGGAAAAGGCACTTTGTTT
Organism: Mythimna separata; assembly: GCA_030763345.1. NCBI lineage: Eukaryota > Metazoa > Arthropoda > Insecta > Lepidoptera > Noctuidae > Mythimna > Mythimna separata. Next base: position 11,185,324 of record CM061187.1, on the reverse strand, counting down.
TCGATGCCGATGTTAATTAATAACGTGGAGATACCACTTACAATCTTCGTACAGATTTATAGAAATTAATTTGTATTTAATAAACGTCTTATTTTTTTTTTCACTGACAGACAATCTAAGAGCATGAAATAAAAAACGACAGACTGTAAATTCATATTCTAAAGGTGTTAAATAAGTGATATTTTTTTTACAATATTTTATTATTTATTTATTTGTGTTGATATTCAAATTTGAACACGCCTTATAACTCTATAAGCACCTTATAATTAATTCAATTCAAACTATCAAAGCACTACCATAATCGACTATATTTTACGATACTTCATTACAAATAAACAGGTAAGTTATCTGTGCAATAGATCACTATTAAACTGTTTCTATTAGTAGAGTATTGACTGGTGTATTGACTTTATAATGAACTATATGTCGGCCGCCAGCCATGCTCTGTAGCCTTAACATGAGTTTTTAAAAACGTTCTCGCTATCGAAAACTATCGCTTTGTCCCTGTCATTGTGGTGCACGTGAAAGAGACAAAGCTATAGTTTTCGATAGCGAGAACGTTTTTTCAAACTCATGGTAAGGCCACTGTTACAAACGTTTGATCTCATAATACTGTTTGAAAAAAGCGGATAATATCCCGCAATTCACCGCGAAGTCTTTTCTTAGTAATCTAATTAAGACGGCACTTTCTACTTTGAATAGATTTTTTTGCTAAGACACTTAATTAGTGTTTTTATTTACTTACCTAATTACTCTATTTAAACATTTCAGACATTTTTGTAATACCAAAAATGTTAGAGTTTTCGAGCAAACGAGGAATTACATACAACGTTTGACTGTTAAGTTATGAGACCGGACAAAAATAAACATATCTCCCCAATCATCAAACAGACCGAACACCAAAAGGTGCGTAGGTTTCGGATAATCTTAGTAAATCTGGGAATGTTCAATCCTATTCTTCTTGTTCTTGGACCCTCATTAATATGTATGAGACTTGAGTGAAGATTGTGCTGAAATTCGGACCAGTGCCACGATCCGATGGCAATAACATGACTGACCCTTGTCAGCAAATGGATTCCGTAGAAAAATAGATGGTGTTGTAGTCATTTTTAGCTGGCATCAGACCTTACATAAATCTTGCAGGCCCTTATACGTCTCTTGCGGTATACATATTTTGGTGGCGCCCCAGGCTTATTTATTTATGAAAGTGGTAAATAAATAAGACAGTAAAAATAGGCTATTTATTTTTTGTATCAAGTATAAGTAGGCGTGCTTCATCATCGATCACATCAGGAAGTTAGTGGACAAACGGAAGCCTATAATAAAAACTGTGACTCAAAATAACATCTTCATACTGTCAACACTTTTGTCAAATTCAAAGATCAGATGATTTACAAACGTCTTGAAAATGAAATGTGAGTAGTGAACCTTGGATATCGTCGTTAACATAACCTTCAAACATCACTTAAGATGACAGAACATTGAATAGATATGACAACTTTTTGTTATGCGTCAACACAGATGAGCGCGTCAAATTGAAACTTGTATTTTTATCAAAAAAAATTATCTTTTAAATTTGTAGAGGCTAAATTTAGCTTCAGTTACTGAGAAGTTTCTTGTTTTTGCACTCAATCTGTCTATGATTTTTCATAAATTTTCAGGCTTCTGATTTTAGAATTTTACTTCAGAAAAACAGCCTGTCTGACTCCCACAATCCTGTAACTTTGCAGCTTGGCAAGACTAGTCATTAGGCTTTCGGGCAGCCTTATTTTTTCAATAACGCTAGAAACGTAGGCGTCTAAAATTTGATCCATTTTGATGTTCTGCCTACTATAGTTAATTTTTACTATGCGTAAAATCGCAATTTTATGTTTTTTGTTATGAAATCGTGTAAAAAATAATTAATTATCCCATTTCATTAAGTCTTTAAAAATCGTGATTTATTATATTTATCGAAGATCGAAAGGGGTCAGGGCCGCCCGCGCTTCTACTGTTAACTAATCTAATAACGATGTAGAACAAATGAGCTAAAAAATGCAAAAAAAAATACAAAAACCAAGCAATAACCGAACGGCGAATAATTTAACACTAAACGGCGAATGTTTATGAGCTAGTATCTAAATTATGGAACGACGCACGTTCGGTCCAATATTTCAGGCAAAGGGTGTAAAGACTGCGCAAATTTAGATCAGTTTTTGAACACGGGCCAAGTTTAGCCAATAGCTTCATCATTTGAATTTGGTGGTATCTCAGTTTTTTTTATTCATTTTATTAGAGTCTATTACCAAAAGGTTTTACAAATTGTTAAAAGTTTATGGATACTATAAAAGGAAAAGGTTAATAAGTTTCTGCCATATTAGACTATTACCTACTACATTAGATTTACATGGTTGAATTTCTCGGATTTGCAGTTGCTCGGATCGGACAAAACACTTATCTAGTCGGAAGGCTCTTCTTTTTTATATGGTGGCTTGGGAAACTTTAGACACCCTTCCGTATATCTCTAGTCTTAGTTAATTTACCATAACACCTACGATTTACGAATAACTGAACCAGATATACACCCACGTAATTTTATAATCGCAAAATGTCACGTTACGACGACGCTTGCTTTTAAAAATCAACAAAAATGTATGTAGGCGTTCCTTCCTCAAAAGAGGTTTGGTAAAGTACTCGTAAATTAGTCATACGATTCTGATAATTTGCAGGCGTAGTTCTCAAGGTTCTTTCCCTAATGTAACGAATATTTAACGGTTCCTAATATATGCATTGTAGTTAATGCATACTTTAGGAACCGTATACCTCTAAAGTTGCAAATGTAAGCAACATAGTGTCATAAAATTGTAGTGCGACTTGGCAGGCTTTATCCGCTGAATGTCACAAGAGAATTGGGCAAAAATTGCTACAGATTGGGTCCCAAAAATCAGGAACTTACGACGTGGTTCACGTGGTAGGCCCAAAAGGCAAGGAAGGATGGGCTCAAATACTCAAATGGCTTAAGATATAAAACAGCATAACTTCTTTATGGGAGGTATGTATCCTGCAATAATATACTTGGGGCTTGCAATAATATTGTATTTCAGCAAAATCTAAAAATAATTGTTTATTGACTATTAGCAATTAAAAATCCGTTTCCAATAACTCTTTACAAGGACCAACCATCTGCTAACGAATAAATTCTCACAACAAAATAGGAATCAGTTCACCATTACAAATGCTACCGAATTTATTTCTATGTATTTTACTAAACGGTAAGAAAGCAACATTATTCAATATTACCTTAAACAATATTACGTTTATGTTAAACTCAGCCAAACTGGAAACTAATGATTAATAAATAATTCCTGACATATTTATTTATTATTTCGTGTTAGTGTACACAGACCGGTTACTTGTTATTTAAACAAACCAATTGAGTTATTGTAATCACTATCACTGGAAATATTACTGGCGCCACTTCTTGGCATAGGATCAACAAATTAATTATGTTGTCACAACCTCTTGGATATTTACCGATTACCTCAGATTCTTCTTTTTTATTATTTTTTAAATCTAATGTCTTGTGAATTTATCCGCAAAAACCAAAGTAACTGTCATAGCCCGAAAAATCTAAAGGTCGTTGTTCAGTATTTGTTGTCATAAATGGTCATAATTATAATGAAATGGTCATATTTTAAATACTCATTTTACTCTACTTTCATCAAGTTAATGAAAACGCTTCTTCAAGAAAAATATATAGTCCTGAAAAAAGTATTTGATCAGCTCTCAGCACAAAAGTACGGCGAGACACTTTTTCTACTTTAAAGAATGTTGTCCATCGACATAAGCAAAAGAAATATAAAAATATGACCACTTATTTCTTTTACAAGGTGTAGCTATTAAACTTGCAACCAACAGCGGCAAAAGAAATAGATGTTCCAAATAAAACGAAACAACTTTCAAAGTAACTTAGACTTAAGAAGACTTCACTCACAAAGATGTCCAAATTAATAAACTCAAACTTAGCTCGTCCAATCCTCTTCTGTATCCTTCCAAGATAAAAGTGTAATAAGTACAAAATGTGGAACAAAAAAAACAAGTGCATCGGAGCACTTGGGACTTGGACTAAGGATGGCTAAGGGCTTCCGCTTGGAAAACTTTTCAATCGCACCACTTTAGAGTGGGGCAAGTTTATCCTTTGAGACTTTGGAGTCTCCCTCCCCTATTTTGGTAACCAAATAGCTCGAATAACAGACTATGTAGAGACAAAGCTTTGACCTGAACTTTTAAATCTTTTTTGGCAATTTTCGTAAACCTTTTCGAATTTCTATGTCGTCATTTCGTTTAGTTTATTCACTTTTAAATAGAGTCAAAATTCTCCTTATCCACGCATTTGCTGATCATTTAGGTACTGAAATTTGGAGTGCAATGTAGCGTATATTACTTTGTAATTAATTACTCAGATACCCGCGAAACGAGACATAATAGTAAAACAATAACAGCGCGGTCTCATAGGACCGGTTGGGGATTCAAACGAAATTATTTAATTAAGTTTGCCAAATGCACTATTTCGAAAACCCAATGTTAATGATCCTCAGTAATTAAATACCTATATTAATATTATATTATACATCGCAGACCTCGTAAATATTTTGAAAATTCATATTTTAAATATTTAACAAATAATATTAACCTCGTAGGGTTATAATATTCTTAATTTATCTTAGAGGCAGCGACCTGACACTCGCATGCGACGTGTAATGTTTTGAATTCCATTTACAGTAATATATTATTCACATTCACAATTATTTTGCAATGTAATTCGCAAGAAACTTTACTCAGCAAAGTTTTAGTTTAATATTTATTTCTGTTTGGAAGAGCAAGCAAAATTCCAGTAATAATTTAACGACTTTTGTATCGAGCAAGAACACCAGTAACATATAATACAATTTATAGTATTCCCACATGTGTTTTAGTTAATATAATATGCAGCAACTTACCGTAACTTCGATCTATCTCCGTAAGATCCTGTGGGACTATATGTGGGTCGAAATAATGAAATGCTATAAGTTTTGTGGTTATGTATTATTCATTACTTTGCCTGTCTCGTTCCTGAAATATTGAAACAAAAAGGTGTAAAATAAAAACACTCTACCGTATGTGCCTCTTTATTTCATATTCTGTATGTAGACCCTTATAAACATAAGATCTTTATAGGACTAAAGTATGCATGGTTTTGTCAGTCTCCAGGCATAGTTTGTAAAGGCAAATTTATAACAAGGACCGCATAAAATATAAGTCGAATTTTCGTAATATATTGGTAGAGCTCAGTGTTAAAGTTTTTCATTCGCAGCTCATGTATCATCGCAAATTAAGGACAAATTCAAAAACATTTCCACATTTCGGTGTATGTTTACGCGTTTGTATCATCACTTTCAATGGTGGTCCATATACTCGTACAAATTAAGAAACGCTTTCAAAGATGTTTTTTCACAGCGAAAGATTTGAAACCTTGTTGCTATGTTGTTAAGTGTCTTCTGTTTACAAATGCGTTGTCCGCATATTTTTCACATAGTGCCTACTACTTACAATCCGACACTTTCTTCTTCACAAACAGTTTACTCTTAAATTTTTTTGTTCGCATTCCATCAAAGAGGTCATTTGGTACAAAACGAAACCGTTAAGCCATTGTTTATTTCTCTACTGGAAACATTTGTCTTTTGTTTCAAATAACCTCGTGGTCAGACTTTCCTTCATTCATTAACTTTCCTGGAGACAAGTGAAAATCTGTGAGTAGCTTTTCTACTCAAAAGTCCTAGATTGAATCTGAGCTTAATTTTTAGTGAGCTATGGTTTATTTTTCAACGAGGTCGTTCTCAAAGTGGTTCCAGGATGCTTTAAATTGGACACATAATGAGGGAGTTTCTTTTTACGATGTTTGTGATTGTACCCCGGTTGTATTTAGATGGCACCAGATTGTTTTAAGTTTATTATGAACAAGATTTATACTTTATTTTTTGAGTGCTTTGTTTTTGCTTACGAAAGAAGAGCGTAACGAAGTCAATTACGTACAAAGCTCAGCAATTATCATATTTTGAGTATTAAATAATAATAATTGCAGTCTTAGCCGGAATTTGAGAATCGTACGATCGACAGTCGTATTTACTTGCATTACCTTTTGTTGCATAAAATGGCGCTAGTTTTCTATTATTTCATAGAGCAATTAAATATAAACATATCTGAAGTGACCTAGGTGAATTGTATATGTAAATGTTCCCGTTATCACGCCTATTTTCCTGGTAGGCACTTGCTATCGGTCGAGTAATATACTCGTCAACTCTGCCACAGTTTTCGTGCCACCATTTTCCTCTGTCAATTCAGTCTGAGCGAACGCTTTGTTTCAGGAACGTTTTTAATTCGGTAATGTGATTATTATTTTTTATCAGTGTTTTAGTTTTTTTTTTTTAAAGTGTTTAACCGGACTGTGTGAAAAGCAATGGGACTTAGTTTTAATTTCGTTTAATTTTCTTGAGAGAAGAATGATTTCGACGCGCAGAAGACTCTCGTTAAATGCTTTAGTAGAACGAGTGATTTCGAAGAGGAGAGACTCTAAGGACTCTCCGCTCGCCTCACCTCTGTCCGACGAGGTATTTATTTTTTTATTATTTTTTTGTTTCCAATAATCAATAATATTGTGTTCATATAATGCGTAAAACGTTCTATCGGCCTTGAAAACCCGCCAATGTTATCGTCGCCTGATTACAGTCATGATTTGGGCTTTGGAGTATCACGTTACGAAATAGTCTGCAGTATTGGCATTGATGAGATATCATTCGTTTATTATTGGTATTTAATAAGGCCTCCATATGCAGATTAAACTAAAAAGTCTGATTCGTTTTGTTGGTTTTATGTAGTTTTCACTGCTACTCGACTAAATTGAGATGTCTCTTTATCAATAAGTACTTTGGCACATGCAGAGGCCACCTGCCAAGAACATTATTTACAATCGGCGCCCGCGCATTGAAGATTTGGCGTACACTGTGTCAGGGCTGTCAAATATGATTAAGTGTCTATTTTTTGCGCCCTGTTTAGCCATGTACTGAAAAGTACACTCGAGGTATCTAATTAGGTAACTCCTAAACACCGGATACATGTTCGTATTTGTATGCAAACTGTTGCGATAACGAGTAAGGTTCCGACGGTTATCGCATTCTCAATACATTTTTAAAGTGTCGTAAATTACGCTAAAGTACTGCCAGCCCGCTCAGAGTATTATGAAACTTTGAAATTGTTAATTAACGAGTACTTCGTGTACTTCACTTTGTTCTTAACAAAACTTGTCGTACGTAAAATTAGGAAAATAATTAAGGTTTCTGTGGTTTGTAATTAGCTAGTAAATGAGAAGTAATAACGATCATAATATGTAACTATAATTAAAGCAATTTAAAGCAAACTTTTTGGTTCAAGGCTCTGTCTATGTGAGGCAATACAATACTCCATAATTCAATTATTATCGAAGCTTAGATAGGTCGCTTTGAAGTTGCGTTATATGAATAAAGTTATCTTCAAGCCACTATAATTGCCATTTGTTTCATCACGATATCTAGTGGTTTGGAGATATTAATTTTATTATCTAATATCTATTATATTCAATTAATGATTGGCGGTAAAACGCAAGATAACTTTTTCTTTCTATGCCTTCTATGGTATCGAGAGGCGTAAGTACACACGTGCCAACGACTGTGTTGCCAACCAATAAACTTTTCTTTTTCAAATATTAGCTAAAGATAAAAATGGAAGCAAAAAATTCAGTGAATAATCTAGAGAAGTAAGTACATGATAATAATAATGAAAAAAGTTTTCGAAGCTATCAGGAGTACCTACCTGTGATGGTAGCACGCACGTCGCACATATCCTAAGGTGCGATCGATATACACTGAGTCAAAACGTCGAGTTCATCGCCATACGATACGGCTGATGTATTACAAGGTCGGGCATAACCTTCGCGCTTTTAATGTACAGTCGAGTAAAGAGTTAGGTGTACAGGCAAAAACCAAACAAGCAGTCACAGTCACCACTACAAAACATACATCATATCTCAAGATCAGAAAAATTGATCGATATTTATGGAAATTGAAGATATTTTGCATTGACTCTAATAATTGAGTCAGTTCAGAGTATCTTCAATTTTATCACAAGAGCCTTTTTTGTAGTAAAGTAACAACACAATAACAATTGAACTTTAATTATACCTAAAAACTATTAGATTTAAGGTATAATTTTTTATTGTTACAATGAACAATAAAGATTATTCAGTATTCTTATTCTAGTTACTCTAACACATACACCACTAAACCTATGACCTTTAACTTGCCTATTCACCTTATTATTTCATCGACTGTACCTCATCACCGATAAAGGGTGCTAGAGTTCTAATCCTTTTGCGTTTACATGTCTATTGGTATTGTCAACACAACAACTGTTACGATGATGTCATGTGAATGGAAATGAGTGTTCACCTTGCCATGGCATATAGTATAGCGGTCTAGACGTTTCGACAGTTGCATTAGAAAATGAAAACTTGATACTTTTGGGAAAGTAAATTTAACTAAAAATACTATTGATAGAATTGACATTTATTTAGTTTAAAAGATTTTTACCTTCAGTATTTCAGACAACATTTTAAGTTTAACAAGGAGCTACCCACATTAATCTACTCGAAAATGAATTGAAGTGACCTTGACTCTAGCAGCGACATTTTATTACCATTACAAATCCCCTCAGGTCTTGAACTAGACACAGTGGCGCGTCAGAATTAATATTGACTCATTTTTATTAGCTAACAATCCTGACAACGACTGAATGAATTATTGTTTATTTTGAAAAAGGATGACAAGTAATAACAGATACAAGTATCAAGATTATCAATTGTTGACATGGTTGGGATTAAAGTTTTTATAATGATCTTTTAAGAGTTTTATAGACTAAAAAAAAACTGATAATATCAAAGAAAACGGAAGTCAAAAGTCACATTTTTACGAAAATGATATACGGAACCGCAATATCAAGTGGAGTATCTCAATCATTTGACAGTTGTTAGCGCGAATAGCGGCTTTTTGTATAGTGCCAAAGAAAAGGTTCCGAAATTGTTGCCCAAGTGCCCATATTTAAAACGAAGCTTCAGGAATCAAGAATCTGTATTCAACCCTAGAAGATTGTATAGTATTCTATACTCAAATCTAGTTTAAAAATAGATTGGTTCATGGGCCTGAAATTCATATTTTTACATTGAAATATGTGGTTGCTAGCATCTCGAACCATACTAATATTGGATTCATTTATTTAATATTTTTCTCCTGTAATTTTTCTTTTAAATCTTTGATAGGTTTGCACTTAACCGCCATCTTATCTCATCTTAGTTAGCCTATTATGTCCCACTACCAGGCGATGGCCTTCCTCTCCTTTTTCCACACACGTCTGCCCTTAGCCGTTGCGGGTTCCCCTATGTTTTTATACCACTTTATCACCCAGCGTATTCACCTCCCACAGAAACTACGGTTTACTTGACGCTTTTAACTTTCTCTATAACGTATCCACCATATGTTTGGTCATTGTTGCCATGACGACGACAGTTGCGTACGCGCAGGTGGCAACAAACAGCTGTTATTTGCTACAATACGGTATCACCCTATTTTATTTTTTTTGTATCGTGTGGCGAGCGATAAGATTCGGGCATGTGAGTTTTTATATTTGAGTTTGATTTTACAGTTTTTGATGATATAATATAGTAGGCAGTATGTTTGTATTGCTAAAAGAACATATTTTTCAACAAGAATGCTACCTATTATTAAAATAATAAAAAATATTGAGATTATATGGTATGGAATGGTTATATTCAAAATATTCCTGTACCGAAATTAGATCATCGGAAGCTCTATGTATAGCATTTTTATGATTTTATCCTCTTGGGCCACTTAATTGACGTCAATGATGGTACCTATTAGTTTTCTTATCAAGCAAACAGACCGTAAACAACGTATTAATGATTTATTAATTAGCACTGGCAATTTAATAAACCACAAAGGACAATGGGACCTTGCAAAATATTCATTAATTAATGGGGTCTACCTGCCTATTGAGACAGGAAGTGTATTGAATTGAAATGAGAACTATGAACTTATTTATATTTCTTTTTATCATGTTATTCGAAACAGTGCCTCTTATTGTTTGTTTGTAGGATACTAACATGGCACAATCATTTTCTTCTTAGGCTTTTACTTAAACAGCTTGAAATCGGCTTCCTGAGTATTACTTAGAGCGATTGCCTAAAAGATCTTTACAACCCAAATAATATTAGGCAACACGAATCTCTCACGTTAGTTTTCGGGCGTCTGACTACCTATAATCTATTCTAATAATACAAAAATCTCATGTCACACAGTCTTTGTTATCGAACTCTTCTTAAACGGCTTGACCGATTTTTAAGTATATTTCTGGTGATAGGTCTGAGAATAGGTCATAGGCTATTTTTTCTCACTCCATGTTTTCTTTAATAAAATTTAAATAGCAGAACAATGCTTGCCAAGACAGCTATAAAATAAGTATGTCGTGGAAGTCGACATCGACCTAAAACTAAGAAGACAAAGTGTTCGTGCCTATAATCACTTATGATCACACAAATTATTACTTGTTTTTATCGATGTCTGTGTAGATACCTAAGAAAAAAACATGAACCTTGATTGCCCTTTTACTGAGAATCCCCAAAGACTATGGAGATTTAAAGAGAAAATAAATTGTAGGCTTCGCTCAAATTTTTCTCAACTTATAGCATTTAATTTGTTACAAAGACAACATACGAGTAAATCATTGAGATTCATGACATGAAATACTACAAATTCTAATTGGCACTTTTGAATTGTCAAAATTTTGTATGTATATTTATTTATTATAATATAATTATTTATATTTTTTTTGTGTATATTTTCCCAAGTCAAAAAATCTTTCCTGTCAAATCATAGTTTTTAAGAATTTTAATTACGTGGTAGTGATACATAAGCAGACTTAATGCAATATGGCATTATCTATCAATCTTCCAAAGCGAATCCCATAAATAAGCAAAATTTGGAATAAAATAAAATATTCTTTAAACGGTTCAAGAATACCATAAATAAAAAAGAATCATCGTCGTTTTCCTTCCTCCATCTTTCCTTCCATTCCTTACGTGTTAAGAACTCGTCAGTCTTATAAAAAACATCTCATTAAGTATCCCTGAAATATCATCACGATCATTCAAATTAACCAAATCGATTATTCTCATGCAAAGTTGTTTGTTGTATTGTAATGTATTGTATTGTATTGGAGATATTAAAATAAATCGCTGACATTATTGGCGACTTATTGTGCGCAAATTTTATGTGAGAAATATTAATAGTTTGTAGATAAACAATTCAGAATCATTTACATTGAATGGAATTTAAATGGTGTCTATAGATTTTTCTTCAGGCTGGCTATTTTCACGTGCATTAGACACAATGGGCAGTCTTCAAAGGGCTGTGGTTTTGGTTAGGGATGTCGGAGTTTAAAAAAAATATTATCTTAATATTTTAGATTAAATAAAAAGCAATTTTTCTTATCTTTTAGAGCATAAACCTTGTAAGTGCGTGCTCGCAAAAAAGTAGAAAATTATTAAAAAAAAAAAAACTCCCGTAATAAAATGTAGTCGTTTGAGCGCTAAGGAGTAACGAACATACACACTTACAAACTTCCGCCTTGGTTATATTAAGTATCATACTAAGGTGACTTTTCAGATAAATGAAAACAAAAATGTTTTATTTTAGTACTCACTATTTTTATATCAATACATAAAAATAACATTGTATCGCTAAAAATAAAGAGTTACGAAAACCTATCTAATAACGATATTTTAGAGATATAAGAAGCGATAATATCGATACATCGATACGTTCGTCTGGTAACTATTGGTACTTATTGCCTATCTATACAATATGAGGCATTAACTGTCAGGGATGACTCACCACAGTAATTGAAGCCATGTTTATGAAGGGTCGGGCAGTTAGATACCTTTATATTTCTACATTGGGGTCAGCTTAAAGATTTCCTGAACAGATAGGTACGAAATTGGTGAGTCAATGAAAAATGAAACATGCTCGTACTTAGAGATTTTCCGAATTGATTTTTGTTTTACTGTTTTTGCGAATCGGTAAATGTTTATTTTAGGAAGTGGTACTAAGCTTACTAGGAACTAAAAATACAGCAGTACGTCGTGCCTACAAGTTTTTGGAACTTCTCTGATCGTAACGATAATTCATAGAATAGTTTCTTTATATTGAAACTTACCTGAGCGTCAGAAATTGGTTTTAAATTAAACTGTGCTGTCATCCCAATAAGTGGTTTACTGATAGAAAATGACTTCTGCTATTAAGTTAATTTGTATATAAGTAGATTACTGCCGCTACCGTACTCGAAAGTTTAAATAAATAAGAGATTTCTTCAGAAATAATGATTACCCTTGTATCTGTTTTTCTATTTCCTTCTTCTTATCTATTTATTATAACAGTGGTATATAAATGTTTGCTTTACGTTTATATAAATATCTAAATAAATTCCATATTTAGGTATATATATAATGTTTTTCATAAATAGTTACACTGAATCATAATATTATTTAAATATAGATGTAGTTTGCCACAGATAACCTACCTGTGGAGATGAATACTATACAAATGCTATTTTTGGAACATCACAATACGTAATTGCGATTTTAGTTAAATAAACAATATGTATAGGCACTGGGATTTCTATGGATCACAATTATGTGACACAATAGGGTTCTGAATTTACATTCAATCGCGTTACAATTAGTAGGAAAATACTTGCAGAATATAAAAATAATACTGCAATTTTGTGAAAATTTTATCCTGTAGGATGTTGTATTATGAATTTATAATTGAGGTTTTTTGTTACACAGTCCGCTGCTGTAATGCCATTAGGTTTTCTCAATATTTTCCTCGATGCTGTGAATGTATTTAGTTTCAATACTGTTTCATTTTATTTTGTAATAGGCTTTATACTCAACGCACTTAGTCTTATACTCCCCATTTCTATAAAAAAGGCAGAAGAATCATACGATGGGGATCGGCAAAGTCGATTTTCTTTCCTTGCTGCCTCTGAGTACGTGTAAGCCAGAGTATATCTGAATATATCGGGTTCTGCTAAGGATATTTCCAACATGCTTATCGCGTTCTCAGTGCCGACGTTAAGCATCCAAGGGAATTCTGTCTGAGAGGAATTTAAGACAGCTGGAGAAAATTCTGTGTATTACGTTTCCATGTTATTGAATTGTGTAGTCATGTTTTGTTCACTTCGCTGAACTACAAAGGGATGTTTTTGAGCTCTACACTTTGAACTATCGTTTTGCGTTTGAGGTATTAAGTTCTACAATTGCTCAGCCAGACTACCACCCCAACCCCAATATAGTTGGGAAAAGGCTAGGTAGATGATGATGATGATGATGATGAATTGCTCAGCCAGACTTTAGGGAAGGAACTGTTTCAGTTAGTTTTGGTTGCGGTTTTAGTTACGTGTTTCAAAAATTCCAGTATCCACCCAAATGCAAACTTTAATGATTTAATTAATAATATAGATAAAATAAATTAATGAACAAATGTTTCATGTCATTACTCATTAGGCATTAGGCATATTAGGCAGTAGCCTAATATGTCTACTGCCTGATGTGGTTGGGTTTATTTAGTAATATTCTATCCATTTTAAATTTTGGGACCCCCTTTAATAATGTCACTGAATATTATAACAATATGTATGGATATTGAGGAAAGTTCGAGTATTTAAAAAATGCACTGAGTACACAATAATAATAATGTTCTGTTCCGTCTATATTTATTTTTCGACCATGTTTCAAGCTACCTCAGAAGGCCATGCATTATGTCTTAATATGTAAATGAATGAATGATATCATAGCAGAGAATTGTTAGCGTGGACGTAATATGCTGGAAAATGGCTCAATTGCCAACACTTTAAATTGTTTAATAATAATGGCACAGTTTTTGCTCATTTTAAAGTTTGCCTATCGTTCTTTGGAATACCAAAAAATTCGATAAACAGTCATTCGTGGAGTTGTTAAGCTCCTTACTAGTCCTGAACTGTGTTTCACGAATTTTGGTAAATGCTTGCATTGATTGGCCAGGTCCACTTATATCTATGTGGTTCTCTCCATAAATGACCATCTCAGACTTTAGTTTCCATGGTTTGATTTGACCATTATACCAATATGTTTATTGTATGGACTTTAAAAGAGACTCTGAGTTTGTTTCGGTATTTCTTTTTAGTGTACACAGCAGGGAAACACGGCCCGTGTTTCTCTGCTGTCTACACATAAAGTAAAAATTAATGAAAAAACTTTTTATTCTGGGCGTATGCTCCTTTTGAATATTTTTCGCGTTTCATGCGTATGTATCCGCTGTCAAACCCTAGTAGCTAAAAAAAATAAATAATGTAGTTAATCCAGAGTTAATCTGACAGTGTCATTCTCAAACAGTTTTATGACTGTTGCGTAAAGACATAAAATCCATATAAATCAATGGATAAATTTACAGTTCTGCGCACGCAAAATCCCGCATGATAAATAACGCAGGTCTTTCATTGCACGATAATTGGACCGATTAATTCGGTGTCAATGTACTAATCAGGGCAGCGACTGCCAATCAGTGTGTTGATTTGATTCTATAATGGTAGCTTTGTGATCGCTGTTTAATGTTCGTAACTGTATTTTTATGTAAGCTTTGTCATGACGTTTAATTTGATTTGCATTGCGTATATGTTGTAATTATGTGTTTTATTTATGTTATTTAAATAACTATAATTATAGTTGAATAAAAACCTAAATTAAACAACTAACAAAAAAACGAAATTAAAATATGGCGTCTCCTCCACATCACTGTCGACCGGTAATGTTCTCAAAATACTGGCAGCATTGTCACATTGTATGACAATACTTATCGTCTGTTCGTGGTAAAAGCCAGCCCTCAGATTTGGTGGGATATTTTTCTTTGCTTAGGAATTCGTTCGTTCGTTCGTGCTTTCTCCTCAAACAATACTGTAGGCCGGCAAATTCGTCACATATTTCATCTTTCGCTTTCAGTTTTTCACGCAATTGTAAACAATGTCATATGAGCACGGAATTATATAAATACGAGTAGGTACTTTTCTATTTACTGAACGTTTGATTTCTACATTTATAAAGGAGTGAGTCAATACTGACTCAACGAAGTTTCCCTCTCGTTCAAATGGCCCTGTCGTCCAGTTCTGACGTAAATGATCTTTGCGGTTAAGATAGAAACTTTCATCCTTACTGGGCCATTGGTTTCAGGGCCTTCTTTTAATTAATTGGTCTATTTTGTGCAGACATTGAACTTTATTTCGCCGATGGAGACTGCTTTTAATTTTCTGTACTTAAATTTATTGCTTCTAAAGTTTTGAATTATTTTTTTGAACTAATAATATATTATAATTCACATAATGCCTTTTCAAAGTAATACTATAATGGTCCACAATACGTAAAATTTTGCTGGTTTTAAAGTACAAATCAATGAGATCAGTAAAGAGCAAATTTTAACATGACAGGAGGCCCAAGGGGCAGGTTAAGTCTGCCCCAGTCACGGTTCTGACTCATAGGTGTCTCATTGTATCATTGCCAACAGGCAAAACCAATCACAATACCGATCACAGAACACACCTACGCTCTTATCACAAAGGAATTAGGTTCAGATTTGTTTGGTGGCCGTTTATCTAACGCCTGATAACTTTGTGGCCCACGTAATAGTCTTGCAGTCTGAATAAATCGGTGCACGATGGTGTAATACCCTGAGACAGTGGCGTTGTTTGCAAATAGAATATGCAATGAGACTTTGCAATACTTTTTCTACTAGCATTTTCTAAGCACGTTCTAATAGGCTTCCTTATATTTGAGAGAATTGTTAGTTTAAAATATTGCGAGGCTAAAAAGGTTTGTCAATTTTCCAATCACGTTAGCTTTGACGGCTATTTCGACAAATGCTTCGGTTCCTGTTCTCATTTGTAAGCTAATAGAGGATAAAAAACAGTGAATAGGTTACTTCTAGGCAAGCGTGCTCCATTGTCGATCAAATCGCTACTTACAAGTGTCAAGTAAGTGTGAGTCTATCAGTAATGAAAAAAAAAACTGTTCACTATTTTGTTCATCCAAGTGCCAGATTTTTCTAGAGCTGTGAGATTATTTTGTCAAAATAAATCATTTCTACAGAATGTTAATTTCTACTCAACACGAGTTCTCATTATTCTGAAGTCTTATTTTATATTGTTTGCAAATTAATTAAGTGCCTTTTGTTTTACTCGCTACGAAGCTGAAGTTATTTTGTTACATTTTCATCTTTCCATTCTTTTGAAAAAATGTTGAAGATTGAAGATAGTTAGTATTTATTCTTTTACTAGCTTCTGCCGGCGGCTTCGCCTGCCTTAAAGTAGATTTCTCCGTACCAACTTTGGATCCCCGTTTCATCCCCTTAGGGAGTTAATTTCGCAAAATTGCACGCTCCTAATCTCCTTAGCGTTTTGGCTGTGCGTAAATATGACAGTCACTCAGTTTTCCGTTTTATTATAGTGTTAAGATCCGGAATCATCTATCTAGTGCATAACACATATATTTATGTAGTATCTGCTCTTGAAAAACTCCACACTAGAACAATATTGTCTGGTTTCCTCTAAAGATATTTACGTTAATCTGAATTCTTTCTTGAAAGTATTAAGTGGATTAATTTCAAAATACTTACTAGCCGTGAATAAAAGTTCGCGTAAACAGGTCTTAAAATATGCACCTGTGTAAATCTAGCAGACTAAACTATTTGTAATGGCTCTTTGCCGCAGACATACATGCTATAAACAATTCACTTTATACGTAGTAAAATTATTCATCACAATCTATACCTATAACCTATGTATAAAAATGAATATCTATTGTCCTTGGTCACGTCGTCTCACGTGAACGGCTGAACCTATATCGTTAATTCTTTTTTTGTTGTGTTTGTTATTATCAGGAAAAAGTTCATAAGAAAGAAAAAATTAAGAAATTGGCGCAGAAAATTTCAGAAAACTACTACGACCAATTAGTCTTGGCGCGTTTGACAGTTCACTCCTTTGACAGTTCATAGCTAAGACAGGATGACGTCTGTCAGAACCGCTAGTTTATATATCTTTATTGTTACAAGAATCATGTGGTTATCTACTAGTATTTGGGTCGACTGCTGACAAGGTTACCTATGGTCTAACGTAAAGGCCAACTAAAGGAACATAGGTGTGGTATTAGTCAGTAAAAATCTGACACGCCTTCCCGCCGGGCGGGGCGGAACAACGGAAGAAGTCATTAGATGATTACCCAACTTGATAAAAAATTACTATTAGTATTAGGTAAGTTATGATTCAGAATGATGATTTGTGCATTCATTTAGTAATTACAGATATGATGGTTACGATAAGCAACGTCATCGATAAAAAAAGGCGTTGTAAAGTTGCAGATGATGAAACAGGATTTTATCTGACAGTCATTGTCAGTAGTACCTACATCGGATTGATTGATGCAATCGACATAACAGTTCAATAGTGGTTTGCGGAGTGTAGACATATTTTTGTATTGTAGCACAATTGTATAATTATATGTATTCAACTCATAAAATGTTGCAAAATCGGTTAGCAGTTAATTTTGTTTTAGTCTGAGTTATTAATGATATAATAACGTTTAAAATAAACTTAGCACGCTATATTTTCGACATTTCCTTGTATTGTAGCAGTCATGATTCGTGTGTATTATGTGCGAACGTGTTTATAATTAGATGTTATTGTTATAAACTTTTATTATAATGGAAAAACAGGATAGTCTCGATCCGAATGTAGGTAAGTGTATCTTGTGGTATTCATATTCGATTTGATATAGGTTAGACTTTTTAAAATATTCTTTTTTTTTTCGTGGCCCCATTTGGGCACCTCCAGTAGTAAATACCTTTTTTGATTTATATTATGATACGGGTACAACATATTCTAATGGTTTTTGCAGTATTTGATAGCAAATGTATTGAGTCAGCTTTCTAAGAAAGTTTCGCTGAGGTAGTCAACACAACAATAAAATTCTGAGCTCCATTTTACAAAGAACGCGCCTGTTAATGATTCCACTTATTCTCCAGTTGCACCAATACTTGAGATACAAAACTATAAGTACCAATTTTACTTCACGATATCTACCAGGAATCAATTCGTGAATAATTAAAACAACCACTGGACATCACTCGTAGAAATCCAGCCAAACACTTAATTTCATTAGGCAATTTTAAGATTGGTTACTAAATGTCTCTAGTAGTAGTAGTTTTCAAATATTAATGAATTGGAGTGTATAGTTTCATATCATGTCGACTGAATATCATCCTGTATATTTTTGGAAACTGCATTGAACTCGATCGATTAGACGCGACCGAACTAAATTTAGTCGTAGTGTACTGACCTACTGAAGAAGTTTGAACGAGGATTTTATTTCTCAACGAGGAAACTTACATAGATATTTACATAAATATAGTATAAGTTTAGACACGTTATAAATGAGTTTAATTCTGGTGGTATTTCATGTTTCATCTGCGGTTTAAGCACTTGATTTCTTTATGTTTCTTTACATTCTCGATTAATATTTTTAAATAAAAAGAAAAGTTTTTCTTCTGTTCGTGTTTCTCAGCTAACTCTTCCTCAACGGTTCGACTGTTTTGGCTGAAACTTTGTATGTATTCAAGTGGGTTCCTGGATGGTTTGAAAATGTGACTCGTGGTGGTGCTACCGGGTTCTCAATATTTTTTCCTTCGGTTAGGACAATGTCTGTTAGGATCGCTAGTATAAATATATTTAAAAAATTCAAATCGTTTTAAACAAATAAATTACTAATTGGTGGTCGGGGTTGTGATTAGAAGACTTGCTTGTGTGAGTATTTTTAGTAAAAATATAAATGACTAAAATGACAAAGACGAGATAGCATATTAGATATACTTACCTAAGTTATCGATCATTATTGCGTAACAAAACGTGTCTATTATTGTGAAATCTGCTTTCCTTCTGCATAAAACTTTCCAGTTCACTCGTGAGTTATGCAAAATTGATCTAGATAATAATTTAATGATGTTTTGCATAATTTACTACGAGGTAATGGAGGAGAAATCAGTATTGCCTTTACAAAAAATACAGTACAAGTAAAACAAAATCGGTTCGATTTTTCTTCGTTTAATATTTTATTGGTCTTGTAGGCAACGAAATGAAGGCAATTGCAGGATTGTTCGGAAGAGTTATCGCGGCATTGAAATGCAAAAGGGAATTGAAGGAACAAGGAGAAAATCTTTTTTGTGCCTCATACAATTGTACCTATTATAAACTAAAAGTACACAATAGAAACAGAAAATTATAATTGTACGAGGCCAAGAAGGCGCCTAACTCAGCATATGCTGCGATATTTAAAACGATAACAAAAATATATTAGTTGTAACCAACTCTTTAACTACCACAGTTTACGAAATACAGCCTAGTGACAACCTGGTGCCAACGGACAGCAGAGTCTTAGCAATAGAGTCCCGTTTTTACCCTTTGGGTACAGAACCCTCAAAAGACCACAAAATGAAAATGGAATTCTAGTGACGTACAAAACTTATACGTCGTTACCTGAGGCACACGCTGCCAAATATTTCAGTAGGTAAATACCTACCGGCCTTGTACCAAGAATAATATAGAGGAAAAATATCGGAAATCTTTTTGTTACTATAAAGTCCCAATTTTAAACTGTAGCGTTCTATCAAAACGTGACTTTCCTGAGGACAGTTCTGTAGCATTTTTATTTTTGTTTTATTTTTCCATCGATTCATAAGTATTGTTGGATATTCCTAGAAAAGTCTTTGAACAGAAGATTCCGGTCAACGAACAGTGGATTGACATCACTACATGCAATCCGCGATCATTCGAGCGATGAATCGATAAATAATTGCCGAGTTTCTTAAAATGAAATGAGATGAGATCTATGACCGATGTAACTAATTACTGGGCAATCATTTTAATTCTTATTGTTTGGTTGCACGGTATTATTTGATTCATGTATTAAAGATGGATGCGAGACGCATAGGACTGGTCGTTGTGGCGACAATTGGGGTAGGTCTGTGTCCAACAGTCGACGTCTTTTGGCTGAAATGACAACGATTAAAGGTGGCTAAAGTAGGAGTGTTTAAAGGTAACATAATTATACGGAAAATGACACCCGCCTCAAGTAAACAAAATGAGGAAAGGTATATTTGGTTTTGATTTAATAAGCCTCAATGAAACAGGTGCTTCGAGAGTTAGGTTTTACCTAACTCAAAGTACCTATTGACATACCTATTTTACAGTGCTATACAAAATGCAGGGTGTAAAATAGAACTCTTAATTTAAGTAAAGTAGATAAGTCTGCTTAACCTTCTTGTTTATTGTTGATAGGTTCGCGCTTGACCACTACATGGTCGACGATATGGTCGGCGGTGGAGTGGATGGTATAGTATTCGTTATTATATGCTTAGTGTGCAACGACGCGATGGCATGACGTTACCGCGTAAGCTGCGAGCGTACACAAAGCGCTCGTGGACAGTAGGCCTAACTGATTTCAGTCACTTCCTGAAAATGGTGTCATGGTTTCCGAGAGAATACAAAGCAAGGCATCCTTTGCCAATCGGAACCCAAGATATGGTCGGAATCGAGTGTTTCGAGACCACGTTGAGTGGCAATTTCCATAGATTTAATCAGGATTTGTATTCAAATACATAATAGGATTAAAACGTTGTAAATCAAGTAACGGATGAGCGAGCATGAATGACGCGTCCGTTCAGTTTCCAATCCAAGTCTATTTAAAGTTACATATCACATGGCCATTGAGAACCATTCGAACAGAATAATTTAGTAAATTACCTTTTTTGATCACCTCGTTATTCGGATGATGGTGGATTGTGTTGAAAGGCATTGATTAATGACTGAATAACGGTAGGTGTACTTACAACTCTTCCACCTACATAAATATTCAGCCTTCGGTTAAGTATTTACATGTCGGATATCATTGGCGTTAAAACCGTATCCAGGCTGCACGAGGCATCTTTTCATGCGTGATAATAATACGCTACTGCTTCAATTTCAATCAATTTTATGAATAATAATATTCTACAACTCTCACTCATCGCCATCTAGTTGCAAACTAAACAGAACTTGTGCTATGAGTACTAGACAACTGATAAAACATACTTATATATTTCTAAGTACATACATATTTTTGATAAGTTACACCCAGACACAGGACAAATGATCGTGGTCATCACAATAATCTTTTGTCTTGGGTGAGAATCGGACCTACGACCTCCTGTAAAGCAGCCAGGGCTACCAACCACTGGACTAACAGGCCGGTCTTCATTTTGTCGTCTATCAGTCTTCTATGTAGCAATAAAACTTACGCTCAAATACGCAAACGACACTCAATTTAAAGAGACTGTAAAATTGGTTCTGTCGTTTAGAAACCGCTTAATGTGACAGAGACGTTTAGAAACGACTAAAATACGTTGAGTTTAAATATTCGAGCACATTTCAAATATCGACTCCATTTTTGTAGTCCTTTACCACAGTCGCCAACTTACCATTAGGGATTGCAATCCAGCGGCATTTTCAATCCAGCTGGATTCTTGCTGGATTGACCTGAATCCAGCTGGATCCAGCGCGGATCCAGCAAAATGTGGAACGTACATAAAAAGACAACAATTTAACTTTTTTTATTAAGCAATTTGTATAGTAACTTCTTACGATAATCTATGAAACCTTTCACTAATTTGCTTTGGTTTCTTAACCATTGAGATCAAAAGAAACAACTTAAAATTAATTAACATTATATACCCTTATAGCGACATCTGACGTCACAGAACCTGCATCGCGCAAGCTAAGTTCTTCACGCGATTTGAATAGATACAACAAGCCCGAAATCATCTATCGGGCAGTTGCCATTACACAGTTGTCATCACATATTATATGACCATGACGGACGCAATTCGGAACTAAACAATAGAAATTGATACGTTTGCGGATCCGCATTGCTGGATCCAGCACTGTATGCTGGATCCAGCATATTAAAAAAGGCGCTGGATCCAGCTGGATTGCTGTATGCTGGATCCAGCAATTGCAATCCCTACTTACCATCCATCTTTTCACGCCTTTCTTGTACAAGTTTCTAATCTAATGCAAACTTGGTTTCGTAGAGTGGCTTTCCATCAATGTTACACCTAACAAGAATGTAACAGGCCAGTAAAAAACGGTGTCTTGCCGCAATTACGTGTGTATTTGAGACCGTTCAACTGAGACGTTAGTAAGTTACGGCTTGCTTTCGTTACAGACTGGACTGGGTGCTAAATGGTGTAATGTTTCTTTAAGTAGATGAAATGCTGTAACTATGAGCGAGTGATAAATTGAAAAGGTTGTTTTGGACACGAAATAGAGACTGTTCTGACTAAGTAAATAGAATCTTCCTAATTCTTGAGAGCATTAATAATGGCACGTAAATCGCTCTGGTTTAATATGCTGTTACGACTATATCTAATAATGTAAGCTGTAAGTCACCCAAAAAAAAAACTTTTTTCAGACTAAATCTATCATATTTATTTAGATTAGTAAAAGATATTTATTTCTAAAGGAACAAAAGACTGGTTGAAACTGCTTGAATACTTACACAATAAAACAAACTGTGATATAAAATAAACTTTATATTTTCTCTAAAGACGATGTTTTTCTTTTGTCCATTTACAAATTCAGCTTAAAACTCGATTCTAAAAATGCATTATACAAACAAAACAGATGAAAAGCGTCAGCTGAATAGAAATGCTTATCAAAATTAACGTTGCAGTAGTAACAAACGCGATGCAGAGAAGTGCAAAATAAATTATGTTTTATTTCGAGTCCCCGGCAGTTTTTCACTAGTAAATGTACAGTTCGCTGGGATTGCACCGACCTTAATGAATGCTCTCGTGTGCCTATACTCCGCATTCCCTACCTTTACCTCTGTGCTACCGAACGTTTTACGCCCTCTTAGTGTTGGCACGGCACGCCAGTAATTGCTGTATGTACAAATATTTCGCGAACACGAAAATATTCTCTATGAAACACTTTTTAAGGTTCCGTAGGTGATTAAAGTTTTGTAATATCCGCGCACAATATGACACTAGCCAGTACAACTTGTAGTCTCACCCCGAAATGAAGAAAATTTCCAAGTTGATCTTTAAAGTATACGGAAAACTGGAACGCTTTAATCCAAAGTTATGGATATAGTTTATATTACAGGAGCACGGCGAAATTAAAAATGGCTGCAAACATGTCTCATAGTAAATCTTATGTTTATTATCCTTTCTTAAAACTGTATGCATATTGACTTTAAACGTCTCAGACTAAGTTACTAGCTTCACGGTTTCCGAGATACAGAGATAAGAGGATTTCCGAAAATCCATGGTATTTGATTCGCAACTACTAAAGTTCTTATCTAACGACAGTTTGGATATAAGTCGGCTTATTGTAAAACCCGCAAAGAATTTTCCTATTTTCCGTCGTCAGGTGCACTCGCTGTGAAAATGGGATTTCATTTTTCTGGCGACCGCTGCCGGCCTTGTCGACGTGGTAAACTATATACTAAGTTGCGACATCTTGGTGAATGAAACCATTTACCTACAATATTATGAAGACATCGATTTGGATGTTATTTTGCAAACTCCATGTATAATGAATTTGGGATGTTCGTAATGAAATTAAACTATTACAAAACATGCCAGCAGCAGTATGGTAATTTCTGACACAATATTTTTACATTTGATTCGTTGCAAAACCCGTAGAATCATCTTCTTTAACACGCTCATGTAATGAATCAAAAGAGACAACATTAAATTAGTCTGTGTTAAAATTCTAGTAATCTCTGTTCTCATTAGCTAATTAAACCTCACCAACATAAATTTCATTTTCTAAGGCCGATGTTCACCGACACCAAATCGACTGTTTTAATATTAAAACGGCTGTTTTAGCAATATTTCCTGTTCCTTATCGTCGGTTATTGACGTTAATCAGATGGTTATCTTAAACTTATGTCGGTGCACATGGCCCTAAGCCGTTTATCGCTTGTGGATCTACAAATTGGTAGTAGTCTTACACTTTAATGAATGCGCCTCTGAGTCTGCCGTGAGTACTATGCTTATCAATGCTCACGCCACCTTTTGCCTGAACTTGTTTTATTGTGCTCGTAAATTCGCTCGTTTCTAGGTCTCAACTCTTTACATCGTAATAGTTCAAAGGTCTCTTTCATCGTAATAACTGCAGTTATGTTCTTGTTATGTTCTGATTTGTTGTAAGGGTGTTCATTCCTATTGTTAAGCAAGAAAAGTATAAGGTTTGCTGTTGTGAAATATTTCTCTTGGTTTAAGTCGCAGACAACAAAAACATATTCAATCAGAGTTACGGCGTAGAATAAATTAATGAATAACAGTAACTAAAATCTATACGAAGTTGTTGCAGCAAAAGAAAACAATAACTTTTGCCGTTTTTAATTCAGTTATTCTATTTCGACACGACCATTGTCATCGGATTTGGCAGTCACTGCCGTTTGATATCGCGCGGCACATGCCTTCAATTGTTTTTATTATGCGTAAAAGGATAGCAAGCGCCATTTGGTCTGCTATGATCGTGTCGTAACATAAACGTGGCTAATAAATCGCTTTCTTTATCTATTCTTTGTTAAGCTTTCACTTTCTGGCCATCATCACTATTAATAACGCCTATTATTATTAAAACATCTTCAACTTTAGTTTTGGTATTTTCTTTATTAACTACTAAATTAAGTTCTATAAGACTTTTTTCTTTCTTTTCAAATCTTTTCCCTCCATTTATGTTAAAAGGTTCCGCGATGTTATCATGGTAATTGGAATTCCCATTTTCAACGTATTCAGGAAGATTAGCCTCTGATTTGCCTCAAGAGGCGATTCTAATGCCAATAATCGATTTTTATCTCTAAGTGAGTTTTATCTTTGTCAAAAGACAATGGGGTTTTTGTTTTGTATTTTGTTTATGATATTTAGATTAAGAGATGAAACAGGCGGCTATATATTCTACGTTGTTTTTGCTTTCACTATTATTTGTCGATATTTATAATATGGTATACATGTCACTTTCAGTCTATAAATTTTCGATCTACATGTACGGTATGACATGACAATGGTTTATCAACTAACTTGTTGCTCTAACATTTTAAGAATGCATTTGAACAAGCTATATAAAAGCAATAACCGTAACTCATAATAATTTGCGACATAGTAAAATCGTGACTTAGTTTAAGCAATAATAATTACTAAGGTAACAGGCTATGTAAAATTTAATATAATGTATGGTCCTGATGGTTTTATACGAAGGTTATAAATTTAGAATATTTTATCAGAAAGCTAAACAGTTTTATATCGTAATATAATACAAACGCATATATTAACACATAAATGATAGTACACAGTATTTATTTACTGCTTATCTTGCTGTCTTCGAAGAAATTAATGGTCACGTATCTGTTATGTGCTTCGAAATATGTATTTGATTTATTACTACTTGTAACTTATAACGATAGTAAAACAAATAATGATTAAACAAACATTCCTGTGACAGTTTATAAAAGCATCTAAATTGCTTTGATAGAGTGCATTGATACACCTTATTAGTTATAAACTTCTATTGTATTTTTGTGGTGCGCAACAAACATTATTATTATCTATCTAAATTAGTAACTCTGTCCTTAGAAGTCGTGTAAAAGATTTATAATGAAGGTGAAGTAAAAATCCGTCCTGTAATTAGTTTATTAATTAAGCCATGAGATTATTTATAGACTTAATGCACAGTCTAATTACACAAGAGTCTCATGTTTAAAGTTCTGCCACCAAAACTTCAAAGACGGAGATCCTTATCATCGCTCTTAGAGCCTTCCATTTATCAAAACAGTAAATTAAGACCGGATTCGGATTCATTTAATCGATAACGCGGAAGAAACTTTGATTCAAGATGCATGAAGGGGCAAACTTTGCATATTACCTTTCAAAACCACTATTGTGCTTCTTAAGTATATGCTTCTCAAATCCCTATCGATTCTCCAATGCTGTTTTAACCGCTCCTGACTATAAAATATGAATTCCTAATTTCACAGCGAAAATTGCTTCGTAAACTTAGCCTTGCACCTGTGGGCCCCAATGTCGAACTTTCCAAAGCATTCTAAATCTATTTTACCGACAGAAGTTTTTGAACGAGTTCCAAATATACTCTTTCGTATTTCTGATATTTATTGTCCTATTTTAGATTTGCATAACAGTATATTTTCATGAAATCACTGCCAGGAAACTTATATCATAAGTTGGCAAAGTTAGGAAAATATGTATGTTTTATGATGTTTATTTTAAATTGTTGTTTATTTCCAACAACACCCATTCATTAGTTTCATGATTAATGCGATGGTTTTGTCAGGTGTCCGTTTCGAAGTGTTTATGTTCCTTGATAAAATGAATAAGTAATTTTAATGACTTTCTTTAACTACTTCCTACGCAAAAAAGCGGATATGAAAAGTAGCATCGTATCGTATTCTGAGACCACCCATCTAGACCTTTTATTTCTCTCATGCAAAGCTATAAATATAGTTTTATAAATATTTTCTTGGTTATCTTCTGAAACAGTACTCGTATAGCGAGCATTTCGCGCTTTAGATATTTTATAGTGGCAATATCTCTTGAGATAAGCTACCTTACCTTCATATCTTCGATTTATTCATGTCCCCGCATAAATTTTTCTCGACGGAGATACTGAGATTGTAGAGATTTATTAAAATAGTGCTTTGAAATAAAAAGTACTCGTAATTTATATTTTCTATTGCGTTGCTAGCAAAATAACTGAATGTTGTTTACTTATATTACTATATATAAATAATATTAAACTTATAAAATATTTGACTAAAGATTGAAATATCCGAATTGCTTGCGCCTAAATATATGCGAACCACATATTACCATACAATAGGTAAACACAATCTTGCCGCTGCAGGTATTGAGGTAGTCTGCGTTCGCGGTTTCAGTAATATGGCTAGACCCAGCTTATCGCCTCGCACTGTCTATTGCTTTGAGCCTGAGATTAAAATATTATCGTTGAATATCCTCCATTCTGCGCTCCTGGTACCGCTTTAATTCTTCACGCGCGATAACTCTTGAATATCTTTTTCTGAGATGCGGTATTCAGTTGGATTTTCCTTTGTTTTTGTTTTTTGAGTTGTGTGGAATATTTAAATATTCTGAGTTTATACTATTGTTTATTTTTACGTTTGACTGCGTCTTTGGTCTCGTGGTTGTAAACACGAATGCTGAGAGTCTTGGGTTCCTCGTAACGCACGTAAAGCTCTTGGAAAGAGATCAAATGCAAGAGCACCTGATCTCTCTCTCCAGTCTATGAGAGTGAAGGAACAGAAAGTGCACCTGTGTTTGCGCACATACTTGTGCACTATAATATCTCCTGCGTACTTGGCTAATCTCTGTTGACATTGTCCATTGTGATAAAATATTTTATGTATCTAACAAGTGATCTCCTTTTTGTTACAGGTATTTTGGGACAATCAAAAACCGGTAAGGGGATGTGGTGAGGAGAACTTAAACCGTGAGGCGTATTATCATAAAAGTCTCGTTGAATTTCAAACAGCCATTGAAATTCAAATAGTAGCCGAGCCCGGATGAAATCGTCACAGTTTTTCCGAATTGCCCGATATCTGGTTAAAATTCTTTAGAACAAGTAATAAAAGAGCGAAACTTGAGCCGACTCAGCTCGACAACTTTCAAGTCGATTTTGAAAGAAAACTTAGCAGGCGCGTAGCTCGTCATTTGTTACTTGAAACTGTAGCTTTTTATACTACAAATTTTCGTCTTATTTTAATCTCTCAATAACTGCAATTCGCTTTGCTGGAAATATGACCGATTTCAATATTACAAAGGCGTCCGGTTGTATGACAAACGTGTTGTTTGTAAAAAATACATAAAAAATATTTAACAAAAACCACCGCTTTATGGGAAAGCGTTTCTTTCTGTTTGGCAACGTAACCGCTTTTCTCTGTGCTCTGTGAAAAAAAAATCGCTATGCGCAGCGTTCTCTCATTCAGTGCCTCGACGCTCCGCACTGCATTTTTCGTTCGCAACCTGAAATCGTGCTCGGCATATACATTATATTATCTAGCCGATGCTCCTGACCAAGGACACGTATTTCTTAGGCCGTAAAGGGTTGGTCTTGAGTAAATCTCATCACTTAGAGTCTAGACATACTATTTCAAATATGTGTGATTTAAAACCACCACTTTGCATAAAACAATAATTTATAACCTCAATACTGCACACAAACGTTATGACCGCATCGATTGATTCGTGTTTTTCGATTCTCGAACATTTTGGTTCACTTTGCTCACTCGTCTGAACATCGGGTGTCGCGTCAAATGAAATGGGAAATAGCAATTCCGTAGATATTTCATAGCGTATCGCTTTTACTGCCACTTGATATACTATGCAATTTTCGTAAAATGTTGAGGGACATTCTGTCTGAACTGTGCTAAAATAAAATTGGGCTAAGTGAGCCTTGAACACTTCTAATCATAAATCGTATAAGATCTGAATCAATTAACCAAATGATTCAATTAGTGAATGCTTGCGATAGTAACCCTCAAACTGCACGTTTATGTAAAGTTTGTTGGGTAAAGGCAGCAGATTTTAATATATTGGCAAATAAATATCAAGGTCCCGCATTGTTTGGCCAGGCTTTTGTGTTATTTTCTGGCACTGCAGTGCCATTATACATTGTGCTAGAAACAGTAGCAAATAGCCTCGATATTAGCTACCCTCCAAAGCTTGCTTTAATGTCACAGGTCACCGGCGGCAACATAACTGGGCCGTTAAAGTTGGCTTTACTAAAAGTGTAATGGCTTGACCTAAATTGTCATGTAAATCCATGGCTTTGTAATTGCACTATCATTCGAGGCCATTTGCTTAATTTCAGGGGTATTAGAGTCTCCCCTAGTTTTGAAAACTTAATATAGGTATTTAGTTTCTTAAGAGGTCGGTGACAAAAATAGGGCTGTAAATAAAATGGAATATAGGTCAGCTGGTTTTTGGTACGAATTAACCAGATAAGAATGTTTGGTGGTACTCGAAATAGAGTGTAAAGCCCCTCAAACCTCCGTTGAAAAGGGAGTTCTATTTTAGTGGAAGTCTTGTGTTTTGCGACTCCGGGCAGAGGACTTTCTTGCTTTTGTACACTTCGTACTTTCTACTCACCTACTATTAATCTTACATGAGAATGTTATTATGTTTTGAAATAATGTAACCTTTTATAACTTTTCGTTGAAAATTGTGTCGCAATCACAAATATTCTGTACTACTAGGTGAAAAGAAACAAGAACAAACCGAAAAGAACAATGCAGTAATGCACTACAGTGCAAAAAAAAAACCAAAATCATACCCTAAAGGCGTGTATAAAACTTGAAGTTATTATAAAACTTTACTTCGGCGCCTATCGTGCTCATTTCTAGTTTAAAATTGGAATTTGAAAGCCCGAAGTTCGCTCGAGCTCGAAACTTGGAGTGCTCGATAACGTCGTCAATTAGTGCGTCGTGGCTCGTGGCTGGGTTCTCGTGGCTCATGGCTCGACGTCGAGCACTCGCTCGAGCCCGCTAGTGCCTAAGTTTACTAGCTTCGAGCTAGGGCTGAGCTTCTTCGTGTTAAGTTTTGTGTCTTGTGTTACCCACTTCACTGTTTTGCTAATTAATTTTGCACGTTACCTGCTTATTGCCGCGTCTTTGCTCTTTGACGAGAACCGTGATTTCTTCTTAACCCACTGTACTCAGTATGGCTAAGTACGATAGGCGCAGGGCATAAGTCCGATTGTGTGACAGGACTCTCTATTAATGATTAAATATTTTACCTTCTTTATATGTAGAAACATTTCAGGCTGCAGCAACAACAATTTTCGTACTAACTACATGTGTATGTAAAGGAACGTATAAAACCGCAACTGTTTAATACGAGTCCTTTTCATAGGTTTAGACGGATATAGTTTGCAAATATCTTTCCTAGCGAACCAGTCAATGTTTTTACATTTTTTAAACGAAATTTTTAAAAAAAGAATCTATTCTAACCAGCCCTACTGATGTGCTTTACTTACAGACGAAATAATCTACGTGCTTAGTTTGTCGGAACACTAAATCTTAGTAATCGTGTGTGTAGTTGTAATGAGACGTCGTTGGGTTCCGTACGGGCAATTATTGTACAATCTAGCCGCAATTGCTCGGTTTCAGACGAGCAGTTTATGTTCATGTAATGTTAGCTATTTGCTGCTCGCATTAAAATCTTTATTTTTCTTTTAAGTACGGTGGGAAATTTTCGTTCGTACTGTTGGAAAATTTATTTTGTAATACAAATTGATGGACGTTACTTTGATGATGTAGGTAGTATTTGAAAGACTCGTAGAATTGGTCGTAGTGTAATAAGGCTATTTTATTTTAATTGATAATAACTGAACAATATCTCAACATTGATAAAATAAGTAAAGGCAAGTCAAATATAATATCAAAGTATATTTCTTCCGCTTTAGAAAAAGCGAAGAGACGAGGCAAGAGGTTTTTACTGACTTGTGTTTCTTTAGGTTGTCATTTGCATTTCAGGGCCATAATAACTCTTTTGAGCAATCCTGCACGTTATTTAAGAACTAATTTTTCTATTGAAGTAGTATATTTTTTTTTATATAAAAGCTGTCAAGCAGTCATCCAACCAAAAATCTGTGCACCAACGTTTACGCCTTTCTACCTATTTAAAAAACTATAGTTTCTCAGTTTATAAAAAACTTAATAGAGATCGACAATGTTTGGGCGGGCGCGCGCCGCCCAGAGGTCAAAGACCCCGCTAATAACTTCCGCTTACCTGCAAACGCTAGTCGTTAGCCCAGACTTTAGGCTGCGATGACAAAGGAGGCTTTTATGCAAGTAATGAAAAAGAAAGTCCGGATCAAAACACTGCCAGTATCATGTTAAACATTGAAAAGCGGCGTTGTGGTGCAGATTTTGTTCTGTCACTTTTAAACTGAAATGTCATCGTTTAGCAATGGTTTTGTAAAAGACTTTCTTAATAAATGTTACATAACGTTTTAGATTAGTTTGCAAATATGTAATGTTGATGAAAAAAACAAAGGAATTTTATAAAAATACTCTTCTATGGGTGATTCCACAAAAGTTGGGTAACTTTGTGTTCCAGTGTTATTTTATACATTTTTTTATTAAATAACCAGTGATAAACATTTTATCATATGAAATAATCATTTTTTTATTATGTCACTCACTTTTGCTACAATCGTTTATTTTTTTCTATAAGAAAAATGGCCTTTTATACCTTCAATATCAGTCCCTAGCCATGTCACATTTCCAAAATAATGTTTTCGTTCGACTGATTTTAGTACGCCTTCATGATATTTGAACTTTATGTAACTTAAACACACTAACAATTACATAACCTTGTCCATTGGATCTACTAAGTAAATAAAATCAATTATTTTCCATATTTATTTTGTAAGAAAAGTAGTGTCATCGATAATTATAGTCAGGCCCTAGCCACTCAGTAAATTAAAAAATACGCGGTAATCGAAATAAGCAGCCATTTTAAATTGAACGCGTTAAAAAGTGACAATGTGAAGGTAGCCATCAGCGGGGGCCGTTCCGCGTTGGTCATATTGACATTAGTGAAATCGGCGTCGATGCTGAGAAAACACGTGCTGTGCCAGTCAATTGCTCAGGCCCTAGGTGTGTGATTTTATGTAAAGTTAATAAGTTGTTATTCTTTCTTGTTTGTGTGTACATGTGATTTGTTTGTTCTGATGTTGTTGTTATCTACAAATCTCGGTATTTATTTTTTAAAGTGAACTACGAGTGATTTTGTTCTGATTCGTCAGTCCCTAGACCATCAGGCCCTGGCTGTTAATGTAACTAGGGACTCTTTTACATACATTCGTCATTCAGAAACTTTTTTGTTGTTGTATAATATGCCGCAGCGAAGAAAAATACTGTTGTCTAAAGAAGAACAAGCAAAAAATAGTAAAAACAGGCAAAAAAAGTTACCCGTTTTGCTAGCAGAGTACAAGAAGAAAGAAAGATTAAAATACCTGAGAAAAAAGGAAAAAGGGCAGCAGTGCTGGGCACGCCGTCATTGCGGCGGTAATTCCCCTCTTTGAGGAGTGGTTGGAGAGATTTCAGGAAAACTCAAATTTCTCTTTAAATACTTAATAAAGTGACTGGCCCCTTTAGATACTAAAAGTATATTAATATATGCACTGTCTTTACTAAAAAAGTTTTTGATTTAGTACATAAAAACACGTATGGTAAAATTTGGACGAAACTTACCCAACTTTTGTGGAATCACCCATATTTACAGCAATCACGCAATGACACAACACACATTATTACAAAAAACAATAATTGAACAGCTATTTCTTTTAAAACAGAAGTCACAACCAGTTAGGTGAAAAAAACAATACTAAACCTTTCCATTTGAAAGGACGTGAAAACTAGGCCTAATATTTCCAGGAACCTTTCTGTATTTCAATGCGAGTACAGCCTAATATCGTATTCACCAAAGGCCACTAGACTGATCCACAAAGATATTCAAATACAAGAGCGTATTGAAATCCCTGTTTTAGACAGAACTGTCTCTAACCTGTCAATGGCTTAAAGCTGAAACTTCAACTGTCTTTCAGCCAAAGTTGGTGGATTTGATCAAACATTCGCCACTGAATAGACAATGTGCCACAAAGATTTGTGCCTTCTCTTCAACGGCCAACTTGTTCTTAAACCTGTAGGACGTTGACGTTTTGTTGACAGATTTTATTTTATTGTAGGAAACCCTTGGGTAAGTGGCGGTAGAAAAAGTGGACTACAACGCTTTTGATGACTTGATACTTTCACATAATATCTGGCTTCTTTTATGAGAAATCTTAAAATGCCTTCTCCTGCTCCAGAGTGGAGCATGCAGGCGTGTCAGACTTATACTGACTAAATCCGTCCTTTGTATTCCAGGGCCACGGTAACTCTTTTTAACGTTCTCCTTCAGTTTTGCTGATATCTCTTTGAGACGGGCGTGGAACTGTTATGTTACATGCCGTCTTTCGCGCCTTGAATTCAAGCTTAGACATTGCTCATCGGCCGCAAGACCAGTGGGGTAGACTCGCGATGCCCGGGGCGTATCCTATGGTATAATAAATAGGTAAATGGGGAATGGTAACTTTTAAGGTTAAACCACAATAATATTAAGGTTCTAACAAAACTAGCTCAAACGACCA
The DNA here is from genome assembly GCA_030763345.1 of Mythimna separata. Lineage (NCBI taxonomy): Eukaryota > Metazoa > Arthropoda > Insecta > Lepidoptera > Noctuidae > Mythimna > Mythimna separata. Next base: position 11,151,853 of record CM061187.1, on the reverse strand, counting down.
ACTTAGACGATAACAATCAATGATAGATAGCCCAAGTTGTCTGCTCGTTATTGACATAGTTTATCACTAAAATTAGCTTTCTCCATTTTAAGCCCACAAAACAATAGAACATCAGAATTCAAGGTGTGAACTGGAGCGTTAGAAATTTTCGTTCTTCAATTGTTTACAGTATAACAGTACGAAACCAATTTGTTATTGAGGATATCAAAACACTATACCCGCATAATGAATCGAGCGTTTGATTGAATCCATTGTCGTTCCAAGACTAAGTTCAATCCCACGACCTAGATCCGACCGCAATACGATTCCAATACTTGCGCATCGCCGGGAGCAATGCAATGCAGATTATTTACTCTGAGCACACGCAATATTAGCTATTACACCGATGTTATTAAAGATTAGAATCCCTTATTGTATTTACATTGGGGGATGGCGGTGAACCTCGAAGGAGATGTCATTGAATGCAGTAATGACTTCGTTGAAATTAATTTTAGGATTTGTAAGTTTGGACGAGTTACTCCAATATTTTAGTTGTTTTATGCCTTTAATAGAAATACTAAAGCGGTATTTATTTAGTTTGATCTTTTTGACACCTGAAATTTTAAAAGTAGTTTTTTTTTTGTTTACACAGTAAAGACACATAAAAGTGATGTCACGGTAAACGGCCCTGTGCATGAATTTGAATCCATCGGATTTCCACGATCCTCAGCAGGGCATCGGTCCACCTAGTGGGAGGCCTTCTAACGCTACACCTTCCGGAGCGCGGTCTCTGTTCGTTCCAGTTCTCGGTTCTGATCATGCAAGTAATCATGCCTGCCCACTGCCACTGAAGTTATGCCTTAACTACTCCTAAACCACACAATGGAAAATCCATTGTGTGGTTTAGGCAATGCGGTTTGAAGTTATAGAAAGAGCAATAAACGAGGAAGCGGGTCAAGAGATATAATATAAAAGGCCTTTAGTAGGTCCTACATTAATTGCTTTTCACACTACCTACAATACAAAATATATCCCATTTTTTCTTAACTTTCCTCGCACTAGACCAAAACCCGGAACATGACGCCAAGACCCGGAACACTTATCTGTAGGCCATACAAATATATGCCCCATAACGGAATTAATCCTGCGATACGCAGCTCAGCAGTTCATCGCTCAACCATTGCCAGTCGTGCCATCACTTCTCTTCTCAGCCAGTACACTCTTGCCAGAGTGACCGTAGTCATCATTGAGAATTACAAGCCATCACTTAATTGGACCAAACTCCATAAAAAAAGAAAGAAAACTATGGGAAATTCATTTGGAACGCAACAATGAAGGTATTTTAAATGCATAATTCCAAAACGTAAATGAATTTACCGAATGGAAGCAATTTTCACACTTGCCATGAATAATAAAATTGTTTCTCACGAAAACTGCTTCACGGTTAGTAAATCTGATTTCATGCTCGATATTCACGATTATACTAATATTTACAGTTTCTAACATAATTTCTTTTGCTGAAACAGAATGTTTGTGGAAGTTTATAATTATCACTGAATTATGCAAGTTCATTTGGGATTCTTTTCTTTCCAAATATTTAGAACAGTTTTCAAATAATGTTCTATTCACTTCTTTTTTAAATTATTTTCTTCTCAAGAAAAAACTGACTGGCTGACAATGGACGCACAGTCGAAACTACTGAGACTAGGAGCTTGAAATTTTGTACAAGGTTTCCTATTGTAAGGTAGGGGAGTACTTAGACATTAAATGAGGGTCCAAAGTTTGTATGGTTCAAACCTGCTTTCACTCACTGGCAGAAGCTAGTTAAGCATATTGGTTACGAGGGTGATTGATTTTATATTCTATCCTGCCTTTTAACTTTGAAAGCTGGCTTTGAATAAGCCAGCTTTCAAAGTTAAATTGTTGACATCAGCGTCTATTTCTTATTCAATTCCATTCCAATTGAATTTCAAAGCAAAAAGAGTTGTCACAATCACTTTTATCGAACTGGACCTCTCATATTTTTCAATAATATTTTATTCACAAAGAGAACTGTACGCGGCACGGGCGTTAGATTGACTTTGGACAATTCACAGCAGATTGGTAGCGAATTTATTTGCTAGGTTTGTTTGGAACACACCGCGGAATTTTATAAATTGATTGATTCAACGAAAAAAAAAAAACAATTCCAACAGCTGCGGAGCTCTATTTTTTTCGCGGTCATCTGTCAATATTTGCTTGGTTCAGCTAGTTCTACACAAATATGATATGAATTTGAATGGGTACAGCTTTAAAGTTATTCCATTTGATCTCATTTTTTGCTGCCGTTTGGGTTAAATTTTTCACATTTTCAGCTTTATCGAAGCAATGCTCTTTGAGTTAAATTGTAAATCGCTTTCTGTCTAGTATCTCAGATTAATTAGTAGATATGTCAACCTAACTCTAAATTATCACATTTCATTTGAAGTGTCCAATAAAGTCTTTAATCGAGATTTATGATAATTGCAATACAAAATCGAGATTCGATATTCGTTTTGTTCATTTCCGACATTTAAATCACAATAATGACAATACAGACATAAACTAGAATTGAATCTGGAACACCACTTTTATAGTATTCGAAATAGTAAGTACTACTTGTTCGTAACTATAGACCGCCAACCATAGATTTCTATGGAATTAATAAGTCATAATTCACTGTTATTCTCGTACGGCTTTTCTATTGAATTTCACATGCGCTTATTAGGTTTATAATTCGAGTGCTAGGTAAATAAAAGGCCACGCTGGTTGTTGCCACGTATGCAGTTGACAGAATACCAATTTGCGATCAGGGCAATATATTGCAGTTTAGTGTTTACTGAAAATCAATACCGAGATTTATTATCAACTGTATTGACCTAATAACAAGCTTTGATAGGTTTCCTCAATAATTTCGAAATGTTTGTGCCATGTCACAGAAGCAGAACATTTAATTTAAATCTATTCTTAATCTGTTTTAGAAACTATCAATAGTCAAAACTTTAGCTTAATTAGGTAGATGAAAGATTGCTGATAGAATTGCTTAGGTAGACAAATATGACTGCAGTGGTCTTCTCATCCGATTATAATTAGGCGTCTTCAAGGCTAGAGTGAATAAGCTCTTAATAAACTAGTGTGATTTACCATCAACGACTGCATTACAGCTTGCCATCAGGTGGGACCGCAGTTAAGAAAAAATTTTTAGAATGTTGCACGATAAGAATTCGACCGTTTTACCTTTGAGATACAAGATGACACAAGAAGTTTATCTCGGAAAATATCTTGCTAGATAAATACCGGTATGTTAAGAAGTTAAGCAGTGTCGTATAGCGTGGTTGCGTACCGTGAAGGTGGAGCAGTCTTTAGAATATATTAAATTCCTCAACCACTCGTAACTTATACGTGCTTAGTGAACAGAGACGAATGAACGAGCTTCGTACTTGTTATAGTTGTTTTATCTCACGAAAGCGGGTGAGCCATACTTGTAGTTGTGATGTGTATAGACACTCGCTCTTGTGTGCGTAACTACAGGTAGCGTTAGCAAGCTCATCGCTATTGAACAAAATAATAAAGTTGCCACTTGTTGCCCAATTTATTTAATAACTTACGCAGCGTTACGAGACATCCATCGAAACCAACTTTTTCATTCAAAGCTGACCTTAGCTTTGCCAATGTTATACAATTAAGGGAAGGAACGAAATAACCCCAACACAAATATTAATAATAACTTACTGAGGATGTTTCATTAACACTTGTAATGTAACCTTTTGAGACCAAATAAACAATTTATTTATTTTATTTGATGATATTAATGTTGGAATTTGTTTTAGTACGATATGAAAATTTTGTATTGTGCTCCGTACCGTCACCTGTAAATCCACCTTTATTTTCTCTCTTTCTTCGGTTTTTCATGGGTGACATAAAATTCGAAGATGTACTTGCGACATCTCTTCCTTCTTTTATTCGTTTTTTGCACTGTTCTTTCACTTACCCCCGTCGCTGCTGCAGTGCGTTTTGTAATATTACGCAAATATGATAAATCACAATTTGGTTCTCGATGAAGTTCCGTGAATTAATTTATTCTTCTTTGAATAATTATAAATATTTGCAATCATTTGACGAGCCTAAAATAAACAAAACAGTTATAAAATCGTTTAACATGTTGATGTGTTGTGGTGGTGGAACACAATCAAACGGACCAGATACTTTTTCAATAGTTTATTCTCACCATTAATATAGTTAACACAGCAAAAGTAATCTGAGCGTGGCGTCTGTCATCTGTGAGCGAAGCGGACTGACAGGCGCTGGTGCGCGCGTCATCGACGCGACATCGAAGGTGGACTCCTTCGATGGTTTTTGTGGTTACCTTGGTTACGCCACATAAATAATCGGCTGAACGCCCTGATTGCTCAGGAACCGAAATTCGTTTTTTTTTTTATATAGCGGTAAAGAAATGATCAATATCTGTGTGTAATAAAATCTTAGTTTGTAAGTTGTTGGCTAGCTATAAGCTTTGGTGCGTACTGTAAGTATAGCTAGTAATTGAAATAAATAAATACATTCATAATTATATTACACACAACAAACATGAACATTAAGTTGCCTTATCGCACTGCGAACAACTTTCCTCCGTTTCTTCGTACCTCGCATGCTGACGGTACTCGATAAATTATTTTGACGCGAACCAAGAAGCACTACTGACTCAGCCGGCGACCCGGCCGCGACTGAGCGCTCTCGAGCTTACGCACACAAAGACAGTGTGCATGTACACTTACACACACAAGTATGGGTTACCCGCTTTCGTGAGATAAAACATCTATACGCCTTAGTCTTACGTGGTTATGACGCCGAATATACAAAATTTTGTCTTTCATTATGAGGAGAGGAGATTTTGGCTAAACAATATTAAGCATACGGGTTGATCTTCCAAAATAAACAGCGCAAGCAAAGGAGATCATTATATACTCCATAACATTTTTGGTCCTTTTTTCAAAACTTTGGCCATCAAAAAATTGGAACGTATATTTAGAACTAGTAATTTGGAACAATAGTTACTGTGACACAAAAGTTATAGGATTAATCTTGGCCGAGTTATTCAAGTTTCACGTTTTGTCATTTTCATACATTTATTGATAATTCACGAATAAGTACTATAAACATAATTATAAATATTGCTAGAACTGTAAAACAAGACTCCTCTCTGTCTCTTAAAGCACGTTAAATTGTTGGTTTCGGCTGACATTTGAAGATCTTTGATAGTCAGTCCCTTCTTCCAAATTCTGATATTCAGCTGCATCTGGTCAGACTGGAATGAAGCTTTAACAAAGTTCTTCTTCTTTCCCGTCGATGAAATCGAATTCATTTTTGTTTTTGAAAGAAGACTTATTGACTTGACTCTGTGAATATAAATCACCAATTTCACTTCAGTGGTACATCGATAAGAAGACCTCAATCAAGTGATTATCTTTTTCTTTAGTTTATAATGGTCTTCCTCTCGAATTAATTTATTCATAGATGATTACGACCGTTCCTTTTTCATTAGAATAGGAGTGATATTGAAGTGCCTATTATGTATTACAGACGGGAAGTTTCAATGAGCAGTGAGCTCTGTGAATATTAATTTTGATAGCAAACGTATGTATTTTTAAATCCATTGGCACATATTGGAAGTCAAATCCAACACACGGCCAATATGAAAGAACTTTTTTAATAACGAGAAACTGGCAACTTATTGTTCGATTTTTAAAAAAGGACTTTTTATTATTTTTATTTTAGAACTAGCTTTTCTGTTTAGTCATTGCATATGGATTAAAGTGCTAATTATGCGTTAGGCTTGCATTGCATGCGTTCGCTCACTGAGTGTGCTTATTATTTCATAATTATGCGTTGATGTGCTGTTAGCCGTGTTTCTCCCACATCCGCACACCTTGGATGGGTTTTGCCGCATCATTTCTTGCACGCTTTCTCCTGCCATACCCTGTTGTTCCGATTTAACACGTTAAGTAGCCATCCGTGTACTGCTTTGTCATACTGTAATGGATCTTGCTATACTGTTACAGCTGCTCTATCTCAATAAGAAGACAGTTTGGTCTTGGTTATGTGCGTTGTTTCACTTGCACATTATTTTTGTGTGCTTAAGCCATTTTCTATTGAGTGATCAGAGCTTACGCACATAGAAAAATAAGTGAACGTGAATCTACACACTCATTCAAGACCAACTCGTTGGTAAGATAGAACTACTGTTAACTTACTACGTATAGTACAGTTCAATGTAGATACGTCTTTATTGAATCAGTCTAAGAGTCTGTCCCTTACATTCATCTTGGACGATTATTTAAACATTACCCCTTCACAAACAAAGCTTTTGGGCCAACAATGTGTGTCGACTAACTGTACCTGTCGTTGACAACCTGTTAGTCTCTCGAGCCGTTTTTTTTTTTTGTTTTGTTTTTTTCGTGTGTTCATGCAAATTACTATTTTGATGACGATAAACGTTAGCATTTAGTTGATTATGTCATTATTGTTGTGATTCAACTTTTAAAATAGATATCCGCATAAATTCGTCCTACTTTACAAAATTAAATGCCGAGCTCGAGAGAACGAAAACTAATTCCCGAAGTAGTTGCAGGAATTCTATTTCGATTCAACAAAATTCGAATTTCGAACACGCTCTATTTCATTTACAAACTTTTTAATTCTCCATTCTGATTTTTTCTACGTCGCGTGGCTTGTTCCAGTGATTTTTACTGCCTTGTACTTTTTAATTTCTTTAAAAAGTTAGGCTTGGAAAACGTAAGTACTACCTATTTGGGGTCGTTGTTTTTTGTTTGCGTGTATGTAATGTAGATTTTATTTGGGTAGTAATTACTAGGTCTAGAGCTTCGTAAGCTCATAATGGCATTCACGAGTAGCGCGGTGCATGCGAAATTAGCACTGCAGCATTTTTGTGCAGCACAATGATGCAATCCCAGAGCTCAGCATTCGCTTTGTGAGGGAAATACTCTCATTCACGATTGTGAACTTTTTGAATAAAGCCATATTCGCTGGTAGACGTGTGTACGTCCGTGGAAGTGGTTCATTACGTGACGTTCGCTTTAATGATATACATTCCACTAGACGTGTTTTGCTTTTTCGCTTTTGAACATCACATTGACACATGTCATCGTGGCTTCAAGTTAAAAGTTAAACAATAACATCCGCACGTGTCGATTTGCTGAGGTCAGTCGGGGACATAATTATGGCCATCTATTACATAGCATGACTCCTCTACTAGGTAAAGCATTTGATCCTGGCTTTCATTTATAGATCTGTTATGACCGTTCAGGATAGTCAAAAGCTAACTGTAAACAGATTACAACATAGTTAGGAATCTGTAGGCTTGGACTTGCAGACGACGACTAATGGGTAGCTGTCGAGTTCTGGTAGCCGCTCCGATGAGCCCGAGTTGTCGAAGGCGCGTAGCGTTCCACGTGCGCCTCATAGAGTTCTAAGCAAACCGTTGGAACCCAGCAGGGTTGAAGCCAACTGGGGCCAAGTTAATATCTGAAAGGGAAATTTAGCATCCTGGATCGCAAGGCAAAGATGTGGTTTTAGTCAGTAAAAGTCTGACACGCCCCTCCGCTATGCCTTAGAGCGGAGACGTCATTAAATGATTTCCCACAAGCAGAATGATTTCGTGACGTGTTTTAGCTTTTCACTTTCAAACTTCGAACAAGAGATCAACATGGTAAAGTCGATGTCAATTTGGAGAGGGAAGGCCAAGCAACAGAGCTGTATTGATCACAATGGCAGTAATCTATTATTCATATGTCACTAACACCATTCAATACGCACGAGAAGTTACACAATGCAAAAATTATAAACGCATTCGAGGTACACACTTGCGTCATTGCAGACGGTTGTATTAACGAACATTGTAGCATTTGAATTTAGAATCTTATTAATGTTAATGGAGTCACTAGTTACTATGGAAGTTAGAATTTAGATGTAGTTATTTTTTAATAACGTAAACTAGTGCTTAACTACGATCCCATCTGACAGTAATGCAATTATTGATGGTGAGGCGCACTAATTATTGAGTGCCTATTCACTCTTGTCTTGAAAACACCTAAATTATAATCGGAAGGAAAGATTGCAGTAAGCAAATTCATAATTATCTCCCTTGAACTTTGTCGTTATGACAACAGAAACAAAACAAGACATTAATGTCAATAAACAACAAGCTATAAAAATGATGTTTTGAGGCGGAGTTGCAAATAAATCAAAGCATTTTTTACGTTTTTATGTTTGGTACTCCAACACTATTTACCTGTCACTGCGTTACAGTCGATTTCCGTTGCCATGAAACCAATTTGCATATTACAAATTTTCCCGCCACCCAACACAAAGCCATCCGAGGTCCCATTCACATATGAACCATGCATTTAAGACGATACAAAGTTTCGTCGATACTATCAGAACCTCACCTACTTACCTTGAGACCGAATGGGGCGTATTTCTTACACGTTAGAATTTGAAACAATAGCCAATCTCCTAGTAACGCATTATTAGCCCGGTTTGTAAACAATGTTAATAATAGAGCAACGTGAAATATCTGTTACACACTAAGATAGCACACGCCATTCGTATTGTGGATGTCGAAACTAACATGGCATACTTATGAGGAAATTATTTTCCTTTGAAAGACTCCTCGCTTATACGTGTATTTAGCAATGATCAAGATTGAATCTTGATTCAATTTCAATTTATTAATATTTTCCTAGATATTACTATTCTCAATGCCTACGACAATAAAGGCTGTTTTACAACCTAAACTCAACTGTTAAAGGAATGGAACTATAATTATAGGGTGTAGGTATAGCGAAATGCCTTTTTCTTGCTCGTACGACTGACGTTTCAACACGTCATAATAAGGCCACAGTGTTGACAATCAAACTTTTTACATTAATTGCAGACAAAGACTGTGAAAGCAGCTGTCAAACAAACAGCCAAGCTCGTGCCTATAAATGAATTTTAAAAAAAAGTGGGGACAGAACTGATTAAAGATTGCAACGCTCATTTAACGCTCCGATAAACGCAATTACGCGCTGGGGATCTAGGAAGAGCTCTTTTCGCTCTCATTCACGTTTTTAATGTTACCTTCTGTGTCTTGGAATTTTGAAATCTGATTTTCTGAATATTCTTGACTACCCTAGTTCATTGTTCTATTTAATCTGTGGGACAAAGTCTTATACAGAAGTGGAGAGTTTTTGATGAGGTAATTATTCGTAAATAAATATCTAATAAAGAAAAACAAAGTGACAATATTGCACGAAATAAGACAGCAAGTTAAAAATACTATTTTGTTTTTGAATTTACAATGTAGAACTTCTTTTCTGTTCTGTTACAATGTTTGCCACATTAAAAAATTCCAATTGTAAAATCATAGTTACGCATGTTATGCATATGGATATAACAAGAAATCTTACACAATAATATTTAGCAAATTCTCAGTGAGTCGTTAAATAATTTTATGACATAAAGTAGCGAAGCCCAATAACCATAAACTGACGCTATCGGAACGTGTATCCACATAAGAGTATGTAATCAAACGTTCGATATAAAATGATAGTCACGATTGCTTTTCACGAAAATAGTTGGTGAAGTTTGCTGAATACAAAATGGAGGTCGTATTGATTTGACTTTTTTGGCCGCTTTTCGGAATTTCTGAGAAAATCAATCAATGTTGATAAGGTCTTATCTGTTGATTGCCAAATTAGTGGTCTACCACTTTTTTTCGGTGTGAGATCATCCAGTGATTTTTCCCACTCTGGGCGAAGCGTCAGACTTTTACTGACTAAACCCACTCCTGTCCTTTCTTTGCCTTCGTTCCAGGGCCTCGGGGTTCACTTTCAAGTACTCAGATTATACCACAACCTGTGTCCTCTTCTCCGACCTGATCTAAAATACAAAATCCTAAAAGTAGCAAGTTCCAAACACAGCGTTAACGTAAAACAAACAATTACAAGTTGCCTGTCTGTGCTTATCAGACACCAAAGCTTAAAATCTCATGTAAACAAAACAAAGCTGCCAACAACTTCTGCTTTATATTTTCACGAAATTCTGAATAGGATCTCTTTAAGGCTCTAGAGTTTCAGACACATTGCAAACCACCGCAACCGTCATTCACTGTGAATGTAATGTTTAAATAATGTTTCCATTTTCATTTGATATTGTTGGTACCGTGTGAGGCACCTTTATCTCGGAAGTAAATGGCACAGCAATATCGTTAGTATCAGGCGCTGAACAATGGTACCATAGACATCCCCTCGCTATTTAATGAACACGAGATATCCCCGTTACGCTGTCTACCTTGATAACGCCAGTACCTATTCAAACTCTTTGGTTGTTTGAATGATGTTTTCGTTGACAGTTCGTACGAAATGTTACCTTTGCCTTTCAAATGACATGTCAGCAATCCATTTTCAAATTATGCTTGCTATGCACAGTTGTCAACGACCCAAAGTTCACAAAGGTTGTAATTCCAAAGGGCAGACGACTGATGAAAGTTGTACCTGCGTGCTTTTGATTTATGTTGATTTAATTAATATTATGAATTACTTACGTTTGCAGGCAATACACGCTTTATATTCTGCTCTATACGACATTGAATTATTTTATTTATATGTATATGTAGCATTGTTTAGATATAAATGGCTCAACAATCGTGATTTCTATAATTATAGACACAAGATACCGGAATCGGAAATAGAGTATAGATAAAACAATTCACTTATCTAAAAACGTCTGCATGAAAAAGATAAAACAATGACTGATCAGTTATTATAAAGTTGTTAACCTTCGATAATCATAATTTGGTGACGTCACAAGGATGGATGGAGCCACAGTACTATTGTGACGTACATAATATCGCTTAGAACTGGAGTGAGTCTCGACAACAATGCTCGAGGATGCAGTTAAGCTTATCTGTGGCTGCTTATCATTGTTTGAAATGAGATAATGCTGTTCAGCTTTAGTGCTGACACGTGTTAACAGGTGAAACGGTTACATGATTCTCTCATTAACACGTCAATTTTGTTTTGAAAGTATTGAAATGTTCAATGAACTGCGCGTCATCACTTTTTCTTTCTTTCTTTGTTTATACTTCTCATAAAGGTGGCAAGAATGCATGCAAGTTTGTTGAAGATGTATGTGTTTTCATTTTCTGCAATTCATAAGGCCAGTAACAAAACGATCACCAGTATTCTTTATTTAAAAAAATACTACTTGATATTAAAATCATTCTGATATCAAACCTCTTTCGTAAACAAAAATAATTTGAAAATAAAGCGTTCCTTTTTCAAATATTTGGCGCCTTTTGTTTACGGCTCTTCCCAGCACTTGATCTATGTAGCCACAGATTTTCCATCACAGTATAGTCAGTGTATCAATAAAGCCAGGCTAGGTTCAATAGAAATTTCAGTGTTGCCATCATGTCGTGCTCGTGACAATGTAGTGTGAACGACGACCACATCGAAGCAATTTACTTTCGAACGCAAACCAATCATGGGCTTTGGCGACACACTCAAATAGTGCTTCAAATACAGAGTTAGCTTTGAAAAGGTAAACTTCCTATTTTAGTGTTTTTGTTATAGATTGCTTTTGTAGTGTCTATTAAAAATAAAAAATAGGGGTAGTTAAGCCTATCAAAAAGGAATAGGTATTCGTGTTTTCCAACAAATATTTTAATCACTACGTTAGTTATTATACAGTTAACTTTTACTAACATAGTGATTAACATTTAAACTTATTTGACACAAAAGGATTGCGCAAAAGATCACGCTCTAAGCCCAATAGTTTCTGCTGTGCGTTGATATGTCACTCAGTTTCACTTTTTTATACCTACGACTACTACTTATAAGTAACTATAGTTTGGAGAAATTTCACGTAAGCTAGAACATAAACAAAAGTAATCTAATTGAAGTAGTAGACAAATAAAAATATATGATTATTGCCATGATAATTATTACCTAAATCACTTAGGTATGTGAGTGCTTAATACGAAAAGTAAACATAAAACAGCCATTAGAGTGAGCCAATTAAATTAACACTGTGACGTCATGAATGACGTCACTCAACATTTCCATTTCGCGAATAGATAGTAATAAACCTTTATATTTATGTGACGAGAACACAACTACATAAAGTTTTCCAATAACTAAATGGAGGCTGCATTTACCAAATGAAATACTGTAATCCAATGTTCGCTTTGTTTCTGTTTAATATTGAAGCTAAGATAAGAACTGTATTTATTTTTACTAAAATAAAAATAGAAAAGCAAAATATTCTTTCGTCTGCGACAGACAGTAAATTCCATTTCGTCACCGTTATGTGTTCCAGAAATCAACTTCATTCATTTATCTATAGTCTTATTATGATAAATCTTATTGGAAACTTGTGTGAAGTCAGCATAAGTGCGTAATCATTTTCGAGCGAATTGAAATGGCATTTTACTTCAAGCTCACGTCTGCAAAATTTTTAGGGTGATGTATACACAATAGGTACATCGGCTATTGGTAATCTCAGTCTTAAGCTTCGGTTGATGAAGTGAGCTTTCAATTCTTAGTACTTTTAGTAATACTGTTAGTATTCTTAGGTGAAATTATATCAATTGTATGTAAAATATTCCCTTTATTTCTATCTGTTATTGCTATAATTTCTACGTCATGATGAACATGATTGAACAGTCAAACTAAAAGCAATTATTGTAATAATTAATTAGGTCATATCAAAAGCGCGTACAGTGTTGCGAATGCACAATAAATGTAACAATTAATAAATTAAAGCGATCCTAAAATGTTGACAGAAATTTTATGGAATTACGAACATTATTTTTGTTTGTTTATCACTGTGAATAGAGATTTTTACTTTATTGTTAAAAGAGAAGTTATATATTTTGAATGAAAACTTCACTAACTATTCCATTAGGTACATTTAAAATCAAACTCCTAACTCAATAACCTTAATCGAAATCGTTTTCGAAACTTATTCATTATAAAATAGATCTCAAAGTTATAACAGTTATTTCACGAGAAAATAGCGTTGTTTACTTAAGTGATATTATTATTAGTGTTAGTATTTATAGTGTTGACTGTACGTTACGCAAGAAGGGTTCCAATTCAAAACCATAGTGTACTCGGTAGCCGCAATATGAAATACTAGTTGAATGGTATTTTAAAGTAATTCATAGTGACATAAGGAAGTAATAACAAGCTATGTAAAAAGCCCCAGTGTTGAATGTTACTACATAATGGGTAACAGTGAATGCGATTATACCAGCATAACTGTTACGTTTTACTCAACTGTATTAAAATTCGGTACTGACTACTATGTGTAATGTTTCGTTTCGGTGATTTAGTTTAACATTCCATATTTGAAGTTAATGGTTTACATTACTTGTCGGCTACTTCTGTTACTGTAAGAACCTGAAAATTTAACGTGAACGGCTGGACCTATTTCGCTAATTCCGTTTATTATTTTGTTTTGTTGTGGCTGATTTTCATAGGAAATCTAAAAAAAATATCCCTGCGATATCCGGGCAATGAGTACTCGTATTTATAATAATTATGATTGTAACTTTATTTTCTAATTGGTGTGAATAAGGGTGAGCACTATTCCACTTATATGTGGTTTTCAACACAGTGAATTTACCTATTAATGTTAGTTATTAGTTTAGATGTTATAAATATAAGTCTGCAGGTCAGTAGATCGCTACCTCATGCATCAAAGCACATAAGTAAGCGACCAGGTCACTGTGGCATCAAAAGAGGGACAGCTCTCGACTTAACTCGTATGGAACTTAAATTACCAGATATTTCCCTTAGGGGTTAATTCTTAATGAGCATCCAAGCCAAGAGATACATGTGCCAAATTTGGAGTCTGCGCAGCCTTTCGTAAATGGGTCAGGAGTCTTTGACTGATGAGTAATAGGGAAGCAGTTTATCAATAAATGTACAAAAATAGAACCAATATAAAAATTGGTAGAAAAACAAACGAGGTATTACAAAATATACGTTATGGTGAACTTTGACGTCAAAAACCACGACAAGCTCATCTTATGATGAAGATACATATTTGTTTCCTAAATAAAAAAAAAATAGCAAATAAAAAATGCATGTACATACTATACCCTACTGCTTTTTCTATATATTGAACTTTTAGTTAAGTAGATCATTATATCAAAACGATAAGTACATCAACTTTAATTCGATTTACTCAGTACTGTAATTGTACCGCACTGATTAACCAACTACTTTATTTAATCAGATGTCTAATAAATAATTTTCACCAAGAAAAATATTTTATTTCAAGTAAAAAGAAAATCTTGATGACATTAAAGTGACTTTGTGGCGTCCTAATCATATTCTTATAAAGTAACGTAATAAAGGAAATATTATATAAGAGATAGTCTTAGATATTTCGCCCATAATGGAAGATAGAAAATATTTGTTGCCAAGACTCGCCACTAAAGCCAATAGGTAACAATTTTTCTTTATGGTCTCATACCTTTTACAGACGACATTCTTACATCGCCATAGAAATAGCGTTTCTAAACACATTTCATGCCAGGCTTTTTGTAACAAAGTGAAACTTATAGTTGTACAGAAATAAAGATTATATTATTTAATGTTTGTGAAGAAATATTTCATTTGAAAGTCATAATTATTACAAACAAGCTGCTAAATAGAATTTTAGAATATTTTAATGTAACATGAGAAACCATTAATAATAATTACTTACACTATTTAAATATGAATAAAATGAATTTGCATTCGAATTTACTACCAAAGACTTCGCCGGCGTGAATGTGAAAACATTGCCCCGAAAAAATATAATTATTCCCGACATTCTGGACATGGTCTACCCGTTTAACAAGTTTCTTCAAAATTTAAATCTATTTGAATTTGAAGAAGTAATAAAAAAACACAGTCTCACTCACAATACTAAATATTGTGAGTGAGACTGTGTTTTTTTATTACCTTTGTAATATTAGTGTAATCAATCTTTAGCACGGTGGCTAAACTAATATGTACTACAACACTTTTAAAGAAAGGCCAAAAAAAGGAAAACGAAGACCGCTATTTTAAAAATAAACCAATATGTAGAACCGATTTCTAAATATACCTTAGTGAAATGTTACGAGCGATCTAAACCTGTAGATGCAGTCCGCCCGGGTTAGACGGACAGATTTAGCGTGAAGAATTTCAGTATCAGAGATTATCTTTGTTATTCCTCGCCTCACAAATAAATATACTTGTAGGCATTTTATGTACGGATTGCCAACACAAGTAAATAAGCCACGCATTTCAAAAGCCAGAAGCGCAATATTTAAATAAGCTTATCTTTTTATACGCCACTCTTCTTTCAACGTTCGCGCTATTCACTCGCCAGTGAATTAGCACCTCGCCAACATAATTTTATTTCAAAATGTTATACACCCTGTACTTACGCATTTCACGGAACGCGTAAACCTAAATACAGCATACCTACTAAATATGTATAGTTGGTAAGAGCAAGTTTCTTTTGCTAACGTAATTAGTTTTTTTGTCCCCACTTTTGCGCAATGAATATTTTTTCAACCGGGCAGGCCGCACTTCTGTTGCCTCATTTCTTACGAGTTTTCTGTAACCCGGGTGTTAATGATAACATAATTAAAAGTACATTTACCCCGTGTCTTCCTACACAGAACAATTACGAGAAAACGATGTTCAAATGTGTTTCAGGTGTGAAAACATTTCAGTTTGTTTTATGAAGCTCCTGAGGTAATGGATTCACATACCCGCCTGAATACTGTTCTTTACGGTTATTCCGCAGAATTTTGACTGTAATTAGAACAAATTAATGTTTCTTGGAAAATCTACTTAATGAAATTATGGCGTAAGGATGTTTGTGCTGTTACTGTATGACATAACATTTTATGTACGAAATTCTTGAGTTAATGTAGAACAAAGGCCTAAGAGTTCTTAACGCGTTCCTTTTAACGACATAAACTGATCTGGTAAAAAGCTATGCAGAGAGTATAATTCCATTATTTTAACACGAAATGGTGAGGCCTATGGAATGTGAAGTGTTACCGACACCATAATATAATGCTACAATAAGACTACATAACAGTTACAGCAAACGTGAAAAATCCTCCACTAACGCGTTAAATGTTTAACATTCCTCTTTTTCCTTTTCTTTACAGAATCGCCCCGAAATTCTAACTTTAGTACTTTAATGTTGTACCAAATAATCTTCCGCGCAACTGAAATTTGTCTCCCGGTTTAAATGAGCCGCAAGAGAGAATTATTTGTGTCGTTTGTTCTGTATTAGATGCTGTAATTAAGTGTGGCGAAGCTAACGATCCTATAATGGTGGATGCACGATGCTTTTATTGTTACTTTTGCTGAAAGACATCAAAGATGGTTCTAATAAGGCATGTTTTATTAATAAATAAGAAATCTTAAAAATAGATAGATTTTCATAAAGTAATCTATGATTAGATTTTGATATTGCTTTTTTAATCAAAGATGGTCGAAAAGATTTTCTTTTCTATCATTAAAGTTATTAGTTTCCAGTGAAAGAAACTACATAACAGTCTTAAAGATATTTCATAAAGACCTAAATGACATAAAAGTTAAAAGGCGTAAGTATGTGCCAGTTAGGGCACAAACGAAACCCAACAAACGCGGATACTTGATACACAAAATCCGCACTAGTACAGTACATGTCTTCATCAATAGGTAATTATTCCATTTTTTACTTGATTTCATTAGTTTTCTTTCCGTTCCACATTGTAATAATTAACATAAAAAACAGTTCTAATTGCATTTAACCGTCAATCGAAATTGGATACGGCTTACGCTAGCTTTGTAGTGATTGATAGTTTTGATAAATAGTACCTAATAAGCTAGGTAAATTCACCAATTTCATAAATAAATTCAGCTTTACGAAATGATTTAGGCCATATTAGTGTTGTTTGTGTTCAATGTACACAGAATGTTTATTTGTACAAATAAATGTAAAAGTTCATTCATGAGGCACAGCATGGAAACTAGAATAAATAGGTACTGTTTACGGAGCACAGTTTATAGTTCGCCTAGAATATTGAAATAGACCAAAATATCATGTTTCCGTTTTGAATAAATATGAATGAACTAGTTTCTGTCAACTGCTTCGTCTGCATGAAAGTAGAACATTACCATATTTCAAAGAAACATACTCCTGGGATAAAAAGTATAAGCATAAGTATAATCGGCTTTATAATGTTCCCACTATTGGGATTCAGGCCTTCTCTCCGGAAGAGGATGTATTTATCCACCACGTGGGCCCAGTATAGATTGGTGGATATCCCATGTTTTCAAATAACAAGTAGTATGTAATATTCGAGCCCATGGTCTAATGGTTTGCCAAATTTTATCCAAATCCGTTCAATATTTGAACTTTGCAAGAGCAGCTATACACACACATAATTATTATATTCACGAATTTATTTATTAATTTAGTATGTTGTGATAGTAAAACATGCTGGTGTTACCAGTTTTAAATATTTCCAGAATACCTACTGAATAGTATTCGTAACTACCTACCATTTAACAAAATTTTCTAACGAAATAGACTTGTCCAAGAACACAAAAAGTACTATTAGAATGCATCGAAAATTCAGCTGAGTTCGATCGACACGTAGCAAAGTGAATTTTTCATCGATTTCCACTACATTCCTGGATTGCGAAACTTGTTTTTCGTAAGAAAATTGTTTATAGTTTTAGATTTATGGTGTTGGAATAGTTGAGATATTTGATTCTGGCGGTTGCGTGCGGAGAAACATAGCGTCGGTGACGTCAGATTAATTTGATCAAAGTGGAAATGGCCCGAGCATTTTCTACGCTACTTGTTTCGAGTTGCTGTCAACGGCTCGGCTAATGCTTCCGTCGGCTTCCAATTTTAAACTTTTGATGGTGTTTACGGACGCGGCACAATTTATGCCCCCATCAATATTACCTACAGAATCAATTTGAACACTTCGTGAACGAGTGCGATTCGGTTCACTGAAGACACCTGTTTCTTTTACTTACTGGAATCTGTAAACGGTTTTGATTGTCACGTCTTGATGTTATCAATTTGTGGTTTTACAAAATTGTAGGTCTCGCTTGGATCTCACTGCGTTCCAAAATACTTGGGATGGGTCTACCGCGAAGCAAATTGTGCGGATCGGTACAGTTAGCGTGAAAAGCTACATTGACGGGATCCCACGGTGTGAGTTCATTGGACGATGCGTTCGTCACGCTTACTTGCGTTGCCTCAAGATTAGAATTATAGTTGCCTTTACTACTTTATCTAAACAGTAAACAGAAATCACGAAGCTAAACCCATTTACCGTTTTAGATTACGTGTTCAACAAACTGGTCAATTAAATGCCTTTGAGCTCCACACGGGTAGTACTTCGTTTGATTACCAACCAGAGTTAGTTGAAAACCTAATGCAGTCGATAGAAAATCAAATGCTCGCAAATAGAAGTTCCGTGCGTAATTACTTGCCCTCGAATGAGCTTAAAGCTGTGATGTTAGTTAGTTAATTATATACCTAGTACTCATTAATGTACATGAATATAAAGGCGGGTATTCGGAGAAATAGAGGTGACGACACTACAGTAATTAGCTTCTCCTCTTAATTTTCTGTAGACCATTAATAATTTCAGACTCTGGATGCTATTGAAATTGATGGTTTTACTAATGTTCACAGCATGACAAATAATTACTTCATCACCCAAAGGTTGACTAGTAGAAAATGATTCAAGGCACTAAGTAAGCCTTTGTACTTTTGTGTGCAATAAACTTCAGGCACTAATTTTTTTCTTTCTTTCTCCTCAGGTTGGGCGGCCAGAGAAATGCCGATCGGTGTCAGCTGGTGGTACTGGAACAGCCACCCTCACCGACCGGCACTCCTACGCTGAGGGCCGAGTGCCGGCGCCCCACGGACCTCCACCATCGCCTGGTGCAGCGGCCGTGCAGCGGAAAGTGACTGCAGCCTGCCTTGCAAGCCGGCGCCTTTTGGAAGATACTCTTGCTAAAAGTGGTAAGTTACCATAATCTTCATACTAGCTGCTATCAGAGGTTTGACCCACGTGATAGTAGAAAATTATCCCAAGGGAATATAATTCCAGGGATAAATGAGCATCCTATGTGCTATGCCAAGACATTGTCTACTCGTGTTCCAAGTTTCATCGAAATATCTTCAACCGTTCAAGCGTGTAGAAGTAACCAACATACACAAACACACCCACAAAGTTTCGCCCCTTATAATATTAGAAGAAGTATCAAAGATACAAACACACACGCAGAAACTTTCGCCCCCTTTTAATATTACATGTGATTCATTTTCATTCGACTACGTGGTAAAGGCTATAGGCGTAGAGTGACTGTAAGAAGTGCAAGATCGGTTAAATTAGCGACATTTGCGGGTGGCCTTTCTTAGCCTATCACATACCCGCAAAACGAGACACAATAGTAAAACAATAACAGCGCGGTCTCATAGGACCGGTCGGGGATTCATGAATTAATAGTAGTATAGAACTAATTTATAAAATTGTCATAAATCCAACTTTTTTGAGACGGTGCTTGTATGCAGTACATGTTACATAGTCAACGGAAGCTACAGCTTATGTACAACTTACATGGCACACAGTGTGTTAAATTGCCGTGTAAATAAATGCGCAGGTAAGTGGATAACCTGTGCATATAGCTTGTAGTTTTATATGCTCAATTTCCTATCACCGTGTACCCTGTAGGTGTTTAAAGAAAGCTTCATTAAAACAATAATAGGTACACTTTATATTCAGAAAATAATGTAATGTCTTTAAAAACCTTTTTCAAAATTGGCTGTGCTTAATAATTTCTCAACTGGTAAATGAATTACCTGCTGGCTACCGCACAAAACATATGGCAGTGATAATATCTGCGGAGAAATCTTGTGACAAATGGTGGAACAGGTTATATCATTGCAAATCTTTTCATCGTCAGTTATAGTCAATAGACTGAGTACTTAAGAGGCTACCTAAAAGCACCAAAATCCTAATTTATTAGTCCAGTGCCGTCGACAGAGGTCGTCACGCCACCACCACCCATCATAAACTTGCTGGCACCTTGTTAATTATAAATCTTCTTTCAAATTATGTCACACAGCGGACGATGTCTTGCACTAATGCCGACACTTATAGCCACTTCCTGGCTTCACAGTTATTTAGAGAACTCTTGCTAAATATGGCTAAGCTCAGCTTTTTGGTCATTTTTCGGTAGAATTTTTGAACTTGTCTGCCTGTCATGTCTTCTCACTAACAATGTGATGTATTTTCATAGCCCATCTGATTTACCTACACAATTATTTATTTAAAATAGTGTGACAGATTATATTTATTATTCATGCATAAACATGTTAGCTCATAAATATTATGGCTTTAAACACACAATCTAAAAATAATAATAGGTATGTACAAACGTGCAGAAAAAAAATCAATGGGCATAAAATAAATCGTCCACATCGATTTCAATGTGAAAAGTACCCAGAACGCTGGCAGTATTGCCACGTTGGATAAGTAGTCTTCTGATTAGAGATATTATATGGAATTAATTTTCCATTTCTTCGCTTTTTGCTTTGAAGATACCATTTAACATCAATTCAATAAACAGCCTTCGATTCAGTGAATGGTTCTTTCTGATCACATAAATATAAAGTAGAAGGTCTGACCTTTACGCTTTTAAATGGCTGATCATCTGAAAGCTGACCAGCGATGTGACTTAACCATAGTGATTTGCCCTCAAACTGTACGCCGATCGCTAAACCGATAGTTACTCGTACCAGTCGATTTAACTAAATGCCACAATATACTTCAATGTTCATTTAACAAGATCTGATAGTAGGATTTTCCCACGCGTAATATTCTAGGCTTTAGAAGTTTTTCTTCAGAATATTAGAGTTAAACTAAAAATATAGAAGTTAGAAGCAAAAAGTATAGTAAAAACGAAATACTCTCACAAGACTCGTTGTAACTTTGTAAAATATTAGACTAGTTTTGTTCATAAGCAAGGTACAAAGTACCTCTCAAGGTACTAAGCTTGCAAGTACTAAGTTTAGTACTTGGAACTACTATAAAATAACATGATAATTAAGGGAATTAGCGCATCTCTTTCATTTATCCGAATTCTTGGCGATTATTAAAATTCTCTCAAGAACAAAATGCATATAAAAGGTCTGTTGACCCGGTCATAACACAATTAGCTGCTCAACTTAAGGTCCTTTGTGTAAAATTGCTCTCAAAAAAGTATTGTTATATCCAGCATTGTTGCGTTGTAAATGGTACCATTAAAATTAGTTTTTAGTTACGTTTGGTAAAGATTCTATAATATTTGTGTGTGTTTGTTACTTCTTCCCGCTCAAATCTGGATTCGGATTTGGATGAGAGGCGCGCGGGTTAACCATGTCCTGGAACAGCACATAGGATACTTTTAACCTGGAAGTATGTTCCCTTGGGGCAATTTTCTACTTCCATGCGGGCAAAGCCGCTTGCAGCAGCTAGTAAAATATAATTCTTCGTCATGTACGTTGCTCTATCCAAATGCATGGTTGGCGATATTATGAAATATAATTATCATATTCTAAAATACTTTATATATTTTATTATCTTAATTGTGAGTGACGGTCTTTAAAATGTAATGAAATACGTCAAAAGTTTTAATTAGTTTGTGCTCTTATCAGGCCGTGGTACAGACGTCAAAGAAAGTTGATTCAAAGCACTAGTTTGTGATACAACAAAGTTGTCGGAAGCGGTTACGTTCTCGAATACAAATAAGTTCTGGAAAGTCAACACAGATGCATTTGTATGCAGTTACGCTTAGACCGTTTTCACATTATCCGATCCGATATCGGTATCGGACGCCGACACGATATCGGAGAAAGTAAAATGTATGAAAAGCCGTGCTCCGATATCCGATATCGGGCCGGACAATATGAAAGACAGGTACATATTTCATACATTTACCTCACCCCGATATCGTATCGGGGTCCGATACCGATATCGGATCGGAATATGTGAAAACGGTCTTACTTGAGTTGTTGGTGAAAATGTAGGTATTGATGCAGAGTTGCGCAAACCGTTCGAATAGATTGTTAATGATCACTTACTCACAAGTGGTAATCGTGAAGTCAAAAGGATGTATCGTCTATTTTATAAACCCGGAGACTAAAATGACATTTCAACACAAAAGAACTGGCGTCATTCCTGTAGTAAATTTGACATGTGTCAATTTAGTCTCCGGGTTTATAGAACAGACTATATGTTTACGTGTATGTGTGTGTACGTTCTTTACTTCTTCTTGCTTAGACGGCTGCACGAGCGGATTAGAATGAAATTACACGGTTAGACCATATCCTGGAATAGCAAACATATTTTTTACATTAAAAGTAGGTGTTCATTTTGGTTATATTTGTACATTCACACAGTCGATGACGCTCGCAGAAGCTAGTGCAATCATAAAGAAAGCTAATAGCTTTCTAAGTACAAATGAAACACGAAGTATGGTTACAAATATTGATTGATGATACATTTCTAATCACTCTAAAGATTTCCAAAAGCCATAGAATACAAGAGTATTTACAATGTAACCTTTTGTAATACAGAAAAACTTTCATCATTGTTACAAACCGTTTGGAGAAAGTAAAGGAAATGTTGAGAACAGAGGTGTGAAAGTAAAGCATTCTGCTAAAGATTAACTGCTTGATTATTTAAAGGCAAGACGTGCTAATGCTTATGTCGACTGGTAAAGCCGTGTACAGACTGCTGTAACGTAACATAAAAGGAGCATTTATAACTGTGGACGCGCCGCGCGCGCACGAACCGAACACGTATCTACTCACGATGCTCTATTCGCGCGCGTTGTGTGCACGCTTCGCGCGCGTAGTGTACACTGTTCATACGCGTAAGGTAACCATACTATAGGAATTCTGTTTCATTGCAAGTTACGTTACAGCAGTCTGTACCCGGCTTTACAGGATTAAGTATTACACGTTTTATTTCACGTCGAATTTACTCTTTCAAAATTCCCTTTGTTAAATTAAAACCTGTAGTTCTAACAATGTTCCAGTGTCTGTTCTAATTTAGGAGATTTTTACTTTACGGACATCGGAAACCATTTATCTCTCCCGGTTCTGTATAGAAAATATTTGTCAATTAATGAATTCCGATAATGGAGTGCCAACAAAAGCTTTTGAGATATTTTCGTCCGACACGTTTTAGTGAAACTCTTTTGTTTTGTCGACAGTGACAAAGGTACCTAAGCCTTAACTCTGTTGAATTTAAAAATAGTTTCCCAGAGCTAGTTAGCTGATTAAAACATTAATTAAATTAAATGGCGCAGTTGCTGCACGAGCTATATCTTGGGAAATCAGGCCAATTGCGGTTTCGCTTCTCGACTCAAAATCGGCTCCGCCTACAGTGACGACTGTAATTTCCGCTGATAAATGTAATGTGACTTGGTAGGTATTCAATTTCAGAGATACATTTTGAGTTCGAAGAAAAATCTGTTTTAATATGATTTAAAGTAAATAAATTAAAAGTAAAAGTAAAAACACAAAAAATTTCGATCATCGATTTTGACAATCTGCAAGTAGTCAAACGTTAGACCGTTTTCACATTATCCGATCCGATATCGGTATCGGCGTCCGACACCGATATCGGATCGGATTATGTGAAAACGGTCTTAGACTGAAAGTCAGAACATCAGTCTATCATGCTGCCCAGACACAGGATAACCTAGTTTGGACTAATATGGAGCTACTACAACATGCTAGTAGGGTAAAAAGCTAAGGGGATAATCAAAAATAAAAATTAATTAAGCAATTTTAATGTTTATTAAAATTAAATTTCTATTTAATTTTCTAACAAAGTATAAAAACTAAATCTGGAATATCCTTTCCCACTACCTTAACGACTCCTTAAAAAACTCCTTTACAAAAAACTTTTCTTTAAGTCATTCCATGCTAAGAACTGAGGTTTTCCCATACAACTCGCAGTAATAGGGACGTCCTTTCAAAGAGGACAGTGGGAACAATGAGGCCCCGTAGGACTATATTGAGAGTCATGTAAAAAAAATCTGTTAGACAAAAGGCGGTCTAGACCAGAACGGCCTGTTTGAAATTAGATGGGGTCCTTAGAACTGAAGGGGAATCCTCCCTTTCTTGTTTGCGAGCCAGCTAATCATTGATATTGACAAGTTTCTGTAGCTATGAGCTATCGTTCGATCTTTTGTGATGTGGCTGTTATCGCTGTCTCAATTTAGAGAAATTTGTAGATAGATACATTTTACTTGCGGCCTGTAAATTCGTTAAAGGGGAGGAACAACTTGTTTGCTTAAAGAACCTTTGAACTTCTTCTCGAATGAATGGTTTTCTTTCCCTCAATATTTTTTGGGTCTAGTAGGTTGCCACGTTTATAGCGGTATCAGTGGCATATTTAGGTCCTCTAAAGCTTTAAATTTTGTTTACCTTTTGGGTAAAACCAAATAATAAATAAAATGTAAATTTGGGTAAAAATTACTTAACAAACCATTCTTAATTTGAAGGCAGTAAACCCGATTGAAATACATTGAACGGACAACGGACGTGATGACTAACGAATACTGGTTTTGTGTCGAAGCAAAAAATATGAAAACATCCTCAATTCCTCACTTATATGCTCACGAACAATGAAGACTTTGTATAAAAAATACGAATCAGCCGTTGAAGTAATTATAACAATTTGTTACACAAAAATGCTTCTCTTTTAGTGACAGTTGTAACCTTGGGTGAGCGATATTTGGATTGAAGGTCTCTTAAAGTTTCATAGCGTCTGAGATTGTAATCTAAAAAAATAATTGGCTTCGTCGTGACTTCCTTCAAGTACGAAAAAATATTTCTGCTTAAAGGCCTATACGTGATCGTGATGAAAGTTGCAAAAAAAATTACGACGTACTTTTACCAGTTATGTTGTAGGTATCTAGTTGACTCGTTGAACTGTTCTGTAATAGGTACTATTCTTTAAGTTGAATATTTATAATTATTGCAGAAATTAACCCTTCTTTGTCTCTTTACAGGAACACCACCTTCGATAGTTCTCCCACCAGTCGGATACTGGGTGGATGGGATGGAGGACTCAATCCCCGAAGGCGAAGATGCCGAACCTCGAGCCCAGCCAGGCACCCCCCGACCAGCCACGAGGCGGCATAACATCGACACCGACGACACAGCCAAGTATTACAGGCGATTCTTCCTTGGCAAGGTAATTGAAACCTTATCCTATGTCTCTAAAGATCTTTTCACTTTACGCCAACGCTAAGAAAAAGCGATCTCCTTAAGTGCTGTTGTAGAAAATAGCGTATTATTAAGTTAAGGAAGCTCTGGTCCACTTATATCTTCAATTTCTAGGTGAAGGCTTTTGTTGAAAGGGCTTTTAGCACCGCTCTTGTATGGGAAGATTATTTAAAAACATCGTGGTTCAATTGTTTAATTTTATAAGACTCGGATTAAGCTTTAGATTTATTATGACCAAGAACTAAAGAGCATGGAATATCATTGACTTGTAACGAATGCTTACATCGACCTCTGGAATCATCGTGAACAAAGTCACGTTTCAAAGGTTACGCCATGACGAGAAGCTGCATTCTCGACAATAGAAAAAATACACAAATCAAATCACGATTTAATTGCTTTCGTGACCAGAGCGTACTTTCTTCGAGTGATTCAAGGGGACGAAAATAAAAGTGGCATTACAAAACGTGTATTCAGACCATCTGACATTTGCGCGCCACGCTGTCTGCGGCCAGAGAAATAAAACCAACGCGTCTTGCCAACTGGTGTGTGCCAATTGGACATATGCTATGCATATATTGGTTAAACTTTATTAAAATCGAGGTAAATTCATTGATATTCAAAGCAATCCCTGTCTAAAACTGGACCAGATTAGGATCAGGGGATTGCAAGCTCCAAATTACTATTTTGATCTCACAATCACGACTTCTTGACGTTAAGATCCCCCAAAAAGATAGCAAGTTTTCGCAACTACTAAAATTTCGACACCACCAACTTTGTTGTAATTCCCTGTACGTGTATAAGGACCCAGTGTAACACAATTCGGGTGCACTTAAGTTAAAAATAGTAGGTTAAAACATTGCTTCGCTTCCACTTGATCACGTTTCCCTTGACATCGTATTGTAAATGAAATATTGCTGTTGTCACGTCAGTGTCGATGTCCTTTTACGCCTTGACCTTTCTCGAAAGGCCTGTGTGCGGCCAGGAAAAACATAATAATTATAATTTCTCTCTCAGTAATTACCAGTACTTGGGAAGTCCGAGAAAATAATGCGGAATTATGTAAATTATTTTTTTTTTGCAATCAAGCTATAAATATAGTAATTTTCAGATTCCTTTTAGTGGTAATTATTTTTTAATGATTTTGATTGGGTCTGGTAAGAAAAAACTATAATGCTCTTTTTGCATGATACCCTTTATGAGTTTAACTAGTACTTTCATTGTTTGAATAGTTTTATTTCACACGGCTATAATCATTTTCATTCTACTAATGTTATCAAAGGCTCTAACATCGTGCCGAGCATCTATATTTCACAGCGCGACTGTACAATGTCAGCTAAGGCAGCGGACTTATTGTGCTAGTAAGCGACAGCGTTTTTGATCGCGAGTAGCTTTTTAATAAATTACCTCTCATGGTTTCGATAAACTGTATACATATATTCAGGAAAGCAGAATTCTATAATAATAGAAGTATTCTAAACTTAATCTGTATTTGTTGCAATATCCACAAATATTACTAAATCTAAGTCGTTTTTGTGATTTTTCTTTATTTGTGTTATTAATTTCTGTATACACTGATATTGTATAATGTGCATTGTCTTCTATTTAACTCGCTGATTTATTTCATCCGCTTGTCTTCATTCACTATGCGCAGTCTAAACCATAACGCGTACCACATCGGTACAGTTAGTGCCACGTGTGAACTTTCCCATACCCACGCCCATAGGCTCCCTTTTTATACTGTTTTTTGTAACGTTTCGAATCTTCATAATTGCCATCTCTCGAACATGCGACACTTTTCGTTTTTAGGGTTCCGTACCTCAAAAGGAAAAAACGGAACCCTTATAGGATCACTTTGTTGTCCGTCTGTCTGTCCGTCCGTCTGTCAAGACCCTTTTTCTCAGGAACGCGTGGAGGTATGAAGCTGAAATTTATATCAATTACTCAGGTCTACTGTCCCTTGAAGCTGTGAAAAAAACAAATTTCTAAGCCAACGCAATCAAAAGATACAGCCGTCTATGCCGCAAATTTTCGACACTTGCAAGGGAATCAAAACCTACAGGGTGCTTCCCGTGAACTCAGAATCTTGAAATTTGGTACGAAGCAACGTCTTATAGCATAGATAAAGGAAAAATTACGAAAACCATAAATTTTTAGTTACATCACATAGTATTTTTTTTTTTAATAATTTTAAACTTACTACCCATTTCCTCATAAACGCGTATAGGTATTAAATTGAAATTCATACCAAATACTCAGGTCTATAATACCTTTAAGCTGTAACAAAATCAAACTTCTATGTCAACGCAATCAAAAGAAACAGCAATTTAAGCTATATATTTTGAAACTCGCAAGTACTCGCAAGGGAATCAAAACCTAAAGGGTACTTCCAGTCGACCTAGAATCTTGAAATTTGGCAAGAAGCAACGTTTTATAGCACACATAAAGGAAAAATTCCGAAAACCTTAAATTTTTAGTTACATTACAAGATTTTCTTTTTTGTAAAATCTTTAAGACTCGATTCGAGAATTGAACTGTTTTCATCTTGATAAATTGGTATGGAACCCTCAGTGTGCGAGTCCGACTCGCACTTGCCCGGTTTATATACTATACATACACTTGTGATCAATAAAATAATAGGCTTTGTGCCTTTTGATAACCATTTGTGTCGTTTATAGTTCTCCCATGGATACTGGTACCTTCATTGTCAAGTTCTTCTCGCAAAAAATGTCTCCAGCTTTCATTTCTATTTCTGCATTTTTCCCACATTTGAAAACCATAATAGGCATCATTACATATTTTTTCGTCTTTTCACTGGCCTTGGTATGATCAAAAGAATCTTGACATAATGTCATGACATATAAAATTAACATTATAAAGACGTTTTGATTGAGCAGAATATGCAACACACAAATTGCGACATCTTATTAAGACTACAGTCATTGCACATTGCCTAATACTGCATGAATAAGACGATGTCATTAGTAAACAGCATGGGATTTAAATTCATGCATTAGAACCAAGATTGTGAACATGTGACGACATTTTGTCGATACTTTCTTCAAGTAAAACGCAAAAACGAAACCGCAAGAGCCTAACCGACGTTGATGTCGAAGTAATATTGGCTATCTCGTTAAGTGTGTAGGTACTTACATAAATGTAAGATGGAATAATGCAGTACATTAGAGTGCAAATCGTGTAAGTGCATAATGTTAGTCGGGAAAGTTGGTGACCACAGCCGATATGGGTACAGACGACACTTCGTCTACTCACGGAGATACACGACTAACAGTGCCTATAGTCGGAGCCACATCATTTTACAAAGAATGTAAACAGTAAAGTTGGCGGAGCTTCGCGCGTTTCGACGTATTTTTATTCAGTTTTCAAACTTTTAGCATAATATTCTCTTAAAATTGTTTGATGACTATGCAGTTACTTCAGTATTTTGTAAAATTATCTCGCTCTAAGTGAACTAAGTTTTCTATTTTCTGCATTATTTCATCTTCTTGATTCTAGTATGTAGTTCATCTCAAACTTGATGCGTTTAGAAATTGGGAATTCTATAAAACGAAATACACTGTTTCAATGTGAGAAACCACATAAAACTAAAAATAGTATGTCTAATAAAACGTAAGACGTGCTTTTTCTTTTACCAACTGGTCAAGCATGTAACTTTCTAGACTACAATGAAGTTTATACGAGCTAAGTGGAACCGCTTGACTGTTCAACATAAAAAGTGTTCCATTCATCTGTAAGAACTGATGTGGTTATGATAAATGTATGGGAGAAAATATGCTGCATATGTGGTTAAAAAACTGTGTTCACCAATTAAAAACAAATGCATCGCCAACCACCGATTAAGGGTCCAACCACACTCATTACATAAAAAAAAACCGCGTGGACGATAGTGGGAAAAAGCGTCTGCGCTCACCAACGCGGAACGGTTTGGCTTCACGCCCAGTGAGCCAAGTTCTCAGCTACATGTAGATTGTGCCGATTACGGCATTGTAGAGCAATTTAAGTCTCAACCCGCGTGTGTACCCGACCTTATCGTGCGTACAAATCTTAACAGACGTCTCGTTATAGAATTTTGAAAATATTCGTTTGACTTATCTTTATACATGCCTAATTTAAATTTAATTATGTACGGACACCAACTCAGAAATTTTGTTTTATCATGGAGTAATTTGAATTCTTCCTTGAGTTATTGCTTGGTAGCCTAAGGGGAGGGAGCGTTAATGTAATACGCTATATTCAGGTGAAGGATTTTTATAAGATTGCGCTCTGGCAAATGATGATAAATTCGGACACAGCGCAACTTGCAAATTACTTGGCTCCCACAATTTGAATCAGCTTTCATTGTCACTAGCAGTCGAAACAGATAAAGGCCTAACTAACCCAATTGTGACGACTGTAGCTCCCCTAACACAGAAACGCAACAGTATCGTTAAAGTTGTGTTTTGCAATGAAATCGTCGCGACTAGCGGTGACATTTAAGATATTTAAAGTTACATTAGTTGCTTAAACACTTGTATATTTACAACACGCATTAAATGAATACGCTTGAACATAATTTAGCTTAGGGCCAAAGTGCGTATCTCGAACAATTTGCATAAAATATTGCAATCGTTACGCGTCAACCCAGCAAAGCTGATGGGCCATTGTGACACGGTAAGGGTTAGGCTAGATGAATGCGATGCTCCGATCACTAAGCCGATACCAGTACCACGCTGACGTGTAAATACCATCATGTCCTGCCATAAAACCTATTAAGGGTTAACACCGGCAATGTAAAATGTTATGACCATCGTGGAAAAGTAATTTACTAACCTGCTTAAAAATCATTTTAAAGATTTTTTTTTCTTGTTATTACATCAACCTCATGTTCATGAAACCTAAAAAAATACTCGATGTGGGGAGACATTTGACAAATATATCAAGAAAATATTTTCATTTGTCTATTCATTGCTATAGAATATAACTAACTCTTTGACTATTCAAAGAGTTACTGCTCCATGACGTGACAGATTTCGCATTCTAAGACTGTTTGCATAGAAAAAAGTTTTATTAAAATTAATTGTCGACACAGCAGTAGAAATGAAAAAGATACCGTTAATAACATTTCGTTAAATGATAATTTGCTCGCCAATCCATTCGTTCAAATCAGTGACGATGACAGATGCCCGTGACAAAAGAAAAATGGAAGCAATAAGCAAATGTCTTCTTTCATAACGCAAAATTGGTTTGGGGACAATTCATTCTGGGAAAGAAATGATGGGGAACAAAAATTATTACCGTTTTAGGAAACCTGTGTGAATGGAAAACGGTGAAAATGAAAAATATTAGATCTGTTTTTAGTACGGTTGAGGTGAACAGCTGGACTTCAATGGAATAGAATCGTTTTACTGATTCCAATTTTCGGGGACGATCGGTTATTAGAAATTGATGCAGTGGGAAACGATGAAAGCGAAACCGTTAGGGTGATAAACCTAACTGATTTTATTAGAAAATGATAGATATTATCTTTGCATAATACATTAAGTACTACATGATGTGTTTGAACACATTGTTCGTAGAACTCAAGAACTGACTGCTAAGTTGGTTAAAAAAGTTATAATCTAGTTTGCCTCGACTACTCTGCTTTAGATGAAAATGATTATAACTAATTTAAGAAATTTATTTATTTAAACGCAAATCATAACGTGTATGTTTCATTCATTCTTAGAACTGGAATAGCGCGCTAAAGCTTAAACTTAAAGTGAGGGCAAAAAGTCGTGACTTCAAATTGAGTAATTTACGTCAAACCTTTCATCACTGTTACTCTTGCAATTTAAGAACATTTTTTTCTGCAACATCGAACCGTGAATAGGCACACTTTCGAACAAATTGAAGTAAAAAAAAACTGTTAGATTTCATCTCAGATGACGTGATCCATCAGCGAGTTCGAAAAGGGGCATTAACCCCTCGTCCCTTCAATTACCATCTTTAGCTTTCAATTTGCTTCTTTGTGGCAACGTGAAAAAGGCCATGTAATAAATTCGAGATATTTTTACAAAATGGATGAACTTTTATTTGAACGATGGGAGTTCAATGGTTATATTATTATAATCACGCAAAGGCGAGTAATCAAACAAAATATTGTGAAAATGTATTTAAAATGTTTATAAAATTGCATGGTAAAAGCTTAAGGCCTCCTACAAGGTGGACCGATGACCTGGAACGGGTTACGGGAATCCGATGGATGCGAAACGCACTGGTTCATTCATTATGGCGTCACTTAGGGGAGGACTATGTCCTGAACATCTTTCGACTGAAATGATGATGTTGTCAAAAACATAATTGAACACTTCTAGTGTTCTTACCAGTCAATGATCCTTGAATGATCCTTGGAATGCTGTTTACTTGTTTATATTGAACTTTCGCAATATGTGCGACGGCTGGCAATTAGGAGTTCTTTTAATCCACAAGAAGTTTCAGAAGATTAATCGTGCTGTCGTAAATCTTCCATTTGGTTTTGGGCAAATATTTACAGTCTGGTCTAAACTTAGCCCGTTAATCGCATAAATACTCGTATACTAACCAAAGTATAATGCACTCTGAAAAGATTTTCTTTAAACTTTATTTATGTAGGCTTTGATTTTCTTACGCTTCCTGATTTCTAGCCACCATAAGCGTGGAACGACGAACAATAGGTAGCTCGCCGGTCGGCTGTCCGGTCCAACGACCCAGGGCCATACAAGGGAACCCAGGGCTCTGGGAGGCATGGCTAAGTAGGAACATAAAAGTGGATTTTAGTCAGTAAAAGTCTGACACGCCTTCCCACTCTTCACTAGAGACGGAGAAGTCTATGATTTCCCACCTACAAAAAAATGTATGTTTATTTATATTTCATTAACGCAGTCCATGTCGTAACTTATATAAAGTACTGTGTATTTTTCACTGTTTTCATTGAGACAGAGCATTGTTTTATTGACAATGGTGTTTATCCTTCGTTAAGGTTGTATTCTTGTGAATAAAAAATAGGGTCTGACAAGGTTAATTGTCACAATGTATTGTAGTTTAATTAACATCTCCCATGGTACATGAAACTTTTGTTTAACCTTGGGTCGCTTAAAGTACCTATAGTGTTTTATTGAAATAGTTTAAGTGATATTCGTACTGCCTGCAAAAAGAACTTTCGTTTGTTCGTTTTTGTGGTGAGTAGTTGATCGAAAACAGTGGTCATGAAAACACAATAAAACTTGAGTACCTACATTATCCTATATGTTCTTTGTGTAAATATCCACGTACCTAATCAACAAAAGGATTTACCCCAAAATATTTTATGTTGCGTGAACGTTTGTATTTCAATGATTACATAGTTATTCTCAGCTTAATAACAACGAATTTTTGCATGATGTTTCCATAACATATTTACATTATGATTAGTTCTCCTGTTATCTTAATTAAGAGTTCTGTAACCACACACATGGCCTAATTAATCGATTTATTGTTATAAAGTTTCCTATACATATTTGAAAATATCAAAATACAACATATACGTGATCTAATTAAACTAATTGCAATAACCTGTTATCGTCCATTTGAATTAAAACCTATTTGTTTACAAGGAATCTGGTTATAGAATTATTAATTTATACATTATTTATTTACCTCATTCTTCCTTCCTTGTGGGTGTGGAAAATCAGTTCATAGCATGTTGATTATGACATCATCGCTAGGTGCTCTGATTCAGGCAATAATTGCGGAGCGCACCATCAAGTCAGATGTCATTAGATCAACTTCTTCTTCTGTGTCAGCTCAATTAAGAATCCTTTAGTTTTATTAGGTCACTAGGGCTTTGTATCTATTTTTAAACATTATTTATCACCTGTGCCGTTTTAGTAACATGTTAGTAATTTGGTATTTTTGTAGTGACTTGTATTTATGATAGAATGGAATGGAATAAACTTTTTTGTACATACAACAAAAAGTTTCAAGACTACTTACTTAAATGTATGGGTACAATGGCGGTCTTAACGCTGACAGCGATATCTACCAACAACCTTAGGATAAATCGTAAGAACTTAAAATAGTACAAGGGTATAGTGCGGTATGATGTACGTGGAGAGAAAAGGCTGTCGTATTTTTATAAAAGCTAACAAGTTTCATTGCAAAGCTCGATACATGTCACATAATTCACTCCACTTACTTCAATATAATCTGCATCTCCAGTTATCTCAGTCGTCAAGATAAGTACTCAAGATCGATCTCAAACAGCTAAGTTATTTATTGCCTTAGTTTCGCGACTAAGAGCTAAATCTAGCCGTCCATTAGGTAGCTTAGATAAAGTTTACCTTCAAGGTAATTGGAGTAATAACATTCTGAATTCACTTATTGACAAAGGGACATAAAAA
Source organism: Mythimna separata (assembly GCA_030763345.1). NCBI lineage: Eukaryota > Metazoa > Arthropoda > Insecta > Lepidoptera > Noctuidae > Mythimna > Mythimna separata. The sequence goes on along the minus strand of CM061187.1, from coordinate 11,118,104 downwards.
ATCCATTAACGACGTATCATTACCCTTAAAATAACTACTATGGGTATAAACATCCCCTTTGTATGGTATTCTATGGGGTGCGGTTGTGACTGATGGCTATTTTAGTAATGCTTTGAAGGCCAATATTGGTTTTGTTATTACTATTCGGTTTTGACTGCTTCATTGGTTTTATGATAGTTATAGTGTTATTTCGGAAGGTGAAGTTCAGGTTTGATTGATGACGTTTTCTAAAAGAAAACTTAGTGAAATCTAGTGTCCTATTTATGATATCTACTAGATTTTCTTAGGCGTTATCAATAGGTATAAAAGGGGAAACTGATTGACTGATATATTAACGTACATCCGAAACTATTGGAACTAGGAGCGTGAAATTTTGAACAAGGTTTCCTTTTATGACGTAGATGAGTATTTAACAGAGTATTTTTCCAAATTCCCTTAAGGGTTGAAACGGGGGTCCAATATTTGTTTAGTTTGCGAAATCTGGAACCCTTAAAAATTTTATTGAGATGTAACATTTCTAATTATTCTCTACTTTTCCTGTAATATTATTCCAAGTTGCATTTTCTTGCTGTACTCATTCCACATGTTTGGTGTAACTTGTATTAATCCCATTACTTACTCGTACGTTGGCTTTGTTTGAATCCCGCATTATTTGATATTTACCAGAAACACACAATAATTCGTATTCCATGGTCTCAATTAATTTCGTTTGAAACGATGCTTGGTGTTTGTTTACGGGAAGCCACAATGATATCTGTATTCCTAGGAGTGAATATATTCGAGGCCTTTGATAAATATTGTATTTCACTTATTGCAATAATACATTGGTATTTTAAAGAAATGTGAATTCAAATACGAATGTTCTTTTTTTACAATATTTAATTGATTTCGTTTGTTCACAGGAACACATCAATTTGGTTGGATCTGACGAGAATCTCGGCCCGGTAGTGATGTCCCTCAAGAACGAGCACATGGCTAGCCAGGATCACACTAGGATATTGTTGAGGCTTCGCACGGCAACCATGCACGGACTTATACCCACCACTAGTGAGTTAACACTTTACGATATAATATTACAAATGGGAATGACGGGATGTCTGAAGCTAACAGGATTGAAATACCCAGAAACTTTGAAAAGACAAGGTATATTAACTATTCAATTGGCGATTTTCTGGATCTGGGAAAAGCCTTTGCTTAATAGGAACATGTCTTAATTGAACTTCTATTTTTCCAGCATCAGGACTAATGCCCCCGCCGCTTAAAATGGCGAAAATGCTGAACGAACAAGTGAACATCGACAACTTCACGGCCGTCATGTGTCTCAACGCGTCATCCCTGATAGCGGCGTACGACGAACATGTTTTAGTAAACTGCTTTAAGTTTGGAGTTCTATATCAGACTTATGGGCAGACGACAGAAGAACAGCTGTTCGGAAACAACGAAATATCTCCTGCCTTCGAGGAGTTCCTAGACATGCTTGGACAGAAGATCAAGTTGAAGGACCATAAAGGTTAGTTTCCTTTAGCAGTGTAACTTTTGAGTCTATATATCCGCTGGCACTGTGCCGGGAGCCTAACCCTAGGATTTCGGCGTTACGGGCTTAATTCCACGCCAAGAATGGCTACCAGTTGGATGGAAATAATATGAATTTCGAGAATGCATATTTTAAACATAAGAACTGCATTGCGTGTTTAACCTAATTTTGTTTACTTGGAAATGTTTTAAATTTATAAAAATTGTAGCTAAAAATTCTTATCGGTCGACCCAGGACCTAGCTGTAATTATTTATTTTATTGCAAGCTACATTTTTGTTTTGCCTTAGTTTAAATTTTAATTTAGCCTTACAATAAAATATCTTAAACACCGGGGTGGCATATCAGATTTAAATCAGATCAAAGCTAATTTCGCATAATTCAAAACAAGTACGAACTACTTTTATCGTATTTATATCCTTCAATACAGACTCCCTAATCAAAATATTCTCCACCAGGCTACCGGGGCGGTCTGGACATCATTAACGGCCACACGGGCACGGAAGCCGTGTACGAGACGTACCACGGCCGTGAGATCATGTTCCACGTGGCGCCCTTACTGCCACACACCGCCGGCGACGCGCAGCAACTGCAGCGGAAGAGGCATGTCGGCAATGACATTGTGGCGATCGTTTTTCAGGTAAGAATTGGTTTCTTAGAATACTGCGAAATTTCTTTTGAAATCACCATCATCCTTGTACACGGTAATTTGTGACCCAAAATTAACGTGGACAAGGCGAATGTGTCCTTCTTCCATACCTACAATTTTTGCCGTCATCATCATCCTAAGAGTCGTCGGCCGCTTCATCCCTTGCCAGGTGAGATAGTAGTCAAACGCGAGTATAACTATAATTTAAAAAACAATTCAACAGTCGTTTCCTATCTAACTAAATCATGTTTCATGGATTGTGTCCATCAAAACTTGTCTTGATCGTTATTACCCTTAAATTGTCGATTTTTAAGACAACTATTACTGTTTCAAAGTTAATAATATTCATTACTATATTAGGTACGACATATCGACCTTTTTTACATACATACGTGATATTTGCATTATGTATTATAACAATATTGTCATATACCACATAATAAATTCATATTAACTTCAGTACCTATTTTCTGAAGAAAAGCCATACTATCAATTCCATGAATAAGTTGCAACGATACGAAATATATTATGTTGTTCTATTGTAAAGCCACGAGTCAACCACATAACATAAATGCCGAAATGTTTTTCATTGTATATTGTTTATGATTGTATTATGCGAACTACTGCAATAATTTAATAAGTTTATGGCACTGTTTGCGTAAGTAGCTACAAGAAACTAACAAAAGACCCATGGTAAATGTTTTATTGCACAATGCAATGAGATCTATTCTATTTCAAACATCTATATAAATATGCAACTTACTACGAACGATATTATTTGTCTATTTATCCACGTGAAGTTTGTTTACGTCTATACTGCCAAACCGATTATGTTAATATTTAGTAGAACGACTAGCTTTTACCCGCGGCTTTGCTCCCGTCAAATGACTACCCTACATATCCTACGCTACCCTACCCTACCTTCCCTACCTACCCTACACTACCCTACACTACACTACCCTACACTACCCTACACTACACTACCCTACACTACCCTACACTACCCTACACAACCCTACACTATCCTACACTTGTTGGATAGAACTGCACATGGTGTGCGAATTTTATTATAATCGGTTAAGTGGTTTAGGAGTCCGTTGAGGATTACTGGTATCCCGAAAATTTTCCGCAGTTTAGGCTGCGATTATTATACTGTTCTCAGAATGTGCTGTAGTTTATGTCCATGAATGTAGAAACCAACTAATCTTAGTTAACAAGTCCCCATTGTTTCCATTTGCAGGAGAAGGCAACACCTTTCACGCCTGACATGATAGCATCGCACTTCCTCCACGCGTTCATCGTGGTCACACATTTAGAATCCGTCGGTGGGGAGACCAGGTAACTATAAATTCTTTTACTATAGATTTTGTTTACATTTCATAAGATATTTCAGCTTAAAATTCGTAGGAAATTATTATTTTAGTTAATAGCGATTCCAAACAATTAAGGCCGTGACCGTAATTTTTACGAGACGTCTATGCATTTTATCGACCACATCATGAAATGTATCACTCTCAAAGCTGCTATTCTTGTCTCGTTCCTATGAGCCAGTTCCTTTGAGAAATAATATCAAACATTTTATTTTAACTCACTGAACCGACTATAGAATTTTATTTTTAATTTATTCATTCCGTCGAATGTCTTCTATTTTTAATCCAACTTCAGTTTCTGTTACTTTTTTCCCACTTGTCAAGTGACTTGTTTAACATAAAGTTTGTGTTGTTCCTCAACAACGCACAGTGGCATTATTTGCATAGCAAGTCTGGAAAATGGCTCGGAAAGTAGAATGGAAATTTTCTCAGTAATTTATATGCAAACGAATCTGGGACTGTGTAATTAGAAGCTTTTTATGTGAATAAACACTAGCTGGACGATTCAGTGAATGTCTTAATGTCTCGAAGATTTGTTAAAGGTTAAACGCGATGGAGACGTGGTATAGGTTCATTAATAATGTATTATAAATAAAACCTTGTGGGTAGGTAAGGAGCCGTCAGGCACAGATGTCGATGGCTGTGATAAAGGTCATGTGAAATCTCTTGTGCGTATTTAATTAAGTAATCGATAACAGATTCTTATAGATTCGATAAAAATAGCGTGATTAATTGGAGCACGAATAAGTTGTAGACATTTATAAGTACGTATCATAAGTAATTGTAAATCTTTGTTACTCCTTCATGCTCAATCGGCTGAACGGATTCGCACAATTGTAGAACATGTCCTGGAAGAGTTTATAGAATACTTTTTTAATCAGAGTATGACATCATCAGAAAATAGACTGTAGCCTTGCCAATGCCCACTGACCAAGTCATTGATATCGGAAAGACATAATATATCTTCCCCTTCTGTACCTACTACTCTACTAATAGTCATCTCAGTAGTCCCAATGATCCATATTGTATTCGGTATTAATCCTCATTCCGATTCCTCTTCCAGGTACAAAGTGGCCGTCACCGCTCGTGATGACGTACCATTCTTCGGGCCGACTCTCCCGCAGCCGTCCGTATTCCGCAAGGGGCGAGAGTTCAAAGAATTCCTCCTTACGAAGCTCATCAACGCCGAAAACGCGTGCTACAAAGCAGAGAAGTTTGCTCAACTGGAGTTGAGAACCAGAGCCTCCTTGCTGCAGAACTTGGTGAATGACTTGAAGACGAAGACTACGGAGTTCTTGGGCGCTGGTGTGAGATTGGAACCCGGTGCGGTATCGCCACAACCTGATGGTACGCCGAAGCAAGATGGGCCTGGGACCCGGTTTATTGATACTGTGAAGAAAGCCCTTATTTCTAAAGTCAGGTATGTATTTAACAATTGTATAACCACCTTAATTCTTTCTACATTCTCCTATAGGTACAATATCGAGTAGTATAATCGCTGTTTAACAAATCGTTGTTCTTTTTTGGACTTGTCACATTAAATTCGTTACGTGCCTATCGATATGGAGCAGAGATGTCTTTGATTACATCGTTGACGTCACTATTTGCATCGTATTATGTGACAGGTTCTAAGTGTGTTCAAGGTTTTTGTACTGTGCCTACTAGAATTACATACTTTTGTAGCCAAGCTAAGTAAACACAGCTTTGCAAATACATATTGAATTTAAAATTGAAAATGCAGCAATGTGGCCTGAAATTGTTTTAGAATTTTTACTATTTGAAATTTTATATATTCTGACTCGTTATTTTTTTTACATTTCAGATCACCAAGTGTAGACACGAATCTCTCAGGCGACAGCAACAAAAATCCTTTAAATAAGAATAAGTTTGTCCCGAATGAAACTCATACTCCCAATGTAAGTACAAAATCTTTATATCTTTTAGAGTTCAAAATAATAGAAAGAAAAAGAAAGAAAGAAAAAAAGAATGCGAATATCAATAACAACACAAAGAAAGCAATCAAAATAATAAAAAAAATATTATAATGATTGCGAGACAATGTGTGCATAAGTGCTGCTTAAAATTCCATGCACCACACAGTATTCTTAAAAGGACTTCCACCTGTGTTCGCCGGTTATGGCAACTGTACTCTATGAATACAACAATAAAGTCTTAGTGGTAATGAAATTAAAAGGTCTAAGGAAGCATTATTATGATAACCACCCATCATGCTTACTTAATAGTATGTAACAGAAAATGAGATTCTCTGATAAGTATAAAAGACTCCAAATTGGTTCAAAAATATCAAATGGACTTGATGGGACTGTATCAGAATGTATTCCGTTTTAGAAATTACAAAAAGGAATTAAAAAAAGAAAAGTTATTTGATAATTTCCTATCCCAAAATAGGAGTCGGTTGCCCGTAGCAGATAAATTATTCATCTGTTCGAAGAATTTTCCCTTTTTATAGGAGGTTGTGAGCCTTTAAACTCTGTTTTAGTTACCTGTATAGGATTATAATTTATTATAATGGAAGAGTAGTGTATAATATCCTAAGTTAGATATTAAAATCAAGCATATTTTTAATAGATGTAATCCATTCACTGAAAAGTCCAATAGTTACTTCGTTATCATCGCCATTCGATTACGATCACTGCTTGTTTTTTCCCATTCTTTTGCTGATCCATTGCGTATTACGACCTTCAAAACTTTTATTTAGTCGTTTATCCTTCCATTGGAACTTCTTGCAGTAATTACAACAGCAGAACATAAAACACTACTGATGATGTTTATAAAACAATATTACCTTTCGCCCTTTCAGAGCGCCCGCTCCAAGTCGTCGGTAGCGTCGTCGTCCGCGTCGGCCGTGTCGGTGCGCTCGGCGGGCGGGTCGGGCGCGTCGCACGCGTCGGGCGAGTCCAGCCCCGACGTGACGTCACGCGCCGCGCCGCCGCGCCCCCCGCTCACCGACCACAGTGACGACTCCAGTCTCAACTCTGTGGATTTGGATCCACTTGGTTAGTAGATTTTTTGGTTACATTGGTTCTTCACTGATGTGTTGCCCCCCCGGGGGTCCTGCAATAGGGAAATAGGTAGTATTTAATAAATTATTTCTCACCAGTCAACGCTGTATATGTGAATTTAGGGATCACGTGGCCAAATTAGATCTTATTAATGTGTGTAGATAAGAATATGCCAGTTTTGGAACTAAAGAGGAGCTTTCCTGACTCGTCTAACGTCAACGTGACCATGATATAAAAGCTTGTGGTTTCATCCAACATATATGAAGATTACTTTTGAAAATAAGATATGAGGTAGTTTAGTGACAGGGCCATATATTAAGACGACCTTGTTGCAATTTTTTTATACAAAACCTACTATTTCATAAGGTTACATCTTTATAAATTTTATTTTATTATTATTGATCAAAAAGAAACTCAATTCGTGAATTAGGCAATTTAATAAATCACCTTAGTAATCCATCATCGAATGAACAGTTTTGACATGTAGAATGAAACCCACTAGAAAGTAATTCTCAGCGACCAATCGAATCATTCCCTCAGTTTGACTCAAATAGCATGGTGGTAACATCATCTGCATAATCATCATAACTATAGTTTCGGTGAAGTAATAGTGTGATTTCTTCCAATTAGACGACAAGGACTGGCTGAGTTGTGGTAAAAGTGCAACAGGTTAGTCCTGTAGTGTAGAACTGTACGTCAATGGTTTTATTTCACCTGTCGTCTTTAGAGGCATGATGTTCTGTTCGTAGGTTTTTGTTCATGAATACTATGCATATTATATTAGTTAAGTGGGAACTACATTAAACCGAGGCACACGTGGGCCACGCCTGATTTGTACGGACGAACCACGTCGCGTGGTGTCGCGTGGCGTGGATCTAATGTAGCTCTAGAAGTGTAGTTGCCATATAAAATGTATGGAGACTGACGCACCCAGATCAGCGTATGTGGTCTACCGCGTGTGTGCAATGTAGTTCTTTCTACCTTTAATGAATGTTGTCTGATATTAAATACGTGTTATTTTGGTTATATTTCGTTACTTTCGTATGTAGTCTTATGTTGTTTTATTTCGAAAACGCTGTATAACTCGACACTGCTTGTTATTTTGACTATATTGCACATAATTTATTTCTGCATAAATCTATGGCATAAATAAAATTAAAATGATTAACTCTTTAAAAAAATGTCTTAAAATCTAAATAAAATCGAAAACATGTGATATTTATTTCAGATTTTCTCTCTATAAAAAAATATTTGTGTATACTTACTAGAATTTATAATTCGAGATTGATACTGAAGTTGATACTAGAATTGTTAGAAATTCAAATATCAACTTCAGTATTGAATATTTTATGTGATCGTTTGAATTAAAATGGTCTAAATGCAAATCAGTTGCAATTAAATTTAAACTTTATAATGTATGTCTATGACGTTCAAATTTCAATGCAACTGATTTGATTTTCAATTTAACTAGTGCTTGACTGCGATCCCACCTGATGGTAAGCTGTGATGCAACCGTAGATGGTGAGATGCACTAGTTTATTAAGAGCTTATTCACTCTAGCCTAGAGTAAAAATTATCTCGAATTCTAAATTCAAAACATTTTTATTTACAACCAATTTTGACACGCTAAAGGACGAGCAGTGTAGTACAATACTAACAAAAGCCTTCGTATGTCCAGGGGGAGTGTACGTGGACAGCGACACGGGACTCGAGTCCATGTCGTCGGCGGAGGCGGGCGCGGCGTGCGGGGGCTGCGCGGGCGCGGGCGCGCGTGACGTCACGCCGCGCGACGCCGAGATGCTACGCCAGGAGGTGTGCCGCCTTAAGAACGACAAGCTCGACCTACTCAAGCAGAATATTGTAAGGATCCATAGACTCGATCTTAATCTTATACAGTGATGTGGGTACTTTGGTTGTTTTGGTTTCTTTTTTATGTGTGCTTTTTTGCAAAGACCCCTTATTCATGGTGTATAATAATCCTTGATCTGAAAAATTAATATTGTGGTTTACAAATTCAGTGAAACTGCCATTTTTATTATTTAGTTAAAATTACTATTTGGAAGTCTGCCCTTAGCTGCATAGCATTGTTAAAACAATACTTTATATCCCTAAGGATTTCTATGTAGCCACACAGGAACTTAACTATAAAATCCAGTATTGCTGTATCTCCTAATTAATTATTATTATCGCAATGTTGGATTTTCCGTGCGCGATTTGACAACAGTCTGAAATCAACTATCCGGTAATTGTCCGGACCAGACGCAACTGTGGTCTGAGAATCTTCCTTTTACAGTTAAGGTTTGCGGAATTTTACACCCTTTTCCGCACACCTCCTAAGTGCTTAAAAACTTGAACTACTACAAGTTTGTCTAACTTTTGTTGCCATGAATATGGGGATTTTGCACATACCATGCGGTTGATAACCTCTTAAGTGCTAACATACCTTAATTAAACGTATTTGCTTTTAAGCTGCACTTTAATTCATTTTCACTAACTTCAATATCAACTAGCACTCATCGCACTAATTAAGATTATTATATGTATAGTTGCTTAGCACATACTAAACATTTAGCTGTTTTTATCTTGCACTTGTATTTTAGCGATTGCATGTGTTGTTGTTGGCAAAAGTGAACAGTCCGGTTTAAAAGGATACCATATCCTCGATTTAGTAAAAACATTACTAAATCGAATCCATAGCACTCCCACACTAAAAACAAAAAATGTCCTGTGAGTCATGTGTGTGTGTGTCTGTATGACATTTTTAGTTCTTTTGTTTTTAGTGTATTCAATGTCATCTAGTAAGAACATAATGATGCTTGCACCCATAGCTTTCACCTTAACATCTATATTTTTTTTTTAATAAAAATGAACTCCTATAGAAAAATCCCTAATAATATTTTGCCAAAGTGTGTGTCAAGTTTTATTAGTAAGACTTGGTTGAGGAATGAACTCATCATGACAAGTAATAATAGGTCCTTAGCTATGAAATTGGCGTTTAAGTTAGTTTGCACTGTGATATCTACAGACTAAGTTTGTGGTATATTTTTTAATAAACTTTATTTTAAAAGTACGTTATTCTATTTCCAAAATTAGTTTTTTTCTAGAAATATTATATTACAGAAAATACAATACATAAAGAAACAATTAAATAACTAATTTAAAAAAAAATAACGTACCTTTAATATATTATAAAGTTTACTGAACTTATAATTTTGTGTAAACTACAAAAGTAACCCATTAAAAACAACAACAATTTCATGGGTAAAGCCCTATTAATTATTAGGTCCCATCGAAACTAGCATGGATTATAAGATTTGCATATTAAATTAACGTTTGAATCCCCAACCGGTCCTATGAGACCGCGCTGTTATTGTTTTACTATTGTGTCTCGTTTCGCGGGTATCTGAGTAACTACTGCAACATATTAATTTTTTATTTTTTTCCTTTACAGACATGGCAAAACGAGATCAAATGTTTACGTGAAAAGGAGATGTCGCTTCAAGCAGAACTGAACTCTATGTCCAGAGAAATGCGGAGGCTTCGGGAGCAACAAGTCACCACCATCCCCAACCCTTCAACACATGACTCCACCGCTTAAAAATAAACCCTATCGGATTGTAATAAGGTCCTATTTAAAGTACACACGTAGTACACATGACTCCACCGCTTTAACGTATCTTGATCCTTATATCCTTGTGATAAGGTCTGTACTTGTGTACGCAACTTTTTTGATGACTGCTGTGGAAGAGATCTGATTTAGAAATGACCAAGTAAGGTAATCTGGGATGTAGGAAGTTTTGCTAAACGAATGTTTCAGGCGTAGTTACTTGATGTTGCTACTCAAAACTTATATATGTTGCTCTCTTTACTGTACACTTTGTAGAGAACCGTTTATGTGCAATATTGTGTTCTATCTTAACGACTGTGCAATCTCAAATAATGTAAATAGCATTGTTTAATTGTTAAATTTTTATTGTAGACAATTCTTCAAATTAAAAAAATGCTTTTTACACAGTTTTGACTTTGAACAGTCCTATGCAATACATATAATATTGAATGTACAGTAGCAAAACTATTCCTTAAATTTTATTTACGTATAAAGATGTCCCAGTTTCATATATTATTATAGTAATATTACAATTACTTCTTAGGTCGTGGCTTGACTGACTATTAACGAGAATTGCTAAAACTTCGACATAATATAATGATTCTATAGTTAATTAGAGAGAATATGATTCGAATCTTTTTATATGTTGTTATACCAAAACTGAATTGTTAATGTGTAATGTTAGGCTACTCGCTTTTTGTAAATGTTGTGATAACCTAGCTTATTCGAGACATAAATAGTTCTAAAACCATTTTATATTATTGTGTTTCACACAAATTTATGTATTTATTTCGGGTAGAGCATACCGCTTGTGTTCTTTAGAGAATTGTTTCTCGCGCAAAATCATTATTTACTTTTCCATTAGTAAATAATTGTAGAAATATCTCTGTTAGATTCCTTGGTCACAGTCTAGAGTGCTTCTTTTTGAAACCTTAAAAAAACCCTTTGATTAAAAAAAACTTACAATTATACTTTATTTTTAATAATAAGTACATATGTGATTAAATTACATCACATTTTATAAAAAAAATGAATGCATAGTCAAAGGGAAAAATGTATAGAAAAAAATATTAAACGACTTTGATTTAAAACTTGAGGAGCATTCATAGACTGATAATATTATTTCTTCAATGTTCATAGCAACATTAAAACGGAATTTTACGTACTAGGGATTAGATGAAAAAAATAACGGTACCTACTAAATTAAGCCTTGAATTATCTAGTAGAAAGCATAAACATAATTATGGTGCATTAGAGAAAAAATATAACTAAAACGATTCTTATAATAAACGTTAGATATTTGAATTTGTATGAGAATATTCCAGTTTGATTTTGTATGTAGCGTTTCTACTGCACTGTGCAATTTACGTATATTTAGTTCCGTTTCGCTCTATAACATTGATAGCCTTACTTCACTGTCTTAAAATAACTGTTTGCTTATCTGCCATCTCTGTCTATTTCATTCAATTTAGAACTTTAGAAAGAGACAAACATACTTTCACAACTCTACATATTGTATGAGCGTGGTAAGGGCTAGTTTTTGGATCTATCGGTTGGACTCAACTGATAGTCAAAAATAAAAACTATAAACTAGAAAATTTCAGTATTTTGCGTTGCGCCACCGTTTTAAATGGTAAAAGTAATATTTAACAATAAAAAAATATATGAGTAATAAAAAAAAAATACTGTTTAACTATTGGTTGAGATGACTAGAAGTCTAAAAACAGCTCTAAAGTAAGGCTATTATATTTTCTATATTAGTTTACAAATTTAGGTTCACCAGTTACTGTAAATATATCCTAAACTGGTCTTAGGCTATTTGATTAAACAGTATTTCTTTTAATTTATGCTTCGATATAAGTTTCGTTTCTCGAGTGCATTGAGGTTGAATAATGTTTTGTTGTTTATAATTAATATTTTATACCAAAGTTAACATTCCCCACTAAATAGTTTAGAGTTTTTTATATAATTATTACCTTAAAGTGAACCAGTATTTGTAACGTTTCAACTGACGGAACACGCTAACATACTTCTAAGTTTACATTTAAAACTTTCTATTAAATGTAATCATTTAGATTTTTGTTTGAATGTTGATTATTATAAGTTGATTGAAACCAACTGTTGATTCGTCTTCACTTAGACTTAAACCAAATATTGAGCGCGGAGCGTTAGAGGAAATAGTTTATAATTATAAAAGATACCTATTGAAATATATGAATAGTTAATACTAAATAAATATTGTTGTTTTATTCCAAAATCCTTCGCAAAACGTACATGTCTCTACATTTTCCATGGTTTAGTGAAAATACGTACGCGCCTGAGCTAAACTAGCGGGGATTTTCTGAAAAGAAAACCCGTAGTCCTAAAACGCAAAGGCAACTGAAGAACATAGGTGTGGTGTTAGTCAGTTAAAGGCTGCTCCGCTCAGAGCGGTAGATGTCTTTAGATGATTTCCTATCTTAAAAAAATGTCCTAATAAGTATCGCAAATAATATATGGAAGTGAGAATATCCTTAATATAATGCAGAGAAAGAGAAGAAAAGACTAAAGAGAAAACTCGTATGAAAGAAAGAAAGAAATAAAGCTTGTTTATTTGGCACATCTCTAATAAGGACACGGAGTAATATGGACGAGTACAAATACCTAGGTACTTAATTGCAAACTTACTTTATTTTTGTAGGTAAGTTTACGTTTGTAAACGCACCCATGATACTTGAGTAATGCCTATATCATTCCTACCCACTTTTTCACACATTATTTTCACCAACATTCACGTTACATAGATGGTGCCGTTACAACAATAACTCACCAACAAGCGCCATCTCTGTTTGTTTCCTATAAGGAGGAACCACAAAACGAGACAGCGCAAGCAGCGACCTAGAAAGTTTTCATTGGATGGGTAGAGGGCGCGTTTTCAAATAATTACACTAAAAAATTGTATGACGAAGTTAAGAGGGCTGTCGCAATTTTTGACGAATTTCAGCGTTTTATCCGATTTTTGACGTGTGACGATGCTTTAGATATAGCCATAAAAAAAAAAACAAAAATATGGATAAGAAAGTTTGATAACTTATCTTGGGAGTGCTTTAAATAAATATTTGAATTTGTTTACCTACATCAGTAAAATCCTTGTCTCCGCAAAGGATGTTTTATAAAATGTTGCTTTTGGGTATCTTTTGACGCCTTGGTACACCGAAGATATTAAAGTTTAATCATTTATAAAAATGTCTATGATACAACTGTATTTTCTACATTGGAGTGCTGAAACCACTTTATTACTATTCATACAGTAATACACCAAAAATAATTCTGTAAAACCAAGATCTACTGACAGTTTTCCGTACGAAACTACAATTTTTATCTACGAAATTATAATCCAAACTCAAATAAAAAAAATTAACCAACTAAGGTGGTATTTCTATATATCTTGAAAAAAATAAATTGGGCTATTTAAAAGTTAAATAATATTTTTAAATAATTTTTGTATGCAATGCAAAAATCGAGCGCGACTGCTGCCGCCCGTCGTTTAATTTACCTATCGTCTGTTTTTTATACCCTGAGACTATATTGACACAGGAAATGTCAAAATTACTATTAGATGATGCCAGTTCTTTTGTGTTGTAATGGCATTTCTGTCAAAACGCTCAAATTTAAGAAAAATTGTAACAGCGCCCTTAAACGAAAAAAGCAGGAGCAAAAATAGAATTACCTCTGCTTTTAGAAAGGTGAAGAAAAAAGAGAAGAACGCCAAACAATAGAATTTCAAAATATGACCTGATAGCTTCTGTTACCAGCTTTTCCCGCATGAAAGTAGAAAATTGTCACAAGAGATTTTTTTTACTTCCGGGATTATATTATTGCAGGTATGTGCTATTCCAAGTTATGGTAGTAGACCATAACTTGGAATAGCGTGTGCCAAAATTCATTCTAATCCGTTTGATCATTCCAGCGTAAAGAATTAATAAACACAAACTCAGAAACTTTCACCTTTATACATAATATTAGCGTGATACCTAGAACTAACTCGAAATACCTACAGGAGTACAGGACCCGTGCTGAACCACTTAGCATACAGCCGTAAGGCATAAAGTTGAAGCGTTATTGAGCTAAGTTGTTAGCTCACCTGAAGTACGTGCTTACCTACGAGTACATAGTAGTTTCCTAAGTAAGTTATGGAGCTGTTGCTCTTACCAGCTGTCAGAGGAGGACAGAAATGTTAACAGTTTTCATAGGTTATAAACGCACATCCTGAAACTCTAAAAGTAACTCTGTAGTACTCTTTGTAGTCTTCAGGAGCCTTATGACGTGTTAAAATAACAGGCATGCAAGCGAGAAAGAGGGATGGAGTCATACCTATACAGGATTATTCGTAAATCACTGGCAACTTCTCAGGACTATATTATTATCATCATAAACGACAACTTTTGTTCTAAGACTTTAAAAAAAAATATCATATTATATTTTCATACAAAAGTAAAAATATTTAAATTGAATGTTTTAAATCTATGCGAAGCAAGCGATTATACAATAGCGGGAGGAGCGGGGTGTGTTAGCAGTACGCGGGAGTCGTAGGTAGGTACAGCAAAATACAGAATTGAAATGTGTTATGCCGCGGCCACACACTCGACGAGTAGCATGGGAAGTAACGAGGAAAGGAGGCAGAGACATAGTGTGGCCACGTTACTCGTCATGCCACTCGTCATGCTCCTCGTCCTGCCCACTGCTCCCTATTTTGTCGGTCTTTGCGCGCGAGTCAAAGGACCGGCAATACGAGTCCATCGTCTCACCAATGACAAGTGAGGAGCGTCGCGATTAATTGCGCGAGTAGAGCAGTGTGTGGACAGAGAGGGCAACATCGCGGCAAATCACGGCAGCGCGAGGAGCAGAGCGATGAGCAGCGCGAGGAGCATAGTCTGGCCGCGGCATTAGATAGATTAGAGAAATCTTGGAAGTTTGTCTTTGGTAAAATGAATTATGTTTTGTTAAAATTCATAAAACAATAACTAATTGTTGTTTATGATGTCACTAATACTAGTCCTGCAAGGTTGTTTTATTGCTTTACATATAACCCTGTATAGCTCCATAACCAAACATTTAGAAAATTAGAAGCTACTGATTGTAATTACTCTATTTAAATGACAATATAATTATTTTCGCCGCTAGAACGATTTACATTTTAGCTTTACGCCTACTACAATTTTGTGGACTGTATTTTGCGGGCTATCGATGCGATCTGTTCCGCGATACTTTACAGTATATGATAAGTGTTATAAGATCCGTTTTAAGAATAGAAAGCAGAAAAACAGCTCAAATGATTTGCACACTAACCTGTGACATCGAAGAGTCGTTCGCAGCAGCTCTTGATCCAGTGGCGTGGAAATATGGCGTTCACTAAACACTGCACAGTCTTCAAGCACAAAAATGTCAGCGTTTATTGTCTATTTAGCGGAAAACTTCAATATAAGCTATTTTTCTTGTAATTTTCGCGATATGTTATCGGCGGTGCGAAGCGGTTCTTCAGCCAAACTTTTTTTTTGTGGGTAAAGAAAAGGATTTTTACAAAGTGTCTTACCAACAAAACGCAGCAATTTTGAAATCCTTTTTTTTTTGGCGCAACCAAGATCCAGTTTTTAAACTTTTCAATGGTACACGGAATAGTAAATGATGGATAAAACTTTTCATCTAATCATAGATATAATTATATTGGCATCACCTGTACGTAATCATATAATTATTGTATATAGGATCTACGGTTTTCATATGTTGTTAATCATTGTCCTAACTAGTTTTGAGTCGGCTTCCAGTCTAACCGGATGCGGCTGAATACCTGTGTTTTTTATATAAAGCGACCAATCAAACCCAATTCCTAGGCAACACTATACTTCTAGGATAGACTGATGATCAGACTTAGCACTTGTAGCGACTATCAAAGATCTACGAATGACAACTATGACCACGGCTTTACGTTCTTTTCGAGGTAGGTATCGGGTGTCGGTACCATAGATAAACTCATAAAAATCACATTGGTACTTGAACTAGAAAATAACACAGGCAGATAGATTATGCAACCAACACAGATAAATAACTTGTTTTAGGGCAGTGGTGGTAAGTCCTTATATAGAAATTTACACATATTATGAATAAATCACAGAACACTGTTTAGTAAACTAGGGTTAAAATATTACAAATAGTTACCAAATTAGAAATTATTTAGTTGTATTTACTGTGTGGGATCTCGTATTTATGAAGATAAACTCAGGGCACAAAGTAATATATCATTACTTAATTATTTACGGCCTCTTACAACGTCTCTCGAAATTGCCTTAAAATAATACAGTTATTTTCCTATCAAATTCAAATTCTATTTTAAATTTACATAAACCTTTTAACTAATCAAACCGTCAAATTGCAAGGTTTATTTTTAGGTGGGAAATCTACAAATAACTTCTCCCGTTCTAGGGCGGAGCGAGAGGATGTGACAGATTTTTAGTTCCGGACGGTAACCGGACGGCCGGATGGCGAGTTACCCATTGCTCGTCGTCTGCAAGCCAACGCCCTCGCTGGTTTCTGGGGTTTGAGGATGTCTGTTCCCTCACATGTATGGCGGCCTCTTTTGCTAGTATTACTGCTTTACGGAAGGTGACCGCCTGCCATTCCTTCTCGCTCCTGACCATGACCTATACCAGGGCAGCGACAGGTCACTGCGATCCCCAATGACCTGTCGCCCCCACAAGGATATGGCGGTGCTCTGCCCAAGCGGGAGTCCACCGTAACCTTCAAGCGATCCACGTAATGTTGAAACCGGGTGTTACTTTCACCTAAAGCAGGTGCAGGAACCTCCCGAATTTGACATGTCTGGAGAGATTTTCGTCATGCTGACAGTGAAAATGCTGGGACGTCTCTCCAGCCACTTCTTAAAGAGGGGACTTAATATCATTATTATGGCGTGCCCAGCGAAATAACAATGTATATTTATCATGCACCTTCTATATCACAATACCTATTGGCAATGGTGTTTTGTTTTATTTCGGTATTAGGATACAAATTGTCGCCCAACCTGACACGCAGTGCTGTCGAATTGGCCCGCGTCACGAGAATGCATCGTTAAATATTGGGTGGCAAATTCCAGAACACTGGGCCATGTAGAAGCGTCAAGTAGGTTGAGCATTATGCGTCATGTTATATTTTGTCCCCAAATATTATCTTTATATATTATAAAACAAACTTCCCTACCATGTCTGTCCGTTTGTATGTTTGCGATAAACTAAAAACTACTGAATGTCTTTTCATTTGGTTTTTACCAATAGACTAAAAAATCAAATTAGAAAGAGATTTATGAGTAGGGTATGCAATTATGCATTTAGTAGAGAAAAACCAAGACTGTTAAAGATTTTAAATAGCACTTGTGCGAAACTAAGATGGGGTTGCTAATGTTCTTTATTCGATAACGATTGTTGATTAAAACATGTGAACTCGTATACACAATAATAATATTATTATCTGTAAGCCCTATCAATTGTTCTGTCCGAATCGAATTTGTGACACGCAGCGTAGCAACCAAGAGCCCAACCACAGCACTAACCATGGAGCCAAAATAAAAAATAAATTAACAATTTCAAAAAAAGAATGAAGTCTAAGGTCATTACACCCTGGACTTTACTTTTCTTCTAATCTAAGAAGATTGTAAGAATAGTACCCGCATAACTGAATCGTACCTTCGTCGGTCCTCATCATGATTATTGAGTTACGGTCCCTGCCTTCAGGGGTTGCCCCGTCGTTTGTTCCCACTTTACTTACTATTTGTTCCCTTTTTGTACAAATTTGTTCCTAATTACTTTAAAAGAGTTTACTTTAACTGAAATAAACTTTGTAGACGGCGGAGCTTTCTAACCATTTTGTTATGTAAAACAAATGTTAGTTAATTATAATAAAATTTTATTACAGTTTTTAGTAATCTTTTGACTTTGCTTAGTTTTTTAGGGTTCCGTACCTCAAAAGGAAAAAACGGAACCCTTATAGGATCACTTTGTTGTCCGTCTGTCCGTCCGTCTGTCAAGACCCTTTTTCTCAGGAACGCGTGAAGGTATCAAGTTGAAATTAAAACCATATATTGAAATCCGCGGTCCCTTGAAGTTGTGCAAAAATCAAACTTGTAAGTTGACGGGAAAAAAAGATACGCCCGTTTATGTTGCAAAAAACGTACATTTCGACACTGTCAAAGGAATCAAAACTCATAGGGTGCTTCCCGTTGACCTAGAATCTTGAAATTTGGCACGAAGCAAGGTATTATAGCACTAATATCGGGAAAAGTCTGAAAACTGAAAATTTTTAGTTACGTCACAAGAAAAAAAAATTGAAAAGTCTTCAAGACTCGATTCGAGAATTAAACTGTTTTTATAGGTAGGTTGGTACGAAACCCTCAGTGCGCGAGTCCGACTCGCACTTGCCCGGTTTTTTTTTTATGATTGTAGTTTCAAAAAGATTTTAATTTTATCTAAAGGTCAAAGATTTTTTGAATGGTTGTTGAAATTTCAGCTAAACGCTTTCTTGTCTACATAGGTAGTGGTGTTTAAATTAGGTAAGATGACGAACTAAAAGAAAAAGGATGATAGCAAAAGATTCAACGAAGAGCTCATACACATAAGCGGTATGATACCAACGGATGTACTACGCCAAATCGCATTCCAAATAATTGAATATCAATTGATCGAACACTATACCGAATGGTTAACATCGAATGGTTCAAAAATCGAACATTCAATACACAACATTACAACATTTGTAAAATACAACCTTTACCTTCATAGTCCAGTCATTTAAGCTTAATTAAGGTAAGAATCTCGGAATTCGAGATACCCAGCTGTAAGTTTGTAAATAGTTGTATATTGACAACCTAAAAGTATTCTCAAAACCTACATATGGTAAGGTGTACGCAACTATTAAATTTCAAGGTCAAAGGTCATAAAAATCGGTGTTTAAATTAATTTCACTTTAATTAGGCTAAATAAAGGAAAATACTTGAAAATTATCTAAAAATGCCAATGAACTTCGTGTACTGCGCGCGATTTATTCGAAACTACCCTACATTTCTATCGACCTTGTAAAAAAAACCGGCCATTTAGTAGTTCTGTCTTTGTTACTCATATAGTAGCAAGTGATGTGGGAGATGATATCGATGATATGTGTTGATGAATTTTAAATTTTGAAATCGTGTCTGTCCAATATTAGAAATAAGTGGATTATAAATGTTTAGGTTTGGTTTTAATGTAAAACTTTTAGTTAGTTTTGTAATGAACTGTTTTAATGTTAGGAAGTTTAATTGCCACAAAATAAATGCAATTTGCAGTTGTTATTGCTGTTAAAAACGGGTACATATTACAATACCGACATTTCATAATAACTATGACTGAAATACCGACGTCCAAAACATCGAAGTTCAAAATACCGAAAGTTTGAAATACCGTTATATCGAAACATGAAATACCGATGTCCAAATGCCCGAAAGGATGAAACCCCGAAAAAAATCTGCGAGCTACTTGGAAGTAGCTCGCGGTTGGTCACTGTTCTAACCTAACCTAACCTATTTCACCCAGTTCAATATGATGAATCCTACAATTGATCTTCGGGATATGGATCTTCGGGATTTTAAGCTTTCGGGCAAACGAACTTTCGGTATTACAAACTTTCGACAAAACAATCATTCGGCGTTTAATTTTTCGGGATTTCGTCCATAGGTATTTTAAAATAGGTATTTTGAATTTCGGTATTGTAATACGTACCCGTTAAAAACTGTTATTGGCATTTATTTTTTAAAAACCTTTATTTTTGTACGAGTTTTCAAGAGCTAAAATTCGTAGAGCCTAACTTCAGACTCGCCAAGTTATAACGGCCGTACTGTATACATAGATGTTGAATTTAGTTTTTGAACTGACATTAGACCACCCGTTTAAAGGACCATGGGGGATTTTGTATGAAACTCGTCCCCACCCTTCAACAGCCATGGGATGCGTCTCGATTTGTTTACTGAGACCCAGAAAAGTCTAAAGTACCTGCATTAGTTTCAAAATCAATTGGGTTTATTTATAAAAAAAACTTTACACCAAAAAAATATATTTAATTTTTGAACTAAAATATTTTTTTCCAACAAACAAAAAGCATATTTTCACGTAAGCAAATGACGATTCTATACAAAAAAAAAAATACTTGGTTCTCAAACGGAAAATCTTCCTGCCTGGCGTTAATCCCGGCTATTGGCAGGGTCCGCCTTCCGCCTGAGTTTTCTCCACTTTGCCCGATCTTCAACATCCTTCCCAGTAAGGCCTTAATGACATCCAGCCAGCGCTTGTGGGGGCGACCACAGGACCTAGCCCCATGGACAGCCATATCCATGCATCTCCGACCAACGTATCACCCTAGGGCGGCGCATGATGTGGCCATACCATCGCAGACACATCGACATTCTTGATGACCCTTGCAGTTTTTCCCCCACGTCACGGATACCAAGACTACATCGGATGAATGAGTTTCTTATGCGATCGGATTGCGTTACTCCGCTCATCCACCTCAGCATCTTCATCTCCGTGACGCGAAGCTCCTGGGTGTGTCTTAACATTCGCCACCGTAAAGAAGGACAGGCCGTATGATGCATTTCTATATCTGCCCCTTGAGCTTCGGAGGCATTTTGCGGTCGCATACAACGCCCGTAACCTCGCGCCACTGCGCCCAAGCCGCGCCTATACGTGCTTGGACATCGTCGTCCACGTTGCCAGTCTCGTGCAGCACGGATCCAAGGTACCTGAACTTATCGGACCTTGTGATCAGGTCCGAACCTATCCCGATAGTGTTTGAATCCGCGCTGCCACAGAACATGTACTCAGTCTTCGCCACATTTACTCTGAGACCACCGTTTTCCAGCGTGTCCTCATGTAGCGAAGAGCAATGCGGGTTTCGTCGGAGGAAATGTCATTTGCTAATGTCCCGTGTAGCTTTTTCCCGGGCACGTACCAGCTTAAAAATAAGCTTCTGTCCCTCCGTAGTTTCATACAAAGGCGACAAACTTTTGCTGCGGGCTCTGGCTACTGCTTTTTTGCAAGCGCGCTTAGCCGCTCTATATGCCTCCCTGTCCTCCGGAGAGTTGGACCCCTGCCACTTTTTAAATAAGGCTTTCTTCTTCCGGATCGCCTCCTGCACCCCGTCATCCCACCACCACGTCTCCTTATGTATGGTTCTACCACCACGAGAAGAGCCAAGGACGCGCTTACCAGCGGTGATTGCAGAATGAATCGATCTCGAGATGCGCGACCTCCACAGTGAATTCCGACTTTTGGGACCATTAAGCAACCACCACTTAGTGCGGGGTTTGCGTTTCTCGACCACATTTCTTCTTTGGTACAACTGCTAAGGTTTAGTACACCGCCTCCTTGTCCTGGGACAAGGAGGCGGTGTTGAGCCGTTAAGTTTTCTACTGAGATGGCTTTGCAGTTGGTAACCTTGCCAATATGGCACCGTCGCACCAGCAGGTAATCTATTTGGGTTGAGTAGGAACCACTACGATACGTAATAAGATGCTGGAGCTTCTTCTGAAAGAATGTGTTCGCGATGGCTAGGTCAGACTCAGTGCAGGTCCTGAGTATACTAACTCCCTCTGCATTTACTTGACCATAGCCAAAACCACCGTGAACTTGTCCGTACTTAACTCGTATCAACCGGTCGCTGTATCGGTCTACTTCAAGGCGTTCATCCTGATCGTCCTGAGATAGCACTACGGCCACTCTGTTCCTTCCTGATGGTGATCCGGTGTACACTAGCCGGTAACCTTGCCCGATGTCACGGGACTTATTCCCCTTCCAGCGCGTCTCCTGAATGAAGGCACACTGGACCGCTTCGCAAGTACGTCCGCGAGTTCTCGTTCTCTCGCTTCGCAAGTAAGTACATCTAAAAGCATGTCAAACGGTACACTGCACTACACAAGAGAAAAAATATATAAAATAAAAAACAATATAAAACCTAAACCCCACGTATTTGAAATATGTCACCATAGTAAAAAGTTCTCTATTCTAGTAGATATTTCAAATGACACGTGTTTCGAATCTGTTGGTTGGTGGGGACGTTTCTTCCCAAGGTCCTTTGAATGTAAGCAGTTTAGGGCTTTTATTCATAGTAATAAAAATAATAAATCTAAACCGTTTTTTATGGGTGTAGCTTTGAAGCGCTCTAGTTATGCGTTTTCAGTAGATCGCTTAATGTATGTTCAGTTTTTAACTTATTGCACCTGTTGGTGTCGTTGACAGTCACTTCAGGTTGGATTTTTGAAGGGCGCGCAGGTCGTTTCGGTATATTTCATACGTTAGGTTCTATTTCATAACTCTCAATTGGCCGCTTTGTGGCAAGAAATGGATTTGAGAAACTTCTTATAATGAATTTGTCCATATTCACTTTAGGACTATCGATACCTTTTTCTCGATAGCAAGTGGTTCCATCATTAGGACTGAGACTTAACTGTAAAAAAAAACCTTATTATGAAGTGCTATTTACTTTTACCTAAAGATTTATAACGGCCAGTTTTTTCATCAAAGGTAACAGCCAAAGTAACGACATAAAGTAATAATAACGATTAAATTCGTTTCTTCACAATTTCAACCGTTGGTTTGACTGTTACTGCTCATTGAAGGGCCGTTAAAGCTATAGTCACTGTCATTTTGACAAAATTGTATTGACTTCACTGCGTTCATTATGGATGCGTTCAAACACATTTTATTTTAAAGTTTTTTTTTAAGAAATAGGGTAAAGGCGGGAATAAATGCCCCGGTGGCATAGATGCCTTGTTATCAAAAAATGACAAACGGAAACGGAACCCTCAGTGCGCGAGTCCGACTCACACTTGCCCCCTTTTTTATTTGTAATATGTACGAATGTAGCAGAACTCAAGTCTGCTCTCTAGGAGAGGAATGATCCACCACGTGGGCCCGGGGTGGACTGGTGGATGAGAGTATGTTCGAGTTAGAGTATGGAATACAGAGCAATTACAGTCAACTTTCGAGGAAATGGACAGAAATACCATGGGGGGTTAAAATTCTAAAGCCACAAATGCTTTTAGAATTTTAAAAATAGGTCCAAAAATATTTAAAGGATTAAACTAGCTAGCAATATATATCCCGCCTTCACCCTAAACAACAAATGACATTTGACTTATGGCACTACTGGACAGTGATGTTGCGATGTTGTCATGAGTAAAAAAAGCTCCCCACGTGTTTTTGGGGTAATTACGACGTTTGCGTAGCGGCAACTCTTTTGACTTTTAGTTTAGCTGTTATTTGGATGAAGAAACACATTTGCCATTATGACAGCTATGGTCAAGTAAATGTTAATGGTTTTACTGATAGTTTTAGTTTTTGATGAAAAAACTAGCCGTAAGTGTGGCAAAATAATGATCTAAACAAAAGCTGTCAAACCGCCCTACATTTCAATTTATCAGTAAAAAAGTTTATTCTTCTTCGTAAAATTCTATAAATCCAAGTAAATATTTGTAAGGAAAAGACTTAGGCTTTACTTAAGTATCTTTTGAAGAACACTTAATAAATGATGAGATTAATGAGACGTTTTAAAGTCTGGAAGCTGTTTTCAAGATCCTTATAAATGCTAAGATTCCCATCTCACATCTGTAGGTATGCCTTCCTACCTAGGTACATACTCGTATTATGTTACTTACAAGTTGTAAGTCACGGGTTAAAACTCAGCCAGGCGAATTATTTTTTGTACCTAATTTATTTCATCACCACTGCTCTCAAAACGGCGAAAAAAAACATCGTGAGAAAACCTAAAACATTCGGAGACTTGTGACATCCACATGGTAAACTATGACCTATTCCTACTCCCAGAAAGGAGACCTGAGGCTGGGAATATTATAAAGCTGATTTCGCTTATGCTATAAAAGTTAGTGCTGTAGAAATAAATGTGTTTCAATTGAAAGGGAACCCCCTCACTATCTAGCATGATGATTATGTCCACATACCACATTACCACCAATGAAACAATAATAATACCACTTCAACACCACCAAACGAAACCAAAACACCACCATCGACAAACGAAATGAAAACATAGAAACAGGTAAAAGACAATCCCCTGACAGGAAGACCGCTTGCCTGCGGCGGTTTACTATACAATACGAAAAACTTCATAAACCATCACAGTGTAGAGTTTACTCTTTGTTCATTTTCCTGACACCATCCCTAGGCGACGCTACAGGGAATATCAAAATACATTCTAGTTAATTTATAGAAATGACATGAACAGAAGTTTAATATTACTGCTAAGGAGGAAAGCGCTTTTTCCGCTTACGTACGTTCCAATACTGAATATCACGAGTAACAGTTTATGTGCGTAATAAATTATCTAATAAAGGCAAAATTTTGATTGTGTGTATGTTAGTTACTCTTTCACGTCAAAACGGGTTAAAATAAAACTTGTCATACGGGTAGACCATATCCTTGAAAAAGGCATAGCGTATGTTTTTATTTCTGAAAGTATGTACATAATAGTCTTGCCATGAAGTACCGTGTTACCCCAGTTAATGGGTTGTGCAGGTCTGGAGGCAGCCGCTCCTCGTAAAATACTGGTATTCAGCTAAATCCGGCTTGACTGGAAGCCGACCCCAATATAGTTGGGAAAAGGCTAGGCAGATGATGAAAGTATGTACATAATATATTGTTCATTTAGGGTACCTTTTTTAAGTTATATAAACTAGTGCTTGACTGCGATCTCACCTGATGGTAAGAACATTATGCACATACTTTTCTACTTTCACGCGAGCACTACCGAAGACAAGTAGCAGTGGATAACAAAATCCGTAAACTTATACATAAATAAACACAAATTTAGCATATTTAGGTACTGTATGTATCACATCAAATATGTTTTAGGAAAATCTCAACCATCCTAGATTATGTTTACTTCCATGAAAGCTTAGACGTAATATTGTACAAATTGAATCCATTTCGCTCAATCTTGTTTACTCGCATTCCTTTACGTACAGTTTATGTAAATGTTGAATGTAACTTTCATTTTGTATATGTAAAAGGGCATTAACCCTTTGATCGTTTTGTACTGATGCTAGGGGTTTTGCGTTGTTTTCATAACGAATGTAATTTAACTATTTTTGCTTAACCTAGTGGGTAGTTATATGTATATTCGAGCCGTTTGGGTTGAAACTCTTGAATCGTGGGGTCCGAACGCCCACCAATTGTTTGAAGACCTTTCGAAACGCCTTGTTGACACTTCGCGTGACCCAAGGGCTGGCTTTTATCTTGGTCAGAGAATAAGCATTGCCATACAGCGTTGCAATGCTGCTAGCCTTTTGGGTACATTACCAGTCGTCAGCTATGCGGAGGAGTTTTTCGACGCCAGCCTTTAGTTTACTTTTAGTCAGTTCTTTAGGGTTTTATTTTATTTTAGTTGGTATAATTTGTAACATATTATATATTATGATCTAAGACATTAAATAAAGCTATTTTTGCTTTAATCTTCATTTTATGACAATATTTTATCAGCGCAAAACAAATAGAAATATTATATTTGCCCTAAGCTACGTGACTCGAACATATTTTTATTTTACGTATGTTACGTAAATATAAGAATAATTATGTTTGCTCTATACTAATTCATAAATCTTGATATAGATTAACTTTAACTTAATTTTGTGAACGAAAGGTCTTACTATAATAAAAATACTTTACAAAGTAATAAGTAAAATAAAAGTAGGTAATACAAGGAGATCTGCGTAATTTATAAACATAAAGAGTTACGAAAAATGAATAGTTGGTTTTAATATATTTGGTTTTAGCAGTTTTATTTATTTTTGCTTGTAAAAACAAATGTATATTTATTTAAATTATTGAATTTAGTTTATTCATCTTCTTCTTCCTGCCCTTATCCCATATTACTTGGGGTCGGCGCAACATGTTTTTTTCTTCCATTCTGTCCTGTCACCCGTCATAACATCACTGACTCCCTTCTCTTTCATATCAGTCTTCACACAGTCCATCCATCGTTTCTTTGGCCTCCCTCTTCCTCTCCATCCGTCCACATGTAAATTCATAACTCTTTTAGTAACATGCATTTCATCCCTCTTTCATATTCATCGTTTTGGATTAATGATAAATCAAATTTTTATTAAACACATTGTCATAATCAGCCTTATACAATGTTTATACTTTACCTATGTGCGTTTTAGTAAAATTTTTGTGCAATAGAATAGAATTATGATTGCAACTCAATTTGATTCTTCGGTGTATGTCGGTAGATGTGCATTGCTTTAGTTACATATCTTTATGTATATAAAACAAAGTCGGGTTTGTTACAACACTTATAACTCGAGATCTGCTGAACCAATTTTCATGGTTATTGATTCGCTGGATTTGTCTCCGCCCCGAATAGCAGAATATATCTTAAAAATAAAAAATTCTAATAAAAATTAAAAAAAAAATCAAAAGTTAGGTAAAGTAGGGTAGGTAGGGTAGTGTAGTGTAGGTAGGGTAGTGTAGGGTAGGTAGAGTAGTGTAAGGTAGGTAGGGTAGTATACGGTAGGTAGGGTAGTGTAGGGTAGGTAGGGTAGTGTAGTGTAGGGTAGGCAGGGTGGTGTAGGGTAGAGTAGCGTAGGATAGGTAGGGTAGTCATTTGACGGGAGCGAAGCCTCGGGTAAAAGCTAATTGTATATAAATCATCACATATTGTATATTACATTTGTAAAATACTCAATATATAAAATTGAGTTTTAGTCATTTATATTTGTATAATACCTTGAATAATAACAATTTGTGAGTACGACACTGAAAGGATCCATTACTTAATGTCACTTTTCAAAGAAGGATGACTACATGTGGACTAAAATTAGAGAAGCCGATACATTAGCTTGTGTATAGTGTAGGTAGGTATAGAATTTAATTTAATAATTTTTCTTTATACACTAGTATAATACTATTATAAAGAGGATAAAATTCATATTTTGTAAGAAACAATCCTGCATCGCGCAAGCAAAGTTCTTCCAGCGATTTGAATAGAAACAACAGCCTGAAATTATGTATCGGGCAGTAGCCCACCGGACATAACGGAAGATCCTCCCTTTTCAACGGGGGTATGTGGGACTTTACTCTCTGTTCCACATACCTCCAAACCAGTAACTGGATAACACGATACCCATTAGCAAGACTCACCCTATTTTCTGACTTCAATTTGCGACTGTTAAAGATCTACAAAATTACACTCAAATTTCGTTAAGCACCCGTTCTTTTTTTCAAAAGGTTCTATAAACGCATTGAACACAAATAAAGAAACAAAAGAGTTCAATATTGAAAACAATTTTATTAAGTACGCAAAATTTTGCTTCGCAGTAAATTGGATCAGTCGACTGAAAGAAAAATATCAAACCATTTCTTTTTGATTAAAAAGTCCAATTAGCTGCGTCGTCTTCGCCAGGCTTCACCTTACCGTTATTTTTCAAAGAACGAGGTGATGTTGTTATAACGTCTCAGTTTTTTTTAGGGTTCCGTAATTCAAAAGAAAAAAAAATTAGAAATCTTGTAGGATCAATTTGTTGTCCGTCCGTCTGTCTGTCTGTTAAGATCCTTCATCTCGGGAACGCGTGGAGGTACCGATTTAAAATTAGAACGTCATATACTCAAGTCTTCGGTCTCGTGAAGCTGTGAAAAATCAAACTTCTAAGTTAACGGAAAAAAGATACAACCATTTTATCTCAAAAAATGAGGAATTCCTCAAAGCGCACCAGTTTTGAGGCGCACCCAATGAGGCGCACCTTTTTTATTCTTCGGAGCGCACCTTTTAGGTAGCGCTCTTGATAACATTGCTGACACATTGCTTGGGTGCGCCTCAAAACTGGTGCGCTTTGAGGAATACTTCCAAAAAAATTATAATTAGACACTCACAAGGACACTAATATTCATATTTACCGTTGTCCTTAGAATTCTGAAATTCGGCATAGTTATATAGCACAACTACAGGAATAAATCTGAAAATTTTTTGTTGTTGAATCATAAAAAAAATGTTGTTTTTGTAAAATTGTTTCGGTTCTGAAAAATTTTCGAGACTCGATTCAGAAATTGAACTACATATTTACATAAGTTAATTTGCACGGAACTCCAGTGTCCAAGTCCGACTCGCACTTGCTCAGTAGTTTTCTTACGGTTTCGTAACTAAGACTCTGACAATTCAGCTAGTTATTATTCCAAAGAAATTTATGTTTATCCAAGATTCGTTGAATAAGGGTTTTATTTGATCTGTATTATTTGAAAAACGTGACGTAGTGATGCAGAGTTTGAGTTTTTGAGGTTTCTGTTATTTTTAGGCTTTCACGTAACATAATATCACGCATTATGTTTGCAATAGGTGAGGTTGAGGTATACCTTTCTAAAATCATTCAATATTTTCGTTTCGTTGAATGTCAGTCTAGTTTTTCATTCAATGTAAATCTAAACTCCAAGCTTCTACTAAAAAAATTTAGATAGAGAAACCCAAAACAAAATTGCCGAACCCGAGAAGCAAGTCAATGTGACCACTAAACCAAAGATTTACTGACTGATTGACTTTATCGGTCCATATTTTTGATTTGTCATTATTTTTTTTGTGTATAGTTTACACGCTATCAGGAAGATTAAAAGGCAACCAGTTAGTTTTCATTTTAATAAACAACAAAATCCTCCTTATCAAACCACAAAGGATCAATACGACATCATCATCATTTCAGCGTTTTGTTTTATGAGCAATGTGCCCAATCCCTGCCAACTATGTGAATTTGGCGATTCTGCGGGCTATGTCAGAAACCTTGCTTCTCCTGCGAACATTCCTAAATTCGTTTACGCAAGAAATCTCTAAACATAACCTCCTTTATTGCCCTTTTGGTGACTTTCAGCCTTCTAATGAGGCCTATTGTGAGCGACCACTTTCAGAGACATACGTAGGTATGCCTTCACCCGCAACACTCACTAATCGTAGACTTTCATCTTAAGTCACTTCTTAATCAATGTTTGGATACTATCCTACTGAGTCGGATTCGACGATCGACCTCTTTTTTGAAGTTAAAAAAACATACTGTACCACCTGCCCCACGTAACCGTGAGCGTCTACAACTTCAAGTACAATACAACAACTGCTAATAAACAACAAAAAATACTTAAAAATAGTCTAAAATAGTCTTAAATAGTAGTAATCTATTTATATATTTTATCCCTATAATCACCAAGAAATATGCTCAGACGCTATCTATCAATCCCCTTGACATAATAATATCAATTGTATTATCTCAACATTGTTTTGGCAAATGTCACTGAATTAAATTGGATTATGGTTCGGGAGAGCAACCGATTAGTAGGATCTACTATCACTGATCTGTTACACTTCACATGATCACACTGATCATAGATAAAGGTTGTTTATTACGAGTATAAAAGCAGAAACTGGCTGACTGACATTATCAACGCTAAACCGGTGAAATTTTGCTCAATGTTTCCTTTTGTGGCGTAGGCGAGCGCTAAAAGGGGATTTTCCAAAATTCCACATCTTAAGGGGATGAAACGGCGCCACACATGCGCAGCCGCTGGCATAAGCTAGTCTGTAATAAACGTATAAGGGTATAATATTTTCTTAGAATAAAGCTGAAGAGTTTGTTAGACTGCATTCTTCTTTTTTGGTGGATATTCATCAAATAGCTCCTCCCGCTCTGTAGAGCAATAGTGTCAGACTTTTTCGTTAAGTGTTACAGAACCTCAATTTAAGCATCACGTACAACTACTTAGAACAAATTACCTCATTTAAGGTGGGAAATCTTCTGACGATTTTTCCATTCTAGGGCGCTGTAGGACTGTCAGACTTTTACTGCCTACGAGTAAAACGACACTTATGTAGGAACATAAGTGTAGTTATGTTGTGTGGTGT
Organism: Mythimna separata; assembly: GCA_030763345.1. Classification (NCBI taxonomy): domain Eukaryota; kingdom Metazoa; phylum Arthropoda; class Insecta; order Lepidoptera; family Noctuidae; genus Mythimna; species Mythimna separata. Next base: position 11,087,979 of record CM061187.1, on the reverse strand, counting down.
GGTAGGAGCTTTACCTTGAATTCCAGGACTCCAGGTTTCCCTTTCGGAATCCAACTCATGGTGCCAGTAGGCACTGCTGATTAAGAGCTTTATTTTTCTGCAAAATAATAAAAACCAAAATTACATTGTATGATAGAGCGTTATGCAATATCAGAATACTGTAGTTAACACGCAAGAGAAGATTGCATACATATCAGATATTTGGTCCCTTTGTTGCCTTAAAGCTAAGTGGCCTCGTACCAGGCGTCATAGTCTACAGTAAACAGAAACCTAGCAAAGCTGTGAACCACATTCACGCAAGCGTTCTCCAACAAACTGGGACTAAGTTAAGAGCATTTAATTTTGCTGTGGATTTTAACTTTGTTATTAATTTATTATCACAGTTTCTCACGTAGCCCTTTACAAACATTTGAGACTGGCTTTTCTCATCTTTGTTCGTCTTACCAAAGATTAAATATACTAGGTGAGAGAACTTAGATATAAAAGAATATCAGCTAAGTTAGGAGTTAAAAGCAATTTTTTTTGGATCCCATTTGGTAACGACAAAAATATTTAATTCAGCCTCATAGCTGGTTTCGTGCGGAGTTTAAACTAAAATTTACGTAAACAAGTGTTTTTTTGAAACCTAGGTACTTGCAAAATAAATATTATTTATCAGTATCATTTATAGAAACATATTTAACGCAATTACTGTTAAAGTAACTAAGGTTCACTAAGGAAAACTGTGCTGGTGGGTATAACCCGCAAAGGCACTGTGCCTTTGCGGGTTATAATCTTTTCACTGTCTGACTTCTGCTTTGAAATATGTGAGACGTCACAATGCGAGATCGCGGCAGACCAAGACAAAAAATGGAGACATGAACTTAACTCTTACCGTAGGGACTGACCCGCAATTACAGAAGACAGACGGGTGTGGAAAAGAGAGAAGGTCCTTGGCCTTCGCCCAATAGCGGGACATAATAAGCCAATTAGATTAGATTAGAAAATACACAAACAGATTTTAGAGTACAGTTTAATTAATTAAATATTCTAATAAAGTAATTACAAACAGTGAGCACTTTGATAAAATATGTAATAAACTTGTCAGTCCCAGTGGAAATTAACAAAGCGCAATAGTTTCTCGATGTATTGCTGCAGAGCATAGTTTGAACATGTTGTAGAGAGCAGTTTCCCGATGCCTTCATGTTTCATACGAGAAACTATCTGCTTAGTAAAACTCGTACGCCACGAAGTGAGCTTCTTAGGCTCTATACACATGCACTACAACTACACCACATTGCAGTGACAAAAAGTGGTTACGTGTGAATAGTGTCACTGCTGCTTCTTGCGGTTGCGTTATAGGTAGTAACAACCAATATCATTGTAGCCAGTGTTTGCAAACAGGCTAATTGCCCAAGTCGCTGGTAGTTGCATTGTGGTTGCGATGTGGTAGCGGTGTAATTGATATCATCCACACGGTTGCATTCGACGGCAAAATGTGGTCAGTGTAATTGAAAATGAAATTTTTGTATAAAAAATCATGTCCAACTACGTGTTTTTGTTGTGGTGTGTTTGGGGCTGTGGTGTAGTTGTGGTACGTTTGAATAGACCCTTACTTAGTCTTGTAAAAAAATAAACATCAAATATATTTTATGAAACCGACTATGTGTCGCTATAAATTTAAAATATAGTACGGCGCGCAGTCAGAGAATTTTCCGCAAGAGTCAGACAAAAATAACTTACTATTATTTTTCGTTGATGAGTCTTTATTTTTATGCAAAAGTGTTAATAGTCTCTACACTTTTCTTAACTGTGATTTATAGTCATTTTAGTAAAACAACGACGTCAGTCCAAGTTACGAAAGAGTTTGAAAACTTTTCATATACCAACAAACCCGTTTGTATGCTGCTACCGTCATACCATTCTTTTCAGACTTTATATCGCCCACCCACTGCCTTTTTATGACTCAACACAGCCATTTATAAAGTCCATTGTCCCAAGACACAGAAAAACACCGACCTATTTAAAATACCTATAATATTATGCAAATATGTCCAGTGCTTGGCGTGAAAGTGGTTTTAAATTTTAATTAACTCTACTTCAAGGGTTAAAAGTAATTTATATTATAGTAATTAAAGTCGAGGTGCAATGAAGTAACCTTGTCATATCACCGAGTCGTGATGAGTCCGTCGCTCCCGGGAGAGTTCTGATATTACGTAAATGATTAGCTAATAATTATAATATTTTTATATATACATAAGACGAGCCAGAAGCTAGACCGGTACCCCAATGAGGGCTGCCGGAGATCGTTTAATGTAACTTCTTTGAATGTAGCTTCCACTGGCCTGATTTACGTAGTGGTGCTTAGTCAGATTGTGTTTAAAATTTTCAAGCAGTGGACGTCTTTTAGCTGTAATAATGATGACATGAAAAACTCTGTCTCTATAAGAATAGCTTGTCCTGTAAAATGAGGTTTTGTGGCATTAAACCCTTTTTTATTTATCTTCAACCAACATAACTTAGAAGTTCTTATCTGTTCCGGAATCGAGCTGACTTTCCGATGTCAACCCTCGTCTTGTTCGCTACTTAGTGATGCAATTATTTGTAACTTTTCGACGCTAGAAAACCATCAAATTGGCTAAAATTACTTGTAAAGTTGAAATCCTATTTAAATGTAGTTAAAATGTTTGTAACAGTTAATAGACAATCCAAAATTCGTAAGAACTTTGTTCCTAAATCGAACTTTGTTTCCTAACTCAAGTTTAGAAAGTGGTGTTTACTAAGGAAAACTTGATCACTTATAAATACGGTATTATAGTTGTACCTGCTACGGGTTCAAACCCAGCCAGGCGTTTTACTTAGTATAATTTATTTCTTTACCACTGCTCTCAAAACGGTGAAGGGATGATTTATCGCGAAGAAACCGACTTGTTCTAGACCCAAAAACTTCAAGATGTGATCCACATATCGGCTCTGGGCCCGCGTAGTGTATTCCCCGTCTTAGAAAAGAGGCCTGAATCCCAGCAGTGGGAAAATTATCTTTTTATGCATCTTAACCATATTGTCTCTTCACCGCCCTAGGTTGACAGTTAGAGAATGCCTATGGCATTAAGTTCGCCTTTGTACATTGTATTGCATAAATAAATAAATCATAAGGCTGATTGTGCTATTCTTATGTTATACATACCTACGTAATAACTAAAAGTTGTACCTATTCATTACCTTACTCAGGTATTTCTTCCATAAGCTTGAAAGAATTTCTTCGCACAGAAACCAGGCAACCGAGAAAATGTAAGTCAAACTTTGTGTTTCTCGGTATCGTATCCGTCAAAGGAAGATCTGGTACGAGAAGTGAATTCAAAATTAGATTCCCAGGTAGAGTAGAAATATGAAAGTGCAATGCGATTTGAGTAGCAGTTTTAGTTTCAACATTATTTTAAAATATTTTCTATGTCTGTCTATAAAAAAATTGTAGTATGTCAACTGTTCTTTAAACGATTTGAAGTTGAAACTATGCAATAAATATAGAGCTCCATCCAATTCTTTTGTTTCGTAGAATTTTGATTTCGTATAAAATGTTCAATTCAATTAGAGTGTTTACCTTCTTGTAAAATGAATTGAATTCTACTTTCCAAGAAGAGTCAATATCAATCGCAGTTTTGAGTACATATACTCTATACACTGAAATCTGCAGTAGGATTCTTTGGTACTTTAGTCCAGTCAAAATAGACATTCCAGTTTGCATTAATTCCCAACAAGCTGGATTTTTGTGCAGGCCTCGAATACGTCATTACGAATGATATGTCAAAAGTCCCCATCGATCCCACTTGTGCGTTGTTTTTTATTCGAGGTCAAAGGTCACAAATTAGCGTTTTTTGCGTATATCTCTGAAACAACGAGAGCTATCGAAAAATGGTTCAGGCAAAGTTTGTAGATCGTAAAATTGTCTACAAAAAAGATCTCGACACTTTTCTTCTACAAAGCATCGCTTTCAAGATATCGTGACTTTAGACCCAAGGAAAGTCATATTTTAAGTGTAACAATCACTGTAGTACTTAGCCTCAGCAGCAACTAAGTCAATGACACTTTCTAGCTCATGAGAACGAGTCTGAGCTTCCTTAAAGATGGTTTTCTTGAAGTCAAGGGTTGAATCTTAAGGACACTCTTGGTCGAAGATGCTTCGCTTTTTTCATTTCAGCCGTTTTATCTGCTTCATTGCCACAGAACAAACAGTATTTTTTGAAACAAAAAGACGATTCATTACCTCGTGCGTCGTCGTCTAGTACGAGGAGGACTAATCCCAGATGTGTATCTCCGCCTCACGCTCTCTTTTAGCTGCAGCGATGCTGCTCTTCCGGTTATATGCTTTACGACACTGCTTATGTATCGTTACAGATGGTTTGTCCTTCAAATATTCATCGAACCCGTCATCCCTTAGTATGAGTGCATATTCGTATTTTCTATGTTTAACATAGCCATAATTCGAGAACAGTGCATCGTGGAAGAAAGTGTTAGATATTTTTTGTAGACAATTTTACGATCTACAAACTTGGCCTGAACCATTTTTCGATAGCTCTCGTTGTTTCAGAGATATACGCAAAAAACGCTTATTTGTGATCTTTGACCTCGAATAAAAAACAACGCACAAGCGGGATCGATGGGGACTTTTGACATGTCATTTTTAATGACGCATCCAAGGCCTGCACAAAAATCCAGCTTGTTGGGAATTAATGCAAACTCGAATCATAATTTAGTCTATTTTGACTGGACTACTTATTTCATACAAAGTCCGTAATAGTAGTAGAAAGGAAATCCCGGAGCTAGGTCTCCGGGATTTCCGAGAACGCAAGGCAAAGAAGGAATATAAGTGTGGTTTTAGCAAGTAAATGTCTGACACGCTCTCCCGTTCCACCTTAAAAAAGAAGTCAGGTTAACTCTAATACGCCTTTGCGTTCCACCTGGAGCTGAAGAAGTCATGGGATGATTATCCACCTTAAAAGGAACTAATTTAAAGAACAATTAAAAGAACTTTTGCAACATAAAAAAATATACTAAGATTTCAAGGCACCTAGAAAATATTACTTGTTACATCTGGTCCTTGATAATTCCACAACCTCAATATTCAGAAGATAAGACGAATTTTCTAATCTAATCCATTATCTCTAATAATTTAGTGTGTCACAAGCCTCAAAAGATTTCCTAGCAAAGCCCGTATACAGTACTCCTCAGGCACCAATTTGTTACCTCCCACGTTAGACTATCTCACCTGGTTAGGATCCGTAATGTCTAATTTGGGAATACTATTGTGTTAAAGCACGTGCGTCTAACCTAGAATATTGACTAACAATGGAGGCAAACTGTTACATAATAAAAGAGAGAACAATAAACGTGTAAGTACAAAACCTTTTATTTGTTCGTAACATAAAACAGATGAGGCGAGGGAAGGATAATATTGTACTGGAATATTTGCGCAAATAATTTTAGCTTAGAGACCACTAGCGGGTAAAAAGGGGGGGTTTTAAAAGCTTTCATGCATTTACTTTTTCTTTGCTTAGTTAATTATTCTTCACTGAAGATTGTCTATTATTTATTTAATAATAAATAATAATTCATTTAAATAATAATGTGTTAAGTTTTCAGTCACATTATGCTTTCAACTACAGAATATTATTTATTTCGTGAGTCTCTTGAGTAGAATATAACCACGAAAGAAATTAAATATAAAGTGATAGTCATTAAAAGAAAATAACATTGTATTTATGCCTCACCGTTGCGTCAAAAAAGGTTTAAGGAAAAACTTTACACCAAAAATATATTCAACCTTGTCGAATCCAAAGCTATTAATAGTTTACCCGAGACCTCAGAAACTAGGGTTCAGTATTAAAGCTCTGTTCATCTATTAAGTATAGTATGTATGTCTGTCATACAAAGGCTTATGAACAATCGCCTCTAGACAATGAGCGTAATGCAATAGTTCGACACGTACTACAGACGTGACCAATAAGACATTAAACGGGAAAGTTTTGTGATATACTGTGCACAAGTTCAGTATAGTTTAGACCGCACGGTTGGTGCAGTAGCTGAGCGATTGTCCATATATAATATTGGCTGTACATGTGAGTTTAAACATTTGGAAATGCTCCCACAATAAAAGAAAAACTACTGGTATGGGATATCTGCTCTTGCACAATTCGCAACCCTGATTTGAAATGCTGTTGCAGGAGGTCATAAATCTCGATGATTTTTTGTTTCCAAAGCTTGTCTCGTTTCTGTTTTTATTTTTCAATGCAGCTGAATGTTTCACAACGAATGGTCGCTGGAGCTATACCTATCATTATAGATCATCAGGTGATCAGAGGAGGAATTTTAGTAAAGACTGATGCCTCAAAATTTCAGGTATGTAAAGCATTACATTCGAAAAAAAGACAGGCTATAATAAATGAAAATAAAACCTTAGATATCATAGGCTAGTTTTTATCGTAACCGTGGCCATCCTACAGGAAATTATCTGAAGGATACTCCGTATCAGTTATATTGAGTTTTCGCTTTGTTAAGTTAAATCGAATCTATTCCTGAGATTACCGCCCACAAACAAGTAACTCGTGCCCTGTTTCTGTAGTGCCTCGGGCATGTTTGCGGAAGCGCGCTTGAACAATTTTGACACCACTATGAGCAAGCGATGCGCGTCCTTCGTGAGCATGGTGCAGGAAAGCTTCAATACAGTTCTGGCTATGATTCCCAGGAGGTTTGATTGCCCTTTTCTCGACCATTACTGTAGCAGATGTGTTGCTGACTGCGTCTGATAGCATTACGTATTATTTATGTGTGTTTTATGCATTGTGGTTACTTTATGGGTGCTATTAGCTACCTAAATTAAATGTTTGGTTAATTGTAATATGTATAAGGTTATATTCATTTTCCAGATAAAGGCTGCGGTTACGCTACAGTTGTACTATGCTGTGTAGCTATTGATACGTCTGAATTCCATCAAGAGCATTGCTCAATTTTGAAAGCGTAGTTTAGCATAGCTAAAAGTTGAAGTGGTAAATTGGTTCCTTAGCTTTTCTTGACCGAGTCTCCACTCACCATAAAAAATAATTAAATTATGGTTTAACATTCACTTTTGTCTCTATCATTACGGGGCAATATGGGGATATACTCGTATAGCCAGAATATATACACGATTGTTTCAGAATTTCGGCATTAACAAGGAACCTAATTGCGTTATCTTAGAGTATCTTAGAGTATATACTCGTTATCGTAGAGTGCACACAGTGACAAGACCAAAATGGATAACTCGAGGAATAAAGTGCTGCAGTAAAAAAAGACGAGCTTTATTATGGCAGCACAGAATAAAGCGAAATAGTGACACCAAGGCGGCTTTCCAATCATTCTCAAAGAGATATCAAAAAGTCATCAAATTAACACAAAAAGCTCAAAACAGTTATTTTATAGGAACTAGTACTAATAAGTCTAAAGCAACCTGGAAGGTAATCAATTCTATGAAAGCCAATATTCCTAAAACGACTATAAATTTAATTAACGTAAATGACAAATATATAACAAATCCTAAAATGATAGCAAGACATTTTAATGATTATTTCATAGACTCAATTCAATCGAATGCCGATAATTTACCATTAATTAATAATACTATAAAAGGCTCGTCATTAGGATCATATAAATCTATATTTATGCAACCAACCGTACCAAAAGATTTAATTACAATAATAAACAGTCTCAAAAACACCAACAGTACTGGCTACGACGATATTAACACAAAAGTAATCAAATCAGTTGCGCCAGTTATAGCGCCCGTACTAAGCGAAATTATAAATAAAATTATCCAACATGGTGTTTTCCCACAAAAGTTAAAAGTTTCCATTATTAAACCCTTACACAAAAAAGATGATAAAACAAAAGTCAGCAACTACAGACCAGTAGCGTTAATACCGATTTTCTCTAAAGTAGTCGAGAAAGTCATATATAACAGTGTATATAATTACTTTGAAAAACATAACATTTTTTGTAAGGAACAGATGGGATTCAGGAAAAGTAAAACTATTAACATGGCTATTTATAATTTTCTCGAAAAAATACATAGCAACATGGACAATAGAAAACCAGTCATGGCAATGTACATGGACATGACCAGGGCTTTTGACTATGTTGACCATAAATTGCTATTAGATAAGCTTTCTAGATACGGCATCAGGGGTAACGTACTAAAACTCATACAATCGTACTTAGAGGATAGAAGACAAATTACCCAGATTACTCAAGTGGATACTAATACAAAAAGTGAAGTTGTATATTCGTCTAACTCTAGGGTACTTCAATACGGTGTTCCGCAGGGTTCTGTATTGGGACCTTTACTCTTCATCTGTTACATAAATGACTTTCCCCAAGCCACTACACATCACATGTCTTTATTTGCAGACGATAGCACCGTTGTATATAATAGTGGTACTAAAGAGGAGATAGAAAGTGACATTAACGCTAGCCTGGTAACGATTATTGACTGGTTAAAATCTAACAACCTAAAAATTAATCTTGCAAAAACTAAAATTATGAACTTTAAAATTAGACATAACATAAAATCACAATGTCAAACTAATTACAATGGAGATCCGATACTAGAATCTGACGCAACAAAATTTCTTGGCCTACATATCGATAACGATATGTCTTGGAGGACGCAAATTGACAAGGTATGTGGGAAACTTAGTAAATTTTCCTACGCTCTTTGCATGCTAGGTAAAGTTGCAAACATGACCGCACTCTTAGCAGCTTATCATGGCTACGTTGCCTCCATGTTGCGATATGGACTGATATTTTGGGGCAATGGTGCTAAAGTCGAGCAAGTACTTATTGCACAAAAAAAGTGCATTCGAGCAATATGCAAAATAAAACGGACGGATTCATGCAAGCCCCATTTCCGAAACTTAAAAATATTGACTGTACCATCACTCTATATTTATGAAGCCTGTTTATTTGTAAAAAACAATATGCATCTATACAGACCTGTCGAAAGTCAACGACGCTCACATAAACTGCACTTAATTTTCACTAAAACCAAATTTTTCCAGAAGAGCATATATGCAATGGGTCCAAAGCTATACAATAAATTGCCAAAACAAATTGTATTAGCTACCACAGTAAATAGTTTTAAACGGCAGCTTCTTAAATTTTTGAATGACAAGGCTTATTACACTGTCGATGAATATCTCAATGACAAATTTTGATGTACAAATTTTGTATGATTTTATTTTGACAAGTTTTATTTCCTATGACATTATATTATTAAGACATATTTAACGGTTATAATTAAATAATTTTGATAATTTTAAATTTTTTGCTGATATACATATATAATTCTTTTTTCATGACATTTTGTACTACACTTAAAAGTAAATTAAATTTTGACATAATTATGTACCTTATATTGACACAGTACTGCCTTTTTTATGTTTAATTTAAATTTTTTACCAATCCATATTTTCTGACATTGTTTTATTATTATTGTTTTATTCGATTTTGATTGTATTTATTTGAATTTGAATGTATAAATTGACATTTGCATGAATATTTTGTATGCCTTTGGGCGGATCATAGGTTGGACGAAACATTTTATATAAGATCACATTGTACCCTGTGTTTCACAAAATTAATAAATGAATTGAATTGAATCTTTGTCTTTACATATCAAACGAGCGCAATGGGACTATTACTTATTCATACGTAATGGTCTCCGAAGTTGAACGCGCCTGTTAAAATTCAATGCGACATTCAAATGTTGAGAACGATGTTCCGTAATTCGAATTACAGTGAATATGTCAATGGTTATTTATTTAAGGTTCGAAAGTCGAAACAAAATAAAATGTAAATCATTGTACCATCTCTTTGTTTTGCACTTTACTGACGAATTAAATTTGTTTTTGTTAAAATTAAGTGGCAGACGTCAGGGCCTATTATTCTCAGAGCAGATGGTTGATGGAGTTGAAAGGTTCTGCTCTGTTTAAAGACTTGTCTCAAGGTGAACCGATGACCTTGAGAGGGTTGTGGCAATGCAATGGATGTGACGCGCACAGGGTTGGTCATTGTGGCGATATTTGGGGGTACCATAATTATGAACTGACAGTGAACTTTTTCAGGCTGAAATGATGATGATGAATACTTTTTAGCTTGAGAACATAGCAGTTTTCTATACCAGAATATTTTGATAGCACTCAGGCAACTCTTAGGTTCGATAATAAATATCGAAATTCTTACACATTTTACAACAGTATACAAACAGACGACAGGAAATAATCATATGCGCGATTGGTAATTAAAAAAAAAACGTAATAACAAATAAAATTTTAGAGTTGATCGATTATTAAAATATAGGTAAGTAATTGCGACTTAAGATGGTATGAAATTTCAACGATAACAATATTTTGATAATGTTGTTATGATAATGGATGAAAATTAGCAAAATAGATTTTCCCATTTTCTTCTCACGTAGTCATCTTTCCGCGTGACGTCAACTTTAATACCTTGCTCAAGGAAAATGAATGAAGATACCTGCGCAGCTAATTAAGATAATCCTCAGAGCAAGGAAATGCTTCATCCTAAGAAATTACTTCGTTTAGCTCATTTTTGTAACGAAATAATATTTATAATTGCATAAAGGTTTATTTGTTTTGAATTTTATGGAACTTTGTAGAATAAGCAAGCAGAAAACTTAAAGAAAATGGTATCTAAAGTAATTTAAATGTAAAAAATTGGAAGCAGGTTTTGTTAGGTGGGAAATAATCCTATGACTTCTCCCACTCTAGGACATAGCGGGAGGGCGTGTCAGACTTTTACCGATTTTGTCTTGCATTCCTGGACCCTGGCATTTCCTCTCAGAAGAAAACTAATGGCCTCATCGATTTCATTTCTGCCGGTTGCTAGGTTTTGCTGACATCTCTTTGAGACGCTCTTGGAACATTATGCCAAGCGTATGTAATGTTATTTAATACAAATTTATTTTGGGATATAAACAATATATCCCGAAATGAAACCACGATTCTTGTTAAATAAATTACGAGTAGTCTTGCAGGCTATAGTCTGACTTCGTCAGACTTTTACTGACTAAAATCCACTCTTGTCATGCAACTCAGGGCCCCAGTAGGCTTCGACCCTGCTGGGCCCTGACGGTTTGTTGACATCATGCCTCTTGTTAGTGACATGTAAGAAGCACTGGAGTTTTAACACATTTTATACCGTATCTCTGGCAAAATAAAAGATTTATGAATGAAAACTGGGTTTATAAATCCACACACAAGAATGTAGGTCTATGTCCCACAACATTATTTCAAGTTTCATATTTATTGTTAAGACAACTTGTTGCTTCGTGTGAAATAAATGTCTTGCAAATATCGTGTGTCATAGAAGTTTACGTACAAAACTTTTGATTTACAACTAAACAAGTTCTTACGCCTCCCTCATGACCGAGTTTTACATCAAGAAATATTGTTTACCTTTAGCTACATAAAAGACCTATTTCAGCAATAACAGGTCCCGATATGAATACAAATGTGTTCCCATAAAAATATTACGAGAGAAGTAGGTTAAGGGACCACATAATAATATTTATTTAATGGAATGGTTTAACATAACATTTTCATGGAAAATATTGTACTGTATTGAGTCGTTTTTTGAGATCTAGAGAAGTATTAAATTATGTTGGTGGAGTCAGGCGGGTACCCAATTTTGAAGTATTGTTCGAAGGAATTACAGTGGCTTTGGATTGAAAAAAAGTAACTCACAACTGATGGAACCCTAGTTGTATTGTGATTTAAGCCATCTATGTATCCGACTAAAAGATTTGTATGAATAAAAATTATGTTAAAAAAATTGAAATAAGTAGCTTTTATTCAATAAAAGTCTGACACTCCTTCTCGCTCTAAGTAGAACCGAAACAATAATGTGTAGAATTACCACCTAAATTAAAGAATAGGTACCTATCTACTTTGAATATTCATGCATAGGTATTATAAAAGAATCTGGGAGAAGATGGCGCTTATTATTTATCATTATTTTACCATTGCCTGTCTCTTTGGTAGGCGATATTGTATTTGTAAAATATAACAAGAGCAAAAAAGAAAAGCCACTTTGTGGATTACATCTTGAGTACTTTTAGGGCTTAGTGACTTGAGTTAGCACAACAGGCAATAAAGGTGAAGTTCTTATTATTATTGCGAAATAAAATAACATCAGGCTTCACCAAATATCTAGGCAGAGGTTTATCAGTTTATCTAAAGTGTTCCCTCATATTTTACCAGAATATTCAAGCCTTCGGTTTGACGATAAGCCTATGCCGTAACTGAGAATTTTTAGAGAAACATTATGGAAATATATTCCAGAACCTCATAAAAAGATCTGTTAATTTTTTTATCGATTAAGGGTGATAACATAGAACATTTAGGCTATGTAAAGTATCTACTCACAGGCGCTGAGGCCAATAAATTCTGTACAAAAATAATATCGCGGTGACATTTTCCAATCTCTGCTTATTGGAATGTTCTTTCTTGAATCGAAAAATATTGTATTTTGTGACTTTGTGACCTACAAACTTACAATATTGAAAGGCGAATACTTAAATCGTTTATAAAAAACGAAAATTATGTTACTCCTTTACTCTCAAAAGACAGGACAAATTTTAATTTAGGCGAAATTTCGTTTATGGCATATCCTGAAATAAGACCTAAGATACTTTTTAACCCGGAAGTATGTTTCTTTGGCTTATTTTACTACTTTCACACAGGTGAAGCCACTAGAAGAAGATTATTTAGAGCTTAAGGCTGAATCCTAACGAGCGTACATTTTTGAGTTGTGAGTTGCGTAATTTTTGATGCATTCGGTTTCATACACTAGTCCTCTTTCATTCACACTGCGAAGCAAAAAGAGTTATTTGCTGACTCACACGCATTACTCGGACCGAATTGAGTTCACTTAAAGTGTGGAACTGTCCAAGCATCAGATTTACCCAACATCTTTTTCTGGAATTATCTAAGTCTTCGTCTTCTAAATATGCTTCGTAAATGCACCAATTCAACGGTTACATTTCAAGACATAAACATCAACTATAAATGTTGGATAGTAACTGAATAAAACACGCTCGTCTGGCATCCCAACAGAATTTCTGCGACCGAAATTCTGCGACTCACGACTCATAAAATTACGCTCGTTTTCCCTAACATTCCTCCTGAAACCGAAACTTACCGGATCTTTAATATTTCACAAATAAATTGTACTTAGATCTTCACTTAGATAAATAGTTTATATTTTTAGTAGATAGATTTATAGGAAGGACAATGACCTCTACTGCCTTGATAAAATGAAACATAGGTATTTCTTTGTTGTAAGTCCAAATAAATTATTCCTAGTACAATTTTACGATAGTACCTACGCGATGTACGAGTAGAGCCTCTTTAATGGCCTATAAAATGAGCTAGTGAGTAACAACGTAATGAATCTGAGTTTATCTGGATATTGAAGATTCGCTTGTTCTGGCAGACGAAAGGGAATTTCCGAAAAGTAATTTCCTTTTATAAATGTGTAACGAATTTATGGCATGGTTATGGAAAATAGAATAGGGTTTTTTTAGGTGGGAAAGGTAGGGTGTATCATACTTTTACTGACTAAAACTCACTCCTGTTCCTTCTTTGTCTTCGTTCCTTTTTTGTCTTCACAACCTATGGTGGCCCCATTAAGCCCACGCCAGCTACGGTGCAAAATAAAATAAGGTAACAAATGAATACGATATTATTCAAGCATAATTTTAATTATTAAATTAAGAGAGTTTTTTTAGAATAAAAAGATGTACTGCCAAGACCCAATAATTATGTCACGGAAAAGAGACAGGGCGAGTTCATACAAAATTAAAGACGAGGAAATGTACTTATTAGCGAACGTTTCCTATTAATGAAAAAGCAATCACGAAAGTCTTTTACATTCAAAAAAAGTAGGTTCAATTGGAGCATTAAAAATACATTACACAGACCGTTATGGTGACAAGGAAATGTTCTTCATTCCTTTTACATTTTTTATTTGTGTTGAGAGAGTGTACAAGCTATATATTAGGAACAGCTAGCTACCTACAAGGTGTATCAAGGCTAAAATGAAGCCATAGAAAACTGTTTGCGTATACCTTGTTTTGCTATTGGTAAATCTGTAATTCCAATGTATGCATGAACGTTGGGTATATCAAACCTGTTCTTGTAAAGTATGAATTATGTACGCGAGCGTCCTGCGAACCGAGTGCGAGTTGTTTTTACGTTAATGCAATCGAAAGGTTTGCCGTATTTGACTTTCTGATTGGTAAAGAGCTAGGCGCGGGCCAATCAGAGCGCCGAACGTCATAAACGTTTTTGTTTTTTTATGGTAGGGGAATCATCAGAATGACTTTTCCCACTCTTGGGCGGAGCGAGAGGGAGTGTCAACTCTTACTGACTAAAACCCTACCCCGTTCCTTCGTTGCCTTCTATCTGGGGGACACGGTGGACACCTTTCGGATTTCCCGTGTTCCCCAGAGGCTTCGGCCCTGCCGGGCCCCTACAGTTTGCTGACATCTCCTTGAGGCGCGCGTGGAACAGAACGCGCCGTTGACGACTGGGCTCCGTCCAGATTATTACCAGACTGCCGGACGGCGAGCTACCCAGTGCTTGCCGTCCCCGAACCCGTGCCTACGGTGGTCGGAAATCGGGATCGGGATCTCGGCGGTGGCGGCGTGAGGACCGTTCCCTCACGCGCTCGCGGTCAGCAGCCTCCTTCACTAGCATTACTGCTTCGCAGAAGGATGCGACCGCCTGCCACCCCTCCTCGCTCCGGACCATGTCCTGAACCAGGGCCCGGCGTGAAAGGTTGCCGCCGCCGATAGCCTCCAGAAGGACACGGCGAACGTCATAAACGTGTCAATCGTGTTAACGTAAAAAGAATTCGCAGTAACGCACCGGTTTCAAACTAAACTACTCGAGTCTGAAAGAGTTGAGATATTGTATTAAAATCAGTTATTCATATGGAATGATGTTTGGACATAATTAATGTAGGATTAGATAAATAACAATGGCTTTAACCTAACCTAATCCAAATGATTCACCAACAATAGAGGGGATCTGGCGCTCAGCGGTCGCTGCCGCGGCACGCTCACAAGCCTTCACGCTTTAAGGCCATGGACACGAAGACACGGGCAGCGGACCGGTGGTGAAGGTGAAACGGAAGCAGTGCGCTAACGCTAACCCGTTCATGAAGCCAGCAGGCTGTTTACGCGGGGCTAGAGCGGTGTAACTTTATGTTACGAAAGTTTTGACTTCTTGTTCGCGAATAAAATGTGTGAACAGCAGCAAGATCTTTGGGATACGAATTTCTGTGTGTTAAATTTTTTGTGAGAAAAGGGATGTTAATCCCTAAAACTGAGAAACGCAACAAAATGGCGAGTTTTACCGGAATTATGAAGAACAGGGACAACGCCCCGATCACTTCTATGACTATAGCAGAATGAAAACAGATTTACAAATCTTTGCTATTCCATATTGTAGAAATACCAAATATTATCAACGAAATAATTTCTCGAAACATCGTTAAAAAGTAAAAAGCCTAGCATAACACTACTAACACAGACAAGCGGGCACCGCTAGATAGGCGAGCAGCGACTCCGCTGCCTTCGTAACCAGTTCCATTTATAAACCTACGCATTTGAATGCTAAGCGTCCGCTCTGCTGTCGCCACCGCTCCGCACTTCGTGTCCGTAGCTTAATGGGCATTGTTCTAACCTAACCCAAGTGATCTATACATGATTAGTCTGTGTGCGTACTGGCACTGTTTATTATTGAATAAGGTAATTAGTTAGTTCTCTACGAAGTAAACGCGATTATTTGCGTAATACTCTTGTGTAGATTGGAAGACATAAGTAATAAAGTGATTTCCAATTCATACGCGGTTTCAAATCCTTGTGTTCTGGCCTTGAATAGAATGGAAATACATGGTTACATGTTTTATATAAGGTGGAAAATCATCCAATGACTTGTTGCAATTGACTTGACCGTGAAGTGACAGGTCATGTCAGACTTTTACTGACTAACACCCACTCCTGTTCCTACTTTGCCTTTATTCCAGGGTCCTGCGGTTTTCTTTCGCTTTTTAGGCCGAAGCCCGTGAAGTGTGTAGTAAGGGCCCAGCAGAGTCGACTCTACTGGGCGCCTACGACACAGTTAGTAGGTACAGGTAACAACTGAATACTTTTATCTTAATGTTATAAATGTGATAGTAAGTTTGTTTGTTTATTACCTTTTTATGCCTAAACCATTGAACCTAACAGCATATTTTTTTTTTGTATATATGTGTAAGTTCTCAGAGGTATCGAAAAAGATATCAATCACCCAAAAAAAGGACAGTTCTCAAGGGAAATAACTTTAATTTTTTACGGTTATAATTGCTTTATGGTGCTGCTTGCTAGGTGTCGCTACATAATTGTTTGACCTCTAGTGAAATTTACTATATTTCAATTAACGTCAACTTACTCTCATTTTCGATAGGATATCTTCAAATGGGTAGTGTGAGAGTGAGTGAGACTTTTACTATCTAAAACCCAACTGTGTTCCTTCAGTTGCAGGAACAGGTTACCTTCCGTAGCAGGAACAAATAAACCAAAATAAATATTAAAGCTAACATACAATAACGCTAGTGTAGCCGCAAATCAAACTAGTGAGTATATCATAAATAGACCCTTTGCCTGCGGTGACGCTACACGTGCAGACTAAACTTAATTTACACAATTAAGTAGCATGCGGTAAAGCCCTGTACTGGATTAGCCTTTGAATGTCATTTTAGTCATGTTGTCATATACAAACACAACTTTCTAGTTAATCTGACGTGAAAGGGATCATCATCGTCATAATTTTGCTCTCATGACATTTTATTTGTGATATCATACAAAAATGACAGTCTTAGATACTATCATATAAAAATATTGAAGATAAATAAGGAAACGATACAGACAAATCTTTTCAATGTTCGAAATGGCTTGCATTATAAATTATCTATTTATGAGTATATTCAACAAAAATTAATATAATACGGAATATAAACATAATTTTTTAGTTCAAAAAGAGAATATGCAATGTGAATATGTAACATCCTTACCTAAACTAGATTCTAGAACTACAGCAACATCTGTACGGTTTGCTCGCTGTTTTACATTTTTTGAGGTTTGCAGCTTTGCATTTATCATTTTCATTTACATCTCAAGTCACTTCGTTTGTAATACTTTATTTAAATCACTTTAGTCGTAGCTACGAGGGATGTGGAATGTAGCAAGTAAGAGTAATCAGCTAAACCTTTCAAAAATATAAAAGTCAATTTAAAACTATGATGAAAACTAAAATATTTTATAACTTTACAGACTGCTACGGCGTAGCATTGACGTAGCAATTGCTACTTTTATTGTTAACAAAAACAAATCCAGTATTTTTGCGTTCGACAGTGTAAAAATTTTACGGGCGTGCAAAAACTATCGATCAGAAAAGAAATGCTTATATTGCCGGACTAACTTTACTCGTGAAAAATATAATATTTTTTTTCATACATATTTTAATATTTTATGACTATTCATATAAATCTAATTAAAGCTAATAAATAGGAGAAACTGACTGACTAACATATCAACGCATATCCGTAACTCTAGGCTTTGTTATACAACGAAGGCGAGCACTAAGAAGGGGTTTTCGGAAATTCTACCTTCAAAATCTCATTCCATGTACTTGAAATTTAGCACAAATAGTACCTAAGTAAGTACATAGTGTTAAATAAAAAAACCTACAAGGTACGCCGATGTTTTAAATTTTCAAACTGTAAATTTTCAAAATTGTGCTCCATACCTTAAAAACTGACTGGGTGTCCCAGTACATATTTAGCTATAAAAAAACGAGATTCAATATCACAGACATTTCCGATATCACAATACACAGAACTCTTCCCACTCCGGTATTCGCGTACCATATTTTCGAGAATATTGACTGTTGCTACGTCAATTTCCGGAACATAAAACTGTAATAGTATTTCGGAAGTTCCGTACGTTCCGGTCGGGCTTTCTCTAGCAGGAAATAGTGACGCTACTCCACTTTATGAATAGCTTTTCACCTGTTTTGTGCAGAATTTTTGAAGTAAATTGATTTTAGATTCGGAATTTCGTAATACGGATGTGTTCTCAGAATCGCAGGTTATTAAATGTAAAGGACATTGCCAATCCTTGTATGGAAGTTGGACCAAGTGCTGCCCAGAATGAAGACCAAGTGCATTTTGTTCCTCAGGCCAATACTAATCATTAAACCGAAGCGCATCAAAATCGGCTCCTGGAGTCAAGAAAAAAAGGGTTTTTCTAACCTAACCTAACCTAAGTTAAAAATCTTTGTGTGGAAGTTTGATCAAGTGCTGCCCAGAATGAACGCCTAGTGCCTTTTGTTCCTCAGGCCAATTCTAATCATTAAACCAAAGCGCTTCAAAATCGGCTCCTGGAGTCAAGAAAAAAAACTGTTTTTCTAACCTAACCTAATCTATGTAAGTTAAAAATCTTTGTGTGGAAGTTGGACCAAGTGCTGCCCAGAATGGAGACTACGTGCATTTTGTTCCTCAGGCCAATACTAATCATTAAACCAAAGCGCATCAAAATCGGCTCCTGGAGTCAAGAAAAAAGGGTTTTTCTAACCTAACCTAAGTAAAAAATCTTTGTGTGGAAGTTTGACCAAGTGCTGCCCAGAATGAACACCTAGTGCATTTTGTTCCTCAGGCCAATACTAATTATTAAACCGAAGCGCATCAAAATCGGCTCCTGGAGTCAAGAAAAAAAACTGTTTTTTTAACCTAACCTAACCTATGTAAGTTAAAAATCTTTGTGTAGAAGTTTGACCAAGTACTGCCCAGAATGAACAAGAATTGGCAATAGGCTTAGCACATTTCTCGAAGAACTGATGGTCGATGAGGTCAAAAAGTTCTAGAGTAGCATCCGCGTACCGAAAGATGCAGCGTTGGAAGGCCTGTCTTAAGGCTGACCGATGAACTAGTGAGGGTCGTGGAAATCCAATGGACGCAAGACGCATTAGATTTGAGGAAGGCCCTATATCCAAAATCGGACGTCTTTCGTCTAAAATGATATTTTCATATAGACTACAGATTCAAAGCTGAATATTATTATTATATTATTATCGTACGCAAAATACGCGCTTCAGTCGTGGAGTTGCGGATACTAGCCCGATAGACAATACATTTTTATATTAGCTTTTACCACGGTTTCACTTTCACGTCTTATTTTAGTGTTAGAAAAGCTTTCTAACTTATCTCAGTCTCTATCCCCAGAGGTTACCGCCAACAAGTAAACAATTTGACTCGTATTTATGAGAAGGAATTACATTGGTTTAGATTACTCAACTTTCTGTAGGCTACTTGGACCGCCATGTATGTTATGATTAATATAGCTGTCTTTATTATACCCTACGTAATAATATCTAGAAATTATCCGAGAATTATTACTACAAGCTCTGGAGTTACTCCCTAATGTAATAATCCTTTGAATATAACTTTTGGGACTTACCAAAGTGTTGATTAGTTTGTAAAGACTAACATGACGAAATTAATATAAATTGTAATACTATACTGAATAAAGGACGACAGCCGCAAAATTGGAAGGCCTCCTACATGGTGGACCAATAATCTGGTAAGGTTGTGGGGATCCTATGGGATCACAAGGACAAGTTCGATCGTTGTTGCGACGCTAGGCGGAGGTTCATGTCCAGCAATATTCATTTTTCAGCTGAAAAGATCATGATGATGATTATGATGATAACGATCATGACTGTACTGACTGCAAGACATATTAAAGTGATCATTTATCAGAAGCATACACGTATAATATAGTAGTTTAAGTTAAAACACTTCTTGGTCACACGTTACGTAAGTACTTTCTTTAATTATACAATTTCCCATAAATACACACAGACAGTAGTAACTATAATATTGACAGTACGCGCCCCTTCAAAAGAGAAGTTTTCCAGTCTCAGAATCGCATTTTATATGTTTACATTACTTGCAAATGCTTCTTGTAAATTGCCAGATAAATACGTCTTAAAGTCATAATTTTAATCATTAAAAGCTAATTAACAACACGGAACACACGCAAATTCTCCCGCAAAATAATCACCTTTTTGAATAAAACGGCGACAGCGACGTACCTTTTAATGCATGATTCAAACTCAGTTGCTCAAAAGCTAATCGAAATTACGATTCAACCGAAAATACTAAAAAGTTGCTTTGAAAAACATAAAGAAATCAGGAATAAAAACAAGTTACTACGATTATTTCCTGCTCAACACACAAGGATCTTGTGGAGACTACTTTTGAATTCAGAATCCTAAAATAAATCTACTCCTACTCAAACTCACAAGTACTCAGAAACTACAAGGAAGTTGTAGGACTTATGAAGCCACAGTATTGAACTTATAAGGTCACTGGAGTCTCTAGTATACTCGTAACCGTATGTGTGCGTGTGGTAACATGTAATTTACAACTTCAATCAAAGTTGTATGAAGGAAACATTAGGTTTGGATGCACGGGCGGAGCCAGTTCTCAATAAAAGTTAAGTTGGGCAACCCAATAATCAGCCAAGTGTAAGTTGGATATTGCTGTCAAAGAAGATGTTTATAAAATGTACTCGTATGATGCTCTGGACAAGACCGTGTTTGTCCAAGTAGAAAAAGCCGCAAAGCAAAATTTTAATTAAGCACCTTATTGAAGCTACCTTGTCGAATAGTTATGCCTAAAAACTATAATAATATTTAGAATACATCACATGGACAACAATGCATCCTGAATAGTTACGTTTGATTTTATTTTCATCTACGTAAAGTAGATACAGAGATTATAGTCTCTTAAAGTTATTCGAAGTAATTATAAACATAGACTAGTACCGTGTCCTCAGTGGTGTATTCGCATCTTCTATTACGATGTGATATCTTATTAACAAAAACGATTGCCTAAAAGTCCAGAAAGTATAAGATTGCCAAACCCTATCGAAAAGTCACTTGGTTAGTCTTGACTTCTGACTATAGACATGACTCAATTATGACGCGTACTCTAAACCGTAGACCACCTCAAATCTGAATGTTTTATTAGCGAAGCCATGTTGAATTGCTTACTATCGTGTCAAGATTAAGTAGAATACTAGTAAATCTGTCAGTTTAGCTAGAATAATAGTATAAACGACAAACCCAACAAACCCTATATTTAATAGCTAGTTGAATTTCAAATATCAATACGCAAAAGACACGGTTCTAATTGAATTTCGCGAGAATTTACGAATTTGTGTTCAAGATTGTACGAGAATTTAGAATGTTTCACTTTTGTTCTTGTTGCTAAGTTTTGCTGTTATAATTATGTATAATACGAGTATATTCCTAATAGAACAATAGTTCAGTAGTCAAAATCTTTGCTTACTTGTTGTTCTGTTGAAAAACTAAAAAAAACTTCTAAACTGGGTCAAGAAACACATTAGTACTGATTACTTGCAAAACCTGTTTTAGTCCGTATTCTACCATTAGCAATAATAAATTTAATACAACAATTTTCATTGTTTGATTACCCTGAACTTCAAACGAAAAATGAATGAATGAACTTTCAATAATTTTCTACTTTAAATGCAGGGATGTGGAATGTAGAATGAATATCAAAATAGAATTTATAACTACTTCTACTGAAATCGACTTCATAACCTGTGACCTTCACATTCGAACATTGTGGTAAAAATAGCAATGCTTGCTGAATAAATATAATCCTTCCGACTGAATTTCAGTCACGGTGGCCAGTCTCAACGGAAATAAGTCAAGTTCGCAGGAGATTTAGCACGAACGTTAGCTCAGGTGCACTCTCTGTTTCTTGTATTTTGATTCGACAGACGAACCATAAGCTTTGTGAGGTACAAAAAACTTCCAAACTCCGGGCAGCTACAGAATAATTCTTAATGGAAAAACTGCGTAGCATATTTGGCCTGATCTGGAATTCAAGCCCACGTGCAGCAGTCGCGTTTTTGACCACGAGTTCAATGAAGTATCTATCTAGTTTTCAGAAATGGGTGTTTTTAAATATAGATTATTTAATTAATTTGTATGTTAGCAAGGCTAATTAATGCGAGATGCACGGGACCGAACTTTATGGCGTTTGGAGGAGGCCTATGACCAGTCTTTTGGTTGAAATGATAATTATGTTGATAAAGGCCTATAAACTGTTTACTTTCTTTAAAAAAAACGGAACTTGGAAAAACATTGATTGTCAACTACAACACAATCACTATCTGTCTGCTGAGTGTCGTAGTTTGTCTAGCTTTTGATTTAGGTACTGGTTCAAACTATAGTTCAGAGCACCGTAACTTTGGTCTCTTTCTTTCGGTCTTTCAATTTAACCATAACTTTGGTGCTTTGGTGCTTTGGTGCTTCAATTTAACCATAACTGCTTTTGGTGTGCCCAAGCCTTTAAGGCTTGGGCACACCAAAAGCAGTTGCAGTGCGGTAGCAGTGCGTCTCCGTTAGAAAATAATGTAGTTATATGAGGGATGACACACTGAACAAACGCGGGCCCGCTGATCCTACCTGCTCCGCCACTGCACCGCGCACGCACTGCTCTTCTACAAAACTTTTGAACGGGAGCAGCGCAGGCGCGGGGCGGTGGCAGCGCGGGCGCGGGGCGGCCGCAGTGAGTACACGTTGTATTACTACGTCCGCCATATTGACTAGTCACACCAAAGTAGTTGCGCGGGACAGACGCAGCGCGGGTCGTAAACGGTTGTGATTTTTTACAACTTTATCATGGAAACGAATGAAAAATTGATTGAGTTGGTGAGGAAATATAAATGTTTATATGATTTAAAGGATAAATATTCGAAAATAAGTATAGAACCTATCTTCAAAAGATTCTAATTCCCGACATAGACGATGGTACTCCCCATATTCTTCTCTTCTCTTATTTACATCGTGAACCCATAGTCTTTTTTTTTTACTTAAAGCTAGAAGCAACAATAGCTCCTCTTCGTCAGAGTCAGAACCGTTTAACATCTTGAAGTGTACTGAGTGTGGCTATCGATACGACACACATAACGCAGTTACAAAGCAGGCCCGCATTCAAACTGCTTTCTGACTGCTCACGTTTCTGGTGTGACATCAACCGCGGCGCAACTGCCCTGCCCTGCTAAGGTGCTGCGCTTGTCCTGCTTTTGGTGTGCCCAAGCCTTTAAGGCTTGGGCACACCAAAAGCAGTTGCAGTGCGGTAGCAGTGCGTCTCCGTTAGAAAATAATGTAGTTATATGAGGGATGACACACTGAACAAACGCGGGCCCGCTGATCCTACCTGCTCCGCCACTGCACCGCGCACGCACTGCTCTTCTACAAAACTTTTGGACGGGAGCAGCGCAGGTGCGGGGCGGTGGCAGCGCGGGCGCGGGGCGGCCGCAGTGAGTACACGTTGTATTACTACGTCCGCCATATTGACTAGTCACACCAAAGTAGTTGCGCGGGACAGACGCAGCGCGGGTCGTAAACGGTTGTGATTTTTTACAACTTTATCATGGAAACGAATGAAAAATTGATTGAGTTGGTGAGGAAATATAAATGTTTATATGATTTAAAGGATAAGTATTCGAAAATAAGTATAGAACCTATCTTCAAAAGATTCTAATTCCCGACATAGACGATGGTACTCCCCATATTCTTCTCTTCTCTTATTTACATCGTGAACCCATAGTTTTTTTTTTTACTTAAAGCTAGGAGCAACAATAGCTGCTCTTCGTCAGAGTCAGAACCGTTCAACATCTTGAAGTGTACTGAGTGTGGCTATCGATACGACACACATAACGCAGTTACAAAGCAGGCCCGCATTCAAACTGCTTTCTGACTGCTCACGTTTCTGGTGTGACATCAACCGCGGCGCAACTGCCCTGCCCTGCTAAGGTGCTGCGCTTGTCCTGCTTTTGGTGTGCCCAAGCCTAGTTTTGCTTTTCGGCGATATACCCAATAAATAGCTTAAGGCTTGGGCACACCAAAAGCAGGACAAGCGCAGCACCTTAGCAGGGCAGGGCAGTTGCGCCGCGGTTGATGTCACATCAGAAACGTGAGCAGTCAGAAAGCAGTTTGAATGCGGGCCTGCTTTGTAACTGCGTTATGTGTGTCGTATCGATAGCCACACTCAGTACACTTCAAGATGTTGAACGGTTCTGACTCTGACGAAGAGGAGCGATTCACGATGTAAATAAGAGAAGAGAAGAATATGGGGAGTACCATCGTCTATGTCGGGAATTAGAATCTTTTGAAGATAGGTTCTATACTTATTTTCGGATGTCGAAGAGTTCTTTTGAAGAATTGCATGAAATGATACGATTGAAAATAATGAAAACTGATACAAGCTACAGAGCTTCTATCTCTTCAAGAGAGCGGCTGGCAATTTTTCATTCGTTTCCATGATAAAGTTGTAAAAAATCACAACCGTTTACGACCCGCGCTGCGTCTGTCCCGCGCAACTACTTTGGTGTGACTAGTCAATATGGCGGACGTAGTAATACAACGTGTACTCACTGCGGCTGCCCTGCGCCCGCGCTGCCACCGCCCCGCGCCTGCGCTGCTCCCGTCCAAAAGTTTTGTAGAAGAGCAGTGCGTGCGCGGTGCAGTGGCGGAGCAGGTAGGATCAGCGGGCCCGCGTTTGTTCAGTGTGTCATCCCTCATATAACTACATTATTTTCTAACGGAGACGCACTGCTACCGCACTGCAACTGCTTTTGGTGTGCCCAAGCCTTTAAAGAGAATCAATAATCAGTAAAATGAAATAGAAAAAATACCTTTAAAACTTACGTGTGCCAGTACCTCAGTCAGATGCAATAAGTTGAGCACTCATTTCATTATCTCAGTGAGAAAATATTTCTCTCGTTAGAACTATCTTCGCAATACAAATAAGATTTAGTACCTCATTTGTTATGTGCACGTGTGTTATTATTCTGCGGTTATTCTTAGATATTAATCTGAAACTCTGTGAAATGAGAAAACGGTATACCTACCTATACGTACTCGTATATGTTCTGTGTTCACGTAGGGAATATGTATGAAAAAAAGGTTATTAATAAATATACAAACATAAAATACTAACTGCGAAAACAATATCTAAACTCGTAGAAAAGAAAATGAGCTTACAATTTTTAACAAATATAAGGTAGGTACCATTATCTATCTATATATATAAAAATGAAACCCGTTTTCCGTTGTCACGACATAACATGAAAACGGCTTGACCGATTTGGCTGATTTTTTTTTAAATGTTCCTTGAAGTTCAGTGATGGTTCCTACGGAGAGAAAAATTCTAAAAAAAAAAAGTTACGTAAAGTAGGGTAGGTAGGGTAGTGTTGGGTAGTGTAGGGTAGTGTAGGGTAGTGTAGGGTAGTGTAGGATAGTGTAGGGTAGTGTAGGGTAGTGTAGGGTAGTGTAGGGTAGTGTAGGGTAGTGTAGGGTAGTGTAGGGTAGTGTAGGGTAGTGTAGGGTAGTGTAGGGTAGTGTAGGGTAGTGTAGCGTAGTGTAGGGTAGTGTAGGGTAGTGTAGGGTAGTGTAGGGTAGTGTAGGGTAGTGTAGGGTTGTGTAGGGTAGTGTAGGGTAGTGTAGGGTAGTGTAGGGTAGTGTAGGGTAGTGTAGGGTAGTGTAGGGTAGTGCAGGGTAGAGTAGGGTAGTGTAGGGTAGGGTAGGTAGAGTAGTGTAGGGTAGGGAAGGTAGGGTAGGGTAGCGTAGGATATGTAGAGTAGTCATTTGACGGAAGCGAAGCCGCGGGTAAAAGCTAGCAAAAGATAAAAATTAACACAGCGTTCAGTACGTCTAAAAAAACTCTTAAGGTATTTTTTTACCTAAAATAATAAATGGCCTGTATTTTCGTTACCTGATTTTTTAGGGTTCCGTAGCCAAAATGGCAAAAACGGAACCCTTATAGTTTCGTCATGTCCGTCTGTCCGTCTGTCCGTCTGTCCGTCTGTCACAGCCGATTTACTCGGAAACTATAAGTACTACAGTGATGAAATTTGATGGGAATATGTGTTGTATGAACCGCTACAAAATTATGACACTAAATAGTAAAAAAAAGAATTGGGGGTGGGGCCCCCCATACATGTAACTGAGGGATGAAAATTTTTTTTTCGATGTACATACCCGTGTGGGGTATCAATGGAAAGGTCTTTTAAAATGATATAAAGTTTTCTAAAAAACATTTTTCTTAAAGTGAACGGTTTTTGAGATATCAGCTCTCAAAGTCGTAAAAAGTATGTCCCCCCCCCCCTCTATTTTTATAACTACGGGGTATAAAATTCTAAAAAAAATAGAGGTGATGCATGCTAATTAACTCTTTCAACGATTTTTGGTTTGATCAAAGTATCTCTTATAGTTTTTGAGATAGGTTGATTTAACTGTAATTTTCTTTAAAGAATGAAAATATTTTTTATTGTCTATATTTTGGTGGTTTAAATTAATTAATTCTAAAAGTTTGTCCATCTATTTTAATGGGACCTTATTGAATATTATTATAAAAAAATACGTATTGTTTTTCTCGCCAAGACGCCATTTTGTCACAAATCCATGCTAGACTTTTGTTTCTAAGTTTAAAACTTTATAACTTCTTTCTTTAAAAAAAACTTTAATAAAATTATTTTAAGAAAAAAAATATAAAAGATTTTTTTTTCTTACAGCCAAAAATAATTTAATTTAGTAAATAAAAAAATGCATGCGTAGGGTTCTAGTTTTACCTAAAGTTTTTTTTTTAATACCTAATATTGTGTGAAAGCATTAGAACTTGAAAATTTAGCTATGGGTATCGGTGTTGCCCAGTTCCTAGCTAAGTTGTGGAGGTCAGGAAGGCTACATGTTGAACACCGATAATATAATCAGTTGCATGCAGATAGATTGGAAGCCGAATTCAAAATAGTTAAAAAAACGTTAGGAAGGGTTTTTTTGAGGTAGAAAATAATACAAAGGCTTCTACCGCTTTAGGGTGAACCAAAAGGGTGTCTTTTACTGACTAAAACCCACCTGTATCTATCAGTTGTCTTTTGCTTTCCTGGACCACGGTATCTGACACAAAAATTCCTTTTTGGCATTGGTTTATGCCACCTTTTGAGCAAATCAAATCTTCCGTTACATACTATGATTTTAGAAAAATCTAGATTAATCCTTTTGTGTAAATTCGCTTACGATGTTTTTATCACAAAAACGTTTTCTGAATATCGAAAATAGCAGTGCGAACTTTTGTAATTGTACCCACAGAATCTGTCGTCGATATTGGAAAACTCCTATTACTCGCACAAACGGAATTGGTAGACCGAAGTGATGCGTGGGAATTCGGTGGGTATGCGGCCTTACATTTATGACAATATTATTATAGTATGTGTGCACAGTACAATGAGCGGTATTCGCAGTTGATAGAGGCGGTTATTGCTTACATAATAATCACCAATAGTTTTATTAGAGCTCAAGGTATTTCTCGTACGTGATGTTAATTCATCGATTGAGCTGTTTTGGTAAACGAAGCGAGAAATGAATTAAGAGTGTTTGGACGACGCGACGACGGTTGGTCATATTTCTGGCTATATGTGTATTTTTAGTAACGATATTTGTATTATTATATTATGAGCTCATAATATATGTTATACACATTTATGTTTAGTGATATGGGTCCAAATATAGGACAGTGATTTGTCTACCGTTTATAGAATACGCAGATGTGTAAAGTTCACATTGGTGATCCCTCATTTCACCTATATTTTCTAATTTGATGGTATTTGGATTATCTATTTGATCACAACTTTTTTTTATAAACTCATTGTTTTGGTTTGAATTATAATTGTTAATGGCCATGGGGTGCTAGACGGCAGCGCATGTTTAGTGCGTATATATACGTGTTGCTGTGTTGATGAACCGTAGAATATTCTAATAAGCAGTACAATACACTTTAATTTCACCCAGAGCTACAAGAGTTATTTTTTGATTCCTCATTTAAAAAAAGGGGAATCAAACAAAAGTTTTAATTAAATAACTCAGAGATATTAAGTGCCCGTCGGCTTTCACGAAATGGTCAGAAGTTTTACCTCTCATTCTTTTCTACATCAACACAAAGAAAGGAGATAAGTTAAAGGAACAAGTTTCTTTTGTCACTTCTTCGTAAGTTCCAGTATCAATGAGGAAAGTAAATAATTACTTGATTTGTTGCCGGATATTATTTTTACTGGTGGTATTCTGTTCGGTGGGAAGGAAATATATATAACCTTGCCACCACTTTCGCAAAAGTTGTCGATTATCCCTATTGTCGAAAAGTGTTTGAAAAGTAACACATGGGTTTGTTCTAACCATGTAGTACGAGTACAAAAATGATCAGAACTAAGAAAATTTGCAACTCTCAGTTGCAAATTTTCTTAGTTAAACATATATGCAAGAAAAAAATTGTTACCGAGTTTGTTTCTGGACATCACTGTGGTAATATCCAGAATCAAACACGGTACTCGGTAGCTAATATTATACAGACCAAAGATTAAGTAAATAATTATACTCGTATGTATTGTGTGTGCGTCTGCTGTTCGCGTGTAATTTTGTTTAAATTGTGTGTTACGTTTCTGATGTACAATAAAGTTTTAGTAGCACATACGAGTAAGATATACTTTTATCCCGGAAGTATGAGTATGTGCCCTTGGGATAAATAATTTAATTACCACTGCTCTCCAAACTTTGAAGGAAAACATCGCGAAAACGCCAGCT
Organism: Mythimna separata; assembly: GCA_030763345.1. Taxonomy (NCBI): domain Eukaryota; kingdom Metazoa; phylum Arthropoda; class Insecta; order Lepidoptera; family Noctuidae; genus Mythimna; species Mythimna separata. Next base: position 11,059,171 of record CM061187.1, on the reverse strand, counting down.
GAACCAAGAACCAAAAGTACAGATAAGTATGTGACATCCACCAATGTGCACTGAACTTAAAGAGGAGGCCGAGGCCCAGCAATGGGAGCAAAATAAGGCCGATTACACTTAATAATATGCTTAAGTATATCATAGATAGATTAACCAAATCTAGATTACTTATTAGCCTCTTTGCACGCCTTTCCTCTGAGTCCAAAACTATCACATAATCTAGGTAGGTGATCATTTACTATTTTCACACAACGCCCATATTTATAAAAATTGAGTAAAATATTTTCCCCAGCCTACGTATCGTTTCGATAAAAGCAGTTTGTATCAATTACTCCCTGCATCGATAAAATCGCGTTAAGCCTGCAACATGCTGTAATTTCATTAAGTCTCAAATTGAGGGGATGTTTATAGGTAGGTACTTTTGCGGATTTTTTTTTTACATTATATGTCAGTGCATTTCTGATTTTCATAGTATTTAATATTATAAAAGCGAATGAAAGGATTCAGTTATAATTTGGTATACGAGTCTTCCCGTTCTACCACCACCACCATACCATACCACCGCTATCTGAGAGATGCGACCTCTGAAAGGAGAAGTTTAAACTTCCTGATGATTTTATCAAGCCGACTGAGAACAAGTTTTTTTTTTTTATACAGGGATTAGGTTTGCTTCGGACATTTTTCTACTTTTGAGCAGGCAAACTTTACCTACTTAATTTATTTGTTTATCACAATAAAAAACATGTTTTTTTAAACTTGCGATTGCGACTGTTCAACAAAATGAGATTCATAATTCATTCAAAGTTATTATCGTTGACAGATAGCCTTTTGGTCTATATTAAGCTCTTTGATGGACCGATAGATGTAGTCAGGCACCTTAAGCTTCTACCTTGTTCCAACAGTTGCCCTTTGTGTTCGAGGGTGAAGATTACTCTCGAAGAATTTTGCAGCTCAAAAGCTTACATAGCCCCTTTGGGAACAGGTTGCAGCTATGACTCAAAATGAATGAGGCCGATATTCCAACAATTTTATGATGAATTGTCATCATCATTTCAGCCGAAAGACGTCCACTGTTGGACATAAGCGTCCCCAAGTCACCACAATAAACGGTCCTGTGCGTCTCGCAACCATGGGATTCCCGCAACTTTTACCAGGTTTTCGGTCCACCCACCATCAATTTTTCGGTTATGATAAATGGTAAAATAATATACAGGGTGTTTGGTTCATCGTGTGCTAAATTGATATGGTCGACTGGAGGGGTCATCTGCTATCCTTTCAGATCCTTAAACACTACCCATGCCCTGTGGATTTTTGTCATCGAGTTTTTAGTATTTTTTGAAAAATAGACCCGCATTTTACATTCAAATACAAATATTAAAAAATATATAAAACGTAGAGCCTGAATTTCTTTAGACGTATATTGTATAAAGGTACTTTTAAATACAAAATTAGTGATATTAACCATCTAGATTTTTTAAAATTTAATCGCAAAGTTTCGGACTTAAATTCAAGCTATTCATGTTACAGCTATTTACATGGCTGCAAAAAATGAACCAAAAGAGATTGGGATCTTCAAACTCTCTCAATAATTCTCTAGTCCTTCTTCTTGCTAGTGATGTACCACATGCCATAAAAATCTTTTTGCAACTATGTGAAATCGCTTGTTTTGTGAATCAAGTCGCATAAAATTAACATTCAAAATTGTGAATTGAAAAATTATTTTTGCAAAATTGGTACCTGAAACACCTACTTGGTCTGTTATATCACTCTTAAAAGGTGAAATCAGCTAAATTCGGCTTGACTGGAAGCCGACCCCAATATAGTTGGGAAAAGGCTAAGCAGATGATGATGACAGTAATTTCATAATTTTTATAAATACTGCTGAAATTTTGGCCTCTGTTGCAAATGAAGGCCCAACATCTGCTTTGTATTTTGAAGTATGTAATTTTATTTTTTTTGTTTCCAGTAAAACCAACGAAAAGTGAGATATGAGACAGATTTCACCTTCTAAGAGTGATATAACAGATTATATAGGTGTTTCAGGTAACATTACAGCAAAAATAATTTTTCAATTCACAATTTTGAATGTTAATTTTATGCGACTCGATTCACAACACTAGTGATTTCACATAGTTGTAATAAGATATTTATGGCATGTGGTACATCACTAGCAAGAGGAAGGACTAGAGAATTATTGAGAGAGTTTGAAGATCCCAATCTGTTTTGGTTCATTTTTTGCAGCCCTGTAAATAGCTGTAACATGAATAGCTTTAATTTAAGTCCGAAACTTTGCGATTAAATTTAAAAAAATCTAGATGGCTAATATCACTAATTTTGTATTTAAAAGTACCTTTATACATCATCTGCCTAGCTTTTTCCCAACTATATTGGGGTCGGCTTCCAGTCAAGCCGGACTTAGCTGAATACCAGTATTTTACGAGGAGCGGCTGCCTACCAGACCTCCACAACCCATTAACTGGGGTAACACGGCAGTTCATGGCAAGACTGGAGTCAGATTTACTGGCTTCTGACCATCCGTAAAGACCGCCAAAGATCTCCAAATGACAGCCGGGACCAACGGCTTAACGTGCTTTCCGAGGCGCGGAGGAAACTCGTTACGTTAAGATGGTCACCCATCCACAGACCAACTGAGGCAAGCGTTGCTTAACCTTGAAGATCGACCTGTGCGGCTGTTATTATCTAGCCACGAGCTCCTCAATTTAAAAGTACCTTTATACAATATACGTCTAAATAAAATTGAAATTCAGGCTCTATGTTTTATACATTTTTTAATATTTGTATTTGAATGTAAAATTAGGGTCTATTTTTCAAAAAATACTAAAAACTCGATGACAAAAAATCCACAGGGCATGGGTAGCGTTTAGGAGTCTGAAAGGATAGCAGATGACCCCTCCAGTCGACCATATTAACTTGGCACACGATGAACCAAACACCCTATATATTTTTATTAGAGCGTTTACTACTCGTATTTTCTCTAAAACTAAATACTTATTAACACATAACATAACAATATCAATATCAAGTAATTAATTACTAGAATGTCTTGTTAAACCAAATTTTGGTCATGTTCAACTTTTTCTCATCTTCAAAGAAATCATTGCCATTTTTATAATTACTGAGAAAATGTTCTAAATAACTCAATTATGGCAAAAGGAATATTTCTTTTACGAACTAATGAAATAGAACTAAGATTTTTTATTATTCGAGTAATTAATGGGTAAAACTCGTAAATATCTTAACGATCTGTGGAGAAAATAAGGTTAATTATCAGAACGATTTTATTATTAACTTACTTCTGCCCGCGGCTATGCCTACTTGAATAAATGTTTTATAAATAAAAAGACAATGTACCTACGATTAAAATGTCAAATTCTTGTCGTAACCCATAGTCTACTTATGTTCTAAGTTTAATCAGAATTCTTAAAAAAAACTTATTAAACATAAAAGACTTGCACTCTGAGGGTTCCGTGCAAGCTTACCTATGTAAATAGTTTTATTCGGAAGCTTTTTCCAAATAGTAAATAGTAGAATATGTGACTAGGAGATAAAGCAGTGTCTTTAAGTCGCGGGTGGCACGTTCAATTTCGAACGAAACGAAGGTTGCTAAGTTGCAATCCCGAACGCCAGTGAGGGACTTATACACTGTATGTCAGACATCGACGCACAGACGACTTGGACCCACCAGTGGTTGAAGTTTGCATTAGCTATTTCCTATTTTTTAATCTGTTCCTTTTTAAATTAAATGTATAACATCGGTATTCTAAGTTTTAAGGCTAAGAACTCACGGAGCGATTTTCGCCCGCGTCCGCCGCGGTTGCGGGCCCGCAGCTTCTGTAGAATGCAGATACATATGTAAAAAATTAAAGCACAACTCATGACGCGTTTTACGCCCGCGGTGTACGCGGTTGTATGCGGATCCCGCTGTACCGGCGGGTAAGTAGTAGAATCGCGCGGGCCGCGGTTACCCGCAGCCTCGGCGGGTGGCGCCCGCGCGCTCTGCGGTCGGTTGGCGGGCGATCGCGGGGGCCGGCGGGTGGCGGGAGGTACAGAAATCCAATACTATTTTGCTACCGCCCGTCTTGCGGTCATCACCCGCCACGTCTGCGGGCGATAATCGCCACCGCGGCGGCTGCGTAACCACGCAAATAAACATTCTCGTGAGTTTTAAAATAAAACCGCAGTTCCACGACCGCGGCGGTCGCGGGCGAAAATCGCTCCGTGAGTTCTTAGCCTTAGTGGGACAATCGAATTAAGGCTAAGAACTCACGGAGCGATTTTCGCCCGCGACCGCCGCGGTTGCGGGCCCGCAGCTTCTATAGAATGCAGATACATATGTAAAAAATTAAAGCACAACTCACGACGCGTTTTACGCCCGCGGTGTACGCGGTTGTTTGCGGTTCCCGCTGTGCTGGCGGGCAACTAGTAGAATCGCGCGGGTCGCGGTCACCCGCAGCCTCGGCGGGTGGCGCCCGCGCGCTCTGCGGTCGGTTGGCGGGCGACTGCGGGAGCCGGCGGGCGGCTGGAGGTACAGAAATCCAACACTATTTTGCAACCGCCCATCTTGCGGTCATCGCCCGCCACGTCTGCGGGCGATGATCGCAACCGCGGCGGCTGCGTAACCACGCAAATAACCGTTCTCGTGAGTTTTGAAATAAAATCGCAGATCCACGACCGCGGCGGTCACGGGCGAAAATCGCTCCGTGAGTTCTTAGCCCAAGTAATAACCTACGTTTATATTTCAATTATTTTTCATTAAAACATGTCAGGGTTGATACAACTACTTATATATTATTCTAAAAAACATTTTTAATTAAAAAGTCGTTAATTCTTTTTTCAGGAAACATAAAATCGGGGTTGATTAGAATAACAATATAGTATTAGATTTTCTTGCACATACATGCTACATGAAGAAATAAAACTACTTTTTTTCCTACGAATTATTTGGTTGATTTATATTTTTATATAAAATAAGCATTATTTTGTTAATTATTTCGTTTTGGTTTATAATTAAATGATAAATGATATTTATTCTGCAAATAGGTTTTTTCAAACTCTTTTACACGTCAATTTTTATTTTTTTTGGACTTTTTTTTTTGTTACTAGATGAGGCCGGTGTTTCCTAACTGACTACCCTGAGAAGAAACACCGAAACAAACTCAGGGGTCACAGTCTCTTTTAAAGTCCATACAACATGTAAGTAAGTCATATGCGAACCATGCAGATTAGTGTCCGAGATGGCCTTTTGAAGAAAGAACCATGCAAATTTGAGTGGACCTGTCCAGTCAGTGCAAGCATTTGTCATTATTCGCAAAGCTCAACTCAGGACTACTAAGGAGCTCTACGACTTGACGAACAATACCAAAGAGAGGACATAATGGTTAGGCCACAGAAAACACTCGAATTGCCGGACATAAGTTAAAATGACTAAAAAAAAAAAAAAAATAAAAACCGGCCAAGTGCGAGTCGGGCTCGCGCACAAAGGGTTCCGTAGCAGCAAATAAAATAACTTAACCAAAATTACAGTTAAATCAACCTATCTCAAAAACTATAAGAGATACTTTGATCAAACCAAAAATCGTTGAAAGAGTTAATTAGCATGCATCACCTCTATTTTTTTTAGAATTAAATACCCCGTAGTTATAAAAATAGAGGGGGGGGGACATACTTTTTACGACTTTGAGAGCTGATATCTCAAAAACCGTTCACTTTAAGAAAAATGTTTTTTAGAAAACTTTATATCATTTTAAAAGACCTTTCCATTGATACCCCACACGGGTATGTACATCGAAAAAAAAATTTTCATCCCTCAGTTACATGTATGGGGGGCCCCACCCCCAATTCTTTTTTTTACTATTTAGTGTCATAATTTTGTAGCGGTTCATACAACACATATTCCCATCAAATTTCATCACTGTAGTACTTATAGTTTCCGAGTAAATCGGCTGTGACAGACGGACAGACGGACAGACGGACAGACGGACATGACGAAACTATAAGGGTTCCGTTTTTGCCATTTTGGCTACGGAACCCTAAAAAGCAATCCACATAGTCCTCACATTCACAAAAAAGAAAAACAAAATAATACAAAGTGTAATACTTAACAAATTAAGCATTTTTGTCAAACAGAAATAAAAAAAAATAATAATTAAAAAATGTCAAATTGTAAAGTAAAAATTATTTTACAATGTCAAATTGTAATAAATAAATTTCAAATTGTAAAATAGTACAATCGAAAACAAAATAAAATAAGAAGATAAGACAACAGTTGTAGTGCGCACTGGAGCGGGTCAATCCCAAGCCTTTACGTCCTCAACGTAGTCCTTTACAGTGTAATAAGCCTTTTGGCAAAGTTTTCGCTTAACAAAAGATTTGAACTTATTAAGGCTTAGTTCTTGCATATGACTAGGAAGCCTATTATAAAAGCGTATACATTGACATCTAAATGAACCCCCTATTTTTTTGAGCCTGGTTGCAGGAACAACAAAATTATGTTTGTTCCTGGTATTAAAATTGTGAATATCACTGTACTTTTTTAACATGTTTTTGTTTTTATGGGCGTACAAGATATTTTCATGAATATACTGTGAAGGCACAGTCATTAAATTAATTTCTTTAAATTTATCTCTGAGGGAGCATCTGGGACTTAATTTATAAATCGAACGAATAGCCCTTTTCTGCAAAACAAAGATTGTCTGGATATCGGCGGCATTTCCCCACAGTAGAATACCGTACGACATGACACTATGGAAATAGCTAAAATAAACTAAACGGGCTGTCTCTACATCAGTTAAATTTCTTATTTGTCTAACAGCGTAAGCTGCAGAGCTAAGTTTCTTCGATAATTTGTCTATATGTGGGCCCCACTGAAGCTTAGCATCTAGAGTTATGCCCAAGAACACTGTTGCAAGAACACAATTGGTTAAGATTATTTTATATACCTATATTAAAAATATTATTTTCGTTCTGACAGTAATAATGTAATAAATAATCAATAAATAAAATAAATGTATATAACTAAGTAGGTACCTACTAGCTAAATAAAGTTATTAATTCATGAATCCCCGACCGGTCTCATAGGACCGCGCTGTTATTGTCTTACTATTGTGTCTCGTTTCGCGGGTATTGATAGGTTAAAAGACGAGTAGGTAGGTATGCCGATATTTTCTTAGTAACCATCTTTCGCAACAGATTATTATATAGGAGTCAAGCAGCTTCGTAGAAATGATTATTCGCGGTAACGAGCATCGAAGTCAAGTGGTCTATCGCAGTAACAGTAGTGGCTTCACTGAGACGGTGTTTCGCAGAATCGTACATCACAAATGTAGTAGTATCGTATTTATTTATTTCTTATTCTTTATCGGTATTATATTCTTGACAGAGTGGTCGTGGTAACCAATTCAGGTATTGGTGGTAAGCTTCACAAAACGCCACCACTCTTCCCGCCTTCCTCGTGCACTCGTGTAGTGATGATGAACCATTAACTGCCACTTTTATCTGGTCAGCCCACCTCATATGTGATTTACCTCATGGCCTGGTACCCTCAAACTACCCTGAACCAGAAGTCGCTCAACAGCTACCTCTTCTCGGCGGCGTACGTGACCAAAAAAGGTGAGGATACGGGACTGTAACGAAGATGACAAACGCTGCTTGATGCGCAGTTCTTGAAGTAGTTTACTATATTCTTTATTGTAAGTACATATAAGAAACATGAAAAAGAAAAACGTATATCTGAAACACAAACATGGGCGGGTTTATTGCATTCCGCGATCTCTTCCAGGCAACCTGGAACCGTATTAGCATTTGTCGATATTTTGTGTGTCGATATTCCGTATTCTACTCTTGAAAAGGACATAAAAGTATAAATAAAGTTGAAGTATTTGATTTAGAGCTCATTTTTACTTTCGTGGAAATAAATGATGACTAAGAGTCGTTTTTCGGACAAATTTTACTGTTCACGTCAATGTGGAAAACGTCGAATCGTCGACGTCTTCGTCTCTACTGCTAATATTTAGAAGATAAATAGGACAGTTACTATATTGTATCGTCTGTTTTTTATACCCTGAGACTAAATTGACACAAATAATGTCAAATTTACTATAAGAATGACGAATTCTTTTGTGTTGAAATGTCATTTTAATCTCAGGGTTTAAAAAACAGACGATAGTTCTTTTAAGATAAACTTAAATATAATTTGTGTATTCAAATACATAGATTGCTTAAAATATACTCATTCTACATCAGTGCAGAAAAAAAACTGAAAGCTTGGTTGAAGGAATAAAATTATAAACAAATAGTAAAACTATTAATTACCTTAACTTAGCTATGAGAAGTACATCCGTATCACTGCTTCATACACTCCCCTTACACTCTTCATAGCAATAATATAAACTGAGATAGCAAGTATAGAAAAGAGAGACACACAAATAGACGGACCACGTAGTCGTTTTGATTGGTGATTTACATTTTTGTTCATTTGTATGTATGACATGTGTCAAACGTCACTAACATAGTGTACAATATGAATGCATTCATAGTAGCTAAATTCTGACGTCAATACTTCACAGAGTTCTCAATTTGTAAATTTATTTTAGTACAAAATCGGGTAGGCGATAAATTTGTCAGTTATAACAAGTACTTCACGACGAGTATTGAATCGATTAGGACGAAAACCTGTGGGTAGTATTGAATAAAAAATATGACATTGAAAAACGAGAAAATGTTATGTATTCATGTACTTATTTATATAAGTTCAATGTAGATTGAACATAAATTGATAAAGTGACGATTTAATGTTCATATATGGGCTGAAATATCACACTAATAAAAATAGATAAAAAAAACTTTTTAAGTTAAACGGTTTTATGTTATACATACATTGCAATGTTTAAGATAAATGTACTAAAAACCAAAAAATAATAAAATAGATACAGTCGTGGGAATTATAAACATATGCATAGACTAGACTAAAATAAAACCGTGGGGCACGTCATTTGTCTACAAATTATCGACTTAATGTGCGATAGAATTCGATAGAATGCAATAGAATTCAATTGACGTGCCCCACGGTTTTATTTTAGTCTAGTCTATGCATAATTCCCACGACTGTATCTATTTTATTATTTTTTGGTTTTTAGTACATTTATCTTAAACATTGCAATGTATGTTTAACATAAAACCGTTTAACTTAAAAAGATTTTTTTATCTATTTTTATTTTCTAGTTTTTAGTTTTTATTTCACATTCTGTTTAATTCATTTCTTTTCTGTTTCATAATTGTATTGTCACCAAAATCCAAAGTGTATACAAAATTTCAGATTAATCGGTTGACAGGAAGAGGGTGAAATTTGAATTACAAAATTTGACCCAAGAATAAAAAATAAAACAAACGGGGTGAGCTAAATAAAACCGTTTAATTATAAAGGTAAAAGTTTGTGAGACTGTGTAAGTGTATATTTGTTATTTTTTCATTTTCGATGAGACTTGGCACACGGACCTGTAGTCAGTAGACCTGTTTTCTGAAATAGGCACAATCACGCTTATATTTTAGTATGGGCTAATGCTCATCATCGGGCATATCACCCGTAATTAGGACTTTATGGAACGATTGGTGGTGCAAGGGAAAGTTGAGGGCGAAAGATCACGTGGACGCTCTCCAACACGGTAGACTGACCTCATCAAGTCGGTTACACACTGCGGAATAATCCACAACTCCCAAGCCGCCAAACACAGAACTGCATGGCGTCGTAACGTGAGAGAGGTGGTGACGCAGGACTTGACCGAAACATGACCACGATCATTCTGTCAAGAGTGGACGACTACGAAGAGAGGAAGCTCAGCAGAATACCAAAATATTGGTAAACTTAGCAAAAGTGAAGCGATTCTTCACGCTGGAACAGTTACGCAACTTTTAACAAGCGCAAGTTCGATCGTGTATAGAGTACTGCTCTCATCTTTGTAATGTATCTGGCCAAAACTACCTTGGTGAGAGTCGATTCAGAAGCGAGCCAAGAAGCATCGGAATTTGCACAATTAAACACAAGCCCTTTCCATCATCGAACCACTGGATGTACGGCGTCGGGCGTTGCACCGCCGGTACATTGTAGATATCCCGATGCGTAACTACAAAATGTTTTAGGAAAACATTCATTGTGTTTCACAGTTAAGTTATGGAATTCCCTGCCAAAGTTTGTTTCCTGATATCTACTACGAATACATGGAGCGTTTAAAATTCAAGAGTGAATGTATTACCAGTCTTCTAGGACACATCATCGTCCATAAAGTAAAATAGTGTTTGAAGAAAAGTTTGTTTCTCTCTATTTTTGACGATATTAATCTTGCTGTAATACGTCGGAGGTCATAGTGACCAGTTACTTCATAACTTGATCAGTCCATCATGGGGATTACGCCCATAGATCCCTTTCTCTCTTTCTTTATATTGCCATAAATGCCTAATAAGTATGCAGGCTGAGGCATTTTGGCATATCAATGAATTCTCTTTGATTTGCGCAATCAGAACTGTAGAAAAGGCCGTGCTAATAACACCTACGCAAGCTTTATACACTATCACTCCACAATCTATGGCTATAAATATCCCAAAACTAACGACCGTACGAACATAAATGAGAGAGAAAAGATACGTGTATTGGCGTCCATTTCCACTACGTGGTGTTCCTTACGTTTTTACTTCGGGAACCCACTTAATCACATCATACTCATCAGTCAGTTTTATGTTATACTAGGAACTGATAGTAAGGAAACACGTTACAAAAGTTAGTACAATTCGCCGCACGTAAACCTTCAACTGGCCAGCGTTGGACAAAGTTTCAATAGGATAAAAGACAATTTTAAGTGAGATTTTTTTTTGAGGTGGGAAATCAACAAATGATTTATAACTTCTCCAGGTCTGAGTGTAAAGTAAAGGGGCGTGTCAAACTGTCTTTCAGAAGTCCAGGGCATTTGCATTTCAGGGCCACGGTAACTCTCAAATATTCCTGCAGTCCAGTTTAACGTTTGAATCCCCAACCGGTCCTATGAGACCGCGCTGTTATTGTTTTACTATTGTGTCTCGTTTCGCGGGTATCTGAGTAATTAAGTTAGTTTGCTGAGAAATGCAAACTGTGTGAGGTCAGCGTATAAATGTGTGGGTGTGAGTGGGGGACAGGTTTCGTTTAAGATATTCATTGGTTCAGAAAATTCTTTTAGAAGAATAAAAAAGATTTTTCTCTGAAAATCGACATAATAAATTGCTAGCTAGAAGAATAGACTAAACTAGCTGCAACATAACAAGCTGTATAAGTTTAAAATCACCATGTTGGTAGGTTCAGCCTCGGCGCATACAATAGAGTACTAGTATTTTTAATGGAGCATCTGCAATTCTGCATGTCTAGGTATAAGAACAATTATTGTGACTGACTGACATATCTAAGGTTTAAACCAAAAATAACAGGAAACCATTGGGAGGAAACCGGCATGTCCAAGACCGAACAATTTTAAGATATGTGACATCCCACAATCCGTATTTGGTCTGTGTAATGAAATATGCCCCATTTCCTTTCCTATAGTGCAGGCTTTTGAGTAGGTACGAGCAATACGAACATAGTAGAATTATTTGACTTTCACACAGTCTAGTAACTAAGTATCACGATATTCCTTTACAAGACTGGCTGTTTACTGTGCCATTGCAACCGCCGCGGCCGAAAGCACATCAAACAACAATAAAGCTTGATTAGTCCCTATAGATGCCATAACTATAAACCTTACATACTACCGACTACAAGTTAGTAATGGACACACATCATTCAGTATTACGTCCCAACGATGAGTTCTCGTGAATATTCATGAAAGGGTTTGTTCCGGGTTATTAATACGTCTCCGCTTTAACACCTATAAACCACATACAAACACTCTGACAGATTATCCAGAAGAACGATAAAGTACAATCGAAAAACATAAATAGGTGAGGTATTTTTTGACGAGTATAAAATGTTGGCGAAGTCAATAGGACGAACGTCATGCCAAGTCTGGCACACAGGGAAAGCCCCGTCAAACTGGCTACCTAGCTATCGTCTGGTTTTTATACCCGGGACTAAATTGACACAAGTAATGTCAAATTTACTATAGGAAACACGCCAGTTCTTTGGTGTTGAAATGTCATTTTGTCTCAGGGTTTAAAAAAACAGACAGTAGAATAGGTAGCCAGTTTGACAACGAGACGAAACTTTGATGACGCCTCAATGTTTTGACGGGCTCTCTCTGAGTGCCAAACTTGGCATGACGTGCGTAGTTTGGTTGGTCATAGACCGACATTAAAAGAAATCATCAACACCTCAAGAGCTTTCTTGACCTTTGGACTACGTGCGATCTTCAGTGCATAGAAACAGTCTCTCGGCTTGTTGTGAATTAAATACATAAAGCCTACATCACAATAAGTCAGAACCGTGCCGTGCGTGAATAGCTTCTTTATTGCTCGTTTCCCACTCTATACTCACACAATATCTATGTTCTCTGGAGAACTTTCTCATTCTGATCGGCATCCTGAACCGACAGCATATTTTTTTAAATAAATAAATAAATTAAATAGCTCCCTTCATCCTTTCGAATAATCCTGCATCCCGATGTGTCCTAGGGTGTCGAAGGTATAAGTATATTACCGACTTAACACTTACGTTAAGTAGGTAACCTCAGTAAGGTCATAGAGGCCCCATCACAACAGTCCATACTGCAGGTAATGGACTCTCATCATTCCGTATTACGTCCTCCGATGTTTCCTCATGAATATTGATGCCAGGGTTAGTTCCGGGTAATTGATACGTCTCCGGTGAGTCAACAGTTCCGTACCCGAGCTGAATAATTTTGCAGAACAAGACAGTTCGAATTCGGAGATCAGTGATGTGAACGAATACGAATTGTGCTTTGTTATTGGTTGGTGAAGTTCAATATACGTTTATTGAGTAAGGTTGAGAATCAACAGTATAAGAAAAGTCTACTTTTAACGTATGTATTACACATTCTAGGGCTGACGGCCAATTTACCGTTACCAAAGCGATCAGAACGTTTGTTGCATTTGGCTCTCTGATTAGTTAAAAGGTAGGAGCAGGTCAATCAGAAAGTCAAAAATTTCGATCGCAATAACGTAAAAACAACTTGCACTCATCGCACACTTACAGGTGCTAAAGTTACGGTCGCAATAAATATTAATAACTCGTTTATGGGCCCGAAGGGCCGATTTGCACATGCTAGTTAAATCTTGATTTAGTGTGATTTAAACTCGATTTAAACTTAAATCGAACTTGACACGTTCGAAATCTGTTTAGCGTAAAGCTAAATTTAAAGAAATGTCTAATTCAAACCAGCATGGTAGGCGATTTAAGTTGCTAAATCTCCATTAAGTGAATGTGGAATTTTCGTCATCATCGTGAGGTTTTAATTGGGTATCTTTTCAATAATAAAATGCATAATTATTACTCTGTTACTGAAATCAGGAGCTCGTGATCTTATTATTATATTTATAATAAAATAATACCACCACAAAACTACGAAACTATGAATTCAAGGTACTAACATTGACAAAGCTGCATGGCAGACCTTAGGTCGACATTTGACTGTGAGGTTTTGCAAAACCATTCATGACTTTCATGAGATGGCTAGATGGCGCTGTTCAAACATTTAAAAAACACAGCATAGCTTAAAAATCTTATTACGCAGTGGCACTTAATATGGTTTTTAATATCTAAAATAATTACTAAGTAATAATAATATAATAAAAAACAAACATAAATATTTTTTTTTTATTTCGGAGTACTTAATACAGCGCCATCTATACTGAAGCAAAAAAGCCAATTGGTATATTATTTAATTCGACAACAGATGGCGTAGATCATAAATAATAAAATCCCTACATTCACAAAGTAGCTCTCATTTTCGCATATTCTAATAATTAGATCGGTAGCTCAGGTGGATTAGCATGGCAGAATATCAAAGCTAGTTCCACAGGGCACAAGTTCAAATCCCAGTTCTAAGTCGACTTTTTTAAAATGTAATTATTGTATAATATAATTTATATTCTCTTTTTTATATTTTTAAACGTTTTTTATTTTATTTTTTGTTATAAATAATATAAAAATATGAGGTATAAGATGTAATAAAGGCATAATACACAAGTATACATATACTACTATATATTAACACTATATAAATATATATACATAAATTACTTTCATAAATAGTGGTAAGTATTAGCATTATTAGTAATAGTTTTCTTACAGATTAAGATTTACTAAGTTACGAGAATTAGTAAAGGATAAGAAATGAAACTATTTTAGTGATATTATAGTTTAAGACATTTAATTCTCAAAGAAGAATACAATTTTTACTTCTTTCTTATTTATACAGTGTATAACCTAACTTAACAGTTTTACACCCAATCAACAATTATTTAATTCACTTGTTATGAGAAATACAAGCAAAATTTATAACTGAATAACTCTATTACAAAATGGAAGACATTAAAAAAATAAAACTAGTAGTAGATATTATAAGTAGGTATTCTAAATGAAAACTGTATTGTGTCATTCTCCTATTATTTAGTTTGATTCATAATGTTACAATACCCTTCCCTATAAATATGCAACCTTATCGTCTGTTGTTTATACCCTTAGACTAAATTGACACATTAGTGTCAAACTTACTATAGGAATGATGCCAGTTCTTTTGTGTTGTAATGTCATTAGACGGTAGTTCTGTAAATATTTTACCCAGTCATAAATTATAAAAATATTATGTTTTGCATGATTATGGTTAGTGGTATTGACTATAATGATTGATTTGTGCAATCTGTTATGACTAAGGTTCATAGCTTAAGTATTCGTTCCAGAACGAGGAAGAAATTGAAGCTTGACCTCAAATCAATAACAATAATAAATTTTAAGACCGGGTTATAGCTGTAATTTTGGGATCGAGTAGTTTATAATAATATCATTATTTCACCCACAAAAACAAGACTTACATGATTAAAATTAACTAACATAACAAAACAAATTCAGTCTAGTGTGCGGAGCTGGTGTCTATTATAGGTGTAAACCTGTATTACAGATCAGTATGCGTGGTGTGTGCGTGCGTGTGTATTTAACTAGTTTTTTACTTACGGTTAAGGTATTTATTTCCCAAAAATAAGAAGGTAGGTTTCACACAAGGAACCGCAAAACAATTTGACTTATGAGGGTAGGATGCAATTGAATGATTACTGCGTGCCTATAAGGCCTACGCCACAGTGCAGAATATAAGCGATTTAATACAATTGTTCCGGTTTATTATTTGTGCATATAATTTTGATTTACTTTGTTTAATAATTTGATTTATTTCATACTAGCTGACCCCAACAAACTTACAAATTTTACCTCTTTATAATATTAGTATAGATTTATTGTTGTTTGAGTAGACTTTCTTTATTATTAATTTAACTTGTTTTTTTATTTGATTTGTATAATATATAAAATATATTTTTAATAAAAAAAATTTTATATTGGAAAGGAATACAATATAAATATAGATTATATTGTTTTTATTTTAATTTCTTATATTATATAAGAAATCAAAATCATTAGTGTAATAACATTTTGTTGTTATAAAGTAGTGATTAAAATCCCACTTACACTAAGGGCCTGTTTCACAATGTCCGAGTAGGCACTACTCACTGAATAAATTCAAAAATGTGACAGAATTCGTATGAAATTGTCTGTCAAGTAAGATACTCGAAACTTAATCATAGGTGGTGAAACAGGCCCTTAGTTTGATCACTGTAATTTATCAAATAAATTATAGCTACCCCGGTCTTTGTTATTACTCAATCCAATAGTCAACACTTTATATTCTCTTTTTAATATTTCGTGTGTCCGCCGTTTATTAATTATTCATATAAGCTTTGACCCCGTAAAGTCAGTGATTCCTAAGTCCTTTCGTTCCTATTGTCCTACCTTTGAACTATAACGCCCCATAAACTTTCAATGGGGTTTAAGGGTCTGTTCACACAGACCGGCTCGGAGAGGAGAGCAGATTTTTTATCACGTTGAAAACTGAGTTTTAAGTATTTGTAGTAAGGTTTATTTTTGCATGTGCACTGTTTTGTCATAAAGAATGCTTGAACACGCAGTGCACATGCAAAAATAAACCTTACTACAAATACTTAAAACTTTATTTTCAACTTGACAAAAAATCTGCTCTCCTCTCCGAGCCGGTCTGTGTGAACGGACCCTAAATCTGGTAATCTCGCAGGCCAAGGAATGATCCGTATATCCGATTGCTGGCTAAACAGATTTGATGTTGTTCTGTCAAACTAGTCATCGTCATAATCGCCGCAGTTATAAAGGAGCGATTGGTTTCGAGGCACAGCCGGTGGTCTGGCGGACACATGCCGCTGGTTCGATCCGGACTCATACGGACATAGCCTTTTTGTTACAAGAATTGCGCTTCTTTGTTTATTTTATGCGGATTGATTGTTAAACTTAATCTAGTTGAGAGTTTGTGCATAAATGGTTGTACTGGCCGTGTTCGTCTTTTATTCGGTTTAACAGGAACCCTGAACATTACACACTCTTGCACAATTATGGAACGGTGTACGAGTATAGGACAATTTTATGGTCTTGCACGAACGTTATCACTACAGGCATTTCTTCTACAGGAAAAAAAAATCCGCACGGTTAGCAGCATGACGTCATTCACATCACATCTATGTAGTTTGCACTATTTGCACGACTGAGTATTACAGTAAGTTCTCCTGGTCAGCACTCATCCATTTCCCACATGTTCACTGTTACACGACCGGATCCAGAGGTAGGCACAACTTGATCACTGTCATAACGCGTTTTATTCCTACGCCACAACCTACCTTGCCCGTGCTGGATTTGAAAGTATTTCATCACTGAAGATGACGTTGCTCTAGTCGAAATTTCTGTATTTAGCGAACTCCAATCGTGCTCTTTTATGAGCTTCGGTTAGCAATGGCTTAGTAGCATGTCGATGATAATGCAGCCCTTCACTATAAAGAGCACGATACACCGTCCACAAAGATGTATCAAACAACTCTGCGTAATATCTTGTTGGTGTAAAGCCATGTCCCTCATAACCTTGCACCATAACCTGACGCTGGTCTGAGTCAATATGGCGTCTTCTACCAGATCTACTCCGATTTTCCAACGAACCTTCTTCTTGAAACCGCTTTATCCAAAAGTGACAGTCTTTACCTATAAAGGAAATAATATATTAATTATTATTTTCGTGTATCGTTAATCATGGATAATAAAATAAATAACGAACCGTGACTTTAAAATATTACTTACGTTTAAGTCTTGATTATGCAATGCTATTATTTGGGCCCTCGTAGCCATATCGATATTTGATCGCGAACTCATGATAAAATAAATGTTAAAAACTTGTTAAACGCAAACGTCTAAACTCACTCAAAGATTGTAATGAACGTTATGATTGAACAAAAAGATTTAATTTATATAGTTAATATTAAACTACCCTCAATTCTTTTGAGATTTATGATACGGGCTAAAATCGCTAAACAACTTCAAAATAATAAAGAGTAGGATAATTTCAACTCATTGCGTAATGACTCGATGGTCTAGTGGCTAATGGAATCGGTAAATTTTATGCCACCGAGTTCGAATCCCAGTTATTACGTGCTTTGCTTTATAAGGTTTGTAAAATCGTAGGAGACTTTGTGTTAAGATTAAGTAATTTTGTAAATAGCAAAAAACAAAGTAATGTTCTTTAAAGAGATATGTATATTTTCCAATCCTACTACTATACTAGCGCCATCTATGTCATAAAAGACATATTATTAAGGCCACAGAACAGTTGACATTATTGTGTCTCGTTTTGCGGGTATGTGATAGGTTAAGACGATGAAACCCTGTGCAAACGATTTTGGTTTAGAATCTTCCATGCAATTCCGTCATAATTAGTACAATACAAATAAAGACACTAACCGACAATGAAAAAAAGGAAATTTCAGTTCACATTCCTTCCCGCTCAAAAAGTTCCAAATGCATAAAATGTCCAGCACAATTGTATAAAACGGAACCCTAATGAACGAAGTGAATGGAACGTGGTAAGCTAAGTTTAGTTAAGTCGAGTACATTTTAACACTTGCGCTTAACAGACGCTTCTTATTTAGTTTACGTAAGTCGAGCTTAATACGTAATGTAATTTTAATAAAATCTAGGTTTAGGTGCAGGTGGTGCAAGCCGCCCTTAAAATCTGAGTTCTGATTTATACGTCTGTTTTAAAGATAATTGTTCAACATTTAAATAATAAATGATATCTAAATAATTATAATAATAGTCTTAAGAGTCAAGGGCGATCTTGAATGAAGTTCTATCTACTATTTGGTAAAAAAATAATGAAAATTAAAATCGGCCATGATGACATGAAGGTGCGAATTTTTTTTTTTCGAGTTTTTAAATATGATCAACGTAATAACGTACAATCAAATAAAAATAATAAATTGACCCTTGTCCAAACCCTAGTAACCTATGTTTACAGTACCCGGCGATAAAAAATGCACATCGACTACAATGTAAGTTGTTATTATAAGAAGGTTGAAGAGCGAGTTGCAAATGTCACTAGAATTTCAAGAAGAACTTTGAACAATAAGTTAAGTCGGTACTGAAACACCTTCTACTGAAATTAAGTTCAGCACTTCAAAAAGTCGATTGTCTCTTTCCAAAGGTTGATGTGCAAAATTTATCGCCGGGTACTGCAAGTCCGTTCAAAGTTGTTCGTAACTCAATCCAACACAATTGTTAATCAGAATATAAGTAAAGGCTTTCAGATCTTTCTTGATTTTCTTTTATCATGACTAATAAGATTTCTATCTAGTCATTAGAAACATTGCAAAGGACTAAATATAAATTTAGCTTGGCGAAACTTGGAAAAAAGTTTGTTAAGTTGATTGAAAAGTTAAGGAAGGTCATTGATCCTGAAGTTAACATGTGGATAGTGTGGCCATTAGCTCAAACTTCTATCACATCACCTCTATATTTTTTTTGTGGGCTTTGTCGTAAATAACCCAAGTTTCTTGAGTAATGTCAGTAGTTTATTTGAAACACTTCGAGGATTGATAAAGACAGATGGCATGTTAGTTTTTTGTTTACGTACCATGTAAACAAAAACTCTATTCTCTGTGTACTCTCACTTTTTCAGGAGGTGAGGCTTCCATTGCGTTTTTTTGTGAGATCTATTCTCAACGGGTGCAATGAGACAATTCGACAGTGCTGTGACAATCATTATTCGTACAAATTGGTCTTTATTTGAAGACTTACACAGGAGACTTATAAGTACTTTAGGGTCACCCGCACACCACAACCACATTTCCTGTAGTTTGGGTGGCTATCAAATGCTACGAATTGCTGCTACTGGCTTTTTGTTGCCGTATTCGCCGACACAAAATACCGCCACACGCCACTTATGAAATTAAACATTCTTTCTAAAAAACAGTTCCACACATTTGTGGTTCTATGACATGCCTGTTTCCTCGTGATGTTTTTCCTGTACCTTTTTGGAAGCAGTCATCATCTGCCTAGCCTTTTCCCAACTATATTAGGGTCGGCTTCCAGTCAAGCCGGATTTAGCTGAATACCAGTATTTTATGAGGAGCGGCTGCCTACCAGACCTCCACAACCCATTAACTGGGGTAACACGGTACTTCATGGCAAGACTGGAGTCAGATTTACTGGCTTCTGATTATCCGTAACGACTGCCAAAGATCTACAAATGACAGCCGGGACCTACGGCTTAATGTGCTTTTTGGAAGCAGTGATGATGAAATAAATTACACAAATTAATATACCTGGCTGAGTTTGAACCCGCATCCTACAACGAAAGTCGGGCCCGTCACCACTGAGCCACGGCTCAATAAGGTTTAAGTTAGGTTAACCTAAATGCCAGATATAAGAATAAAAGGGTTGAAGGAAAATGCCATTTTCAGGCATTTTCTTAACTTGCGAGGACTTGAATATTTCTAAGCAAATACGAGTAGTTCCAACCTTTCTAGAACCTCAGGGGAGGTCAACTCCAATGTAGTTTTGGGTCATGTGCTAAAATAAATCTCAAATACGAGTACCTAGATTGTTCCCCTTATTAAAATTTGTTTAAATAAATTTCATAAAATAATTGTAGGTATATTTTGTTTTTCAGGAATTCGACATTATTTCTTAACGTTTACGTAACACGTGTTTTTTTTTTAAATAAAATTGACTGTAGGTTGATGGTGAGGCGGACTTTACGAGCCTTGAGGACACCTAAGTTATAATCGAGTGGGAAGACCGCAGCAGCAAAATTGTTATAAGCGAAAAGGCAAAACGCTTAGTCCGAACTGTAGAGGTTTAAACAACGACGACGACGACGATGAGGACGATTTATATTAAAACTTTTCTTTAAGGTCGGTTACAATTTAACAAACTAAACTCAATTGGATATAAAAGATTGTAGGTGATATTAGATCTAACCGACTTTTTAAGACTTAACTATGTATAAAAGTAGCACAATTAACTCAACCAGACATTCGTCCGTACCGCAGTCAGTTACATTAGATACATATGTGCAATAGGTAGATATAAGTTACGCTAGTCTCAGAAATGCAAAGGCGTCTGGGCTGAGTTTCCACTAGAGATGTGCGAAGATGCGTAGCGAGGGATGTGTTTGTAAAGAACCAATAGAATCGCTTCAGTTACCTCGCCTGAGTCAGCACAGCTCTCGTGGAAACGGCTCAGCGAAGCCAGATTTTTGCGCATACAAAACAAGCGAGGGATGTGTACGAGGCATGTGTGCGAGGGATGTGTTGCGAGGAATGTGTGTTGAGCAGGATGTGTTGCGAGGTTTGTGCATACTGTACCAGCCAGTCCATAGACGGAGTTTGTTGGAAGTAGAAGTGCGCAAAATAGATATAGATAGTTGGAATAAGAAGATACTTTTATATTTAACAATTTGCGATACACTACACCGCACCCCCGTTGACACATTTCACAGCTTTGCAACGTATCCTCGCACCACACATTAATGCGCATTTTCACAGCTCCGCTACACATCCTCGTAGGCACATTTTCATCTCACAGCTTTGGTGGAAACCCCCACATATTTTCACAGCACAGCTAGACACCTCGCACGATACATTTCCATCGCACATCTCTGGTGGAAACGCAGTCTAAGAATGAGGTCCTGGGTCTGCACAAAGTGTATGTATTTAGGTTTGAATTTTTCAGTAACAGTTCGTGTCTCAGAAAGTACGTAAAGCCGTTGGCTTTGCACTTGATTCGTCCCCTGGTCGTCTCACGTTGTTGAGTAATCTAGCTAAAAGAGTGGACGTAAGAGGGTATGTATCTGTGTACCTGGGTTTGTGGACGCAGTTGTGCTCTATAATATATTTCTACGCCTTACTACTGGCTTGCCCCTGTTGACATTAACTTCTCTGTTGTAGGTAGTTAGTTGGTTTTGGTGTTCCATCTCAGAGCAGTCAGTCAGGAATCACTGGTCGGTCAAACTGGTTCAAATTGTTAACTCATTTGCAAAATGTATATTAATTATCATGGTTGGAATTATTCGGAAGGTCAGTTATAGGTAAATCAATGATATACCTACACCTACTAACAGACATATTACTTATGCTTGACCTAATGTTACACGTGACTCGCTGGACTGAACGTAATGACTTCATATTCTGGTCAATTTGGCTGAACTAGTGTGTTAACGGTAACTTAGCAGTGTTTGTGCCTAATGGCTCCCTTTGTCTGAGGATAGTTGAGGTCTGGTGTTTATTTTTATATTTGTACTTTGGTGCAGCTGCAGTTATACGAATAGTTTGGGTATTTGTTATAAAGTTAGTTTCGTTGTGGTATATTGTTGAACTATTACCGCTGAGAAAAGTTAAAAGGTAATAGAGAAATTGAGAAACGTAATTAAAAGAGCAGCTAAAAATCATCCAAAGCTAAATTGATCAAGATTGACCAAAAATAACCCATTCTTTTTTATGTGGATAATTATCCAATGAGTTCTCCCCCTCAAGCGTAGACTGAAGGGGCGTGTCAAACTTCAGTCTCATACTTGTAGTCGGGTTGAAAGTAGGCAAGTAATAAAATTTCGTTTTGAAGCCACTTGTGTATCGTATCGTAAACTATTTTCTAATATCTTTTAAGATTGTCTAAAGAAGGAATTCTTAATAAAATCTGCGCTATGAATAAAGTAAGCTGGTTCCTTTTCAACAGAATTTAAATCCACGAGCATAAAAGGAAATAAAACATAAAGTATCAAATAAATGTGTACCTTCTACACGATTATCCCTTTGAAATTCCATCTATTGTGAGTGCGCAAAGAAAACAGTCCTAGATTTTCCCCAGTTTCTTTACAATCTTTGCTTTGATAGTGCATTAGATAGCGCTTCCGTTGCTCTTACATATTGAACACAGTTCTTTTTGCTACAAATATAAAGTACATTGCATTCGCTCGAAGCCATATGCGACGGAGATATACAAAGGTCAAGATGGTAGTGCTTAGGTACTTACTGTGAAGGATACGGAGCGAATAATAAAAAAAAGAAAACTGGTCAAGTGCGCAGACTGAGGGTTTTGTACAAACTGAACCAAACCCGATTTGAGTCTCAAGGGTTTTTCCAAATCACATGTCACATGTTACGTAACCACAAATTTACAGTTTTCAGATTGATTTTTATAGTTGTGTTTCCTATATTTTATTCCTATACCTTGCATTATGCCAAATTCCGGGATTCTAGGCTAGTGGGAGTTAACGGAATTTTGATTCTCTTGGGAGCGAAATACACGTTATTTGCGACAAAAATGGCCGTACCTTTTCGTTTCGTTAGCTTAGAAGTTTTATTTATTTACAGTTTCAAGGGACGGAAGACCTGAGTATATAGTTTAATTACAATTTACCTCCACGCGTTCCCAAATTAAAGGTTCGTGATAGACGGTCAGACAGAAGGACAACAAAGTGATTCTATAAGTGGTCCCTTTTTCCATTTAAGTTACCGTACTCTAAAAAACCTTTATAGAGCTCACACCTAGGTTTAATGCTCCCATATAAGTGCTCTGACAGTAATTGCTTTCGATTCAGGGATGAATGGCATGCTATTATTTATGTATCGATAAAATTTAACTCAATATTTTTTCGTGACAGATGTCCTCTTTCTCATCAATTCATCTGACCCAAAAGTAATTAATATGGATTAGATAACCATTTTCTACATTACATTTTCCTCAATAATAATCGCCAATACTCCAGAAATATCAAGTGTTATATCTGTTTACTTTTTTAAAGGAGATACTAAATAAAGTACTTGACAGTTTTACAAATAATAAATGTTGCGTTTGTAATATGATATTTAAAGTGATTTCAAAAAGTGTGGCATCCATCCTGGTCTTACCCGGTCTTAGAATGGTCAGTAAAAAACCCCTTCTCAATCCATCCAGAGCGGGTGAAGGATTTTGATGAGTTTTCACTTTAAAAAAGACCTTATATGCATTTAACTAGCTTCTGCCGATTTTATACAGTATACATTTTAAAAAGTACAGTTTTTTATGAGGAAAAATCGACGAAAAATTCCATTAGCGAGGGGTCCAGAAACATGTACTGGATCCGTGGTATTCGTTTGTGCGTCGCTGTCTGACACACAGTGTACATGAGTTGGTGCAGAGGTATGGCACTTTGAACACATTATTTACGATAGGATTCGTATCCTAAATAATTAAGTCCTTCGAATGCTAAACTATGTTCGAATCAATCTGCTTAGGCATTTCCAAACAGCGATGCTGCATAATTATATTGTTTACTAACGTATCTTTGCAAGTCATGTCTACAAGCAACCTAGATGTTCCTGAACAATGTTTTACTTTGAAAGTGGCTTTAGCATCAACGATTAACTCAAATATGCATATACTCTGGAAATACAGTGTTTTTTTATGGTATCATCAAAATGACTTTTCCCACTCTTGGGCGAAGCGGGAGGGTGTGTCAGACTCTTACTGACTAAACCCCTACCCCGTTCCTTCGGTATACAGTGTTCGGAATCATATTCCGAAATTTCATTCTGCGAATCAAAATTATTCTGCAATTTATGCGTGAAAATATTTTATACCACATACTCTACAGACTTTTGCATGTCGAATATATGTTACATTCACTTTCAGCTTTCAACATGCAAAGGTTACGAAAGTCAAAAGTAAATGCTAAAAGTGAAACCTGTCCTGAATAGTCCATGAACCAAGCTGAACCTCTGAAAATGTGAAGTTGGAAATAGCTCACGAGTTGTTCCAAAAAATACTTGAAATTTCGTAAATTCCCAGAAGTGCGACCAAACTTGGTCGTCAAACAAGTTGTTTTAAAAAGAATATTTACACGTCAGTGAACGTGTGTCAGGCGGCATCGCCATCTTTATGTTTATCAAATCATTTTTAATTTTGGATGACAATTTAGGATTTGTAACTATTTAAGGGCGATGTTCACCGACACCAAATCGACTGTTTTAATATTAAAACGGCTGTTTTAGCAATATTTCCTGTTCACCACCGCCTTATCGTCGGTTGTTGACGTTAATCAGATGGTTATCTTAATCGAGCTACAAGACTTTGTTTAGACGTCGGTTACTGTCATTTGACAGAACTTTTGTAGGTTATTTTGTTTGATTTACAAACGAAGTACTTATTTATGTGTGAGAAATAATGGCTTTTAATTTTATAATGTATGTTAGATTATTTTAATGAGTAGAAACGATGACGAGAAGACCTAGTATCTTTCAACATCCTTTTACTTGTTGAAATAAGCAATCGAACACTATCTTATTATTTACACAGAACTTCAAAACCTCATACGCTACACATACACACACATTTACTCTAATTTGTTAATTTTTCATATACGATTCTTACAACAAAAATACCACGAAACTTTATCAGAGAATTTAAAAAAATTACAGCCAGAGATAAGAAAGAGCGCGTTGATAAACCTTCCAACATAAAATGTGTTTCCCGTAAAGCCTAAGAAACAATGAACAGCAACTTTCACATTTTATGGCATAAACTATTATCTGGCTATGTTAAAAAGTTGTAAGCCTCAACGAAATTTCAAGATGTAGTCTTACATTTTATTTAGTAGTATTGCAATTGCTCACTCATTCGTTCAAAAACGCTCAGTTATGTTTCGATTAGGAAACCGAACGCCGAAAGATGATAGCCAACACAAAAAAACCGCTCCTTGTTTAAACATTGATTAAATTATAATGGGTCGATTGCAAAATCAATGTTTAAACTTATGTCGGTGCACATGGCCCTAAGAAGGTTAACAGCCATTCCTACTTTTTTAACTGATATCATTGTAGCATTATTAAATATAGCAAAATAAAATACTTGAGGAGACAATTCCAAAAACCCATCACTAAATGTTAGAAATAAAAATAAATTAAGATAAGCTACAGAAAAAAAAAGTCAAGCAGCATTATACAGTATTGATGGCATTTATTTTAGTTCCATCGTAGATTTATGGTAGTCATTATTCAAGCAGTCTAACGCAGTTCGTGTTGGGAACCTTACAGACAAGGTATAAACTGATAATATTAACAGATAAGAAATAAAATCAAAATTTCATAAAAATACATTAATAATAATAGAAGAATTTAGCTATATAGGGTTCATATTCCCGATACCGACGGGATTTTGTCTTTATTTTGGTTATTTTGAATGTGTTTTTTATTGTTTAAAAATTTAACAAATATGTATTATGTAAGTGAAAAAAAAGTATTTATAAAATATTACATTTAGGTTTGAAGAACCGGAAAATAATAAACTATGTGTGTGATGGTGGAACTTCATCACCTCAGCAGACTCCTACTGTCAGAAATACACAGTACCGTCAAACGGGGTGAATAGGAACGCAGGGGTGAATAGGAACGAAACTTTGATTTTAATTTTTACTTTGGTTAAATATTTTATCTTCATTTCTGTATAAGCATCGCCTTTTATTACAATTAATGGATAAATAGGAGTAATTAAATGCTGGAAAAACCTGTTAAATAACGTTAAAATCCAGTAACCATTTTCGTTCCTATTCACCCCGTTTGACTGTAATACATACATTTAATTTAGTAACAGTAGCTACAAGTTATATGCCTAGCAGTTCACTCGACTGTACCTACATCCGTCACATAAGAGCCTATTCCAGTGTAAACCTGCGTAATTCACCGGCAAATGAGCGCTCGACAGTTTCCGACGTATTTGCACACGATTACCGCGTGCAAGTGACATCGGCGTGCTAAAATGTCCGCCCACATTTTGTCACTTTGCAGGCGGGAAAAAATGTTGTTTTGTTGTATTTTCGTTGTTGTTTTCTCTAATTGATGTTGGTGATTGAAATATCACTGCGTCATTTTTATTTACATACGTTTGTAACTGCGTCATTTTTATTTAAATAACTGCAAATCATACATTCTAGTTCTGGTTAGTCTATTATGTCCCACTGCTGGTTGCAGACCTCCCTCTCCTCTGTTTACTTTGGACGCTTGTTTTTTGATCAAAAAAGTATTAATAAGCCATAAACATATATAAGTATGTGTATTAGTTAAAATACCTAGCTTAAACATTTCTGTGTTTAGAAACACCCAGCCGATTAATTATATTGAGTATTCAACGGAATTAACAATCAATTTCTCTGAAACAAATCATGTTGAATAATGTGATATACAGAATAGCAAATTCCTATCAAATAATGATAGGAATTTGTACATTATGTATCCTCTTTAGTATATTTGATATGGTTAGGGCTCGTATTTGTATATAAGTACTTACCTACTGTAAAATAAAAGGTTTATACCTAAGTAAGAAGACCTTTTATTTGAAATATGACCATTTTGCGTAGTCCCATTTCAAATATGAAATTAGTTTCATAATAATATGTCAAATGGGACTACGCTACCTACTCAAAAAATGTCCATGTTTCATTTTACACCATCCACGAAGGGCCAGTTATTTGATCCATTGTTATTTCAACCAATAGTTAAAATTATTTAGTAAATCCAATTGCCATAGTAGCCTGATACGGGAAGACTGTTTCATACTTTTTATCCCAGGACTAATTAAGTATACACCCTTGTAATTTTCTACTATCACGAGGACGAAGCCGCTGAAATATCCTAAGTAGTAAATTCATAATCCTGTAAGTTAATTTTGATAACGAATCACAATATTTTGATAACACAATCCTTCATAGTATAAAAGTATCTGCTTAATTTATCAGCATATTATTCTCTAACATTAATCTTAAAACAGACTTTAAATCTTCGATAAAGTATAAACTAATTTGAAGTAATGCAGAATTTTCCAGTACATTAAACTTGATGTATTATATTGTTTCGTTTCGAGAGCAACAATTAAGCTGAAGTAAACTAAAGCAACAGGTTAAAAGAGTTCAACAGTTTGGCTTCAGTAATTTTCAGGGATCTCAAAGTGTTAGCAGAATTCTTGTTCGCAAGATTTATTTTCGATTGTGTTAATTATTTTAGTTTATTCTTTGTTTAAAGTTATTTTGTCTGTTGCTGGGTTTTTGAATTTGGACTTAAAAACGTACAAAGACCTACTTAAACGCAAATGTTTGAAAGGTATATATCTCTAAATAGACCATTTCCGCGTTTTTCAGTTTATCCACTAATTTCTTCTAAACCAGTCATTAAACTTTAATGCGGCTTTCATTAACCTATCCATACCCGCGAAACGAAAGACAATAGTAAAACAATAACAGCGCGGTCGTATGAGACCGGTCGGGGATTCATGAATTAAAAGAAAGAGCAATCAACAAGAAAACTTTTTGTATATAATTTACTCGGAGCGGATTTACTAGTTCAGGATAAAGTGAAATTTGAAGAAATACCTATTCGACTTCAAATTAATTATTTGAAAAACAGAACTGGCTTCTATGTAATGTATATTTAAGACATCAGATAAATAACATTGTACTAAATATAAGCAAATATACGTAAACCTTCCATCTTAATTATCGGGTAAATCTAAATACCAAATGTTAAACATAATTAAATATTATTCCGACCTACCGAGATGAGCACGTGCGTCGTGCATGCAATATTAATCTCAGACGGGTTTCGAGCAATGGGTGCAAATCAATCACAACTTACTGACAGTTAAGTAGTTAACTAACTATCGACATAAGTAGAGGAATGTAGTATATTGGACAGGGTGTGGTAAGTTCTTATATTTTGCTATATGTCCCACGTGGATTTACTCGCGTGTTTTGTAAGGGGCCTCGCCCACGACGACTTTTTGAAGCAATGCAGTAGCGCGGCTGACGCGCGTTCGCTTCGCCACGATTCTCAGTCGCGATGCAAACGCGATAGAGTAGAACAAAAATTAAGATTTTGTACGTAGATTGTTTTTCATTCACGCGCGCACGGAGGGTGGCCCTCCCTCCGTCATCTTCCTGTTGTCGTCTGACACGGTCGTGCTGCAATCGCGATGCAGTAGCACGTTAGTAGCGCTGTTGACGCGCGTTTCGAATGCGACTGTAGCGCGTTAGTAGCGCTAAAAAAGGTCGTCGTGGGTGAGGGCCCATACTACTTCGCGTCGCGTCCTTGGGTTTTGTGCCTTCGTAGTAAAGGAGATGGAAAACGGTAGGCCCAAAAGTACGAAGTTGAGATATGATCCAAAAAATTAGTCATATTTTTTTTACCTAAGAATATAAAAAAATCACTTCGATTCACATTCTAGAAGCAGAGAAATATGAGAAAGATAGTTTTCGTAAAATAATCGATTCAGTAATCGATTACACAGTTACGAAAATAAAACTTTTGCACTAAAAAATTAACTCAAAGTGATTAAATGCATTGTATGTATATAGTTATATGCAATATAGTCTTCGATCAACTATGTACATATTAATAAATCAAATATCAATTAATTACTGAAAAACCAATATTAATGATTTTATCGATTCAAATCTCTCTTATTTTTAGTCTATGTCACTGACAGTTGCCGACTGTTCTTGTTTGCTCACTCGTTTCGTGTTTTCCGATGCTTTTTGAGTGCTTTCTCAAATATTTAACATTTTTCACGACCACTGCTTTGTATTTTACGGATTCTGACCCTGCCTACCTTGTACGACCCTTGCTTTCACCTTGGACACCGAAGATTGCTCACACGTTTGACTTGGAATTGTTATTTTGGATTTTACCGCCGGCTTGTGGATTGGATATTATTGAATATATGGATCGCTGTGTGAATTGTGGGATATCTACTGGTCACTGCAATACACTGGGCCGACGACCCTTACACTATGAAACAATTCTGTCAGTGATTCGGCAATGGCTTGCACCTCAGTCTGTAAGTAAATATAACCTCATCTAACCAGCCATCCTGGCAGGTTTAAAATACATGTAGTTAGAAGGCCTACAGAGATTGTTTACAGTTATGGCAAAGAATTATTTATTTATCAAACAATGTTATAATACCCTCATACACAATAATTAATTAGGTAGTGTTTATGTAGCTGAAGATTGATAAAAATGTTCCATTTTTAGGTAAGCAGTAGTGATTGTGTTTGTCAAGCGTGCTGGAACTTGGCTCAAAGCGCACATGTCGATTATTTTGGACATCCTTTCCTTACCTGTTTCCTACCTAACGCTTGAAGTCGTTGATGTTCATTTATATAATTATGATTTTTCAAATTTTCTATTAAATATAATATTAGTGCAAAACAACATATTTTGCACTTCAGAAATCAGCTGTTAGTGAAAGATTGTCACATAGCTTCACTTTTACTTAATCTCTTAAATCTTTGTTCTCAGACTGACAAAATCCGCAGAATTGTCAGTGAAAGGTTGATAATATATAAGCTATTAATTGACACCACTTTCATCTTCTTACACCTAGGCCCAAGATTGTATGTAATCGTTTCAGTCTCCTTTTATATGAATCTAGATATCTCATACAGGAGGATTTTTTCCAATCCAACCGATAGTTTCACAAATAAGCGAGTTTAACAAACAAAAATACTCATCCTTTTATTATATTGGTATAACTCCCCAAAGTCCGAGCGCCTTTTGGAGGTTTTCCTTGAAAACAAAAAAGGTATAAATTATAATTTTGTTCGCTTTAGGCGCTGTGTATATTGGAAAATGGTATCTACTGTTTGTTGACCGTAAATAATATTTTAAAGATTCGAAATTATTGTTTTAGGCAGTGTATATTTTCTTGTGGAAGTTCTCACCAATCTATATATATAAAAATGAAACCCGTTTTTCGTTGTCACGACATCACATGAAAACGGCTTGACCGATTTGGCTGCTTCTTTTTTTAAAATGTTCCTTGAAGTTCAATGATGGTTCTTACGGAGAGAAAAATTCAAAAAAAAAAAAGTTAGGTAAAGTAGGGTAGGTAGGGTAGTGTAGGGTAGTGTAGGGTAGTGTAGGGTAGTGTAGGGTAGTGTAGGGTAGTGTAGGGTAGTGTAGGGTAGTGTAGGGTAGTGTAGGGTAGTGTAGGGTAGTGTAGGGTAGTGTAGGGTAGTGTAGGGTAGTGTAGGGTAGTGTAGGGTAGTGTAGGGTAGTGTAGGGTAGTGTAGGGTAGTGTAGGGTAGTGTAGGGTAGTGTAGGGTAGTGTAGGGTAGTGTAGGGTAGTGTAGGGTAGTGTAGGGTAGTGTAGGGTAGTGTAGGGTAGTGTAGGGTAGTGTAGGGTAGTGTAGGGTAGTGTAGGGTAGTGTAGGGTAGTGTAGGGTAGCGTAGGATATGTAGGGTAGTCATTTCACGGGAGCGAAGCCGCGGGTAAAAGCTAGTTTATCATAAAAATGAACCTTGGTCACTTCGTGATAGAACCTCCCACAAAACTCACACTGATACAGTACGATAACTGGCAGACGATGATGATGATGATTACGACAGGTTCCTGTGTGGAAACTGCCGATCATTTGACAGGCTTCTTTAGAGCTCAAAAACTTAGAAGACTGTTGTGTATGTGCGACTATGATGTTTACGTGTTGGCAGCGCCGCGCGATGTGTCCTGTCCAACCGATAAATAATGTAGTATGTTACTAACCTTGACCGGTTTCATTTGTCTCCCGTATAAAGTACCTAACAAAGACAAACCATTTTAGATTACCTTAAGCTTAATAATCAATATGATCATCATTAAAACTTGGTCTAAACGACCCACATAAAAATCATTTTAATTCATTTTCTGTAACTCCAAAACCATTTAATAAAGGAAATGAAAGGGTTGATGAGTTTAAATTTAGTAACAAGTGAAGTTAAAATGGTACCGCTAAGAGAGACCTTTAAAATTAAGCCACTTGGCATTCATTGCCAGATTTATCCAGTTCCGGGGACGAGGGTAAGAGTTAATTGCATTTTGTGTGGGTAAGAAGTAATAACACAAGCTGTAGATCTCCAAGGTTTTTTTTTAGGTGGAAAATCATCCACTGACTTCTCTCGAAAAAAGTATTCAACCAACCTACTTTCGAAAAAAGTATGAAATCTTTTAATAATTTCTCCTACTCTAAGCAGGTGTACAATTTGCTTTCTAGGATTACGCGTTTCTTTTCAGTCAATTCCTACGGTTTACAGTCTGTAACATGTTTAAGTAAACCGTATCGTTCACCATAATATAGAATTTTAAAAGCAGTTTCCCGGAATAAATAACCTTGTTTGTACCCAAAAGACAGAGTTACTAAGATCAATCTATACTAATATTATAAAGAGGAAAGATTTGTACCTATTTTTGTATGTTTGTAATGAATAGGCTCAAAAAGAACTGGGCCGATTTAAAAAATTCTTTCACCAATAGAATACTCCAACATACATTCTTCCAATTTGACATAGGCTACATTTCATTTTGAAAAAAAATAGGGATCCTTGGTAAAATCACTAAAAAAAGTGTTTAAATAATTGTCTACCCCGTGCGAAGCCGGGACGGGCTGCTAGTAAAATAATTATAGTCGATAGTTACCTACGAAGTCGCTGTTCTAAATTTTCATTGAACTTTCTAATACCGAAAACAAATTAATAAATAATTTCAAGTTAAAACTTTTCCAGTTATCCGAACTTATCGTAATACTTGAAAAGCGTTATAGTACCTACAAATCGGATATTGGTAAAAATAAGTTCGTCTGCTGTAAAAAAGTACCTTCTACTAGTACCTATTTCGCTCTCTACGTAAAAAATATACCATAACATTTTTGAAATAACGTAAATCCATTATCGGAAAATGCGTCTTTACGCCTTTGCGGAACCGTGTTCATTCTTTTATAAAAGCCAGCATGCGACATAAAAGGATTTGAACTTTCAAAATGGCTCGGACATGTCATACGTGTCGTCTTATAGAACGCAGAGGGATAGAATAGAGAAATAAATACACATTGCGGAAAACGGAGGAAATACAGGGTTATGACGCAATTTTATACCTAATAATAGATATGAGGCAGGTGTTTTTGTTTCTCTTTGCCCTGACTCAGAAAGTGCATAATATGCAGTTTACCCAAGTGCAATAAAGAGATAATGTTCTACGTGACAGACTAAACATACACTGTGTCGTGATGAGCTGGAGTTTTCTATTGAAGATTGGTCATGAAATTAATACACAGTTTTCTGTTTTATGAGCGAAACCCCATCTGTTAGAATCACAATCGACATTACAATCGTGGCGGTAAGTTTCCTCTTTGAGGAGTAGCTGGAGAGGTTTAATTTCATTTTGGCCTCCTGCGGGCCTCGCGGAGAAGAGCATAGGTGCAGGTATGCCCGCTTAGACGGAGCACTACCATGTCTTTATGGAGGCGATCGGTAGCGGTAATCTCTCGCACATGGGCTTGGTTCAGACCACCCCGTCCGGAGCGAGCATGTAGTTCATTTGCCCTTGCTAGAACGGACACAGATAAGGTTTTAGTCAGTAAAATTCTGACACGCTCTCCACCCTAGAGCATGCGAAGTCGGTCGATAATTACCCACCTCAAAAAAAGGCTGTTCGAAGAAAAATTTACAAGGCTTCAGTATTTATTTCATTAAAGTTTTCATTTACTGCCAATAACTGAGCTACGGAATTAAAAATCAAACTTTAGTTGAATTTCTATCAACAAAAGCTGTGTTAAGGCGGGCGCGACGTTAGAATTATCCATACAAACGTAATACCAAAATCATTTGCAGTTTAAGCATATTTACACCATAATATGATGTTATTCGGATTCAGACAATAATTATCTAGGGTCCTACGTCATCTTTTTGTTGAAAAACTTACCCCAAACGAAATTTAAGCGAATTTAAGTTTGTACTTTTTTACAGCGAAAATGTCATGTTTTTATTTTGTTTTTTCTATTGAATATTGTTGTTTATAATATAAACAACAATATTTCAAAATATCTCTCTGTAGGAACACAGATATTATTATCAAGTTATAAATACTCGAAACAATATTGGAAATACATTAATTTTTCATTCATCATTTTTGGTATTACGGAACATCTCCCAAATTTCCAATAGTTTGTATTGCTATCACAGCAAGCAACTGTCAGTGTGCGGATGATGACTTTACTCCAGTCGGTGTGTCCAAGAATTGTTTATACTATCTGGATTGATTCCATCAACCTCAAAAACGTAGTTTATTTCGTCTTAACTCGAAATAGCGCGCGGTGTACGCAGGCTATTAGGACCATACCTTTTTACGTGTAACGAAAACGACCAACTTTGGTATGTACGAGTATTATCAAAATCAGTGTCCTGAAAACTAATCAGGTCTTTCAAGCCCACTTAGTACGTGAAACCCTTTGATGTGTGACAGTATATGATTACAGGCATTTAGGGTGCGTAATTGATAAAATTGTTATTTAATTCGCCTTTATTTTTGTTTCATCATCATCTACCTAGCCTTTTCCCAACTACATATATTGGGGTCGGCTTCCAGTTAAGCCGCATTTACCTGAACACCAATATTTTACGAGGAGCGGATGCCTACCAGACCTCCACAACCCCTTAACTGGGGTAAGTACGGTACTTCATGGCAAGACTGGTGTCAGATTTACTGGCTTCTGACTATCCGTAACGACTGCCAAAGATCTACAAATTACATGCTTCATTTATATTTTTATCTATCTACTAAACCTTTAAAGTTATTTGTAAAGGAATCTTGCCTATTTTAATAAAGAAGTAACACTTTACTACAAATGTTAACAAAGTTATCTTTTCTGAATATTGGTGAAATATTTTAGTCCCTTATTTAGTAAATAACATAAATATCTAACTTTAATTTTAACCCTTCTCTAAACTTAATTAAAATTTACAAAAGCTTTGAAAGAGCAGTTTAAGTAAAATGGCCGCTGTATAATCAAGTTATAATGTTTTAGAGGTATAGAATGGAATCTCAGGACAACCATTTTACAGATTGTATGAAATCTGTATATGATGTTTTGAGTACAACCCTCACGAGTTAAAAAATTGTAGGAAATTATAGCATCTATGTTATTTTGGTGTATAACTTTAAGTTATGTTGCTAATTCCTATAAAGTTACATCCAAATCCATTCAATTTTATAAATGTGAAGATCTACATACATACATATACATTTGCCAATAAACTCATTCAAAAAAACTTTCGCGTTTCTACGTAACATTTTTATTTTATTTCTATAGAAACAAAACGTGAACTTAAAAATATTAAATAACGTAAAAAAAACAATCCGGAGTTGTGAGCAGGGTTCATACTACCACTAGTGGGTAGGGAATACCTGAACCTCCTCACAATGCGAGCTGCGTCGAGGAGGACCACTTTCTCTAACGAGGCTCTTTATACAACCGCTCAACGAATCCGTCAACAGACAGTCGTAGAGATTTCCAGTCACTGGGCCGCTAACAAAACCATGAATAGATAGAAGAGATAGAGTTTAAGTATATATGGAACAGAATATAAGGTCTCGTAAACATATGTACGTTGGAAAGGAAAGATCTTCCAATCAGACAGGTGTTATGTCCGGTATAGGCAACTGCCCGATAGATTATTTCTAGCTGTATATTTAATTGCGATATGTAGGATTTCGTAGTTCTTATGTGACGACTACAGATTTGTGACATTAATGCTTATTGAAAAGAAAGATATAGCAAAATAAAACATTATTTTACACCGCTAGTAGTTTCTAGACTGAGATAGATTTTACGATTTCAGTGTGCGTGGAAATTTTATGGAATGATGTCATTGTAATGGAACTTTATCTTTGTTTTATCTCGAGAGGCTAATAATTGAAGACTGTGATTTGCTTAGGGTCATTGAAATCAGAGTGGCAGAATAATATTCCTGTATATACACAGAACGTGCACATATTACGATTTGATGCTACTTTTGTGGTGTTATACTAATGCTTTTTCGACATTATGAAAGTTTAACTTGGTTATGGAGACTGTACTAGTTTTTGGGTTTAGATAGGTAGTTCTCTTATCATAGTTGTTAGATTTGAGAGTATACGTAATGTTATCTCTGGTCGCTAGTTATACAACGTGTAACATTAAATGCGCAAAACCTCAGACACCCCAAATGATTTTTAATTCAATTGACCCAATTTTCGGAGAATCGTAATTGCATGGAAACAATAACTAGGTACTACGAGTACCTATATTATCCTGCGTATGAGAAAATTTTAATTGGACGATAACTGTTTATGTTTGTTTACCTATTTCGGTGGGTTTGCGCAGGTGATGGCTTAACTTAGACAGGGTAACATTTTTATTAAAAAGTAAAAATGATAATATTAAACAGAAAATGTCCAAGGTATTAAGTTATCCTGTGCTTTTATGTGCATAAAGTATTTAATAATTATTTATTTATTTTTATTCATATTGTTAAATCAGTATAATAAATATTATGAGTAGTCAATAATGACTTCTGAGTGCACTTCAACATATTTTTGTTATGTTTTCTTCCAGTAGTGATTTTATTCTATTATAAGTACCTATACATTCTTGAAATCACATAGCAATACTTATTAAGGGATCAAAAGAAACAATAAGAGTTCATAAGACGCTTATCATCAAAGTCAAGTTAGGAATTAACGAGACAATCGGATTACACAGTTGCTAACTGAAGATAAGCAATAGTCACATTACAATGTAATGTGCTACAATAAGGTGAATAAATAAAATAGTGTCGAACTGTTTATGTTGCGTAGATATCGCTTACAGTGATAAGACCGGTATTGTAGCTACATTTCTACGCAAAAACTAAACTTAACTTTTGTTCAAGTGCTATTTGGGCCTGGCAGGAGAAGCCAGTGAATTTACCTAGTGCTAGTTTAGACGAAACCTCGTGGTATACGGTACGATTTTTAGGCGATTTTCACACTGCCTCGCATCATGCTGCATATTGCGTGTCGACGCACCTACGCGCCTTCCTGCGGGAGTGCAGATCTGCATCATCATGCGGGTTTTTTGCGCACTCACGCGCGTAGGTGCGTTTTGTAGATTCAAGCACGGCGGCTCTCATTTATTCGCCGTTCTCTGTGCACACGTCACGCCCATTCAAAATCACGCGCGGCACTGCGGGATTCGGTGTGCCATACCTTGCGTTTCACCCCGCACCTACGCGCGGGCGCGCATGTTTCTCCGCGTGTATGCGCGTGATCCGCATGAACGCGCGTGGATGCATTTTCTATGTGTTAGACTGTGCGTGTTTTCCTTACAAACGGAGATACTTACAAGCAACGGAAGAATACGCATCCACGCGCTACGCTGCATCATGCGGGGCAGTGTGAGAATCGCCTTAACCGTAGGTACGTACATAATAAGACGTAGCGTGTACAAGAAGCCATAGACTGCGATACAACACTGACGAAACACGCGGCGGCACCGTTCCGTAGCACCGCGGTTTGTGTCAACAAGCTCTCTTAGTGAACCATACAACAGTACGCGTCGTGCCTATAAACGGCGAATTAACCGTGGCTACGTACGCGCCGTGTACAAGATGCCTAACGGCAGAAAATTGCACGAATATTTACCCGTTATCCAGGAGTATACGGGACGCCGACCGGTTGGTTGGTATCACGAACTCCTAATAACAATACACACCACACACACCACACACACCACACACCACACCACACCTTATTTTCAAATACCACTTGGGTCTTTTCACTTGGGCAATCGCATTATCACAAATGCAGTGAATTCTCTTCTAACTTTTCGACAACTAATAATGTATTTTCATGTACCCACACTGACACAATATTACTAACTTATATTTGGGAACTAATTTTTTGAGCGGTTATTTAAATATTCGAGATGTTTTTATTATCAGTTGAAAAGCATACTGAGCAGTTATTTTATTTTAATGGCGGTTGATTAATTATTGCGACAGTAAAACATGGACAGTAATAAAAAATCTATTTGTCGGTTATTTTATCATACAATGTCAGTGACAAAAATAATTGAGCAGTCCAATTAAATAGCTGAATGAGCGGTAAAAATGATGGAATGAGCAGTTTGATAAATAGTTAGGCAGATCATTATAGCGAGCAGTGACCCCCAAATTCGAACAAAAAACGACCTTACGGTTAACACCACGAAACAGGGTACCCCGATTCGGATAGATTAGGTTAAAAAAAACCCACAAAGGCTAAGGCCGGAGCGAATCGGAGCGGAGTTCCCGCCTTAGCCTTCGTGGTTTTTTTTTAAACCACCCAGAAATAGGAGCTCCGCAAAGCGGGGTTCCGTCGATTTACTTAGCGCAGGTGGTAATCAGTTTCTTACGCGATAAATTGCGATTTATTACTGCCCACACGTAACCGCTCGTCTAATCATTTTTACCGCCCATTTAATTATTTTCCTGCTCACTGATCCATTTCATTCTTATATTTACTACTCATTTTTGTTTACTTTACTGCTTAATTTTAACTGCTGAACTAGTTATTAAACGTGCCATTTATAATTTTTAACTTACCAAACCTGCTATTTACTACTGCCTCTTTAAATCAGTGCCTTTTTATTTGCATTGTTTATTTACTGTTCTCATATAAGTGACAATTGATGTTTTAATGGGAAATAGAGATATTTAAACCGAACTTCCAGAATTTTCACCGCTATTCACCAAGTCAAACAGGATTGATCGTAAGCTTCATCAGTCAGTGAACTTCTAGCGAGACATGAGTAAAAAATTTTTTTGCACTCACGTGGTGACATGTCGAAGGGCGAGTTACCCAATACTCGTCGTCCACAAATCCACACCTACGGTGGTTGGAGGTCCTGGGGACAGGGCGTGAGAAAGTCCGTTCATTCAGGATTTACCCTATACTTACGATTGGCTTACAGAAGTAAGCTTGCTTCAATGCCTATTCCAGTAAACTTTTCCTTTCAAATGTTTCACTTATTATTGACATAAGGTTCTCGTTGGATATACTCAGAAATACGAGGACCGAATACTAAGATATTTAAATATTCTTCTCACGTTCCTTCTCCATTTACGTATTTCCAATCAATTTTGTTGTAACATTTTGCGTTTCAAATACTCTGAAATTGCTACTTATGCGAACAATATCTGAAATTATGTTTAAAAAGTTGTTTCTATTATAATTTCATAAATATTTAGTATTATTGCTTGTACGCACATTTAGAGATTAGATTATGAAACAATTGCTATTTTGTTCAAGCTACTTACCTTATCTTATAATATATTTATATTAGGTGTAGTTTAATATCAAAATGGGTCGTAGTTTCGTGAAACCTTTAACCCTCCTCTGGGATAAATATTTGCAAAAAATATCTAATATTATTTTAAATCTAACAGTCGCATTCGTAGGGCCGTTTTCACATTTTCTCAGTGCCAGACTTTTACTGATTAAAGTCTACCCTTATTTCTTCAGTTTCCTTTTGCATTCCAAGGTTGCCATGACTATTTAGTACAATCCTAAGTAGGCATTGATCACAACAGGCCCCTTCAATTACATTGTCTTCTCATTGAGACATTTTTAGATGAGAAATTGGTCAAAAAAAAACCACGCAACCTGACGTTTTCAACCCATGGAAACTTTTCAAAACAAATACCTTGAAAGAAACCTTCCGAGCCCATATGACAAGAATGGATGGTAACACCGTGAAAATTATTTTTTTAAGAAGAAAGGGCGGAAAAAGTAGAGAGTTATTTTACATTTTCACAAACAAAATGCTATTTAGGGACCCATTAGGATAAATAATAGCTCAAGTTTATGAATAAACTGTGGTCTAATGTAGTCGTATATTATTTTAACGGACATTTTGGTAACTAAATGAGGGCATCCTATTTGTATCGGAAAATAGATAAATGGTTCAAATGTTATCATCTCTATTTATCCCAAATAAATAGAGATGATAACAACGTAATAAATCGGTTACGTGATGCTATGAATTCTGACCCAAATTCCCATACATTTCCTTTTTAGGGTTTCGTACCCGGAAGGTGCCATCGAGATCGACTTTATCAACTTAGTTTAAGGTGTCCGTCCATTTATCTGTCAGCTAGCTGTATCTCATAAACCGTAAGAGGTTAAGAGTTCAAATTTTCACAGACTGTCTAAGTATTTTCATAGCCGCAAAAAAAAACAACAAAAGGATATCCCATATAAAACCGCTATTTTGTCGGCATTTTTTACTCGATTAAAATATATATTGTGTTACCCCCTTGCCCAGTTTTTATAAAAACGGGTTTCCGGGACACCTGAAGGAAACCAAAATATAAATGATAAACGAAATGATCCCTGTTATGTTGGAAGAAAAGGTCAGAGAAAAATTAATGGTTTGTTGCGCTTTTTCTCTTTAAAATCTCCTTTGTATTTTCTTCGATCTTTCTTCTTATACCTTCAATAACAAGGTGTAATTTGAAATGAGTTTTTTTTTTGACAGTTGGTTTATTTCTCTCTGTTTCCAGCCGCTTCGCCTGTGCGATTGTAGAAAATAACTATCGCAATAGTCAAATTAGCTCAATTAAGGTAAGAATCTCGGAATTCGAGATACCCAGCTGTAAGTTTGTAAATAGTTGTATATTGACACCCTAAAAGTTGTCTCAAAACCTACATATGGTAGGGTGTACGCAACTATTAAATTTCATGGTCGGGGGGGGTCACAAAAATCGGGTTTTTGCGCTTTTTTTGTAAATATCTCATTTCCTATAGGTTTTTTGCTATTTGTATATTTGACAATATTGTAGAATATAAAATTTTCTACAATTTTTGTACAGAAAACTTTTTCCTACGGTGATCCGTTTTCGAGATATAGGGCGGAGACCGCGCGGTCACAGCATCACTTTAGGTCAACTGGTGCCTCCGGTCGAAAACGCGCCATATTATAGTTAATGAACTATCGATAAATCAATGATTATAAATATTTGTCTGGATAGTCGTGACTATTCGGAGAAAAATACAAAAAAAAATATCACACAAATATTTTTTAAGTAATAAGTGAAATAACACAAATAAATTCTTTTAAAATTTAGATCTGTTGTGATATTTTCCTCTACCATTACCACAGTTGTTTAAATATTGCTGTTCTTTTTTTTGTAGCGACAACCTGAATAAAACTGCTATCTACTGCTATTCTTAAAAAATCCAGAATTCCTCTAGATTTTTCACAAAAATGAATGAAACTTATGTGATTACCCAAATTTATTGAAGATTTTTACTTTTAGCCAACTTTAGCTTGTCCTGGTGTAAAAAAAAGTATGAACACTACTATGGCAAGTTTTTTTAAAATTGGTGCAACTAATCAAGATTCCAAAATGGTATACTACTTTATTAAAACCAGCCACAAAAAAATAATATCCATACAAGTTCAAAACAAGAAACTAATTTCTTAAATTATTGTTAACAGTAATCACTTTTCCTAAACGTGCCCAAAATAGGTTCTTGCTACAATTTCTATTAATGAATGACATACCCTAGTTATTTACTTTGAAAATTAAAGCAAGATAGAGATATTTAAGTTAAAGAAAGCATAGCATAGTAAGAGAAACTAATTATTCTCAGTGAGTTCAGTTCAGTACGCACTGCTCCTTTCCATCGTACATCCGTTCACAAGCCCATGCTGGCGACGGCGGACGACGAGCAATGCGTAGATCGCCGTCCTGTCGTCCAATTACCATCCGGATTGCGCTCAAGTCGTTGACGACGCGTAACGATCTATGCGTACTTCAAGAACATTTCAGAAAATCGTAGGGGCCCAGCAGGGTCGAAATCCACTGGGGCCATGGGGTATGTGAAAGGGTACACTGACTGGGGCCCTAGAACAAAGGCAAAGAAGGAACAGGAGTGGGCTATAGTCAGTAAACGTCTGACACGCCAGGTAAGTGTTGTTAAATAAATGAATACTGAATAAAAAGTGGATAGGTTAGAAAAAAAATCATGAAATATATTATAATAGTTAATAAAAATTGACAAATATTTATAATCATTGATTTATCGATAGTATCAACTTATATGGTGCGTTTTCGACCGGAGGAACCAGTTGACCTGAAGTGATGCTGTGACCGTGCGCTCTCCGCTCTCTATCTCGAAAACGGTTCACCGTAGGAAAAAGTTTTATAAACAAAATTTGTAGAGAATTTTGTATTCTACAATATTGTTAAATATACAAATAGCAAAAAACCTTTAGGAAATGAGATATTTACCAAAAAAGCGCAAAAAAACGATTTTTGGGCCCTTTAACCTTGAAATTTCAAAGTTGCGTACACCCTACCATATGTAGGTTTTGAGACAACTTTTAGGGTGTCAATATACAAGTATTTACAGACTTACAGCTGGGTATCTCGAATTCCGAGGTGAAAGTACTATAATGACTGGACTACAAGGGAACATACTCCCGCAATAAAAAGTATCCTATGTGCTATTCCAGGAAATGGTCTTTCCGTATGTAGCTTCATCGAAATCCGTTCAGAAGTTTTTTCGTGAAAGAGAAACAAACATACCGTACATGTAAACTTTCGCGTTCATAATATTACCTAATAGGATTTTATACATATAACTTCTTCAAAGAAAATAGAAGTTTAAGAATTGTTATTCGGACCAAGCCCATGTCGTCGACGGCGCGTATTGTTCCACGCGCGCCTCAAGGAGATGAATGTCAGCAAACTGTAGGGGCCCGGTAGGGATGAAGCCTTCTGGGGCCTGGGTTGACTAAAGAGAGCCCCGGAATTAAGGCAAAGAAGGAACAGGAGTGGGTTTTAGTCAGTAAAAGTCTGACACGCCCTCCCGCCCCGCCCAGAGCCATTTTGATGATTCCCCACCTAAAAAAAAAAAGATTAAGAATTTTGTTTCATCAGTAACATTTTTCCTATGTTGTCTCTGTAGCAGCATAAGATAGTCTACTCATATATCTCTGTATATCTCTCTCATAAGGTAGTCTACTCATATATCTCGTATTTTATAGACGAAAAGCTAAATCTCACGTCTTACGTTGCGGAGTCTCGTGATTTTGTAAAACATCTTTAATCCTAGGTTACGACACACGAACCCGTCTTTCGTGACATTTCTTCAAAGTTATCTAGCTTTTGAAGTACTCGTTATTTTGCGACGTGAGTTTTTAAAATAGGGTAGACTAGTTATTCACCTAAGTTTTGCACGTGTGTCACCAACCATTGAAATTCAGTTTTTATCTACCATAATGTCCGTTTTATAAGTATATTTAAATCTTCCTCATTCATAATTCTGTCTATCGCGAACAGACAGACAGATAAACGTGGTGGGAATGCTAGTTTAATATTATTTA
Organism: Mythimna separata; assembly: GCA_030763345.1. Lineage (NCBI taxonomy): Eukaryota > Metazoa > Arthropoda > Insecta > Lepidoptera > Noctuidae > Mythimna > Mythimna separata. The sequence goes on along the minus strand of CM061187.1, from coordinate 11,016,404 downwards.
AGGACATCGTCGAAAAAAAATATTTTTTTCTTTGATCTATTTGTTTTTGGTTTGTGCTTTAGTGTTTTTTTATTATTAAAGTATTTTAAGGCTTTCAAAGATTTTACATTACATTGTCGGGGTAGAATTGTAGGTACAAAACACAGAAACCTTTTACGTTCTTCAATTTACTAGCTTTTTTAAGAAGCACTATTTACGTCCTGCCTAGCGGCTTTACAGCCGGTCTGACTTTTCTGATGTTTAAAAACAATCTCTTTTTCTTCCAATCAAATACGAACATTTATTCTGTATAAAACATACACCTCAAAAAGTATAATTATTTTGCCACTTTACAAGTTATTAAGAGTAATAGTAGGTAGCACGCGATGTCTTTTATCATCATAATAGTTAATTACTAATTAAAATTTTATTTCTTTCTTATTACCATCTTTCTCATTAAGAGAAAAAACATTTGTAAAAAAAATAACTTTTTCAGTATAAAACCTCGAACAACAGTCATTGTATTCTCGTTACATAGTTTTCTAAAACTTCGAGCGGCAAATGAAGTGATTTGCATACAAATTGGAATAAAAAGCTGTAGGTATCCTGAATTTACGTAATTATTTGTCTTGTGGGCATTTGTAAAGAGGCCATTTAGGAGCTCGTGGCTAAATAATAACAGCCGCACAGGTCGATCTTCAAGGTTAAGCAACGCTTGCCTAGGTTGGTCTGTGGATGGGTGACCATCTTAACATAACGAGTTTCCTCCGTGCCTCGGAAAGCACGTTAAGCCGTTGGTCCCGGCTGTCATTTGTAGATCTTTGGCAGTCGTTACGGATAGTCAGAAGCCAGTAAATCTGACTCCAGTCTTGCCATGAAGTACCGTGTTACCCCAGTTAATGGGTTGTGGAGGTCTGGTAGGCAGCCGCTCCTCGTAAAATACTGGTATTCAGCTAAATCCGGCTTGACTGGAAGCCGACCCCAATATAGTTGGGAAAAGGCTAGGCAGATGATTTGTCTTGTGGGATAAAATATGTCCTCAATAACTAACCGTATACAAAGTTAGCCCCTTGTGTTGTTAAGAAAAATATAGAAGTATGTATGACTTTTTGTCTTTAGAAGTCATGAATCTTTATCCTTACGTATTTTATTATCTTAAATATTAATCTGAAAATTACCGAATACGATCCGTAAAAGCGTAAACACCAAGTTTCACTAACCTAACGCGTCATTACGTCTGTCTGTTTGCAATTAATTCAAAAAGTACTCAAAGAATTTTCATGTAGTGTTAGTTTTTTGCGGTTTTCTGTAGGTTGAAATCATAGGAGCATAAAATTACTTACATTCTATATAGAATGGTAAGAAACTTTGTTCTAGATTTGCATGTTGATTAGTAGTAACTTTCAAGTAATTATTTTTAATGGCACATACGTTTCAACTTTGCTCATAAAGTAACACACGCGTATGTTAATACCTAGTATACAGTAAGTACCTATAATATATTAACACGCACGAGTGTAAACTTTAGTTCTTAGATCACAATTTTGATAGCATAAAGTTTTATTACTGACTTTGTAAAGAAGAATTTTCTAATTATAACTATTATTTCTGCATGAAAATTCTTTAATAAAGATTCAAGATTCAAAGCATTTTATTTCAAATAAACCATTTACAGGCACTTTGAAAGGTCAACGAGTCAATCTGTAAATAACAAGATGCTAGTGCAATTATACAATTAGCACTTATTCCAAAACGAAGATCTCTATGGAGAAGAATGTACAAGACTCGCTATGGGAACTGTTTTCAAATATGTTATGTATTACTATTTTAATTAATACCCAATTAATCTAAGGTACCGATGACTTGATGACTTAAGAATTTAATAAATGAAACAATATTATCATCATCAAAGATCCAATGCTTCTACATAGGCTCTCTCTTAAGCATCGCTATATCGACCGGCCCTGTCCTATGTCATCCAGCGGATTCAAACGTCCTTCACCCATATTATTGTTACTCCTGTAAAAATATTTTCTTTAAAATTACCGTAATTTGAGTAATAAACTCAAAACGTTTTCCTGGTCGTATCCGTGGACAATCCGCTGCTTAAAAATGGCGGTAATGAAAATTTATGTTAATGACATTTGTATTTTCATTCTCTTATTTAAATAATAAATATTGCGAAATATATTGTTTACTAAGGGATTAAACCGACCCTGTAGATTAAGCAAGCGTTTAATTAAATCTGTTTATTTTAAAATAATTGGAAGTTAATGCAGATTTTATTTAAATAATATTTACATATCGACCTGTGCCAAATCTATGGTATAATCTGTATCAAAATTAGTAAAAAAAACGTTTTCAGTTAATCACGTCTATAACTTGAAAAAAAAACTTAACTAACACACACAAACTTGAAACAAAAAAAAATGACTAATTAACTTAAAATATGACGTCAAAAATTGTATACTATTATTGTACAATTAACGTAAAAGTTAGATTAAGTATAATAAACAGAAGTAGGTATCTGATATTGTAATACGAATTTGACAGCTCATTTATTATTATTGGATAATCCATTTTTATCAAAAAACATTGTGTTATTACAAAATAATTTTATGTGCGATCGTCAAACACTCAAAATTATGACTTGCCATAAAACAAAAGGTTTCGTGTGAAAATGGAAAATATGGTAAGGTTATAAAAACCTGTTAACGACTCTTGATCTTTTAATGACAGAAAGTTTTGAATGATTTAATTATTTTAGTTTTTATAGAATGCTTCATTGCCTTGAATCCACCCACTACTGTGTTCATCAAGTTTACGTAAATAAATATATTAAAAATATATTTATTTTTAATACTTATACTTTTTGCATTTATATATATTTATATTTATTTATATATATTTATTTTTATATATAAATGCAAAAAGCAACTGAAAAACAAAGGTAGATTTTAGTTAGTAAAAATTTGACAGCCCCTCTATCACCTAAAGCGTGGGGGCTGTTTAATGATTTTTCGTCTGAAAAAAAGGCACGAAAACGAAACAAACTGACAGATTGATAGTTACTTTGGCATTTAAAATTGATATTTGTATCATAAAAGAATTTATATACAGGTGGATTTAAGTTGGTTAAATTCTGATACTCCCACTCATTCCACCCAGAATGTGAAAAAATATTTTATATTTCCCACCTCAAAGAAAGGGTAGTTTTTGTTGGAATTATTGAAATATGAGAGTATCTACATATTCACGATTCCAGTGTTTCCAGATTAATAAATATACTTTACGTGCCGTATTAGAGAAAGAAAACAAATGATTTATTTTTCAGAGACTTGAGTACTGAATTGGCAGCTTGCTACAGCCTGTTTCCTGATAACGACAACCAAGGAGTATTTAAGCCAACAGTAAACAGATTAATTTTACGCAAGCTAACTCCATCGTCAACCATGTATTCGCTTACCATCATTCAGGTGAGATAGTGTCCAAACGCGAGTCTGTCAATGATAATAAAAAAAATATCATCATCATCTCAGCCAAAAGACGCCTACTAGAGGACATAGGCCTCTCCCAAGCGTCGTCACAACCATCTGTACCGTGCGTCTCGCATCCATCGGATTCCTGACCAAAAAACAATTTAACCGAACCGAAAAATAGCAAAAATCAAGTTAAAACTAACTGACTAAACTCATCTAAAATATGAACGCTACTGCACCAACATTCGGTTAGAATAGTGGGTGGCCGTGATTAAATAACAGATCGTAATTAGAAACACGAAACAGCCATTAGTAATAGTAGACTGGCAATTTGACGTCACAAATTAATTCACTAGAATCAGTAGGTAGTCGTAGTAGGTAATTAAAGTAATTAAGAATATGACACTTTTCCCAAAGGAACTGACTGAGGCAATTTTCCTTTGTTTCAAGGTGGAAATATTTTCATAGCACAACCCGACCCCTTCTAACGACTTTGATTGTTTTTACTGTTTGCCAATTCCATTTTTATTCTATTGTAACTTAATATTGAGGGTTCCGCACCCGGACTCAGTTTCAGTGGTTTCCCCCATTGAAAATGTGTTATTAAATCAACAATGTTTTTATGTTTTTTTTTCGCCCACATGGGCACTTATAAAGCGACAGAAGCTAGTGCACGGTATCAATTGGTTGTTTCCTATGGAGAAGAACCGGCAAGAAATACCATGGTTAACTGTTTTAAAAAAATAGAATCGTAATTATAGGCAAAGTTTAAATTCCGAAAAACACACCTTGATTCTGAATGGGCACGCCGTCATTGAGGCGGTAAGTCCCCTCTTAGAGGAGTGGTTGAAAAGAGGTCACGGCGTCCTCTCGTTCCGTATGACGCAGGTCCTCACCGGACACGGTAAGTTCGGGAGGTTTCTGCATCGGATCAAGCAGGAGAGGACGCCCGGGTGTCGCCACTGTGTGGTCCGCCCGGAGGACACGGTGGAGCACACGGTAGAAGTGTGCCCCGCTTGGGCGGAGCACCGCCGTGTCCTTGTGGAGGCTATCGGAGGCGGTGACCTCTCGCGCCGGGCCCTGGTTCAGGCCATGGTCCAGAGCGAGGAGGGGTGGCATGCGGTCGCCTCCTTCTGCGAAGCAGTAATGCTCGTAAAGGAGGCTGCTGACCGCGAGCGCGTGAGGGAACGGTCCTCACGCCACCGCCGCCGCCTCCGAGATCCCGATCCCGATTTCCGACCACCGTAGGCGCGGGTTCGCGGACGGCGAGTACTGGGTAGCTCACCGTCCGGCAGTCTGGAAATAATCTGGACCGAGCCCAGTCATCAACGGCGCGTTCTGTTCCACGCGCTCTTCAAGGAGATGTCAGCAAACTGTAGGGGCCCGGCAGGGCCGAAACCTCTGGGGGGAACACGTGGTATTTCTAAAGGTTGACACCGAGTCCCCCCCAGATCGAAGGCAACGAAGGAACGGGGTAGGGGTTTAGTCAGTGAGAGTCTGACACGCCATCCCGCTCCGCCCAAGAGCGGGGGAAGTCATTCTGATGATTCCCCTACCAGAAAAAAAAACCTTGATTCTGAAAAAACAAACTGCACATACCTTGAGCATGTGAAAGTTGAGACAGCCTTCAAGGACTAACGGATTTGAGTCTCACAGACCCCATTAATTCGGTCCGTGAAACGTATTTTCTCTGTTTTAGCACAATTCTAAATACTTCTTGAAATAGGTATAGGTATATAGAATGGACCTAGATATTATTATTTGAATTGAAAAACGAGACGGAAACCTTTTTCATTCAAAAGCATTTCTATGGAAAACGGTTCAAAACGAATATTGGATTCCTATTTCGTACGAATGTCACTAGATACCTTTGATATTTTTTCAGTCGATCCTAACTATTTTATTGGTGTACTTTTAGAGTAGCTTCAAGTATTCGTATCCATTTTTTTTGTTTTAGGATCTTTTTCAGCAGAATATACTATTGAGGAGCATAGGTATGTTACATGTTTTTTTTTCTCATCCTATTTTCCTATTGTTCAGCCAATCGAGACAGTGTTGTTTTTAGTTTTATAATAATTAAATATTAGACTATATTTGGCGTCAAAAACTAAAAATATAGAATGACATGTATGATGTATGTTAAAAAATGATTTCTTGTTATTTTGATCAAGTCCTACCCCTGTTCAGCCCAACTCGTTCAAGCAGTGTGGCGGATCTGAAAAACAACTATCCCATAGACTTACATAATTAAAATATTAGTAGGATTAATATCTTTAATCCTACTAATATTTTAACTATGTAAGTCTAGCTTATTATAATATACAAGTAGTTACCCATGAGGCTACTTATCTAATGTTTTAGTATACTTCAAGTACTAAAACTTTCATCTTTGATATATGAGAGTGTAGTGTCAGATTCTAAGTCGTAAGATCGTAAAAGTTCGTAGTTTTACGATCGTCCCATTGCATCAGAAATTGTTACAGTTTATTGCAGTCAGAACACTTGAACTCCAGTAGGACTTAGCACTGAAGTTTGAATTGTAGAAGCACTTACCTACTCGCTGGAAAATATGAAAATGGTAGTTTTGTTATGATGAGTGCTTTCGGCACTCCCACCTTTGCGTAGCGTGCGAATATGAATCGTGTTGACAGTACTTACTCATTCTCCGTATAGCTGCTTTGAATAATTATTTTACAGTAAAAGAATGTACTTGTGTTAAGAAAAATTCAACAGACAAAAGGGATTTTAAATCAGGGTTGCAAAAATAAAATACAACATTTTCGCCAATTTGGCGTTACATAATTTTATTTCATTGATTTTGCTGCACATTTTGTTGAAATTATATACTACTACAATACGTGTATATTGGCAATATTTTATATTATTAAACATTTATAAATAAGTATATTGATAGTATAGGGTGTAGCTTATATTGAAATATTCAGAATATGCAATTCACTTATTTTATAAAATTATTATCTATTCAGAGCAATAAATTGTTTTCAGTAAGTATCTAGTTATAGTGAAAGGATTTGAGACAATTATAAACATCGGTAAATTTTAAAAGACAACATTATCATTCTTGAAAACATGCAGTAGGTTAATTTGAACTCCACATTAACATTGTTGCAAATAAACATTACTATGTAACTCGGCGTGACAAGAAAGAAGAATTTTCCAATATTATATTTGGAATATAGTGTAAATTGGAGTTACAAAAATATGATTAAATTCATTTTAGATATTTCGAAATTACCTTCATGATATTCAATTCAAATAGAATATTTTCACAATTTTCTTATATTACAACTAGCCTAATTTTATGCATAAGTACAGTTTGTACGTTGCGGGAATAAAAACGAGTCTACGAATAAATCAGTTGTCAGGAACAGTTTGATATACGTTCCTATGGGATATAATACGTCCGAATTGAGATACACTCACAGCTAGGTGTGGGGTCGGTGGTCGTCGGGTGTTCGCAGTTTGGCCGGGTAGTCATTAATTGGTGAGCGGGTGCCACTGTTTGACTTGTTCCATGGGCGCGGCGAGGGCTGAGTTCCAGTGTTGTAAGGCGCGACCCCTTGCGAACATGTATGATCCTAACACGAACTTTCCGAGCAGTCGATCTGAAACAAATACGTAATATTGTTTTATAGATCTCACAACTGAATACCCCAATGCTGAAGTTTTTTGTAACTGTTTTGGTGCAACAACCTTATGTGGCCGTCCTATGTATGTGGTTTGTTCATCATCATCATTAGCTTCAGCCATTAGATTTCAGCCAAAAGAAGTCCACAATCGGACATAGGCCTCCCTTAAGCAACATTCCTGCGATTCTCGCCAGTTTGTTGTTCAGATTAAATGACTTACTTGTAGAATAAGATTATTATTAAAAAATAAGTAAGTAACAAAGTTTATCGCTGTCTTAGAGTGAAAACCTCGTAAGTGCAAAATACGTAACTTTCCAGGAGGTCCAAAAAACCAAATTAGATCTTTATTATCAATTAATTTAAATAGGTTTAATTCAAATAGTTGCGTGTTTTATTCAAATATTGATGTAGTTCAAACACCTATTACTCTTGTATTTCAATTTTTCTAATAACTTTTGACGCGCCATCGCAATGTTATCATACTAAACTGACTCGAGAAGGATATGCATTTAACACCGTAGACGGCGTTTCAAATAACCAGAAAAAAAAATCGTGATACAGGATGGTCTGTTTCGAGGTTTTCTTTCCAAAAATGTGATACAATAAATTTACCTAAAATTTCAGATACGAGGTTTTCACTCTAAGCCATCGTTATGTAAATGATATTGTGTTAAAGGCGCGATACAGAAGCTAAAGAAAAACTACTTTTTATAAATAAAGAGTCTTCTTTCTTTATTTCAAAAAACATTATACCTAATTGTAGGCAACTCTCTGAGGACTCATAACTCATTGTGGCAATATAATAATGACTGAAAAAACCTTGTAATAAATACAATATAAACCTATATATTACAAAAAAACTAACATAGAACTGGGTTAAGCCCCGTTTAGTTTTACATCAGCACTTTCAGAGTAAAGCCGACGATAGCACTTCTTCGAAGTCTGGTCATGACATGGTGTGTTTAGCCAAATAAGTCGTCTTATATTCACTTATCTTTATTAATATTTTATTGATTTTTCGTTAGCTACGGAATACGATACGAGTTTTTAATTCATCTTATCTGTCTGATATAAAATGCGTAATATTATAAATGTAGTAAAGGTTATTAAAATATGTGTTGCCTATTTCTCTAAACTGAGCCGCACGCAAAATTAATAATAGTTTTACATAAAGATTTGAATGCAGTATTATAAAAAACTTTATTAAATTTCGTAAAAACCCTTTTTCCAATCTTGTAAATATGGTGTTGAAATTTAACATACCTCTGCAATGTGATTGTACGCTATCAATTTACGAAGGGTGTGCTACTATAAATAATACATTAGAAATGGAACTGGCCAAAACACTTGTGCATGTGAAACCTTAATTAAGTTGAAATTATAAGTCAAGCCACACATTTCTTTATTGGTCACGTGATCAAACTTCTCATTTTATAATAAGCAATGGGAAAATGAGATAGTCTTTAACTTACAAACTAATTCTAATTTTTCACAACGCCAACTAAATATTTTTAGTCCAAGAGCCAGCGAAGTGAGCTCGGAATGATACTCATAGAGCACTCCGACATAGCGAGCGCAGTAAGCTCGGAATTATAGGGCACTCCGAGATGGACAGGTTAGGTTCAAAGCCTTCGTAGTAGTAAAGTAACAGTGGCTTAAATAGAATAGAACTAGTACCTGCGATAGTATCAATATTCATTACATTAATTTAGAATATAAGAAACTTTATTGTACACCAAAATAGTAACAAAACTTTTTACTCTAACTTAAATCTGGGTACAATGGCGGTCTTACCGCTCATAGCGATAAGACCGCCAAAAAAAGCTTTATAAGCTTAATTTGAAAGGTAATGTAGATTTTTGAGGCAAATAAAATAATACTATTGAAAAGTAGTATTCTTAATTAGCGCCCTTAATCAGAACAATAACATGTTTTTGAAAACAATACTTATTGAAAGCATTGTTTTTACCGGCCTACTTTTCAATTCAAATAATTCTAAAAATGTTTATCTACTTAAATTATTTTTTCATCGCCAAGTAAAATTTTTAGGTAATTATTTGAAAGTTTTGATACGTAATAACATTTCGTACACCATTATTTCATTAACGAAGATGTGTTATAAAATAACTTTTTACGTAATAGAGTGGTCTATTAAAGAAAAACTCATTACTGAATTAAACACGCTTTTGAACGTTTTATGGACAAAAAAGAATTAAGAACCAACTTTTGATTTTATAATTGGATGCTACGATATGTTAGTAAATATAATAAGAAAGTACGTAAATATTTTTTTATAATATCATTCAATTGCTGTCATGTCAATATAATAAATAAAGTCTGGCTTCATTGTTTGACCTAAACCCAAAGGATTCAATAGACTTCTTTGAAATTCATATCGTTGGTAATAAAAAATATTTTTAGCATGAAAATACCTAGACAAACTGGCCTACGCAAACTTTATGAAGGGCATCGTACCAGAACAACGAGGTTACGTCACTGTGTGTCTAGCTTAAGCGTCCTGTTGCGATGTTACAGTACAAATCTATAAATTCCTAGTATTTTTCGATTACTTTTCATTTATACAACTAGCGGCCCGCCCCGGCTTCGCATGGGTAGAATTATCAGTGTTTCATTACTATAATATTGTACATGTATTATACATATAACCTTCCTCTTGAATCACTCTATCTATTAAAAAAAACGCATCAAAATCCGTAGCATATCTAGTTTTAAAGATCTAAGCATACATAGGGATATAGGGACAGAGAATACGACTTTGTTTTATACTAAGTAGTGAAGCCTTGAACATAGTCGTAGAGTAGCCAGCCTCTCGGTGTTTTGCAGGATGTATTTTGGAGAGTGTGCGTGGGAATTGCATGATTTGATTCCGCCATCGTCTTTCTTCCATCGGTCTACCCGGCCTATTGTGAGTATCCACCCTTACGTGTAAAGAGTGCCACATCTGGTACTAGTTTACCTTTTATACTTAAGTTCTTAAGATTTTCTACCATTGTAAGATCTAGTCCCCGAGTTCACAGCACTAAATGTCTTAATTTAAACCGTATCTTGCACGTAACGCTACCAACTACTTAGCTTCTAGCTAGTGGCTGTTTTTAAAACAATCCCTTCTGTCTTCGAGTAAAAAGGATTATAAAATAATTAATCGGAAAATATTTTAATATCAGTTAACTTGAAATCTCATTTCCATTAACGCCTACACCCACACCTTATTGTTACTTTTATTGAATTTTTAACTTAAACTTTTTGTTTTAGACCTTTTTGTGTTTAATATTTGTGCTTTGTTTAGCTCAATTCAAGTTTTCAAATTTCTAAGTTAAGTCTTAAACCTAACTTTAATTTTATTTTTTAAATACTTCTAAGTACTTACTTACATTTTGTTTATCAATGTAAAACTCATAGTTAGATGTATGATATGGAAAAGTCATCTACTAAAATTATATTCTTGATGGCATTCTACTAAAATGTTTATTTTCCTGCATATGTTTGACTATTGGTACTGTAACATAAAATGAGTCCACGAGCATACCTTTGAAATGATAATCATAATATATGCCAAAACTCGAAACCACTCTAGGCCCAAAACGGTCATATTCTTTTATTACTATTGTAAATGGGTTGTGTTGGTCAAGGAGATAGACGCTTCAACTGTATTCAATAACATTAGACGTTAAACCCAACATAGTCAGGAGAAGACTATTCTGATTGATTATAACCCTGATATAGTTAGGAAAACACTAACAGCCGAAACGAATAACCTATCTATCACATATCGGAGATCGAAAAACAAATGAAACAACAGAAAACATGATAATTTTTGTATTGTATCATTTGTTTTACAATCTCCAGTATGCCAAAACTGGAGATAGATTGATTATTAATTTCGGCCGTAAGAGTATTGATTATCTCACCTTTGGCATAAACGGAGTGCGGCTGCAAGGCCTGTACCGTGACACTAGTAGTGTGCAGCTCGTCCGCCCTCAGTCTAAAGTGGAAGCACTCGGAGACGAAGGCACTGCCGTCCTCAGCGACTTCAACGGCGGCCGTGCGACGAGCGCGAACACCGCGACAGGCACGCTCCTGCGTCACGCGAACCACCATCTCTTTCTTGCTTGATGTTGGATCCAACTGGAGGAAGAATAACTAAAATTAAACCTGCTCTTTTTTAAAAGGCCTTTTTGTAGTAGTGAGATATAACGGTCTTAATTGGATTTAATATATTAAGAAAAAAGAAAATTTTGTAAATTACTGCCAGTACTGTCAGAACAAAAAAGAAAAGAGAAGAAAAGTGTTGAGGTCCTCTGCAGAGTAATCTCTCTTTTTTACACTCAATTCAATCTTATTATAAACTAGTTGGTATGGATGGACTAATCCATTATTCTTAAACTGGTTCTAACTTTAAGAAGTTTGAACCAGTTTCAGTTCCAAGTGGTTTTAAATGACAATTTTATAAATTCAAACATATCTTTTATATTTTTCAACGAGATAAAAATATTAATTCAGTTACATAATATTTTGGATAAAATTATTCTGATAATTTTTCATAATTTAAATTACAATTTCTATAAAAGCTTTTAATTATTAAATGAAACACAATTGACTTTCGTAGATCCGTAGTAATTATTCTACGAAACATTGTGCTGTACTCGTATGTCACTTTTTGTCCTCTGGTTTCGGGAATTCCTTGAAACGCCAAAATATATTGCGAACTCGCTTGTGATTATAGTTTCCAGGATTTTAAACAAATTAAAACAAAAGCGCATTTGCAAACTTTTATTAATTATTCCTGAAATTGAATTTAGTTTTTTTTGTTAGTAAGTACCAATACACAATAGCATGACGGGTGACAGGACAGAATAGAAGAAAAAAAAAACAGAAAGGGCAGGAAGAAGAAAAAGTACCAACACACAAATCACCCTTTTCAAAACTGCAATTTGAACCAGGACTAAAGAATCTTTAAATCTAGAATAGAATATTGTAAACACGTCACACATTTGAAAACCGGACTTCAGTCCAATTCAAATTCAAATTGGCATTTCCGTCCGGAGAGCAGGGTTATCTTATTCAACTACGGTCGAGTACCTATTGAAAATTGCATATTCTACGACTAGTTCTAACGGTAACTGTTTTGCATATACCTAGGTGCTCAGGTAGTGACTGGGTTTAGCAAATAGATGTTGGATATGCATGCCACATTACGCATAACAGAACTGCAAATCAGAGCTCACAACCACCATAAGAAGTCATTGAAGGCGGTCGCTGTGGCCGAAATCTGCTAGATGGCATCATCATTATTGGTTTACCTTCAGTCCTCGTGCTTCTATGACCGTGACTGTAAGCCTATGTAGGTTTTCATTGTACAGTAAAGAGACGAGGATCTCGCCTAGATCGGATGTTGGCTCCTGTAGATCCTGCAACAAAAAATACATTTAAGAATTTGTTATATTGTACCTACTTAGTGATTATTATTATTTTAAACCGGTTCAACTTTTCACCACAGACTTGTTCAAAAGAGTTACTGCAGCCCTAGATCGCAAGGGGTAACTGAAAGAACACGTTTAGTTAGTAAAAGTGTTAGATTTCATCTCCCTCTACCCAGAACTGGAGAAGTTATTTGATAATATTTCACCCAATAAAAAGCCTGAGGGACCAGGAAAAAAAAATAGCTTAGGTATTTAAACTGGATATAAGAATCGACGCCAACGTAGATACCAAAACTAATTATAGATTAATACAGTTTTTATTATTCTTTGTTTAGGTGTATGTACAATAATATTATAACTTGTTTTTTATACCTATTTTTAATGTGAAAATAGTACGTAACAATTGTTAAAATATCTCTAAAGATCAACTTTTAACAATAAAATATTTTATTAAACTTTTTAAGATTGTGTCCGGAAATGTTAACATAAAAATAGCCAGCCAGGAATATTTAACGTTTGAATCCCCAACCGGTCCTATGAGACCGCGCTGTTATTGTTTTACTATTGTGTCTCGTTTCGCGGGTATCTGAGTAATTAAGTAAACATTTCGCTGACATCTACCCAGTCGTTCTTATTCTGTTTACAATGTCCGTCCCTTGTGAGTCAATCTACCTACAGAGCCGGTTTCGTTAGTGGTGAATTTTTTGGTAAGTTAACCTTCATCGTTATGCTGAGCAAATTGGGTACTCAGAATATAAATAAAATATCAAACCTATTGAGATTTGGTTACCTACATAAATAAATATGCAGTGACTACATTGGTGAAAAGGACGAATCTACGAGGTATTTTTAAAATGAAAAAGTGGAGTAAACCTAATAATATATGTACACCGTACATCGACATCGACACACAAACGAATAACATAGATCCAGTACATTATTCTGGAACCTACACAAGTGGAATTTACGTCGTCTCTTTCCCAATTTAATTAAAAACTGTGTAAAATCATTATTCTTAATCAACCCCGATGAATATTTAGTGAAAAAAATTAATCATGTACTGAACCATAATCGGAGATGCATGGATATGGCTGTCCTTGGGGCTAGGTCCCGTGGTCACCCCCGCAAGCTCTGGCTGGACGTCGTCAAGTCTGACATGAGAGCCAATGGCCTTACTGGGAAGGATGTTTTCGACCGGGCAAAGTGGAGGAGACTTAGTCGGAAGGCGGACCCTGGCAATGGCCGGGATTAACGCCAGGCAGAAGAAGAATATGTACTGAATCCATAATATTTGTGTGTGGGTTGATGTCTGACACATGGTGTATATTATTACTGAGATTATGTCAGATTATAGAAGAATAGTTAATATAAATAGAAAACAGGTTATTTTTTATCTACATGATCAAATTCTAACTCAGTCAAAAAAACAAGCGTCTCATAGCAATACGCTGTATGCATATTTATTTCAATTTGCATAAAAATGCATAAATTAATTGTCAACGGTAATATTATTATGACGATAAAGTGGCTTCTTTACTGTGTATAATAAAATGTACGTTTAGTCCTCCGCTCGTATTCGATTGCCTATAGAATTCGGAGAAACGATTGACTGAATGTAAATCAACGAAGTCGAGTACGCCCGTATGCGAACAGCTTTTGTTTTGGTTACCCGACGCCGATTCCTTACAATTGTCAAGCAGTACTGTGCCAGTACGCTTCATCCCGAATGCGGGCGCAGGGTTGACAGAGTAGTTTGTCCTTGCTGGAACATCAACCTAACCGAACGTGAGTAAAACAATGTAATTAATGCATCAGGTGCCCGAATTCGAGTAACGTTTTTCGTGTACCCGAATGCATCCCATGGGCAATTACACTTGGTCTTTAGCCTGTAACTAACGACCAAGTCTAATTGTGCCATGACGCTGGTAATGAAGCACGATTCACACAAAGAGGATTAAATATAAATAAAAGACATACCAACTTACGAGTAATATGATAAATATTATGCGGAGGGCAGAACAAAACAAAAGACAAACGCACTCGTACGTGTCACGTCCGAAGTCCACGTTCCATTCTCTTTGTGAGAAAAGACCTTAGGAGACTATTAAGAGAAAATAATGCGAGGAAGTAATGCTAGACTATTCTTTAGCTTTAACGAATGTCCGCATCAGGACCATCTGGTCCGTTATCCAGTTTTGCACTTTCTGAGAATATTTTTCTTTATAACAGGCGGTAGTTACACCAGACCCAATTATTAGTACTTAAGTGCATGTGTGTTGTCATCGGACCTTTTAGTGGCACGTGACTGTTGCGGGTATAGACCGCAGTATACTATGATACTGTCATTATGAACATCAATTCTGAGTACAGTCTCATATTGATTTATAATCAATGAGTAGTATGTATAGGCTTTTAAGATGATTCGAAATTAAATCTTTTTTATACACTTTATATGAATGACTGAACTTTATATGAATGAAAAGTGACACTTTATATGAATGAAAATGAAAACCACTGGTTTCTTAAAGAAAGCACTAAGTAACCAGTGGTTTGCATTTTAACTGCTCATTTATTG
The DNA here is from genome assembly GCA_030763345.1 of Mythimna separata. Taxonomy (NCBI): domain Eukaryota; kingdom Metazoa; phylum Arthropoda; class Insecta; order Lepidoptera; family Noctuidae; genus Mythimna; species Mythimna separata. The sequence continues at coordinate 11,001,280 of CM061187.1, read as the reverse complement.
TTATCAATTTGAACATCAAATCGTCCTCTCAGATTACTATGTCACATAAATTGGCACGTCTAGAGTAGTTGTGTGTATGCAAATTGTATTGAATATTAATTACAGTTTATGAACCTGTGGTGTTCTAAGTTCAACCACTAAAATAGTACTTTTAGCCTAATGAAATTAAAAATATATACTTCGACCACCATTAATATGCATATACAACAGCTATAGTACGAAGATTATGGGACAAGCTAATAAGAAGATTATAGGAATACCGTTTAGGTAACATTTAATTAATTTGCGACAAAATACACATCAAATCTGCCTCTGAAACCTTTTGTAGCTGATTTTTAACTAAGAGGCAGAAGGATTACCTCTAATTAAAAATAAATAGCACTAGAGGTTGGTAAGGTTTACCTCTTGGAAATACTTCGTTAGTCTTACGGTAGAAACACTAACTTTTAGCACTTTTCTTTATTACTACCTGAATAGTTTACATTATTTCTTTTAAAAGATGAAAATTGTCTTTTCCCGCAAAGAGAGAAGACGTGTTAAACTTTTACAGGCTAATTCTTTAATATTCGTTAATTCTGGTAGCAATAACCATCAAATCCTGACCTTTTCAATATCCAACTTGTACAACTGGGGCTCTTCATCCGGGGCTACTCCGTCCAGTTCAGTCAGAGGCAGGATGATGTGGCCAATCAGCTGCTTGCCTTTGCCAACCCTGCCCACGTCCAGAACTGACAGTTTCAGCGTGAGGCTCTCCAGCTTACCAGGTGGGATCTGTCGAAAATGGGATCAGTTGATAAGAGTATAACAATATTGATACAATATACTATGGTCGGTTTTTTAAACCCTGAGACTAAAATGACATTTCAACACAAAAGAACTGGTGACAATCCTATAGTAAATTTGACATTATTTGTGTCAATTTAGTCTCAGGGTATAAAAAACAGACCATAAATAAGTATATGAATATCGTTTGTTTTTCTTTGACGCTCCAAAAAGAAACAGGACTAGAATTTGTATTTTTTGAGAAACGAAAATATTCCTTAAGATAATATTGGACTAAGTCTGTTGCGCTCCAATATTATTATTGGCTCCGATATTGTTGAAAAAACAGAAATATTTTATTAGAAACGGGCTGCGGTGCCATGCTATGCAAATTGTTGATAGCTTCACCGTAGTGGCACTGATGTGAAGATCGCATGTCGATAAAGCGAGCCTAACAGTAGACAAGTGACGAACCGAAACCATAAGTCATCTATCATATATCAGCACAGTATATCAGTCACCTGTGGTGAGTGATATACCTTCTACCTGAAGCCGTAGATTTAGCTCCTATTCCCCTACAGCCAACAAATGCGCACGGTCAACTTACGGTACTGAAAGAATTGTAAACCAAGTTAAACCGTACAATGTTGCTGAATGGCTCATTCTACGATTTTTGGGAATTGCTGGGCAAATCCGTTGTGCAATAAGTCTTTTTCCAATCGTTATACCCATTGGTCAAACACGGTACTTTAAATCAACCAGTGGGGAAGATAAAATGTTCCTGGTTAATATTTTAGTACGGACCAAAGCAAAAGTAAGGTCAGTGAACTTACACATGAAATTTTACAGACGCCGAAGCCTCCCAGGAGAACTGGAAGCGTGGATTGCTACCATTCTCGGTCATCTTAGGCCACATTTAGTATTACAAAACTGTGTGCCTAATAATATCATGGCCTATTTTATGTACATAAGTGTGTGCCTATTTCCAAACGTTGTGGGACAGATGGGAGAATGTGAATATGTGAATGTTGATACAAAGCAGCAGTAACTATTTGTCAAATAAAAAAATTCAGCCTTTTGCATTTCTGCTCTATCATCAGTCAATATAATATGGATTCATCAAAATATGGAAACCCCAAAAAGAGAAGAAGATTTATATCATTGACTCATTCATTTTAGCAAAATTGAATACGATTGCACTCTTAACGTCACCGGCCCACGCTGAAAACCAGTGCAGTGGACTCGTCACCCTATGTATTATGTTGAGCGTTGAGCCATTTTGTGCGGACGTGGCGCATATTTTCATTATACAATAATTTGATTACAATAATAAAATACAGAAAAATTGTATTTAAATAATTTGAATACAGAAAAATTGTATTTTTCTTTTTTTCTATCGTGTTTAATTTTGCTAGAACCGTTTGTCTATTAGTTGTTTGAAAATTTTTCAAAAAAATTACGTGTTTCAGATCACTCAATCCATCACCGTCTTTCATTTTGATGTTAGTTGAATTTAGATTTTCTTAATAAGTAAACAAATGTCTAATTTCAAGCTTCGCATGTTTTGTTGTATGTAACGAACCAAGAACAAGAAAGCGCATCGTCTCCTTGAAAATTTCGACAATTAAACCTTAATGAGGAAAGTTCAGAGTTTCCTACCAAGTTACAAGTTCATATGAGAACCGGATGGGATTTGTTTCACGAAGGTTTCAGATGAAAACGTCTCGGCGTAAATTATATTGTAATAAGTTGGAGAACTCTCATAGTTTGGCCCACAAATGTCGACGGTTGGCAAGTTATTCTAACTTAGATTTTCTTAGAGATTTAGTTCTCACGTGAACGTGGTATATTGAAAATAGATCGAGGACAACGTATGACGTAATACACAAATATTGAATGTGTCATTTGGTATTTTAGTAGTAGCTTTCAAACAGTGAAAATAATCATATTTAGATTTCCCGAAGTTAAGTCTACCATATATATGGTTCGGTTGTGAAAACCTTAAAAAATATCTACTTTCATAGTTTCTTCTCATAAAAAAATAATAAGTTGTAGAATGTTAGAGGAGAGAAATAATTTTAGATACAGATATAAGCGAGCATACATTTTCTTGCAAGAGATCATGACTGCTAAAAGGCTAGCGATAATTGTATTCCCATATCACGGCTGACCTATAACCCATGTTAAAAGCTTCCTGTCCCGACACTGTCGATCCCAGCCAGCGATCGCTAAAATTTCCATTAACGTAATTAAATCCTCGTCAAAGGGAGTCGATATTCGACATATTCTAAGCTCGAAATACCACCCTGCATGTCCAACCTTAAGTGGAATGGCATTCCTTTCACAAATAGCAGATGGTGAGTTTCAATCCGATAATTTGATTAATTTTGATAGGAACTCCAATCGTGCGTAAGCAAATTTCAACAGTTGCCTATATAATTAGCATATTATATATTCAACAAATTATTCGAGTTACAAAATAACGGACCTTAAGTGTGGAAATAGCATTCCTTTAACATAAAGCAGATAGTGAGTTTCAATCCGATAATTTGAATAAGATAGAAACTCCAATCATGCGTAAGCAAAGCTTAAAATTTGCCTATATAATTAGCATATTATATTATTATATTGAACCAATTATTCGAGTTACAAAATAAAACCCTTTTCTAATGATATAACAAAACCCACTGATATTAACAAAGTAAAGTAAATAAAGTTACTGAATGAAAACTGAAAACATTAGTGATTTTGTTTTATAACAATGTTATAAATTAATATTTGAAATTTGCGGTTTTCTGTGAATGAGTTCATTGAATTGAAAATATTGTTTGACTTCAGTACACATTTGTTTAGATGTAATAAAGGGAAATGGACTTAAACAATCAACAAAGAATCATTGTTTTCGCAATGGGTTAAAATGAAGAACCATATTTTGTAAAGACTGCTGTTTCTTTTCAATCTTGGTTTATGAAACGGTGAACAAAAAACAATACACTCTATTTTAAAAGCTAACAGTAAGGAAAAATCTTATAAAATATACTAGCAGCCCGTCCCGGCTTCGCACGGGGTAGACAATTATTTATTTTTGGAATTTTTCCCGTCAAATGACTACCCTACATATCCTACGCTACCCTACCCTACCCTACTTACCCTACACTACCCTACACTACCCTACACTACGCTACACTACACTACGCTACACTACACTACCCTACACTACCCTACACTACAATACACTACACTACACTACCCTACACTACCCTACAAAACCCTACACTACCCTACACTACCTTACACTACCCTACACTACCCTACACTACACTACCCTACATTACCCTACTTTACCCAACTTTTTTTTTTTTTTTTAGATTTAAACTATCCTATCTCTCAAGTTGGATCGAACTGCACATGGTGTGCGAATTTTATTATAATCGGTTAAGTGGTTTAGGAGTCCATTGAGGACAAACATTGGGACACGAGATTTATATATATTAAGATAAGCACCTGTAATACCAATACTGCATTTGCAATAAGATGAGATATTTAATCAAACTTTTTTACCGTCCATTCAGCTGATTTTGACTTTCATTGCGTTGTTGGCATGAAAAATGACGGCTGCAGTAAATAGTTGGTTTAGTGACCACTTTTTTGCTTTTAAAGTCAAAATCAAGTTTCTTTAAATGTCTTAGGGCCTATTTCACTACCTATGATTAAGTTTCGAGTATCTTACTTGGCAGATAATTTCATACAAACTCTGTTCCATTTTTGAATTTATTCAGTGAGTAGTGCCTACTCGGACATTGTGAAACAAGCCCTTAATCTTATTGTAAATACCTATAGTGTACTCGTATATAGGAGATGTATGTATAAGTACTTACTTGGTAAACAAACGTCTCGTCGAAGAAGGGGTTACAAGTCTTCTTCTTTTGTTTCGTCTGAAGGACTCGCCTCTCGTCTGGCATCAATTGGATCCTGAGGAGTTAGACTTGTATCAAAATTAACGCCTCAACAAAACACACCGTCCAGACAAACATCTTTACAAGTTTTGGTTATCGTGTTGACTTATGCCAAGGACTCCAAACTAAGTTGTCAACCCACATACAACCTTTTAGATGCTGACTTGAAATAACACAAATAATAAATTATTCATGAATGTGTAAAATGGGTACTGAAAAAACTTCCACGCTGAAATATTGGTTCAGTTATTCTGTTCGATTGATACGTGATTTGAATGATTTTGTTAAGGGGTCATGATTTTAATCAATTCATTATTCAGTCGCAATTTATTTCAATATCACTCAATAAGCGTAGGAGTATCTATATCTGGGACACCTTCAAAATGTAGACTCTACTAGAACGTGTTGTTTACTAAAGCTTGAAAAATCAGCTCCATACATTGGTGTTGACGTCGTTTAAAAAAGTGAGGGCGTAACATTAATTACATTAGTGACAATCACTTACTTGATATAAGGGTCGCACGCGTTGGCCAACGCGGGGGTGCGTGAAGGCAGGTGCTTCGCTTTTATAATATGCACCTGTAGCCTTTCAGTCCCCGCCTCGTATTTCAAAGTGAACCACACTCGACCCTGGGGAAATTAAAATAGAAGGTCAGTTATGGCAGTGCGTCATATCAATGAGTCTCGCGATTTACGCGACATTCAGTGTCGTGTCGATTGGTGCTTATATTTTATTTAACTTTCAATAAACGCTAATTGAAAGCGATGTTTTGCTGTTCATATCGGGATTGAACCTTATTTAATTTGTTATTCAAAATATTTGTAGAACCTTAATTGAATTAACTTTTTCAACGACAGAAACGAGCCCGTCCCTTTGATGGAATTAAATTGTTTTCGTTCGACAGAACTCTGTACTTAAACAAAACTTTGTACAAGATAAGAAATAAGTTTTGTCCGGGTTGAGACGAGTTATTTGGAGCAGGATACGCGGAAAGTTTACCGGTGGTGGAGCTCGTATGTAACACACAATTTCCTCGCGGCTATCAAATACGGGTCGTCGTAAAAACGAGTCACTTTTACGCCAAATTAAAACATGTGGGCGTCTACTTATCGACCAACAACGAAAAACATTTTCAATTATTTATAGTAGGTACTTGCTTGTATGCCCATTTTTATGTCAATTTAGAGAACTTCCTCTAGACTCAGTCGTTTTAAAACGGAACCTCAGATATTGTCGATAATTATCAAGCTACTCATATAACTGTCAATCCACGATACAGATGGTGTGTTAAACTGGATAGATTTTACTAGAATTTGAAGTACGGGCTCGCGAAAGACGAAAGAAGTGCAGAGAGATTTTTAAACAGGAGTAACTGTAATTATAGTGATTGGAGCTGAAATCAAATTAGAGGTCTTCTAGCGTTTGAATCCCCAACCGGTCCAATGAGACCGCGCTGTTATTGTTTTACTATTGTGTCTCGTTTCACGGGTATCTGAGTAATTTGCCTACTGATGAAGAAGAAGTGTTCTCCATTATTGGTGAATTGAGGGAGAATTGTGCTGTGGGAATCGACCACATATCTGGCAGGATCTTAAAGAGGTACGCAAACCTTATTACGTCTCCTATTGCTCACATCCGTAGGATGTCTATGGAGACAGGTGTCTTCCCTAGAGCTTTTAAACAGGCACTCATCAAACCTATACACAAGGGAGGGGAGAAAGACTGTGCCGATAATTACCGACCTATCGCCATCTTACCTACCTTGTCCAAGATCTTGGAACGGCTTATTAACAGGCGACTAACGAATTTTCTGGAATGTAATAACCTCCTTTCTCCAGCTCAATTTGGTTTTCGTCGTAATAAGTCGACCAGTGACGCGGTACACGACTTGCTGCATTCTATCGTTACCAATCTAGACCAAAGGAACAAATGCATAACAATATTCCTGGATCTTGCGAAGGCCTTCGACACAGTCTCAATCCCACACTTACTTTTGAAACTAGAGAGGCTTGGTGTGAGAGGTATTCCCTTAAAACTGATGAGGGACTACCTCGCGGGAAGAAAACAAAGAGTTCGCATTGACGGTAGACTAAGCAATGAGGCCCAAGTCGACTTCGGTGTGCCTCAGGGTAGCATACTTGGCCCTACGTTATTTTTGATTTATATCAACGACCTCTGCCAAATGCAGCTGGAAGATGGCAAAATTGTAACTTTTGCTGATGACACCGCCCTATTTTTTAGTGGACAGACTTGGGAGGATGTTTTCCTTGCAGCTCAAAAGGGCTTTAACCGGGTTTGCGAATGGCTCCGGTGCAATATTTTGACTTTAAACACTAGCAAGACCAAATATGTTACGTTTGCCCATAGGTCTCATTTACTTCCTGCATCCCGTCTCAGTATTGCCTGTCATGCTTGCATCCCTGGTACCTCCTTGTGCTCTTGCCCTACTCTTCAAAGAGTCAATGATATTAAATATCTTGGGATCATCATAGACCAATTCCTGACTTTCAAACCACATATTAAAGTACTAGTAGCCCGCTTGCGTAAACTAATCTATATTTTTAAAACTCTCAGACACGCCGCAGACCGAAGGGTTACTAGGATGGTTTATGATGCATTATGTCAATCCTTAATCGACTACTGTATTACATCCTGGGGTGGCGCCGCAAAGACTCACCTACTCGAGGTTGAGAGGGCTCAGCGCGCTGTTCTCAAGGTTGGAGCCGGGCTTCCCTATTTGTTCCCTACAGTAGACCTTTTTAGGGAGTGGGACGTGCTTACGGTACGACAGTCCTTCATATTGCGTACAGTGATTAAAGAACACTCCTTATTGCAATACAACCAAGACCTCCAAAATGATAGGCGACGAAAAGGCAGAGTATGTCAGACACAACCCTTAAACTGTGCTCACTCTCATAACTTCTTCTTGTTTCTCGGACCGTACTTATACAACAAACTTAATAAAAATCTTAATATATATCCTCTAACAAAATATAAATGTAAAACTATAATCACTTCTTACCTCAAAACCCTTGACTATCAGGCAACTGAAAAACTGTTGTTACCTCCAAGATAGACAAACTCTAAATGAAATAATCTTCCCGTCCGCTACTCTTGTAATTTATATTGATTATTTTCTTGATCCATAGTCCTCCATCTTTCAATCATGCTAACACCACATTCACTCCACATTTTTAACACACCAACATTCACTTACCTACCAACACCCATTCATCAACAATCATACATTAACTCTCTTCAACCACTCACTTCCAAACTGAGATATCTGCAGCCTAGGTGTACTTTATTTTATCTTGTAACTGTTATGCATAGTGTGTATGTTCTCGGCACTTCTTTTTATTTATTCATATTTATTTTACATGTTAATTGTTTGTTATTTTAAAGCAGGTCATAGAATGCTAATAGCTGCGAGAGGGCCCTGGTGACTTGTAATACAGGTTTCATAGAGACCTATCACAGGCACCAGTCTCTCACAAAGTTAAATCCATGTACGTGTTCCATGTAAACCTAGCATTAAGTAATTTTGTGTAGAGAAAATAAACGTTTATTATTATTATCAGAAGAGTTCTTATTCTCAGCACATTGCTGGTAGTAGCTACATTTACGGGCCGGAACCAAGTAAATGCAGCGTTTTAATGTTTTCATTCAGGGGGTGAATTTTCGTCCTCCAACTGCATGAATTATTATTATTATTATTATTATTATTATTAATTAACATAGGTTCCGGGAACGTTTGAAAGCGTTACCCTGGAATAGAAATTACAAGGAACCTAAGTGGATGTTGGTCAAAAAAACTTTAATATGGCATTTTTCTTCACCTTAAAACGGGGAAGTTCTTGTAATACAGTCGGTGAGCTCTTATCATGCTTTGAAACTCCCGCATTCACTTTATCCAACTACCCTTCAGCCTGAACGTGTCAAAAAATTCCTTAGAAAGCCTAGGCATTAAAGTTCGGTGACACAGCACTAAGGATTATTTAGGGCTCTGTAAATAGAATGAAATACAACTCAATTCTAAGAAGACGGCCTAATTCTAGAATTCTTGCGGTTGGTGTATTTACTTATAAGAGTAGATTTGATTAATGTAGCTTCGTATTGTTCTAAACCTAGAACATTCGGTGGATTTGTATTTATTTGCTTGCTCAGTCTGTTTATTAGCTTAATGTATTATTTTATGGATGATAGTGGCGATTGTTGAAATTCAAATATTTTTGCGATAGCATTCCAAAAGACTGTTCCTTCATCGGATCACTAGACATATGGCATTGCGTCATCAGAACTGTGGGACATCCTAATCATACGTACAAAGGGTTTTGGGAACACATTCATTATGCGTACAGCTATGGAGTGAAATTCACAGTCGGAGTCTGTGTTTCCTGTTAGCTACTTCCAAGTGGTCTTTGAGTCAAGAGTGAATAGGTTACTTCTTAGCAAGCGTGTTTCGTCTTTAGGCAAATTATCAATTACCTTATCAGAGAGAGATATTGGTCAAACGCGAGCCTATACAGAAAAAGTGCACATAGTACAAGGGTAGGAAGATGATAATGCCAAATCTAGAAATATTTAACATTTGACCAGGAAAATCGAAATCGATTAATCTAATGGCCTTTGTTCTCAAAAATCGCTCTGTTAAGAGATAATATATTATGTCCTTTCCTGTCGTGTTAAAAGAAACATAGTAAATCTTTATAGCCCGAGGCTATAAATTTAAATGTTGTTCCTATAAGAATGAGGGCAAACAACAGTAAAAGTTGAACGTCAAGTAGATAAATATTCATGCAAAGTCGTGAATTCGTCCGCGGGGCGGGCTGTTGTCGGCAACATTTGCACCGCTCGTATTATGGATCACTTATTACACTTTTTGCAAGAACAAAGTAACAAAGACGTTTTTGAAAAGGTAATTTTGTAAATTAGTCTGTTTTCTTTAAAAGTTTTATGCGTTTTTACAGGCAAAAGTTTGGAAATAGGCCGTTTTGTGATTTGCATAATTCGCGGCGAATAAGTTTAAAAAGTTTTAAATGGTATTTTGCTATGAATAGTATTATAACGGAGGATTGGTTTTCCAATGCGATTATCGGTTTTCTTGTGAAACGAGTAGATAAGGAATATGTGTTGTGGCTTCGCTCGTGTGACAGTAGAAAATTGTTCCAAGAAAACCTACTCCTGGGATAAAAAGTATCCCTAGTCGTTAAATCCGTTCTGTCGTTTATGTGTAAAACACATACCACACTACTTTGTCCTTATAAAAGTGCGAGGCCAATGCCAAAGTCATACAGGTTGCCAAATACTGGGCAGAAAAAGTTTGATGAGAGTATCAATACGAAAAGAAGAAGAAGAAAGTGCGATTGATGCATCTATGTGTGTGTATAAGAAAATGTGACATGTTTGTGTATCTTTGTAGATTATGAACTACTATATGTGATAAGGTAGATAGTTACATATTACGATGCACCGGCTTTTCTAGACTAGGCACTTAAGTTTCGCGTGTAAACCTAAGCACGAAGCCAGTTTGTAATAAATGCCACTGCGTGCAAGTATTTACTCATTAAGTATGAATAAAAAGTAGTAAATCACTAAAAGCAGCTAGATTGTTATTAACATTTACCTCGTTCACGGTTTACATCATAACGTTATACAGAATGTCCACCTCGAATCTACTGAACTTTATTTTTTTTGCTATGAAAACATAAATTATCTGATTTTTTATCATAATTACAATATTTAGAATGGATTTTTTTTCCAAATCTTCACAAAATTCTTCCATGCCTCAGAGGATTAAGGCAAGTGACATTTTATCATTCATGGCAATTACCCAGAAGCCTAAAATAAATAAGATTTACATAATTAATTATGGTGCTACCGAAATTTACAGTCAATTCCGTATATCTAAGTTTCATTTTTCATTCTAGTTTGCTACCTATTTAAAAATAACACTTGAGCTTCTTTTGGACCTCTACAATGCAATCTCTGTTTTCGAACAGGTGTCAAAAGTCGTCTAAATTTTGGCTGATAATTCATGGGAAAAAATTATTTAGATTTACAATAAATCTACGTAAACCGTTCTCAGGAATCACTATCTTAGAAATCCTTAATTTTTGTTTAAATTGCGAACAATAGTAGTGGGCTGTTTTTAAAAATGTAAGACAGTTGTGATTTTAATTAAGAACTATCTAATAAAAATCGTCACTCTTATTTTCTAAAAAAAAGAACTGCAGAAAGTTGGTCTCAAATCAAAATTGCGGTAAAAAAAAGTTATATACATCCCAGTAGGCCACCCCGTATAATTTAGCGTTGAGCTAATAAACATTTCACAAAGTTAGTGAATGCGACGTCCCGCGGAGTTGTACCAAGTTATGAAAGAGACTATAGTCTTTTTATGTCTTTTCTCCGCGGGATAGGGTTTTATGTCATACTGATATTTGGCAATATATTATGTAGCCTTAGGATTTTTAAAATTGTGCTGTCTAGGTCTATTAGATGCCCTGTCAGTCAACATTTAAATTAATCTACTTATACTGGTTTTAAATCGTCTTTAGTAGCAGCTAGCAGCGTATAAATTCACTGCTGTCCTTTTTTACCCAACTATTTCTTAAATAATATAAACTAATACTTGACTGTGATCCCACCTGATGGTAAGTAGTGATAAATCTTTGGAAGCGCACTAGTTTATTCATAATCCATTCCCTATCTATTAATATCTAGCTCTGAAGACACCTAAAGTATTATCGGAGCTGAAAGCTGAAGATAAATTGCTCCATTCCAACACGAGGCAAAACACCTAGTCTGGACCGCATTTGCCTTTTCAAACCGACCTCAGTAAACAAGACAGAAATAGCATCCTATTTCTGTCTTTATACTACTAATAACATAAACACTAAATATTGACTTGCCTCGTGAGGTTGCTTACATAATCTATGAAGATAGTCGTGTCAACAAATGGCTTAGAGCCTCGACCAACATCTTAGGAGAGTCTCGTTAGGCGGCTGAATCAAGGACTTGATGTAGAAAGCTGTACTTTTTGACACAACTCGTAATATTAGGAAGTTTCTGTCTCTGGAGCTTTGACTGTCGGCAGCTTGTACACTATTCACGAGTAGGATATTATTTATGATTTTTCAAATATTTTTATATAAATATGATTCAGTGCCACAATCGTTCTGTTTCAGCTATCGGTGATGAAGACATTTAATCTTCTAACATTACGTTGACTCAGTACGACGACACTAACATGCTTTTTCACGGATCAAATGTAAACACAGACAGCGATCAATTTGGTTGTTTAGTTCAGGTTACAAGAGGTTAATCGAGAACGAAAGGGTCAAATGATGCCCGTTTCTGACCGGATCGAAATTACACTTGATGAATGCATAATGCAGTGTAGTGAGCTAAATTACGCTTTTATTACAGAGTACGGAGGAAAGGGGGATATAATGAAGCCCTTGTTGGATAGCGGAGTGAATGTTGAATTAGAAGCTTTACTCGTAGATAATCCTGCTCAAAATTTATGGAGGTCTGTAGCAAAACAGCTAAGCTAATCTTTGCTATTGTTCTTTTTTAGGGTTCTGTACTCAAAGGGGAAAACCTTATTACTATGATTCGGATGTCCGTCTGTCTGTCACCAGCCTGTATCTCATGAACCTAATAGGACAGCTAGACAATTTAAATTTTCACAGATGACATCATCTTTAATCATCATTTTTATTGTCGTTATAACAATAAATACTAAAAACATGTTTTTTTGCCGTTTTTTGTTACTGACGGTACTGAGCTCATCATGTGCAAATCCAACTCGCACTTGGCCGGATTTTTATTATTTATTTCATGGTCTTAAAAAGTCAATTATACAGTTAAATAACATTTATAACTGTTTCTTTTTTGTGGTGGGAAATCATCCAATGATTTCTCCCCTTATAGAGTAGAGCGAGTGGGCGTTTCAGGGTCAGGGCCATCAGACTTTAATTAACTAAAACCTACCTGTGTCCTTTAGTTACCCTTTATTTTTTAGGGTCAAGGTAACTCATTCAAACGTTGTAAAACTATCATCTAGTGGGCATTTTTTAATTCTGCCTGACATGTATTGTGGTTGTGTACGCTATTTGTAAGCATGAAGTCCTGATTTTAATTTTCTAGATATGCGAAATTAAATTGAATGTTTCCTTCTGGAAGTCCTCAGTCACTCACAGTCTGAATCTGTGGTCGGTTGATAAGCAATGTTCTCCTTTAACTTATATCTTTTTCATAGAACTTAAATAGAGTTGGCTGATTATGAGTGTACCAAACAAAGGTAGAAATATCTCTGGATAAGTCATTCTACTAATATTATTAACGCGAAAGTTTTTGTGTGTGGATGTTTGTTTCTCTTTCATGCAAAAACTACTGACTAGGTTTCGTTTGATACACAGGTAAATCATGTCCTAGAATAGCACAAAGGATATTTTTATCCCCGAGTACGTTCCTATGAGAGGTTTTTTAATATCATGTGGGCGAAGCTGCTGGCAGCAGCTAGTTGACAAACATAGACGCAATGTTTTATTGTTTACTAGCTTTTGCTCGCGGCTTCGCCCGCGTGGAAGTCGGATAACCGAGTAAATTCAGAACAAATAATAATATTGTAAGTGGGTCGCATAAAATATAGCCTATAGCACTCAGGAAGAAAGCAGCTTTCTATCAATACCTACATTTTTGTGGTCTGACCAGGATCTTCAGAGATTACCCCCTACAAACAAAACAACAAACTTTACCTCTTTATTATATTAGTATAGATGTATGCTTTTAATTTTGCATTCATTTAGCGTCGACGGCATTATCCTCCTCCTTGCGTCGTATTCCTCAATGCTGAGGGTCGTGACCTCCCTGCTTCATCACCTTAGCCCTTATGATGTTCCTCCATCTGTTTCTATCTACGACGGCATTATAAAATAAGTGAATTTTCTATCAAAAGATTTACGCTTCCATGATAAAATCAAAAAAGTAATACAGCGTTCAATCCATACAATCAACTTTGATTAAAATGGAGTTACATGTAATTTAAAATATGAAAACTCTTTCCCTCTTGAATCTGCACTGCATAAAATTTAAGCTTTAAAATAACAAAAATATATTGACTGTGAATTTCGGTGCACCACAACAAATTATTTAACATAAAAGGTTGCTGAAAAAATAAATTTTTTTTCCAGTATGTCTTTATTATTATTAAAGGTTTACTGTTTGACTGTAAGATAGTTTCTTAATATAGATACATAAAACTTGTAGAATATGCCTGTACTTTAAAGGTGAGAATGCTACAACAATGTGATTACCTCTTGGAAGGGGTAAAAAATACCAAAAATCATTTCGTTAGTATTAACGAAATGATTTTTGGTATTTTTTATTGATAGGTTCTCGTTTGACCGCTATTTCGATGGAAATGGTGAGTGGTTGACAATGGAGCACGCTTGCCTTAACGTTTGAATCCCCAACCGGTCCTATGAGACCGCGCTGTTATTGTTTTACTATTGTGTCTCGTTTCGCGGGTATCTGAGTAATTAAAGTAACCTAACTCTTGACTAAAAGACCTCTAGATTGTAGTTATCAAATGCGTAGGATTTTTTTGTATTTCTTCCGGGAGAGGGCACTGGTTTCTGTAACACAGGTTAATCACCCAGCACAGAAGTCAGGGACTTCAATAAAAATTGTACCAAAGTCCTATGCTAAATGAAGATTATTATTATTATCAGAAAACACAGACTCTGGTAAAGAATTCCACTCTTTAGCCTGTACGTAAAATAAATGTGATCCCAAATCGTTTTGTACGTATGAATGGATATCTACCATATACCAGCGGCGCATCGCCGTACTTATAGTAAATTTCGATGAAAACCCAGTCACGAAGTAACACAGTATGTCGCTACCAAGTCGTCCCGCGATTGCTTCTCAGTTTGAAATCGCATAAATGTCAAACTTACCACATGTCCTTCTGGCCACATGAGATCTTCATCAAGACAGTCAGATTTGTACAAGGACGGGTCCAGTACTCCAAGATCTGCGGTGTTTGCTGTAACAAACAAAAGACTAAATTAGTCACAGTTAGAATTTACTTCAAATTGTAACATTTCCCAAATGTACGAACAATCAGTGGATTAAAAAACCCTATGTTCGTATAAACCACATACAAGTTTTCCGTCGTTCTGCTGTTTAGTTATGATTCAAGTATTTAAAAATAATCATAAGTAAAACGTCATTGTTGTCTAACCTTTACAATTCATTTGCTGGGATAACTACCTGACAATTCCCAAGCGGAAGCAAGCTTCCGCATGAAAGAAGATTACGCGGTAGAACGTGAAATCAAAAGACAAAATGACAGAGCATAGATTACTAAATATTATGCTTTTAAGTGTGAGAAGTGTGGAAAGACCCGACCCCAGATAATGGTAGCCAAGACGGATGAAGACGAAAATACGCGTTTAAGTTGTACGAAATTTATCCAAGAATATAAATAATCAGACTGTATCATGCTAAGGTAGTCTGGGTTATCTTATGATAAAGTGGGCCGAATTCTATGCGCTTTCGCTCGGACGTGAAAGTTGATGAGAACAGTTTGATATTAAGCATATCCACAGTGCAGGTCATAATTGAATATACAATAACGTTCCTAATTGAATTTTGGTCATGGTATGCTGATCTATAGTATGTATGTAGTTGGATAACGTACCCTACCTTATCCAACTGCGCCAAAGATATTATAGTAGCTGCAACTCACATAGCGTCATACTCATTGTCCGATCGTACGCCAACCCAACCGCAGAAAGGTCAAGCTCATGACCAACGAGCACTTTATAAGGTACGGGGTCATAGCGAATTCTTAATGGGAAAACCCAAAATAGCCTAACCTGGTAATCAAATTCAGAATCCCACGATCCATAGCCGCGCTTGCAACTCTACAAGCGAGACTACCGGCAATACAAATACCCTAAGGATGTAATTTTCAGACTTTCCAGCATTAGAACGCTCGAGACCTTTGCCGTAGAAAATGAGAAACGTGACTATAAGATTTTCTTACACTTGTTGCTTGAGCTAAATTACAGAAACACGGATTAGTTGTAAAGCAATACCCATCCCAAGTACAGATGCGTGCGTTTACAGAGGACGACCAATGCTCGCCATCCGAACCGAGCTCGACTCGTCAATGGCGCATAATGTTTCATGCGCGCCTTAAAGAGATTTCAGCAAAACCATCCATCCATCCAGCAGTGCTGCCTACTGGGGCCATGGGAAACCCGGGGTCCTAGAACGCAAGCCCTCGAAGGTACATACGAGAAGGTTTTAGGGACAGTAAAAGTCTGACAGACCCTCGAACTTCGTCCTAGACCGGGAGAAGTTTCAATACATTGGATGATTTCCCATTCTTAAAAAAATCCTACGTAGGTACAAATTGAGGTAAGCTCACAGCAACCCCTGAGATTTATAGCCTGTTATAAATAGATCGATAATTAACTTGACCAACAGCTTTAGCCGCCAATCCAATTAACCTTAAACCTTTAAGTACGTATTCATATTTGCTCATTTTGGACGCTACGATAACGATGTATTGATTGTTTAAAGCCATTCAATTACTCACGTGAATGAACGATTGAATGATTCAGGAAACAGATTCGGTTTTATTTACTGTAAACTCTCAAATTACTATCTTGTTTGTATTTAATATTGAGAAAATTGGTAAAAACCATTTTGTACACAAATAATTTTTTTTTAGAACGCCTTTGTAGAGCACTGGTGGTAATCGTGTGTAGTGGTAATTGCCCCGACTGACGAGTTGTAGGTTGTGGTTTCAGATCCAGCCAGGCGCATTACTTTATTTAATTTGTTTGTTTTATCGTTTTGGTGAAGGAAAACATCATAACGGAACCGACATATCCTTGAACTAAAAATTCAAAGATATATGATATCTACCAATGCGAACTGGGCTCGCGTGCGTTGCTCTTTACGTCTCCTAGAGAGGAGGCTTGAGTCCCAGCAGTGGGAACATTAGATGGCAAATTATGCTATGTCATGCTATTTATTTAAGAAGAAACAGCAGTGACGTAAAATAAATATATACTCATAGTGAAGAAAACAACTTTATATTTTTTATTATGTGTAGTTTTTACTACAAATCGTAAAGTTACTGTAGGAATGTAAATTTTCTAGTTGATATAGTACTTACCTGATGTTATTCATTATAAAAACATTCCGAGTAAGTTCAGCGCTCGAACAAGGGAGCATTAAATATATTACCTACAATGGTATTTATTTATAGAAGAAAATTGCATTACACTCCGCTTTATTTTCCTAAGAATTTCTCATTAAAATAACGAGCTTAAAATAACTCATGCATCGCAATTTATAATTAGCCCTTTAATTTTATAGAAGGTACCGGGTATTTCTTGTTAACATTTTTATTTTAAAATTCTGTCATGTAAAGTTTATTTTACTGAGCTTGAAATAATATGTGTACTTTTATAGCAGCAGAGAAAATTTGTCATTGCGACCAAAGAGGAATTCGCCCGAGCCTTGGTAAGGGTGTTATGGAGCCCAGTGTTGCTGTGACAAACGACGTTTTTTGATACCCTTACGAACAAGTAAATAAACGGGGGCAGACACGGGGGCAGCAAGTGTGCCCAGCCTGATATGAAAAAAAACTTTAAACACTCGTTCCACAAGATAACCTCAACTTGAGCTTCACAAAGACTAAAAAAAAATGCAAAATAAGGTTCATAACTAATGCACAGAACATGTTTACCAACTGAAACGTGCCAACTTGTTGCTCCACCCAAATCAAACACACTTGTTTAGAAAACGTTGAATACCGTTGTCATGGCTTCACACACCCGTGTAATGAGAATTCACGAAATTGGACGAGACGGGCGAGACACGGGCGTTTACACATTTCATGGAGGGTAAACATAATTTCAATTTCCCAAGGAATATTGGATCGATTACGAAATCTGATAAATCGAATACAAATATCTACGTAGAAAGTTATGCTGGTGGTAAGGGAATTTGTTTGAAATTTATTTAGACTCTAGTTTCTGTTAGTATCTTTGCCCGCGTATGTATAGGTAATTATAATCATACTTTCATAATAACAAACGTTATATCTTATTTCTAGTACATACTAGAACATACACACTAAGTACATGCGTAGTTTCTAGTATGCACTAGTACCTACATACGAGGGGTGATCCAAAAGTAATGATAATCGGATATTTGTAGGGCACGTAAAAATATGAAATATTTTTTTTTGTTTCCTCATATATCCAGTACTTCATCATAAAAAAAATCATAAAAATAGGCCACGATTACCCGCTCGATCGCTTGCGCGAAAAAAAATTGGTACCTTACTTTGCCAGTTACTTTGGACCGCTTACTGCGCGTTCTGCCCGCTGTTACTAAAACTTAATTTATGACTTGCTCGAGTGGAGCACTTCAAATATTTTTACTGTTATGAGTAGTCCATGAGATAAGAAAGAATGTGTGATCGCTTTATTTTCAAAATATGACTACAATAATATTTTACAAGCGTTTAAATTAAGAGAACCACCCATTTTAGCGACATTTTGTAAAATATAGGGGTTTTAAAAAAAATTAGATCAATAAGTATGTAGTTATTTATTTTATTCTGAAACTAGGTTTATTACTATACATATTTAATAGTATTTGAAAACAATTTACATATAAGAATGTAGT
Organism: Mythimna separata; assembly: GCA_030763345.1. Taxonomy (NCBI): domain Eukaryota; kingdom Metazoa; phylum Arthropoda; class Insecta; order Lepidoptera; family Noctuidae; genus Mythimna; species Mythimna separata. The sequence goes on along the minus strand of CM061187.1, from coordinate 10,982,836 downwards.
AAAAATATTATGTTAAACCCAGGTGCAGAATTCGCGGATGCGTAAGAGACCGTAACTTCTTTTAGGTATCATTTAGGGCACTTTACATTAAAACTAAAGTACATAGAACAAAAATATAACCACCTCTGTAAAGGTCATTTTCTTCACTCTTAAATGAATATAATACTTTAAATGGGTTATTCTTAAATGTTTGTCAAATTTATAAATTAAAATATGCGGCACATATTTTTGCCAATTTGCATTGCCTACCTAAATCGCTAAATTTGTAAATATAGACCGCCATTGCAATAATATTTACTAATACAATAAATAGGGCAAATCCTGATGTTTCGAAAGCGTCATAAATCTCAAAAATAAAGTATTATTAACATAAATAAAAAAATTAATAAAAACGTAACTTGACTGGGACTTGAGATCAAGCATTTGACGCCCGAACCGCAAGATGGCGGCCATTCTGAACTAGGGCTGTCAATTACTACGACTTACTGCTTAAATTAAGAGAACAGCATTGTGTAAATATATCATTTTTGTTTTTCTACGTTTGAACTACATTTTAACTTAGAGTTAAAAAAATTACTCGTCGCCTTTCACCAATAAATAAAATAAAAACAAGCCAGCGAAAAACACCGACCGCCAACCCTAAGCCAAAACACATATTGCTTCGCGCAACCAAAGTGGCAATTTCAAATTGAGTAGGTAAAAACTTACCGGGCGGTTTAATTTTCGTAATCTGTTATAATCTGAAGAACAATTTACACAACTTAATACCTTAAATTGAATAATTATAGTCAAATATCATTAATAATATTGTATGCTTATGAAAAACATCATATTTACGATAATATAGCAGTAGAAAATTAAGTTTAGGGCTACGACACTGCGAGTATGTTGTTAAATGACGATTTTTTTAATGTTGTTTTACAATGTACTCAAAAATATTACTTTAATATAAAAACACACACGTTAGAGATTAATTTAGTACATAAACATCAGCAGAAATCAGTAAAATAATAAACTTACGACATGTTTTATCACCTCCTTGAAAACACTATAGCGTCACTTCACTCACATAAACACAACTGACGATATTTTGTTATTTTTCTACTGTGATGTTGGTAATATGGGCATACGTCTATGAGAAATATATCTGTCTTTGGTTTAAATACATACTAATACGACCCTATGCGTTTGGTATAGAGACTAAATTAAATTAAAAATACTTCATCGCCTTGCAACCACGGTTGCAAGAAGCAAAATTGACAACTTTTTCTTCGCAACTGTGGTTGCAAGAAGCGATCGAGCGGTTACAGGGAGTTACACTCATTTGAATACAAACAGTCAGAGAGTAAACATCAAAATGGAGAAAAATTAAATCAACGCTGTCATTAAGTACTTCTGTTTGAAAAATAAAACTACCAGAGACATACAAAATGACATAGTGGAAACATAAGGGGAGTCTGCTCCTTCATATTCCACAGTTGCACGCTGGTCAAAGGAGTTCAAGCTAGGTAGAACATCCACAGAAGATGAACATGGCGAGGGACGCCCATCCACGTCCCACACTGGCACATGTAGCTGAGGTCATAGGGAAGTCATATGACAAGTGTTCACAAAATCATTGCGAACAAACTGCATATGAAAAAGGTCTCTGCACGTCGGGTGCCGAGAATGTTAACCGACGAGCACAAATCAAAACGTGTCGACATTTCGAGGGCGAATTTCGAAAAGTTCCAGATGGATCAGGATTTTTTTTGTCTCGTTTCGCGACTATGGACAAGACCTGGATCCACCATTTTGATCCAGAAACCAAACAAGAGTCTAAGACTTGGAAACGAGCCTCTTCCCGTCGCTGAAGAAATTCAATGCGTCAAGTTCGGCAGGAAAGGTTATGGCGTCCGTTTTATGGGATGCTGAAGGAATTATAATAGTGGAATACTTGGAAAAAGGAGCCACTATTATGGACTCTTACTACGGAGACCAAATAAGAAGATTGCGGCAGGTCATCAAAGAAAAAAAACGTCGCAAACTCCGAGTTAGAGTGTTGTTTCACCAAAACAACGCACCGCCTCACAAGCCGCCGTTGCGATGGCTGCCATTCAAGAAACGGGATTCGAATTGCTTGAAAACCCACCCTATCCGCCAGACCTGGCACCCAGTGACTTGTACCTCTTTTTTCGGCCCAAGAAACACCTCTGAGGGAAAAAAAATACAATAATAGCGAGGTGATGACTACTGTAGAGGCGTTTTTGGATAACCAAGCCAAAGATTTTTTTTCAAAGCGAATTGTGGATTTAAAAAAAAATGGACTAAATGTATTGACTAACTAAGAGACTATGTAGATAAATATAATTTTTTTATAGTTAAAATATCCTTATTTCATATTGATTATCATTACTTTTGGATCACCCCTAGTACTTGAAATAAATTAATTACAGGATTTTTTATTCTCCCCGTTACCAAATTTCATCCAACTCAGTTTAGCCGTTTGAGCGTGAAGCAATAAAAAATATACACACATATAAACTTTGACACTAAACAATTACAGTTGAAGTCCGAAAGCAGTTCTTTTTTGGGAACCTTTATTTAAAGACATATAAGATTTATTATACAAAAAGAGACAAAACACTGTTAAGAAATTATTACATAAGAATAAATGGCATGTGCCAATATCCCTTTCAGTGTTTATTCACAGTCAAAATGACAATGTAATCAATCTAAAACTTACTAAAACATCACTGTTCCAGAGCAAAAGTCAGTTAACAACTGAAATGATATTTAAATTAGAAAAGGGTATTAAGAAAATTAGTTACAAGTTAATTAAAAGTTACAAACTGTAAACGAGTATAAAGTTAAACTGTGGTTTATTGAATAACTTTCTCAAATCAAAAGGGAATAGTTGTATTGAATCAAAAATCCCTATCTAAACTGATAAATGTGAAAGTAACTCTGTATGTCTGTTACGCTTTCACTGTTAAACTACTGAACCAATTATGATGACATTGTTACAGAGCTAGTTTAATACCAAGGATGGGGCATACGTTAGACTATCTATCTGTCTCTGTCTTCGACTTTGCGTCTGCTTATAGCAGCTAATATCTTCACGAACGAAGCCGCTGGCAGAAGCCAGTATGAAATAATAATAATGGTAAGATGCTGGTAGTCATTTTGACTATATTTCCAGGATTATCCCAATAGCCCAGGTATAAACTCTTACTCTTTACTCTCCACTCCTCACGCACGTTGCTTCGTGCTAGCGATCATTTTTGAAGCCCATAATTATATTGAGTGTGCAAGTTACCTTCTGCCATTTTGACACCTCAAGGAAATTTCAGCAAACTGTAGGAGACCAGTAGGGTTGAAGCCTTCGGAGCCATGGATAGAATTCCTAAAGGGAAGCTCGTGACCCCAGAACGAAGGCAACGAAGGAATGGGGTGGGGTTTAGTCTGTAAAAGTCTGACACGCCCTCCCGCTCCACCTACGAGCGGGAGAAGACATTCTGATGATTCCCCACTCGAATAAAAAAAAGACTTAAAATATTATAGTTCCTAGTCTCCATACTAATCAAGTTTCTCAAAACCCATCTTTGTTTTCTACGAGTATGTGTCACAATATCATCATCTCAACTATATTGGGGTCGGCTTCCAGTCAAGCCGGATTTAGCTGAACACCAGTATTTTACGAGGAGCGGCTGCCTACCAGACCTCCACAACCCATTAACTGGGTATGTGTCACAATAGTTTCCCACTAAACGTGGGTTCTCCTTTGGTGCACTAGGGAGGTTAGCTGACCCAAACAAGTTGGTAAAAAGGCTGAATGGATCATTTATTATTTTAAGGACAAAGATGGTTACCATCATAAGTTTTAAAACAGCGTGAGCCATGTAATCTTTTTACTAAACCACTTCTGAATTTCTCTTTTGAATTTCTTCTCGCCACAGTGAAGCCACATAATGACAAACCTTTGATATATAATTGAAGGGAGGCTTATAGTAGAGTCTCACTTGTTTAAAGAAAAAGGTTCTCTTTGTGTTTTGTATAATGGCTTATAAAAATGTATTTCCTTCAACGAATTGTGTTATGTGACTTTCCTTGGTTTTTCTAAGGTACACAGATGATTGTTTTAAAAATTGAATAAAAAGCAAAATAATTTAAGGTATCCTACCTATATAATATCTGGTAATTGTCGTTAATAGTATATATACACTGTAGAAATTACATTAATACATAAAATAAACGTATTTATTCAAGGCAAATTAAATATTGTTATCCCAACGCTAATGACAAGTCAACAAAAATATTGTTAGCGGCAGGAAAAAGGTTTATCTCTAAACGCCTACGAGGTTCATTTACAGTCTCGTCGCGTAGACGAGGCTACAACGTAGCACCGTCTACGACGTAACGCGTAGCACGTAGGCGTCATCTACGACGATATTCCTAAAGGCTATTCGTTCACAATATCGCCTTTTGAAAAACAATCTAATAATATAATAGCTTTGTAAATACATACTGAATATGTTATTTATGTCGTGTGAACAATTTTTTTTTTCGACAAACAACACTTCAGGGGAAGCAAACAATATTATCACGCTTTTACGTTTTGCGTATGAAATATTGATGTGAGAAATATTATATTTGCCAGAAATTACAGCTTACCCAGGTTGAGGTAAATGTATAATACTCGTATGTATTCGTTGTAACAATACAGAATTAACATTTAAAAGCGATAATGATGTTCGTATTCGTTTACATGTTCTGTTTTTACAGCAAGTAGGGAATGTTATCTAGAAATACAATTATTTATTTAAACATTTCTGAATTACAGTCACTTTAATTTAATAGTAACAGACAAGAGCATTTTATTTGTATTATTAGTATTACATATTATATTTAAAATAACAGTGTAAATAAAACAGCAGAACAAATGGTCGATGAGACAAAAATGTTCTGGAGAGCCAACCACGTACCGTAAACCGGGGTTACTTTGATCAATTTTGAACTTCAATTTTCTGTAACTTTTCAATCTGTGGTTCTACAAATTATTAAAAAAAACCTAGTAATCGGTTTTTATAGATCTCTCTACATAAGTTAAAAAACAAATAAAAGAATGAATCGTTTTTCAAAAAAAAAATAAAAACAGCGTGATCAAAGTTAAAATGATTTTGGGGTTACATTGATACCCCTCTTTTTTATTATGGAATCTGAATGTAACCCCAACAACTATTAAAAACAAAAAAGAAAAAAAAATCGATCAACAGGAAAAAAGGTTATTGCCATTTTTAATCCTTGGGGTAACATTGTTCAAATAAAACGCTCCAAATAAATAGTCTACACGTTTTAATTAAGTCAGTTATTTGACAGATAAAAAAATCAATATAATTATCAAATCAAGTCTTATACTTATAACAATTGACTATAGGGATACTAAGATACGTTTGTTTATTAAAAATATGTTCTTTTAAAGCTTATTAATTATTAAAATAGGCAAAATGATCTCAAATCTAGCAATGTTAGAGGATATCCCCAATCGGAACACTTTGCAGCTGATTTCAGGATAGCCTTTTCCTCAGATTCTGAGAAAACTGTTTGAGCACCAGGTTTTCTCATGTGCGTGCCTTTATATCTATTATTTATAAATAGTTCCATAAGGTATATTATACTGCTCAGATGCACCTCTGATGGACAACTTCCCGTCCACTACCTGACTTAAAGCCTCGTTAACTGTCGCTTCAGAGTAGTTTCTGTATTCACGGGTACCTAATTTCTTTTTATATATTCGCGGCATTGTCCTGGTAAACAAAAAAATAAAAAAGAAATTAACAAAAACCATAATTTAAATTCTTGTATTAATAGCTGAGGTAACTTTGATCATTTGATCAATCTCACACCATGTACCCTATCAATGACACCCCGCAAGAATTTAACCGACGCCACTACGAAAATTTTGAGGTTAGAACAACAAATGTTTTTTATTTGGATTTCCGAGTGTATGCTTCTAAACAGAAATTATCAAAAACGGTCATGATACATACACGTATTAAGCTGTGTATGAAGTTTTACAACACAGTTTTTCTACTAAAAATCGATATTTTCAGAAAACTTACCTTTTTTTATATAAAACAACGTGACATCAGCAGCGCACCCGCAAAAAAGATTGTGACAGTTCATCAGTGCCGCCAGCCAAAAAAAAAAATAACCAAAAATAGTTCCGTTTTACGCAATTAGCATTTTTAAGTGAACATGAAGTTTCGATCAAAGTAACCCCGTAGTTCAAAGTAACCCCGGTTTACGGTACTAGAAGACACAGCGTTGGAAGTTTCTTTTACGCAGAATCGTAATTCTTTTTCTAAAATAAAAGTAGCTTAAGCTATAGCCTATTCGCCGAGGCTTGAGCCAAAAGGTAAACAAAGAAATCAATGTTTCAAACTGGCAGGTATAACCCGACCGATGTCAAAACGTCACATTTTAATGTAAAATGTTCGCAGTATCTGTGGTCTACAATTTAGTAGTAGTAATCACGTTTTTTAGGTTCTTTTACATTTAAACTATTTAATACATAAAAAATAATAAAAATTAAGAAAATAATTTAAGGCATTTATAATGTTTGATTTCAAATAAATCTGAAAGGATAACATAAGTTTCACAGACATCATTCTAAAATATAATTTCTAATGTTGTCTGTGTATTAATTCCGTAGTTATTTTTATAAAATATGTTCACTACATCAATCGTGACTTAAAAAGAACCCTTTTTATGGTTTGTTTACCGTTTGGCTCAAGCCTCGGTGAATAGGCTATAGCTATCTACAATGAATGTCCCTTCAAAATTAGCTAGCCGTTTCGAAAAAAAAAAAAATTTTTTAATAAAGGTAGCAAATTTAGTTCCTACTGTACTAAATGCGTATGCATTTAGTCAAAAAAAATATATTTTGATATTGCAAATAGACGGTTCAATTTTATTTAAATGTTTCTATAGATAATTAAAAATTAAAACTTTTTTCTATCATCGTTTGTTTAATTCGAGCAGAAAGTCAACAATTTCCCTAATGAAAGCTCTGAATTATTAACTAACAGGGGAGTAAAGTTAGGTTCCTTATTAATGTATGTCACAGTCATTTGTTTGGGAACTTTGATCTTGTTGTTTTGTGTTTGTATGTCAACATTTTCACAACCAATTACGAATTCGGGACAATGAGAAGAAGCAATGAAATGTCTGTCAAAGAAGTTCTATTTAATTGAAAACTTGGGTCGCAAATTAGGAAAAACTTTATAAGTCGTTATAATATAGCGTAGGAGGTTTGTTAATAAATATAATTAGCCAGTTATGTTTCCACGTATAGGATACGTAACGTCTCTTCTGTAAGAGAGAGGGCAATGATGGGCGATTCCGAGATATGTTAAAAATCGAAAGAATAGGAGTCGTTAAATAAACCATCGAGACATCCATCGACTCGCAGTTCTACAAAATAATCGAGATGTTTCTTCGATTGTTTCGAGTCAACGGAATCGGCGGCTAGTTTTTGATTGTCCGAATCTGTCACTCCCAGCCGAAACTCTAAACCACCAAGCAACTCGCGAGTAAACGTGCCATGCGCCAGACAATTTAGGGCTGATTCACACCGAAATTGCAAAGGCCGAAAGGGACGTGACAAGGCCACCGCAACGCCACGCCACGTCAAGCTACGCACGGCCTCCCGACACCATGGGCCACTAAGCTCCTCTTGACCAGTTTAGTTACTACATTTGGAAAAAGACTCATGTAAGTAAAATTAAGGAGTGAAAATGATGGAATTGGTTAGTTCACTTTTTCTGAAGAAAAGAAACAAAAATATAAAGATCAGTATCGGTTGAAAAGAAATAGATCAAAAAAGGCGCGCGATAGTTCCTGGAGCCGCGAACAGCCTCGTATCGCCTCCAGGGCGGTCGCGGCCAGGACCACTGACAAGACGTGCGTGGCTGCGAGCCTTATGAACTTTCCAAGCGATACTGGACTTTTAAATAAGTAGATAAAGTTTAAAATTCATTCACATTGAAAGGTCTTGTAGCGTTGTTACTGGCTGCTGCCATTTCTATATGAATCGGGCCTTAGTATTATTATGTCACATGACTTCGGTCCGGTATCTTAAAGATATTTTCATCGCTGTTTTGGGAGCAGTAGTAATGTTATAAATTATGCAAAGAAAAGTGCCTTGATCTGTCTGAACCCATCTAAAAAACTTATTACTTGTAGGCTACGATCGCAGCAATTGCTTTTTGTTTTTTACAGATAGATAATAAAATATTTATTCGATGAAACATAAAGAGAAATTGATACTACTAGCTTCTGCTAGCAGCGTCTCCCGAGGGAGTTACTAGGCATAATGACTTTTAGCATAATACTTAAAGGTAACACATTTAAAAATCATTATGCGCAGGCCTTTTATCTTATTATTGCATGAATGCACACATTTTGTAGTCTAAGATAGTCTTTATTATTTTGTTTCACCCGTAAAAACCATTTATGAAATCAACCCTTTACGTGAAATATGATCCTCAATAAAAGCTTTATTCTCAAATTGTTCTTTATTTATTCTATTATCTCTTTTCATTTGAAGATCAAATAATATTTTTATTTGCAGAGTAAATAAAATTTCTTTTTTATCATTTATGTGAAAGCTATATTTTGATGGCTGCTTTGCCCGCTAAAAGTTGGAAGTTACGTAAACTTTTTATCCTGGAGAACCTCTTCCCTGTAGGTAGGTTCTCTGGAACAAAAAATCTCATGTTCGTGCATAGTAAGCCAAGTATAAACAACCTTATAATGTTCCCACTACTGGAACTCAGGCCCCCTTCCTAGGAGAGAAAATGGGTTGTAATCTTTCACGCGGGCCCAGTGTGGATACAAATCTACATACATGATCTAAACTCTAATTTATATTTTATATTGATACACAGTATACATATATTATTATTATATTGATGTGCGTCTCGTGTGTTTATTTTCATCGAAATCCATTCAGTCGTAATAAACGGATAGACAGATTATTTATACAGTTACTTACGCAATTATTATATCTAATATTATAATAATATTAGTATCATAGTATGTATGCTTAAGGATGAGGAGCTAAAAATATCTGCTAAGAAAAGGTTACTGTAAGAAGTTCGAGGCGTTATTTTTATTCTTCGTATCGATTGACACGTGGAACACCTAGATACCTTTATGACGTAATCCAATCTCGTATAAAGAGATTTTAACGTCTATGAAATCGGCAGGTTATCGAGAAGGTACAGCTGACTTTGGTTGTTGTTGAAAGTTGATACAGGGTTTTTATTTTAAATAACACTTCTTAGTTCAGGTCAGTCGGATTTTAGTAAAAAAATATTGATTTTATTAAACTTGCGATCACTCTACACAAGAATTCGATTTAACGATATACAAATTTCGGAAGTGGTTGCACTTATTCTTACTTCTACGTTAAATTGTCCTTAGTACTTTTAACTAGGAAATTGGGGTGTATGGGGTCCATTAACATCTGAAGGACCCAAGCCAACCTTACCTGCTAGCGGTGCACCCTGCTGTTCAACGGACAAGGCTCTGGCAAACCTGGTTTCCCTCTCGTAGGGTTGTGAGGGTCAGACGGCTGGTCGCCTCACGTAAAACCAACCTCAGTCAAATATTTATGGATAGGAATACATATTTGGGTACTCGTGCTAGGGCGTCGCCGCATAACGACGCGCAGGCACATCGCCCTAAACCTGTGACAAGTGGGTTAGGGCTACCGTGTCAAGTACGGGCACGGTTAAAGAGGTTAGTACCCAAAAGGAAGTTCCGCTTTGCCACCTGGAACATTGGCTCTTTAACCGGACGTTGCAGGGAACTCGCGGACGTACTTGCGAAGCGTCGGGTCCAGTGCGCCTTCCTTCAGGAGACGCGCTGGAAGGGGAATAAGTCCCGTGACATCGGGCAGGGGTACCGGCTAGTGTACGCCGGATCACCATCGGGACGGAACGGAGTGGCCGTAGTGCTGTCTAAGGACCTTCAGGATGGCCTTCTTGAAGTAGACCGATACAGCGACCGGTTGATGCGAGTTAGGGTGCTGATCGAAGGATCAGTTACGAACCTAATCAGTGCCTACGCTCCTCAAACTGGTTGCTGTGAGTCTGAAAAGGAGGCCTTCTGGAATGAGTTCGAAGACGTATTACGTGCTATTCCGAATTCCGAAGATGTTTTGGTTGGGGGGGACCTCAACGGTCACGTAGGTCAGTTTGCTGGAGAGCACGGACGTGTTCACGGTGGTTTTGGATACGGCCAACTAAATGCAGAGGGAGTCAGTATACTCAGGACCTGCGCCGTATCGGACCTTGCCATCGCGAATACGTTCTTTCAGAAGAAGCCCCACCATCTTATTACGTACCGTGGTGGTGCCTACTCAACCCAGATAGATTACCTGTTGGTGCGACGGTGCCACATTGGCAAGGTTACCAACTGCAAAGTCATCCCTGGCGAAAGCCTAACGGCTCAACACCGCCTCCTTGTCCTGGACTTTGCGGTCGTGCCAAGGAAGAAAGTTGTTGAGAAACGCGAACCCCGCACTAAGTGGTGGTTGCTTAATGGCTCTAAACAGTCGGACTTTATTGCGGAGGTCGAGCATCTTGAGGTGAGTGCTCCGCATGAGTCCGTTCAAGAGATCTGGAGTAGGATCCATTCAGCAATCACCACTGCGGGTAAGCGCGTCCTTGGCACTTCTCGTGGTGGCCGCGTCATGGACAAGAAGACGTGGTGGTGGGATGACGGGGTTCAGGAGGCGACTCGGAAGAAGAGGGGTTTATTTAAACAGTGGCAAGGGACCAACTCTCCGGAAGACAGGGAGGCATATGGAGCGGCTAAGCGCGCTTGTAAAAAAGCTGTAGCCAGAGCCCACAGCAAAAGTTTGTCGCCCTTGTACGACAAGCTGGAAACTGCGGAGGGGCAGAAGCTTATTTTTAAGCTGGCGCGTGCCCGGGAAAAAGCTACACGGGACATTAGCAAATGTCTTTGTGTAAGGGACGCCCAGGGTAGGCTGCTCTATGATGCTCCTTCTGTTAAGGAGAGATGGTGTACATACTTCTCGGAGCTGTCTAATAAACAGCATCCCCACAACCTCCCTCCCAAACCGCCTCCTAACCTCGGACTTATTTCCCCTATTTCCCCCGACGAAACCCGCATTGCTCTTCGCCACATGAAGAACCGGAAATCGATTGGGCCTGACAATGTGCCAATTGAGGTGTGGAAGGCGATGGGCTCACATGGTGTGGACCTTCTGACTGATCTTTATAACCGCATCCTGACCACCAAGGAAATGCCAAACCAGTGGCGACTAAGCCTGATTATCCCGGTCCACAAAGGCAAAGGTAGCGTACAGGATTGCAGTAACTACCGCGGTATCAAGATCATGTGCCACACCATGAAGCTCTTCGAGCGCATCATTGACACAAGGCTCCGTAGCGAGTGCACTATCTCTGAGTGTCAATATGGCTTCCGGGCGGGTAACAGCACCATGGATGCAGTGTTCGCCTTACGGACTCTGTCTGAGGCTTACAGAGAGAGAAGGAGAGCTCTGCATATGGCCTTTTTAGACCTGCAGAAGGCCTTCGACTGTATACCTCGGCAGGCTATCTGGTGGGCGCTCCGCTTCAAGGGTGTTTCCGAGGCCTATATTGACATTATCAGAGATATGTACCGCGATTCCGTGTCCTTTGTCCGGACCGCTGTTGGCGAATCCAATGTCTTTCCAATATCTGTTGGCGTTCACCAAGGTTCGGCTCTAAGCCCGTTCTTGTTTAACGTTGTGCTTGATGTAGTTACGGCAAACATCCAGGATCAGCCTCCATGGCTAATGATGTATGCCGATGACATCGCCCTCGTTAACCAGAACAAAGCCCATCTTGAGCGCAGGGTCAACATTTGGAAAGACACGCTGGAAAACGGCGGTCTGAGACTAAATGTGGCGAAGACTGAGTACATGTCCTGTGGTGGCACGGATTCAAGTACTATCCGGATAGGGTCGGATTTGATCGCTAAGTCTGATAAGTTCCGGTACCTTGGATCCGTGCTGCACGAGTCTGGCAGCGTGGATGACGATGTCCAAGCACGTATAGGCGCGGCATGGGCAAAATGGCGCGAGGTAACGGGCGTTTTATGTGACCGTAAAATGCCTCCGAGGCTCAAAGGGCAGGTATATAAATGCATCATACGGCCTGTCCTCCTGTACGGTGGCGAATGCTGGCCAGCACTAAGCAGACACACCCAGGAGCTTCGCGTCACGGAGATGAAGATGCTGAGGTAGATGAGCAGCGTAACGCGATCCGATCGCATACGCAACTCATTCATCCGAGGTAGTCTTGGTGTCCGTGACGTGGGGGAAAAACTGCAAGAGTGTCGTCTGCGATGGTATGGCCACATCATGCGCCGCCCTAGGGAGTACGTTGGTCGGAGATGCATGGATATGGCTGTCCTTGGGGCTAGGTCCCGTGGTCGCCCTCGCAAGCGCTGGCTGGACGTCGTCAAGTCCGACATGAGAGCCAATGGCCTCACTGAGGAGGATGTTAAAGATCGGGCAAAGTGGAGAAAACATAGTCGGAAGGCGGACCCTGGCAATGGCCGGGATTAACGCCAGGCAGAAGAAGACTTTTAACTAGGAAATTATTATCCACACTTTCTTTGAATTATCAACGTGCAGCCGAAACTACTAGGACTGGGAGCACAGAAACTGATTATCTACGACTGGGAGAGGGCAATTTTGCAAAAGGTTTCGTTTATGATGTCGGCGAGCAGTAAGAGAGAATTTTCCATTTACCCCCGAGGAAGGAATATGGTTCCAAAGATTGTACGAAGAAACAAACTTTCATGCAGACAAAACCGCTGGCAGTAGCTAGTTGTTTTATTAAACAGGAACTCACTGGTAATAAAAGTGGTAAATAACAAACAAAGCCATGAAAAATTAGAACTATCTTCAATTGTTTTGCCGTACACTGTCGAGTGTGGCGGCACTAAATGAGTTAAGAGTTTCACACACGTGTATCATATAAGTACCAACACATTTTCAGTGCGTGTGTGTGTATTAATATTATCTCGAGAAAGCCAGCCACTCATGTTTAAGATAATTCCCTAGAGCCATTTGAAAGGCATTTATCACAGAAAATACATTAGCAACATCAATTCGTAATGCAGCTTAAAGGTATTGTGTCTCTTCTGAAGTGTATTGGATAAAGCTCCATTAATTGTACCTTGAACGTACCAAGGTGGATATTAGCTTTATTCTCTGAAATACGATTAACCTATCACATACCCACAAAACGAGACACAATAGTAAAACAATAACACCGCGGTCTCATAGGACCGGTCGGGGATTCATGAATTAAGAATCATTACTACACCATCAGGTTTAAAATACAATTAGGAATATACCATCAGGTTCATTATTTTCTGAACGGGTTAATGAACTATGTACCATTACTACAGTTAAATTTAATTAATTTAGTTAGTTACAATTATTTTAGAAGTAATTTGGATCACATAGAATTAACGGGACGTTTTCCTTTCAAGATTAAATAATAATAATATCATTTATTTGCAAACATTAAAGCTAATAAGTTGTCTGTTTTATCATAAGAAGCATTTTGATGTGGTACTAGCTGACTCGGCAAACGTTGTTCTGCCATATAAATTATCAGGAGAAAGTGGGGTTGAGGGTAGGAGAATAAAGAATAGTTAATGCCATATCTTCAGATCTAGTTACTACATATTCACGCTTAGAAACGGCCAACAAGCTTTGGGCAAGTTTTGTTACAAATCCTTGTCACACAAAAGAGCATAAAATACAATAAAAACTAACAATAATAACATAACACGAGAATTTTGTATGTGTAGATATACTCAAAAATATCGAAAAAAAAATACAAAAGCGGAAAGACATGTTAATATTCCTAAGTAGTTAATATATCCCCTAAATAACCTCTAAATAATTTAAGGCCACCCTCGGCTTTGAATATAATAAATTATCTATCTTCACGGTATAATATTACTTAACAAACTACTAATCATATTTGATAACGTGCCAAGTTCTATTAGCGATGACGGCAAATATAAATTAAATTAATGATATAAACTTTTTGTCTGAAAAATTTTTTTGCCTATTTTTTTGTACTAGCCTATTCTGTCCAACTCTTGGGCAAAGGCTTCCTTCCATCTTTCACAGGCCAAGGCTTCTTCTTTTCAGTTTTGGTAGAATCGGTCAAGTTCGTCCCGCCATCTCCTTCGTGATTTGTCGTGAATCCGTCTAACGGTGTCTGAGCACCAATTTTGTGCTACTTTGGCCAACAGTTTGTCGGGCATGCAGCAGATATACTGCCAATCTAGGTCTATCTTTATTTTAAACAACATTACTCGTATGTGGCTTTGTCGAGCGCCAGTCCTTTGCTTTCAAAGTCGTCAAACATTTTTTGCGTTTTCAAAGTAAATATTTTGCAGCGTTTGATGCAGTCCGTATTTTGTTTGAAGAGAATTATAATCAAACGAGTTAAGAACCATTTTCTTTTTTAATTGCTCTGTTCAGCATTTCTGTTAGTCAGACGGTATATAAAAAAGGATCCATTATCACTTGTTTTGGTCTACAATAAATAATTAAGAATTAAGAAAATATCTTTTTAGGAATTCACCAATTTTTTTTTTTAAATTGACTCTTCTGTGTCTTGTACGAGTATAGTTTTCATTTCGGCTTCCCTAAAGGTGCGAACGTAACTATATCAATATACTCTTCCACCCAGTGAGTACTATGGTTGAATGGACACCAATATTCGATAGTTTTGACAGTTAATTTAAACTCAATCCTCTGTCGAGCGGGCTTCGAACTCAATCAGACGTGTAGCATTGAAACTTTATATGATTCATTGTTGACCCATTTATTTATTTTATTAAAAATACATTAAAAGTCGAAAATTGGTAAGTGGTTTGCAATATCATCCACTCTTGCTTATATCATTTTGTAATTTGATCGAGAGAAATAAACAATGTATTGATATTATTAATACATGTTAATATGACTTTACTTCAACACAAAGCAGCTATTGAGTTTGTTTCGGTGTTTCTTCTCAGGGTAGTCAGTTAGGAAACACCGGCCTCATCTAGTAATAAAAAAAAGTCCAAAAAAAAAATTGACTTGTAAAAGAGTTTGGAAAAAACCTATTTGCAAAATAAATATCGGCGCAATGGTTGAGTGATTGGCTGTTGTATTACCTGTTGTGGGTTTGATTTCCGTACTGAAGAATTATTATTATTTGTAGTGTGTAGGCCACACATACTTTTCCGGGTCTGAGTGAATATTGTACATGAGTTCACCCTCAGTTATGAAACTAATCCCTAGTATGGGTAATATATTTTCAATATCTCTATATCCATAATTCTTCTGTACGTGCGATTGTCACCTAACTTACACCAAGACCACTCTTAACGATGTTTTGTGTGAATATTTGAATAGGTCCCTGGACGGATTAAAAATACTGTTGAAACCGGTAGGTGGTGCTGCAATCGGGTTTTCAATATTTTTTCGATGAAACATCAGTTATTGATCAAGGTAGCACCTGTTAGGACCGCTAAATATAACTATATCAAAATGAAAATAAAGTTAATTCAAGGAAAAAACTAACTTAGTTAAAAAAACACAATTAGTAGATTGCCTATTACTTCCTCACTGTTTAATATTGTCACATAATATCTCTGTTTAATATTATTCTCTACAAACGTATTCGTAACTATATGAAATAGTGACAGGCTTAGAAATAGAACCACATAATTAACAGCTTAAACATAAACTAATCCTAGTACATTATTGTACTTAATTACATGTAATTAATTAAACAACTAACGCCTCTCATTATATTTTAGGTACAATAATAATTATAACTGAGTTAACTGTACTAACTAAAGATGAAGTTTATATATTCGTATCTATTTCATACGAATATATATATTTATATATATATATCACTACTTTAAATTCTAAATTTAGCACACGGGTAGACGATATCCTGGAATAGGACTACATACATCTTTATCACTGGAGTATTTTCCCTTGAAAAAGTAATTGATTTACAGAAGTAGACACACTACTATTTTCCCAGTAAAAACATAATTTACCTAAATCCCCCTAGTTAAATGGATTCTGAATAAGAGATAGTCTCTTTCAATCTTTCGCTGTTTAAAGATTCATACCTCCGTACACTGGAATCAAATATGGGTGGAATGCGGATAAATCTTTAAATTGGAGCTTTTGGTAAACCTACTGCGGTTCCTACATGGAAATGGGTCGGCGTTGATTATTTTAATTAAACATTCAAGACCCTTGGCATCTATATACATGTATGTTTAATGTTTATTATCCAAGATTCCGCTATTATTAGAATTAATCCTTTTAGGGTTCAAAAAGGACTGTGTGAGGTAGCAAATTGAATAATCTGTGTTTAAATAAATGAACTTTAGGTAGTTTTAGGACCAATTTGATGTCAATGCCCCTTTACAATTTGTGATAGGTTATTTTTCTCTACATAGAAATTTTACTTCTTATTTACGTACTTCCGTAATAAGACCTGTCATACTTTATGAATGAGAATGCTAAGTTGTAAAAATACGGAAAAGGGATCGCATGTAGCGAAAATAAAAAAAAATAAAGCTTCCATATTAACATGCCAGATTGCGCTTAGTGCAGTGCTTACCAAACTTTTTTTGACCAGGCACCACTTTAGTTTCTTCGTCATGAGCAGGGCCCAGAATTATATAAATAATCTATATTAATACAAATATTGTTTTTTTACGCCAGTCCTTTAATGTTTGAATCCCCGACCGGTCCTATGAGACCGCGCTGTTATTGTTTTACTATTGTGTCTCGTTTCGCGGGTATATGTAATAGATTAAAATCAAATCAACTTCCATTGTCATAGAAATAACATTTCTTATAGAAACTTAAAATCTGTTGTTGCATCAATGCAAAATGTTACCTACTTTTTTGATGGAAATTGAGTTTGAAATAGTAACACCTTTCGCGCACTATTATGCGTATTATTCTTGCAGACCACTAGTGATCCGCGGACCATAGGTTGGGAACCACTGGTTTCGAGTGTAGCTATTCAAGTATTCAAAAATGTTAAAACAACTACGGATTTACCCCAGGGCAAGTAGAAAGAGGATAACAGAGTCAGAGCCAGTAAAAGAATCGTTTGAAAACTGGAAATTTTTCTTTGATAATAACGAAAAAAGAAAAAGCCGGGCTTAACGTACCGCACTTTGTATGTGCGATAAAACAAACAAGTGCGATAAAACTTTGTTTTCTAACAGATTACCTAGATCAGTTATTTTCCCCATTAAGATGTAAAATGAATTAAAAGTTGGTGGAACGCGTGGGCTGAATGTAATTAATGACTGACGCCTGTTACAACTTGGTGCACTTTTACAAACGATAGGTTATTATTTCCATCGGTATCATGTAACCCTTTAAGTTAAACGTTAACTGAAAAATAGGTTCGTTACTGTTTGTACAGGTATAATCAAACTGTGTGGTGATTTTTTTTGTCATAATCTGGGGCCTTACCATGATGTATTAAAATGTCACCCTATATACCTGGATCGCTTTAAGAGTTTGTAGTAGGATTCTGACCATTGAATTGATTGTCTTTAACTTAAAAAAGACTGTAGTTGTACAGACTATGTAGTTAGAATGTAGTTTGTTTTGATATTTCTCCTCAGACAACGGCCTTATTAAGTTTACAGGGCACTGACAAATAAGGTTGACTTATATGTGTGATTTTACTGGATTCCCGAATAAATATTAAATACCATTTATCCTTGTATACTGGCGGGTCCGTAATGATACTTCGAGAGTCACATGTTTAATAAACTAAAAGTCGACTGAACGATTAATCGAATAGAATTTATTGCGAAACAAACTTTTATCACCAAACGCAACTTCGACTGATTCATCAAATATTTTTTAATCGCGCTGTCTCACGGGTGAAGTCGCTGGTACCAGATAATGTCAAATATACCAGTATATGATGGGCTATTATTCTAAATAAAAAGAATGACGAAAATAAAGAAGAAAAATAAGAATGTAGAAAATAAGAAATAAAAAGATAAAAACATTTTAACAAGATTAAAGCTATGTAGAAAGTAAATGAGATCATCTGCACGTTCATCTGTTGGTAATGAAATCTTGCAAGCACATTTTGACCTACTTTTAGTTATAATTAATACAATCTTCACGTAGACTAGAACCTTAACTATTTGCTGTGATGTTGGTAGTAATGGCTGACATTCTTCATTTAAAACATCTAGACTAAACATTGTCATAACAATGACGTAACAGGAAGATGACGCTTTTCTTTTGTTCTCATTTACCAATTTTTTTTAATAAACGTGTCCTACTATTATTATTAAGATTTATTTTCTTTAGTTCTATGTTAATACGAGTATTATAAAGAGAATTATTTTCATTTTTGTATAATTGTTCATATTTTTTTTTTGTGATGAGTAAACTCAAAACTTACGGAACCGATTTTAAAAATTCTTTCACGACTCCTTTATCGTCGAATGACAATGTGACGAGGTAGGAGCCGCTGGCAAAAGCTAGTATTATATAAAATGGATACGAACTTAAAAATTTATTGCCACTAAATTTTTTACAACAGACTTTATCTCCTGTTCATCATCATCATTTCAACCAAAAGACATTTACTATTGGACATAGGCCTCCCCCAATTCTCGCCACAATAAACGGTCCTATGCTTCACGCAGCCATTGAATCGGTAACCCTCGTTACACAACATTTTTAATCTAGATTTATTTGTTTCTCTCCACATTGGTCTAGCCTTGAGTAAACATTCACTACACTGTATCCACACAGATTGCCTTCCCACAACAATATACCCACTCAAATGACTGGAAAGATTCTGAATCCGGGAAGTGTATCTTTGAAATAGCAAGTATTATTCATTCAAAGTCTTGACGAGATATATTGACGTGACAATGACGTATGGACGGGATGACACTTTTGCTTTTGTTTTCGATTTGTGCTCACGTTTCTCTTGTCATGTTGTTTTTTGATATTATATAGATATATGATAGTTGTTCCGTATGGTGCCGGCCGTAAAGAATGTCACCATCCCATCTCTTCCCGTGGGTGTCGTAAGAGGCGACTAAGGGACTTTTAGAGACCGTGCGTACTGATGAGCACCTTAGGTCACCGCGTGGTGGCGGGTAAACCACCAACAACAGCATTCCCAAGGAGGGTTGGTGTCAGGCAGGCGGCCGACCGTAAAACTATTGCCAAATCACTTGTAACATGGTTAGTACAAATGGAATGCGCGATAGGGCTAGGGCGTCCCCCACAGGCGACGCGCAGGGGCAGCACCCGGCTCCTGTGGGAAATGGACCAGGGTTGTTGCACCATCCCGGGCGGGTGCAACGTAAGAAGTTAGCTCGGGAAATTAGAGTGAGGTATGCAAGTTGGAATGTTGGGACTATGACTGGAAGGGCCAGAGAGTTAGCGGATGTATTGAAGAGAAGACGGATAAATATAGCATGCTTGCAGGAAACTAAATGGAGAGGAACAAAAGCGAGGGAGATTGGTGAGGGATATAAGTTTTATTACTGTGGAAGTGATGGGAAAAGAAATGGTGTAGGAATAGTGCTAGACAGTATATTGAAAGACAGCGTGATGGAAGTACAAAGGATAAATGATAGAATTATAGTTGTGAAAGTTATGTTAGAGAATGTGATGTTGAATGTAGTCAGTGTGTATGCCCCACAAGTAGGGTGTGATGAAATGGTGAAAGAGAAGTTTTGGGAGGATTTTGATACTACTTTAATGGCCATCCCTGTGCATGAGGAATTAATAGTTGGAGGCGATTTTAATGGACATGTAGGAAGAATGAAAGGCATTTATGAAAGAGTACATGGAGGATGGGGTTTCGGAAGTGCGAATAGTGAAGGAGAGACGCTGCTGCAATCTGCTACCGCTTTCGACCTGGCAGTAGCTAATACTTGGTTCCAGAAGAGTGAGGAACACCTAATCACTTACAAAAGCGGTCACCACAAAACCCAAATTGACTATTTTTTAGTTAGGCGCAATAACATACAGCACGTTAAAAATTGCAAAGTACTGCCAGGCGAAGATCTAGTACCCCAGCACCGACTTCTGGTCATGGTGTCAGTAGTCAAAGTACAATGCAGTAAAAACAAAGAGCGTCCTCCTCCTAGGATAAAATGGCATATGTTAGAGAAGAATGATTGTGCGAAGAAGTTCAGAGAGCGAATGGTGGACAAAATGATAGAGATGGGAGATATGAATGATCGAAGGATAAATGAAAGCTGGAATGAGCTGGCAGAGTGTATTAGGCATGCAGCGAAAGAGATTTTGGGAGAGACGAGAGGGAAAGGCACAATAGATAGGGATACATGGTGGTGGACGGCAGAAATTCAGAATGTGTTAAAAGAAAAGAAAAGAAAATTTAAGGAATGGCAGCGTGTAGATCCAGAAAACGGCAGTGTGAAAGCAGAAAAAAAGAGTGAGTATGATTTTTTGAAGAAAAAAGCCAAGAAAGCTGTGGCACTGGCAAAAGCGAAAGCCCAGGACAAACTGTACGATACTTTGGACAGTCCTGCAGGCCAAAAACAGCTGTACCGGCTTGCCAGAACAAGAGAGAGAAAGGTGAGGGATGTTTGTCAGGTAAAATGTGTAAAGAATGAAGCTGGAGTGGTTCTATCGGATGATGAAAATATCAAAAAGAGGTGGAAGAACTATTTTGAAAGATTGATGAATGAGGAGAATGATTGGAGTGGCATTTTAGAAAGCAAACCAGTGAATGTGGGGTTAGTGAGAATGATTAGTATAGACGAAGTCAGAATAGCAGTGAGTGGAATGAAGAATGGTAAGGCCATTGGTCCTGATGGAATACCTGTTGAAGTGTGGAAGTTATTGCGGATGGATGGATGGACGTGGTTAGCTTTATTTTTCAATAATTTGTTGCGGGAAGAAGCCATACCTGACGATTGGTGCAACAGTTCCTTGGTGCCCATCTATAAAAACAAAGGTGATGTGCTGGAGTGCAACAATTATAGAGGAATAAAGCTAATGTCACATACTATGAAAGCTTGGGAGAAAGTTATTGAGAGGCGGTTGAGAGAAGAGAGCGAAATTTCACAGAACCAGTTCGGTTTTATGCCTGGTCGGGGTACAACGGATGCCATTTTTGCTATACGCCAGTTGTGCGAGAAATACAGAGGTGCACATAAAAACTTGCACATGGTATTCGTTGACCTCGAAAAGGCATACGACCGGGTACCTCGTGAGGTTCTGTGGTGGGCCCTTAAGGAGAAAGGTGTGCCTGGGAAGTATGTGCAGTTGATCCGGGCTATGTACAGTCGCTGCAGTACTCAAGTCCGGTCTACAGTGGGCACCAGTGGCAGCTTCAATGTGGCGGTCGGCTTACATCAAGGGTCGGCTCTCAGCCCTTACCTCTTCCTGCTGATAATCGACGCTTTGACGTTAGATATCCAGGAAGAGGCCCCTTGGTGTATGCTGTTTGCCGACGACATTGTACTGGTTGCTGAGAGTGGCCTGGAGGTCCAGAGCAGATTGGAGGTGTGGTGGCATAGACTGGAGAGTGTGGGCCTGAAATTGAGTAGAACCAAGACGGAGTACTTGTTTTGCGATTTCGGCGGTCTCTCCAATTCTGTGCCCTTAGCTCTCGCCGGAACGCCCATACCAATCTGTTCCGACTTTCGGTACCTTGGGTCGCTTGTCCAAGGGGATGGTGAGGTAGACCGGGACGTAACACATCGGATCAACGCAGGATGGATGAAATGGCGACAGGTCACGGGAACAACCTGCGACCCACGGATGCCCCTCAAGCTGAAGGGTAAAATTTACAAGTCCGTAATAAGACCTGTCGTACTGTATGGATCAGAATGTTGGGCTGTGAAAAAGACGGATGAAAAAAGATTGCATGTAACGGAGATGAGAATGTTGAGATGGATGTGTGGTGTGACGAGAATGGATAAAGTGAGAAATGAGTATATTAGAGGAAGTTTAAAAGTGGCACCAGTGACTGAAAAGCTGAAAGGAAATCGATTGTCTTGGTATGGTCATGTAAAGAGGAGGGATGAAACACATATTACGAAAGTGGTTATGAATTTACATGTGGACGGATGGAGAGGAAGAGGGAGACCAAAGAAAAGATGGATGGATTGTGTGAGGACTGATATGAAAGAAAAGGGAGTTGATGATAGCATGACGGGTGATAGGACAGAATGGAAGAAAAAAACATGTTGCGCCGACCCCAAATAATTTGGGATAAGGGCAGGAAGAAGAAGATGATAGTTGTTCCTTCATTCACTAGCTACCCGCTCCGGTTTCGCCCCGGAGAAATATTTGTCTCTCAAATTGGAATTAAATATTTACACTCTATATTATTTATATATGTCACTATTTCTGCTAAATTTTTAGTATATTGGCCCATCAAATAGCACATATATTTTTCAAGAATAAAATTTAAGATATTCAAACAAGACCTTTCTTAGGACTTACCTACAATGTAACAGAAGCCTTGAGCAAAATTTCAGAATCATAGTCCCAGTAGTTTTAGCTATGCGTTGATTGAAGAGTCAATCCGTTTCTACTTTTACGTATACATACATATAATACGTATAATATATAGACCGTGAATTGTAAAAAACTTCATCATAAGATGGCACGATTATCACAACGTTGTCTAATAGCTACACTTCTCCCTCTCTTCCACATTTTTTACCTAAAATATATACTAATACTGTCATTTACCCCTGCTTTCTCATATATGAATAGATGATGACCCATTTTTCTCCTTTTTAACATCCTTTTCACTTTCTGAAGCCATCAATCTTCGCGTGTATGCAGGGATTGGTCGTCATGTTACTTCGGGTCGGGTGGCCTGGCTAATTTGTCAGAGTTAGTACACCGCGGTGTATTAGTAGTATGTCATTGTAGGACAGGAGCTAGTGTCAAGATTGGTACGTAGATTGTGTGATTAATCACTATGTTATATGTTAGCACTTTATTACAGGATTTAATACTAGACGTCTCAGAAATAATTCAATTTTGTAGATGCGTAAAAATTAACAAATAGATTGCTATAAATACGCATTGATTTACAAAATCAATCCTAGGAGGTCCGTAGCTATGTCGGTACTGGTAAAGAACCTTATCATCAGATATGTTGAAAGCGTCCAAACAATCATATAATGGTAAATCAGAAACTAAAGCCAGGGACAATATTACTATTAAAAAATAACAATATTTAAATAATATTATCACCATATTTCAATCGAAATAATCTATAACCATATCTCAATCGAAATAATCATGTATAATGTTGGAAAATGGCAGATTTCATTAGAAAAAAAAGAGGTTTACAAAATCTATGTACATATCTACTTATGTGTGTAAATTCAGATACAAACAAATCTTCTAGTTCGATCAAGTACAGATAGACTCAAAGGACCCACGTCAAGCAATGTCGTGTTATTTCATATTTTCCTAGTATTCAGCAAAAACATAGTGTTCGAAAAGTTTAATTTTTTTAGGCAAAGACATCAGTGGTAGTCCAGTGGTAACCAATCGGACTAACGAGTTGTAGATTGTGGGCTCAAACCCAGCCAGACGAGTTAGTGTAATTAAATTTATTTCTTCATGGTGAATGAAAACATCATGAGGAAACCTAGAGCCAAAAATTCGAAGATTGATTTGACATCCACTAACCCACACTGGGCTCGCGAGGTGAATTACGGCCCATTCCTTCTCCTAGAAGGGAGGCTTGAGTCCCAGTAGTACGAACATAACAATAGGGCTGATTATGCTTATGCTTAGTCAAGGACAGAGAATATTTAAAAACCTTTTTCAGATTTCATAACTTTAAAGGCAGCTATTTGCCACGGGTTTACTACTGTCGCATATTCCTTAAGATGCCTTTTAACGTAATAAAAAACTATGATGCTCAGCGACTGTGCGACTATGTATGTAAAATAGCATCTTTATCTTTAGAAATAAACTTGCAAATAACTTTTTTAATGTGCTACTTTAAATAACGGAAGCTTTTTTTCTGGTTTTTACTTTTTTATCAAACTAGAAGTGTCAGGCAAGGACGAATCCTGAAAATGGCGCCAGACAAAATCTTCTATCTCATAAATTACTGTCCCAATTCCTCTCACGTCAGGACCTGTTTTTCTCAGCAATGGCACGCGTTGTACGTGTAATAGAGAAGTAATGTACACATTAGTTACAACTTATCTCAGAAAATCTAATAAGGTGACAAACTAGGTTAATACTGTTTTGGTGTTTACTGTGTGGGACAAGTAGGTTTTTTAAGTATTCTAGAACGATGTCAAAGATACTGACTTCCAAAATTAAAAGTTTTTTTTTGTAGTTTTCAGTTTGAGGTATGATATTTTTTGGCACACATTTAAACTCTCGTGAAGCTAAGTTTAAGATAGAAGCTACATTGCGCACACGTGGCTCACGTACGTCGATCTGCACGCGGCGGTCTCCGTACATTTGATATGGCAACTAGACTTGTCATGTAGAGCTACACGCCACGCGACGCCAAATGATGTGGTTCTACGAACAAATCAGGTGTGGCTCACGTGTGCGTTGGTCTAATTCTTGCCTTAGTGTCGCTCACTGTTTACGAAAATCGAAGACAATTTTTTATATAATTTTACTTGTGGCGTGTTCAAGACTCACTAATTCAAAACGCTCCCGTAATTAATTTTGAGTTATAACCTGTTTTTTTTTTCTAGATGGTGTTTTTATTATGTATACAGTGTCACCATGTTTACTTCCTACTTTCAATTTACTCTATCGCGCCATCTTCAACAAAGGAAGCGTTAATAAGCGGCACATTGAACAAGCTAAGCACGTTCTCGTCATTACTCACGCTGATAATATCAGTTATCGTTTTCCTTATTTCTATTTCTTTACGGGAAAAGCGGTTCCCACGTACCAACAAATTTCTCCTAAAGCTTGCTTATATTGAAAAAATATTGGCGATATTATGCCATGAAAAAATACAGAACCATTTTACCATGTCTCTAGGAAATCGTACTACTGGCATACTTTCTAGGAAAGAGACGGTATCTGAAAGGTTATTGTTACTAAAATAGTTCCTAGTTTCCAGGAATATTGTATAAATTGACTTCTAGACTTCTTCTAGTGGCTTTGATCGCGTAAAGGAAACTAACCTAAAAGCACATAGGTACTTCCGCGATAAAAAGTCCTGTGTCTTATTTTACGGTTTATCCGTGTTCTAAGTTTCATCCAAGGCCATTCCATTGGATTTGGATGGCATTTGGATGAAGCAGCCTGAAAATGTAACCAATACACACAACTACAACTACCTATTTTTGAGGATATTATCAAATAATTTTTGTAACAAGGCGGAGTGTCAGATTTTTACTGACTAAAACCCTGCCTATTAAATACTACTAGTACCTACTTATAAACAACTCGATCAATGCCACAAGGGCGGAAAATCCCTACGTATATCTTAATTATTGGGCAAATTATTTATCCTAAAGAAATCATGACCATCCCTACTGTGCTCAGGGAACTCACGTAGGTAATACCTTCACTATAATGAAAGGCCCATTTATTATCACATATATCTTCTTATCCCCATCCTGAACTAATATTGTCTGTGTAGGTGTGTCGGTCATTGACCCTAGCGTTGATTAATTCGTACACACTAATCTTAATAACAATTTATTGTGGGTTCGTATTAAACACGCAACACATTATGATATTGACATCATATTTTAACTGAATTTAACTGAAATGTTTACGTAATTTCTATTTTATACCTGGAATTATTAATATAATTGGCTTAAACTTAATTGTTTTTGTTTTTTAAATTATGTATTTATATACCAAAATATGTAAAAGTACATATTTAGTTTGGTTAGGTGTGTGTTAAGGAGTTTTGCCGTAATATTTACAGCCAAAAGACAATTACAAGTCTTGTGCGACTTTTTGCGTCTAGCGATCCTCATAGGATTATGCATAGGTAGGTATAAGGTATACCTACCATTCCATAACGTAGAGGAAAATATAATGGTTCTTTTATTATAGAAATTTAAACACTAGTAATCACTGTACCAAAAAAGACGTAATGCCTAAAGAGTTTTCTACCCGGGACCTGCACCGTTCGGTGTAGAAACATTACAGTCATTAACCAGTCAGTTGTCATTCGGTCCGCAGTCAATTTTCATATTAGTTATATTATTACAACTTTGAGCTTTATCTTCCCGTGGTGACGATTAACTACACAGATATAAGAGACATTCACTTGAAACTCGAAAGTAGTAAATTATCTTAAAATGATTCCAGATGACCCATGAACCAAATTTCATTGAAAACATTCAGCTGTTTAGATACACACACTATACCCAAGTATTGTATTAACAACACACACTGTACAAATGCATATGAATGTGGGTTTACATAACCATGTATGTAGGTTTATATGTACAAACTTTTGCCTTTATAATATTAGTGTCATTGCTGACGTATTGTTTACAGTAAATCAATATCTATTAAACAGATTAATACAATGTATCGAATGTTATTAAAACAGAATTACAAACACAAATGGTTTAATTATAAATTCAATGAAATCATGTTTCGTATATGATCCATCGCGTAAAATGATCGTTTTGTTTTACTTTCAGTCGGCTTATTCACAGGAATCGTGAATTTTTGGAACATGGATAAAAAGTAACCTATGGCATCGGGCTTGCGGCTGACGAGCAGTAGGTAGCTTGCCATTATGTAAAGACAAAGCCTGGGTCAACGCGGTGCTTTATGTTCCATCTCCCAGAATCTTCTGATAAAAGGCTGATGCCAGAGCTGTGGAATTGTTTGAATTTCGAGTGTGTTCCAAAGATTCACCACAGTTCTGGAAAAAGGCAATATAAGAAATACGTGTGGGTTTTAGTTAATAAAAACCTGACACACCCTCTCATTACGCCCAAAAATGAAGAAATCATAAAAAACCTACCACTTTGAATGAAATAGCTCTTTCTATAAGAATAAAAGTTTTCGTAATCAGATCAAAACTTTCAAAGATTGCTGTTCAGAAACATGTAAACTAGCAGCTTTTTTTCTCTTTTTTTAAAGTTAAGATTATGGTAAGTGTTCAAACAAAAGTTCAACACGGAAAACCTAGATACATAGGGCAGGTAAAAAGCTCTTCAGTTTTATGTCAACGCTTAACGCCAAGAAATAACATTACCTTGTATGATGTCGAAAGTATGAAATTGCATAGCGGAACTTTTTACTTCAAAACTCCTTTGTTATTTTTGCAAGTGCGCCGGTGTTATAGTCAAGAGAGTTTAGATTTACGGAACCAGTATTTACGAATATCTACAAGATAGAATAACGTAGATTTTATAAAGTAAATTTTTTAAACCCTGAGACTAAATTGACACAGGCAAATGTAAAACGTGTCTTTTGTGTTGTGACAAGTTTGACAACCTGTAATGTGTATGTATAAAGGAATCAGAAGCAAGACTAAAAAACCGGCCAAGAGCGTGTCGGGCCACGCTCAGTGTAGCGTTCCGTAGTTTCCCGTTCGTCACAATAAATGTCCGATTTTTTCAAAAACTGTTCGTCTAATCAAGTTCAAAATAATTTTCCTAGAAAGTCTTCATAAAGTCTTCTACTTTCCAGATATTTTTCATATTTTCTAAACTTATGGTTCAAAAGTTAGAGAGGGGGGACACATTGTTTTTGATATTATCAAAAAATGATTTTAGTAAATCCCTATTAATTTTTTAATAGCTATCCAACAATATATCAATTGTTAGGGTTGAACTTTAAAATCACTTTCCACTTTACATGTAGGGGGGCTACCCTAATAATTTTTTTTTCCAATTTTTATTTTACTACTTTGTCAGCGTGATTGATATACATATTGGTACCAAATTTCAGCTTTCTAGTGCTAACGGTCACAGAGATTAAGCGAGGACGGACGGACAGACATGGCGAAACTATAAGGGTTCCGTTTTTGCCATTTGGCTTCGGAACCCAAAAAAGGATGAATAGATAATTACTGTGCCAATCATCAAGTCACCAAAAACAATCATAATAGGGTACTTTTTTCTGGTGGGTCCCCTCATTCAATGGCTTCTTGCTGGTCCACCCGAAACCAAAGAGAATGTGTTTTTACATTTTTTCTGACTAAAAAACACATAAATTCTTTAGTTGCCCTTTGCATTCCAGGACCACGGTAGCCCTATCAGAAAGTCCCTGTAAGCATAACGGGCATCTAGGCCCAACTGGTTTTCTTTGAGGCATGTATGGAACGAACTACGCGATGTGGACATCTTGGGCACAGTCATTATCAAACGGCCGGACGGTGAGCTTACTATTGTGGTAATGAAGGAAATTGCATGAGAAACATACTTAATTAGTATGCGGGGTGACTGGACAAATATAATTTGAAAGGAATGTTCAAAAGGGTAGACTTTTATAGGAAAGTTTTTAATTTTTTTTTTTATCAGCAGACTTGCCTATTTATAATAGAAACTTAAAATCTCTCAATGTTACTACTTTTCATTGGAAAGTTTAAAGCTTTCAGACCTTTCGGAAACCTTATTTACCTCTTTGTAGAGGTTTGCAGACCACAGGTTGGGAACTCTGATGTAACAGCAATGCCGTAAATATACAGTATTGAAACTACTTTTCATTGAAAAGTTTGAAACTTTCGGGAACGTTATTTTAGTTCTCTGTGGTGGTTCGCAGACCTCACCGCGGTTAGGGACGTCTGATATAACAAAAGTGCCGTAAATATAGAGTATTGAAAGGTTGTAAGTACTCAAAGCTCGTCTTCATAAAAACCAGACGGACTGGTTTTTAGGGTTCCGTAGCCAAATGGCAAAAACGGAACCCTTATAGTTGCGCCATGTCTGTCCGTCCGTCTTCGCTTAATCTCTGTGACCGTTATTAGCACTAGAAAGCTGAAATTTGGTACCAATATGTGTATCAATCACGCCGACAAAGTAGTAAAATAAAAATTGGAAAAAAATGTTTTATTAGGACAGCCCTACATGTAAAGTGGAAAGTGTTTTATTTTTTTAATTTCAACTCTAACGTGTGATATATTGTTGGATAGGTATTCAAAAATGAATATGGGTTTACTAAAATCATTTTTTGATAATATTAATAATTTCGGAAATAATCGCTCCAAAAGTAAAAAACAATGTGTGTGTGTCCCTCTAACTTTTGAAACATAAGTTTAGAAAATATGAAAAAAAATCTGGAAACTAGAGCTTTATAAAAACTTTCTAGGAAAATTATTTTGATTTTGATGGGACGAACAGTTTTTGAAAAGTTGGACACTTATTGTGACGGACGGGAAACTACGGAACCCTACACTGAGCGTGGCCCGACACGCTCTCTTATGATTTTGAGTGCACCTGGGATCTCACAGGAGCCTACATCTCTAAGAAAGATCGATAGCTTTTTCAATACTATTTTAAATGTATTTTATTTTATGTTGTTAGTCTTAACATAAAAAATATATAAAGAGTGCAATAAAACATCAATCGCTAATAACAAGCCTCCACATATAAATGAAAAAAGTATCGATGCAAAGAAAATACACACAAGTCACTTAATTGGTATCGAGTTCTCTTTGGTATCGAGAGACAAGTTATTTATTCGAAAACACACTGATGCAGAACAAGTCAATATCAAGGTCTCTAGAGAGTCTATTAAAATCAAGTGCACTCTTTATTGAAAAAACATTCTTTGTTTGTAATTGGTCAATGCCGGACCGCCGGACCGAACAAACATAGTTCTGCAATTTAATTACTCAGATACCCGCGAAACGAGACACAATAGTAAAACAATAACAGCGCGGTCTCATAGGACCGGTTGGGGATTCAAACGTTAAATGACCAAAACAAAAAATTGGGTATGGGGTAGAAGTGAAAAAATTGTTTACACAAAAAAAAAAACATTAAAATCGGCGGTACGACATTTTTATACATTCAATCAATATACAACACATTGTAAAAAATTTAGCAAAAAAAAATTGTAACTATGGAGAACATTATATCACAGACAATTATTCTCTATTGCATACTAATTTTTGACCGTGGCTTCGCCCGCTGCATGGAAGTCAGAAAACGAATGTAAATAGCTAGCACTCAAGATTAAAGCAGCTTTCTATCAGGGAAAAAATAATTGTAATCAGATCAGTACGGTACTTCCAGAGATTACCTCAAACAAACAAAAAAACAAACTATTATTCAGACACCCCGTTATGAGCCTTTTCTAAAGCTGTAATAAATAAAGGACAACAAAATGATTTATAACGTACTTTCCAAGGTAATTTCAGATAACAACTGACTGATTGCTGAATTCCTTGACACGCAATAATAAAATTCAGGAAGCGTGATGAACGCTTCGTTAATTGTTTAGAAGGGAGAAGCTTTGTTAAGAAACAAGGCACTTACAGGTTGGTTTAATTACCGCCACTGAATTAGTAATTGAGAATGATGTAAAACAACCTGCGATGGAATGTTTTTAAGTGGTTCTCCTGAATTACTTACTACGAGTATATACTCGTAAATAAAAATGTATATCTAAATGTGTTGTTGAGCGTGGAATTCGAAAATAACTGGACTAATTTAACTGGTCTTTCTTAAAGGGTTTGTTGAAGTGTCGAGCAGTTCTTTTTTAATTAAATTTTATTTAAACAGAACACTATAAGTTCAAAAAAAACACAAAAATAAAATAATAGTAAAAACAAATATTTTTCGCGCGGTACTTTTCTGTGTTTATTTTTATGAAGGCAAAATATAGTTAATTGGACAGAACGGAAAACCGTAAAACAAACATTTTTTGTTATTGTATTGAAATTTTTTCTAGCTGGCAATATTGGTGTAATTTACTATAAAAGGTTGATCGACTGTTAATATATTATATTACATTACTACTCTACACTCAGCGGAAATAAAAGTGCGAAACGCGATCGTGGACATATACAACGTGAATAATAATTATATAAATTCATCTAATACCTAATTCTAAATTTTTCAACATCGTAGGTATAAAATACACCCACTGACATTAAACAGTACGACAAGCAAAGATTTATAGTACCGTAAAACCAACCCACTGATGCCAGTAGCCAACTTCAGCAAATAAAGTCTGTTCATAAAGAAAACATTGGAGTTCCCTCCATTGGTTCAGTAAAATCAAATTTCCGAATCAGTGGAGAGCATCTGACGATTAAAACTTTCGTCTTATTACAGACACTTGATGTCAATAAAACGGTTTCGAATTTCGCTTGAGGAAACACCAAAGAAAATTGTTTAAGCGAGTACTAAAAATATGTCAGTAAGTTTTAGAAATTTATTTTAAGTTTTTTTTTAGTAGTTTTTGCTTCCAATGACCTGTTTTCTAAAGGAAGGTAGAAAAGGTCCTCTATAAAATAAATACTTGAAGTAAACTTGCCCTTTAAGAGGTAGTTCACAGCCCACTAATTCTGCTAAGAGAAAAAATGAAAAATGTTAAATATGGCTCATTAAAAGAAGAGAAGAAAGTATAACACATTTGCATCACTTGAATTCGTACATTTGAAATAAAAATTGCGCCAGGCTCTGCAATGGGAAAAGTTTTGATAGATTCTAAAATTTACAATTTGGCACATACGCGCATAGCAAGCACTTGACAGAAAATTGAAATACCTGTGCTGTTTTGATGACTTGGGATGTTTTGAAGACGATGTTTTGATTTTACTGACTGGAGATTTTACCATAGAGCTTCTTGCTGTTTTTTCCCCATAGGACACGATCAACAATAAGCTAGCTTCTGACGTTTTAAAAAAACCTATGTAGGCCTATGTGAAATAAAAAAATTGTGTTTGATTTTCACCAAACACTGCCAGTCATTCCAAAATCCCATGTGTTTTTACGCAACGATACTCAAAGGTGAGGAAGTTCTTATTCCGAAAATTTCCATTAAAATTTATCTAAAAGATATCACAATATTATTAATTGGCTGTTAGGTAGTACAAAGTTCGCCAGGTCAGCTAGTTTGAAATGAAAATGCAGTTTTTTTGGCTTAAATTCTTATTTTCAGTAAACGTTGTATAAACTGAAATAAAAACCTAACATTTAAAATTTTAATGAAACTTTTCAAACAGTAACTCAACCCGTATAACAGAAAATGTAGTTCATTCCGTCCATGCATTAAAACTAACTAACTGCACATTATAACGTGAGTAAAGACTAATTAACCGTGACTTAGCGGACACGGCATACGCTGTGGTACTAGGAAAGCATAACAATGTCGGTAATATTCCAGAGAACGCTTGCCGTGCAGAATAGGTACATAATGCGACGGGAGAATACAATATGAGGATGACCATGGAGCGTAGCGTAATTTCATATTATATTTGTACGTCAGCTGCAGTATCAACGCTTCTAATAGAGCTATGTTATGCTTTTATGATATACTAGCTTTTGCCCGCGGCTTCGCCTGCGTGGAAGTCGAATAACCAAGTAAATTCAGAAAAAATAATATAAAATAACCTTTTTTACATAAAATATAGCCTATAGCACTCAGGAAGAAAGCAGCTTTCTATCAATACCAACATTTTGTTGTCTGACCAGAATCTTCAGAGTTTACCCCCTACAAACAAAATAACACACTTTACCTCTTTATTATATTAGTATAGATAATTCGGAGTAGAGGTTTAAATTTAAATTTTTCGTCAGGAACTGAAATAAAAATTGATATTTTGTCTACCTCAATTTGCTATTGGCTGTTGAGTTGAGACATGATTAAATAGCAATATAGCAGATATTTTATAATCCGTAGTAAAAATGCTTTAAAAGCCGCTTCCTCACGTCCATCGTCAACGTGAGAAGACTTAAAAGCTTGTTGTTTCATTCAACGCAGTCTGAAAAAGAGGAAAAGCGAAAAAATAACTCTTTTTTCGCTTTTCTTTTTTGTAGAACGGAACCTGAATGCTCGTTTGGCATTCGGTAACTTCCGTCAGTCACTCGCGGCGGGCTGTCGGCCAATTCGGCAAGTCATTCAATGACATATGATATCGCATGCTGCAAGCTTGCTTTTTGCTTCCGTTGCCTTTATATTAGAATGCATTCCGTGCAACTAGAATGGTATTTAAAACTCAAATTAGTTACCTACGCTTTCCACCGTAAATCTAAAAGAAAGTTCACTGATTTGCGAACTTTGTGCGAAAATTATATTCTACAAATTGCTTTCTAACATGCAATAAACGGCATTAACAGAATGTAAGCAGTACAAACTAACATAATTGGCCTGGCCATGGGGTATTGTGTTACCCAATTACTGGGTAGTAGAGTTCATACAGGTATTTGATTGTATCTACGTAGTTAAAGTGGAAGTCGACACTAACATATTAAGTTTTTTCATTAAAATATTTAGTTTTACTATTTTAACATGTTTAGTTTATTCATTTAACGCATTTAGTTTATTTATTTATTTAAACTTAATGCTTAAGTAAAAAACACTGTACAAAAGGCGGACTAAATGACTTAGGCATTTTCTTCCAGTCGACCTTAAGGTGGTGCAGAAACGTAACATGGTAGATGCAACTTAATGGTAAATACACGCTGTGTGCTTTCGCTGTTGCTTTCTATATCACAAAAAAAAACATTAAAATCGGCGGTACGACATTTTTATACATTCAATCAATATACAACACATTGTAAAAAATTTAGCAAAAAAAAATTGTAACTATGGAGAACATTATATCAAAGACAATTATTCTCTATTGCATACTAATTTTTGACCGTGGCTTCGCCCGCTGCATGGAAGTCAGAAAACGAATGTAAATAGCTAGCACTCAAGATTAAAGCAGCTTTCTATCAGGGAAAAAATAATTGTAATCAGATCAGTACTTCCAGAGATTACCTCAAACAAACAAAAAAACAAACTATTATTCAGACACCCCGTTATGAGCCTTTTCTAAAGCTGTAATAAATAAAGGACAACAAAATGATTTATTACGTACTTTCCAAGGTAATTTCAGATAACAACTGACTGATTGCTGAATTCCTTGACACGCAATAATAAAATTCAGGAAGCGTGATGAACGCTTCGTTAATTGTTTAGAAGGGAGAAGCTTTGTTAAGAAACAAGGCACTTACAGGTTGGTTTCATTACCGCCACTGAATTAGTAATTGGGAATGGTGTAAAATAACCTGCGATGGAATGTTTTTAAGTGGTTCTCCTGAATTAGTTATCTAGGAGTATATACTCGTAAATAAAAATGTATTGCTAAATGCGTGTGTTGTTAAGCGCGAAATTAGAAAATGACAGGATCAATTTAACTGGTCCTTCATTAAGTGTTTGTTGAAGTCTCGAATACGTATAAAAAAGATCCTAAAATAAAATAATAATTAAAAACAGCCGTTTTGCGCGGGACTTTTCTGAGTTTATTCTTATGAAGAGAAAATATGAATAATTGCATGAAAACCGTTAAACAAACATTTTTCGTTATTGTATTCAAACTTTTTCTAGCTGACAAAATTAGAGTAACGTTTAGGCAGAAACATGTCTGTCCGGCCTGCTAGTTTAATATAAAAGGTTGTCGACTGTTGAGTATTCATGTAATGTAATATATGTATAACATGAATACTCTACACTCAGCGGAAATAAAAGTATGAAACGCGATCCTGGGCTATATACATATATAAATTCATCTAATACCTAATTCTAAATTTTTCAACATCGTAGGTATAACATACACCCACTGACATTAAACAGTACGACAAGCAAAGATTTATAGTACCGTAAAACCAACCCACTGGTGCCAGTAGCCAACTTCAGCAAATAAAGTCTGTTCATAAAGAAAACATTGGAGTTCCCTCCATTGGTTCAGTAAAATCAAATTTCCGAATCAGTGGAGAGCATCTGACGATTAAAACTTTCGTCTTATTACAGACACTTGATGTCAATAAAACGGTTTCGAATTTCGCTTGAGGAAACACCAAAGAAAATTGTTTAAGCGAGTACTAAAAATATGTCAATAAGTTTTAGAAACTTATTTTTAGTTTTTGTCTTCGGTGACCTGTTTTCTAAAGTAAGGTAGAAAAGGTCCTCTATAAAATAAATACTTGAAGTAAATTTGCCCTTTAAGAGGTAGTTCACAGCCCACTAGCGCCGCTAATAGAAAAAAAATCTAAAATGTAAAACGTGGCTCATTAAAAGAATAGAACAGGTAATAAAGCATTACACCAACACTTGAAATCGTACATTTGAAATAAAAACTGTGACAGGCTCAGCAATGGGCAAAGTTTTGATAGAGTCTAAAATGTACAATTTCGCATATATGCGCATAGAAAGGACTTAACAGAAAATTGAAATATCTGTGCAATGACTTGGGATGTTTTGAAGACGTATTAATGATTTTACTGACTGGAGATTTTACCATGGAGCTTCTTGCTGGTTTTTCTCCATAGGACACGATCAATAATAAGCTAGCTTCTGACGTTTTAAAAAAGCCCATGTAGGCCTATGTGAAATAAAAAATTGAGTTTGATTTTCACCAAACACTACCAGTCTTTCCAAAATCAGATGTGGTTTACGCAACGATACTCAAAGGGGAGCAATATTCCGAGAATTTCAATTAAAAATTATCTAAAAAGTATCACTATATTATTAATTGGATGTTAGGTAGTACGAAGTTCGCCAGGTCAGCAGTTAGTTTGAAATGAAAAGGCGTTTTTTCGCTGAAAATTAATTTTTATTTTCAGTAAACGTTGAATGTTAACTGAAATAAAAACCTACCATTTAAAATTTTAATGAAACTTTTCAAACAGTAACTCAACCCGTATAACAGAAAATGTAGTTCATTCCGTCCATGCATTAAAACTAACTAACTGCACATTATAACGTGAGTAAAGACTAATTAACCGTGACTTAGCGGACACGGCATACGCTGTGGTACTAGGAAAGCATAACAATGTCGGTAATATTCTAGAGAACGCTTGCCGGCAGAATAGGTACATAATGCGTCGGGAGAATACAATATGAGGATGACCATGGAGCGTAGCGTAATTTCATATTATATTTGTACGTCAGCTGCAGTATCAACGCTTCTAATAGAGCTATGTATGCTTTTATGATATACTAGCTTTTGCCCGCAGCTTTCGCCCGCGTGGAAGTCGAATAACCAAGTAAATTCAGAAAAAATAATATAAAATAACTTTTTTTTACATAAAATATAGCCTATAGCACTCAGGAAGAAAGCAGCTTTCTATCAATACCTACATTTTGGTTGTCTGACCAGAATCTTCAGAGATTACCCCCTAGAAACAAAATAACACACTTTACCTCTTTATTATATTAGTATAGATAATTCGGAGCAGAGGTTTAAATTTAAATTTTTCGTCGGGATCTGAAATACAAATTGATATTTTGTCTACCTCAATTTGCTATTAGCAGTTGAGTTGAGATATGATTAAATAGCAAAATAGCAGATATTTTATAATCCTTAGTAAAAAAACGCTTTAAAAGGCGCTTCCCCTCTCGTCTATCGTCAACGTGAGTAGACTTAAAAGCTTGTTGTTTCATTCAACGTCGCAAAGCCTGAAAAAGAGGAAAAGCGAAAAAATAACTCTTTTTCGCTTTTCCTTTTTTTAGAACGGGACCTGAACGCTCGGTTGGCATTCGGTAACTTCCGTCAGTCACTCGCGGAAGGCTGTCGGCCAATTCGGCAAGTCATTCAATGACATATGCTATCGCATGCTGCAAGCTTGCTTTTTGCTTCCGTTGCTTTTATATTAGAATGCATTTCGTGCAACTAGAATAGTATTTAAAACTCAAATAAATTACGCTTTCGACCGTAAATCTAACACAAAGTTCACTGATTTGCGAACTTAGTGCGAAAATTATATTGTTCAAATTGCTTTCTAACATGCAATAAACAATATTAACAGAATGTAAGCAGTACAAACTAACATAATTGGCCTGGCCAAGGGGTATTGTGTTACCCAATTACTGGGTAGTAGAGTTCATATAGGTATTTGATTGTATCTACGTAGTTAAAGTGGAAGCCGACACTAACATATTTAGTTTTTTCATTAAAGTATTTAGTTTTACCATTTTAACATGTTTAGTTTATTCATTTAACGCATTTAGTTTATTTATTTATTTAAACTTAATGCCGGACTAAATGACTTAGGCATTTTCTTCCAGTCGACCTTAGGGTGGTACAGAAACGTAACTTGGTAGGTGCAACTTAATGGTAAATAGACGCTGTGTGCTTTCGCTGTGGCTTTCTATATACATACTTCTTTTTTTTCTTTTTTGCAATTACCTCTATTTTTCTCTGTATCATCCAAAGGTTTACTGGAAGAAAATGCCTAAGGCAATAAGTCTACCTCTGTACTTTTGTGAGCATAAAGTGTTTAATAAATAACATAGTAAAGAATAGGCCGGGTAGAATAAAAAATCTAAACTAGATAAAGCTAGAGAGTGTGAAATAGAATCGATTTATTTCCCCTATATTGCCAGCACGAGTTCAAATAAGTTAGTTGTGATCAGACGGATTTAAAATAGTATCGAATAAAACAGATCTCGACGGCTGCCTAAATAAAACCTTAGGTCAAGACAGTCTATTCTAGAACTTCTAAAATAGCACATTCAAGCTATCTAGACAATAGAAAATCGATTGATACCATAGTCTAGTCAAAATAGACATAACAGTTTGCATTAATTCCCAACAAGCTGGATTTTTGTGCAGGCCTTGAATACGTCATTACAAATGATATGTCAGAAGTCCCCATCGATCCCGCTTGTGCGTTGTTTTTTATTCGAGGTCAAAGGTCACCAATTTGCGTTTTTTGCGTATATATCTGAAACAACGAGAGCTATCGAAAAATGGTTCAGGCAAAGTTTGTAGATCGTAAAATTTAGATCTAATCTAATTATTGATAACACTAATCAATAATTAGATTAGTGTTACCTAAATCTGGGAGCACAAGAGTGCCCCCACCAAGTCGAGTAAAAAACATAGCACGGCCGTACCTACCATCCTTTTCTTGAAACATTTTGAGCCATTTTCAACCCCCTGTAACTTCGTTGTGGTTATCCACAACAAAGTTATTCAGGCTTTTAGTGTTATCACTAAAAGCCAGAATTTTCCGTTTGAAATTATATAAACAAAATCGACAAAATTCTGTAAAGCTTGTATTCAGTAGTTATTAAATATATAATTTATATATAAATAAAATAAAGTGACAGGCACGTGTCACGTTGATCAAATTACGAACCTTTTTTATGAAAAATATTTGCGTTTTAAAATGTAATTACTTTTTTAAACACGCGTTTACTGTCATGCAAATAATGATTTTGATGGCAGATTTTGTATTCAATACTAAAAGTTAGTAGAAAGACTTTTAGAAAATAAATTAAAATTAGTCCTCAAAATATTAAGGAATTTGGAAAAGATATTATGGCATAATAATAATATTCCGCAACTTTCACACTACACCATCTAGACCTAAGCTAAGCAGAGCATGTGGTATGGGTACTAGACAACTGATAAACATACTTATATATTTCTAAATACATACATATTACAGGTAAACATAGTATATTATGATATTTCTAACAGTCCTTTGTTGTCCTTAACGTTTATTTAGCATTTATTTTCATCTAACAATTATAATCCAATTCAAACTTTAAAAATACAAGTTAATCTTTCAATATTTATGTTCAACGTAATTCTTTTAACGTGGGCAGTAATTTATTCACCAAGTCTACAGTGCGCTTGATAATAGACTTCTTTAGACTCCAGACTATTCAAGTGTGAAACAAATATAGGACAATGTTGCTATAGTCATACTTAAGCACTTAAGTCGTACCCCAGTAACAGTACCTAATTCTTAGGTTAGGATTGTTCGAAAAAGTTACAGTATTCCTGGAACCTAAAATAAACAACTAAAAGAACATAGGTCGGTTTTAGACACTAAATACAGACATGTCCTCTCTTATTTGAAAGGTAGACGGTGAAACTATGTTCTGGAGTAATAAATAAATAAATATTTTCATCTCAACATTATGATCCCTTGGGATAATTATCTACGTTCACACCAGTGAAGCCGCTGGCAGAAACTAATTTTAAGTAAAATAAGGTACTAAACCTAATCGCGTGAGATTCTCTGAACAAAAGTGAATAGTAGGGACTATAAAAACATGAAACGAAGCAAAGTTGCAAAAGTAATATTTTAGCGAAACATAAAAGAAAAGTTTACCTATTTGTTAAAATTTCTCTCTACTTGTTTTAATTATTCATCAGTCGTAAGGTAAAATTTTGTAGTTCCATTCTTCGCACTCAAAAAATACTAGTATAAATTTTCCGCTCCAATTTTTGCTTCGCCATAAATTGAAGAATATTCCAAAACGATCGACGTTATTTATGTGTTTTCCAAGAACAAAGTCTGTATATCACTTTATAAATCGCGTTCTGACATAAAATTAGTAGAGCGTAAAAACGCGGTAAGTACAAGAATACATTTGAATTTTTGATTACTTAGCAATAATGTACTACACTCTTAAAATGTTCAGGCGTTTAATTTAATTACTACATTAATGATATTCATGGAAGTGGGTTATTTTACCAAGTTATTATGTAGGAAAAACTATAATAAATTAGGCGTGACATATCGCTACCAAGTCTCTAAGGCTTTTGTAGTACAAAAACATGCGATTTCCTAGAAATAATGCTCATAATGTTACCACTAGTAGAGTTACCCAATTGATGCCAACGAATTCGTAACGCGTCTGAGTTACTTTTTCTCATAGATTGTATTTTTGCAGATAGAGAGAGGCCTTTGGGTTACGTAATTTTTCACTGCAAATGGACCCTTAGAGGTAGAGCAAGCGTCTGAATATTGTGAGATAACTGTGCAGGGTCACGATTAATGTTGCTATTGGTCTTGTGAGGAGAGAGACAGGCATAGATACTCAGAGAATCTAAGCACTTTATTACTCACGCAACAAAAGAAAAACGATTCCAAAGACGTTCAAATGGGCTATTCGCATTGTAATCTTAGCGTTCAACTCTTATAATAAAAAAATTAAAATGTCTTATTAAAACAGAAAAAAACATGCTTATGCTCTTAAAAATGTTGATAATATAACAATAATACTACTAGAAGTAAAAATAAAGCTCTTCAAAAAAATCAATGAATATAATATTATTATAAGCACGACCTCAATTTTATTGTATTACTTTAAATTGTTGCAAACCAACCAGCACGTAATCCTCATTAATCGAACGCTTTTTTATGACTTCTGAACGAATCAAAAGTAATGGCGTCCTTTGAAGCTTTTCAAGTGTCTCTATTGGTTGCAGTATCCAACTAATGATCGCCAGCCGCGCATTTTATAATCCTCTACCACGCGGGCCCAGTGCGGGTAAGCTCATATTTATCTATATTTTAACAAATTTAAAGTTGTCAATTTGTAGAATATTTCCAAAGAGTCACCACGGTAGTGACGCGCAAAAAACAACCGAAAAATCACGCTTATGATATAGTCAGTAAAAGTTTGACACTAGCTTCACTTAGAACAGGAGACGTTATTTGTCGATTTCCTGCCTAAAAATACGCCCCTAATTGATATTATGATAACAACGT
The DNA here is from genome assembly GCA_030763345.1 of Mythimna separata. Taxonomy (NCBI): domain Eukaryota; kingdom Metazoa; phylum Arthropoda; class Insecta; order Lepidoptera; family Noctuidae; genus Mythimna; species Mythimna separata. Next base: position 10,942,090 of record CM061187.1, on the reverse strand, counting down.
CGGCCTATACAGAAGTCGGAATAATAGAGGGATCATTAATTTGACACATGTTACAATAGCCTGCTTAATAGCTACTTCGAGATGAGATAACAGGAGCTTAGTTTAACAAGAAACAAAGGAGACTTTATCAATCAACCTTAATGCCTTGGGAAGATTAATCGATTTGAATCCAGTTCAAGGTTGCATACCTTCCAGGGCCGATAGTGATATCTATATTTACGTTTGATTTCAGAATTGTGTATAATTATAAAATCTGGGAATAACAGACTCTAAATTGATTAGTAATTATTTATGAGTCTGTTTATGGAGTGTGCAAGTCACTCCATGCGGACGGTGAGCAATGGGTAGCTTGCCGTCCGGTTAACCGGTTATCATCCGGACCAAGCCTAAGTCGTTGACTGCCCGTACTGTTCCACGTGTGCCTCAAAGAGATGTCAGCAATACCCTAGGAGCCCAGCAGGGTCAAAGCCTCTGGGGCTATGGGTTTGCTTCTGAAATAAAAACCCGGGACCCTGGAGCCAAGGCAAAGAAGGAACAAAGGAGTAGGGTTTAGTCAGTAAAAGTCTGACACTCCTTTCGGCTCGGCTTACAAATACTTTTTCTGGGTTCAAGATTTTGTGTATGTGAGTTTACATTTTTGTGGGTACGCCCCACAATACAGAAGTAATTACTGTGAGACTAAGTTTTATTTTTAATATAATGACTTCAAGTATCAATTTTGAAGTATAAAACCAAATAACATCGATAAACCAAATTTAATAGTCACTGAGAGTTGTATTACCGTCAGTGTAAGTCAAACAAAATTTCCTGTATGTAAGGTAAAAACTTAAGAAGGTCATAAATTGAAATGTCTTATTAGCAAAGCTCATATTTTAACAAACAAAACAACAAGAGAACACAAATAACAAAAGTCTCTCACACAAGTTTCCATTCCCAATTATTAGAAACTTTCACATAATACTTAATTCCACAACTTAAACTGCAAGTTAATTAAAACGATTCAGATTTCTTCACAAAACACTTTTCCAGAAGCTGTCGATTGTTTACTTTCCCACAACTGTATAGCAAGTAAAACAAAAGCCAGTATTTAACAAAGAGAAACCGTATTTCCATTCTCGTATCCACGGTAACTCTTGAATGGTATTCTGTGATCGGTACAAATCGTTCAGCCTTAGACCGTTTTCACATTATCCGATCCGATATCGGTATCGGACGCCGATCCGATATCGGGGTAAGTAAAATGTATGAAATATGTACCTATCTTTCATATTTTCCGGCCCGATATCGGATATCGGAGCACGGCATTTCATACATTTTACTTACCCCGATATCGGATCGGCGTCCGATACCGATATCGGATCGGATAATGTGAAAACGGTCTTACAACAGCCATTCTTTTAATGGAATAAAGAAAACATTCATTCTTAAAAGAATAAAAGTTGAATGAAAAAGAATTGCAGGAAACGTGTTTCCATGAAAGTATGTTTGTCTTTTCATATCAGGGGTTAAAATCTCTATTGTTCTACGAATGCCTCAAAGAGATGTCAGCAAACTGTAAGGGCCTGACAGGGTCGAAGCCTTCTGGGGACTGGGTTGATGAAAGAGATCCCCGGGACCCCGGAATTAGGGCAAAGAAGGAACAGGAGTGGGTTTTAGTCACTAAAAGTCTGACACTCCGCTCTGCCCAGAGTGGGAAAAGTCATTTTGATGATTGCCCACCTTAACAAAAAAAGACCTCTGATATCACAACACATGGTAAGCCATAACGTGTTAAAATATCAGTCATGTGCGACAGAAAGATCAGGGGCTTCACCCCTTTAACAGTTCGGTTTAGATCGTTAAATGGATCGTGTTAAGAGCATACTTTGAAGAAATAATTTGCTAAGGTTTATCAAATCCAAAGACAGCTAATGGCTAGTCAAAGTTAGACAAAATAGGGATCATAAGAATAATTCTTGAAACCTTAGGAAATCATGGCAAAGTACCTATCCACTAATTTTAATATTTTTACAAAAAAAGAAGTTAAAATTGTTGTATTTTCACAACATAATGATGACACAGATGTTACACGTTGTGAAAATATTGAACTACGCTAAGTAAGACTTACATAAGTTGTATTTACAGCAGAACAGTCTACGTCAGGTACACGAGTTGACCTATCTCCTTAAAATCTCATTTTGCATCCATTAAAAAGCTTAACAAGTTTCTCGTGTAAGCCTGTGTTTTACTGCAGTTATATTACGTAGGAAACATTGTAGGAACGACTCTTCTGTAAGAGACATTAACTTCAATCCCTACGAGCAGATAAAAGTTAGGAGCTAATTTTTGTTAAAGTTTAAGGCAGAGATTGCGGATCCGGATACAAAAACGGATATAGGAATAATATACGGTTTTTTTTTAGTGAGAAATCATTGAATTACTTCTCCCATTCGAGGGTGGAGTGGAAGGGAGTATCAGACTTTTACTGACTAAAACCCACTACAATATTCTTTTTTGCCTCACGTCCAATGACTGATGGAATTCTATCAGCAGGTATGATACTGCTAAACATAAAAAATAATAACATCTGTTTTCATAATGCGATACAGACTGAAGAGATAAAACAGTAGAAAACTCGTTCAAAATGCAAACGTACTGGAATAATTTTACAATTACCAAAAACAATGCAGCCAAATTCGGACCGAAAGGGAAATGCCAACTAAACATAACACACCACCCAGTACGAAATCACCATATCAAAACCGCAGGGAATTTTGGAGTAAATATGCAATCACACCGCTTCGCTGTAACCGAAAGGTCGTGCCTTCAAACATGCATAGTTAGGACCTATGACCTTTTCAATTCCGGCTTTGTACGGCCAGAACTGTATGAGGAGAAGCGTAGGTGAAAGGTTTATTAAGAAATTTTCCTAGGGTTCTTAGAAAGAAGAAATGTTATGCATTAGGTACATAACACAAAGGGATGCGGGACTATTAAATGTGGGAAGTTTGAACGCAGCGTTATGAATGAAATGGTAAGTGTGAGAAAAAGAGGAAGGATGGCGGAAAAGGTCACACATTAAGATGACGGCGTTGGTACGATGAACGTGTTCTAAAGAAATAGTACAAGACGTTGATAAAAGGGTCTAGTCCTTAGGGATCCCACGTTTGTTACGGTGACCTTAGAACGCAAAGAGCAACGGAAGAAACAAATCGATGTTTCTTGAGTTGCCTTGTCTTTTATTGACTAAACCCACCAAGGTTTAGTTAGTAAAAGCCTAAGGGAGTGTCCCCTTTCACTCTAACTAAAGCGGGAGAAGTTATTTGATAATTTTCTACTTCAAGAAATGAAAATAACGACCTCCTACTCAGAAATAGCGTGTGCGACCATTAGACAAAAAGTTTAAGTGTAGAAAAAGCTCAAACAGTTACTGATAGTGATCATTGTTCTATCTACTAGAGTTAAAATATTGTAATTCTGTTTCCGCAGATCACAATTGGAATAAAATCCCAGACAAAAAACGTGTAACCTCATTGCTAATGTGCCTTTTTGTAACAGCTTACGAAAGATTGCCCAAAGAATTCGCTAAGCAGTGTTACGTGATCGTTTAGGGCTAAAGCTGGAATTTAATACATATGTAAGCGAGTCTCGGGATTCGAAAGACTGTAGTAATACTAAGGAGATAGAACAAGAATTTGCGAAATAACCTACATTTGAAATATTCATGAAAGTCTAACCTAGCGATTTTTAACAAGAGCACATCTGCAGAATCGCGTGGTAATGCCGAAATCAATAAAATTTTTCCTGTTAGGTACAACCTAGAGATTTTTAAGTTATGAAGTAAAAGAAAAATACTTCATTTGACACACATTTTATAAGATGTTGTCTAGACACTTAAAAAATAAAGAAATCTAAGTTATAAGTGAAAAGGTTCTGCTTGGTAAACGTGCTCCATTATCGGCCACAACTCACACATCTTACCATTTACCTCAGATAGTAGTCAACGCGAACTTATCAATAATAATAATTTATAAAATGGCCATCCCTTAGAAACCATTTCAGACAAAAAGATAAAGAAGTTCTAAGCTCTCTCTGTGTTTGCTACGAAAAAACTCGTTGTTGAGTAAAATCACTGTATTTTATTATTGTGTTTTGTGTACAATAAAGAACATTTTATGTTTCAAGTTTTCCTTTGTCATATTTTATCTTGGTGTACAATAAAGTATGTATAAATAAAAATTATAAGTGTGCTTTATTAAATCTAACGTAATAAGTATTACTTAGATAGCTCTAGGAAATAGATGTTGGAGAAAAAAGGCTAAGCTGCTTACTCCCGGAGAGGTGTGCATAATAAGTTGTCTTTCACTGGACGCATGATGGGGGACATCGCGCTTACGGTGAAGGTAATGTGACGATCTGATCACTGGTCAAGTTTGACCAGAACTCACGCAAGGTTTAGTAGGAAAATGAAGAAGCTTTTACTTAGCTTTGAAACGCAAAATTGAACGCTCAAATTGGGCTAGGAAAAATATATCTCATATAACTACATACAAGCAATTTATTTTCATAGTTTTTAACCTCTTATCAATTTATTTTCTTAATAAAACTAAAATATTGAAAGGTTAAAAACGTTGAAAATATCGATCGTAGAAAGTGTAATGTCATTGTAAGACTGCTCCACTATCGGTGAATGTCAAAATCTACTTTCTATTCCGAAAGACACACAGATCCCGTGGGATGTTATATAGGCCACGGAAACCTCACAGGAAAAGGGAAGAGAAAAAAGGAAAACAAACAAGGACACAATACTAACAAACACCGTACATATTAATGTACCTAACCAGGGAGTAAAACACTTTATTGGTGTGTGGATATCGGTCTCAATGGAAATGTTAAATACCGTAACTGTCCAAATGCCACAGTGGCTACAGTATCGACCGAACCTATTCATATTTCAATTACCGCTAGACCTGTATAATTTGTATACAATACCTGTAGTTGTAATCGAGGGTAACTGATAATATAATAATAATTTTCATTGCGTTCATTTTGATGTGGGTGAAATTAATAATTATAATACCTGTATTAATAACTGTCGTGTGTTAAGACCCGTTGTAACCCGTTCTGTCCCTTTATTCTACCTACAGATAGTTCTTGTTCTTACGCAGTGTTGTACGTAGGCGCTTCTATGCGAACGCGTAGCGCATTGACGTGAATGAAACAATCGACTGATTTTCTTTTGTGGAGGTCTACGTGACCAACCGCACGTAGCTGCGGTGCGTCGCCGACCAAAGCGGAGCGGACTCGAGTAGTTCGTAAGATGTATTTGCGCGAACTCTTACAGTATTGAGTAGATTTGTTTTAAATAAATTGCGGCTAAAGCGGCCACTTCACACACACGTAGGACAGAACCACAGCGCAGCGCCGTGAATCGGCGTGAACTGCATCCGATCGCTTCGCACCCGCGTGGAATTGTTCACGTAAGATGCCGTGTTAAAAATAATATTACAATTATGACAGTATTTCGACAATGCACGGCATTTATTGCTTTGTTATAAGACATCACAGGTAGAAATCACACGTTACATTAATATCATAGAGATTAAAATTTGTATAAATGTAAAAGTTGCGCATGTTTGTTACTCACGTTAAATTTTACTGATGGCAAACAGTTTGTGCCGTTAGCCATTACAAGAGAATCATGAAAACTTTTTCAACGTTAAAACTAAAGAAAAAGAAAGACTTAATTTGAAAGTTCAGAACGAAAAGCATTTTCGGAACCATTACTTAACACCTACAATTTTGCTAAAATGTAAACCTCAAGAAACTTCTGCTTCGCTTTTACAAAATGCAAAACATGCAAATCTGCAATTCATGTACCTACAAATAACCAAGTCTGAACTTCCAATTGTGTGCCAAATAAACTGACTTTGTTTGCTCAGGGAAAAGTTTCATGACCACAACTATTGCTTTGATTGCGAGCTTAACTCATTGTGGTTTTAATTTAAATTCGTGAGAAAGTTCTTTTCACCGCTTTAACTTTGATACTCACTAACGTTCCTATTATGATTAGAACTTTGAATAAAATGTGTTTGATTCTCGCACGGAACAAATATTTTTGTGGCCTACAGACAGTTTACAGATAGTTCAAGGTCTGTAAAAACACCCACAGTACGTGAAAAAATACTAGATAGTGGCCAAATGTGGGGCAAAGTGTTTAAAAAAAAAAAGAATCTGCATGGTCCTCTGGATCCTACCCTCGAATGTGTTATCTCTCTCTTCCTCAAAGGTTTGTTGATAGGAAACTATTTTTTAGTTAAAGTCGCCTTTGTAGGTACATGAATTCTCAAATCACTGTATTTTTATACTATGTTTTGTGCACATTAAATAATAAAAGAAAGAAGCTTTTATTTTTTTAGTAAATTAACTACTAGTAACAGCCATGAAGTCTTAGAAATATTTTCTTTTAGGTGAATCATGAGCCAAAAGCTGGCTTGTGCCTTAGATAGATAAGCATTGGAATACAACGTGACAATGCCGTCAGTCTTTTAGGCACATTACTTAACTAGTCGACAGCGATGTCGAGTAGTTTTTGACGATATTTCAAATTGTTTGTAGTTATTGTTTACGTTCTTTGTTTTAGTGTATTTGTAATTTTACTTAGTTTATTGTATCTTTTTTAGTATGTAAACAGAACCTTTGTGGCAATTGTTAATCATTACAATGTAAAAAAAAACCGAAGCTACAAAATGCACCTGCCACCTTCTCTCTTCACCACCCTAGGTTGACTGGTAGAGAATGCCTACGGCATTAAGTTCGCCTGTGTACCTTTTATGTTGCATGAAGTTGTAATAAATAAATAAATAAAATGTTAAGAATATCCAAGATATATAAAATTGTAAATTACTTATTACGCTTAGATACAATGCATTTTAACTATTTAGTTAAAATGCATTCTATTTAGTTAATAATTTTATTATAGTGAAATATCTTTTATGTTTTAGAGCTCCGTACTAAAACTTTTAAATATGAAATATTAAATTGAAGTATCTTATAATAAACGGTATTTATAAATATTATATTTTATATTATTAACTTAATAGATATATATACAAACTAAAGATAAAAGTATGTACAAACGTAAATATACAAAAAAAATGGCATTTACTGGGCATCAAAAATGTGGATGAATATCCACGTCGATGTCAACAGGAATAGTGCCCAGAATGCTGGCAGCATTGCCACGTTGGATGGCAATGCTGATTCGTTGGCCGAAAAACAGCCCAGCCCTCTGGTCACGTGAAGAGTCGACTAGTTGTTTGCTAATTTCGCGAACAACTCGATGAGCACTCGGACCCCAAGGCCCCAGTGTTTCAACCCCAAACGGCTCAAACATATATGTATTATTACTTTTTATTATTACAGTATCTTATTATGTTTTATACTTGCGTAGGTAGAAAATTGTTACATTAAAACGAAGCTCTTTCTTTATTGTACACAAATATCACAGGTATCTTTATCGTTTTAATCTAACGGTTTTAGTATCTACGCAATTATACGATTATTTTATTTTATTTCTTAAATCCTAGGATTAAATCGTCATGTTTGTGATTCCGGGATTCGAGGTATTATCAACACGATGTTACTTACTCCCACGAACTTAGCTAAACATAGAATACCTATTCCAACCTCTGCATATTAGGAATTACACCCGTATCGTGGATGACTATACAAACACGTAACTTACACAAGACACCCAAAATAGATCCCAGACCAGACATGAGAAATAGTAGAGAATTGATAGTAAGGTTTGTTTTTTTATACACGACGAACTTTAGATAAATATACTCAACCTATTCTGCTAACCTCTGCTAATGTAAGACAAAGATTCCTAAAACGAAAATACTCAAAAGCCTGCTTACACAAACGTGAAAAATCCATTACGAAAACAGCTGACCGACATTTTCGTATATACCCAACTGAGTTAACAAGATAAACAGTCCAGAACAACAAAGTTAGGCACTAGACTGGTACGTTAGAGTACTGAGTTGACGGCACACACCGAACGTGCAATTGACACGAGATTTCGTGAAATTCACGTTCCACACATTTCGTGACTGAATTACGTAAGGATTAGTCGTAGGAAGGCACCTTTAAAATATAAAGCTATGTGTAGGAGGGCGTATTACAGCTAATCCACTGTAAATTGAAAATATAAAGTCACATGTTTGCGTAATATTTAAATTTTATGTCTAGCAAGCTTAATTTAAAATATCTTCGCAAGAAAATCTTTACCTTCACATACCGGAGAGACAAGTACCTACTCCTTTTCTCACGTCCGAATTAGGTATGCCTGAATTGTTTTAGACAAAACCCAAAAGGGTCTATTTTAACTTCTAAATAAGGGCTCACAGGGGTCGAATCCCAAACTAGTAGGGTTATATCCAAAATGAACACATGAGTGAAACTAAACTTTTCATATAAAGTAATTATCACTTATGAAATTAATCAAGTTTTTTACAGTTCCGCGAAATAGCCCGCAAAAAGGGTTCCGCCCTTATGGAATTACTTTATTGTAGTTCGTCCGTTTCTCCACCTGCCAGTCTTTTTTTTCAAGAGCTAAAATTATTACTTAAATCTGCTGCAACATAGAGCATCGCAATATATACTATAATTAATCTTCTAAGTCAACGCAATCTAAATATAAGGACTTTCATGGCTCATATTTTAACAATGGCAGGGGAAGCAAAATCTATATGACACTTCACGTTGTTGACCTAGAATCCCGGAATTTAATAAAAAGCATGTACATATAGCATATGTAAAAGTGAAAGTCTGAAAACCGTTTTGTAGTTACTCTTATCTCAAAATAAATATTCTTTTTCGAGATGGAAAAATAGAAAGAATTATTTTGTATTTACTCGTAAATCTCAAAATGAAAACTTTTTTGCAAGATGAAAAAATCAAACTATTTTTATAAGTTAAGTTTATGTATAACCTTCGAAGCATGAGTCCAATTTGCACTAGACGAGTTTGTTTCTATACACCATCGCCACACGAGTTACCACTCACTAACTCACTTTTAGTGACGTCACTTTTGTATAGTAACAACAAGAGTAACCAAAAGGCTGGACAAAACAGCCATAACAAATGACGTCATTCGTCCAATCAGACAACACGCGAGTAAGGGCATTGTCTTTACCGCTCCCCAAAGTAAAGTTACCCGAAATAAATAGCAGACAGTACACTTAAGCTTAATCAGAGCTAGTAATGAACTCGTTACTGTAACTAACATTCTAGAAGAAGCATTAGGGTTACTTACTGAATGAGTTTGACCGCAGTTGCGTGGGCATAGGAGGGCTTAACACGTCACTGCCGAGGCTGCTCACGCTGACGACATCCCGAAGTTCACCGAGCGATGACGAACGGAGCGTCGGAAGTGAAAAGTTCACTTCTTTTGTCCTTTAACAAAATGAAAACAATGTTAGAACTGTAAAACGTAAAGGAAATACTGGCCAAGTAATACCAGACATACGAATCTATCTTCTAGGTTAAACATCGCTATCCGAGGTCAGCCAGAAGATGGGTGACCATCCATTGTATGCATTATGTAACAGAACATGTGATTAAATATAGATTATACATAATGACTAGACATTATGTAAGGTTGGTGGTGTGGATAATTTGATAGATTAATTACTTTATCTAGATAGTATTCATAATAGTTGGTTAGAGTTAATTAAAAAGATAACAACATGCCGCTTGCTTTCCCGCCCTCACCTCACTCTGTAAAGCGTAAACCTACTCGTATAAGTTACGTATAATATTAGCATCACGAAAGGTTTTAATGCATGTCTTGTTTAATAGCGGTGGTGCTATATACATCTACCGGCTTCATCATCAGAACTTGGGCTTCATCAAGTGTAATATCGCTTATCAATACATATCCAAAGCGGTTTAACGTGATAGTGGAACTATGTTACCCTCACTTTCGTTATTTCATCTATATGGTGAACCCGTTTAAAAAAACCCACATCGACAAAAAGAGCCAGATCTGACAAATTATTTGTATGACACAAATATTTTTTCTTTAGCTGGAATCCAACTTATAATACGCAGCGCGTTAGCCAATCATCACTCATTGTGCCAACCTTGTCACCATTATTGAAATCTATTGCCGGCTTCCAACTATAGATATTTTATAAAGATTTCTGTGGTTCGAACATTTTCACATTCACAAGTAAAAATAAATTTTTACAATATTTTATTATTACCTTTCCAAAACTAACCAGATGTTTTACAAAATAGCTAGATTATTTGAATCAATTTTAAACACTATCTAATTTGATTAGGTATTACGAGTATGTCTTTAGATATCACTCTTACATTTTAAAGGCGAAAATTTGTGTGTGTGTGTGTGTGTGGTTGTTACTTCTTCACGCTCAAATGCATGAACAGATTTTAATGGCACACGGGTAGACCATGTTCTGAAATAGGATATAGGATATGTAATCTTTTTTATCCCGGGAGTATGTTCCCTTGAAATCATTTCCGATTTTCAAGCGGGCGAAGTCCAAAAAAATCTTTTTGACCTTTGTATTTTACAAAAAAAAATTGACAGCAGGCCTGTCAAAATGACTCTTATCGTGTTTTTTCAGTAGTTTGGTTGTGGGCTTGTGGAGTTAGTCACTTCATATAATTACTTTTACTCAGGTACAACTGGAAAAAACCTAGACAGGTTGAGTATTCAAAAACATTAAAAACCGACGAATAAACAAACCAGCATTAAAACTTCACTAGAATTATGACAAGCGGTTTGGAAACTGTGGTTTCGTTTAAAATAACATTTTTCATTCGAACAAAAACTCTATAAACGTAAACAACGATTTGTTCGAAAATTGAGACATAACAATTAAGTTGGAACGTTGGAAACACAAATGATTGTGTAATGTCGGTTGTCAGAAAATTTTCCCACATTTAGTAACGACTGTACCTAATTCGGAATGTTTTAGACCATAATACTCGTATTTTCATTTGTTACCTTGAGGCGTTATGATAGAACTGGTAAATTATATTGACATTTATGAAGCTTTGTACAGACTAACATAATTACTGGTTCTTATATTGTCTACCGTTGACAGTTAATAAGGGTTGTCTGAAGGTTTAAAATATTCCACTAAAGACGTCCACTGCTGGACATAGGCCTCCACAAGTGTCGCCACAACAACAGATCCTATGCGTTTTGCTTTCATCGGATTTACGCAATCCTCACGAGGACATCGGTTAACTTTGTGGGAGGCCTACCAACACTACGTTTTCCGATACGTGGTCGCCACTCCAGATCCTTTCGTTCTCATCGACTATCTGTTTTATGAGTAATGTCCACTACCAATAAAAGAATGAAAACCTGTAAGCCAATTTTTCCTTTGAACCAATATTTGGTTTAAAGCAATAAATTTTTCAGAAGTAAAAAATTCATAACTAAATGAAGCAGCAATTAAGTATTCGAAATATTGGTGTGAGGAAGAGTGTGGGCGAGATGGGAATATGTGTACACATAAAACGTAGTAGTACTTACATAGTACTGGAGGTGACGTAATGTTTCAGTATATGAATTCTTATTATTTTTCATGACAGCTGCCCCTTCCACCATATTTTGTTAACTAACTTCCCTTAACACTGAATTATTGCAAAAAAAAATTCTATTAGGAATGTTGGATAACCAATTCAGTTAGTATTTATTCTAAGGTTACACTTACAAGTGCAAAATGTCTAGGAAATAGCATTGACTGATGTAAAACCACTAAAGAACTTCCCTTTTTCACAGTAAATAAAAAGGAAAGTAAATTAAAAGTTTAAAAGGAATGTAAGTAACTTATTCCTTGATGTAGTATCAACAACTCTAGAACTAAGTTAGTTAACCTTTGAGTCTTCCAAGGATCTAATATCAGTGAAAGTTAAAATGGATTATCGCCTGACTAGAGCACATTTATTTTTTAATTAACTATCAATTTCCGTACTAACTTGCAGTGCTACAGAAACCTTTGAATGATGACACCGTAATTACTGGAGAGAGAAAGTGAGGCAGAAGAATGATATAGATGAATGGATTATATGAAGAGTGATATGGCTGTCATTTGTAGATCTTTGGCAGTCGTTACGGATAGTCAGAAACCAGTTAATTTGACTTCCAGTCTTGCCATGAAGTACCGTGTTACCCCAGTTAATGGGTTGTGGAGGTCTAGTAGGCAGCCGCTCCTCGTAAAATACTGGTATTCAGCTAAATCCGGCTTGACTGGAAGCCGACCCCAATATAGTTGGGAAAAGGCTAGGCAGATGATATGAAAGAAAAGGGATTCAGTGATAGCGTGACTGAAAACATGATAGAATGGAAGAATAAAACGTGTTGTGCCGACCTTAAGTAAAATAGGACAAGGAAAGGATAATGATGAATTACTTCAATTATAGGTACCGATAAATTTTGTGACGTGTTTGTATTCAAAAGTAAAAAGTCAAAAGTCAAAATATTTTTATTTCACATAGGCCTACATGGGCACTTATAAAACGTCAAAAACTAGTGCACGGTTCCAAATTGGTCGTTTCCTATGGAGAAGAACCGGCAAGAAACTCCATGGTTACTCTTTTCAAAAAACTATTGGGTCTACAATATTTCCATATTACAACACAGACACTTATGCGAGGACAGTGTAGACCAGACAATATTGCACCCAAAAGCACAACAAAGATAAAATTAAAATTGATACGCTTGTCAAGAAATCATCATGTTATTCTTGATTGCACCTTTTCTTCGAACTAAATGCATTTTGGCAGTTTGATTATTGTAATTCAAATGATGGCTCACTAAGTGGGATGGGACTTTGATTGAAACTTGCTTTGCATTTTGCGTGAATGATATGTGATAGCTACGAAATCCTACATTCATCGGATTCCCGCAACCCTCAGCAGGACATTGGTCCTTCTTGTGGGAAGCCTTCCAGCATCTTTCATCTCAATCGACCATCTGTTCTACGAGCAATTTTATTTCACTTCATTTGTTAATTTTGAGGTAGGCCCATGTCCAACAGTGAACGTCTCTCGGCTGAAATGAATCAATTCAGATATATCGTTTCTGTTCTACATCTTCATTGACTGATTTCTTATTTATAATGGAAAGTTAATAATAAAAAACAAGTGCTCTTGTCTGAGTCTTTCATTGAACTTTAATACTAGACTAGCTTCAACCAACGGTTTTGCCCGGGTGACAGTAGAAAACACCATAATGTTTAAAGTAAAGAATGAAAGGGACATCTTTTAAGATATGTGATCTATTCCAGGACAAGGTCTACCCGAGTAAAGTCTATTTTGTCGAACGAAAACGAAAACGTGAACAGACAGAAATAATTATTTACGTATTTATAATATCAGTAAGGATAATAACATTGGGATATTATGACAAGTCTAGTTGCGTCATTATTACGTTCTGTCTAGCCCTTATACCTGCTTATAATTGGAAGTAACCTTGTAACTATAAATAGTTTTATGTAACCTGTTTTTTTAGTAATTAGGTAAAATACATAATAGAATTAGATCACTTTTGAACTCACATTTATAATTTAGTATTGTATTCTAATATTTTAGTACCGTTTGAATTATTCAAATATTCGTTACTTATTAATATAGAATAAACTAGTGAAAGTGGAAAGTTATCACAAGGGAACCTAGTCCTAGGATTCAAAGTTTCCTTTGTCTGAGTACAGAACATAGTCTACCGGTGAGGGTTCCACTATCAGACAAACTTACAAACTTTCACCTTTATTATGTTAGTTTGATGGCTTTGTTTGGACTTCCCATTTTAAACTAGCACAAACATAAGCAGCCTTTTAGTGTTCCCTCTGCTAGGATCAGGTCTCCTCTCTAAGAGAGGGAACGCGTAATTGCGTAACACGTGCCCAGTACCTACGTGGTGGATTTCACATTTCTTCCAATTTTTAGCTCTCGGAAAAAGATTAAAGTTTGTGTTAACGTAGACAAAAGTTTATTTACTCTTCTCTATTCTGAAAAATATTCACTGTAACCGTGCGACACTTTTATAAGTGCAAATGTTGCAAACATTTCGTACGTGTTAAAAGTTCCGGACACAGACTGCTTTAAATTCAAACATAATTTTGTTTAATTAATCAAAGTCACTCTCTCAAGACATTTTGTAATAAAGTGCCAACACGATAGGACTGAATTTCGGGACTTGTAAAACATTTTAGCATTTTGTAATATGTAATAGGTAACGTAAATGTACTTGAGTAAAAAAATGTACGAATTAGAAAAAAAAATTGTTTTAGGATTGTTGTGTTGTCGCGGGTTACTTGAAATATCCTTTTGAACTCAATCAAAAGTATGAAATAAATCTCATCATCACCTGTCTAGTGGTTTCTCTTCTAACTTGTGATCGACTTCTTGTCCAGTCGGCTGAATGGCTAAGTTTTGCAAGAAGCGACTACCTTTCAGACCTCCACAACTCGGCAACTGAGCATCAGATCAGGTTACTTAGCAACATGATCTTTGATGCTCAGATTTTCAGCCTGACACTAGGGCTATCTGGAATGAATGTCAAAGATCTAACATCCAAACCTCTACGTTCTTTCCGAAGTGCGGGGTGTCAGTAACAACTTAATTAAATTTTGAAGAAAAAAATATTTTTGTGACAGGCGGGTACCATCACGACAAAAGAAGACTATAATTTATTAAATCTATAAACAAGTTGTAAAAAATATTGTGAAAGCAAGATAATTGTTTTTTTTATTAAAAAATGTTTACGACAGAAACGTACATGAATGTTAGGTATACTACACAAAAGGAAAATAAAACACATTACATAACATTTTAGTCATGTTGTTGTCAGCCCATGTTCCTACAACAAATAAATTATGAGATAAATGTATATCATTTCGGGTACAGCTAGCTCATCAAAAGGCGTCACGTCCTTTATCTAGTCGTCCAAAATAAACCTTCAGACTACAAAACATTAATCTCAGTCGGCTTTGCATTAATTATCATGATTTGTTACTTTTAAAACACGGAAAAATAACTTCGCAGCAAGAATATTTGATTTGAAAAGATTATGTTTGATTGACGTTGTCGTTTATCATTTCAATAAACGCTAACGTTTTGTTTGTTTGGAAAGGAAAAAGGGTTTTTTATTAGCATTGCCTTTTTAGGGTTCCGTATCCAACGGGTCTCTATTTTGTCCCTCTATCTGTCAACAGCCTATACCTATCTCATGAACCTTGATTGCAATTTTCATAAATAATTTATATCAGTTGCCGCTATAAAAACAAATACTAAGAGGTCGTTTGTTTGGCCCCAGGTGGTTTCAGAGGGTGCGAGAGAGTATGGGAGGACTTGGAAAAGGCCTTTGCACAACAGTGAGACAGAAATGACTAGTAAAAAAATATGTATGTATTCAGATTAAGCTGTAAATAATGTTAATTAATTTAAATGTTTATAAGTAGTTGCATAATTTAATGAATATAAAATATAAAACAACACCTATATTGTGTCATTTTTATTTATGTAACCTAATAGCTGCGGGCAAAAAAATGTTTTTACATTCTTATTGTTTCATTACGCAGTTGGATAGGCAATTGTCTACTTGTAAAATTACAACTTGCTATTTTCGTCTATTGTGAATCTGATAAAAAGATTTAAGGAATTTCATAATTAACTGTTTATTCTATTTAGAGCAGTGGTGACCCAGCGGTAACAGCCACTATTTACAAGCCCATCCAGGTGATCAGTGAATCAAAGATATGTGACATCTATCAGTCCGTACTGGGCCAGCGTGGTGAATTACGGCCCATTTCTTCTCCTAGAGAGAAGCCTGAGCCCTAACAGTGGGAACGTACTACGTTGACGGCTGATAATGCTAATTATATACTAAATCTAAGGATTGTTTCAGGCTTATTGCGCGAAAGGAAAAAAAGTAAGATTTATCATATGTATTAAGTAGTAGGTACTAGGTCGTATTTTATATTAGAAGTGGCACAAAAAATCACTTAATTTTTAATGAATAGGCTGCTGTCGCCGATGAGTAGTTTTCTTCTGAATCAGTTTTTTATTTAATCATTCTGAAGTATTTCTGCGGTTATTTACGTGAAAGTTTAATGCTATTTATAATTACAAACTAGCTATTATCAGCTAAACCTCATTAAAATATAAAATTGTCTCATAGGAAAATTATAGGTATTTTCATTCCGAGAAAAAGTATTCAATATCTTATTTCAAGACATATTTACCCGTTCACCAAATTTCAATCAAATCTGTTTTAAGGTGAAGGAGTTATCATCATATACACTCACACACATATAAAGTTTTCCGCCTAACATTACTACGAGTATAGCGATTCAACAATGGAAAAGTTTTGACAACAGTTTCAACTAATTTTATCTACAATCAGTCCGAGTCCGAGCAGTCAATCGAACTATTGGTACATTACAAAAGCTCTGCGTACAAAATCATTAGCAACCGAACATGAATGACATTCATTGTCTATAGCTCAACAATTGTATTGTCTATCGGTTTGTTCCGTTTGATTGACACTTCATAGTTTGGAGAGTTTATTGTCGCTTCCAAAACCGTTTTGTAGTTGTATCGTAACGTTATTTTGTGGGAAATGGAATGTTTTGATGATAATATTGGAATTTTCATTTATTTTTAGCTAATTGAACCAACAAACATTGTGCCGTTTTAACTTTCAGGACCTTACATAAAGTTTAAGAAAAATAAATAAAAAAAATAATGCAGTCGGTGATGTCGTTCTAACGTTATGGTGTGACGAAAGAAAATAGGGGAATGATGATGATGGGGGGGAGGAATGTCGAACATATACATACATACATACATACAATACAAACAGTTATATTGTCAACGTTAAAAATATTTAAAATTTAAATATCGATTGTATCATAATAACACTAGTTTACAAGATTTTATACCCATACATGAAACCTATGAAAATGGGTAGGGTATTTAACCCTTAGTTGGATATGGAAGCAAAAAAAAAATTAGCACGTCAAGTTTTAAAAATATTAATATTTTTATATTTCGATTTTCTTACATAGCCGCTACTTAAAAAAAAAATAACTGGCACAGCTTTCATACTAATTAGTGTCAGTTTCTTTTTTGGTACTCCTATAGTAATCGCCTAACATATTTTTATCCCTCAAATCTCGAAACCTCTCTCCATAACTTTGAATTTTGATGAAAATGTTCCCTATTTTCATCACTCACGCTTCCCAGGTATTCAGGAAAAATATTCAAGTATGAATGTAAAAAATAAATTTTCAATGACATATGTGCACTCATTTTGAGATATTTAATCAATAAATAAGATACAATTTATTCATATTCCTCAGTTTTATTGTTGCTCAAGAAAGCAAAGCTACTGGTTCTGGCATCTTTTTCAACACTAAATAAGTGGCAATCAAAATTGTTATTATTCATTTTTTTTTTAATTTGGGAGCTTCCAAGGATTCCTTCTTTAAGTTTAGTATCAGAGAGTTTGGGACAGACGGTTTTTAAATATGCAAAATTTCATGAACAAGTTCATGTGCTTTGAGTCATTTTCTGTACTTAATCTGCAAGCAATAACTGGCATGAAACGCAAGTTTATATTATTCCCTGTAGCCCAGTTAGTTAATTATGCTTCTATTATTTTCACATATCACTTCAGAAACCAATATTTTCAATGTTTGTTACGGGAATTTGGAAGTATTGAAAATACACCTGTTTTACTCTTTTTCTAGTTGGTATCGTCCTGTTTGTTAAAATAACTTTACCATAAACTTAGCAAAAGTTGTTCGAATTAAATTACTACTTTCTTGAGGACATTTTAACAATTCTTTTGTAACTAATTTTACTAATTAAACACAACTATAACGTTTGATACACTCGATACGCCCCAAAATTGTTGTTTCAAAAACTTCTTGAATAACTAAAAAACTTGACGTGATAAAAATATTTTACATACATTTTCGTGATAAGAACACTAGACAAAACAGGTTTGGTATAAATTTGGGAATGGGTAAGAGAAAAAACAAAAATTTGTAAACTAGTGTAATTATATCGAAAATTTTATAGCTAAGCTTAAACAGTCTACATTGAAACGCCGAGTGATAAAAAATTCTAATGATTAAAAATATCAATAGTCATTATTAGACCTCAGTTTAAAATGTCAACATAGAATGAACCTAAGTTCTTTATATTTATGTTAAAAATACCTACTCGTTAAAGTATTTTAATGATTTGCGTTTAAATCTGTTTTATTTTGAAAAGTAGCGCGGTTGGCCACAGTTTTAACCTAACCTATTTCACAATTAACTGATTATCCGGGTTTTTGTAATAGCCAAAATGATTAAATTAGCATAATAATTAAAATTATCAATAATCGAAATTCGATGCTCTATACTTTTAATAATTATTTAGGTATTTCGATGTAACTTTGGATCTCATAATTCATGGACTCAAATGGATACTTTCTTTTTCACAAAAGTATTTTATATTTTTGTTTTTCCATTTTAGAGTTTAAACGTAAAGTAATAAATAATAATAAATGGTTAACTATAACAGAAATCCGATGTAATCGCTGAAGCTAACTGTAGGGTACAATAATAAGAACAATTATTATAATGTTCGTGCAACGTCTGTAATTGCCTGTACTACATAATAATATATCCGCCCTATTTAGAAGCGTGTTGGTACCAGCCTTCCTACAAACACCATTAACTCATAATACCAGGTTTACTACGAATGTAATAACCACCTTTACGAGTGACGGAAGTGTTTTAAATGTCAAACAATATAATGTCTTCATGTATAGCTTATTATTAGTAACTAGCCTGCGAGCTGCGGCTTCACCCACGCAGAAGTAGAAAAGTATCCCAATAAAACATACTCCCAGGATAAAAAGTCATGGTCCTTGAGAATATGGTCTAACTGTATTTCAAATTTAATCGAAATCAATTGGGTAGTTTTTGCGTGATAGAGTAACAAACGTCAATACAATATGAATGTTTTTTTACTTTTTTACGTAACAACCATACATACAAAATTACGCGTTTATACATACTTACTACAAAACCTCTACTACAACAAAAAAAATGGTCTCATTTTTTGACCAGTCCTTTCTATTTTTATCTCCATTTGACCAAAATATCCCGATAAAAATATTTTTTCCAATTATAATTATTTTTAGGTTTACCTATTTCGGGCAATATTTATGTGTTCTCATTTTTTGGTAAAACGAGTGCTACAAGCAATCAATCAACACTAGATCCGTATCGTTCGTAACCACATGTTACGTATCGGGTGACAAAATCTCGATTGATAGCTCGTCGACAACCAACACCACAATAATCTGTTTTCACATTTACTATTTTATATTTTACTAGCTGTCCCCTGCGGTTTCACCCGCATTTTTCATTACTGCTCCGCTCCCGTGGTTCGTAGCGTGATGGTATGTAGCCTATAGCATTCCTCGATAAATGGGCTATCTAACACTGAAATAATTTTTTAAATCAGACCAGGAGTTCCAGAGTTTACCCCCTACATACAAACCTACAAACTTACAAATTTTACCTCTTTATAATATTAGTATAGATTTGGAAGTATTTTTTACAGAATTGATGAAAATAAGATAATCTAGATTGAAGTTCTAGAATGTAGGGGGAGGGTATTTCAGACTTATACTGACTAAAAGCTACCTTAGTTCCTTCAGTTATTCCTTGCATTCTAGGACTACGAGTTTCTTTTTCAGAAATTCCCCCATGGCCCTAGAGGGTATCAGCCTTGTTGAAATCTCTTTGAGGCGAGGGTGGAAACCTTAACAGCGTTGATGACTCGGAATGGGGCTTCATCAGTCTACGATGGCCGGGGATTGCTTGCAGACTCCCGATAACGGAGACTGTCCTATCGTGGAGGCTGGGGCATGAGGATATAGGTACCTTCACTTACGGCTGTCCCCTTCGCTTGCATTACTGCTTCACAAAAGGAGGTGACCGCATCCCATGCCCTTTTGCCTCGGATCGAGCCCTGAACCTGACAATTATAGAATCCTAATACAAAACTAGAAGATCATTTTGGAACAGCAAGAAAATGATGTGACTATGATCAAAATAGTGTCTGAATATCACAAACAAAACTATAATACTCCTATTTTATGATGAGTCTGCACAAATAATAGGATTTTAAACGCCTTAAATGTCATCCTCCATCACTTGAACAATCTTTATGGCATTGATTTTTACGACTAAAAGTGTTATACAGTTAATGGATTTATGCAGTTAATGGTTTAATGCAACCGGGAGAATGCTATAAACCTCAATGATGCGAGTATGACCTGTTTAAAATGTCAATGGTAATTTTATATCAATTATTGGCTTTTCGAATGATGGCACGTATATTAGTAATTAAAACTAGTATGAGCTAAATTATATTAATCAAACTTTATGCATATTAGTCCCAAACTATCCTAATTACCTAATTATTATGACGATATGTTGTGAAACGTTTTTTCACGGTTCAGTTGATATTTGCTTTTAGTGAAATTTTGTAGCGAGGCAAAATTTCCCAATAATATTAAATACAGAGTAGGTACGTTGGTAATGGAACTTTTTTCCTAAAACAATTTTTTTTTTCAAAGCTGAAGCCTCCTGTCCTCGGACACGTAGCTTCATAGACGCGCTTTCGTCATTATACGTTTGGTTTTCGTCTGATCAAAGCTTAAATATAAAACTACTAGCTGTCCCTTGCGGTTTCACCCACATTTTTCGTTACTGCTCCGCTCCCGTGGGTCGTAGCGTGATGTTATATACTCTATAGCACTCCTCGATAAATGGGCTATCTAACACTGAAAGAATTTTTCAAATCGGACCAGTAGTTCCAGAGATTACCCCCTACATACAAACTTACAAACATACAAACTTACAAAGGAGACAATTTCTTTTGTTTGGGGAATAGGCCCACTACAAATTGTGGCGTATAGCAATGAAATGCACGTTAGTTTATTGCTTATAATCTATAGATTACAGTGGTAATATTAGCAAAACTGTATGAAACCGGAATACTGTGAAATACGACAGTCAAAACATGACTCTCATAATAACTTAAAATCTCACAAGAGCTATTATCTTATGAGTGGATAGGTCTCCTTGGTATTTTAAGTCAAAATAGTGCACTTTTCAATAATATATAGTATAAAACAAAGTCACGTCTGTACTACGTGACAGATTTTGATGTGATTTACACGATTTGATAGACTTATTCATGAAAATCTATTAGATGTAGGTATTCATTTCGAAATAGCGCGGTTTTTGCCGGCCTGTAAATCTAAAATAATAAGGTGATGTGTTATAAGCTGGTTGTGAAAAAAAAAAACACATTATAGGTACATCACAAGAAATATTATTACTGTTTATCTCTTAAAAGCAGTATTTCATCTAAAAAACCGGGCAAGTGCGAGTCGGACTCGCGCACTGAGGGTTCCGTACCAACTTACCTATGAAAACAATTCAATTCTCGAATCGAGTCTTGAAGATTAAAAAAAAAAACTTGTGACGTAACTACCAATTTTCAGTTTTCAGACTTTATTCTATATTTGTGCTAAAATTACCATGCTTTGTACCATAATTTCAAGATTCTAGGTCAACGGGAAGGACCTTATGAATTTTGATTCCTTTGACAGTGTCGAAATGTACGTTTTTGGCAACATAAACGGGCGTATCTTCTTTACTCGTCAACTTACAAGTTTGATATTTACACAGCTTCAAGAGACCGCAGACTTGAGTATATGGTTTTAATTTCAACTTGATACCTTCACGTGTTCTCGAGATAAAGGGTCTTGACAGACAGACAGACAGACAGACGGACAACAAAGTGATCCTATAAGGGTTCCGTTTTTTCCTTTTGAGGTACGGAACCCTAAAAAGATGCAGGTGGCTCAACCTCACCTTGATGCCGTGCCCAAGATAAATACCACACTATACTCATCACATGTGCACAGCAACCAACAGCGCGTCTGCCCACTTAACAATTACAACAGTATCCAGCAAGAGCAGCTCTATTGTTAGTAATTGATGGAGTGGTGTCAACTAATATATAAATGAGTTTTCCTACTTGTGTGCCTTGATTGTATCCTACCTTGTAGGAGATAATTATTTGGACCATAATCATGGACAGGTACCTCGATTTTGAATTGTCCGGAGGCCCTGACATGCTCTCCATAGTATGAACGAGATTGTTTGATTTGATAAATTCCTAGAGAAAATAGAATTAGGTCCTGGAATGACAATTGAGGAAAATCATCCAGCTCTGGAAGGTTGAAGGTTGCTGCTGGGTGTGGAAACTGGAACACAGAGTATCTGCAAGGGGCTATTAATTACGTTTTGTTCCACGGTGATTTTGAAAATAAACTTAAAAACGCTCCTAACAAGCATTTTTTGCCGTAATAGTATTTTACTATTATTTCATTATTCCGGTTACGTATCGATATAATTTTTAGTCAGTTAATTATAACAAGATGATCACTTTTTTCATGTGCAATATCATTAATAAACATTACCGTTTAACAGTGGGCCCAAAAAAAATTGTCTCCTTTTACCTCTTTATAATATTAGTATAGATAGTATAGATGAAACTCTGTCGACTAAGCAGTAACGTCGCTGTATTGTAAGTTGTAAAGCTTCCGTGGATAATAGACTTTACACAAAAAGTTGTAAGCTGGCTTCTTATTTCCTTGATACTCTCTGTACTTTAATAGATCAGCTTAAGGTACAAATATTCCCATGGACTACCTGTAACAAGTTGAAAAAAATAAATAATGAAGTACTTACATATAGCACGGTGCGGAGATATCGTGAGGTGGGTAGACGAGGATCGGAGGAGACGGCACGGGGGAGGGACTGTTCTTGCGACGACGTGCCACGAACACGCCCGCCATCACGATCAACAACACTAGAGCTGCGCTTGCGCCGCCCAACGCTACCAACGCCGCCTCTGTGAACAAAACAAGCTATTAGTAATAATCTATTTTTTTTTGTTTATATCAGTATAAACTACAAAATAAACTAAACTTTTTTCCTATCTTTGCGTAGGTCTTTAGACAATTTGAAAGTCCATTTAAATACGGCGCTAGTAACGCTTCAATTGGGTTCCCAATTTTTTTTTCTGTGGAAATGTCAGGTTCCAGGCAAGAAAACGGTTGTCGGGACAGTGGTCCCAACAACCAGTGGGTTGTATTTTTTGTTGTTTTTTTTTTTCATACAATCTAGAAAGACCATTCCGCTCATCGACCATCATTTCAAATAATAAGGAACGATACTTAGGTATTATTTAAGATCGCATTATCTACCAGCCAAACCCAATAACCCATCTACCGGAGACAGAAAAAAAAATGATACAACAGAAAACATGTACAATTTATGTAATGTATCATTAGTGTTACTATCAATAACCAATCTATCTCCAGATTTGACATACTGCAAAATCTGGAGATAGATTGGTTACTGGGTTCGGCTATATGTTGGTCTTGGTTAGAACCGTTGGTAGAAAGTCTGAATATTATAATACATTATTATACGAGTATAAATTGTACCAAACGAAATCATGGTGGTTTGTTCATTATTTGCTGACGTTCAAAAATGTTATCATTTTTGACAGTGAATCTTAGAATTATTTTCTAAAGAAAAACGCCTCCAGATCTCGGAAAATTAAAAAAAATTTGACATGTTCCACTTTGTTAGTTAGGTAAGCATAAATAATTAGATACCGGAAGGTAATTTCAATAATTAAATTGTACATATCTTTTGAAATCTTCCTAATTTATAAAAAAAACTTTATAAAAGATTTATAAAAATAACGCATTTTATCGCGAAATTGGCTTTGGAATATAATCTAAAGGTGAGTAAAGTCAAAAACAAATTTCAAACTGCTGTCCAAACCAATCATGTAGCCTTAAGGCATCTGAGTACTCTTCATTTATTTGCCTTAAGGCTTTTGAGTACTTAGCTTTTATTTTCCTCAAGGCTTCTGAGTAGTTGTCATAATTGGAGGCAAAAGATGACCACTGCTGGACACAGGCATCCTCCATGTCTCACCACAATGATTGGCCCTATGTGTCGTTCCTTACCAGGTCATATAACACCTTAAAGGAGGCCTTCTATCGCTGCGTCTTTCGGTAAGCGGTTGCCACTTCATAACCTGTTAAAATGCGAGCAATAATGTACCCTAGCTACATAAGCCGACGAAAGATCAGGGTGTTTGACCTCAATAAAAAGTTAGACGGCAAAGAAACATTACCCTAATAAATAAAAATCTAAAACTTTTATCCTTGACATATTTCGTAAACTTTTACGTCTTTAATATCTCAAGAGGCTTAAGCTATTTGAGAAGAAAGAGTGAAACGAAATGACAGGTTTCGTATATTCTTTGTATCTACTTATCTTACATGGCTGTCATAGCTATTTGATAAAAGAAAAAGTAATGATTATTCTGCAATACATCAACATCCTTTATGTTGGTTAATCGATCATGCCTTTAAGGCTCAACGGACTTATTGAACTGGGCATAGGTATAGGTACATCATTTTTTTTAGGTTTGGGAAATAATCAAAATAATCCCTTCGTTACCGCTCTGAACAGAGCAAAACGGAAATGTCAGGCTTTTAGTAACTAAAACCCACCTGCCATTCAGATATCTTTTGCATTTCAGGGCTAGGGTAACTCTTTGACCTGACCGCTATCCTAGCAAGCCTAGCTTCAATTTCGCTGACGAATAGTTTAAAGTGTATGTATACTCGTAACATGGATGGCACGAATGCAGTTCACACTACCGAAACTAACGCTGAGTTCCGAGTTTTGATGAGTCTACATTAGAGAAATTCACAGAGGTCAAACAGAAAACCTCACCTAATAAGGAAACCGCCGATTACGGTACCCCTTAAAGTATGTCAAAGGCCTGGTTATTAGAAGATATTTTATTTTGTTATGCGTCCCTGTGGAAATTTGCTAACTTTCACGATAGTCGAGCTTTGGCAAAGTTTTGTTCCTATATACATACGACTGTGTACGTTAACCTCGTGCAGATTACAGACCCACGACAGAAAATATGATATGAAACCATGAATAATTTTATGAGGCTCATTAAAGTAAACATTATGTTGTATATTACGTTGGTACATAAACAGCGACAACAATGAAAAGGACATAATACTGTCGTTAATTTCACGAATAGGCGTTGTACATAAAAATGTTGTAGGGCAATTCTGTGGAACGTAAACGTTCTATTTTTAGGTAAACTAATTAAAAAGGCAATGAAGTTGATCAAAACGTTAACGCAAACGGTGTTTATCTTGTTTACTGATCATAATTTAAGGGTACTTGGGTTTATAGTTAGGTCGATACGGTTAAAGGGTGATTTACTCGGTTCAGTAAAAATTACATAAATTCTCGTAGCATGTTATTTACTAACATGAAACGAAGGTTTTTTTTATATTTTTATGGTGACTAACTACATGATTCGTGAAAGCTTCCCCCGTTTCATTAGTAAGGATTTTAGAATATCAAACTTAATTCGATGCTCTACTTTTATTAAATGTTAAAATGCAATGACACTGATTCGTTTTTTTCTTGATTAAACATTGCTTCATACTAGACATGATTAAAAATATTAATACATACATCAAAGTTCGAATCAGCTCACAAGGTACAACCCTAGATTAATTTTACTTCACGCAGAGCTAGTTAGATATGGCAAAATGCTTATGAAGAAAAGGGTAGCGACGCTTTTCTCCAACACTTTGAACAGAGTCAAAGATGAGACAACAGACTATAGAGACTTTGCCCGCGAAATTGTCGGAAAATATCATTTGAAACGTACTGTCGTGATAGAAAAAATATCCTATGACATGCTCTAGGACATGGTCTACTGTGCGAGAAGCTTCCTTCAAATAGGTTAAGACATAAAAAATATAAAAAAACAAATAGATAAACAGCAGCACTAAATCAGAGTGAATAAATGGACTCGGCTAGATGATATTTTTTATTGTTTTTGTTCGACAGTTTCTCACACTAACATAACAAATCTAGTTTAAGTGTAAAAGCAAAGTCAATAGACCGCTTCACGTTTGGCTTTTAAGAAATCAGAGTGCGAATAATTTTTTTTTTTTTTTTAATTGTTATAAGCTAGTGCTTGACTGCGATCCCACCTGATGGTAAGCAGTGATGCAATCGTTGATGGTGAGGCGCACTAGCTTATTAAAAGCCACTCTAGCCTTGAAGACACCTAAATTATAATCGGACGGGAAAACCGCAGCAGGCAAATTGTTCCAATCCCTCGATGTCCGCGGTATAAACAACGAAGCGAAACGCTTAGTCCGGACCGTAGAGGTTTCGACAACGTAAAGGTGAATACTCGATGAAAATGGGATGGCGGAATCAGTTCATGCAATTCCTGCGCACACTCTCCGAAATGCATCCTGTAGAAAACCGAAAGGCTGGCTACCCTACGCCTGTGCTCAAGGCTTTGTAAATTGGTCTTAACCAGATCTGGATCTCCAATTAGCCTCTTCGCACGCCTTTCCACTGAGCCAAAGCTGCCAGGCTTAATTCTGTGTAATGTGATGTATCGATTGATTTTCTCGTTATAAAGTATACCCCTTATACCAAGAAAATCTTATATAGTGTTAAATATGTTTTCCACATGGCGTGCCTTAGTACCGAGTTCCCCGAACGCACGTAAGCGGATTTCAGCGTAGAGTTAAAAAAAAAAGTATACCGACACCACACCACTCCAGTATATACGCACGTATATTCAGCTCCTAAATTAAAAAACAATAATTTTATGCAAACTATTGAAATATAGTTATTACTGTTATTTATGTGTGGGTGGTTTGTGTTATTTGGTGGTGTGGTTTTTGGTGTGTCATTTTTATGGAGTTTCTCGGCCCGTTTTTCGCTGTAAAAATCTATCGAAAGATTAAAGAACGTCGTCAAACTTAATTGGCAGTGGGCAGGGCACATTGGTCGCAAAATAAATGGTCGATGGGACAAGGTCTCCTAACAAGGTGGACCGATGACTGTGACGGTCGAAAGGTCGTGGGAATGGGTGCAAGACTCACAAGACCGTTGTGGCGACACTCGGGAAAGGCGTACGTCAAATAATATTTGATTTTTTTAAATTATGATGACGATGAAAAAAAAAACAAATTACTTTTTAAAAATAATAATATAGTACAGTAACGGTTGCAGCATGATTGTTGCTGCAGTTATTGTCGAATACTACGGTAACACCTACTTTGACCTCAGTTTTAAGTTAAAGTAAACGGGCAACAAAGAGCATCAACCAATATATAATATAAAAATCCACTTGTTAAAAGCATATGGTAAAAAAAAAACTAGGTCAAACAACAGACGCTCGAGGTTTATCCAAATCTCGACACCGTGTTTAAAACAAAATAGATCACGCTCAGTTTAAAGGTGGCAATAAAGTGAACAGTGCCAAGTTACCGATACCCTTCGGACAATGGGGGGGTCCACATCGGCGTCGGGTCGGCGATGAAGTACCTGGGACTCGTCCTCGACAGCCGGTGGACTTTCGAGGAGCATTTCCGACGTTTGGCCCCCAAACTGGACAGGTCTGGGGCCGCTCTGAAGCGGCTCCTGCCCAACCTAGGGGGTCCAGACGCCCCCTGCCGGAGGCTCTACGCGGGGATCGTTCGGTCCATGGCCCTTTACGGGGCGCCGGTTTGGGCGCCGTCGCTAGGTAAGCGACCGGCGGCCAAGCTGAACGCTTGCCAGAGGGTCATGGCCATCCGGATGGTGCGGGGATACCGCACGATCTCCCGCGAAGCGGCGAGCCTCCTCGCTGGCCTGCCACCGTGGGATCTGGAGGCAACAGTCCTTGCACGCATGCACGATTTGCGCGTGGAGATGCAACGCCGGGGCGAAACTCCGCTGCCGCGACAAGTCGGGGCATGGCGGACAGAGTTCCGGCGGGATCTTAGGGTGGCATGGCGACTGCGACTGTCGCAACCCAGTGCTGGGCACGCCGTCATTGAGGCGGTTAGGCCCCTCTTTGAGGAGTGGTTGGAAAGAGGTCACGGCGTCCTCTCTTTCCGTGTGACGCAGGTCCTTACCGGACACGGTAAGTTCGGGAGGTTCCTGCATCGAATCAAGCAGGAGAGGACGCCCGGGTGTCGCCACTGTGTGGACCGCCCGGAGGACACGGTGGAGCACACGGTAGAAGTGTGCCCCGCTTGGGCGGAGCACCGCCGTGTCCTCGTGGAGACTATCGGGAGCGGCGACCTCTCGCGCCGGGCCCTGGTTCAGGCCATGGTCCGGAGCGAGGAGGGTTGGCATGCGGTCGCCTCCTTCTGCGAAGCAGTAATGCTCGTGAAGGAGGCTGCTGACCGCGAGCGCGTGAGGGAACGGTCCTCACGCCGCCGCCGCCGAGATCCCGATCCCGATTTCCGACCACCGTAGGCGCGGGTTCGCGGGCGGCGAGCACTGGGTAGCTCGCTGTCCGGCAGTCTGGAAATAATCTGGACCGAGCCCAGTCGTCAACGGCGCGTTCTGTTCCACGCGCGCCTCAAGGAGATGTCAGCAAACTGTAGGGGCCCGGTAGGGCCGAAGCCTCTGGGGGGAACATGTGGTATTCCTAACGGTTGATACCGAGTCCCCCCCAGAACGAAGGCAACGAAGGAACGGGGTAGGGGTTTAGTCAGTAAGAGTCTGACACGCCCACCCGCTCCGCCCAAGAGCGGGGGAAGTCATTCTGATGATTCCCCTACCAGAAAAAAAAAAAAAAAAAACCCTTCGGACAATCTAAGTAGGTTGGATAGTACGTGGGATATTGCGGAGGATGTTTGGAAAAGAAGGAAGTGCAGAGTTTAAGTTCCGTTTATGCGGGGGTAATACAGGCAAAGGCGTGGGTTGATTCTTAAGAAAACTTTTTTTAAATCGCTGCTCATGTTGCTCAAATAAAAAATAAAAAAAACTGTTTGAAATGAATAAACGAATAAAGAATTCGTAAAATCGATCCAGTAGTTTTTAAAATTATCTAATTCTTAATCAGTAGAATACTACTTTATCACTATCTCTACATTCACGCGGGCGAAGCCGCAAACAGCTGAACAAAAAGCTATTTCTATATAACGTTTAGTTTGATAACTGCCTAGCCTTATGGTAACTTATGATGTCGTCGTGGTGGAGCAATCTTGCCTAGAATGTGAACAATGTACACTCTTGAATTAAAGATTTCGCTAAGCCGCCGGAAAACCGCTATTTAGCAGTAGGTATGCACAATAAAAGTATTCCCAAAAGATTTTATTACTTTTTATTCCTACAAATTTCTTATTGGTAATAACAGAGAAATTTATGTAACAGCAGTTTATAGTTAGTTCTTTTTAAAAGACTAGCTTTTACCCGCGGCTTCGCTCCCGTCAAATGACTACCCTACATATCCTACGCTACCCTACCCTACCTTCCCTACCTAGCCTACACTACCCTACCTACCCTACACTACCCTACACTACACTACACTACACTACCTTACACTACCCTATACTACCCTACACTACCCTACACTACTCTACACTACCCTACACTACCCTACACTACCCTACACTACCCTACACTACCCTACACTACCCTACACTACCCTACACTACCCTACACTACCCTACACTACCCTACACTACCCTACACTACCCTACACTACCCTACACTACCCTACACTACCCTACACTACCCTACACTACCCTACACTACCCTACACTACCCTACACTACCCTACACTACCCTACACTACCCTACACTACCCTACACTACCCTACACTACCCTACACTACCCTACACTACCCTACACTACCCTACACTACCCTACACTACCCTACACTACCCTACACTACCCTACACTACCCTACACTACCCTACACTACCCTACACTACCCTACACTACCCTACACTACCCTACACTACCCTACACTACCCTACACTACCCTACACTACCCTACACTACCCTACACTACCCTACACTACCCTACTCTACTCTACACTACCTACCCTACTTTACCTAACTTTTTTTTTTAGAATTTTTCTCTCCGTAAGAACCATCATTGAACTTCAAGAAACATTTTAAAAAAGAATCAGCCAAATCGGTTAAGCCGTTTTCATGTGATGTCGTGACAACGAAAAACGGGTTTCATTTTTATATATATAGATTATTGATTTGCCACTTTTATACAATTTATCGGCGGTGGGAGCAAATAATTATACATTTTAGATGTGTTTATACAATCATATTTTTGTAGTATGAAGGAAATGGAGCTACACAAGACGAATGGCACTATGCTTTTTTTCACAATCGAATTAGGATTATTAAAGTTTCATGTAAGTGGATTCACTTTAATGGTATCCCTGTAGACCTCCGTTAAAACTTTGCAGAGGTATGATTTCTTTCAGATGATGAGTCAAAGTTCCGTTACAACCCTCAGCTACACAATCCGGATTCCGTAAATCGATTCGCGTCTGGAGATTTATAGAGGGTCTCAGTTTGCATATGATCAATTTTGTACCAGTATGCAGTACTCCCTAGATTCCGCCTGTATATGTAATTATATGTATTTGGCCTTGGCGTAGCAAACTTGCTACGAGTACAGGCGTAGCTTATGAGCTACGGCGTAGTAGTATCGGGTTACCAATATGTTTTCGATAGACGCGACGACGTTGCGCTGTCTAGAAACGCGATGTTATGAAAGCAAGGTACTCTACGTTTTCTCTCGTAAAAAAATTGACAGGACGCGGTTGGAACACTGAATTTTTTTTATATGTACGAGTATAATGTAAGTAGAGGTTCCAACCGGCCCTAAGTTTTAATACGCATAAGTCATCATCATCATCATCATCTGCCTAGCCTTTTCCCAACTATATTGGGGTCGGCTTCCAGTCAAGCCGGACTTAGCTGAATACCAGTATTTTACGAGGAGCGGCTGCCTACCAGACCTCCACAAACCATTAACTGGGGTAACACGGTACTTCATGACAATACTGGAGTCAGATTTACTGGCTTCTGACCATCCGTAACGACTGCCAAAGATCTACAAATGACAGCCGGGACCAACGGCTTAACGTGCTTTCCGAGGCACGGAGGAAACTTGTTATGTTAAGATGGTCACCCATCCACAGACCAACCTCGGCAAGCGTTGCTTAACCTTGAAGATTGACCTGTGCGGCTGTTATTATCTAGCCACGAGCTCCTTTTAATACGCATAAGTAAGCAACAGAAATATCACATTTAAACATACTCAGGTAAGTTCTTAAGTGGATTAAATTTTTTACAATCGTATCGTACACCATTTAATATGTCATTAGCTTGAGGCCAATTTGGAAGCTTTACAATTAGCTGTGTTAGGAGTATGTATATTTTTTACAGAATAATATTACGGATTTTTCATTTGCCGTATGGGCTTTTTGCTCTCTTCGAATAATAATGTCAATAGTGACTAGATTACTTCAAGGCAAGCGTGCTTTATTGTCGCTTACTATCGAGTGATAAGCCTAAACTGAAGAGGACTGAAGAACTTGAGTATGTCGATATAAAAAAAATACATGTTTAATTTTTTATCTAGATTTGCATTTCTGTATAGTGTATTGGGATATGTCACGATGAGGGATACCAATCAAACGAGTGTATTAAGCATAGCATATTATCACAACTAATTGAACCCGAACAACCACATCAGATCGGCGCTACTATACGACTAAATTAAATCAACAGGTAATAATGAATCCGGCTTTCCGTCGTAACATACCTCTCAAATTCACAGCATTAGCAATAGAGAACTCCGACACGGAAGCCGAGGTTGGGGATTGCTCGAAGCCGTGGTGCGGTTTAGGGGGCGCTGTCTCCAACTGGCTCAGACCCTCGGCGTGGCGTGACGTCACTGGGTCCTCGTACTCCCTAGGCCGGTCATAGTAGTCTCCGCTTTGTTTCTCCCTAGGCTCTTCGATTGCGTCGGGGTCGTATTCTGAGTCGTATTCGTCTGTAGGCGAGAAAAAAACGTTAAAAAAAAATCATTTACTAGCTTCTGCAAGCGGTTTTGTCTACGTAACCATTTATAGGTTGATCCATATAGACTTTGTACCCTCGTAGCATCCTCTTAAAGGGTAAATTTTAGGAAATCATAAAAGGAACCGCTGTATAAAGTTACGATGTTTGTTAGTTGACTAGGTACGATGGTCTTGACTGGGCGTTGACGAGTCAGTGGTATATTAAGTCCGCCTTTGTACTGTGCATAAAGTGTTAAATAAATTGATTAATTTTGCCTTTTATATATACAGAGGTTATTATATATAAAAAGTATGTCTACAAATATATATATATAAATTAAGATAATGTGTTTAAATGACACACAGTTCAAACAATTGAACGGATTGCGCTGTTTGGCACACGAATAGTTATGAGTATATTGACGTAGGCATGTGTTAAGAAAGGATTTCCCAAAAATCGCATCCTAAGCGGATGAATTGGAAGCCCAAAGTTTGTATGAAAAAACCTAGTTTTACCCAGGTGAAGCCCCCTGGTACTACCATATAGCACTGGTATTAGTAAATAATTGTAGACTATTAATTCTAAACCACATTGGTCTGATATGATGTGTTAAGGCTCGCCGAATAGAGGCCTGTGCCATTAGTAGCTCTAGGATCACTTTAATGTGAGAACATTATATAATAGTATGTTAATTTCTGCTAATGGACCCGGATTAACACCTGTAGGCAACGGCTTAACACATGTTAATCTGGGTTATTATATATGATAATAGTTTTAACCAAACCGCTTTCATGTCAGATCTGTGTAGCCAGGGTATTTTTCTAAACTACAACGAATATTGATGTGATTTCACTGTCCTCGCATATGTGTCTGTATTGTAATGTGTAGATATTGTAAACCCAATCACTTTTTCTGCGTAGGAAACGATCAATTGGAACCGTGCACTAGTTTCGACTTTTTATAAGTGTATATGTAGGCCTATGTAAAATAAACACAGTTTTGATTTTGATTTGATTTCCAACATCATGTTTAGAGATTTCATATGAAAGATTCATGTGTAGGTATAATTCATTGCTATGTATATTTATTAAAAAAGTGTTTGAAGCTGGAGATCACTAGTAGTACGTTAATATTAATTATTCATCTTCAAATAGAGTGATTGATCACAGGCTTGAGAATTCAGATCATTAACAGGTTTCATTCCATTTCAAGAATTCTTCTCACTGTGGCTTTGCATTTGACTGACTCATTACTCCAATACAGAAAAAGTATAGGGTCATTAATTAGATACCTTTACCTTCATTAAATCACTGTCGAAACAGTCGGCTCAGAGGTATCGGGTCATTCCATTGATTACCGGTAGTTTCAAGTAGGTAGTACAACAGCCTACCTACGTAGTGTTATAGTCCAATCAGGTTTGCACAATCATTGTTATTGCCTTACCGTGTAATGTTTTAGTAGATTAAAGGAAAATAGTGCTACCACAGTATTTACTAGCATCTAGCACTAGCTTTATAAGTGCCCATGTAGGCCTATGTAAAATAAAAACATTTTTGATTTTGATTTTTGTTTTTGACAGTGTTGTCTTTTTAAGTCTAAGGTTGACTGGTAGAGAATGTCTTGATGCATGAAGTCCGCATTTATACCTTCACTGTACATGAAGTTTAAATAAATAAATAAATAATGAACAGTATACGTGGGCTTTCGAATTGTGGAAAGAGTGGAGGGAGGCCTTTGCCCAGGAGTGGGGTAGAACAGGCTAATAAAAAAAAATAGATTTTATGGATAAAATTATAATAACCTATTCCTCAGGTCACAAGAGTCGACCAGTTGTTTACTGACATCACGAACAACGCGATGGCCCATTGTGATGAATGTGTTATAAGTTAGTTTGGTTTGACTATCACTGAAATATTAAGTTATTTAAGGACAATAGACGGTTTAATTTGATTATAAATTAATGAATTACCGCACTGCGTATTTCGGTATGGGTTATTTGTTTAGATACCTGTGGGTTCTGTGTTTCATAGTATACTAACTGCTGCCACCGGTTTCACCCGTGTGATAGTAGATTTTTTTCCCAAGGGAACATATGCTATCCCAGACCATATTCTATTCTTTTAGCCGTTTAGGCGATTAACACACGACACCGCGCACCGCCGTGGAGACTGGTGACTATCAAGGGAATTTCGTCCGCTCGACCGCGCTGTCGGGCGGTGTACGTATGTTAGGCATCGACGGATTTATTAGAGGCCAATGCAGCATGAGATCCGCTTTACCGCCTGCCGCGGTGGTGTGCGGTGCCATGTGTTAATAGCCTTAATTCATGAATCCCCGACCGGTCTCATAGGACCGCGCTGTTATTGTCTTACTATTGTGTCTCGTTTCGCGGATATTGATAGGTTAAGCGTGAACAAGTAACAAATATACACACGTACACACTCATGAATTTTCGCCTTTATAATACAATATAGTACCCGTTATACAACTAATACACTGGTGTATGGATTTGAGGACCCACAGGTAACATGGGTCCGAAAACAAGTTCCCGTGGCATCCCCACGGGTATCATCCACGGGTCCGCAATTATATTTGTATGATAATATAATTATATAACAGTGAATCAGTTTTGTTTGCCATTCAGTTAATAGTTCAGAGGCCCTGCCACGAGCTCGTAATGATGACCTAAACTGAACTGTTAAAGGGCTGGAGCTATTATGGTGTATAGCTCCATCTCTGTTTCTCACTTTTAGGTCTGACATTTTAAATGACGTTGGAACGCATGTATACCTATCCAACACGACTCGTTAATTTACACTAATATACGAGTAATAAAGAGGTAAAGTTTGTTTTTTTTGTTTGTATGAGGTAATCTGTGGAAATACTGGTCCGATTGCAAAAAAAAATTACAATAGGAAGCTGCTGTATTCCTGAGTGACATAGGCTATATTTAATGTACGCGGGCGAAGCTGCGGGTTAAAGCTAGTATTCAATACGAAAACATTAAAATATAATTTTGATATTTTAATTCCTACTTAGACGAAATTTGAATTGGCTAACAAAATTAATTTAATAATACGAGTTAAATAAACTCTGTTAATGACGTTAATTTTGACCGAAGCTTTATAAACCTTACCAGGTCCGTTCCGCATTGTTTAGGACCAGAAGATCCTTAATGTTTTAAGCTGGTATAGTTTGGTTAAAATTCAGTGTACCTTTTTGAACCCTGTGTTTAGTTAACCGGTCGCTTATGTAATTTTAAAGATGCAATTACCACTATATTTATTTTTGGTAGGGTAATGCTGATATTAATATCAAAATTACTGACTAATATTGTGGGCATAATGTACTACGACACAAGGTAGTACATATAGGTATCTACTCTAAGTTGTACAATTTATTGTGTAACAAAAAATGATATGTTATAAAATTTTACCCGTGTTCGGTCAGTGACCCCTTGCGTTCCAAACCGTCGATAAATATTTCGAACAATCTCGCTGCCGAAACGGTGACTATCATATCTAAATCAATAGCTAAACATATTTTCAGAGTCGACACTAATTCATGCTTTAATAGCATAATTATTCTAAATTGTCTCGCACGTCCTTTCAACATAAGTAGCAATTTAGTCGGAATTACACGACGATACATTATTTATGATGGAATCGATCCACTTTTCTACTCTGTGTCTGGTGTAAGTTACTCATGTCGCTAGAAGATGGATCGTTCTTGGAAAGAGGTCAATATAGTACCGAGAATCACGAGAGAAACGAGGTTGGCAGAAAAAAGGTTGTAAATAGGTTGTAAAGTCTGAACAGTCTACCCTACAGATTAAGTGTCAGTACTTTTGTGTGTAGAGATTTAGTATTATATAAGATATACACAGTTACAGAGTTTTTAGACAGCTTTTTTTACGAACTTTTAGTTTAGTTTCTAACTCAAATGAGAAAAAGAAAATTAACGCTTGCCAAGTGATTTGGGAGTTAAAAATAAATTGTGTATTGTTCTTTGAAAACTCTTTGTAAGTCGATTATCTTAAATGTCTAGGGCATAATACGTCTTATTTTTTAAAGGTTTAATTTATGTTTTCATAATATAATATTGCTAAAGCTAAATATAAATAATTATATTTACTTTACCAAATTTTTTTGTTTAATAAATACATAAAATTACTCGCGCCCATCGATTTGACAGTCATTTTAATGCAAATTAGCAATCTTTTTATGTTATTAGCTTGGATAATAAGTCTTTTAAGCCTTGTCTTTGTTTGGCTTATTTATTTATTTAATGCTTTATGCACATAGAAGTACAGAGGCGGACTAAATGCCTTAGGCATTTTCTATCAATCAACTTAGTTACTTTTAGTAGCACTAGAATACGTATATAACACATTTTAATATTTTTGCAATAGGTACTTGGTAGCGAGAGCGATGTATCGAGTTCCAATACTGCGATAAAATTTTCAACTTCATTTTGAACAGATTCCGGCTGTTTCAATGATTCCACATATTTTCCAATTGTGTAAACACATGAGATACAAAACTACACCGATTTCACGTAACAATATCCACCAGGAATCAATTTGTGAATAATTTAAACAGCAGCTGAACTTACTCGATAAAATCCCAACAAATACTCTTATTTGAAAATCTTCTTGTTCTAGAACTGGAACAAGTATTTTTTTATGAACCATTTTTATTGGGTCATTGTACATTCGTCACATTGTCGACTCGCCACACTTTTGAAAATTCCCATACATTCATTGTTAACTCGTCACAACCACAAAAAAATATAATTTATTAATAAAACTTGTTGTAATCTCGACACACATTTTAATTTCATGCTATTTTTAAGGAAAGTAGCGTTAGCAAGTAAAGTTCTAGCTTTAACATAATTTTTAATATGAAACAAACTCTTCAAACCCAAATGAGTTATTTGGTTAACAATAAAATATATAAGGAAATAAATCAAAAGTTTCTGGGCACGCCGTCATTGAGGCGGTAAGTCCCCTCTTCGAGGAGTGCTTTGAAAAAGGTCACGGCGTCCTCTCGTTCCGTTCCGAGATCCCGATCTCGATTTCCGACCACCTTAGCCGCGGGCTCGTGGACGGTGAGCACTGGGTAGCACGCCGTCCGGTAGTCTGGTAATAATCTGGACCGAGCCCAGTCGTCAACGGCGCGTTCTGTTCCACGCGCGCCTCAAGGAGATCTCAGCAAACTGTAGGGGCCCGGCAGGGCGGAAGCCTCTGGGGAACACGGAAAATTCGAAAGGTTGTCACCGTGTCCCCCAGATCGAAGGCAACGAAGGAACGGGGTAGAGGTTTAGTTAGTAAGAGTCTGACATGCCCTCCCGCTCCGCCAAAGAGCGAGAGGAGTCATTCTGATCATTCTCCTTCCAAAAAAAAAAACAGACGTTTATATAATAAGTAATGAAATTCATTTTTTCTATAACCGTTGTGAAGTAAAATTTGTAAATCAGCTGAATAGAAAATCCTTAAACCTAACCTATCAGCTGAATAGAAGAGCCTAAACCTGTTTTTTTAATTAGATTTAATTGGTGATTTATTATTAATAGTTCTGTGATTTGATAAAGTCATAAGAGAAATATTAGTACCTATGTTAGCGGTAAATCAGCAAGTAGTAATGTATACTTAGTTGGGAATTAGGTACTGCAATTAAAACTGTGATAATAGTGATTTTATAAAGATTGTCTATAATTTAAAAAAATACATGATTATCTTTTTTATTCTTGTGTTTGATTTCTCTGCTGTCCGTACGTAGAAAATACGTGTGACGAGTTTACAATACTCCAAAATATTTTATTAAGAAAAAATTAATTTGTGGCGAGTTTACACATATTTTTAACAATGGGGAATGGAATGTGTGTCGAATGTACAATGACCCTTTTTATTATGTTTGTTTCTTGTATTTATCATGTGCCAGTTTCAAACTAACTAAAAAGGTACTGATGAAATACTACTACTCTACAATATTCTGCTTTGATATATTTAAGTCGTCAACAAGCTAAACAGCAAATGGTCTATCAATATTTCAGCTACCATCGCTGAGTTGAATATCAAATATTTACTGATATGCCTCATTCTATTATGTGTTCTATATCGAAGCTTTCAACGGAATGAGGCTCGCGTATTATTTAATAAGAATATGATACACTTTATATACTTTCAATACATTACTAAGATAGGATAGTGAATTAAATAAAATATTTGCTTAGTATATATTGTTACGCCGTGAAACTTGAGTACGCTATATCTTCGACGAAACCAAGGGTGGCATCCAATGGTTGAAACGCATTGCTGTGCGAAGCTTCGAGAATAGGAGTACATACTCAGGCCTGGCAAATTCCAGAAAAGTCCGACATACGCTATTATTATTAGATAACATTCAGTAGGTAGTTATGTGGGTGGATAAGGGAATTTGTACCTTCCGGTGTTAGCAATAGAGTCGAAATTCGCATGTAAGGTGGTAGATAAGTACCTACTTACGAGAGTAATAATAATGATTTATGGCCTCCCGATGCGACTATTTTGTGCTAGAATGTCCTTGAAACGTCGGTATCGAGAAATTTCGATGACTTCGCATATAAATACGGGCCCCCGGCTAGAAGCGAGTTCAGTTTGATTTCGTCAGTGATACAGAGCGAACTACCTAAGTGCTTGAAGTGATACCTAGCGACCTAAGCGATACTAAACGGAACTCTGAGTGTTTATAGTGATTGGTTATTTGTTGATTGGACTAATTTGTCATTGTTTTGTGGTTAATAAAGTTATCTGCTAGTAAACCGGCATTTAATTACTCACGTTCGTAACAACTGGTGTCAGAAGTGAGATGCCATTACTACAGAGGGACGACGAACAGGGACCACGAACAAGGAGGCAAGTGGAGATGGATGCTGCACGTCAACGTCTGGAAGCGGAAGATCGGGCTGGTATGGGAGCAACGGCAGCTGCTGAGGCGCCGACAGGGCCATCCTCGGAAATGAACCTCGCCGCAGTGTTGGCCGCCATGCAAGCTAGTATGGAAGCTGCCCGCCGCGAACAGGAAGCAGCCCGCCGCGAACAGGAGGAAGCCCGCCGCGAACAGGAAGCTGCCCGCCGCGAACAAGAGGCTAACCAGCGTAAGCTCCAGGATCTAATCGCGGCTAACCAGGAAGCTGCCCGCCGCGAACAGGAGGAAGCCCGCCGGGATCAAGAGGCTAAGCAGAACCTGATCCTCGAAAAAATCGATCACGGCCTCGTCACGTTGGGCGAGAAAGTGAAAAATCTCACCTTAGAGGTCAAGGAGGTTTCCACCCGAGCTGATAGCCTTGAAACCAGAATTTTCAAGCTCGAAGCACGCGAACCGTCCGTTGCTGTTAGCGCACCATCGCACACCCACTGTGCATCAGCCGCAAAATTTGATATGCCGCGTTTTGATGGCACGTCGTCCTGGACGGCTTTTAAGTACCAATTCCAAACACTGGTCAAGACGAACCGCTGGGATGATGACCAGTCTTTCGCGGCGTTAACTTTGGCCCTACGAGGGGACGCTCTGCTGGTCCTAGAGAACCTTCCTCCAGACGGCAGGACGTTGGAGCGTCTAATGGAGGGACTAGACACTCGCTATGGTGACAAGCACCTCGAACATGTTTTCCGCGCGCAACTTCGCGAGAGAACGCAGAGGTCGAACGAGAGCCTTCAGCAGTGGGGAGTAGAGGTTGAACGGCTGGTCCGGCGGGCATACATGTCGATGACACCGGAGATGGTGGAAGTAAATCTGGTGCAAGCATTCATCGACGGTCTACGGGATACTGAAGTCAGGGCTACGGTGCGACTCGGACACCACCAAACTCTGAAGAGTGCGATGGCCCACGCTTTGGAAGTGGAAGCCGTACGACAAGACTCACGTACGCACAGAGTTCGGGAAGTGGTGGTCTCACCTTCAGTGCAACCACGTCACCGGGAAGTGGCTTCGTCGGCAAAGTCCCGCTATATTCCGACGTGTTATGGATGTGGAGAAAAAGGGCACATTCGTACCGATTGCCCCAAGAGTAAGAGGGGAAGTGTGGACTCCGGAACTCAAGTTAACGAGGAGTCGTTAAACTAAATGTCGCCAGGGCCGCGGGGCGGGTGCTGGCTGGTCAACTGAAGGCCCCAACCATCACCATCAATCAAGTCCACAACGGAAATAGTTTGATCATCGAGGGAACGCTGAATCAACGTGCTTGTAATTTCACCGTTGACACCGGGGCGTCACGGACTATTATAAGACCTGAGTTGCTGAAACGCACCATCTTGTGGCAAACAGAAACCCCAGCCTACCGACTTCAGACAGCCACCGGCCAGCCAGTCTCCGTCCTCGGTGATACAGAAATCGAGTTTAAAATCGGTGATCAAGTGTACACCCATTCAGCTTTAATTGCGAATATTACCGACGATTGCATACTGGGTCTCGACTTCCTGCGGAATTACCGATGTGTTTTAGATATAGATAAAGGAGTATTGAAATTCCCAGACCAAGAAGTCTTCCTGCAAGGAATTAACACATGCAACCTCTATTGCTTAAAGGATACCACATTGGCTCCAAGAACGGAAACCTTAGTCGAAGTTAAATTTCCTAAGAAAATTAGGCAACGCAGATGTGTTATGGTTGAAGACATTGGCCGGCACCCGGAACTTATCACCGCGAGGACATTAGTTATGACGAAAGGAAGATCCAAGGTCAGGATTGTAAATCTTGGGAAAAAGGAGATCCAGTTGAAGAAAAACAGTGTTGTTGGAAGATGTGAAGAAGTGAAGTATCTCCGCCAAATCAACACATCTTCAGTAAAACAAGACGCAATAAAAGGTGAACCTGATCACATCCAGCAACTTCTGGAAAATTCTAAGAGCAATTTATCAGATTCGGAACTACAGCAAGCCAAGGAATTTCTGCTACGGTACCGGGATATCTTTGCAACGGGAAAAGATTGCGGAAGAACAGGTCTCGTCAAGCATGAGATAGATACAGGTGATGCTAGACCAATTAAGCAGAGACCGC
The DNA here is from genome assembly GCA_030763345.1 of Mythimna separata. Lineage (NCBI taxonomy): Eukaryota > Metazoa > Arthropoda > Insecta > Lepidoptera > Noctuidae > Mythimna > Mythimna separata. The sequence continues at coordinate 10,900,979 of CM061187.1, read as the reverse complement.
GCCGCATACCCTGGGCTAAAGAAACTGAGGTAGCAGAAATGGTAAAGGATATGGCTGATAGCGGAATAATTGAACCTTCTACGAGCCCATGGTCTTCTCCTGTCGTTCTGGTGAAGAAGAAGGACGGCAGTACCAGATTCTGTGTAGACTACAGAAGGCTGAATGATGTAACGAAGAAGGACAGTTATCCCTTGCCTAGGATAGACGACACACTGGATATGCTCAGTGGTATGAAGTGGTTTTCAACCATTGACTTGAAAAGTGGCTACTGGCAAGTGGAAATTAGCGAGAAAGATAAGGAAAAGACAGCGTTCAGTACAGGAATTGGCAACGGCCTGTGGCAATTTAACGTCATGCCTTTTGGATTGTGCAACGCTCCAGCGACGTTTGAACGCCTCATGGATAGAGTCATGGTGGGCCTTCTTGGTGACGTCTGTCTGGTATATTTGGATGACGTCATTATAATGGGCCGCACTTTTAAGGAACACCTGAGAAATATGGAGAAAGTATTCACCAGGATACGGGGGGCTAACCTAAAACTAAGCCCAAAGAAGTGTGCCCTGTTCAAGAAGGAGGTCAGCTACCTAGGACATGTCATCTGCGCCGATGGAGTGAGAACCGATCCTGAGAAGATAAAGGCTGTCCAACAGTGGCCGGCTCCAAAGAACAAAACAGAAGTACGTGCATTTCTAGGGTTGTGCACATACTACAGACGGTTTGTTATGAGTTTTTCGGACATTGCAAAACCTTTACATCAGCTGACTGAGGATAAACGAGATTTTATCCGGGACAAGAACTGTGAGTCAGCATTCAACGAACTAAAGCAACGGCTATGTGAAGCGCCTATACTGGGGTATCCGAGCAGAGATGGAAGATTTGTTGTCGATACCGACGCCAGCAACACAGGAATTGGTGGAGTGCTGTCGCAGGTGCAAGAAGATAGGCAAGTCGTGATCGCTTACTTCAGTAAGGCACTTTCAAAACCAGAAAGGAACTACTGCGTGACTCGACGAGAACTACTGGCTGTTGTAAAAACTTTGCAACATTTTCACAAGTACCTCATAGGGAGACAGTTTACGTTGAGGACGGACCACGCTGCATTGAAATGGCTTCTACAATTCAAAAACCCTGAGGGTCAAGTTGCAAGATGGCTAGAGCAGCTCCAGGAGTTCAACTTTGTGACGGAACATCGTAGTGGAAAAGGGCATAACAATGCTGACGCCCTGTCGCGACGTCCATGTAATGAGGACTGTAGACATTGCCAGCAAAATGAAGCCCGGGAGCACGTGAACTTAATTAGGGCTGAAGGCAACTTTAAGAAGTCTCAAGAAGAAGATGACGATATTCGACCTATACTGGACTGGAAGCGTAGTGGAACTAGGCCTCAGTGGAATGAAGTATCGTCACATAGTCCTGTCACAAAGAGCTACTGGGCACAGTGGGACAGTTTAGTCCTAGAAAATGACATGCTTTGTAGGAAATGGGAATCGAACGATGGCAAGGAGGTGACCACACAAGTGATAGTACCACGACGTGAAGTGGTCCCCCTGCTTCAGGAGATACACGATGGCGCTTCTGGTGGACACTTGGGAATCAAGAAAACTCTACTGAAAGTGAGACAGCGGTATTACTGGCTCAATTGTAGAGAAGACATAGAGCAATGGTGTCGGAAATGTACAGCATGCGCATCCGTGAAAGGACCACAGACTAGGAGCAGGGGCAAGCTTCAGTTGTACAATGTAGGAGCCCCATGGGAACGCATTGCCATCGACGTTGCTGGACCTTTCCCAGTGACAGATGACGGAAACAAATACATAGTGGTGATACAGGACTATTTCACAAAGTGGCCTGAAGTTTTCGCCATACCCAATCAGGAAGCGACGACAGTGGCGAAAAAGGTGGTCGAAGAAGTAGTATGTCGGTATGGCGCACCTTTGGAGATCCATTCCGATCAAGGCCGCAACTTCGAATCTGCGCTGTTCCAGGAAATGTGCACTCTTCTGGGGATTTACAAGACACGCACAACACCTGCGCACCCACAGTCGGACGGAATGGTGGAGAGGTTTAACCAGACCCTGGAGAATCACCTGGCTAAGGTTGTCGATGACCATCAGAAAAATTGGGACCGGTATATTCCACTATTTCTGATGTCTTATCGATCAGCAGTGCATGATAGCACGGGCCATACCCCAGCAAGAGTGAATTTCGGCAGGGAGATGAGACTTCCAGTCGATACCATAACCGGCGTGCCACCTGACAAGACTAAGCCAGTTACGGACTTCGTAAGTGACCTCCAAGATCAATTGGATGAAGTGCATCAACGAGTGCGTGAGAATAGCCTACACACCAGCGTTAAAATGAAAACTAGATACGACCGCAATGCCAACGCCAAGGGATTTGAGGATGGTGCACTGGTTTGGCTCCACAACCCACTTCGACGAAAAGGGAAGTCGCCGAAACTTCAAGCTCGATGGGAGGGACCCTACACCGTGATAAAAAGGATCAACGACGTTACCTACCGCATCAAGAAAGGGTTACGAGGGAAACCTAAGGTAGTCCACGTGGATAGATTGGCGCCGTATCACGGATCTAATAATGCTCGGGACGAGCATGACTAAGAGGGGGGCACTGTTACGCCGTGAAACTTGAGTACGCTATATCTTCGACGAAACCAAGGGTGGCATCCAATGGTTGAAACGCATTGCTGTGCGAAGCTTCGAGAATAGGAGTACATACTCAGGCCTGGCAAATTCCAGAAAAGTCCGACATACGCTATTATTATTAGATAACATTCAGTAGGTAGTTATGTGGGTGGATAAGGGAATTTGTACCTTCCGGTGTTAGCAATAGAGTCGAAATTCGCATGTAAGGTGGTAGATAAGTACCTACTTACGAGAGTAATAATAATGATTTATGGCCTCCCGATGCGACTATTTTGTGCTAGAATGTCCTTGAAACGTCGGTATCGAGAAATTTCGATGACTTCGCATATAAATACGGGCCCCCGGCTAGAAGCGAGTTCAGTTTGATTTCGTCAGTGATACAGAGCGAACTACCTAAGTGCTTGAAGTGATACCTAGCGACCTAAGCGATACTAAACGGAACTCTGAGTGTTTATAGTGATTGGTTATTTGTTGATTGGACTAATTTGTCATTGTTTTGTGGTTAATAAAGTTATCTGCTAGTAAACCGGCATTTAATTACTCACGTTCGTAACAATATTATGTGATTTTGAGAAAGAACAGACATCTGAAATCACAATCAAACCATCACGAATATAAACTTCAAAACTCAAAGCATTAAGATTTATCACATCACACTCATCATCATCATCTACCTAGCCTTTTCCCAACTATATTGGGGTCGGATTCCAGTCACGCCGGATTTAGCTGAATACCAGTATTTTACGAGGAGCGGCTGCCTACCAGACCTCCACAACCCATTAACTGGGGTAACACGGTACTTCATGGCAAGACTGGAGTCAGATTTACTGGCTTCTGATTATCCGTAACGACTGTCAAGGATCTACAAATGACAGCCGGGACCCACGGCTTAACGTGCTATCTGAGGCACGGAGGAAACTCGATATGTTAAGATGGTCACCCATCCACAAGCCAACCTTGGCAAGCGTTGCTTAACCTTGAAGATCGACCTGTACGGCTGTTATTATCTAGCCACGAGCTCTTCACACTAATTATAATTTATTATACAGGCAAAAGTTTGTAATTGTGTTTGTTATTTTGTTACCTATTTCTTCACAATTAATAAAACTTTGTACACGGGTAGACTGTACTTGGAATAGCATATTTACTTGTTATTCCAGGAAAATGTTTGCTTAATTATTCAGATACCCGCGAAACGAGACACAATAGTAAAACAATAACAGCTCGGTCTCATAGGACCGGTTGGGGATTCAAACGTTAAGATAATTTTCGGCTATCACACGAGCGAAGGCGTTGGCAGCAGATATTTCGTTTGAAATACATAAATGCTTTACAGACTTTTGCATAATTTTAAAGGTCAGAGAGACAGAAAAATGAAGCTATTTAGGCATTCAAAAATTCTCTGGAGCACGTGTAAGAAACTTGTTGTAACCTTTATGCCTGTAGGCTGCTTCTACTAAAAATAGAAAAATACTATAATGAAAATAGTGCAATAATTGGAGAAGCCAATGTCCATCAATAGACTGCCACAAATGATGGTGATAAATCCACAAACTAAAATAGCCATCACGCTCAAACCCACATTGGTTCACGACAATATCCACATAATAAACACCCATGCATATTCAGTGCTTCACTCAATTAACTAGTCTGACGCCGCCAACAATAGGTTCGTTTGTCTAAAATTGCTTTCACATAAGCCCTTTTGAATATAAACGCGACTACCCGACGTAGGTACGAAACAATTTCAGTAGGTGTACCAATATTTGTGACGTCAGGAACAATACAAGGATTTAATTACCTGTAGGCGATGAGTTAATAGACTTTTCAGGGTTTGAATATCATGTACCTAATCACTTCTGTGGGTGATGGAAGCAGGAGTATCAGTTACTCACTTAAACCCACCTATATTGCTTTAATTGACTTTTCCGTTTCAAGACCTCTTTGACTCTTTCGAACAATCCCGTAGACCTAACAGGCATCGGCCGTAGTGAGCCTCGTCAGTCATTGTGGCAACTCTTAATAAAGATATGTATACACCTCATATAGCTCCTTTCCTTTGACAGTTTAGGTAGTCAAATTGATAGATTTAAAAGTTCGTGATAGGCTCTTGTCCTTATCGATTGGCAAGCTACGAATTGCTCAGCATTCGTAAATCCGGATTTGTGGATTGTGCCCAGTTATTTGATTATGATGACACCGGTGTCATGTTTTGATTTTGATTTTGATCTCCTCTGGGTGGACTGACACTGAACATTCCCTGTTAGACTTTTACTCGCACGATGGTAGGTATATGGGCTTTAGCGGGCTCCATCAATCATGCTAACGTCTCTTTGAGATGAATTTATAGTCTATCATTTGTTTGTGTATGCGCCTTGTATTCTCGAATGTACGTAACATTTACTGCTAATTCCAATTTAAGCTTTAATTAGATGGGAGTGCTGGTAACGTAATGTTTGATGTTACGTTTGTACAGATTTTGTTGAAGATAGGTAACTCGTGGCTAGATAATAACAGCCGCACAGGTCGATCTTCAAGGTTAAGCAACGCTTGCCTAGGTTGGTCTGTGGATGGGTGACCATCTTAACATAACGAGTTTCCTCCGTGCCTCGGAAAGCACGTTAAGCCGTTGGTCCCGGCTGTCATTTGGAGATCTTTGGCAGTCGTTACGGATAGTCAGAAGCTAGTAAATCTGACTCCAGTCTTGCCATGAAGTACCGTGTTACCCCAGTTAATGGGTTGTGGAGGTCTGGTAGGCAGCCGCTCCTCGTAAAATACTGGTATTCAGCTAAATCCGGCTTGACTGGAAGCCGACCCCAATATAGTTGGGAAAAGGCTAGGCAGATGATGATAGGTTACTTATGCATACAGTCTTCTTCTTCTTGCCCTTGTCCCATATTATGTGGGGTCGGCACCTGTGCGGCTATCCTGTCACCCGTCACACTATCACACCCTTTTCTTTCATATCACTCCTCACACAATTCACTCAACTTTTCTTTGTCTTCCCTCTCCTATTTCATCCGTCTACATGTGTACTCAGAACTCTTTTAGTAACATGCGTACAGTCTTTACTAAATAATTCACTATAGTAAAGCTATGTCAATCAATACTTTGTGTCACATGTTAATGCTTGTCTGATTCTTGTCAATAATGTATAATAAATGATAATAATAACTTAATTCTCAAATTATTCTTATTCCTTTCACGACTATTAGATACAAAAAATGCCTCAGTATTTAAAATAAGAAGTTAATCTAATCTCTACTATAACTTTATGAACAATTTCCAAGAATAACTATTACTTAGAGTCTAGCTTAAGTACTTTTAAATACATTAAATAAACACTAAGAATTATTATTACGTCTAATCCACTTAGGTACTTTTAAATACACTTAACAAAATAGTCAAAAACATACGAAACTAAAATAAAACCTTATAAAAAAGCAATCAAAGTACCAGGCATAGTTTTAATTATTCCAAACTACCATTCTCTCCACAATTTAATTTTGAAATCCAATCACATTTTTTATCCGACTGGGATTAGAACACAGGGCCCCTGAGATGAGATTCAAAGCCAGGATTGAGCTATGGAAAAATGAAACGAATAGTTATTTTTACTTTCTAAATTAAAAGGCTTAGCCAAAAATTAAATTTACCAACTGAAGAGCTAGTGGTAAGCTAGGTTATGCTGGTAATTTCTTCTACCGTATTTTCCGTTGTATGAACAATATCCCTTTTCCGTAATCTACATAGGTATTTATTTATGTTACCAAGTTTTTTTTAAATCTATATAGCAATTGAAACGTGACAAATGTTTTGGATTTATAATATTAGTATGAAAGTGTCTGTATTAGTGCATATGAATATTTAATAGTACCTAAAAAAAAAGGGCAAAGTAATTTACCGAATTTTTTTTTGACGTACCAATAACTCTTTTCACTCTGCATGGAGCGAGAGTGTTTCTTCGGTTGTTTTTAAGTAAATCTTTCTAAGAATCGTACATAAGAATCCTGCAGATTAGAAAGGTTGCATCACTGCTTACCATCTGGTGGGATCGTACTCAAGCACTAGTTTATATTACGTAAAAAACATAACACTCCTTTTGGGCTGCTTTTTTTACACGCCTGCCCAAGCAGGCGTGTAAAAAAAGCAGCCCTGGCAAAAATTAGCCCTAAGTATTTTTTTAATAATAAACCAGTGCCTCACTACGATCCTGCTTGATGGGTAAGCAGTGATGGTCTAGTCAATTTAGTTAACAGTGAATCTTACCTGGCGTATACCTCAATATCTCCGCCGGATCTATGGGCGGAGCGTACCACGGCCTCCGCGAGTACACCTTCTTGGTGTTAACCGTGCGTTCGCTCGCATCAACGTTGCGGTAACTCGATGGTGACAGGTTTAACATCGCTAAACATCTGATGATACCTGTTGAAGAAAAAAAAAACTTTATTAAAAACTGGTTTGATTACTTTTTTGATTGACAACCATTGGAAGAAACGGTAATTTATGTCTAAAGATTTACAGATATTTTATAAATCATTAAAATAAAGGTTTACTCGCAGACCGTCGTTGTCAAACCAAAACCTGCTATGTGTAAAAAGTATACTTTTGAGATATTGACAAAAGAAGTTTTCCTGAAGTTCTAGCTGCTGCACATAGCACATTTTATTCTGAGGCTATAGTTCAACAACTAGTGCTCATATGCACATAGCAGTTCTTCAATGTGAGAAATAAGGCAGTGACAAATAAGCTGTGGTCAAAATCTTGAAATCTGGTTGAATGATTTTGGTTTGACAACGACGATATTATCCAGTCTCTTTCTTGCCCCATTTCCTGGCATAATACAGCATAATTAGTCTTATAATGTTGCCACTGCTGGGAATGAGGTGTTGTGTGTTGTGCTGTCAGTTTTGACAGCACAACACACAGCGTTAATATCTAAGTAACTTATTATTATATCAAATATTTAGACATTGCTTTATTCCGTGGTTGGTGGATGACTTTAAAATCATTAAACTATTGAATAAAACAAAAGCCAGACTTGTCTATATTCGTTGAGACCTAAATGTTACCGTTAAGTAAGTTTTGTCTATTTGTAACCGCCAGCTAAACTAGAGTCTTAGTTCGTATTTCAGGTTGGCTTAAATTAGACATTTTAGTTACAAGTTTCAAGATCTAACTAATCTCAGAATGCTATTACGCAGCATGTTATAGGTATGCCAGTGAACAGTACAAGTGTACTTTCACTCTTTATTGTATACAAAAACTTAACATACTACATAATAAAATGAACGAAGGCGAGCCTAACTGCTAATGAGCGCTGTTCCCGCAGGAAATCTTTGAGCGATAGATAGAGATCATTTTAGAGGATAGAATTCATAAAAAATATAAACTTACTTACATAAATAAGTTTATTTTAAGAAAATAAAAAATTGTACGAAATAAATTTTCAAAACTGTCCTTGTAAAACGATTTAGGGGGTCTCAAAAATTGAACGGTATATTATTCCCTGGATTAATAAATTTGAAAATTAGCACAAAATTCAAACGAAATGAATAATAAGGACGGTTATTTGTTTTTTGAAACTACCCTCAAAGTAGGATTTAAAAGATATTTAACTTTTAATGAAAAGTCGCAGTTATTAGGTATCGCAAAGTGCTAGTTATTAGGAAAGTATGAAGGAATACCTAAGTTTGATTTGTAATGTTCGTTAAGAGGTCTAGAAGTAGAGATTCAATCGCAAAAATACTCCGTCACTGATGGAAAGCTTCACGATCCCTGAGTTTCACAGAGAACTTTCATCATGAAACAAATTATAAGGTACCTGTGAAAGAAACCACAGGAACCTTCCAATTACTATTCATAGGTCTGACCTTTTTAAAATAAATCACAAAATAAGAAACCAGACAGAACGCACGGAGGTAAACCCTTTGAAATGTTTTATTTACAGAACGAGGTGCGACCACACGCGGCCGCAACGTGAGAAATGAAAACAGAAATCTTTTGACGCATTTATATACTCGTTATATTGTTACTGTAAAGTATTGTCTTCGAGGAGAAATAAATTTTAATGAATTTAAAATAATGTTGCCGTCGGGTGGCAAAGGAAGGTGGGGACACGACACGTGTACAAGACAATTGGCCATGAGTCGAGTGACGTAACAGTTTTCATCCTACACTTGTGTTATAAAGCCTTGCTTTATGCCAAATTTCAGGTCAACGAAAAGTAACCTATAGATTTTGAATTCCTAGCGAGTTTCAAAATTCGCGCCTGAACGTAGCATAAACGGTCTTATCTCTGGATTCTGTTGATTTATAAGTTTAATTTTTTTACTGCTGCTTGGAGTAAGAAACTTGAATATTTAATCTTAGAGTAAAAGGTTCTTGACAATGGAATAACAACTATAACAAGGCGACCTAAATGTGATTTCTGTTCTCATCGGCCGAGTTTACGGAATCCTATAAAAAATCTTATTTTTAGCAATGACAAAGAAATTACACAGCGCATTGTTTCATTTCCTTAAAGATTTCGAAATCCTCTATTATATTATATTACACTCCAATTGTAAAAGTTTACGGATATATCACTAATCTTATAAAGGCGAAAGTTTGTGACTGTGTGAATATATTTGTATGTTTATTACTCTTTAACGCTCATACGATTGAACAGGATAACAGTAGACACACGGTCGGACCATAATATAAAACCCTAGTATAACCCACTAGGGTTATACTAGGGTTTTATATAGGTCTATGGGTACGAACCCTATACCCTAGTAGACCTAGTATAAAATATAAATAGAATTGACTTTTACTGTAAAAGTTTGATTATTTTCTACTTTCACGTGAGCAAAACAGCCGGCAAAAACTATTTACTTACCCATAATATGGATAACTACAGCTCTATATAGTATGTAGAGCCAGCCTATAAAGTGTATACAATACTACACTTTATAGGCGAATATATATGTATACCTAACGTTACCTAATTGTGACAGGTCCCAATTAAAAGATTTCACAGATTTTTCTTTTAGTTTAGTCAAATGCCAAATACTTCTAACGAGCACTAAATTCTAAGACTTTATATAACTTGGAAAAGCGTGTTCATTCAGGTTTGTAGTTGTCAATTTTTATACGAACCTGTTATATAACGTGTTGTTATAACAGTTCCTTTTATTAAAATAAAAAAAAACACTGTATAAAAATAACAAAAGAAGTACAAAGCGACTGGAACACATTTATGTCGCAACCATGACAAAGCATTTATTCTTACAAGTCGTCATGAAATGTACAAAAACCGGGCAAACACGAGTTGGATTTGTGCACCGAAGGTTCCATACAAAGTTAGCTATGTAAACAATTCAGTTCCTGAATTGAGTTTCGAAGGTTTTCCGAATCGTAAAAAGTATGTTTTTGTGATGTTACTACAAAGTTACAGTTTTCATTCTTTTCCTATATTTGTGCTATGAGAACTTGCTTCATTCCAAATTTCAGGATTCTAGATCAACGGAAAATACTCTATGGATTAGCTTCATATACGTGTATAGGACACGTCCCTGAGAAAAAAGATCATGACAGACTGTCACACGGACAACCAAGTAATTCTATGGGGGTTCCATTTCTTACAACTTTGTTGCGGAACTCTATATATGAGGAAAAATCCCTCAAAATAGAATTTCCAAAATACATTTTGGCTTTGTCGTAAGAAGGAAGTTGAGTAACAACAACAAATGACGAGCAAAATAAAAACTTATTTCACAAAAATTACAATGTTCTGAGTCCTGACAAAATTACTTTACAGGGTGAAATCGTGTACCACTTGCAATACTTTAGAATCTAATTCGAGATATTCAAGTTACGTAACTTATCAAGAACCATATTTTGGGTGTTATACATTACATAGTCGACAGAAAGAAAAGGCTGGACATTTACTAAATTTAAAAAAAAAAGTTTTTTTATTCGTTGAATAGTCGAACTTTACAGTATTTATTTACAGTATAATAAAAACTCTAAACTAATCAAGCTAACTAAAGTATGACGTCAAAAAACTCTTCCACATCGTTGTCGGTCGGTAATGTGCCCAAAAGACTGGCGGCATTGCCACGCTGTATGGCAATGCTTATCTTCTGTCCGAGGTAAAAGCCAGCCATTGGGTCACGCGAAATATAGTATAGTTATTATAGTCAAAACTTTTATTTCAAATAGACCATTTACATGCACTTTTGAATGGATAAAATGTTGGTCAGACAGCTAAATTGTCTGTCTAGACCTCAATCCAAACTAATATTATAAATGCGAAAGTAACTCTGTCTGTCTGTCTGTCTGTCTTTGCTTCACGCCTAAACTACTGAACCGATTTGGGTGAAATTTGGTACAGACATAGTAAAGAAGTTGAGAATGGACATAGGATAGTTTTTATTACAAAGAATAAAATAAAAAGTAAGATAAAAAATAAAATAAAAAATAAAATTTATTCCGGACATACAGCGCCATCTATTGGTCAAGAGTCGGCATCAATTCAGTACTGAAAATTCATCGGAAAAATGTAAATAAATAGTAAAAAGGTATGAAAATATAATATAAAATAATACAACTTTTAGTTTGGGATGAATGTACGATGTCCCATAAAAGAGCAATCGAAGCACTTCATAGCACGATGAAAGACATTCAAAACAATCAAGGTATTATGGGAGGAATGGTAGTTCTATTGGCCGGTGACTTCCGGCAGACCCTGCCGGTTATAGCAAGGGGCACACCGGCAGATGAAATGAATGCCTGTTTAAAAGCATCTGTCCTATGGACACATGTGAAAAAGGTTTCACTGTCGACGAATATGCGATTATTGCTCCATAATGATTGTCAAGCCGGGCAGTATGCTGCTGCTCTTCTGAAGATCGGCGAGGATCGCATGCCTACCGGCTCCGAGAGTATGATCACGCTGAGCAGCGAATTATGCCAAATTGTGGGTAGCACATGCAATTTAAAAAATAGTGTCTATCCGGATTTACGCGCTAATATCGAAAATCGGGAATGGTTATGCGAAAGGGCGATATTGGCGCCAACAAATGAAATAGTAGGCCGGATAAATGACCAAATTATGTCTGACGTAGAGGGAGATGTCATCGAGTATCTATCAGTAGATAACGTCGTGGACTTGCTCGGCGCAAGTGACATCTTACCCAACAGAGTTTCTCAACTCCTTAGAGTTATCAGGAGTGCCTTCTCACAAGTTGAGGCTGAAAGTTGAGAGTTCCTGTGATGCTTATGAGAAACCTAGATCCACCAAGGCTATGTAACGGCACACGGTTACAAGTAACCTATTTAGGACGGAATGTCGTTAAAGCCGTTAATCGTTAAAGCCGTAAAAATCTGCCGGAAGTCAATATTCCACGCGAACGAAGTCGCGGGCAAAAGCTAGTCTTAACATAAAGCGAGCGAGTTAAAAAATGCCCATTCAGTGTTCTCCCTAACTTTGAAGGTTGATAGTTATACCGGATGGTAAAGAACACACTTACCAACAGAAAGTTCCACACTTTGTGATCTACTGAAGCACATATTATGTATATTTTAGCGAGCGCAAGGTGTGCAAAAAGGCTTCCAATACCTTTGCCAAAACATTATTCAGATAGCGGCCAAAAGCTGCCAATATCCGAACAGCCGCGGGTCACAAGGTTTTTTGTATTTCTGTTTAAGTTGCTTGAAAGAATTACGATGTCTATTTGGCAGTATAACAGTACAGGATTTTTTTTGAAAAATTTCTTTTCGTTTTCGCTTCTAGAATATTTAGGTCGTAATTGCTTTAGAGCCATTTTATTTAGAACATATTTTTTCTTCCATTTTGTTCTGTCAACCTTATCATTGATTGAATGAGATTTCTCTCACTTCAAGGGCTACATTATTATAATTAACATAGTGTTTTCATCTATATAATATATTGTATATTCTGACTGGAAAAAAATATAGGATAGATACGTAGATAATATTATAGCAAGGTTTAAAAGCAGTAATTACGTTCGGAAAAATAAACGTTATGTTTCATCTGCTTCACGGAAACTGCAGACATCTCTAAGCACTCATTTATAGTGTGATAAAATGGAAAAAAAGAAGGCATTATTCTTAACGGTGTTGCGAAACTGCAGTATTTGTTCTGGTTAAGAAAATAAAAGCATAAGTAAGTAGTAATAGGATCTATTATGCTTCGTTCATGGGCTTAGTGAGGATTTAAAGTCCTTTATTTACTTTTCATTCTCAACAAGATTTTTTAAACGAATTGTACCATCGTTTTGACCTGAATAAGTCATTTTAAAATTGTTTTCATAGTGGGAAGTAATTAGAAAACATGTCATAGTCAAATCAGACGATAAAATTTGGTGTTGTAGCTGTTTATTATAGTTATAGCAATATTATAGCAATGTCATAAAAACGAAATTATATATAGTTTTAGTAATTTGGTACATAATTATCATCAGCATATAAAATTATAATATACGGGACGAAAATAATATATCTCAGATTAATTAATAAGCATTGCCAATCAGCCTCTTTTCTCAGTTCAGGCATTGCCAGTCAGTGTTTTGGGCACAATTCTTCACATCGTTGTCGACTGTGACAGTCATGTGGAGGAGTTTTTGACGCCATATACATATTTTAGTTTGTCCTTAGTTAGTTTAGGGTTTTTATTATTATTTATTTGGTTTTACAATGTTTATACTTAGTTAAGTATTTTTAGTGTAAATTATATTTATACAAAAAACATAATTAACTATGTATATTTTAAACATAAGCTACGAGGTTGTTTAATTATTTATCAAAAATTTTAAGCAGACAAAAGCACAGAGAATAAACAAACATATTGTATAATCTTGAATAAATAAAGCTCACAATTTTTTATGAGCACTTTTTTATGCTTTATGTTTTCATATATCCCGTTGCATTTTTTGGGTTTCAGTTTCGCGGTTACAATAAAACAATGTCCACTAGCGTCAAGTGTTGTTTCTATAGCGGAAAACGAGGAAAACTCTAAAGTGAATAGCTTGAAAACAATGTTTTGTTTTCTCTTTACCACAGTATGCGACATAATTGAATGTTTTTCTTGGATAACGAAATAGTTGGTTAACCTTTTGACCTTCTACAGGGTTTAAAGCTTCAGAGTAGCAGCTAGCAGTCTTATTCCACTATCTTCCGATCACTTTCGGTCTACTATACTAAATTTGTTATAGGATGATGTCGGTGACAGCTGTCAGATTCATACAATGTAGCTATCTATCCTTTTCTCTCATCTTGAAGATGCATATTTTCGTCCTTGGGATGTCTCCCAAACCGTGCTATGTAAAAAGACTATAGACTTGTTTGTTTAAAAGTACTAACCCCACTTGATGGATATATCGATTAGTTGTAAGTGCTTCCAACATGGTATACCGACAAATATTTTCGTCTCCATTTCACCAGGTCGTAGGTATATTTACGACCAAATAGTTTTTCTGTCACCTACAAGTGACACTGGAAATAGTGTTTGGAAATATATAACCCTGGTAAAATGAACACGACAATATTTGTCGAATTCATCCGACGTAAGCGGTTAAAGGGTCAAATATTTTTTTATATAACATAGATTATTATTAGGTCTCGAAGAAGTAATAATAGCCTGACTGGTCGATCTCCAAGGTCAAGTAACGCTTGCAGAGGTCGATCCGTAAAAGAGTGACCACCCATAACGTACAGAAACCTAAGCCAAACCGTCTCAGCTGATATTTTTGACAAGATGTCTTACCACGGCATATCGTGTTACCTATAACCCATTTTTGGGTAATGAAGGTTTGGTAAGATGGTCACTTTACTTAGATGTATGCTATTGTGCATGATGTGCAACCCAAACTGCCATGCAATTTAAAATGTTTATTTAATCAAACATTAAGTACGCTGTCCAACACTTTAGACACGACCGTAGCCACTGAAATAGGTCTATAGTAATTCCTATCAGTCACTAGTCCAGTTTTATTGTTGGCTATGAGCTCTAGAACGGTTTCCAACATGTCCGAAGGTAGGTAGGTACGCATGATTCAGACAAACATTGTGCAGTAAAGCGAAGACACGCGTCAAGTGAGGCTAATGACAGCCACATATCATGTTCTAATAATTAAGCTGTCCATTCCAGGTAGCCTGGATGAGTTCGGGGAATACGATAAGGCCGCTGATTGTGTTTAGATATTTCAATTATTATTTTTCTTATGTATAGTGTTGTATGTACAATATAACATATTAGTACATGTGTAGTATAAAACAAAGTCGCTTTCTCTGTCCCTATATCATAGGGATATAGGGACAGAGAAAGCGACTTTGCTTTGCGACGTATGCTTAAATGTTTAAAACTACGCAACGGATTTTGATGCCGTTTCTTTGAATAGGTAGAGTGATTCAAGAGGAAGGCTTATATGTATAATACATGCATAATATAGATGAGTAACACTGCTAAATTTACACCCGTGCGAAGCCGGGGCGGGTCGCTAGTCTACTAATATAATTAAGAGATAAATTATATTTTTTGTTTGTATGGAATAATCTCTGAAGATCCTGGTTCGATTACATAAATGTGTATATTGATAGAAAGCTGCTTTCTTCCTGAGTGCTATAGGCTATATTCTATGTAAAATAGTGAATTACGTAAATTCAGAAAAACTTTCATGCGGGCGAAGCCGCGGGCAATATTATAGCTAGTAATAAATAAATCGGAAAATCGATTATAAAAAAAAAACAAAAGTAAAAGAAATAGACCGGATACATTGATGGACCTACAAAGGTGTCCCATTTTACTGGTCATCCAAATAGTAACAGGGTCAGGTAATCTGCTGCTTAACTTGATTGAAATCTCCCATCCAATTTACCAAGAAATGTAACAACAATATTGTGACACCTTTTCTTTAATAGAAGGCAAATAATAGCCTCTAGTATATTTTCTGCCCTTCCAGTCGGTAGGGCGGTAAATAAGCATTAGTGTCGTCACGGTTTCAGTAGGCTTTATTAAAATGGACTTAGACATAAGTTTTAATTAGGATCTCTTAATATTATACAATTCTAATGAAGTAAAATATTGTTAGCACGTTAACGAATTCATTATAGCTTACTTTAATTTTGACCTTGATTGTCTTGCTAAATTTATATGTGTTAAGCGTAACGGGTATTTTTCTTGAAATATTTTATATATCCGTCTTCCATTTTCCTGTGTTCTCATAAAAGTTATGTTATGAGGACACTCAAGGAGATGTCAGCAAAACCATAGGGGCTCGAACAGGGTCGAAGCCTACTGGGGCGAAAGGTTATGTGAAAGTGTACCCCGAGGCCCTGGAACGAAAGCAAAGAAGAAACATAGGAGAGGGTTTTAGTCAGTAAAAGTCTAACACGCCCTTCCGCTACGCCAAAGAGCTACAGAAGTTATTGGACGATTTCAAACCAAAAAAAAAACTATTTTAGTAACACACTGTTCAGATAACCGTATCAAGAAAACGATTTCCTATAAATTCAGTCAATCGTCACTTTCAAACTTCCTAAAATATACTCCATTCTCTTTTTATACATTCTTGTTACACTGTATATCGATAGCACCGTATTTAATTAAAATAAAAAAAATAAGTATCAATCGTTTTTGGCTTCAGTTTAGCAATCAAAGCAACGAGCCACACTGTCGATAACAACAGTTTCCAATCCATCCATTTAAATAATTATTTTTTAATCACCCTGTACTGTTCCGTTTATACAATCCATTTTCATCAGTGAAAATTTTTATAAGCTGAAATGAAAGCGTCGACCTTTTCAAAAATAATAAATTGATGAATTTGGCATTGCCTAAGTGCTTTCTTTTGAGTTCACAGGTTTGGTTTCCACAGAGATAAATGATTTTTGTGTAGTAAAAGTAGATACATTAAATGTGTTTTTTTTTTAATAATCTACCTAAAAATATAGTTCATTACAGTTTGAAGAAAGCTTTTTCCTGTCTAAACATATTAGAATAAATTGTATCTTTTATTAATAATGAGACAATGGTGGCCTAGTGCTAAAGCCTTCGACTTACGAGTTGTACCTAGATCGTGAGTTCGAACTCAGCCAGACTACTTTATGTAATTTAATTCACCACCACTGCTCTCAAAACGTTACAGGAAAACATCGTGAAGAAACGACATGTCCTAGAACCAAAAATTCGAAAACATATGACACATCTCCTACAAAGGAGGCTTGATACCCAGCTGTCCATTATAGGGCCGATGCTAATGAATAGAAAAAATATAACAAAATTATATTTAAAAAAATAAACATATTTTATAACATTTTAGTCATTGTTATGCATATTCAGAAATACTAAAATGTTATACAACCAAACACTTTAAACTTTAACCAACTTATAATTTAAAAAAAAAACTTGCTCCACTATAAAAATGACTCCTGTGTCGTGGGTGCGTTCACAAACAAGTAAACCCACATTCAGAAGACACCGGAACACTTATCTGTAGGTCATACTTGAATATTTTTCCCGTGCAGGGATCTAACCTGCGATACGCAGAGCAGCAGCGAATCGCTCCACCACTGCGGTACCCGTACCGTCTAATTAATTCTAGTAATTATCGCCACTATTTATTACTACACTATATTTTTTTATTAATTCATATATTTAGTATATAATTCCGTTTATAATTCTAAAGCACCTACCTAATAGCCAATTCCCACTTTAATAAAACAATCTCAAGCAATTATTGCATAAAATGCAAGGAGGAAAAAAACTTAATTCACTGTAGGTATGTCTCTAGACTATCATTAAGAGTTTTATGGAGCGTGGAAGTGGTTCCGTAGTGGAATAATTAAGAACAGGCGTCGGACCGGCTGCAATTCTATAAAGTACTCCTATTACTCTGGACATTAGCCTTATAGCTTTCATGGCGTGCTTACCAACTAATTTAGCAAAAGTAGTATTAGTACCATGTGGCGACTAAGGGTTTGTTGAATGTTTTTATGGACTCAGTACCTAAAGGGTAAAAATGGGACCCTGATGATGGGATTGTTAGCAATAAGGTCCCGTTTTCCGTTGTTTGTGTCACCAGGAATGACTGTATCTTATGAACAATGATAGCTAGACACTTGAATTTTTTCCAAATTATATATATATCTATTGCCGCTACAATAACAAGTACTAAAATTAGAATAAAATAAACATTTAAGTGGGGTTCCCATACCAGTAACTTTTATTTTGGTTATTTGCTACAGACAGTACGAAACCCTTCGTGTGCGAGTCCGATTTACGCTTGGTGGGTTTTATTTTTGATTAGTTTCCGCCAGTAGTTTTGCCAGCGTAGAACTCGAAAATTAAATCAGAGGAAGATAATATTTATTCCTTCTACTATATAAAGTAGGTGCAAGCAGATTTTTCTATATCTTAATCCAGGAAAAATCTGCTTTTAAGGTTTATGCAAATCTGGTTAACCGAAGAGACGTAAAAAGGTAAGAAACAGATACTTAGCGTTTATAATGTTATGAGTAGAATGGTTAAACAGATAAATAATACGGAAGTTATAAAATCACGCATTTGCGGGTTCCGAAGATATAGAAAGAAGATATGTATATAAAATAAAGAATGTTAAAAGTCGTAAATATAAGCAAATTACACTTTTGCAGCGCATGTCAACTTCTTGTTTTACCGTGGCCTTAGAATGCAAATGAAAGGACATAGGTGGATTTTAGTCAGTGTAAGTGTCTATCACACCCTCTCTATCCGTCACAAAGAAGAGGAAGAAGCCATTTATTTGCAAATGCAAATACAAAAAATTCCATTCACTAGGAACTGTCGAAAATAGTAAAGTTTTTACTGTACTATATCCTGTATGAATTTAAAATTATTAATATTCTACCAATGTTTTTATCATGAATCGTTTCCAACTATGCATTTGAAAAGCTCTATATTGATATTTGATCTAAATTAAGCACAGTTTAAAAGCAGCTGCTCACTTAATTAAATACCATAGTTGCCTAAAACAAGCACGCGTGTATTGTGTGGTTTACTCTGAGTGGAAACCACAGAGCAATTTCTGATGACCACAACAAAACCACATCGAATTGGAGCAAGTGTTTGTAAAAAGTTACATAAATAAATAAGCTTGTTAAAATTACGATAAAACGGTTTTTAAATAACGTAATTTTAGTAGGATTGATAGATGGTTTTTAACAGGTTATTACACAAAAGTATGATTTCCTTAAAAATAATTATAATATTGAAGGTAAATAATTCTTATTTACCTTCCAATTCCAATCAATCGTTATGTAGACAGGTACCGGCTTTTTGCCGACCTACAAACCACCTACAGCCTACCAACTCAAAGGTTCATTCATCGGCGGCATATATAAAAGGAGAAGCTGACTGACTGACATTATCAACGCACAACCAAAATTACGGAGACTAGAAGCGTAAAATTTTGCAGAAAACATTTTTTTGAGAGGAATTTCCAAAATTATCGGAAAAAGAGCGAAGCCGCTGGCAAAAACTAGTGATACATAACTATGTGTGGTCTTGCGAATTTTAGTTGTTACCAGCAAGGAAAGGCATTCCTTTTTCACCTTTACGTTGTTGTCGTCAAAGGCGGCCAAATTATGGTTGTAAAGAGGTCAAGTTGTGTCTTTAAAGGCATTGCAATGCGTTTGGCTATGCCTGATGATTAGGCTCCGTTCGTTCTTAGGTCGAATCATTTAGCGTTCATGGGTTTCCTTAAATGTCCTCCATGTTTAAGCTTTTGTAAAGTTTTTGTTAAGTCTACGTATTGAAAATAATATAATATCCCTGAGTGACTTGACTACGTGTCTGCTTATTCTAAAGTTTTAAGTACGACAAAACTTGAACAACAAAAAAGTTCTAAAATTGTGACAGTTATAATTAATATGGAATAAAAGTTATAAATAAAAGTTAAGTATTTAAAATTTATATTTTTTTTCACATTTCTAAATATACTTTAAAATTAGTAACTCACTAATGTTTTTTTAAATTGATGATGATGATGATGTGGGCTCAGTAGGCTTCGACCCTGCTTGGCCACTACAGATTGCTGACATCTCTTTGAGGCGCTCGAAAAACAATACGCGCCGTCGAAAACCGCTGGTGTCAGAAACACAGGCCAAGCCAACCCAAGCCCGCCTATTGGCGGTCAGGGCTCTAGACAGAGGACTCTCCTAACAATACGAGTCGTGTCCAAAAGCACCGCTTTCTAAATAAAGGCCTTGATGGAGCCACTTAATGAAAGGCTCCAAAGGTGTTGGTCGAGCCTCGTAGCTATTAGCCCATTGGCTCACACTACAATCTGTACAATAATTGCTGAACCCATATCTCACATGTCCATATCCGTTCTAAATTAAAAGGTAAGTATTTCAATTGACTTCTTGAAAGTAATTCAAATTAAAAAATCCGCCTAAAGCACGCACACCCGACTATGTACCTCTACTGCGTATGTAGTTTTAATTAAAAAAAAAAAACAAGGGGCATAGCTAGGTGACCAACAGCCCATGGGCGAAAAAATCGGGTCTCCTTATTTTTAGCTCAGATATTTTCAAATAACTTCTCATGCTCAGGTTGGAGTGGGTGGAAGTATCAGACTTTTACTGTCTTCTTCTATCTTATAATCTCATTTTATGTCGATTTCGAAGGTCGAGGAATTTGTCACTATATCAACAAGAAGTTTGCTTTTCAGGTTTTGGGGGTCCCCCCGAGGTTGAAAGGCCCCGCGACAGCCCCGCCCAGTCAGCTACGCCAGTGAATTCAACTTAATTATGTTAAATATTCCCATTAATTAGCTACTTCGAAAAAGGTTTTTAACTTCATAAATGAGTTCAATTCAGGAGTTAATTATTGGACTTCCAGTTGAAATAATCAGTCTTTGTAAATTATCCTTTTAATTGGCGTTTGTCATTATTGATAAGAGAAAATGAAGAAACATTCCAGCGATTGTTTGTTAGCAAAATTCCGCTGCGAAACACAAGATTCATTGTTGAGAGATTATTATATAAAAGGAGCTATATTATATAGTAGATGGAGATATTTTATATTTTAAACCCTTTTTAAGATTCTGTAAAGAGTCTTTCCTTATTCTATTATGATAATATTTTGTATAGCTTTTCTTGTGAATTTATATTTTAAAATTCCTTCTTCAGTTACCATTGTCCTTTATGGGCTCGTTTTTTAAATATTGTTGACAGTCAAACCTTTGAACGAACTAATATGTTCATAAATAAACATCAAAAGTAGG
Source organism: Mythimna separata (assembly GCA_030763345.1). Taxonomy (NCBI): domain Eukaryota; kingdom Metazoa; phylum Arthropoda; class Insecta; order Lepidoptera; family Noctuidae; genus Mythimna; species Mythimna separata. Next base: position 10,880,047 of record CM061187.1, on the reverse strand, counting down.
TGCGTACGTTATTAGTTATTAAATATTAGTACTTACGTATTATTTAGGTGCCTGGAGAGGGGTCTCTAATTACCTAAATAATTATTGAAGTATTACGCATTATTTATTCAATTCATTTCCTCGTAATAATTACACCAACACGCGCAGAGAGTCAATAATATTTATTACTATGTTGAAACAGGCTAATACAGAACCCTTGGTAATTTTTTTTTTTTATTATTGAGGAAGTATACTAGCCAAGTTTGACCAGTAGGTATTTCACTTGATAATAAGCACGATAACTACATTGACGAGCTAGCATGCTAGAGCCTTCTTATAAAATTACCTCTTCCGTTGTAAGCTGTATCAATAATTCTCCCAGTATCCGGAAAACTATTACGACAGGAAGAAAACGCAATGCACAATGTCCCTGAAACTTCCTTTATCCTTAAAGAAAAAGACTTAAATAAATAAACTATTTTAAAGATAAATGCAATTTCTTGTTTGTTGTGACAGCAGAAAACCGTTTAAAATTCTATCGAGTTCAAACAACGATAGCTATTCACTTCCATATTGTAAACCCGGGAACACACTGTGTAACGTAAATATCATTTCAGACTACGCTATAATATAATAGCATATAGAATATAGTTCATAGCACAACAATATCGCTCGCCATACATTTATTTAGAACACGTTCTCACTTTGCTTTACTAGGTATAAATGATTATAAATGTATGGCGAGCGATATTTTTATGCTATGAATTATATGCGATATGCTAATAGCGTAGTGTGAAATGAGTTTATGAAAGGAGCATTTATAAGTGTGGATAAAGCGTAATGTGCACGGTTTACGCGCGCAAGGCATCCACACCATGGGAATTCTGTTACATTGCATGTTACATTTCAGCAGTCTGCACCCAGCTTTATATGCACAATAAAATTGCGGATGTGAAACGCAACGTTTTCTCAGGAAACGTGAGTCAGTTGTTATTTGTATTTCTTTTTTCATGATTAAATATAAATGAAATACCTCCTATCTACCATTTTATTTCGCCCACACCGTTCCTCGGCTAGGCAAATGCCAAAACAATTAAACGATGTGGGTAAACAGATTACAGGTAGGAATTGGATATTTGTAATATTCATGGATTATTTGCTTGTAGGTGGGATGAAGTATCTAGTGATTCTCGGTGGGAAGTCTCATGAGTTCATGATACATTTTTGCTACTAGGTACTACGACCTACAGAATATGTGGGTCGAAAGTTACAATGATTGATAGTACCTATTCTTGGTAACTCTTTAGGTGCCTAAGACTTTTACTGACTAAAGCCCCCCTATGTGTCCTTCTTAGCCTCAAACTCACATGATCGCTTACCATCAGGTGAGACACATCTCACCTGATGGTTTTGATAGGCTCGAGCTTATCTATGCTATACTAATACTCGTATTATAAAGAGGTAAAATTTTTAAGTTTGTAAGTTTGTAAGCTTGTATGTAGGGCGTAATCTCTGGAACTACCGCTCCGATTTGAAAAATTCTTTCGGTGTTAGATAGCCCATTTATCGAGGAATGATATAGGCTATACATCACGCTACGACCCACGGGAGCGGAGCAGTAACGAAAAATGCGGGTGAAACCGCAGGGGACAGCTAGTCAATAATAAAAACAAACTCGGAATTATTTTAATTTACATAGGCCTACATGAGCACTTATAAAACATCAGAAGTTAGCGCACGGTTTTAAGAGTGACTTCCTTGTATAAACCGTTCAGATCTACTTTTTACTCAAAGTCCTCTTCTAAGAGCCCTAAAAATATTATAATCATGACAAAATGTTAACAGCTTACAATATTTTCATTTGAAAGATAAACTGAATACAAATATGAACAAATCTTTTCCGTCAGAGCTTTACCTAATTGAACAAATGGGTAGGTAAGTAAGTACGCTAAGAATCAAAGAAAGTTAGTTATTTCTCTTAGACTGTAATGGAAAGAACTTTCTTCCAATGTTAAAACCTCCAAGGAATTTTCAATTAGATCCTACTAAAAATGCTAGGCTTTCTCCGAGATCCACAAAATCAAATTACTCGAGTTTACTTTGGTTTCGCTTTTTTGCGGAGTAAATGTTGCTAATCGAAAATATACTAAATCTCATACGCTATTTTTATCTATTTCTTTTAGCAAAATGTTTCTGTTCGTGAATTTTGATTCAATATTCTATGTAAAGTAGAAAGATAAAACAATGAATGAATAGGAGAAATATATGAGAGAAAATATTTGAGAGACGAATCTTGCCAAGTGAATTGAATTTTGGGTAGATTCATACGTAAACGGATAGGAGAAATATTTTCTATGAGAAAAAATATTCGAACGACATTTTTTTTTCACAAGTGTATTCAATATTGGGCAGGTTCGTCAATTTCGCGTTCGCGTTTACTCAATGTATTCCATTGTACAGTCAAGTGAATTGAATTTTGGTAACAGATTCGTGTGTATCTCCATATTTATGAAGTAATTCGTATATAAAATGAAAAGGCGTCAATAAAAACATTCTTCATCTACACACACAGTTCATGAATCCTTTGTACTTTACGTAAATATCAACGTTTATACGATTGGGTATTTGCTGATCTATCACGCGCCAACGGCTTAACGGATTTGAACGAAATTTTGCGCACGAGTACACAATAACCTGAATAAGTAACTAAGATTACCATCCTATTTAAGTATGGAGAATGATCATCATCATCTGTCTAGCCTTTTCCCAACTATATTGGGGTCGGCTTCCAGTCAAGTCGGATTTAGCTGAATACCAGTATTTTACGAGGAGCGGCTGCCTACCAGACCTCAGAGAGAGTCAGATTTACTGGCTTCTGACTATCCGTAACGACTGCCAAAGATCTACAAATGACAGCCGGGACCTACGGCTTAACGTGCTTTCCGAGGCACGGAGGACACTTGTTATGTGGAGATGGTCACCCATCCACAGACCAACCTTGGCAAGCGTTGCTTAACCTTGAAGATCGACCTGTGCGGCTGTTATTATTTAGCCACGAGCTCCTCATGATAATCTATACTAATATAATAAAGAGGTAATAGAAAGCTGCTGTATTCCTGAGTGACAGGTTATATTTTATGTACGCGGGCGAAGCTGCGGGGTAAAGCTAGTATAATATACCTAAAAAAAAGCAAAGCTAGTATATGTATATCATTATTTATAATATACGTTTTTTAAGGTTCAAATTTACTTCAAGGATCAAAATTACTTCTCCCGCTCTGGACGGAGCGGGAGGGCGTGCAAAACTTCTACTGACTAAAACCCACTTATGTTCTTTCGTTGCCCCAATGCATGTATATTGGGCCAAAGAAAGAACAGAAAGTATCCAACATTAACGTGAATAAAATCGCTAGCGAAAAATAAAGAACTTTAGTCTCTAGGGTCCTGGCGGAGTCTTTTACGTGTACCGTAATACCAATTAATCTTCAAAGAATAATTGTGTACATCACAATTCAGAATAATCCGCGTTACTTTGGCAAAAGAAACGAGATTCATTGGATAAATGAGCTAAACAATCCTGATCGATCACACGCGTATCTTTGCAAAGGTAAACTTTTTTGTTTTCAGAGAGAGACATTCAAAAGGCGCCAGGGTTTCGGGGATTGTGGGACCAGAGTCACGTGTGGGATTTTTACCTCAGTACAACCATCTCAGTGATCACTTCAGAACCTCATTTGTGCAACTTTTGTTCAGGCACATCCCTGAGGAAAAAATTGTTTTGTCTTCTATCATAGTTTAGTGTCTTTAGCTCGTAGCTAAGTAATAATATCCACACAGACCATTCTTTAAGGTTATTCAATGTTTGCCGAGGCTGTAAATGGGTGACCATCTTAAAATACCCAGATCCTTCCTTGCCTTGTAAAGCTGTATATGCCTTTGTCATTTATTCTTCGAGCGCCGATTGTAAAAACAAGTGTACAATTTAAATGACCTTGAAAAACGCTCTAAGTGTCGTTCGTACCCAAGGGTATAAGAAATTAATCGGCTGACAGTTGGTCTCTATATTGTTCGTCTCTTCATTTATCCGAAGGAAGACCCAAAACAAAAATTTCTTCAAAAACGTCGTCTTTTGGGAGATGTAAATGAAAAATGCACGTCGTTGTGTGTAAAGGATCGTGGGAAGAGTCTATCTACAGACGAGATTAATCTTTGTCAGACAGATACCTAACCAGATTCTAGAAAATCGGATACTAAATGTAGCATTCGGTTTTTAACGACCGCGACCAGACTGACTTGTGTGGTACCGATCGCGCAACGCCGGCCGTCACCTTGTTTGTTCAGTACCCCATACAAACACATATTAAACAGTGGGTCGCACGACCCACTTGCGGTCGCGGGTTGCGGTCGCAAGTCGCGGTCACTAAGAACCCAATGCTACTTTAACCTAGCCAAGACGTACAACTTGTTGCCAACTGGGCCGGACTACTAGTTATAAATAAAGTAACGTCTTATAATAAATGCATACAAATAATAAGAGTTCAATGATTTATGTTATTGTCATAAGGTCATAACAATTATAATTGAAGATAACATTGCAATCACATTGCGTTTTTAATCACTTTATTAATAAAAAACAACACTTAGGTACTATCTTCATAGATAATTTTATCTGAACGAATGTACTTAAAAATAAATAGTGTTAATGAACCGAGTTCTCATAGATGAAAATTATACAATTTTGGGACTTCGAAAATGAGATTTTAATTCAATCGAATTTGAAATTGAGGAGGGACAATTTCGGAAATGTAGCGGAATTTCAAGGATTCTGACCTAAATTCTCTTATTATTAGGTTTGATCTTGATCGAGGGTATTTTCAATAGACGTTTCTTCTTAAAAACCATTGGGTAACATAAAATAGCTGACGCTTTAAAAGTATAGAGACGAGAAATAATACGTCTGGCTATTACGAGGAGGAGAAGAAAGCTATTTAATGAATTTATTGTGAAAAAAATATGTTGCTAGAAAGAAGTTTTTTGAGATTAGAAATAACTCCTATCTCTATTTCTCTGAGTGTAACAATACCTGAGCAGTGGTGGCCTAGTGGTAACTGCCCCGACTTGCAAGTTGTAGGTCGCGGGTTCAAACCCGGTCAGGCGCATTACTTTGTGTAATTTATTTCATCACCACTGCTCTCAAAACGGTGAAGGAAAACATCGTGAGGAAACCGGCATGTCCTAGAACCAAAAATTCGAAGACATGTGACATCCACCAATCCGCAATGGGCCCGCGCGGTGGATTATGGCCCATTCCCTCTCCTAGAGAGGAGGCCTGAGTCCCAGCAGTGGGAACATTATAAGGCCGCTAATGCTAATGCTAATGTAACAATACCTAGGGATTGTTTTTTTTTCCGATTGGGGAATCATCAGAATGACTTCTCCCACTCTTGGGCGGAGCGGGAGGGCGTGTCAGACTCTTACTGACTAAACCCCTACCCCGTTCCTTCGTTGCCATCGATCTGGGGGACACGGTGACAACCTTTCGGATACCGTGTTCCCCAGAGGCTTCGGCCCTACCGGGCCCCTACATTTTGCTGACATTTCCTTGAGGCGCGGGTGGAACAGAACGTGCTGTAGACGACTAGGCTCGGTCCAGATTATTACCAGATTGCCAGACGGCGAGCTACCCAGTGCTCGCTGTCCGCGAGCCCGCGCCTACGGTGATCGGAAATCGGGATCGGAATCTCGGCGGCGGCGGCGTGAGTTCCGTTGCCTCACGCGGTCGACAGCCTCCTTCGTTCCTTATTGCTTTGCAGAAGGAGGCGACTGCCTGCCACCTCTCCTCGCTCCGGACCATGGCCTGTACCAGGGCCCGGCGCGAGAGGTCACCGCCGCCGATAGCCTCCACAAGGACACGGCGGTCCTCCGCCCAATCGGGGCACACCTCTACCGTGTGCTCCACCGTGTCCTCCGGGCGGTCCACACAGTGGCGACACCCGGGCGTCCTTTCTCCCTTGATCCGAATCTAGGGAGTGTGAGAATTTTACTGACTAAAATCCAACTGTGTTACTCTATTGCCATTTTTGTGATGGTAAAATATCCAATGACTCCTCCCGCTCTTAAGCGCAGTGAAGGGGTGCCTTTACATAGTCTCTGAAATGTCGGGAAGACTTTACTGACTTAAACCTTGTACCTTCTTTACCTTGCATTCTTTAAATCGTGGCCCCAGTAGGTTTTGGCCCTGCTGGGCCCATATGGTATATAAATATGTCGATCATTTTGCTCATCCCGTGGATAACTTAATTTTCGATTCAATCACGCAGAAAAACTCCGAGGATAGCCCTTTCCATTGGTGACTAAGCCGTTTAATGAGGCCCATTGTAAGCGATCACATTCACAGTCAATAATAATGTTATCAAACAAAAACAAACTTTACCTCTTTATTATATTAGTGTAGATAATAATAATACTAGGTAACGCAGACAGACACAGTTACTTTAGCATTTTGAATATTAGTAGAGATTTAAATTTACTAGCAGTTTAAACTTGTGAAAACAAAAGCTATTATTTTTTAATTAAACACAGATCTTTGTGGAATCTAGAAAAAAAAACTACTGAAATATTTTATTAAAGAAATAATATAATAAAGCATTATTATTTCTGACTCCGCTGTTTTAGAAAGAATCTTAGCATGGGAGTTTTTGTCTTAGCAGAATTTGTCTAATTCTAAACATGCTATTAATTTATATATTTACAAAGTAAACTATAATCATGCGTCAATATTTTTTATTTCAATGGAAATCCTTTGAAATACAAACATACGTGTCGATATTAAAAAGCTCTAACTACTACTTGATTCATACTTTGAACTAAACTCAAAGTTAACTCAAAAATTCCTGTCATCAAACGCGACTCGAAAAGTACAGTCTTTTTTACAAAGATTTTAGTTTTCGTGTTATTTGAAGGCCTTTTGAGTCAAGTGTCGAGAGCCTGCTGATTCAAAAGTTTTTCTAGAGAAACGACAAGTATGTAGAATGAATGTTCGCATTTGTGAAATGTCTTTTGAGAAATTGGATCCATTCAACGCGTTTAAAGATCGTATCACCCTTTAGCGAGACTTGTGAATAAAATACCATTTTATTTTCAATACTTTTCAGGAATTCGATTGAAGTCGTACCACAGTGTTTAGAGCTATAAAAGCAAATACAATGAAATAAAATCGGAATCATTCGGATTCCGGCCCCGATTTCCAACCATCGTAGAAGTGGGCTTGTGGATGGTGAGAAATGGGTATGTACCAGTTACCACTTGGACAGAGTTCGGTTGTCGACGGAGTGTTATGTTTTGCGCGCCTAAAACAGAAATCAGCAAAACCGTAGCGGCCCAGCAGTGCTGAAGCCAAATAGAGCCGTATAGTTTATGCAAAAGAGAACACCTTTATTTTTTTTACAAATATTTCAAAATAGATATAAATTAAGCATGATAAAGTTATACAGTATTTCTAATCCTCTTACAATTTTTGTATTTTCTCATTATCTCGTCAATTGTTGATAATAATCCGAATGAGATTCTCTGCTAGATGCATAGTGAACAAAGCTGTATAGAATCTACACGTGGGGGAGCAAATTGGTTCAGTTGGACGGCTCACAATTTTGGCACTGCGCTGGAATTCCCTATGGAAGATGCAAGTGTATAACAAAGCTACAAACATGGAAAAAATGTCCGGAAGCTTTTCATAGTTCGAACTGAAAATTTTGTTGAACTATTTTTTAGATACGTGTTCATACTTAATTCCTCGAAATATTCTATACACACTCAAACTAGATACCCGGTAAGCAGTCAATTGCGAGCCTGTCAATGATTGAGTTATTAGATAAACTATACTTAATTTTAAAAAGGGTTTATTTGTTTGTAAGAGATAATCTCCAAATTATGAAAATTCAAGAGACTTCTCATTTTGATATTAGTTTTTAACACAATCTTTTTTTAATTGTTGTTAACTAATGCTTGACCGCGATCCCACGTAGATAGTGAGGCGCACCAGTTTATTAAGAAAAAGCAGCTTATAGACAAGTAGCTAATCTCAGTAATTATATAACACACATAAACAAACAGCTAGTCCCGTGACCCAGGAACGTATAAGCCAACTGAAGAATCAAGATGGATTATGATCATTAAAAACAATCTCGCTCTACCCATAGTAGGAGGAGTTATTTCATGACTTCCCACTTTAAAAAAAGGGCTGCGGCATCTGCCAAGTTTTATATCAGATTTGAATTCATACATAGACTTTGTACCTACAGTAATAATAATTATTTCCATACTAATACAAATCTATAAATGACATCCTATTCTGTAGGTACAATGGCGGCTCTCTTGAAGTTTTTGGAGTGTCATCTAACTTCATCTTCACCAAAAAATTTTGAAACCGTAAGGTTCGCTATTTTATTTTATCTTTTTATCCACAAAAGGATTTTGATTGGCCGTTGATTCAATTATGTGACCACGGGTTGTGCGGTCACGGAGGGTGTTCAACCTAAAAGTACAGTCAGCATAAAAAACAGAGCTACATACACATTCGAGGGATTACAATCATCTCAAAAAAAGATTATAAATTGTCAAGTGCTGCATTTTTTTATCTTTGATAGGCTCACGAAAATATAGAATAGAATAAAACTTTATTATACACCAAAAAAGTAACACAGTTTATGAAAAACTAAAGTCTATGAATCGTTAATACTCAATTTGCTCGCTGTCCGCAAGCCTACCTTTCTTGAGTTAAAGATTCCAAGTTGTAGCTTTCAGATCCATTACAATTTACCCATAAAATTTGACCAATATCTGAATAGTTTTGTTGTAGCTACAGATGTAAGCGGATTTACCAAGTGTATAGGATTTACGTGATCTTATACGTATAGCTGCTGTTGACTGTACTGACTTGACATAGTTTGCTTTACCAATATAATCTATTTATCTTGCGATCCCGTCTAAAGTGGAATTTATTAGCTTCACCCAAACCCGATGCCAGTAACCGTTCAAGTTGGTAGGTTGGCAAATATATAAACTTATAGAAGCGAGGTTTCTGTATAGGTTACGGTGCAAGTATTCTTATATTCAAAAGGCAATTCTGAAATTAAAGATAAACAGTGTACCTACACAGTGCACAAATGCCCTAGGATTGAACACACGACGTACAACTCCTAAGTTAGAGCCATGACCATTGAATGACTGTTACTTTTAAAGGGTCACCATGTGCCATTTTAATCGCGATAATAACTTCACACGCGTAAAAGTAAGTTTCTCTATACAAAATTTGGATCCCAATTTTGGAAAATCCTCTGTTAGTACTCCTGAAAACCAACCAACTCCTGAAACCATTTCACTCTCCTAATCCTAGTAGTTTCGGCTGTGCGTTGATATATAAGAAAATTCAATAATGTCTCGAGCTAATCTGAACACAATTATACCTATATGAATTAAGTATGAGTAAATGATGACGAAATAATATTCAATCCAGTATCTAATATAGTGGAGCAAATCATACATCTATAACCTTTATTATCCGTGCATTCGAAGCCTTAGCAAAAAGAAGTCGATTACTAAGTCTAATATACCTTCTTTATAAGTCGATAGAAGACATTGATATCGAGCACTAATACCCTGAAGCTTACAGATTACCTAGAATCGTACGTTATTCACAATTTATAAGAATAAAGTGATGGCAGAATAGAATGACGCAAAAGGCATTAAATTTTCAAGAAAACGTAGATTAGTAAGAAGCCTCATTTAAATTGTAAGACACTCAACACTCAATTATTTGGAACTTTAAATCTATCGATTATTTCTTTTTCTATATTTATTTGAATTTTGACGACCTGGCGAAGGTTGCGGGTATGCGATGGATGCGAGACGCGCAGGACCGGTCTGTGGCGACGCGGATGCTTGGGGGAGACCTATGTCCAGCAGTGGAAGTTTTTCGGCTAGGATAATGCTGATGATGATTTGAATTATTACTTATTTCAAGAATGTTCTTAACTAATGTGTATAGATTTAACGGGGCTACTCAAACTAGACCGAAAAAACCAATGACAATGCTTTGTTTATTCAATGTACCTCACGAATTTACTAACAAGATCCAATGTAACTCGGTGATTTTGACAAATTTTAGTAATACACAACAATGGTATACTTTTTTACACGTATGAACTCAAATTACAAAGAGCCCTAATGGATAGGAAAAAAAAATCTTTCCGAATTTCTCTTGTTTTGTAAAAGATCCTATGGATTTAATACACGACAGGTACATTTAGCACGAGTTACGATTGGTTTTATTTATATGTAGGTATTCCACGCGAAAAATAAACGCAAATGAGATGATTTATTGTAATTTCATTCAAAATTGTTACATTGGAGATTGTTAGTAAATTCGTGTGGTACATTGAACAAACAAGGCTAACAAACTAGTTTTTTTTCGGTTTAGATTGATTGGCCCTACTAGATCGATACACATTCTTACCTACCATTTCTAGTTAAAGGGAAAATGTTCTTAAGTTTTTCTGTTAGCGAACTCTTTACACCGTCCCAAAGTGTGAAATGTGTGCGCGATAAAAGGTTTTCATCCACTCGGCGGCCCCTGAATTAACACTTTAGGGTGTGAAAGTACCCATAAATATAATCAACTTTCAGTATGAACTCTGGAGTCCGAAAACACATTTTTGAAAAGTTATTCGATTTCTACGTTGCTAGTTTACGGAAAAATTGGACTATTGAAGATTGGATTAGACGGATTGGTTTTTAAGTAATTTTTGTATGTTTGACAAGCGCATACCTTACGTGTACTGTTATGCTAGAAACATTGTTTGTTTTGCCTATTACAAACATACAAATACCAACCAATGCCAATTTAGGAAGGCGTGCTCGTAGAGTACGGTTTGAATAGATAAACTAGGTAATTATTATTATTACCAGCTGGTCATCTATTGACTTTTTACACTAAAAGAAGTTTATTTAACAATTTTTTATCCGTTACTATACATCATACACATAGTTACATAATAAGTTCCAAATACTTAAAACTGTTGTAACATCGTTAAAAAGATGACACCATAAGTTGAATTCACTTTTTTCCTAAAATATCGTGCTATCAGTATATTATCATCTTCCTACCCTTATATCGTGTTATTTGGGATCGACCCAATAGGCTTTTTTCTTCCATTTTATCCTGTCACCCGACAAGCTACGACCAACTCCCTTTACATTCATTTCATTTCATGTTCCCTTCTAAAAAATCGTGTTATATATATGGAACGATCTTCTTAACTTACACATTATGTACATACAAATGTGTAAGTTATGAAAGCTTTCACACGTACACGGCACCCTTAACCCTGTTTACCTAAACGTTCGTCACAGGGTGGGGGTACAGACGCCGTTTATCGAATTAGAACATGTGAAGAGGGTCTAGAGACTACGTCGCTGCATCCAACCAAATATATACGAGACATACACTGAAACACTAAATCTTATGAAACGAAAAATAAGTTTTAAATAAAATAAAAAAGTATGACTTCTTAAGTTTAGAAAGAACACTTTATCTGCCTAGACTAAGTATAATTTTAGCATATTTAAAAGGTTGAAAATAAAATTGTTGGCAGGTACTCTAGTCACGATTTCATTTCGAGTGCCTAAGTAAGGGATAAGTACTTCAGAAAGCTGTCAAAAGGCATGAAATAAGCAACGAGCTCGTTCGTAAAACGATGTAGTGTTTATTCTATCTCTTTTAGTCGTATAAAATCAAGACCTGAAATAAAATCCTGTCTAAGAGGCGAGCCCCATAAAACTGTAGGTAAGTATTTAGTAAAGGCTGATTCTTGTATATTTCGCAACATATGTGGCGTAGAGGAAAAAAATATGAAAATCTGACTCCAGTCTTGCCATGAAGTACCGTGTTACCCCAGTTAATGGGTTGTGGAGGTCTGGTAGGCAGCCGCTCCTCGTAAAATACTGGTATTCAGCTAAATCCGGCTTGACTGGAAGCCGACCCCAATATAGTTGGGAAAAGGCTAGGCAGATGATGATTATGTGGCGTAGAGGAAAAACTGCAGGCAGTTATCAAGATTCCTTAAAATGTGTATAATATTATTATGTCTCAAACTATATTCTAAAGCTTCACGATTATTTTGCATACCAATATTATAAGTGTGAAAGTACTCTGTCTGTCTGTTATGCTTTGATGATTAACTATTGAACAGATATTGATAAAATTGTTACGGAGTACCTTTCCAACCTCAAGGAAAGACAAAGGCTACTTTTTATCTTGGTTAAACTTGAAAACAGATCGTCACACCACCTTCGCCACCACAGTTGACCTCGACGGCGGGCGTTGGCCTACCTCAGGCGTCCAGTGAGTGACAAAATTGTCGCCCGTAGGCATTCGCATGACGTTTGATTTCTCCCAGATATCTGCTACTTGAGCTATGGAGCGCAGTGTGGTGTTTCTAATCAATATCCTACACTCCATTGCCCTTTGACTTTTGAGGTTGGACTTTTGTCGTTCGGTAAGTGACCAACATTGTGCACCGTAAGTTAGGACGGGTAGGATATACATGTCACAATCAGTATGATACCCAACTATAAGTAACAACATGAGCTGGGTACTACTATTATTGATAGAGGATCAATAAATAATAGAAGTAGCTACTGAGTATAATACGTACCTACTTTATAATTCAATTGAATCATGATCTCTTATTTATCTTGAATGTGAATAATTTACCGAAGATTCCGGCCTCAGACGGTTTGATGTAGGACTTTAGGTAAATTGTACTAACCGGTGGTCAAACAATATATAACAAGATTCGATTGAGACTCATTCTAGCAATCGTTACAAGAGTTTAAAACTCTGACGTTTATTAGAACAAGATTATGAAAAGAATCATCAAGAAAATGTCTGGTTGAACGGTACCGTCTGTAGAAAATTCATGGAACAAGGATGAGTTACGAAATCATTCGGCGTCTTTGCTTTATGTATCTTAGAGCCCGGACTTTTGACGGCATGCGAGAGGGCAAAGCCAACCAGCAGAGGCTCCTTAGACACTTTTTGGAACCGACGATATACATTTTTTTTTATTGTTATAAACTAGTGCTTGACTGCAATCCCACCTGATAGTAAGCAGCGATGCAATCGTTGATGGTGAGGCGCACTAGTTTATTAAGAGCCTGATTATCCCTGTACGCCTAAAACCAACAAAAGTTTTGCACTTGTATGGTGCGTACATCCCAGATCAACAAAAAAATAATGTCAGAAATGAACAGAAATGTCACAATAATATGTATATACAAAATTTACTTTGCTACAAATACACATAATTATATTTGTCACCTAAACTCGACCAGTATTCAGTCCCTAAGAAGGCGTCAGCGTTAACCTCGTTAAGATAGTGCAGAGGTTAAAGCTGGACAAAAGATGAGGCATCATTCGTGGTGAAAGTTTTCATACCAAAGAGAAATGAGGAACGATTTTTTGAAAGCTTTTCTTAAAAATGGTATATTATTATTTGATTACAAAGAACGCAGGATTGTGAAAGAAAATCTAACAGAAGTAATAATTTTTTTTTTTATTATTATACGCTGTGCTTGATCGCAATCCGCGCAATGGTCAGCAGTAATGCAATCGTTGATGGTGAGGTGCACTAGTTTATTAAGAGACTTATATTCACTCTAGAATTAAAGACGCCTAAATTATAATCGGACGGGAAGACATTCGATAGTAAATTAAATTAATTGAATGGATTGAACACATTATTATTACTGAAATCGAAAAGGTGAAATATGGGTAGGTGTACAAAATCACACACTAACCAAACCAATCCCTGAACTTTTGCGTAGGTACGAAAAAAAGCTACTAAGATAATTATGATAACCCGGTTTTGTTACGTCATTGTTTGTTAGCTCAGTTCTCGAGGTATTCAGGTCGATCGCTTAGTAAAGGTAACTAATTTATTAGGTTAATACTACTATAGAGACACAAGCTGTTAACACGATCCATTTGATGATCTAAACTGAACTGTTATAGGAAGATATACAAAAAGGAAAGAATCTATTATTATTTATTTAAAAAATGGGGGTAAGGGTTAGGGGGGTAAAAAATAAAAACCAACGATTGATTCTGGGACCTACCAAATAAGGAACACACCAAAAAAAATTAAAACGTTGTCGAAAGAATGTGACACTAAAAACGAAGTCTTAAAATACCTATAGGTTGACGACCATATATCTGTTACAGGCTGTTTTGTTACTACCATTCAATTAAAAATTTAGAAAAAAAATCGTTCAGCTGTGGTTCAGCTTGCTGACGTCGTGTTCAGATTTGTAACATTTTTAATGAGATTAATTTAGTTATTTTTAATTCGGGCCTGATAAGAACTTGTTTTTTTGTTACAAAACCATTATCATAATAATTTACCTCAATGTAAATTAATATGATAATGTCAATGTTATATTTGTAGTGTGACATTTTAATTATGTTTTTGATTAAATTTATGTTTTGTAAAAAGCATCTAGATTCCATTTCCAATACTCATAAGCTTTGAGATAAATAACTTTTTTGTATTACAAAATCCTCTTTTATTTAGGCATGAAGAATATTTTTATATACCTACATAACCTAAGCCACTAACCACTAAGAGCCACTAAGTAAAATAATACTCTATTCATAATAAAATTATGTATCATATTCATGAACTCTCAATAATGTACTTCATCTTGCTGAGTGATGTATTTATTAGTTCTATATCATAGTTAATGAGCTACGAGTACCAGGCTAACATGATATGGAAGGAAGTTGAACTTAGGAGTCTTCAAGTCAAGAATGAGTAGGTTACTTCTTAAACCCATACCCGGCCACATCATCGCTTACCATCAGGAGAGATAGTGGTCGAACGCGAGCCTACGCATAATAATAACAATAAACTTCTAAACCGTAGGAACGAATTGTGAAGTTAGTTTCGAAGCTTGATCTTACGAGTATCTATACTAATATTATAGGTAAAGAGGTAAAATTTGTAAGTTTGTATGTAGGGGGTAATCTCTGGAACTACTGGTCCGATTTGAATTCTTTCAGTGTTTGATAGCCCATATATCGAGGAATGCTATATCATCACGCTATCACGACGCTACGACAGGAACGGAGCAGTAATGAAAAATTCGGGTGAAACCGCAGGGGACAGCTAGTCTTATATAATATTTTAAAGAGAGACGTGTTGATTTTTTATTTGTTTGCTACCATTTAACTCTAAAACTACTTGACCGTTTTCAAAAATTATTTTACC
Organism: Mythimna separata; assembly: GCA_030763345.1. Lineage (NCBI taxonomy): Eukaryota > Metazoa > Arthropoda > Insecta > Lepidoptera > Noctuidae > Mythimna > Mythimna separata. The sequence continues at coordinate 10,864,742 of CM061187.1, read as the reverse complement.
ATAAAAAAGTTACATCTTCACTAAGTAACATAGATTTATTAGCTACTTTCTTGCTGGCAGAAAGCAGTTTTTTTGTTATGAGCCACGCTTTAAACCTTTCGCGAGCCCGCGCTTCCTCTTGCCAGTTCTGGCGGAATCTGTCCAATTCATCGTGCCATCTCCTTCGTGGTCTACCGCGACCCCGTCGTACTGTTTCAGGGCACCAACTTTGTGCTACTTTGAAGGAATTACTAAGAAGGTACTAAATAAAATTATACTCTATCTATAATGTAAAAAACCGGCCAAGAGCGTGTCGGGTCACGCTCAGTGTAGGGTTCCGCAGTTTCCCGTCCGTCACAATAAGTGTCTTTTCAAAAACTGTTCGTTCCATTAAGTTCGAAATAATTTTCCTAGAAAGTCTTTATAAAGTTCTACTTTTCAGATTTTTTTCATATTTTCTAAACTTATCATATACCTATACGTTCAAATGTTAGAGGACACATTGTTTTTTACTTTTGGAGCGATTATTTCCGATATTATATATATTATGAAAAAATGATTTCAGTAAACTCCTATTCATTTTTGAATACCTATCCAACAATATAGCTCACGTTAGGGTTGAAATTTAAAAAAAAATACTTTCCTCTTTACATGTAGGGGGGCTACCCTAATAAAACATTTTTTTCCGATTTTTATTTTACTACTTTGTTGGGGTGATTGATATACATATTGGTGCCAAATTTCAGCTTTCTAGGGCTAACGGTCAAACAGATTAAGCGAGGACGGACGGACGGACGGACAGACGTGGCGAAACTATAATGGTTCCGTTTTTGCCATTTGGCTTCGGAACCCTAAAAATGAATTCATAATAAAATTATGTGTCATATTCATTCATTCTCAGTAATGTGTTTTATCTTGATGATCTTGCTGCTGTGTATTAATTAACTTTATATCATGGTTGATGGAATTTGAACTTCTAAACTGTACTTTCTCATTGAAGGGAAAGAGTTAGAGGGTTTTAAATTTTGTTGTATTATTTTTATTACCAAACTGCGCCAAAAGGAATATGTATTTATAAAATTATTGGCATTAGAACGTAAAGGGCAATGTAGGGATACAGGCGGGTTTTAGTCGGTAAAACTCTGACAATCTTTATCGCTGCACCCTGAGCGGGAGTAGGAGCGGGTTATGTGAAGCTAATTTCCTATCAATAATCAAAAGCGCTACATAATTTAATATTCCCTATATTATTATATTGAGCATTACATTTACTTATACTTAACAAAGTTAAAAAATACTTAACAAAATATTTATAATAAAATCGTCCATCAAAAAATGTTGACTACAAAAATACGATAACTATCGTATCAGGATTTTTTTTAAAACATTAATTTTCCATTTCCAATCTATATATATAAAAATGAAACCCGTTTTTCGTTGTCACGACATCACATGAAAACGGCTTGACCGATTTGGCTGATTCTTTTTTTAAAATGTTCCTTGAAGTTCAATGATGGTTCTTACGGAGAGAAAAATTCTAAAAAAAAAAGGTAAAGTAGGGTAGTGTAGGGTAGTGTAGTGTAGGGTAGTGTAGGGTAGTGTAGGGTAGTGTAGGGTAGTGTAGGGTAGTGTAGGGTAGTGTAGGGTAGTGTAGGGTAGTGTAGGGTAGTGTAGGGTAGTGTAGGGTAGTGTAGGGTAGTGTAGGGTAGTGTAGGGTAGTGTAGGGTAGTGTAGGGTAGTATAGGGTAGTGTAAGGTAGTGTAGTGTAGTGTAGGGTGTTGTAGTGTAGGGTAGGTAGGGTAGTGTAGGGTAGTGTAGTGTAGGGTAGTGTAGTGTAGGGTAGTGTAGTGTAGGGTAGGTAGGGTAGTGTAGGGTAGGTAGGGAAGGTAGGGTAGGGTAGCGTAGGATATGTAGGGTAGTCATTTGACGGGAGCGAAGCCGCGGGTAAAAGCTAGTATTTTCATAAAACTTCATGGACCACTGAATGGCAATCATCAGGACTACAATTATTTCGTTTGTGCATGACAATATCGTGACCGTTAGTTCTGCGTCTTATTTTATTAACATAAAAATCATACCACGCATCTCGGTTGCTCCTTAAAGCCACAAAAAACACAATTAAAATTAGTGGATTCATATGAGTTATTAAACCTATTATGAGCTCTTCTTTTGGATTTAGTACAAGTATCACATTAATAGTAATATCAAACAGTAAATAGACGTCACTCAATAAAAATATTAAAGAGGAAAAATACAAGCGTCTCAGGATGTTAGAAGACGTTTCTTCGCGTATAATAAAACTACGACAAAGTGAAAATACAATTATAAAGTACAATGAACAGTTAATTACTGCCAATACCATACGATTACTCCACAGTACTAAATATACCAGACCTTCTGGATATACCGTTAAAAAATCGTCAATACCATAATAATAGCGATCTATTAATACAAAAATAACAATTGGTATTAATGGTATACCCCAAACAAAAAGGGTAACTCCTAAATATTTCCTTTGAAAATAATGCTTTTTAAAAACTTTTATAAAGTCAACGTACAACATATGATTTATAACTACTAGCCAGTGGCACTTTGCTGTTTCAAAGTATTCACTAAGCCAGAACCCAACATCATATAACCAATCATCTTCCACCCATTGAGCTATCCAAAATGATGAATATAGTAAAATGTTTATTAACAATCCACCAAGAAACACAAAGTTTCTGTAATTACGAAACTTCTTGATGATGCACCATGACGTCACGCCGAAAATTAACATTAAAAGACTGAGAACAATTATAAATAGCCAAATCTTCATTTGATGTGACACCCATATAATTTCAAATTCCGAAAATGGTTGCAGAGTCATTCTTCTGAGATTTCTTCCGTATTATTGTACAATTCCTCTGTATCAATGCACAATTCTTCTGTATTATTGTACAATTCCTCTGTATCGATGCACAATTCTTCTGTAATTTTGTACAATTCCTCTGTATCAATGCACAATTCTTCTGTATTTTTCTGTATCAGCAGCGGTTTCCTCATCAGAACAATGTAGAGTCATTTGGAGTGCTGATATCGTTATCGGTCATTGTGAATTACTGCCACTTTCACTGGCACAGTGATTTGATTGATTCACTTTGTTTTCATGACGAAGATAGCAGGACAAGCTTGATACAACTTACGACGAAATATGAAGTAATGAGTCGGTTCCAACTTTTTTTAGTCACTTTTTAGTTTTAAATAAGAAATTCAAATATTGGCTTGACATAAAGCTCTTAAAGAGACGTTGCTTTCGAAGCAGTAGATCTAACACAATTATTTTAGTCGCCAATTTTTAAAAATTGATAAGAAAGTTACAATAATTATTTTTATCACCAATCAAATTAATTCTGATATAAAATTGAATCATTTGAAAAAAAAATTCAAATGATTGCTGATAGCACTCATTTGATTAAATAAAAAAACCCGCTAAGACCGTGTCAGGCCACGCTCAGTGTAGGGTTCCGTAGTTTCCCGTCCGTCACAATAAGTGTCCCCAACTTTTCAAAAACTGTTCGTCCCATGAAGTTCAAAATAATTTTCCTAGAAAGTCTTTATAAATCTCTGCTTTCCAGATTTTTTTCATATTTTCTAAACTTATGGTTCTTGCCATGAAGTACCGTGTTACCCCATTTAATGGGTTGTGGAGGTCTGGTAGGCAGCCGCTCTTCGTAAAATACTGGTATTCAGCTAAATCCGTCTTGACTGGAAGCCGACCCCAATATAGTTGGGAAAAGGCTACGCAGATGATGATGATGGTTCAAAAGTTAGAGGGTCCCCACATTGTTTTTTACTTTTGGAGCAATTTTTCCAAAATTATTCATAATATATTATCAAAAAATGATGTTAGTAAACCCCTATTCATTTTTGTATAACTATCCAACAATATATTACACGTTAAGGTTGAAATTAAAAAAACCCTAACGCTAACCCTAATAAATTCATTTTTTAAAAATTTTATTTCACTTCTTTGCGCGTGATTGATATACATCATCATCATCATCTGCCTAGCCTTTTCCCAACTATATTGGGGTCGGCTTCCAGTCAAGCCGGATTTAGCTGAATACCAGTATTTTACGAGGAGCGGCTGCCTACCAGACCTCCACAACCCATTAACTGGGGTAACACGGTACTTCATGGCAAGACTGGAGTCAGATTTACTGGCTTCTGACTATCCGTAACGACTGCCAAAGATCTCCAAATGACAGCCGGGACCAACGGCTTAACGTGCTTTCCGAGGCACGGAGGAAACTCGTTATGTTAAGATGGTCACCCATCCACAGACCAACCTAGGCAATTAGGCAATTGATATACATATGGGTACCAAATTTCAGTTTTTTAGTGCTAACGGTCACAGAGATTAAGCGCGGATGGACGGACGGACGGACAGACATGGCGAAACTATAAAGGTTACGTTTTTGCAATTTGGCTACGGAACCCTAAAAAGTAGCTTTGTGTAAATCGGACTCGGGCCCACAGGGTTTCCTATATATTTTATTTATATTATTATAGTTTTTTTGCAATCTTGTAACATTTTCGTTTGTTTTTGCTTGTAAAGTTTTTAATACTACATAGTTAAAAGTTTTATATTTTAGATTCTCACAATAAGCTGCTTCCTACTAGCTGTTACTAGCGACTTCGTCCGTGTCGAACTTGTTAAACCTCAAAATTGATAATTAAATGGGTTTTAAATTTTTGTGTTGAATCTAGTACAAAAGGAGCTTGAGCTACTCCTTATAACAACTGTCTACTGGTGAATGTTCTATCATAATAGGTAGCGTTCCAGACGTTAGCCAGAACTAAAAACATAAAAAATAAAGATTTTTAAAATTGTTTTTTATTATTACTTATCAATATTACATCTCTATACAAACTGATTTAATAATAGTGGCATACAAAACCGACATTTCAATTTTATTTGCTGATATTATTCCTTCAAAAGCAACATTCAAAAGTGATACAAAAAGGATACTAAATCTATTTATAGCAGAATATTAACCTAGAATAATGTCATTAAGGCATTTGATCTTTCATCAAATGATTTATTACGGCAAAAAATCTTAATACAACAAAGATTTTGTCAAATTAATTGTTATGAAAAAAAAATAAAGGCGGTTACAAACGACGAATGAAAAACGGAACTGCTACCAGAACTGTAGGTTAGGTTAGGTTAGAGTAGTGACCACACAACGCGAAGCATATTTTTACATGTAAAACCAGAAACTGAAAACGGAAGATGCCAAACATTTGGCTAATTTTATGTTGGGTAAAATATGATATACCAACTGAAATATTTGACTACATAAAAATTGGTAAAAGAACTAGTTGGTAAGCAAATTATTGCTTAAACGTTAACTTGCCAAACATTAGGTTTGTGTAAGACCGTTTTCACATTATCCGATCCGATATCGGTGTCGGACGCCGATACGATATCGGGGTAAGTAAAATGTATGAAAAGCCGTGCTCCGATATCCGATATCGGGCCGGACAATATGAAAGACAGGTACATATTTCATACATTTTACTTACCCCGATATCGTATCGGCCTCCGACACCGATATCGGATCGGATAATGTGAAAACGCTCTAACACTTATTTGTGAAGAGTTTATTTGCTAAGTAATAATTTGGCAATTGAAATTATGCGAAAAATTGTTTGGGAAGTGATAATTTGGCAAATTTTTTTAGTAACACATGTGAGACCCGGTTTTTCTACTGTGCTTAAAAAACCCTAAAATAAAATTTTGCTAGACCTCTCAAATAAGACAATGTATCCTAGCGCATACATTATTTTATTATCCGGTGGCCTTTCAACAAGAATTATGCATATGTTCATTATGAACTAAAGTAAAACAAAATATATGACTAGTATTTGAATCCTACAAGCACAGTGCAACTGAGTACTAAATACTCATAACAAAATAAAAATCTATTCCTAAAAAATACTAAGCAGAGAGTTGCTGAAGGCCTTGAACGTTAAGAGAAAATATAGGAGCACAAATGACTTTTAGTCAGTAAAAGTCTGACATATCTTCTCGCTGCACCCAGACCGTAGCAGTGGTAGTTACGTGACAATTTCCCACCAGTAAACCACAATATAACAATCTTCTAATACTTAAAAAAGTATACAAAAAAATAACTTAACAAAATAATCTTAATAACAATTTATCGTTCATCAAAAAGTTATTATTATAAAAATGTGATATAAAATAAAACGCTTTTTCATTATTTTCATTAAACTTCATGGGCCGCAGGATGGAAAACATCAGGACTACAATTAATTCGTTCGTGTATGACGATATCGAGATCCCTATGTCTACGTCTTATTTTATTTACATAAAAATCGTACCACGCATCTCGGTTGCTCTTGACAGCTACAAAAAAAGTGGTTATAACTAATGGATTCACATGACTTATCAAGCCAATCATGAACTCGTTCTTTGAAGTTACATTAAGCGTTGCACTCATAATAAAATTACTCAGTAAATAGACGTCACCCAACATAAATATTAAGGAGGCAATATAGAAGCGTCTCAAGACATTAGAAGATGTTTGTTCGTGTTTCATAAAACTACGACAAAGTGAAAAAACAATTATAAAGTAAAAAAAACAGTTAATTATTAGCAGTGACATTCGATAACTATATATTATTAAATTCGCCATATAGTTTGGGAATACCTTAAATAAATATTTAATGATATCAAAATAGTAATCTAATAATTTAAAAATTACAATTGGTATTAATGAAATACCCCAAACAAAAAGCATACTCAATAAATATCTCCTTTGATAATAATGCTTTTTAAAAACTTTTACAAAGTCAACGTAAAACATGTAATTTATAACTACTAGCCAGTGGCACTTTACTGTATCGAAATATTCATAAAGCCAAAACATACCATTTCTTAACGAAATATCGTATTCATTCCGGTCAAAAAACCAAATTATTGAATATAGTAAAAAGTTTATTAATAATCCGTTAAGAAATATAAAGTTTCTGTAATTCCGAATCTTCTTGATGATGCACCACGACGTCACACCGAATGTTAACATCAATAGACTAAGGATAATTATGAATAGCCAAATCTTCAATTGATATGAAATCCATTTATTTTCAAATTTCCAATCAAACCGGTCACGACCGTAGAATGTTTCATCATAAATGGTTGCAGAGTAATTCTGTGTGTTCATGATGCCTCGTGGCACATGCCGAGATCTTCTGTATTATTGTACGATTCCTCTGAATCAATGCACAATCTTCTATATTATTGTACAATTCCCCTGTATCAATGCACAATTCTTCTGTATTTTTGTACAATTACTCTGTATCAATGCACAATTCTTCTGTATTTTTCTGTATCAGCAGCGTTGTACGTTTCCTCATCAGAACAATGTAGAGTCATTTGGAGTGCTGGTATCGTTATCGGTCATTGTGAATTACACTTTCACTGGCACAGTGATTTGGTTGATTCACTTTGTCTTCATGCCGAAGATGGCAGGACAAGCTTGATACGATATAAAAAACGAAATACGAAGTATTGAGATGGGTCAGGCTTTTTTTGAGTCAACAGCTTCACATTTAAGTTTAAAAAAACAAATTAAAATTTTGACTTGACATAAAGCTCTAAAAGCAGACGTTGCTTCCAAAATAGTAGATCTAACACAATTATTTTAGTCGCCAATTTTTACAAAACTGATAAGAAAATTATAATAATTATTTTTATCACCATAATCAGCATTCATTTGATTAATTAAAAAGCGGCCAAGTGTAAATCGGACTCACGCCCACAGGGTTTCCTATAATATTTTATTTATCTTATGATATTTGAAAGCCAAATATTTATAGTTTTTTGCAATTGGTATTTTTAATTTATTTTAGAACTGTTTTAAAACTAATAAACAGTTATATATTTTAGATTCTCACTTTCAGCGCCTTTATTTTACACTAATTGGTACTAGCGCCTTCGTCCGTGTAAACATAACTCGTTAAGGTAGCCTTTCGAACCGAGCGTCTATAGCGTGTGTCGCCGCGACAGTAATGAACGTATATATAAAATTGAAGTTTAGTAATAGTCACATTATATTGAATTTTGCCTGGACCTGCGCGGCGTCAATGACGTCACTGACGCGGCGTCAGTGTCGCTGGGTTCGAAAGTCGTTCCCTAGAATTTCATACATTTGTATAGAACATCTATCTGTCGCGGCGTCACTAACGCTATAGACGCTCGGTTCGAAAGGCCACCTTTAAACCTCAAATCAAATCAAATCAAATCTTCTTTATTGTGGACTATAGGTATACATCATAAATACGCGTCTTAAATAATTAAAATAAGTTCAGCTATGTCCCGCCGTTAAGGCATACAATAATAAAATACAAATCAGAAGTTAAAACACAATTAGTCATATTAGTCTCGATACATTATTAAAATATTCCAAATTATAAATAGGTACATACAAATTAATTTCAAGTCATATTAGTCCTAATTCATTATTATAACATCAAGACATAATAGGTTCTAAATGATACATTGAGGGCGCTTTGTTTTGCTTCTAGGGCGTACAATGTGATAATACATGCAATATTAATTCATTTAAAACTTAAAACAGGAATTTTATTACAAAGAAGAACGGTCACGTCCCATATAAAAAAAACCCAGACCCGACAGAAAAGTGACATATCTCAGTTTTTTTGTTATTATTTATATAATCATATTATACAGTTTTTATATTCGAAATCAATGGCTAACACCAAAATATTGCCTTATGTTTTTGTTCAGGGTTTACACTAAAAAAATACAAAATGCCTACTTATCTAGACAATTCGTAATGTATGTTAGTTACATACATTACGAATGACGATAAATAGTTATGGGATGTATCCAGGAGACCTGAAGATACAGCTGTATTATATAATTTTTGAACTCCTAGTACAACATTCAACTTAGGATTTTTTTAAGGTGGTTTAAAATCATCTAATGGAGGAGCTCGTGGCTAGATAATAAAAGCCGCATGGGTCGATCTTCAAGGTTAAGTAATGCTGGCCAAGGTTGGTCTATGGAAGGGTGACCATCTTAACATAACGAGTTTCCTCCGTGCCTCGGAAAGCACGTTAAGACGTAGGTCCCGGCTGTCATTTGGAGATCTTTGGCAGTCGTTACGGATAGTCAGAAGCCAGTAAATCTGACTCCAGTCTTGCCATGAAGTACCGTGTTACCCCAGTTAATGGGTTGTGGAGGTCTGGTAGGCAGCCGCTCCTCGTAAAATACTGGTATTCAGCTAAATCCGGCTTGACTGGAAGCCGACCCCAATATAGTTGGGAAAAAGGCTAAGCAGATGAAAATCATCTAATGACTTACTGACTAAAAAATTCCATCCCGTTCCTTTTTGCCTCTGGTAGGGGTCAGAGCATGCCCTTCTGGATTCGCCCTCAACTTAGAATTAATTAAAATCGTCATATTCGATGATTCAGATCGAATTATTCCACTAATTCGTTGACGCCAATTCGAGTTTATATCGGTGATTAGTTAATACATTCCATAACTACTTACTTTTCTACGTCATTTAGTTACATAATATTGACGAATTGTGTAGATACGTAGGCATTTTGTACTTTTTTAGTGTAAAGCCTGAACAAAAACATAAGGCAATATTTTGGTGTTAGCCATTGATTTCGAATATAAAAACTATATGATATGATTATATAAATAATAACAAAAAAACTGAGGTATGTTACTTTTCTGTCGGGTCTGGGTTTTTTTTGCCTGTTCTTCTTTATAAATAACAATAAAGAAATGAATTATATGTAGTAACTAATAAAACAATTAAAATAATAGAAATAACAAATGTCCGCAGTTATTGTATTGAATTTACAAATTTACAGCGCTTATTTCAAGAATATTAATGATGTGAATATAAAATTAAATGTCAGAATTAAAATTAAATACCAAAATATAAAATTCGATCTAAAATTAAATGTCAAAATGTAAAATTAATCTAAAATTAATTGTCAAAATGTAAAATTAAATGTCAAAATGTAAAATTAAATGTAAAAATGTAAAATTTAATGTCAAAATGAAAAATTCTATCTAAAATTGAATGTCATAAGTATTCCAAATTATAAATACATACAATTAATCTCAAGTCATATTAGTCATAAGTCATTATTATCAACATCGCAAATTACATTCTTAATGGAATTCAAATACAATTCAAATATTCAATACAATATTATCATACATATAAAAAAATGATAATTATTTTTCCTTTCTTGTCAATGGCATACAACATTTTTGTCACTCAAGTAATCTTTGACATCATAATAGCATCTGTCAATTAGGAATGCATGTAGTTTCTTCTTAAACTGGTGGATTGGTAATTGTTTAATGTCATCAGGCAATTTATTATAGATTAATGATGTCATGCATAAAATACTTTTATTTAATAGTGCCGTTTTACCATAAGGTATTTGTACCTCTAACCTTTTTTTGTCCCTTAATTTTCGATAATAGCTTTTGACAGCAGTCTTATAGTAACTTACATTTGATTTCACAAAAATACTTGATTCGTAAATGTGAGAATTTTTAGATTTTTAAAGTAAGGTTGACAGCTAATTGTACTATTTATTTGGCACATTGCTCTAATGCTTTTGAGCTTTAAATATAAATTCTTTGTCTACTGAATTACCCCAAAATATAATGCCGTATCTCAGTAATGGTGCCACCAGTCCATGATAGGCCGTTAAAATCGCTTCTTTGTTAACTATTTTGGAGAGCTTGTAAAGAGCGAATGAGGATTTATTAATTCTTTTGCAGAGATTGTCTATATGGGTTGTCCATGAAAGTCTATAATCAATATTTATTCCCAGAAATTTTGTATTTGTTACAGATTCTACTGTCTGCCCGTTATAATTTACATTATACAATACTTTTCGGTTGAGTTCTCCGGTGAAAGTGCATTATATTTGTTTTGTCTAAATTAATTTTCAAATTGTTATCAATTAACCATTTAATTATAGTTCTTAATGTTTCATTAATTTCATTTTCATAGTCATTTTGATTGTTACATTTTATTACTACAGTGCTGTCATCTGCAAAAAGTACCATGGGATGCTTTATGTGTCTAGGGAGATCATTAATGTAAATTAGAAAAAGCAAGGGACCCAAGACACTACCTTGTGGAACTCCTAGTTTTACGGTTCTAGTTTGGGATCTATATGACTTCTCATCCCGCGTTTTAAGGCATATCCTAGTTATTTCTGTTAACTGCTTTCTATCACATAGATATGAGTGAATGAGGTCTAGGGCCTTTCCTCTTATGTCATATGAATCTAATTTTTGGAGCAGTATGTTATGGTCAACACTATCAAAGGCTTTACTCATATCCATGAAAATAGCACATATTGGATTTCTTTTGTCCATATTAGTCAATACAATGTTAGTAAGTCCATATATTGCAGCGTTAATGGACTTACCCTTGCGAAATCCTTTTTGTTCGCTAGCTAAGATATTGTATTTTTCTAAAAAATTGTAAAGACGACTATGAATAACTTTTTCAAATATCTTTGAGAAGATGGGTATCAAAGCTATAGGTCTATAATTTCCCATATTGCTTTTGTTATCTTTTTTGTGGAGAGGAACAACAACCGATGTTTTAAGTTTTTCTGGGTAAGTTCCAGTAGAAATGCATAAATTTATTATGTGGCTTAGATGAGCTGCAATCGACTGCGACACTTGTTTTATTACTTTAGTACAGATGCCATCGTAACCCTCACTAGATGTATTTTTAAGCTGCTGGATTTCTCTGTCCACTTCTATTGGGGTTGTGGGGGTAAGGAAAATTGAGTTTAGGGTAGTGTACATGTTTTGATTCGAAGGTGTTTTATTATTATAATTATTTGTTAGCATCGATTTTGCAGCTTGGTCAATAAAATAGTCATTAAAATTATTCGCAATTGACGTTGGATCTGTAATGCTTACGTTATCTTTTAATATTTCACTAATTGGTTCCCTGGGAAATTTAAATTTAGATTTATTTATAAGTGACCAAGTGGCTTTCGATTTATTTTGAGCTGTGTTGATGCGATGGTTATTTTGTGCCTTCTGCGTAAGACAAATAATTTTTTTAAATTTCTTAGTATATTGCTTGAATTTATGTTTGTTTTTCTCCGTCCGGTGTGTTCTATATTGCCACAGTAATTTTCTTTTTATTTTGCTATAAATTTTGATACCTTTTGAAACCCATTTAGTTTTTTTATATAACGATTTTGTTATTAATTTGTAAGGAAAACACAAGTTATAGAAACATAAGAAAAGCTCCGAGAAACGATTGTAGAATGTCAAGTTATTCATACAAGTTTTAAATTTTGTCAAATTTTCCTCACTATAATCGCGTACTTTAATACGCCAGGATTTTAATACACAAGATTTTTTGACTGGAAAATGCAATAATTGGGCAGTATGATCTGATAATCCTAATTCAATTATTTGGCTTTTGCATTTATGAATGTTGTGAGCAAAGTTGTCGATGCAAGTGCTACTGATAAGTCTAGTGGGAACCTGAATTTCTAGTTTTAAGTTATGACCTTCCAGGATTTGTTCAAAATCTAAAGTTTGTCGGTTTCTTTTTAATGTGTTGATATTGAAATCCCCGCATACAACTACTTTCTTACTGGTGTTATCACATATTTGGTGCAGTAACTTTTCTAAATTATTTAAAAATGTAGACATACATGAGTTGGGTACTCTGTATACACAAACTATTATCAACTTATGTTCAGTTAGTTCTATTGCACTATATTCTATGATTCCTTTACTTGAAAATGTATTATTAAGTACAGCGTATGGGTATCCTAATCTTGTTAATATACAGGCACCTCCCCTTTTTACATCTCTTGAAAAACTTGCTGCTAAGCGAAAATTGGGTAAATTAATTGTAGCTTCTTGTTCTGGTGTCATAAAATGTTCAGTTATACATATTACATCGATGGGTATATTTTTTAGTTCCAATTCTTCTAAGTGTACTGTGAGAATGTCAGCTTTGGTTAGCAGACCAGCAATGTTCTGGTGTAAAATGTGTATATTATTGTAGAAGAAAAAACTGTGAGTTTTGCTTATTTTCGTTAGTATCTACGTAAGGAAATAACCTAAAGTCAATTTTGATTCTCTCCATAATATTTTTAAATATGAAATTTATTCCAGATTTATTAAGTTTTCCTGATCTATCTGAAAACATATCAAATTTAAATTCTAGGTCATTATTTGAGTCAAAAAAGTATGCGTATTTATGATATTCTAGGTCCATGTAAAGTTGGTTATTAAATATGTCAACTTTATAGTTATATATAGGGGATCCCCGTACGTACGTAGGTGTGCATATTATGATATTTGTGTGGTTCATTTGTCTCAAGCTTTCATTAATTATTTTCACGAGGTCAATATAGTTATTGTCAGTTTTAATATCAGAATCACCTAATAAAATTATACAATAGTCATTTATCGTGAATTCTTCCAATTTTGTTTTAATATTAGTTAACAGATGTCTTATGTTTGAGTTGGGCATTAAATAGCTACAATGCTTAAAGTCATAAGAAAAATACTCTTCAATCGCTTTTAATATGCCTCTATGTGTACTATTACTTAATACGCACAGTTTTCTTTGCTTGGTATCGCCGTGTACTCTTGGTCTCGTAGTGAAAAAAAATTGATACTTAAATGGGTTTTAAAATTTTTGTATTGAATCTAGCTTGAGTTATTCCTTACAACAACTGTCTACTAATGAACGTTCTATCAAAAAAGGTATAAACATTCCAGACGTTAGCCAGAATAAAAAAATAAAAAAATATTTTTATTATAACTTATATATTACATCTCTATACAAACTGATTTAATAATAGTGGCTTATAAAACGGACATTTCAATTTTATTTGCTGATATTATTCCTTCAAAGCAATCCCAAATTTAAAATATACAAAGGACAATAAATCTATTTTGAATTAGTATCCTTTCACTTTCATCGTATTATCATTGAATCGGTTCAGTTAGTAGATTCAATACAACTTCGCTGCGAGAAACGGATAGTGGTTATTCTATTTGTACTTAAGAAACCCTAAAACAAAATTCTGCTAGACCTCTCACATAAGACAATGCATCCTAGCGGATACGTTATTTTATTATCCGGTTTTAACAAGAATGATGCTAAATGTTTATTATGAACTAAAGCAAAACAAAATATATGACAAGTATTCGATTCCTACAAGCGGTAGTAGTACCTAGTAGCACTTTGCTACTGAGTACTAATACTCATAACAAAATAAAAATCTATTCCTAAAAAATACTAAGCAGAGAGTTGCCGAAGGCCTTGAACGTTAAGAGAAAATATAGGAGCACAAATGACTTTTAGTCAGTAAAAGTCTGACATATCTTCTCGCTGCACCCAGACCGTAACAGTGGTAGTTACGTGACAATTTCCCACCAGTAAACCACAATATAACAATCTTCTAATACTTAACAAAGTATACAAAAAAATAACTTAACAAAATAATCTTAATAACAATTTATCGTTCATCAAAAAGTTATTATTATAAAAATGTGATATAAAATAAAACCCTTTTTCATTATTTTCATTAAACTTCATGGGCCGCGGGATGGGAAACATCAGGACTACAATTAATTCGTTCGTGTATGACGATATCGAGATCCCTATGTCTACGTCTTATTTTATTTACATAAAAATCGTACCACGCATCTCGGTTGCTCTTGACAGCTACAAAAAAAGCGGTTATGACTAATGGATTCACATGACTTATCAAGCCAATTATGAGCTCGTCCTTTGAAGTTACAATAAGCGTTGCACTCATAATAAAATTACACAGTAAATAGACGTCACCCAACATAAATATTAAGGAGGCAATATAGAAGCGTCTCAAGACATTAGAAGATGTTTGTTCGTGTATTATAAAACTACGACAAAGTGAAAAAACAATTATAAAGTAAAAAAAACAGTTAATTATTACCAGTGAAATTTGATAACTCCACATTATTAAATACGCCATATACTCTGGGAGTACCGTAAATAAATAATTAATGATATCAAAATAGTAATCTAATAACATAAAAATTACAATTGGTATTAATGAAATACCCCAAACAAAAAGCATACTCAATAAATATCTCCTTTGATAATAATGCTTTTTAAAAACTTTTACAAAGTCAACGTAAAACATGTGATTTATAACTACTAGCCAGTGGCACCTTACTGTTTCGAAATATTCACAAAGCCAAAACCCAACATTGTAAAACCAATTGTATTCATTCCAGTCAGTTATCCAAAGCATTGAATATAGTAAAAAGTTTATTAACAATCCGTTAAGAAACATAAAGTTTCTGTAATTCCGAAACTTCTTGATGATGCACCATGACGTCACGCCGAATGTTAACATCAATAGACTAAGGATAATTATGAACAGCCAAATCTTCATTTGATATGAAACCCATTTTTCGTACTCCGAATCAATTTCAGTGGCGTTATACGGTTCCTCATCAGAACTGTCTGCAACGACATTCTGTGCACTGGTGTCATTATTACCAGACATGGCGGGTTCCTCTGTATAATTATACAATTCCTATGTATAAGTGTACAATTCCACAACTAAAATGTTAGTAGCGTTGTACAGTTTCTCATTGTTTGTAGAATCATTCGGTCTTCTGGTATAACTATCGAACATGGCGAGTTTCTCTATATCATTGTACATTATTTTCTTCTGTATTGTTGCATAAGTCCTCTGTATCATTATACAATTCCTAGGTATCAGTGTACAATTCCACATCTAAAATGTTAGCAGCGTTGTACGGTTTGTCAATGTTTGTAGGATCATTCGGTCAGCTGGTATCATTATCAGACATGGCAAATTAGACTTTCACTAGCACAGTGATATGATTGATTCAATTTGACTTCATACACAAGTTGGCGGGACTTGAAATTACTTAGAAAACGAAATATTGAGGTTCAAGTTGAGTCAATTCAAATTAATTCAAATTTTTTAATCTAATCAAGCACACACTGCTTGACACATATCATTAAAATCACATGTTGTTGTCAAAACAGTTGACCTAAAACAATAATGATCGCTACTCATTACAAAACCGATAAAAACTGTAATAATTATTTCTATCTTTAGATAAATCGCAATCAGTATTTTTTCGATTAATTATAAATCGGCTAAGTATGATTTGGACTTATATGCAAAGGGTTCTCAATCATATTTTATTAACGTGATGATATTTGAAAATCATATTTGAAAATCGGAAACGTGGTCGCTCACAATGGGCCTCATCAGAAGGCTTAAAGTCACCCAAAGAGCAATGGAAAGGGCTATGCTCGGAGTTTCCTTGCGCGATCACATCAGGAATGAAGAGATCCGCAAGAGAACTAAGGTTACCGACATAGCCCGAAGAATCGCCAAACTTAAGTGGCAGTGGGCAGGGCACATTGCTCGTAGAACAGATGGTCGATGGGGACGAAAGGTTCTAGAGTGGCGGCCACGTACCGGAAGACGCAGCGTCGGAAGGCCTCCCACAAGGTGGACCGACGACCTGGCGAGGGTCGCGGGAATCCGATGGATGCGAGACGCGCAGGACCGGTCGCTGTGGCGACGCTTGGGGGAGGCCTATGTCCAGCAGTGGACGTCTTTCGGCTGAGATGATGATGATGATGATGATGATTTGAAAATCAAAGACTTACCAATCATTTATTCATTTTGTGAACATAGGTGATTACAGGTGCAGGAAAATTATAGTTACGAACTTTATTGTAATTTTTATTTTAAGGTTCCGTACCATAAAGGAAAAAAACGGAACCCTTATAGAATTACTATGTTATCCGTCTATCTGTCTGTCAAGACTCTTTATTATGGGAACGCGTAAAGGTATTCATTTGAAATTAAAACTATATACTCAAGTTCGCGATCCCTTGAAGCTGTGCAAAAATCACACTTGTAAGTTGACGGTAACAAAAGATGCACCCGTATATGTCGCAAAAAAACGTAAGTACATTTCGAATAAAAATTCATAGGGTACTTTCCGTTGACCTAGAATCTTGAAATTTGGCGTAAAGTAAGGTCTTACAGTACAAATATAGGGAAAACTCTGAAAATAGAAAATTTGAAGATACGTCGCTAAAAAAAAAAAGAAAAATCTCCAAGACTCGCTTCGAGAATAAAACTGTTTTCATATGCAAGTTGGTGCGAAACCGACTCGCACTTGCCCGGTTTTTGAGGTGGAATCTCATCCAGTCAATTCTCCTTCTTAATGTTTGAGCGGAAAAATGTTTCAGACTTTTACCGAACCGTATGGCGGATGGCGAGCTTTCCGTTGCTCATCGTCAACAAGCCTGCACCTACCGTGGCTGGGGACTTGAGGGGACTTACCGCCATAATTATGGCGTGCCCAGCACTGACTTCCCTAGCGACAGTCGCTGTCGCTATTTCACCATGCGGTCCCGCCGGAAGTCTGTCCGCCACACTGCGACTTGTGACAACCATGCGCAAACTGTACTTGCGTGCAAGGATCATTGAGCCTCCAAATCCCATGGTGGAAGGCTGGTAAGTAAGCTCAGGAGCAGGGCAGTTCCGGTTCATTCAAGTTTGGGAGCTAAACGTCGAAAATTTTCCTCAAAAGTTCAATGGCTGTTAAGGAAGTGTCTCAGATTATCGACCCGACGCCAATGTGCACCCCTCCTACCAGTGTATAGAGACCCGGTAGTGGCGCGTATCGAGGGTCATGAAGACAAGTGGCCTCATACTTGTGTGTACCAACTTCCGAATTATCTCCATGACTGTGGTAACCCCAGGTGTCTCTAGTTCAGGCATCGCCTGTTGTCACTCTCCCCAAGCGGTGCCAGGCGCTAGAAACAGCGTGTCGTCTGCGTAACAGACCACGCTGACCACCCGTCAGGGAAATCCGAAGCCGACCCCAATATCGTTGGGAAAAGGCTAGGCAGATGATGACTTAATTTTGTATCGAATTAGTCCAGTGGGCGCCTTGATTCCAGTATTTAGTAGTAAATTTCAATAGCATTTGGTCTTCTACTCTTTACGTGATGTCATATAACATGACATAGTATGTTTTTGCTGATTTTCACGGAAATATGTGTAATATGCGGCTCACAATGTGTCGCAGACGCAACGCGGCTTTTCATTTCTTTGTGAATAACTGAATAAGTAAGTATATTTTTGCATAAAATTCAAGATTTATTTTTAATATTGAGGAAACCAGAGACCCAAATTCACTTTATTTGATACTAGCTGTCCCCTGCGGTTTCACCCGCATTTTTCGTTACTGCTCCGCTCCCGAGGGTCGTAGCGATGATGGTATATAGCCTATAGCATTCCTCGATAAATGGGCTATCTAACACTGAAAGAATTTTTCACATACAAACTTACAAACATACAAACTTACAAATTTTACCTCTTTATAATATTAGTATAGATAATTATGTACTCCCTTAACGTCCAATCAAGCCGGATTTAGCTGAATACCAGTATTTTACGAGGAGCGGCTGCCTACCAGACCCATAACCCATTAACTGGGGTAACACGGTACTTCATGGCAAGACTGGAGTCAAATTTACTGCCTTCTGACTATCCGTAACGACTGCCAAAGATCTACAAATGACAGCCGGGACCAACGGCTTAACGTGCTTTCCGAGGCACGGAGGAAACTCGTTATGTTAAGATGGTCACCCATCCACAGACCAACCTAGGCAAGCGTTGCTTAACCTTGAAGATCGACCTATGCGGCTGTTATTATCTAGCCACGAGCTCCTCAGTTTGGTCACACGATCATTTTATATAAAATGTAATATAATGTAAAATCAAATAATTTACAGGTACTTCGTTGTTCCTTCTATCCTGGACACATACCAGACGGCTCTCCGTGACCCAGTATTCTACATGCTGCAAAAACGCATCATCGACTTGATGTGCTTGTTCAAGCTGCGTCTGCCCATGTACACTAAGGAGGACCTTTACTTCCCTGGTGTAAAGATCGACAACGTGGTGGTTGATAAGCTCGTCACTTACTTCGATGACTACTTGATGGACATGTGCGGCTGTTATTATTTAGCTCGTGGCTAAATAGCTCCTATTTTTCACATTGTATGAAAGGAAATTTTAGGAAGCACTAGTTTCAACCAATTTGTTTTTTGGTAGCCTATTCTGTCCCACTCCTGGGCAAAGGCCTTCCTACACTTTTTTCATCTTTCGCAGGCCCACCGCGCTTCCTCTTGCCATTTCTGCCGGAATCTATCTAATTCGTCGTGCCATCTCCTTCGTGGCCTGCCACGTCCCCGTCGAACTATTTCAGGGCATCAACTTTGTGTATGAAAATTCCAGCCTTTGTACTTAAATACTTATGTCGACTACGGAACCCTTTACTGAGCATAATCTGCTACACTAGAATTTAAAACTGTTTTGAAAATTTTATCTTTCTTTCAAAAATAAATATTTCTTACCGGAAAATTATAAGTTTATGGTTTTTATATTCTGGTTATAACTTAAATAAATTATAATTTGATTGAAACCTTTTGTGCACAACTCCGATTCGTGCTTGGCCAGTTTTTAATTAATGAAATGAATGTTGATTTCGGTGTGCCAAAAAGATAAAAATAATTATTGTTACTGATAGCAGTTACCCGTTATTTCAATCGCGTTTTTCCCCTCTCCTAGGGATTTGGTCTCATTATTATGGGAAAATAAAAAGAAGCGGAAGTTACTTATAACTATAGCAAGGTAAGCGTATTTTTTTTGGTCATTTTGAATTTTGTTTTTCAATATATATCCCAATGAAATTCCCGTAATTTTTAGTACAAGCATTTCAAAAACGTATTCGTTTGAAATCATATTCTCGCAGGAAAATAATAAATACTTGAAAAGTTTAAGTTACTCCTTCCAAGATGTTGCAAGGAGTAATGTATATGGTATCCCTTATATCTGCCATTTAAATTTCTGACAGAATCGGTCAAGCCGTTTCGGAGAACAGCCAGAACAACTATTTGTTTTCGCTGATCTCCAAGACAAGTATGTAGTAAAAAAAAATATTTTGATAAAAATAATACAAAAAGACAATTCATTTTTATTAAAATGTGTAACATTTTCGTCAATTGTGCAACTTTAGCCACTATAATTTACTACTATTTTTGAAGCAACATTTGCTTTTTTGGGTTTACATGTGCTTCACGTAAACCCAAAGTCAATGGTTTTTTAAACTATAAGTTGACACTGGTTACTTAGCCTGCGCCGTCTCAATATTTTGTATTTTATTTTTTAAGATATTTCCTGCCATCTTCTACAAGAAGTCAAAGTGCATCAATCATAACAGAGCACTGTGCTACTGAAAGGATAATTCGCCATGTCTGATGATGATACCAGCACAAAACAAATCATAACAGCGAATAAATCTACTAACAGTTCCGATGAAGAACCGTACAACGTTACTGACTTTTTTAATTCGGAATTGTACAATGATACAGAGGAATGGTCATACGATGAAGAAGAAAAATGGCTTTTATATCAATCTTATATTTTTTTAGTTATAATTGTGGTGAGCCTATTGACGTTTATATTCAGCGTGGCGTCATGGAGCATTCTGAAAAAGTTTCGTAATTACAGAAACTTTGTTTTTCTTAACGGATTGTTATTAAACTTTTTTCTATATTCAGCATTGATTTATAAGTGGACCGAAGTGTTTTGGCTTAATGTTTTTATGTTCTTGCTTAAGCAATACTTCGGAAACGCAAAATGCCACTGGCTGGTAGTCATAAGCCACATGTTTTATGTTGACATTGTAAAAGTTTTTAAAAACCGTTATTTACAAAGGAGATAATATTTATGGAGTACCCTTTTTATCTGGGGTGTTCCTTTAATTCCAACTATTATTTTTGGGTTTATACAAATATGTCGTTGGGATAAAGTTGAAGATCTTAATAGGATATTCTCAGTAACAGTCATGTCATTAATAACTTGGAGTGATCGAATTCTACCACTTTTAATTAACTGTTTCTTTTACCTTATAATTGTGTTTTCACTTTATCGTAGTTTCCTTCTGCGTAAACATTCATCTTCTAATATCATGCGACGCTTGTATTATGCTTCCTTGATATTTATATTGAGCGATGTCTTTTTATTATGTGATACTATTCTAAGTGTGATATTAATTGGTCATTTAGACCAAAAGGAAAGTTTTATATTACACTTGTTAAGTAATGTAAATGCGCTAATGTTGGCTATACTTTTTTTCCTTTTAAGAAGCAACCGAAATGTGTGGTATGATTTTTATGTCAATAATATAAGACGTAGACATAACGATGACGATATCTTCATGCACGAACGAATCATTTGTAATCCTGCTGATCCTCCAGCGGTCCATCAAACTTAAATAAAATATGCAAAATTAAAATTAAAAATGTTATTATTTTATAATTTATTTTAATAAGTTACTTAATTTTGTATCTAATTAGTCCAGTGGGCGCCTTGGTTCCAGTATTTAGTGGTAAATTTCAATAGCATTTGGTCTTCCACTCTTTACGTGATGTCATATTACATGACCTAGTATGTCTAATGCCGATTTTTACAGAAATGCCCACAATGTGTCGCAAACGCAACACGGCTTTTCATTCCTTTGTGAATAACTGAATAAGTAAGTATATTTTTGCATAAAATTCAAGATTTCTTTTTAATATTGAGTTAAACAGAGGTAGACCCAAATTCACTTTATTTAATATTATTAGTATTATGTACTTCCTTCACGTTGGGTGATGATATTGTACTATTTTTTTTCGTTTTACTCTATTTACTCGGTAACCTTAAAAAAGACTTAGTTTACTTGTTTGTAAACTACGATTTTTTGTTAGTCCTTGTGTTAAAGAAGAAATTGTTTTTTTATAAATCAAGGATATCAAAACGACAATAATTATAATTATTACAATAAATGGAATAATTAAATTTTTTCGTGTTTTCAGTGTAGTTTCATAGTAAAAGATGTTCTTAAAAGTGATGCCAATAGTTTCATTAATTGTCACACCGTATTTTTCACATTGTATTAAAGGAAATTTTAGGAAGCACTAGTTTCAACCAATTTGTTTTTTGGTAGCCTATTCTGTCCCACTCCTGGGCAAAGGCCTTCCTCCACTCTTTCCATTTTTCGCAGGCCCACCGCGCTTCCTCTTGCCATTTCTGGCGGAATCTATCCAATTCGTCGTGCCATCTCCTTCGTCGCCTGCCACGTCCCCGTCGAACTATTTCAGGGCATCAACTTTGTGTATGAAAATTCCAGCCTTTGTACTTAAATACTTATGTCGACTACGGAACCCTTTACTGAGCATAATCTGCTACACTAGAATTTAAAATTGTTTTGAAAATTTTAACTTTCTTTCAAAAATAAATATTACTTACCGGAAAATTATAAGTTTATGGTTTTTAAATATCGCTACCTTTGGGTAGAAAGGTCGTATAAACCATTTTGGCAAAATTGAGTTATATATACCATTTTTCTCAGAATTTTTTTCTCTATCGATCTGTATATACGAAATGTAGAAATTCGCTCAAAAATGGTTAATACGACCCAGCAATTTTCGGTCATAGCCTCTTAAAAAAGGTAAATTTTCAATGTAAAAGCCGAATATTTTATTTTTGTAATTTTGTTATGACGTAATGACCATAATTTATATTAACTCAAGGTGTAAAAATAGTCGTTAATTGTAAATGGTTTATACGCCCTAAAGTGTTAAATGCATTAATTGTAAATAGTTTATACGCCCTAAAGAGTTAAATGCATTAATTTTAAATGGTTTATACGCCCTAAAGTGTTAAATGCATTACCTAAAAACAGGTTAAATTTGACGTCGTAAATCCAAACACAGTTCGCAACGTTGGTGTATAAACCATGTTCATTGCAAGTCACACCTTACTTTAGGATGATTGTTAAGTAAAATGTGTAAAGAATGAACCTGAAATGGTTCTATCAGATGGTGAAAAAATAAAAGAGAGGTGGAAGGAATATTTTGAAAGACTAATGAATGAGGTAAATGATTGGAGTGGGATTTTAGAAACTAAACCAGAAAATGTGGGATAAGTGAGAATGGTTAGTATGAATGAAGTCAGTATAGCAGTCAATGGAATGAAGAATGTTAAGGCCATTGGCCCAGTTTGGAATACCAGTTGAAGTGTGGAAGTTACTGCGAGTGATGGATGGATGTGGTTAGCTTTGGTCTTCAAAAATGATCTGATGATTGGTACAAAAGTTTTTGGTGCCCATCTTTAAAAACAAAGGTCTTGAGTGCAACAATTATAGAGGAATAAAACTAATGTCACATACTATGAAAGTAAGGGAGGAAGAAGTATTGAAAGGCGGTTGAGAGAAGAGAGTGAAATTTCACAGAACCAATTCGGTTTTATGCCTGGTCGGGGTACAACGGATGCCATTTTCCATTTTTATTTGACCTCGAAAAGGCATACGACCGGGTACATCGTGGGGTTCTGTGGTGGGCCCTTAAGGAGGAAGGTGTGCCTGTGAAGTATTTGCAATTGATCCGAGCGATGTACAGTCGGTGTAGAACCTAAGTCACCAAGTAAGTGTATGGGTGCTATTGGTTGCCTGAATTAAGAGATTTTTTTTTTAAGTCCGGTCTACAGTAGGCATCAGTGGCAGTTTGAACGTGGTAGTCGGCCTACATCATGGATCGGCAATCAGCCCTTAACTCTTCCTGCTGATAATGGACGCTTTGACGTTAGACATTCAGGAAGAGGCCCCCTGGTGTATGCTGTTTGCCGATGATATTCTGCTGGCTGCCGAGAGGTCCAGAGCAGATTGGAGCTGTGGTGGCATAGACTGGAGAGTGTTGGCCTGACATTGAGTAGGACCAGGAGGATTGAGTACTTGTTCTGCGATTTAGTCAGTCCCTCCAATCCTTCGCCTTTAGCCCTCGCTGGGACATCCATACTGGTTTGTTCCAACTTTCGGTACCTCGGGTCGCTTGTCCAAGGAAATGGTGAGGTAGGCCGGGACATAACACATCGGATCAAGGCAAGATGGATGAAATGGCGACAGGTCACGGGAACAACTTGTGATCCACGGATGCCCCTCAAGTTGAAGGGTAAAATCTACAAGTACGTCATACTATATGGATCAGAATATTGGGCTGTGAAAAACATAGATGAAAAAAGATTGCATTTAGTGGAAATGAGAATGTTGAGATGGATGTGTGGTGTGAAAAGAATGGACAAAGTGAGAAATGAGTGTATTAGGGGAAGTTTGAAAGTGGCGCCTGACTGAAAAGTTGGAAGGAAATCGTTTGTCTTGATATGGTCATGTAAAGAAGAGGGATACAAAATGAAAAGATAAAAGAGTTCTGAGTTTACATGTGGATAGATGAAGAGGGAGAGGGAGGCCAAAGAATAGATGAATGGATTGCGTAAGGACCGATAAGAAAGAAAAGGAAGTTAGTGATAGTGTGACGGACGACAGGACAGAATGGAAGAAGAAAACGTGTTGCGCCGACCCTAAGTAATATGGGATAAGGGCAGGAAGAACTTTACGACCAACACACAAGGCTTGCATTTTGCGCGCAGCGACAAGCAGAAAAACGAGCGCGATAGACATATACCGGACAGATACCATTGATTAGAAGGTATTATAATAATTAATAAATGTTCATTTCATATTTCATGTAGTTTTATTTTATTTGAATCGACCATTATTGGGTATTAGAATAATAATAATTGAGTTCCTACTAATTCTATGAGTAACAGGATTATTTATTAGTCAGAATTCAATTAATCTATGATTAAAAATGGTTTATAATACAACAAAAATTACATATATGGGTTTTTACGACATTAAATGTGACCTTTATGGTTACCAAAAATGGATATACGACCCACACAGTTTTTTCAAAGTACATTTTCATGGGGTGTATAAACCAAGAATTGATTTTTTCTTAGACGTAAATGCAAGCTAACTTTAAAACTAAAGAAGATAGCTAGGTTTTGATGATTTAACCTTTTTCATCTGCAAAATGTAAGAACCTTTCTCATAGATCATTTTTTTATAACTGCAAAAGCAAAAAAGTTATGAATTTTTATGTAAAAAAAAAATAGTTTTTCTGCTCTCCTGAAAAGTCGGGTTTTGGTTTATACGACCTTTCTACCCAAAGGTATCGAATTAAGTACAACTTAAATAAATTATAATTTGATTGAAACCTTTTGTGCACAACTCCGATTCGTGCTTGGCCAGTTTTTAATTAATGAAATGAATGTTGATTTCGGTGTACCAAAAAGATAAAAATAATTATTGTTACTGATAGCTGTTACCCGTTATTTCGTTCGCGTTTTTCCCCTCTCCTAGGGATTTGGTCTCATTATTATGGGAAAATAAAAAGAAGCGGAAGTTACTTATAACTATAGCAAGGTAAGCGTATTTTTTTTGTTCATTTTGAATTTTGTTTTTCAATATATATCCCAATGAAATTCCCGTAATTTTTTAGTACAAGCATTTCAAAAACGTATTCGTTTGAAATCATATTCTCGCAGGAAAATAATAAATACTTGAAAAGTTTAAGTTACTCCTTCCAAGATGTTGCAAGGAGTAATGTATATGGTATCCCTTATATCTGCCATTTAAATTTCTGACAGAATCGGTCAAGCCGTTTTGGAGAACAGCCAGAACAACTATTTGTTTTCGCTGATCTCCAAGGCAAGTATGTAGTAAAAAAAATATATTTTGATAAAAATAATACAAAAAGACAATTCATTTTTACTAAAATGTGTAACATTTTCGTCAATTGTGCAACTTTAGCCACTGTAATGTACTACTATTTTTGAAGCAACATTTGCTTTTTTGAGTTTACATGTGCTTCACGTAAACCCAAAGTCAATGGTTTTTTAAACTATAAGTTGACACTGGTTACTTAGCCTGCGCCGTCTCAATATTTTGTATTTTATTTTTTAAGATATTTCAAGCTGGTCCTGCCATCTTCTACATGAAGTCAAAGTGCATCAATCATAACAGAGCACTGTGCTACTGAAAGGATAATTCGCCATGTCTGATGATGATACCAGCTCAAAACAAATCATAACAGCGAATAAATCTACTCACAGTTCCGATGAAGAACCGTACAACGTTACTGACTTTTTTGATTCGAAATTATACAAGGATACAGCAGAATTGTCCCGTTATACAGAGGAATGGTACAGTGTTAAAGAGAGGTTGTCATACGAAGAAGAAGAAAAATGGTTTTTATATCAATCTTATATTTATTTAGTTATAATTGTGGTGAGCCTATTGACGTTTATATTCAGCGTGGCGTCATGGAGCATTCTGAAAAAGTTTCGTAATTACAGAAACTTTGTTTTTCTTAACGGATTGTTATTAAACTTTTTTCTATATTCAGCATTGATTTGTAAGTCGACCGAAGTGTTTTGGCTTAATGTTTTTATGTTCTTGCTTAGGGAATACTTCAGAAACGCAAAATGCCACTGGCTGGTAGTCATAAGCCACATGTTTTATGTTGACATTGTAAAAGTTTTTAAAAACCATTATTTACAAAGGAGATATTTATGGAGTACCCTTTTTATCTGGGGTGCTTCTTTAATTCCAACTATTATTAGGTGGTTTATACAAGTATGTTGTTTGGATAAAGTTAAAGATCTTTATAGGATATTCTCAGTAAAAGTCATGAATTTAATATTTTGGAGTGATCGAATTCTACCACTTTTAATTAACTGTTTCTTTTACCTCATAATTGTGTTTTCACTTTATCGTAGTTTTCTTATGCGTAAACATTCATCTTCTAATATCATGCGACGCTTGTATTATGCTTCCTTGATATTTATATTGAGCGATGTTTTTTTATTATGCGATTTTATTCTAAATGCGATATTGGATCTAAATGTGAAGGAAAGTTTAATATTAGACTTGGTAAGTCATGTAAATGCGCTAATTTTGGCTACATTTTTTTTCCTTTTTAGAAGTAACCGAAATGTGTGGTATGATTTTTATGTCAATAATATAAGACGTAGACATAACGATGGTGATATCTTCATCCACGGACAAATCATTTGTAATATTGATCATCCAGCGATCCATCAAACTTAATAAAATATCCAAAATTAATTTTTTTTTTCATTATTTTATCATTTGTTTTAATAAGTTACTTAATTTTGTATCTAATTAGTCAAGTGAGGGTTACTTAGTTACTTGATTCCAGTATTTAAAGTACCCGTCACGAGAAGCTATAAATTATGTAAACAAACATCTTTTACTAAGTAAACATTTTCAATTGACATGAAATAGAGACGGGTTATATAAAAGTAACAACCTATTTAATTTAGTCGGATCATATTTTAACGACGCAAAGTGCTATCGTTTTTTGTTTCTTGGTCCGTCGCAGGGATTGTAAACTATCGGGACACCATTTTGAAATAAACGCGTCATTCGAGTTTCGAATGCGTACGAGTTTGTTTCATTGCTTTGCATATATTGCGGATCTGATTGTTATTGTTATAAATCGATGAGATGATTCATAAAACTGTAGACAGCTTCGTGATACATGTCACTGATTCTGACACAGAAATGGAAACAACTGAATCTGACGAATAATTATTCTTAAATTATATACATAATTATGTTAATTAATATTGTTACTTAATAATTTATGAAATCTTAAACAAATTCATTTTTTTGTTGGTCCAAATGTTGTGAACTCCTGAACACTTGTTTACAAAATTTATAGCTTTTCGTGACAGGTACTTTAGTGGTAAATTTCAATAGTATTTGGTCCTCTACTCTTTACGTGATTTCATATTACATGACCTAGTATGTTTATTGCTGATTTTCACGAAAATATATGTGTAATATGTGGCCCACAATATGTCGCAAACGCAACGCTACTTTTTATTCTTTTATGAAGAACTGAATAAGTAAGTATATTTTTGTATAAAATTCAAGATTTCTTCTTAATATTGAGGAAACCAGAGGTTGACTCAAATTCACTTTTTTTGATATAATAATTATGTACTTCTTTCATGAATTCATGATAATGTACTATATTTTTTCGTATGTCACATTTACTCAATTACAAACTAGTAAACTAATATTATTTTATTTTATTTCTTGTGTTTAAAAAGATTTATAAATCAAGAATATCGAGACAACAATTATAATTATTACAATAAATGAAATAATTTTGGTTTTTAATACAAAATTATTTTTACTATTAAAAGTAATGCCCGCGGTTTCATTAGTTATCATAATGTATTTCTCACATTTTGAAAATAAATTTGAGGAAGCACTAGTAGGCTGCCCTCCACTCTTTCCATGTTTTGCGGGCCCGCGCTTCCTCTTGCCAGTTCAGGCGGAATCTATCCAATTCGTGGTGCTATATCTTTCGTGGTCTACCACGACCCCGTCACAATGTTTCAGGGCATCAATTTTGTGCTTTTTTGGCCCACAGTCGTCGGGCATGCGGCAGACATGTCCTACCCAGTCCCATTTCAAATTATATCGCTATTTTAAGAGCTAATGATAACAATATAAACATATGGGCGAAAAGTTTTCTGAAGAACAAAAAAAAACAAATAAAACTAATGTCCTGAAATAAAACTGAAAACGTAGCATTTGTTATTAATAAATAATTATTAATTGGATGATCATTGACCTATCACATACCCGCAAAACGAGACACAATAGTAAAACAATAACAGCGCGGTCTCATAGGACCGGTCGGGGGTTCATGAATTAATTACAAATAATGAGGTCGAACACTGCTCAGATAAAGCATTTGACAAAGGGGCATTGTACGTAACCCCCGACAACAACCTCTTTAATTGAATATTAAGAAGACAAAATAATTTAATGCAAAAAAGGCACATACGTATCCAAAAGAAAGAACATCACCCCTTTTAAAAATAGCCAACATATTCTGTGGTAGCCCTTTATTTTCAGACTCCAAGAAAACGTGGACTTTAAACTGTTTGTCTACGTATAAATTATTGATGAAATGTAGCCTAGACAATGTTATTTGGTCTTTATTACATTCAAGGTAAGGTTATTGAAGTTAAAAATATATTTTGTCAATCGATGTCGTTTTTGTTGTAACCACGAAATGTTTTTAGGTAATGTTTTAATACGGTAGTATTTCTAAGAACTTGATTACTAATGTTTAGTAAGCTTAATTTAAAATTGCCACGTTCTCTAGGTGCTAAAGTATTGTGTCAATTCAAATTATAAATGTAATTTTTATACATTTTATAAAAGTAATGCTTAAATTTGATATAAATTTATTTATCCAGCGACATTTACTGCCGGTAATCTTGTAAGTTAATTTGACGATAAAGCAGTGGACTGCAATATTCTTCTTAACACTCGTTTGTATTTTTTTAGTCTGGTCGCATATTGTTGCTGTTCATCATCATCATCTCAGCCGAAAGACGTCCACAACTGGAGATAGGCCTCCCCCAAGCGTCGCCACAACGGCCGGTCCTGTGCGTCTTGCATCCATCGGATTTCCGTGACCCTCGCCAGGTCGTCAGTCCGAACCTTGTGAGAGGCCTTCCAACGCTGCGTCTTACAACGACGTACCACGGTACGTGGCTGTTTATTTTCCCTCAAATAAATTAATAAAATGATAGGATTTAAAATGAAATGTTCTATACATCATATTCATTCAATTCAACGACAATTTAGATGTACGCAGCTGCATCGTACGGGTTTCATGGTAGTGCTACCATTAGAACTCCTAATTCCACTTGGGAACAGTTTTATTTGCAAGTCATGACGTAAATTGGCTTTAACAGGCGCCTACTTGTACTGAGACAAACGTCTCATTAAAAAAGTCCGATAGAAGACAGTTTTTTTTTTCATTTTATGCAAGTAATTTTATCGTATAGAAATATGGTTGGGATAAATTATTATTATAGATTTATTTATACATTTTACACGAATACTCTATGTATCATGCATTACTCCTTCCAAATACAAAAAACGTGATGTATATACAAGTGTATGAATTTTTTTAAGTACTAGGTTGTGTGTGTTGATAAATAAGACTAAAAAGTCTTAAGTCTTGTGAGTTAAACGCTACACAAGGGCAATTGCACAAATTAAAACCAAGTAGGTATAGTAGTAGTAGTAATAATGTTTGTCAGTTGTCGCTAAATTCTTTTGTAAACTATCAACGCCCACGTTTACGTTTGTGTCGGATTTACGTCACGGAAACGCAACCCGCCCCAAACTATTGTAATCATCGACCAATAGATTTAAAGAAACACTTTAATAATTTGATTTTATTTACTCCAACATCAAGCAATCAAACGAAAGAGAATTATTTTTCAAATAAATAAAAAATAAAATGTAGAGAGAGAATAATGTATTTAAAATAAACTAAATAAATCTATAAAAGTAGACGCACACATCGAATAACCGTTAAACGTATTAAAAAATCATTCAAATGACGCCCAAATGCGGCCTATAAGAAGAATAAATTCACGCATAAAAAGTATTTGTTCTGAAAAGA
Source organism: Mythimna separata (assembly GCA_030763345.1). NCBI lineage: Eukaryota > Metazoa > Arthropoda > Insecta > Lepidoptera > Noctuidae > Mythimna > Mythimna separata. The sequence goes on along the minus strand of CM061187.1, from coordinate 10,834,161 downwards.
ACATTCAAATAAATAGTTGAATAAATATTACTGTCACTCGTAGGTAAAACCTTCTTTAAATTATAAACATTCTTATTCCGTAACTTTTTAAACCACAAAAATACACAAAACAATCCAAGAAATAGTTTTCATGTGATTTAATATTTGAAAACAAACCAATTCTACTTCTCACACGACAAAGTTAGATAGTAGAGAAGTTATATATGTAATATATTAGTATTTTTCATGCAAAAACAAACTATTCATTCATTAAGCGTGATTAGTAAATCACAGGGAAACTACAGGAAACAATTACTTACCCTTTTACAAATTTAATTCACAGGTACACCTAATTTTCAAGGGGAGTATCGAACTTTCTAAACACACATATACATGCTTTTCTACTGTTTTTAATAATGCTTACATAAAACACCGGGTGCTTTTACTGAGGGGCAATAAGTGCGAGCGTGATTTCGCTCAGCTTAGTTAACGTACGCTGGTCAAAAGTACCACCAAGCCACTGGACGAAATCCCACCGCCAAAGTTGCTCCAAGTTCGCACTGCGCATGTTCCTTTCATTAAGTTAAGTTGGGACTCGTACAGACACTGTCAACTACAAATGTAGTCTCGGAAAACTCAGTGCACTCATGGAAATGTCATCATCTGTACAAACACTAAAAGCTGTTTTTTACGATTATATTAGGCTCGGCTTGACAAAATTGTGGGATTCCAATAGAACATCTGTGGATGGGATAAGCTTCGAAGAAAGGGGATGAATGTAAATGGAACAAACACAAACAGGGGAGGGTCAAATTAGTCCGATGTTTGAGTTACCGAGTTTAATGCTAGAGAAAAGCATTTGTTTCAACCGGAAGTTAGAGTAACAAGATTAATCGTGGTTGAGTGGTTTCCGAAGCAAAGTTGTGGGTGAGAGAAAATGTTACTAATAGCGATTTTAAGAACTAACGTGTGAGATTCGTATAATAATTATTCTGGATTTTATTAAACAACATATACGTAAAATATTTTTTTAGATCGATATGAGATGGATTGTAATATGAGGTTAAACTAGGTGAGAGGTATTAGTGAGTAGCAGAAGGGATCGGACAGATTTTTTCAGAACTGTAAGGAGCAAGCGTGGGTCCGCAAAAGATGAACACTGCTTACCATCAGGTGTGACAAAGGAGTAATGGAAAAGAAAATAATTTAATTTTGGAAGTCGATGTTAAATTATAAACAAACAATAGCACAAGCCCTGACTTCCGAAATTAAAGTAATTTTGATTGTTTAGTCATTGGCTAAAGTGCAGTCGATGACTGGTTTTGTAGTGTCGCAGTTTTTTTTTTGTAATAAGTTTTTTTATCATTTATGTTACAATTTGACAGATTTATTTTAGAAAACATTAAAAACAAGACAAAAAGCATGATGAATATTAAGGGACTACACACACTTATTCAGCTCTATTCGCGTTTCGCTGAACGATTTTGGTCACACTTATACAGCTCTACTTCTATCAGCCGCGTAAAATACTTCTATCTACTACGTACGGCGATGAATATGCTGCGAAGATGGTCAGCTACTCAATTAGTATTGTGTCCTCAACATGGATGGTTCTATGTGCGATATTTTTGTCGTTTCGCTACTTGTAGAAAAAATAGAAAAAAATAACCGTATAAAATTACAACGCGAACAACAGTGGGTCGACTCATTTTGGGTAAATAGAAATTTGGTTGGAGAAATCGCGATATTGGTATCCCAATTAAAACAAAATGATAATAAATTTAAAGAGCATTTTCGGATAAATCTAATCTATCCAGGAACTATGCAGGTCGCAACTTGTTGACAAGGAGTTGAGAACCATACGTGTGCAGCGCTGTACTGCCGCATTCAGCGTCGAACGCGGCGGGACAGCGCTGAACGCGGTGGAACAGCGCTGAACGCAGCAGAACAGCGCTGAACTCTATCTAAAGCACTCGCATGATAAAAACACATTTGTTCTCATTTTATACTTGTTTGCCGCGAAAGCTGAATAAACGCGGAAAGCTGAATGGATGCGTACGCGTCTCCATACAAAATCGTTGTTTTCTATGGACATTAGCTGAATAGAGCTGAATAAGTGTGTGTAGTCCCTAAAGGTTTCTTTCTATGGTGTATGTTGCAGTGTCTCAAGACAAAAGTCTATGACCAATGACCAGTGTGTGTTGCCAGTGATGACATATGGCTCGGAAACGTGGTCGCTCACAATGGGCTTCATCAGATGGCTTAAAGTCACCCAAAGAGCAATGGAAAGCGCTATGCTCGGAGTTTCCTTGCGCGATCACATCAGAAATGAAGATATCCGCAAGAGAACTAAGGTTACCGACATAGCCCGAAGAATCGCCAAACTTAAGAGGCAGTAGGCAGGGCATATTGCTCGTAGAACAGATGGTCGATGGGGACGGAAGGTTCTAGAGTGGCGGCTACGTACCGGAAGTCACAGCGTCAGAAGGCCTCCCACAAGGTGGACCGACGACCTGGCGAGGGTCGCGGGAATCCGATGGATGCGAGACGCACAGGACCGGTCGCTGTGGCGACGCTTGGGGAAGGCCTATGTTCAGCAGTGGACGTCTTTCGGCAGAGATGATGATGATGATGATGGTCTATGTAATATTTAATGGTTGATTAATTTACTTGTAGTTTTTTCTATTGTTATAAAGTAGCGCTTGACTGTGATCCCACCTGATGGTAAGCAGTGATGCAATTGTAGATGAAAGTCGTTGACGATAGTTTACCGAAGATACACCCTTTTCAGTTTTTTTTTTTGTGTGGGTATCCTAATGTTGTCTGGCCGACATCCTTGTCAGTGATAAGACCATCATTGTACACAAAGATTTGAAAACGTTTTATAAAAAGTTTTGTAACTGTTATGGTGCACAAAAAAATTTTAATAATTAATTTCTGTGATCTGCAAATAGCATTTTCTAAACTAAAATAAGTCGTCGTTTCCTTTACAGTAAATACAATCGATAGGTATGCCTATTTTTGGATCTAAGTCCTATTTCAGCGAACCAGTTTACTTGTTAGCATCTAGATCGTTGGTAATTTAATTCATGAATCCCCGACCGGTCCTATGAGACCGCGCTGTTATTGTTTTACTATTGTGTCTCGTTTTGCAGGTATGTGATAGGTTTAAAATTGTTTCGTACATAAAGGTAACTTAGAGTTTATAGCATCCATGGTGTCCGGCGGTAGTGGTGGCCTGGTGTCCTGGTATCCTGGTAACCTGGTGTCCTGGTGCCTGGTGGTGGTGGTTTTTTTATCATTGATAAGCTCACATCTGGCTATTATCTCACCTGATAGTAAGCAATGATTTGTTCAAGCTGGTGTAAGAAATCCACATTCAAACAAAAAATTCTTCCCACCGCCCGTGATATGAGGATCTGACCTTTACGCCTAAGAAGGATTAGCTGACCTTGCTGACATAAGTCAGTTTCAATATTCTTTTCGAGAATTCAATACTATATTAAACTTACCTAAAAATACCGTAATCTGCAGTCTGCATGAGAGGTGGTTTCAAAGCCAGGTAAGTACCTATTTAAATTTTACAATCCATATATACATTTTTAAGTACTTATTTAGGACGTCACTGACACCCTGTGCCTCAGAAAGTAAGTAAAACCGTTGGTCCTAGTTTCAGGTTTCCAGACGCCAGAAAGTCTAACCATCAGTGTGTTAACGTTTGAATCCCCAACCGGTCCTATGAGACCGCGCTGTTATTGTTTTACTATTGTGTCTCGTTTCGCGGGTATCTGAGTAACTACGATGTATCGTGTTGCCCAGTTACAGTGGAGGTTTGACAGGTAGTCGCTACATGGAAACCATGGGTATTCAGCCACATCTGGCTTAACTGGAAGCCAACCCAAACTAAGAGGGAAAAAACTAGGGAGATGATGATCTATTTACCTATTTGTATATGGCACATTTAATAAAAACAGGAGCACTCAACCATCCTTCTTAAAATCTACGTAAGAAATTAGTTAATAAGTACTTAACGCCTCGGGCTTGCCCTTACCGGACAGATAGCGAGCTACCAATTGCTCATTGTCACTTTTTATTTTGATTATTTCTGACTGACTATCATTAATGACATATTTATTTATTGTTACGGTTTATTGATGGCATTTTGAGACAATTTCAATTTTATTTATTTATTTTAATTAATTACTCAGATACCCGCGAAACGAGACACAATAGTAAAACAATAACAGCGCGGTCTCATAGGACCGGTTGGGGATTCAAACGTTAAATTACATAAGCAGGTAAATACGGAAATTGTAAAGCCAAGTTAAAATGTCGCCGCTAATTAAAACTTTATCGCTAACCAATGTATTCGTAATTAAGGGATTTAACACAACACAATACAAGTTTGTTAAGTTCAGCAACCCGGTACACAGTCTGTACCGTTATAATTGAATCGCCATCAAAGTTAACACTTCCCGTTAAATACTATGGAAAATATACCTATCTAAATAGAGAGTGTTCCTTCTGGACTGAGGAATTATGCAAAATAGCAACCCTAGACCTAAAGGAGCCCTCTCACTCTACCTTAGAGCGGTAGAATCTAAATGACAACACCGAAAAAGAGGACGTTTTTTGCCATGGATTGAGCGAGAGGTAGTGTCAGAATTTAACTAACTAAAATCTGCTCCTGTTCCTCCAGTGTCCGTTTGCGTTCCAGGACCATGTTATCCTTCTCTGGAATTAACAGTGGCAGTGGTGTTTTTAGCCCCGTGGCTAAAAATTGGACTAAAAATATCTTAGTCAGATCGACACGAGAAGAAGACTCAAGTGTGACAATTTTCTTCTAATCGTATCACAGGAGACAGTGAACAGGGAGAGGGATATTTCCCTCTCCCTGTTCCACAGAAGTTGTTTTTTTTTTCTAGTCTAAGCCACAGTCCTGTTAGTCAATTCTCATTTGACCGAGTTTTTAGATACCCGAGCCAATCCCACGTTAACTTAGCGACTTTTTGTGTTACCCACTATGCTCTCAAGCAAATTAATTATTTTGCAATAGTTATGGATTCTTTATTTTAAAGGTCATGTCAGTCATCTATACCAAGAGAATGATGCGTAACGGGATGAAGTTTCATCAGAAAGCCAAAAATACCGGTGCACTACTTTTGAAGTGATGTCGTACACCCACATTCATTTCAGTGCCGGTAACCGGAACACTGTTACAACAATACCGGAACATTGTTACTACTAGCGTAATGATGACACAGCCAATTATTCTCAATTAGGACAACGACGTAATATAAGCCATAACATCCCATTGCTGGGTATAAGGTCATTGCCTTTCTGTAATTGACATAATTGCTCAACCCGAAGCGTACCTAGACGAACTGGCAAAAATGCCGGTCATGTTTTGTTCAGGTACATTACTAATGGTTTCTTGGTTTTGAACAAAATACATTTCCTATATTTATAGGATAAGATTTCTTAGGAGAAGTAAAAAATATTTAAAGAAATATTTTTTTAAGTAATGGTAAATAATTAATTCGGTACTTGATTAAAACTTTTTGTGGTTACACTACTCTGAAACGGCTCGACCGATTTTAAATTTATTTTTTGTATATTAAGCAAGTGGCAATGTACTAATACTTAATTAGGAGTAGAGGTAAGACAGTAGATAACTACCATCCTAAAAATAGGGTTTTTAATAGCAATTTTCTATTTAGATTTATTGATATTATAATTTATATGGCAGAACAACGTTAGCTGGGTAAGCTACAAGTAGTTTGTATTATACATTTCACTTTGTGTTACGGTAATTACTTTTGAAAGACTGTTCTACAGAAGATATAGGTACTTAGTTCACCTAGTTATGTGCTTATTATATAATAGGTTCTCAAGGATACTGTTCCCCACATTTGCCTTAAGCCACCTTTGTTGGGTTAAACACCGCTTTGATGCATAAGTACTTAAGTAGAGAAGGCTAAACTTTGGCTTTAAGCACTATTATAGTAACTTAACTCGCTAAGATACATCTAACCTACTTTTAGTGGAGAAAGGGGCTACTTTGAATTTGGATAACTGTAACCGTCCCTGACTAGTCTGTGACTGTAACTACGCGTAAATATTTAACTGTTATATAAACTTTATTGTTCACTAGCTGACCCGGCAGACTTCATACTGCCGATTTTTTTTTCACCTTTTAAACCTTCTCTAGACCTGCACGAACATTTCAAGAACCAGATAAGATAAATCCGTTCAGCCGTTCTCGAGTTTTAGCGAGACTAACGAACAGCAATTGATTTTTATATATTAGAAGATTTTTATTCAATGTCATTCTTGACACTGTCAATATTTCCGCTACGTTGACAAAGCGTAGTATTTTATAAGCCAAAGCACACAAACTGAGGTGCTCCACCTAATCTTTCTTTGACTGTACAGTACTTACACCATAATAAATTCCTTCTAATAGCTATGAATAAACATGAATAGGTAATTAAATGATGCTCTTACAACCAATTAATATCGCTCCTCCTTCCAAACGAGAATGAGACGGCGAGCTTTTAATGAGCTGTAAAATTCCAGAAGCAGGAGACAATACGATTATACCGAATCAAATGAACCTCCTTTTAATGCTTCTGACGCAAAAGTCGGTAAAACGAACACCAAGACAAAGCTACCTGCAATATACTACGAGTAAATAAAATTACCTCTTAGAGAGACGGTAATTAAATACAGAAGTAGCGTCTTAATTTTATTTGGCGACTACACATTTGGGCGACTTTATTGTTCAACTAGCTGTCCTCTGCGGTTTTACCTGCATCTTTGGTTACTGCTTGACTCTTTTTGGTTTTAGCGTAATGTAGTAATATAGCTTGTAGCTTCTGCGATAAATGGGCATCCTACACTAAAAGATTTTTTCAATTCGTAACAGTAGTTCCTAAGATTCAAACGAATAAACAATTTTAAATTATTATTATAGTCGTAAGTCAATGTTCTAAGATCGACAGCGAGCAAGTAAGTAAGTAACCAGGAAATCACTAAGCTTCATTGGTAAACCCTTACCAGGTCAACAGTTCCCCTTGTTGGTGACCTTCCAACGCTGCGTCTTCCGATACGCGGTCGCCACTCCAAAACTTATCGGTCGCAACGGCCATCTGTTCTGCGAGCAATGTGCCCTGCCTACTGCCACTTAAGTTTGGCAATTTGGCAACCTTTTACATAATCACTCTCGAAAGAAAAAACTAATGTTATGTACAGATTAAACAAAAGTTATACTAATGCATATACAGCTTTTGCTCTGAAACAGTACTCTAATATTCCCATTTTCTAACTCGAACCGCTCGTAGAACGAAATTTGAATTCATACAAAGAAAACGCTTGCTTAGTTCTGCATAATGCTCAGTTAAGAATATGCTTTCACGAGATTAGATAATAAGCTAGCTGGCTAAAGTGGAAGTAATGGGATCGTTGTAAGCCTCGACCTTCGTTGTCGAGGAGATTGCTATACATACGTTGCTATACTACGAGCATGTAGGTAGATCCGATATTGCACATCTTCTAAAAACCGTTTCATATGGGTTTTGGTTTAATTCATGAATCCCCGACCGGTCCTATGAGACCGCGCTGTTATTGTTTTACTATTGTGTCTCGTTTTGCGGGTATGTGATAGGTTAAGTATGTTAGTATCTAAACCAAAATCCAAATCATTAAAACCACGACAGTTATATGGTGTGAGTACCTAGTTGTCAAATGACACAGAATTATTGGGTTATCAGAAACATTGATAAAGTATAAAAAACTAAAGCCTGCTTTTCTCAAAACTTATATGGCATTATATAGGGGATGTCTGATAATATGGTCCAGTGTTAAAAAAAATTACATTAAAATATCGTACCTCGGAAATCTCGTTAGATGGTTGGGTTTGGCTGAAATCAGAAATTCTGTCACCAGTCTAGCCAAAGGTTTTCTATCTTCCAGTTACTGGTTTATGAAAGCCAGATATGAGAAAACTTCACGAAAATTTGTTACTTTTCCTTTCCTTACTTTTATTTCTGTACTTTTCTGCATCCAGTTAGACTTGAAGTCGGCCCCAATATAGATAAAGGGATAAGGATGGTCGGTCGCTTAGTTTTAGTAAGAGCAAAATTGTGTAAAGTTATAAGATGTAAATAACCGTATCCTTGGAGGATTGACGAACAGTGGCTTGTAAGACGCTTGCAAGAGTTGGTCATAACCAACACATAGCCAGTATAGCTAACTATACTAAGGAACATGAAACTGAGTTATATTTAGTAAAGTGTCAATCAGTGGTGCCTTAAAACAAAAGGTACTCGTAGATACTACATAAAATATTACGCTTTTTACATAATACGACTACATTGGATTCTTTTATTCCAGTGAATGTTTTTTATCATCTTTTATATTACTATTTTGACTTTGTGAGCTGCCATTAAGAAACTTAGTAATTCTGTAGTTTTAAAAATCCTAGAAGAAGTGTAAAAGGAATAATTAAAAACTTAAAAGCAAAATTAAATCTACGAGAACTTCATAAATTCTCTTTTCATAAAATGTTAAAGGTGTTTTAAAATACACGAACGAGACACGAAATTCATGTTAAAAATATAGCTCTTCTACAAAATGGCGAACTCAGATGAATACAGATGATGATAGAGATGTTTAAATTATCATCAAACAAAAATGGCGTATACGTTTTTCAGAATTTTATTATTAGGACTTTTCAATTTGATATTATATTTACCACGTAGATTACCACATATTAACCTGAATATTGAGCAACTTAAAAATGCACTAGGTTGTTTTCAAATATCACTAAAATAGCTTAAAATTGATTGATGACAATAATTATGTGTATCTAGTTGCTTATCACATTATCTTTCTGTGTTATAATAACTTATATTAATAACTAGCTGACCCGGTAGACTTCGTGCTGCCGTTTTTTTTTGTATTTTTCTGGCCAAAATAATATAAATCCGTTCAGCCGTTCTCGAGTTTTAGCGAGACTAACGAACAGCAATTGATTTTTATATAAATAAGTAGAAAATTAATTATATTATAACATAAAGTAGACATCCTCGGTTTCTTGCCCTTGGAGGCTATTCAAATATTACGTAAGCATCAAACAGGATGGGGAGGGTTTTTCTTTGTTTATTTTGATGACGTAGTGAATGCGTATGGTGTTTACGTAAGCAATATTTGTTTATTATCTTTGTCTGGATTTTTGCGTTTCATTAAACTCTTTGTTTTTTGGCTTCAGAACTAATGATCGTCAGTGTTATTTACGTAAGCATGATGCTTACGTTAATCTAATTATATAATTGTGTTTCTTTTCCTCTATTTTCTATCCACTATGTAAATTCAATCTTCCTATGATTGTATTTGGAATATAGTATAATAGCTGAACTGTGGCTTGTATATAATTGTTTAAGCTAGACGTAAGTCTTCTGTACAAGCAAATTGTTTAGTTTTTTTTTGTCAGTACTGTGCACCTCTATAACTGACGAATTCACTTTGCCTAAAACTGTTTGTATTTTCTTTTTGTGTATGTTTTAGTGAGTACGTTGAGGTACCTACTAAATAAATGCCTTGCCCTGTCCAGTAAGTGTTCTACTTACTTTATTTGCGAACAAGGGGAACGAGGGGGGGGGGCTAGTAAAAATTAGTAAAATGCTGCTTACGTACCTAATACTTGAGTCCCCCCTTACCTCAGAACAGAAAACATTCCGTGCCCCTTACCTATCCCAATTGACGTGAAGTCGAAGTTGGCACAATATGACTTCACTTATTCAATCCCTATTAATTGCTATTTCAGAAATAACACAACACACACACTATATTAACAACAACACACACACTCACACACAACACTAACACACCACTCACACTGACTTGCTTAAAGAATATTATTCTTAGCATTTAACAAAATGTAATCGAGATGGTAAATACCAATTTATTATACCATTTAACAAATTCTCTTCGTGACAAAACATGAGATTCATCTTTGATGAAAACTAATCTTTTAAGGCAACGATTAGGCGCCTACGCAACATCTGTATCTGAAAGAATTACTGTTATCTCGCTGAAGACGACCTTTATCCAGTTCCCTCATTTATCAGCCGATCAATCTTACCAAACGACCCTTAGTGGAGGACGGCTCGCGTTCTCATTTCGCAGTCATTTGATACTTTCAATGCTTCCGATTTTTGCGATAGCACTCGGGGGTATCGAAGTTTTTGTTCGCTGCTATTTTTAGCGCGCAGGGAAAAACAACACCTGCAGTGTTGTTCCGGAAATATATCACCTTGGAAATGTAGGTGAAGTGAATTCGAAGTGTGCTGTCAATCAATGTTGGAGGTGTGCGTGGATGAATAATAATTGCCACATCGATCGATCTTGATACTTACCGGAGTTAATCCTCAGATGGATGACCTTTCATCACGCACTGAGACTTCTTTGTGCCTCGTGTATCCCAGTTAGTTGTAGAGAGCAGTCACTCCATGTAAAATACACTGGAAGTTAACCCTAATACCCTAATGGTTGAGGATAAGGGCAGATTGAAATGATCAAACCCCAGCATCAGGTAGAATAATTATAGTTCACTTCAAGCTCACTTTACACTTCATGTCATTGTCACAGCTTATTGCAGTTGTAGAAATGTCAAACGTAAGGATTAGCCACGTGATACTTCGGTAGCGCATATCAATCGCATATCGTAGGCATGGGCTTGGACGGCGACCAATGGGTAGTTGCCATCTGGCCCTCCGGATCGAACTCGACTCGTCGACAGCGTGTAGTGGTTCACATGCGCCTCATAGAGATATTGGCAAAACCGTAGGGACCCAAAAGGTACAAAGGCAAAGAAGGAATATAGGAGTACATTTTAGTAAGTAAAATTTTAATCCCGCTCCGCCCTAGAATGCGAGAAGTAATTTCTCACTAATCCAGCATTATTAAAAGCAAGAGAGTGCCGAATTATTGGAATGTTCAGATTTTTGCATTATGCACATATAATTATATAATATATTTAATAACATGTTACACAACACTAAGAATTACTCCTGTATTGTGGGTGCATTTACGATCATGTAAACTCACATAGACAAGACATCCAGGCCAGGAACACTTGGCCATGCAAATATTTGTTCCGTGCTACATATACTCATAAATATTCACACTATGCATGAGTATATATATGTAGTCGCTACAACTCCGCTAGGTATTTACTTCAAACTACAGCAAACTCCAACTAATCCGCTTGTCAAGGCGTCAATTAATTCCGTGTCTCTATAAACGAGTATGTTAATGGCTTCAGAATCAAATGTCACACGTCAATATAGGTATCCTAACTCAACCGACAGTTGCGTAATGAAAATCACGTAAACCAACTGCGAAGTACCAGACGCTTGAGTGAGTACGATCTTCAGAAAAAACTCAGTAACACCTATTTGCAAGTATCTGTAGGTATGTGACACGGTTCACCATTGTTTGGTCGAACAACATTTCGTCGAAAACCACTTCGACGAATTTCAGTTGCAATAAAGTCATTTCGTAGAATTATTCATTTGACCGAATAATTCTTTGGTAAATTTTTATTTAGCACAATTATTTATTTGAACTAATTTCATTTCATCGAATTTTTAAATGCACTAATTTTATTTAAACAAATGTTTCACTAGACTAATAACAAGTCGTGAGGTAAAGCGTGGTCGACGGAGCCCCGCTGCGGGGCTCCTACTTCTGGGTGGTTTAAAATAAAATAACCTCGAAGGTGGTGGTGCCCCCCCTATAAAATACATGGTTATACCATCTGAACATTACATCAAATGAACAGTATACCTTTAGATCATCAGCGCAAATGTTGTAATAGCAAATAAATATTCGATGAACTGAAAATTCTGTCAAACGATATTATACTAAGGGCCTGTTTCACCACCTATGATTAAGTTTCGAGTATCTTACTTGGCAGATGATTTCATACAAATTCTGTCAAATTTTTGAATTTATTCTTTGAGTAGTGCTTACTCGGACATTGTGAAACAGGCCCTAAGTGATGATTTTCTTAAACGTTGTTCGATTTAGTAATATTATATCAAACGTTGTTCTATCAAACAAGGGTGAACCACGTGACACAATCCCATGTCGAAACGCATTTGCTAGCCGATAATAAATTTTTGGCCCCTAGTTCTCGCATGTAAAATAAAATAATTAAGGTTATCAAGATCAAGCCTTTTCAGGAAAAAACATCTTAACCAACAGATTGCGTTTTTTGCAGAAAGGAATTTTCTTTCCTAATTAAAAAGTATTGATGATAATAATGAGAGACGACATAACGTTCCTCGCTTACTCACAATGTAAATACAATTTCTAAAAAATGTCTATAACTTTAAATCAAACGTAATTATTAGGTTTTTAATGGTTTTAATATTTTTATTTTTTAGAAAAAATAAAGAAGATTGGCGAGCTGGGTATCACATCAAAATCCAAACATACACAAATCTAGTTATATGCAACTTATGGGTCATATATCGTTAGTTATTTTCCAAGCTAAAATACAATATTAGCAGTCCGGAGTAATTAAAAAACCATGATTTTAGGGTACAGTCCCGTTACGGAAACAAAACGCAATAATGCAATAGTACCTCGTCCTTTTTGTGAAGTCGGTAAAAACAAAACGCATAAAATAGGCTTATTGCGTCAGCTGTTACTTAGGTATGTCAAATACAAAAAAAATATAAACTGTCATGATATTTTTGTTTGACCCTGCCTAAACATGATTCGTCGTTCGTGTTATTTGTAATGTTGTCTGCATCAATAAATTAAGTGTGAACTCTTATTTTGTGCCGCCACGTTACTTTAGTACATTACAATTTGCGTTTAGTGTATAAACCTGCGCAGGAGTGAAATAGGACTCTTATTTATTCTGTGAATGTTTTTCATGCTTTAACAATGTCAGCAGTTGATCTTCGGTGTATAAACTGTTATGTGCGCTTATCACGCCTTCGCCGACGTGTCTTGATTTGACCAGTTTAAAGGAAAAAACCGAAGCCATTATCGGCTACTGTTGTAATTGTAAAGTATGACTCAGAACCGTGGGCTGTTGTTCACATGTCATGAGTGTAGTCTGGTATTTAGCTTACGATCGACACGAAGGAACAATCTCCCTGCGGTATTTCTTGAAAATGTATTGTTACAATCATAATAAAAAAAATGTTATAAATACTATGGTTTTGTTTTATACCTGTTACGAGACGCCGCGCGGCATCAAGAGGTGCAGCGCGACGCCGCGTGGCATCACGAGGGGCGGGCAGCGCTGCATGAAGCAACGTATTCTAAATTCTCACAATGAAATGTGTATCTTTTCGCGTAGTAAATAAAGTTATATTTTGAGTCACTCTATTAAAATGTGCGCGCAGCGTCGCGTCTCGGTGTGAGCTGACCCTAACCACGTACGATTGAACGATGTGATTAAACACACATTCTTTAGAGTGTCCTAATAGAAGCTTGTAAATCATCGCGCGAGCACAGGGTTTCGTCGATAAAACTAATCTCATCGTGCGACGAAATCACATCGTTCAATCGTGTGATAGTTAGCTAAATAGGACGACGCTTAAGGGTCTGCCTTAAAACCTTGTCCAGAAGAAGCGAATTCGTTTAGAAACGTTTCGCGCGAATTCATTCGCGCGCTAGTAATATACTAGTAAGATACTAGCACAAATACGTCGCGTCCACAAGTATTGCGCGAATTTAAAATACGCGCGTAAATCGCGTGCACAACGCCAGACCCTCAACTCGCGCGTATTACACGCGAGTCGAGATACTAGGGACACCTTGTTGCGTCCAGTTAAACGCGCGAACTCCAGAGCGAGTGCACATATCCAGGGAAATTGAGCACCTACATTTGATACGGAATTGTTGAATGCTCCAGCGTTGATACGCTCTTTCTGGGCGCAACGGTCGCGCGTGATACGCACGAGAGAATCGCGATGAATTCGCCCCTTCTGGTCAAGCTCTAAGTTACATAATTAGGTAGGTACGTTGTATTATTTTTGGTGGTCCATTTTGAGGTTATGTCTATAAATCATTTTATATCCCCAACTCTAATGTATGTCTTACCATTACATATTTTGTTATACTCTATTGTAGCATTCTAATCCATATATTCATTCTATGAAACGTTAAGCCTGTATGTGATACTGAAATATGTGATACTGAAAGTACATGGGGTTTTGCCAATCTTCTTTATTATTATTTATTTAATATCAAATCATATGTTTTTTTTTTTAGTTTTTTGCTTTTATACTTTTTAATTATGGGATCCCAATCTCATTTATACAAAAAAGGGAAATTGTCACTTGCGATGTTTTTCCTAAAAAAGATTGCCAATCGCTTCAATTAATCACTTGAATCACTTCAATCGCTTGAATACTTTTTCATCCCATCCGACGACTTGGTTCGTTTTAAGTGCACCCAAAGGTGGTGTTTTCTGTAAGAAACTTTTAGCGGGCAGTAATGAGTTTTTAATCCTCTGTGCAATTATCTTTGCCGCGCACTTTTTGAATTTGGAACATCTTAGTGTTCACGCCAAAGAAATTGAACGCTAATATTGTTTCAATAAATACTGGCTGGTACGACGGCCCATAGTTGCGTCGTCCCGGCTGAATAAAACAAAAAAATCAAATTAGAAACGCGCGAACTACAACCCGAGTTTCCGTCAATTTGAACGGATTGTTAGAAATTAATGGTTGTGTTTTGAAAATTGATTTCTTTTTAAGTGGATAATCATCCAAAGACTTCTCCCACACAGAGTGGTGTGGGGACTGACTGGGGGAACGACTTTTGCTGGCTGAAACCACTCCTGTATCCTTCAATTTCCCTTTGCGTTCTAAAACCACGGGTTTCCTTTTCAGAAAATTTCAATGGGTTGGCACAATAAATAGAAAGAAAGAAAGAAAGAAAAATGATTTATTTGGTACAGCACAAGACACAGAAAATCATTTTTTTTTTAATTAATGAAACGAAACAAAAAATAACAAGAAAACAGAAAAAGAAAGAAAAACAAATAGTTGCGTGCCTCATGGCTGCACCAAAATAGGTCCAGTTCAGCATGAATGCCAGACAACTAGTGCCTGACGCTGGTTTTCGACTGAACCCATGGCTGTGACGCAACGGACGCAAAGCGGTTTAAGGTGATGGAATGGTGTGTTTGTTTAGTGTGTTTGTAAGTGAAAGTGTTTGTAATAGACATAAGATGGATAAATGTGTTGGTAAAATGGTTGTTTCTCGTAAGAAGCCCCAAATTTCAATAGCAAAAGTTCGTAATGTGCCCCGAGGTGGAACAACACCACATCTATAAGTTTGTACCAAAAGCATCACTATTACAAGATTGCTCTATAAGGAGTAATTTAACTTGCGGTTTTAGTATTTAATGGTAACTAATTTTATTCACAGTTTAAATTAAACCGCTTTGCCAATGTTGGAATTTAATTAATTTAACTAACTTAGGTTTTGTGGTTTACTTTAGAATAACTATTGATTTACATACATTTATATACATTCAGCTAAATGGATTACAGTTTATCAAACTTTATTAATTTAACTTTAAGAACTTAATATTTATAGACATACTAGCTTCTGTCAATCTATGAAAGTAACATACTTTTTTATAAGAAATCCCAAAGCACCAAGTTTTCTTACATTTCACACAAAAATGCTCGTAAATACTATAAAAAATATATTATTTAAAAAAAGCAGGAAATAACTAACTGGCTTTTCTTTCACACAATGCATTCATTTTTTCTTTGACCTCCCTCTCCATCTGATACCTTTCTTTCTTTTTAAAGTAACTTAACTCGTAAGTAAGTGCTAAGTTCTTACTCCAATATTTTTTAATATAAATATATTACTTATATCGCTGTTGCTTATTATTTATCATAAAAAAGGATTTATTATAACCAAAGCATGATCATTAACAATCAAGATATTATTATAATATTTTAAACTATGTTACCTCAATTATTTCTCTACCCTTAAATAACTTGCGTGGTTATCCTAAACTTTTAAAATGTCCGTTGGTTTAATAAATAGCCACTATTACGCCTACACGAGAATTCGACCCTAAAAAGTATAAATCACAACTTTTGAACCAAATTATTTTCACCGAACCCTTTAAACATTTTTTTATGTTATAGCATTGGGTGTAGATTTCGAAAATGCTTTGGTAAATTATCCTTTTTCTAAATTCAAGAAGAGAGAGAAAAACTAGTAAGCGAGAGTTATGCGCCACGACAAATACATTATTAGGTATGGTACGACTATACTTCTTGCACGTTTGTACATATTATTATTATTTTTAGTTTGCATATGACTATAATATTTATTAGTTTACATGTTTGCCTATTGAACATTAAGTTAAATATGAACCTACTTAAAAACAATCATGACTCCTTACAAAGTTTTTTGATTGCTTACATTATTCGAAATCGTCGACACGATATATAAAACTACAGGCCTTACTTCGTGTTAAAATGTCAATTGTGCGAGTGAGAAAGAGGGATGGTGCTATAACATCTAGTATAGCTCCATTCCTTTAACAGTTCAGTTTAGGTCGTAAAATCAATCGCATTAAGAGCTTATAGTAAGACCCCAGTTCTTCAATCTCCTATCTTGTTTCAGATTTTCTAAACCATGAGGAAAATGTAGTATATTAGTTGCCGACACCAACCGAGACGGTAAGTATAAAATACTGGTGCAACATGGATCCAAAGATCCGATATACTCGTATGTAGCATAAGTTAAAGCCTGTTGTTTCTAAGTTAGGCATAAACGTTCTTGAAGTCTCGATGCGATATAACTTAGAGGAACTTGGAAGCTACATAGGTATTTACACCAAAACTGTGATACTTGGTACGACTTGCTAAGCTCTAGTACTTTGTTTTAATGTGAATTGACTAGTTACAAAGAAGAAGATTAGAATTAGTTTTCCGTGAATTTATCTTACAGTAGAAAATCTTACACCAGGTTTTCGAAAGGGTATCATGCTATCTAGTTACTGGGTTGTGGAAGTCAGATAGAAAGTCATAATCATAAGCAAGCCTTTTTAATGTACCCACTGCTGGGATTCAGCCTTACTTTCTAAGAGAAAGAATGGGCCGTTAATAACCACGCGGGTCCAGTGCGAGTCGGTGAATATCACATGTCTTGGAATCTTTAGTTCTAGGGCTTAGGGCCACGGTAATTCTTTCAACGGCCTATGTCATTCATTGGCAATGTCTTCAAGCTTGTTTATTTTTAAATTAGTTAACACTTTTTGAATCATATCTAATTTTGCTACCATTACAGCTTATATATTGATAAGATTGAGTTTATATTAGAAAAGATACCTATTGTGAATCAAGCTAAAACAATCCGACAAGAACATTGTAAAAGCGATGTTCAACAATGAAACCATTATGTAAATCTGATTTACCACGTTTTATTGTTAAATTTCCAAGTAGTAAAATTCTGTTCCTACCACGGTGCCTGCTTTGTTTGTTTTTCAATAACGATAATGTTTAATACTTTATCACAGTCGAAAGATTCACGGGCGGTAGAACCCAACCCACAATTTCACACAGCATTTAACGTTGTTTTATTTTATTTCCCGAAACATAACGTGCGTACTGCCCAAAATAACTGGGTAAGCGTAGGCGTACACCCCAAAACCCAAGTTTGTCTAAATTGTACAAATACTTGTATCCGTTGCGAACTTGATAAATTATGCGCATCATTTTATTTTGCAGTCCCGTGTTATTTTTAAATGTCGACACCGTACCTACCGTGGGATGTGTTAATTAATTTAGTACGGGTATAAAATACCTTTCGTGTTTGGTACACAACGAGAAGTTATGTTGATAAATTCTTACGTCCTTTAAAGCTGTTTTGATGTATTTATAGATCGATTTTTTAGGTCGATACGTAATAAAAATGAAGGCAGTAGCGGGGAAGACATGGACTAGAAAAGCGATACACAAACAGGCCTTTGCCAAAGTTGAAGGTGTCACTGATTCAGCAGTCTTTATTTAATTTAAGCCTAGTTTTATGTTCACATATTTTTTGTCTAAATTAATGCTTATATAATTTTTATCTATATATATAAAAATGAAACCCGTTTTCCGTTGTCACGACATCACATGAAAACGGCTTGACCGATTTGGCTGATTCTTTTTTTAAAATGTTCCTTGAAGTTCAATGATGGTTCTTACGGAGAGAAAAATTCTAAAAGCTTTTCTTCTATTTTTTATTTTTTTAGAATTATTATATTGTTCATTTTTTTTAATTAAAACAGTTATAATGTACAATATAATATTTATAATGATGTATTGTATGATATGTTTTTTATTACGAGTACTATAAGTTTTCCACCTGTAATATTGTAATCTTGGTGTACAGAAAAAAAATATACAATAAATAAATAAATTATAATCACAAAGTAGATTGTCATCAATGTACCTGTAGGTACAACATTCTAGTATCATTCATGACAATACCTTATTGTTATATTGTGGAAAAAAAAACAAAGCTGGCAGGTAGGCAAACAAGAAGTCATTTTGTTTTAATTTTTTACTAGATTTTTTCAGCTTGTGCTCCTCAGTGTATTAACGAAGCGAATTTTTTAGACACGGATTTTCAAAAATAATATCTCGCTCTGGGTAGAGCGGAGTCAATCCTGAAAGTGTTTCTTGACGACCAAAATTGAATGGTTACGGGGATGGAGCTATAACTATAGTGTCCATCTGCCTAGCCTTTTCCCAACTATATTGGCGTAGTAGTCAGTATTTTTACGAGGAGCGGCTGCCTACCAGACCTCCACAACCCATTAACTGGGGTAGCACAGTACTTCATGGCAAGACTGAAGTCAGATTTACTGGCTTCTAACTATCCGTATGTCTGCTAAAGATCTACAAATGACAGCAGGGACCAACGGCTTAACGTGCTTTCCGAGGCACGGAGGAAACTCGTTACGTTAAGATGGTCATCCATCCACAGACCAACCTTGGCAAGCGTTGCTCAACATTGAAGATCGACCCGTGGGGCTGTTATTATCTAGCCACGAGCTCCTCCACAGCAATAACTATAGTGTGTACAGCTTCATTTAGATTTCTGTGGTACAGCTCCATCACTCTTTCTGGCTCGCTTACCTATTATTTTTAGTAAGATCTGTGCTTCCAATTGTATCAATATCTACTTCCAAAATTACCTTTACAACATACAAAATTTTATAAACAAACAAAAAAACACTTTATCAAAAATTTACTTTAACTAGTATTTTTTTATATTTTTTAAAGAATCTTCGTTTGTACAGCAGTTCGGACTTGAATGGACATTTCTTTTATTAGGTACGACAATAAGTAATTATCGACTTCTTTGTCATAAATAAATAAAACCGTGATAAATGAAGGAATTTCATGATTTAGTAGGAAGCTACCACTGAAACCACCAGCGCCTAGAAAACTTCTGATAGTCATATTGGACGGGTAAGTGCCTTATTATGTTAGATTTTTTTTTAACATCAACTCATAAAAAAAAAATTCTACTTTCGTTTATGTAATTGTTTTGGCCCTACTGGGCCCCTACGGTTTTACGAAAGAACGCTACTTGCTGTCACCATAACAGATGACTGGACGGCGACATACTCATTGCTCTTCGTCCGCAAACCTTCGCCTGCAGTGACTGATGGGAATCGCCCTGTAACTCTCGCTCCCCGTCCGTATCCTGTGGCGGCGGTTGGGGCGTGAGAATGTCCGTTTCTTCACGGTTGCGGCGATCTGTTCCGTTAGCATTACTGTTTTGCAGAAGGAGGCAGCCGCTTCCGATTTCCCCTTCACCACGACTCCGGCCACGGCCCGAATCATAGTCAGGCGCGAAAGATCGCTACGCTAATCGCCTCCTCTCTAGCGGGGTACCTACACCTTCACCGTGTGCTCCACCATGTCCTACGGGTGTTCTGCAAAATGGCGGCACCCGAGCGTTTCTTCCATCTGAATTTCAACATACAATTTTAGTATACTCGTATATAATTTTCTTGACTTAATAATGCTAGGCTTAATAATGTTCCCTCTGCTTAATAACAATACCAGAAATATGAATTAACGTGAGGGACATTTACTAAAAATGTAAAAGTGTCCCTTATGACTATGGACGTAAGGGCCTTTTACCCATAACGTAAAAATGTCCCTTACGTTAATTCATATTTCTGGTATCGATAAGTGCATTCTAGCAAAAAAATTGGCATGAAGGTCACTTTCACCTGAAACATAAATATGTATCAATAAAATAAATGCATTGTTTTTCAGATTACTTTATTAGCAGCGCAAGATAAATTCTAAACTAGGGTAGTGTAGGGTAGTGTAGGGTAGTGTAGGGTAGTGTAGGGTAGCGTAGGGTAGTAATAGGGTAGTGTAGGGTAGTGTAGTTTAGGGTAGGTAAGGTAGTGTATGGTAGTGTAGTGTAGTGTAGTGTAGGGTAGTGTAGGGTAGTATAGGGTAGGGTAGGGTAGTGTAGTGTAGTGTAGTGTAGTGTAGTGTAGTGTAGTGTAGTGTAGGGTAGTGTAGTGTAGGGTAGGTAGGGTAGTGTAGGGAAGGTAGGGTAGGGTAGCGTAGGATATGTAGGGTAGTCATTTGACGGGAGCGAAGCCGCGGGTAAAAACTAGTTATCCAATATAAATAATTATATTGGACAATAAAAATTAAGTCATTGGCATCTTCGTTCGAATTTATAGTTCCAAAATTTAAAAAATATATTAACTAATCTTACAAGAGATTATAAAAATGATATTATAAGATCATTGTGATAAAAATATGGTTCTATATTTTATGACGCATCTTTACCAATAACTAATACATTATCGATCAATAAAAAACCCTATGAAGCGAGCAAAGTATCCGTACCCACTTACCGTAAAGAACTTATTTTATGTTTCATTTTTACTTGCACCCTTAAGTTGCTGGGAAAGCAACCTATGTGTTCATAATTTTCTCTTAAAGTGCATTAATAACCCCCTTTACGTTAAAATCCAGTTAGCTATTAATTCATGAATCCCCGACCTGTCCTATGAGACCGCGCTGTTATTGTTTTACTCTTGTGTCTCGTTTTGTGGGTATGTGATAGGTTAAACAACGTAAGGGCAGACAGGCAAAACTCCTTCGCATTTTAACCATTCTGGACTCAAAAACCCACTAGTATCATCGTATGACATTTTTAAAGTTCACAACTCCCGGGTTCTTCAAAGCGAGGTACTCGAACCCCTGGCGGTGTACTAAAAGATTTTTTGAAAAGGGGTTGCATGATTGTCGAGCGCATGTGACACACATTATGATCAAATTCAGAAATCATACCTTTTATTAAAATTATATTTCTTACTCCTTATTAATATTATACATGTTTTATCATTTTTTCTATAGAAGAAAAAGCTAGATTATATTAAAGCTTTGTAGCCGTTTAAGAACTGCCTAAGTTCAAAAGTTTATTTACCTAAACTGATGAAAATAATTTACCTACCTAAGAAGGTACTGGGTATTTTAGTAATTTCATTCGTTTCATTTCCTTATTTGTTTATTTCTTTGCCAAGTTCTCAAGTTTGTATTTTTATTCAACAAATTAAAAAAGTTTTCCTTCTCTTCAAAATTTGGCTCAACTTGAAGTCTCAAGTCGTTGCCCGCCTGTTTAATATCTGATAAGGGAATTTGTTTTTATGATATCTAAGAAATATTACCTGAATATTGATTTTCAGGAATTAAAATAGTTTCACCATAAAACGTCTGACAAATATAGATTTAGTTGCAGTGTCATATTTGGATTACAACGTTTTTTAACGTTTAAAATCATCGAATGACTTCTCTCGCTCTTGGGAGGAGCGGGAGGTTGTGTCTGACTAAAACTCACTCGTATGTTTCTTCTTTACCTTACGTTCCAGGGCCCCAGGTTTTACTTTCAGAACCCATAATTATGGGCTTCGACCCCGCTGGGCACCTACGGGTTTGCTGACGTCTTCTTGAGGCGCGCGAATACTACGCGGCGTTTGCGACTTGGGCTCGGTAGGGATGATTGCTGGACGTCCGCAAGCAAACGCCTGCGGCAGCAAGAAATCGGATTCGGTATCTCGTCAGGTGGTTAGGGCGTGAGGGCTATTGCCTTGCGCGTGTGGCCGTCTCTTTCACTGATTAAAATTTTCTACTGTAGGACATAGTATGACAGTGGTCAAATACCAATATAAGTGGGCATCTCGTTCTATTGATACTGCGAGCTACGCTGGGCCCAATTACGGTCAAAATGTTACCCCTGATGTGCTGTAGACTGTAATCTAAGTACGACGCATAATAAAATTTACGAGTAATAGCTTCGATTAGATGTTTAATTCATAGGATTTCATTATGACACAGCAAATTTATGAAATATGTATATTGAAAAAAAGATGAAAAACTTTTGTCACGAAAAATTAGACCTGTCCGTATTGATTACTATCCAAGATGTTTTATGCGAATAAAACCTGAAATGAAAAACTATTAAATGGGACGTTGGGATATTTTTTTCATCGAAAATCGCTTGTACCTCGAAAAATAATGCACATATCGTATTTACGCTTGAAATTTTTAAGTTGCTCGTTTCTCTTTTATTTTGAGGTTATTATCTAATAAAAATACATGCTTAGGTACCTACTATTTTTCTAAATATTTTACTTTTTTTTTAACTAGCCTCTGATGCACTCTTTAGAGATGTTGGTAAAACCATAAGGGCCACGGGGAATTCTAGAGCAGGAAACCCGTAGGCCTAGCACCTGCCTTCAAATAACCTTTGCATTTTAGGTTCTTAGGTTCTTAAAATGCACGGTGCGCTTTAGTCAGTTAAAATCCAACATGTATTTACGCCTGAATGGCCGAAATACTTTCACATTTATTTTGATACCGAGATAGGTAGATAGATGAGAAATTTTCTTTAGAGATTAATTTCCTTTGAGTTTTTACCGCAAATAATGTTGCTACAAGAAGCAAATTTTCCACTAAATAATCACAGCTCGCAGCGTTCTTTTTGTTTTTATTTAATTAAATATTTCCCGGAAAAGAAGCCCGGAAATAAAACAATACCAAGACGTTGAAGAGTCTCGTAGTTAAAATTACGATTCCGTACGCTAAGTACTCATCTTTTTCTCATTCCTTGAACTGTCAAAAGCACGACATTGTTACGACAGTGAAATGATAACAAACAAGCCCCAAGCATAGTTTCATGAAATGTTTTATTTCTGATATCCCTACCATTTTAATGCATTTGACAGCATTGACAGTTCGTAGCATTGACGTCATTATATGACGTATGCGATCCCGTGTTGATTATTTGTATTTATAGCCTTTGGATATTTTATCATATAATAATCATTTAAGTAATGAATTTCATAGATTCTGCATTTATTGACGTCAAAGTTCATATCGGTTTTCAGCTTTATGTATAACTTGTTGATGAAGATATTTTAAAAATTCTTTCATAATTTGTTCACTAAAGCTAAAAATAGTTTAATGTTGCAAATAGAAAATGGTGTACACATTCCCCATTATAAGCCTTAAGTGATATACGAGGTTTATCATAAATGGCCAAATAGATTATAGATTTTGTCAGCCAAAAACAGCACCATTTTAAATGTAGTTCTTTGACGGGCGCAGTTTAATCTCCTGTAACAGAGTTATATTAACAACACTTTTCACAACGGGTTGAGGTATCGCAATACATTTTTTACATCTAAGTCGTGTGTTAGATGAACTGTTCAAAGATAAATGAAGTGGTGTCTTCGCTTGAACCGTCGTTATGGATCAGAATGTTGGGCTGTGAAAAAGACGGATGAAAAAAGATTGCATGTAGCGGAGATGAGGATGTTGAGATGGATGTGTGGTGTGACGAGAATGGATAAAGTGAGAAATGAGTATATTAGAGGAAGTTTGAAAGTGGCACCAGTGACTGAAAAGCTGAAAGGAAATCGTTTGTCTTGATATGGTCATGTAAAGAGGAGGGATGAAACGCATGTTACGAAAGCAGTTATGAATTTACATGTGGACGGATGGAAAGGAAGCGGGAGACCAAAGAAAAGATGGATGGATTGTGTGAGGTGAAAACTGATATGAAAGAAAAGGCAGTTGATGATAGCATGACGGGTGATAGGACAGAATGGAAGAAAAAAACATGTTGCGCCGACCCCAAATAATATGGGATAAGGGCAGGAAGAAGAAGAAGAAGAAGTCTTCGCTTGAACCGTCGCAGGCGCTATTCGATGTTGAGCTCAAAGGGAATGTGAAAGTTAGGGAAAAAAAAGTGACAAAGAAGTTGCATCAGTCATAATAAATACGTTATATGATATCGTCCCGGCCCTGGTCTTTATCGGACGGTGACGGTGACAATCTTATTTTCTGTCCATGGCATGGTGAGGGCCTACTTAATGTTTGAATCCCGAACCGGTCCTATGAGACCGCGCTGTTATTGTTTTACTATTGTGTCTCGTTTCGCGGGTATGTGATAGATTAAGGTGAAAAGTGAGGACGCAGTGTGGACGGTCTAACCACTTCTTAATCTATCAATAAATCGATACAATAGTAAGACAATAACAGCGCGGTCCTATGAGACCGGTCGGGGATTCATGAATTAATTACTCAGATACCCGCGAAACGAGACACAATAGTAAAACAATAACAGCGCGGTCTCAAAGGACCGGTTGGGTATTCAAACGTTAAAGAGAGAAATCGTCGTGGTGATTTTGGTGTGCTTAATGTGGACTATTGGATTTTTCGATAGAACCACTGCGACACTAAAATGCAATAAACAAAAAGATTTTAGTTAGTGAAACTATGTTCCTTAACGCTTCACTTTGAGCTGAAAAGTTACTTGATGTTTTTCACCCTCGAAAAAATAAGAAAACGCAATTTTAGATCAGACGGGGACCGCGCGAGGACAATAACAATCTAAAGTCGGTCTAGAGTCGGGTGTAAAGAGGGTTCTACGTTCTCCTACATTCTTTAAACTATACAAGAACCAGTTGATAGTGGAGCTGAGTAGCAACAGTTTTAACACTGAGCATTGAACGGTTTTTTTTAAATCAAGTGATACATATCGTAAATGAATTATTTCAAGTTAGATTTGAAACATGAATCACACGGCATAATTTATTGAAAACACTCGAAATTCCCGTAGCTCAAATATACTCGTACGTACTTCAAATTGGATCACACTTTACAAATTTAGATTAGAATTGAAAACGTGATAATATTTTAATTAATTATTCGTGATATTTAGTCACAGCTGTTTGTTAGGTTAACCTTGAAATTAAATACCAAGAATATATTTAACCTGCCCTAAACAACCCTGTTTCGAATCAATCTCCATCCAGACTTGACCTTGGACAGAATAACAATGAGGTACATTTTTCCTTTACATTTTTTAGTTCCCAGACTAGTCTGAAAATAACTAGGCGGTCTATCATTTTCAATGAAATTAAAAAGCTATTCTATTACGAGGGCAACAGACGCAAAATGGATCTAGTATCAGATTTTAATGGCTACCGTGATGATGCCACATAATTATCCTTTACGCAGTTAACTCTTGTTTGAAGACGTCATTAACCTAATAAAAGCTTAATTATTCCTATTTGAAAGTACCCACATAATCTCTTAAATGGCTCGTTCTGTCATATGGACTCGGTCTGTCACCAAGTTTATTTATTTAAAAAATATTTTGTTGTATGTTGTTTTTGCATAATTTGAAAATAACTTTAGCAAACGGTTATAATTCAACAATTATACGACTATTAAGCTGTTAATAACGCTTGTGTTCAGTAAAAAGTTATTTGTTAACGGTTATTGTACACAAAACTGTACTAAATTTTTTTGCATACAGAATTAATTAATTCCCGCTCAGCGTGGAGTACGAGAAAATGTCAGGTGTTTGAATGATTAAAACCGGCATCCTTTCATTTACCTCTTGCGTTCTAGAGCTGCGGTAACTCTTTCAATCAATCCGACAGACCACCACTACCACTTAACCTGGTTTCCCTGCTACACTGATTATAAAGGTTCTTAATCCTCTGCCTCTAGTTACTTTCTGCGATTAATTACTTCTTGCGAGGAATTTTCTCATTAGTATGATTATGATATTGTCGTTTCAAGATCAGCGCTTAGTGGGCGTGATACTTTCTCAAGACTTGTTAGACACTCAGAACCGTACTGGAATCGTTAATAAGTCACCAGTAGCAAGTAGGTAATACTAATTTGATTTTGTTGGTTGGTTTCGGATACTTTTACGATGTTATTTTAAATTCAGTTTTTTTTATATGTTTATGAAAAGATGAAGATCTAGTATGCACTCATCGAGTCAGATGTGAATTGTTTACTAATACGACTGATTATACTATCAATTTAGTGCATAACTTACTGAATAACATTTTTACTCTAGATATAAACCTGTGAGGATATTCACTTATGACCTTTCATTTCTTAATATTGACATCTAGTGATAAGTACAATGTTTCAGAACTATTGAGACAACCATTTTGTGTTATCAGTTTCATAGCTTACGAAGGTTTTAAATGTTATTTTACGTGTGGTTAATGATAAAAGTCGTACGAATCCTGATAGCTACAACCTAGAGGTCTTTAATATAAGGGCAAAAAGGTTACTTTTAAGCAAGCGTACAGTACGGCCATTATAAGTTGGCGTGTCTGAAGTTAGGCTCTGGGAATTTTGGCGCTTGAATACTCGTACAAAAATAAAGGTTTTAAAAAAATTGATGCAATTTGCAGTTGTTATTTCTAGTAAAAACTGTTATTTTTATATTCCAGAGACAATAGAAGAGGCCAATGTTATCAGCGAAACGTACATAGGTTATAACATTGGCCCATGATTTGGAGTATTCTCGGTTGGTTTATTGGTGCCGAAACGAGAATAGCTTGGGTGCCGAAAATCTGGGTGCCAAAGCGGGAATAATCCCATGATGTGCCCTGTATTCTCCCACAACCACAGTTTTTTTTTTATTATTTTATATTTCTGAGAGAAAAACCTAGACCGCGACCAACAGTTTTGCAACATAAAAATTAAATAAGTTTTTAGAAAGAACGCGTGTACAAAGTCAGTCATTATAATACACCTGTTTTTATTTTTAAGAATAGAAATACTCTAGCTAAAATACAAATTAGATATAAAATCTTCTACTAAAAGATATTATTATAGAGACCAATTTCAACTAAAAAAGAAACATTAAAAAACAAAATTTTTAATTGTCTACATTTAACTTTTTTATATTAAGTCCCAGTAGGTTTTAGACGTCTCGGATTATGTAGGTGGTACTTACCTATTCCTAAGAGTAAATCGTAATGTAGGGACTATGTACACTTTAGGACATCTTTGTATATTTTTCTTTTGTTGAGGTGTGGTCGTTAAGCTGCTAGTAGATGTTTGTATATTTAAAAGACTTCAAAAAACCTTTCTTTATTTGAAAAGATATGGCAATCGTTACGGATAGTCAGAAGCCAGTAAATCTGACTCCTGTCTTGCCATGAAGTACCGTGTTACCCCAGTTAATGGGTTGTGGAGGTCTGGTAGACAGCCGCTCCTTGTATTCAGCTAAATCTGGCTTGACTGTAAGCCGACCCCAATATAGTTGGGAAAAGGATGTTGATGATTTTAAAAGATATCTTCAAAATTCCAGGTTTCGTTTTCATAACAACTTAATTCATGAATCCCCGACCGGTCCTATGAGACCGCGTTGTTATTGTTTTACTATTGTGTCTCGTTTTGCGGGTATGTGATAGATTAATTCAGATAATCAACAAAACTACACAAACAAGCGTATATTTCAAGTAATATAATTTTGCGGTAATTGTAAAACAAATATAAACACTTACCCCGTTTCCTCCGCAACTGGCCCTCAACTGTACATTTATTCAATACACCACTGATAGTTAGTTACATAATCATTTATTAGGTCAGGAATATTCCCATATAAACGGCTCAATTTCCAAAAGAAACAAATATTGTTCTGATCCCTCGCGTCTTTTTGTTCTTTCTTTTTTTAATCATGTTACGCGCGGTATACCTAACTAATTTCCCGCCACCGTCACTTCTCAAGTAAAAATTGATGTTCAAATAAGTGGCGAGCCTAGTAACGCCATCTATTTTACAATTGTGGAACAAGGTACCATCAAAATGATCTGATAATGTTAAGATAGGTACAAGGAAACTTCTTTACAAAACTAGCTAGCCTAGCTGTATTTCAGCTTCTTGAAATTGTTATGAAATACACTTTGTGTATAATAAAAAATTATAATTATTGTAATATTCAATAGGTAACTTGCTGTAATTTTTTTCCCAAAAACACGTTTTCCAAAACTTAGCAAGGAAGTTGGTGTAGGTACCCATTTGGTTTTGTTTTCGATATTTGATATCGACTATAAACATTTATTTATAGTTGAATGTAGTCTTTGCTAACAATTAATTTTAAGAGACTAAGTAATTTTAGCATAGTTTAAGGAATGAAAAAAAAGTCATAAATATTTTTAAATACTTAAGATTTATTTTATTTTTTGGTTTTTTAATTGCATATATATTACAGCAGAAGTCATTTATTTAACTGATTATTAGTCTTTTACACTTTACACATCAATCAGGTCCAGGTTGCGGTCCACTTTCCTGTCGAGGTCGGTGTCAACGAAGTACGTGTTGTCGTCCAGATGGGTCCACTCCACCCTGTCGTAATTCTTCAGCACCCAGCGGTTCCACCTTGTCTTCATGTCACACGTCAACTTCTTGTGGAAAATCTTGACATCCACGAACTTCATGTTAGGTGTGAAGAAGTCTGCAATGTCAATGCGACGATCGAAGGGGAAACCAAGAGGCATTTTGTCCAGAAGAACAGTTGACCTGAAGTCGACCATGAGGTCCTTACGGTTTACGTCTAAGACGTTAATGTCTACGTTGTCAACCAGTTTCAATGGTGTAACAATAACGTAGAGGATCATGTCCAGACCTCCAACCCAACCCTTAGGAAGAAGCAGCCTGGTAGGGAAGCCAGTGTGATAGTTTCTCAAGTCCTTGATCAAGAAGTCGCGCATGTCAGTGATGGATTCAACCTTCTTCATCAAGTCGCGTGTCATCATGCGGTCGCGGACAAGGTTGTGCATGTCATATGAGTTCCTCACGATTGTGTTCTTGCCAGTGGTCAGCTTGTATAGGAAGGTATCTAACTCAACGAAGTTAAGGCGGTTGATGTTGATGTCAATAAGACGGCCCATATGGTCCTTCTTCGGTCCAAGGAACACCCTTACGACACAGTCGACAGTCTTATCAGACACAACATCGACGGTAAGCTTGAAAGCCTGGTGATTAAGACGGCGCTTGCGTACCAAGAATTTCATGTCGGATTTGGTCTTCTTCAATTCATCTTCTGTCAAGAATACAGCGTTGGTCATGTCCATTAGGTAGTCATCAAAGTAAGTGACGAGCTTGTCAACCACCACATTATCGATCTTCACACCCGAGAAGAAGAGGTCTTCCTTAGTGTAAGTGGGCAGACGCAGCTTGAACAAGCACACCAAGTCGATGATGCGTTTCTGAAGCATGTAGAATACTGGGTCACGAAGAGCAGTCTGGTATGTGTCCAGGATGGAAGGAACTACGAAGTATCTGTAAAAAGTAAGAAAAGTTATACAAGAATTATTTTAAATGTTCTCTCTCTTGAATTTTTACATTCCAACAAACTATCAACTAGTATAAACTATTTGAAACTTACTTGTCGGAATGGAAAGTGTCCAAACCAAGAGCAGCCTTCATAACGATCAACAAATAGCGGTAAGAGTCAACGACGGTCCTGTCAATATCGAGTTTGTCGATTTTACCGAAGATGAGTTTTCCAAGAACTTCAATGTCTTCCGTCTTGGTCAGTTCAAGCCTCAAGCCGTTAATCTAAAAATAAAAATATTTGTTAGCCAGAATTAATTTAACTATTATAATATTTAACACATAATTTGAAGAAAAGGCTTACTTCAATATATCCCTTGATGATTGCTGCTCTGATAATCTTCTCATACTCGTCGCATAGACGGATGACGTCACGGTTGTAGTCATGAGCAATAACGTAATTGTCGAATCTAACAGGGAACTCTACGCCATTGTGCAATTTCAACCAAGGCCAGTATCCCTTCTTAATAGTTTTGTCCCACGAGAATTCCCTAATCCTACCCAATCCGTTGGACAAACGCTCAAGGTAGTACCTGGCAAGGATCTGTTGGTACATGTATACTGTCAGCTCAAAACGCCTCATCTTCAGTTTGTCCATGAATGTGTCTTTCATCCAGAATGGATAGTCAACGTGGAAGTAGTAGTAGTACGTGTTAAGGTCGATATCTTCTGTGAAGTAGCGGAGTTTGTCTTCATCGCAGAGGTATACACGTTTGTCATAAACATTCTCGTCGATTATGTAAACATCCTTGTCAGTCTTCTTGATTCCGTAGAAGTCGCACAGTTTCAGATCCAGGAGACCCTTCTTCATCTTCAGTAAGTACGCCTTCTGGATAACGTCAGCGCGCACGAAGTAGTATGGGTAGATTTCATAGGGAGGAGGCAGGATGATACCCTTGCAGTCGTCACGGTGTCTGACTGCCACGGTGAGAGCGTAGACGAACATGCCTTCGTTGAGGTTGAGGCGCATCCAGCAGGCGGTCTTGATGAAGGTGGTGAAGTCCTTGGCGTAGTACAGCATGTGGAACATGGTGACTACTTCCTTGAGCTGGCGGTCAATGTGCAGGGTGAAGATCTCACCACGCGGCAGAACTCCAACCTTCAGCATTTTGACGAAGGTCTTGACAACATCGGTTTTCTGAAAAAGACATTGACATTTTGTCATATCCAGAGATATATTGTTTTAAGTTATTGTTTTTAGACTTGATTTGAGTCAACTACAACGGCATTATTAATTGCACTTACGACGAATAAGTTCGTGTTCTCTTCAAATTTGAAGTTCTTGCCAATGTCCTCAAGGTCCTTGTACATCAGGGGTTCCATCACGTGGTTCAGCAGTTTCAAGATAACCAGTTGCCGTTGCTTGATGTCCATGGTCGCTAAAATAAAATAATAACATTAATAAACATAGAAAAATGTTTTAATGATGTCTTGAGGGTTTGTCAGAGGGACTTCGTGAAATAGCACAAGAAATAGAGCACTCAACAAAATTTTAAAGAAGTAAAAATCAAAGAGGCACAAATGAAGTAAAAGGCAGGTCTTATAAAGACCTGCCTTTTACTTCATTTGAAGAAGTCAACCGAAATAAAGACTTTTATAAGAAAAAAACTAAGGGATGTATACTTACTAATGGTAGTATCGTCCATCTCAGGCCTAGCCATGGCCCCGGCGGCCAGGCACGCAATCACCAGTAAGACAGCCCTCATCGTGGAGTCGACTCGATCTGAGATCAACTGTGCTCCTTCCAAGAAAGTACCCCCTTTTATACCAGCCGATTATAATAATCTAAAAGAACACTTTCATTGTTATTACTTGATAGGTACTAGGTATTACATTGTAAGGCAATTGTGATAGGCAAAGTAATGTTTGTGTGAACTCTCTAGGGTATTGCATTATTTTTATAGTTTTATCTCGAGTATTTGAACTTAAAGTAAAAGTAAACACTGGCATTAATGTAAACATTACTAGAGAGATAACTAGGAGAAAAAGAACAAAGTTTAGGAGATAATGCAACAGTTGCTGTGCATCGATATAATCATTAACTTAACTTAAGGTACAAAAGAATAAGATAAACAACACACAACATTCACCTACAAAATGATTTGATTGATTGTATCCTTCAAAACATCAAAAGTGGTCTTGATAACACGGCGGTGCTCCGCCCAAATGGGGCACATTTCCACCGTGTTATCCAGGCAGTCCACATAATAGTGACACCCTAGCTCGAGTCATCGATGGCGTAGTGTTCCAAGTGCGTCTCGAAGAGATACTGCAATGCCGTAGGGGACCAGCAATGTCGAAGCCTACAAGGGCCAAGGGTTGACTTCTGAAATGGTTAAGCAGTCCAGTAGGTGCCATCCTAGGTGGTTTTAATCAATAAAAGTCTGACACGCTCTCCTGCTCCAATCAAAGCAAGAGAAGTCATTGGATAACTTTTTCATCTTAAAAAAACGCACTTGAAGGAACTTTTAATAATAAACATCAGTAAATTTTTTAATTAGAAAAGATTCTCTTAACAATATAATCTGGAAGTCTTAAAGACTAAAACATTTTGTACAAGCAAATACCTACTTTCAAACATCACTAAGAAAAAAGATACTTTAGAAAGTAATAACAGTTAACGTTAGAAGTATTCGTAATGAATTCTGTTTCCCAATGATAGATTAAATCTCGTATTATGGGTACCAGGATTTTCATTTCACCTATTCCGTGCTATTGTCTGCGTTTTTACATACTTCTAAGCAAATTTGCTCCATCGTCGTTCACATTACCATTTACCATCAGGATATAGATGTAGGTAGTTGTGTTGTTGTAGGGGATATACTTGCTAAGCGAAGAGCCTATCTTTATTTTAATATTATAAAGGAAAAGAATTTGTTTGTTTGAACGTGCTAATCTGAGGAACTGCTGGTTTGCATTAGCCTATTTATTAAGATAAGCCTACGGGAGCGGTTCAGTAACCAAGGACGTGCGTGAAACTGTGAGGAAATAACTAATTTGTAGTTGTAAATAAATAAAAGTATTTACTCACTTACTGATTCATCAACCCCTAAAACGCTAAAATTTTGTAGGAGGTTTTATGATATTATCATTAGCATGCATATCATTATCAGCCTTTTAATGTTCCGACTGGTGGGACTCAGGCCTCCTCTCAAGGTGAGGGAATCGGCTGTCATCCACCACGCGTGCCCGGTGCGGATTGGTGGATGTCACATGTCTTCGAATTTTTGGTTCTAGGACATGCCGGTTTCCTCACGATGTTTTCCTTCACCATTTTGCGAGCAGCCTCAATGACGGCGTGCCCAATAATAATAAGTAGTGGAAACGTACCCTTATGTTCCGCCTACGTCAACCCTTTCACACTTTCTCTCTAAGTTATGAGTTGATGAATTTTCAAAACACTTACCAGTAGGTATTAAAACAATGCATCTCACAATATTCTTTTATCCTTACAAAATAAATCTTGTGGGTTGAACCCAGCAGTCAAAAATAATAGCAAATACTTGAAAGGAGTTCGTATTTATGAGACAGTTATTATAAGAAACAGTCCATTTACCGAAATTATATTGTAGTTGGTTCGAAACCCCTCTTCATGAAAACCTCTTTCGAAGATAAAATGTTTTATTAAGTTTAAGTCTAGTGTGATCATGAAAGAAATAGTTGAACACGAATTTTATTTTTGTTTGGTCTTTTTTTTTATAAGCTTCTACCAGCGGCTTCACCTGCCGGAAAGTAGATTTTTCCACACAAAAATTAGACTCCAATTTAATTCCCCTAACGGTGAATTTTGGTAAAATCGTTGGTTCAGGCCATGGTCCGGAGCGAGGAGGGGTGCCATGTGGTCGCCTCTTTCTGCGAAGCAGTAATGCTCGTGAAGGAGGCTGCTGACCGCGAGTGCGTGAGGGAACGGTCCTCACGCCGCCGCCGCCGAGATCCCGATCCCAATTTCCGACCACCGTAGGCGCGGGTTCGCGGACGGCGAGCACTGGGTAGCTCGCCATCCGGCAGTCTGGAAATAATCTGGACCGAGCCCAGTCGTCAACGGCGCGTTCTGTTCCACGCGCGCCTCAAGGAGATGTCAGCTAACTGTAGGGGCCCGTTAGGGCCGAAGCCTCTGGGGAACACGTGGTATTCCGAAAGGTTGACACCGAGTCCCCCCCAGATCATAGGCAACAAAGGAACGGGGCAGGGGTTTAGTCAGTAAGAGTCTGACATGCCCTCCCCCTCCGCCCAAGAGCG
Source organism: Mythimna separata (assembly GCA_030763345.1). Lineage (NCBI taxonomy): Eukaryota > Metazoa > Arthropoda > Insecta > Lepidoptera > Noctuidae > Mythimna > Mythimna separata. Next base: position 10,800,190 of record CM061187.1, on the reverse strand, counting down.
GGAGAAGTCATTTTGATGATTCCCCACCTAAAAAAAAGGGCGTGTCAGACTTTTACTGACTAAAACCCACTCCTGTTCCTTCTTTGCCTTAAATTCCGGGGCACCGGGGCTCTCTTTAGTCAACCCAGGGCCCAGAAGGCTTCAGCCCTACCGGGCCCCTACTGTTTGCTGACATCTCCTTGAGGCGCGCGTGGAACAATACACGCCGTCGACGACATGGGCTTGGTCCGGATTGTTACCAGACGTCCGGACGGCGAGCTACCCATTGCTCGCCGTCCGCAAGCATGCGCCTACGGTGGCTGGAAATCGGGATCAGAATTTCGGCGGCGGGGGCGTGAGGGCCATGCCCTCTCGCGTGCGGCCGCCTCCTTGGCTAGCATTACTGCTTCGAAAAAGGATGCGACCGCCTGCCACTCCTCCTCGCTCCGGACCATGGCCTGTACCAGGGCCCGGCGCGAGAGGTCATTGCCACCAATCGCCACCTCGAGGACACGGCGATGCTCGGCCCAGCATAATTTAGTACTTCAGATAGTCCTGTGGAATTATATTGACTCATAGAAATTTTATGAATTTATTTATGTACTTAAGTATGCAGTTATGCACCCAACCAACAACGTATTTCAAACAACATTTAATTTTGAATAACACCACTATCCCTAGGGAGACAAACTATTTTCATAAAGAGCAGTCATTTGCAAATCCTCCTTCCTATTGCGAGTTTAAGCATCCCTATTAAAGTTTTAAATTACATTGTTATAGTAGTAATGAAATCAGAAATCTGTTGAACGAAATAGTTTAGTTGGAAAACTGCTATACAAAAACGAAAGGTCATTACACTAATATGATAAAAGTGAAAGTTTGTATTATTGCGAGTGTGCTTGTTTGCTACTCCTCCTTTTTTATTGATACAATTTAGGTAGTGCTTGACTACGATCCCACCTGATGGACGCAGGGGCATACTAGTTTATTAAGAACCTATTCACTCTAATTATATAATATATATATAATAATCTATAATACCGGAAGACCGCAGCAGGCACATTGTTTAAGGCCTTCGATGTACGCGGTAAAACAATGAGGTGAAACGTTTAGTCCGAACCTAAGAGGTTTCAACAACATAAGGGTATCCACCCTTATGTTGTCTCACCGTAAGCCGGGTTGTCTGACAATAGAAAGAAGATGGCGGAATCAAGTCACGCCATTCCTGTGCAAACTCTCTAAAATGCATCCTATGAAATCCCGATAAGTTGGCTACCCTACTGTGCTCCAAGCTTTGTAGTTTGAACTTAACCAAATTTAGATCATCAATTAGCTTCTACATATATACCTTTCCGCCGTGTCCGAAGCAGCCAGATGGCATTTTGCAAAACCAACCCGTATGTGGCTGCAGTACACAGGAACATTCAAAGCTGTCCCGCGATTAAGTACCGCCGGAAGAATACTTTTCAAGAACCTAGCAACTGTGTTTGCTTTAGATTAGACTAAACGGTTGAACAGATTTTAATATTAGGTAGGTATAAGGGTAAATCATATCCTGGAACAACACATTACTTTATCCCGGGAGTCTTTCAGTCATCTTTCATTGAGATAATTTTCTACTTTCGAGTGGGCGAGAATGGCAGCTCAAGCCAATTTTTCATAAAACTAAGTTTTAATTAGAATTGTTAAGACATAATTATGAAATGGCAAGTCCGTGTGCATCTGGATTGAGAGCCCATTTTTTAAATCCTTACGAAACGAAACCAAATTTACAGGGAATTTAGTAAAAAATTAGTAAAACTTAGAGCACTAATCCATAAATTTCTAAAACAAAAACTAAAACTTTTATAGCTAAATAACGTGGGCCCTCAATCCAGATGCTTTGTAAAGAGGCATAGTCTAGATCTCGGAAAGTACTATGTCTGGGTTAATAATGTTTATTTAGGAATTTAGTAAAGAATTTCTAAAATATTTTAAGAAATTCCCAAATTTCTAGAATGTCGCATTACAGATTTATAGCGGTTTATCTTGGGCCCTCAGATCGTAAATGTCATTTCTCGAAAACTGAATTTATGTGACGAAATACATATCTACGACTTTAAAAGTTGTTAGTTAGATACCTCTCTGAATTCGTAAAAAAGAAATAGTGACCCAAAAGTTAATCGTTAAAAAGTAAATGAAAGTTGAATTTTACCGAAACGTCTGAACTGAGGGCCCAAGATTTTCGGCTTTTTTTACTAGACTTAACCTCATAGATAAACGCAAACTAGACTAAAATGTTCTACTATTTTTTACTAAATTCTAACGTATCGTCCGTTTTTCTAAGTGTTATACTTTAAGAGAAAATTAATTTTCAATTTTGTATAGGAAAATGTCGTGTAGGGTGACCATAATGTTTTGAATATCCTATACCTAGGAATATACCCCTGGGGATTGTACGAGAGGATACATACTGATCAGTCCAAAAAAAAAAATGATTTTGTCCAAAAATTATTTTTGGAATCTCTGGTAGGTACTCCAGATCTTGGCCATAGATACGACAACTAATTAAAACATTTATTTATTTATCTTTATCTTCCATCTATTTTTACAGGTTTTATTTAACCCTCAATGCGATAAATGCACCCCCATATGAACTGACGGACTGTGCGAAGCATAAAACCCAGGTTTCTATAGCTCTTCTTTTACAGCACCGCGTGACGTGATCAGGAGTCAAAACTTAATCCCAGGACCTTGACTTCTGTGAGTCGTTCCATAGGCAACCCGTCAATATGGTAACTGCTCAAGATGCACGAGAAAAAGTGATTGTCACACACTTCGTACATACTACATACCAGTTGACCACTTTGTCTTTATTTTGCGCTACCCGCCCATGTCCGATAATCGGTGACCGTTTTTTTGTAGGTGAAAAAATAGAACACACAGCGATAGCAATAGTGCAACGCACACGGCCTACAAAAAGTCGGTCAGAATATACTATAGGATTATAATTTGATACGATTATCAGTCCTACAAAAAATTTGACTCTATGCAAACATTAAAACTAAATAAGTGTTCTTTTTTATTTATTTGCTTCAGGCAACTAGGCCTATATTATAAATCAGACATATAACAGAGATCTGATTCCGATTCAGAAAGGTAGGAACTTTTCATTGATTTTCCACCTCCGATTCCGATTTTTAATCGAAACTTGTATTGGAGTTGCAAACGGACACATAAGAAAACACCGAGCATAGCCCTTTCCATTGCCCTTTGGATGACTCTAAGAGCGTTTTCACATTATCCGATCCGATATCGGTGTCGGACGCCGGTACGATATCGGGGTAAGTAAAATGTATGAAATGCCGTGCTCCGATATCCGATATCGGGCCGGACAATATGAAAGACAGGTACATATTTCATACATTTTACTTACCCCGATATCGTGTCGGCCTTCGACACAGATATCGGATCGGATAATGTGAAACGCTACTTAGCCATTTGAATGCTTTCAGTGTCATTATGTCATCACTGCCAATACGCACTTGTTATTGACTTATGTCTTGAGAAATTGTGGTATTATATGTTGGACGAAAAGATACTGCGAAGCTTCCTGAACGCCGCTCCGCTGCCCAGCCGAGACGGATTCGGGCCTATTTCTCTTGACTTCTTCCACTATATTCCCTTATATCAGTATCCCTAGGTATAGGATATTCAAAACATTATGGTCACCCTACAAGACATCTTCCTAAACAAATTTAAAAATCAATTTTCTCTTAAAATATAGCACTTAGAAGAACGGACGATACGTTAAAATTTAGTAAAAAATAGTAGAACATCTTAGTCTAGTTTGCGTTTATCTATGAGGTTAAGTCTAGTAAAAAAAGCCGAAAATCTTGGGCCCTCAGTTCAGACGTTTCGGTAAAATTCAACTTTAATTTGTTTTTTAACGATTAACTTTTGGGTCACTATTTCTTTTTTACGAATTCAGAGAGGTATCTAACTAACATCTTTTAAAGTCGTAGATATGTATTTCGTCACATAAATTCAGTTTTCGAGAAATGACATTTACGATCTGAGGGCCCAAGATAAACCGCTATAAATCTGTAATGCGACATTCTAGAAATTTGGGAATTTCTTAAAATATTTTAGAAATTCTTTACTAAATTCCTAAATAAACATTATTAACCCAGACATGGTACTTTCCGAGATCTAGACTATGCCTCTTTACGAAGCGTCTGGATTGAGAGCCCACGTTATTTAGCTATAAAAGTTTTAGTTTACGTTTTAGAAATTTATGGATTATTGCTCTAAGTTTTACTAATTTTTTACTAAATTCCCTGTAAATCTGGTTTCATTTCGTAAGGATTTAAAAAATGGGCCCTCAATCCAGATGCACACGGCAAGTCCTACGTATATAGTGGGCGTGATTATTGTTAACATTTCTTTGAAGGTGGAAAATCATGTAATGACTTCTGATGATGAGTTATCTTTTGCATCCTAGGACCACAAGTTTCTCTTTCAGATGTCTATGGCCCCAGTAGGCGTTGACCCTGCCGAGCCCCTACGATTTTACTGATATCTCTTTGAGGTGCGTATACTATGCGCACAATAGTAAACCCAAAAAAAACTAGGTATGAGCCCAAACTTTACAAGATTTTGAGTCCAAAAACGCGCTTTCTGCTTAGTATCGCAGCAAAGTCTTTTGTGAAAGATTATACTTACTTCAATGTATCTTTGTTACATAAAGGAAGTGCGGTAGTTCAGTAATCTTGGAAACAATTAAATCCCGATACCTACTCGTGTATTCAATTAGTAATTCCAATTGCGGTCACTTGCGACCTTGCAGTCGAAGGCAAGTCTGATAGATGTTCGTTATTGGATGTCTGAGTCCACCTAGGTCAAGGATTTAACTTCGTTAATTTTCTGAGTTATACGTGAAGTAATATTATCTACTATCGCCTGCGGTCTCTACAGAGGTAGGCTGAAGATACATACATATAAATTTTTTCCTGCTAAATTCTAATCCAAAGTAACAAAAAGCAAGTCATTTATTATAAATTTTGCACAAATAGACTCCTAAGTGTTTTCTTTTGCATTTTTTTGCAAAGCAGTAATACTATCGAAGTAGGTGGCCGCACGCGAGGTGAGGGAATAGATGTCCTCAAAATCCAGCCGATGGAGCAATGGGTAGCTCCCCGTCCAATCGTCTCGTTGTCGTCAGAACTGGGTCCGAGTCGTCAACAGCGCGTAGCGTTCCAAGCGCGCCTAAATGAGACGTCAGCAAAAGCGTTGTTGGAGCCTATTGAGGTCATGGGTTAACTTCTGAAAGGGAAACCCGGAGTCCTAAAATGCAAGGTGAAGATGGAATATGGGTTTAGTCAGTAAAAGTCTGACACCATCCAGTAACTTTTCCCGCTCCGTCTTAGAGCGTGAGAAGTCATTGGATGATTCTGCACCTAAAAAAAGTGCTATTTTTTTGGACTGCGCGAACGCTTTAAATAGTAAGCTAGGGTACCTAAAAGGCAAATGTAAGATTATAGGTAGGATTTAGTCAGTTAAAGTTTAAAAGACCTTTTTGCTTCATCCTAAAGCAGGAGAAGAGTTCATTAGACTAATGAGGCATTCAAAAAGAGGTCAAGAGGTTGTATTAATTGCCTACATGAAGGTACGTTACTCGCTTGTTCTTGCGTGCTTCAGATTTGCTCAAGTATTCTGTAATTAGCTTGTACGTGATTCTACGTTTGCACTAGTTTACTCATTAATTCAAGTGTACTGCAGCGTTAAGTATCTATTGTTAGACTGTAAACTGTATGTGTAGATATATTGCTCTTTGTAGACCCTCCTGTACTTACCTAGCTATAGTAAAGGTGCCTAAGGCTAAGAGAGGGACCTGGGAAGAGGTGGCGAAACGACCTAGAGACGCCTAAGTGCTCGTTTAAAAGGCCCAAGAAAAGGATACTAAAAAGGGCTTGGAGAGGGCTTTTCCCAAAAGAGGGAAAGAATAGGCTCATAAAATACTTAGCACACGACGTGTTTCAATCACCTAAGTAATTGACATAAAAATGAAAGCCATTCATACAAAAAATTCGGGGATTATATTTTCTGTCATCAAACTTTATATTTGTCATCAAGTTGTATTACCTAATTAATAGATCTATCACCACGAAATATTTTCGTTCTCAGATAAACAAAAAGTGTATCCAGGTATGAATTATCAAAAAATAAGAGATGGATCGCCAATAAAATAAAACTTCGTTCTTATAATAATGGTTTTATTATAAAATTAATAGCTTTGTGCTCAGAATGATAGATCTGTCACCAAAATGGTAGATCTGTCGCCAAAATGGTAGATCTGTCGCTAAAATGGTAGATCTGTCGCCAAATAAATCGATTAATTATCAATCCCTCACTTCAACTCTTTTTTATTTGTTATTTTGTCACCAATAAAGTAGTTACATTTTATTTCGTTCGGTTAATAAAATAATAGTATTCCTTACCAATTTATAATTTTGTTGAAAATATGTACAAAGAGGCGGAGACAAATTGGCGCGCTTTCCATCCTCAACGATGTGTCGTAGGTACTCGTAACTACCTACGATGATCATACGATGCCACGAGATGTCAGCAAACTGTAGGGGCCCGGTAGGACCGAAGCCTCTGGGGAACACGGAAAATCCAAAAGGTTGTCACCGTGTCCCCCAGATCGAAGGCAACGAAGGAACAGGGTAGGGGTTTAGTCAGTAAGAGTCTGACACGCCTTCCCGCTCCGCCCTAGAGTGGGAGAAGTCATTCTGATGATTCCCCTAACGAAAAAAAAAACCATAACGACCGGCGCCCGGTCTAGTAGGTAACACAATATATGGTTTATTGGTGATCTCTTTCAATTAGTTTGCTTAAATGCTTATTAGGACAAACCTATTATAATATGTACAAAAACAATTATTTGGTACTAGATTCTATATCTCCATGATTTTAGATGATTTATTGGAGAATTGATTTTACATTGTTTGGTGACTACATTTTGGCGACAAATCTACTATTTTGAGGACAAAACTATTATTTAGGAAACACAAAACGAATTAAATTGGCGACAGCTTAAATGATACCCAAAAAATTCTACATAGAATTTTACATTCACTATTACAAAACTTACACCTTATATCGCTGGTTCCTGGAGCTTGAAATTTAGCAACGGATTTCCTTATGTAACGAAAGTAAACACTGAGCAAGGGAATTTAAAAGGAAAGGAATTTTCAATATTCTTTCCTTATAAAGGGAAAATAGGGTAGAAAGGTTTGTGGGATACACAGAACTCTCCTTTGAATAAAAACGGTAATGAAGGTTTTGCTACTTATAAAGCTAAATTTTATAAAAATGGGTGTACTATATTGGCTAACTGGTTCTTCAGTATCGGATCAATTTTTTTGTTATACACTTCAAATAAACACTTCACTATTTCCTTTATGGAATAACGTAGAATATGTATGTGTGTATAGGTAAAAAGTATCTGCCAGGGCTGCCGGAATATTTGAACCAAAGAAAACGCAAAGGACTATTGAAAGAACACACGGGTAGGTATCATGGGATTTAATCAGTAAAATTCTGACATGACACGCTCCACTCAGAGCTTTCTCATCCTCAAGAAAAAGCGTATAAAAGTTTATATGGTACCTCATTTACGCTGATAAGAAAACCTATCACACACACAGCCTCGTGCATCAACACTCTTGTACAATGCGATGAGTGCGAGTTGTTTTTACGTTACCACGATTGAAATGTTTACCACGTTTGGCTTGCTGATTTGATAGGAGTTTGAAGCGGGCCAATCGGAGCACTGTACGTCATGAACGTGTCGATTGCGTTAACGTAATATAAACTCTAACCAGGAACTCTGTTACTCACAGTATTACAACACCTCCTTTAATATAATATGCACTACAATTCATTACTGTTTGTGTTTGCTACAAATTAGTTAGTCTAGATGCTGGGATTATATTAGAGGGTTGACTAACACTCTCTAACTATGCACAAACTAGCAATCTGCATGCTAACCACAGTGATTAGTGTAGCTAATGAAGATTTCACGAATCGCTTTTAGCCCACTGTTTGATTGCAATTGCTCTTCTTGGACGGAGACTATTAAGCTATTGTCGCAGCTAGCTTGTATTGTTTCACAGCTGGATAACAGCTTTTTTTAAGGAGGGTCATCAATTCAGAGTCTGAAAGGAGCGAGAAGTTGTATTAGACTTTTACTGACTAAAACTTCCTCTAATACCCATTGCGTTCCAGGGACGCAGTAATTTTTTAAATTTTTGGACACTAATCTTAATTGTTTTGCAATCATATTAACTTGTATGGCGTTTATCTGGTGGATAAATAATGCTCATGGTTGCAATTCCATTTAAATTTTTTAGTGAAATTATATTACGAATTAAGTGGCTTCACTATGAAAATTTGAAAGCCAGCTAAAGTAAAAAGTGTTTACTGCAATATGTATTATAATTATTACCTTTTGAAAGATTTTGGAGTCAGTGAAACCACAGGCGTCTACACAATACCTACTTGTTTAATAAAACATTTTGTTAATGAAGTTTCTAACTTACAACGCCAAGTTAAATAAAACTAGGCATACTACGAGTAAGCTGAATCCTTTACTGAAATAATTTTGGTTTTAGGATTAAAAGATTCAAACTGATAACAGATCTACAGAAAAATCTAGCTTCAGCTTTTTACGCATTCACTACGTGGATAGTGATTTGTTATCCCAAAGTAGAGTACTACTAAGATAAAAAATATCCTAAGTTGAAATTCAGGGCTTATTCCACCTCTATTCCAAGTTTCATCCCAATTCGTTAGACCATTGAGGCGTGATTGCTTAACAAATAACCGAAGATATAAACTTTTAGAAGAGGATGCCTACTTTTATTATCCAAGTTTGGAAGATTGAAAATGATCCCACTCTCAGACTATTCCACAAACTACCACTTGGCACGCCTTAGTGTTGAAAGGTTCACATAGACCGTACGTGTATGTAAGTTATCCCTGTTTTAATATTCTGCAGCACTTTCATTTGACTCCCAAGGGTAACCGGTAAAAGCTGTGCACATTTTATAGAAAAACTAGTATTTGCTAGTGGGTTTGCCCACGGGAAAATAAAGCCGAGGAAACGTATTCCTGGAATAAAAAGTATCTTATTTCCCATTCCAGGACATGGCCCGAGCGACTGCCAAACATTCAAATCCGTTCAGACGATTAAAACTCCATCAGAGTAGCAAATATAGACAGACACACATTTCAAAGTTAAAAGTTTATATAAATTTTACCTTTGAAATATTAGTAGAATTATGGTAATAGCTAGGTTTATGTGCACAATGATCTTAGCAACTCTTATCGCCTTTCATATTTGTTATAAAATGAAATAATACACACTATTTGCTATATTGAAACTATATCTTCCACCTCTTTTTCTTCGCCTTATCCTATTTTACTTGGGATTGGCGTAACAAGTTTTTTTCTTCCATTTTGTCCTGTCACCTGTCACGCTATCACTAACTCCATTTTCCTCATATCTTCACTTCTCATACAAGCCATCTATCTTTTTTTTGGCCTCTTTCTTCTCCATCCATTTACATCTACACTCATAAATCTTTTAAATCACTCTCTTTCTCTAAACAAACCAAACCCAATTAGTTCCAAGCAAGTGCCAAGTCAATCATATGGGATCACTTTTGCGGCTTCAATTACTCTGAACTATTTACAATGTAAATGGAAACTTTCTCTTTCATCATAGACTCTCGAGACTATTTTAGTCCGGTGTCATCATGCACTATCTTAAACCGATACGAAAACACAATAACATAAAAATAATAACTATAATTGTTGATAACACTCTTTACAATGTAATGCCCTTTAAATTGCCGATATTAGGTACAAGAGAAGGACACGTTGGAAGATAACTGCCAGTGGTTTTTCTGTATAAAAGGGGCTGTAACTTCAGATGGAGTACAGTTGATCTCTCGCAGAGTCGACTCCACGATGAGGGCTGTCTTACTACTGTTCGTGTGCCTGGCCGGCATGGCCATGGCTACTAGGCTTGACGTCGACGACACCACCATATGTAAGTTTTTATTTTTCTTATTAGATGATATCTTTCTCATGATGATATCTATACTTCGATGATATCTACAACTTTCGTACAACTTTCGTGATACATTCAATTTCACTCATAATTATAATACATTAGCTTTTACACTAGAATATAACCAAGCTAAAACCAAAAACCAAACCACATAGAAAATCTCTGATCACTGATCTCCAATCAGTATATTTAATAGTTTTCCATATTCTAAACTTAAACTTTTAACTTCCAGTGACAATGGATATCAAGCAACGGCAACTGGTCATCTTGAAATTGTTGAACCATGTGACGGACCCTCTCATCTACAAGGACCTTGAAGACATTGGCAAGAACTTCAAAATCGATGACAACTTAGAACTGTTCACTGTAAGTGCCACTCAACCATGATTTATTTACCAATTTTGTACCCCTGATAATTAAGTGCTTACTCTTTTTGTTTCTTTCTTTCAGAAAATTGATGTTGTGAAGGACTTCCTCAAAATGCTCAAGGTTGGATTCCTGCCACGTGGAGAGATCTTCACGCTGCACATTGACCGGCAGCTCAAGGAAGTAGTCACCATGTTCCACATGCTGTACTACGCCAAGGACTTCACCACCTTCATCAAGACCGCCTGCTGGATGCGCCTCCACCTCAATGAAGGCATGTTCGTCTACGCTCTCACCGTGGCAGTCAGACACCGTGACGACTGCAAGGGAATTATCCTGCCTCCTCCCTACGAGATCTACCCATACTACTTCGTGCGCGCTGATGTTATCCAGAAGGCGTACTTACTGAAGATGAAGAAGGGCCTTGTGGACCTGAAACTGTGCGACTTCTACGGAATCAAGAAGACCGACAAGGACGTTTACATAATCGATGAGAATGTATATGATAAGCGCGTGTACATCACCGATGAAGACAAACTCCGCTACTTCACAGAAGATATCGACCTTAACACGTACTACTACTACTTCCACGTTGACTATCCATTCTGGATGAAAGACAGAGTTATGGACAAACTGAAGACGAGGCGTTTCGAGCTGACAGTATACATGTACCAACAGATCCTTGCCAGGTACTACCTCGAGCGTTTGTCTAACAGATTAGGTAGGATAAGGGAATTCTCTTGGCACAAAACTATTAAGAAGGGATACTGGCCGTGGTTGAAAACGCACAATGGCGTAGAGTTCCCTGTCAGATTTAACAATTATGTTATTGCTAACGACTACAACCGTGACGTTATCCGTTTGTGCGACGAATATGAGAAAATCATTAGGGAAGCTATCATCAAAGGATTCATTGAAGTAAGTATTTGATACTACTAAAGAGAGTATACTTTCAGAAATTAAAGTAAAATCCTTTGATTCAGTATAAACCTTGAAAAGCGAGTCAAGGAATTCCGCAAAAGGAACATTCGTAGTTATAGTTCGTAGTAACCAGAGGGATTTGAAAGTCTCCCAAACCTCCATTAAAAAGAGAAGATCCTCTCTTTTCAATGAAGTGTCATCCGACTAGACAGGTGGTGAGCCTGATAATTGTTTTATGGCTAATTGTTTAAATAAGTTTGGAGGGAATCTTTGATAATGTAATATAGGATTCCTGTGTGACGTCAAGTCTTTATGACACGTATGGAATGACTATTAAAGCTGATTTATTTTTCAGATTAACGGCATGAGGTTTGAATTAACTAAGACTGAAGACATGGAACTTCTAGGAAAACTCATCTACGGTAAAATCGACAAAGTTGATATTGACAGGACCTTAGTTGACTCTTACCGCTACTTGCTGATCGTCATGAAGGCCGCTCTTGGTCCCAACACTTTCCATTCCGACAAGTAAGTAGATATTAAAGATAATCAATTTTTTCTTAATAGAGTAATGTGGTCTTTCGTTGGACACTATTCTCATACGTTTTGATCTCATAATTTCTGAATCAATGCTGATCTGAATTTAATCGTAAATTACTCCATACCCGATTACTAAGCAGGTAGTTTGGTCATACGATCATTTTATATAAAATGTAATATAATGTGAAATCAAACAATTTACAGGTACTTCGCTGTTCCTTCTATCCTGGACATATACCAGACGGCTCTCCGTGACCCAGTATTCTACATGCTGCAAAAACGTATCATCGACTTGGTGTGCTTGTTCAAGCTCCGTCTGCCCATGTACACTAAGGAGGACCTTTACTTCCCTGGTGTAAAGATCGACAACGTGGTGGTTGACAAGCTCGTCACTTACTTTGATGACTACTTGATGGACATGACCAACGCCGTGACCTTGACTGAAGACGAAATGAGGAAGACCACATCCGACATGAAATTCTTGGTTCGCAAGCGCCGTCTGAACCACCAGCCATTCAAGGTAACCCTGGATGTATTATCTGACAAGTCTGTCGACTGTGTTGTAAGGATTTTCCTTGGCCCCAAGAAGGACCACATGGACCGTCTTATTGATATCAATATCAATCGTCTCAACTTCGTTGAGCTAGATACCTTCCTATTCAAGCTGATCACCGGCAAGAACACAATCGTAAGGAACTCATATGACATGCACAACCTTGTCCGCGACCGCATGATGACACGCGACTTGATGAAGAAGGTTGAGTCCATCACTGACATGCGCGACCTCTTAGTCAAGGACTTAAGAAACTACCACACTGGCTTCCCTACCAGGCTGCTTCTCCCTAAGGGTTGGGTTGGAGGTATGGACATGATGATTTACGTTATTGTCACACCATTGAAACTGGTCGACAACGTAGACATTAACATCTTGGACGTGAACCGCAAGGACCTCATGGTCGACTTCAGGTCAACCGTGCTTTTGGACAAGCTTCCTCTTGGCTTCCCCTTCGACCGTCGCATTGACATTGGAAACTTCTTCACACCTAACATGAAGTTCGTGGACGTCAAGATTTTCCACAAGAAGTTGACGTGTGACATGAAGACCAGGTGGAACCGCTGGGTGCTGAAGAACTACAACTTGGTGGACAGGACACCAATTGATTCGACGTACTTCGTGGACACTGATTTTAAACTTGACCGCAACGTTAACCTGATGGATGTGTAGTAATCTATAACTAAAGAATGAAGACTGAACTAAATAACGACCATGACTGTCAAGAAGCAATTAAAAAATCTATAAAAAAATAAACTCAAGTATTTTTAATGATTTTGGACTTTTATTTCAAAAACTCTGCAATCGAAATAAAATATTTGTAAATGATAGATATAAAGGATTCGCCATTTTGGTTTTTGATACAGTTATATTTCTTATGCATTAACATTTTTTTTTACATTGCCATAATTATATTTCATTATATATTTTTACGTAGGTAGTAGTTAACCAATTACTTAAAGAAAGAAACACGCTCTCGACAGCCGAAAGTTGTCAAGAGCGTGGTCGAGAGGGATCTCAAGTATTAGAAAATATTTTGCACCATAATTGAATTTCACTGGGTTGTACATTTTAACATAAAAAGCACAATACAACGAAACACAACACAACAAAAAGTCTATTGTAAAATACAATTTTTTCAAGAAAAAAAACTCACAAAACCACTCAAAACCAAAACCAAACCTACTCACATTTACACAACATTTCACAATGAATAGTCGTGGCAATGCTGCCAGTCTTTTGGGCACACTTCCGGTCGACAGCGATGCGGAGGAATTTATACGCCATGTTTTAGTTTAGAGTAAGAGTTAGTTTTAATTAGTTAAGTGTTTTTATTTTTAATGTTTTTTCTCTGCATAATAAAATTTTCCTAGAAAGTCTCTATATCAGATAGTTGATGGTTCTTTATGTCTTCTGCTCACCATGCAATGTGCAACCGCATTTAGTAAAGTAGCAGCAGCAGAAAGTCTTCCTTATCCTGTATCTTACTGCTGGACCTAACAAAACCTAACGCACGTTGCTTCATCATCATCAGCCATTAAAAATTGCCATGAGAGCCATTACTATGGGCTTCTGCGATTATGGTCGAAGCATTACAAAACCGTAGCAGCCCAAGCAGCACCTTTGACGGACATAAAGCAGTCTCATTTTTTCTAGTAATGTGCAGTTACAGAGTATATCCGCAGTCAATAAATCAGAGAATCAGAGATGCAGACAGATAATATTATCCTGCATTGGGTATGTGATTTATGAGTTAATTTTCATAACACTGCGAACACTGCAACACAAATGGTTTTTCAAACAAAGCATTTGCATCTGACTCTGGACTGGTAGTGATTTATTGTCCCTACTAGATATACAAATATACACCCACACCCTGGGCATTGGCAATCACAATTTCCAGCTACCGTAGGCGTAGGCTTGCCGACCGGTAAGAACAAAGCTAGAGTCGACGGCGCGTTGTGTTCCACGCGCGCCTCAAAGTGATGTCAGTAAGATTGACGGAGACTGTTCGAAGAAGTTACCGTGGCCCACGCAAAGGGCACCTAAATGAACACATGGTTTTAGTCAGCAAAAAGAACAATAGATCCTAAGAGTTACCGACCGAATTCCCTCACATGCCACACATTCAAACTATCTATTTGAAAGAATCTTGTTGAACCGTCTGACGCCCATAATTGAACTAATTGTTATTCCTGAGCTAGCTGACTTTAGAATAGGAAAGTCGTGTATCAATTAGATCCTTAAACTAACGCAATTTATAGTAGCTGGTTTTGAGCGAACAATGTTACAGGTCCTTTGACCATTCAGCAACTTATGATACAGTCAACATCAAATGTCTCCTACTGAAGGTCGGCAAGTATACTATAGAATAATAATAAGTAGGATAGTGGTAAAACACGAGCCTATTAAATGAAAAAAAAAGACGTGTCAAAAATTCAGTCACGTCATTTCTAATGCGGGTTTAAACTCGCTCTAGAAATACAAAACTTTCAAAGTTAGTTAGCTCAAATATTATTGTGTTCCAAGGCCTTCAATACGATATCAAGATTCTGCCATCAGGAAAATAAATTGAAGTCATAAATCCTTTTAAGCACCAAAAGTTTTAGCAGAAGTCTCAAATTGCAGAGAGCACGATTAAGAACTAAGTGAGGCCTAAATTGGTAGTTGAAGGTCTTGAGTAAATAAATCAGGTAACGAGAGAACCTGTCTGTGCTATACTTATGTATGTATCACTACATAGTATAAAACAAAATCGGTTTCTCTGTCCCTATATCCCTATGTATGCTGAAATCTTTAAAACTACGCAACGGATTTTGATGCAGATTTTTTAATAAATGGAGTGATTTGAGAAGAAAGTTATAATATGTATAAAAAATGCATGAAATAGTAGAGTAACACTGATCATTTTGCACCCGTGCGAAGTCGGGGCGGGTCGCTAGTATACTATGTAGATCGTCGCTGTACGAGTATTAACCAGCTGAATAATGCTAGTATAGGAGGTGGCAGATTTACTTACGTTCCAGCTGCTAGGATTTGGATTTCGACCCCGATTTCCAACTACCGCAGGCGTGGACTTGCAGTCAGTGAAATACGAGTATAATGGGTAGCTTGCCATTCGGCCGTCCACTAACCGTACAGACAAAGTTGGCGTGTAGTGTTCTAAGCGTCTCAGCATAACTGTTGGGCCCCAGTAAGGTCGAAGCCGTAGTCTTTAGAACGAAGGCAAAAAATAAACATAGAAGCGGGATTTAGTGAGTAAACATCTGACACGTCCTCCTGCTCCGCCCTAGAGCGCCTAAAAATCAGACCTATAGATTTGGAAAAAAATAAATGCAATTTGCAGTTGTTATTGCTGTTAAAAACTGTTATTGACATAATTTTTTTAAAACCTTTATTTTTGTACGAGTTTTCAAGTTCCGAAATTCGCAGAGCCTAACTTCACACTCGCCAATTCACATTAAATTACTGCAACTTAGCACGAGTTTGTTAATTCTATAGCATACTAACTGCAGCCAACGGCTTGGCCTGCGTGATTGTAGAAAATTATTCCAAAGGAACAAACGCCCGAGATAAACAGTTACCCTATGTGTCATTCCAGGATATGGTCTACCCGTGACACAAGTTTCATCACAATCAGCAGCTGTTTAACCTATCACATGCCCACATAATGAGACACAATAGTAAAACAATAACACCGCGGTCTCATAGGACCGGTCGGGGATTGATGAATTAAGCGCGTACAAGTTACTTACTACGCCATACAAATTATCGTATTTATAAATATTGAGTGATAAGGTAACTCAAAAGGTTAAGTAGTGACATCTGCACGGCTAGCTGAAAATACGCTCAGTCGTTTTCCAGCAAAATGGTTTACATAATCGCTACGAGGTGGCGCTAAACGCTTAGTACTAAACAAATAACTTTTACTAGAAATTCATCTACTAAAGATAAAAAATAATCTTTTTCACTTATTTTATTAGTAATATTATGAAAAAATAAATTTAAAATACATATGACATCGTCATTACTATTATTTTGCCCACCGCTATTCTCTAAGATAGTTTTGGCAATATGTACTAGATGGCGGTAATTTGGATGAGATGTGGATATTTTCAGTGCTTTTGTCTCTTTCAATTACTACAAAAACTATAGACTCAATATAAATCCACTTCTGGATACAATGAAAGAAAACAAACCTTTTCGTTATATCTTTTATATTTTTCCAACCTGTACCTTTGCCAGAATATGATATAGGTATCACTTCCTAAGTATATCGAAATAGACTGTACTTGGCGATACCATTAGTGTGAGAATTGAAGCATTTGGTCTTCTGTGCTTTTTTGTTACCCATTTCGTTCCCGTTTGGGGAAAAGACATGAATTTATACGTGTAATAAATTCACTATCATCATAATTTTCTTTCAGGAGTCTTGTTTTAAGATATAACAAAAGTTATTGTTCATATTCTCCGTGCTGCACTGATGGCAGTCATCGGGCTAGCTTAAAATTTCAACATATTATAGGTTTGTTTTTTTTTAGTTGCAAAATCATCCAATGACTTCTCGCGCTCTAAGGTGAAGCGGGAAGACGTGTCAGACTTTTAGTGAGTAATACCCACTCCTATGTTCCTTCTTTGTCTTATTTCCCAAGAAGAGTTTTCCGGAAGGGGGCTTCCGGAAAACTTGTTTTGCTGACATCCCTTTGAGGTGCACGTAGAACACTACGCTCCGTAGATGACTCGGAAGGTTGCTGGAAATCGGGATCGGGGTCCAGGCGGCTGGGGCGTCATGAAGTCCGTTCCCTCAAGCGTGCGACCGCCTCTTTTGCTTGCAATATTGCTTCGCAAAAGGAGGCGACCGTCTGCAATTCCTCCTTGTTCCGGACAATTCCAGATCAGGGCCCGGTACGTACTTACTATGTCCGGTGAAAATCTGCGTTATGTGGAAGATGACTCTCACTCACTCACGACGTATTTTCAGTCACTGCTCAAGTGACTGAAAATAAGTCATAGTGACCTCATCTTCAGAGATGATTTACCGCCAGAGATTTTCAGAAAGGAGGAGATTTATTATGTAGTTAAAAATGTATCGAGATACGAAGTCTTCAGTTTACCCTGTGCCCGTGTCGGTCCCTACTTCACTGATTGTCAGTATGGCATCCGATGGCAGTACATTAGTAGATGCGGTCCTACGCATCCGCTCTCTGTCGATGCTGGGAGTGTCCCAGAGTGGGGTGGCGTTGGCCGTAATGCCGTAATCACCCACTAAATGATTGCAGGAAAATCGGTAACACGTGATCAATATGCTGCTCATCAAAGTTCAAGGTAAACCCCTTTACAGTCTGCTCTGAGATGTGTCAAAACGAAATTCAGTTATGTCACTAGTGCGCTTTACCATCAATTATTGCATCACTGCTTACCATCAGGTATTGCAGTCATGCATTAGTTTATATCATAAAAAAAATACATAGGTAATCGTCTTCTCCTTTCATGCAAGATAATATTTATCACAAACCGATGCAAAAAAATTGTGACAGATTTCCAAGTAAGTTCAAAGGTGGATAAACATAATTATAAAACACTAACAAAAAGCCGTTATCGTTGTTATTGTGACTTCGTCTGACCTCATATTTTTGTCTTAGGTCATGTCTACTTTCGCGATATGCGGCTACACGCAAAACACGCGGATTGCACAAGTGTTGCGGGTTCGGTTCCCGGATTTAATCTGTATGACATACCTACATATTTTATTTTTGATGATACTTTTAAATTTTTAACTTCTTTTTAACCCCGACACTAAAAAGGGGGAAGGGGTGGATTAATATTACAGTGGAAATTAACAATCGAATGTTTGCAAATATGGCACAGTCAATCGAGTAAAAGGATATATATTTTTTTTATAGGTTTTGCGTTTGATCACAATACACGTATCTTAGTTTTACAAGTGGTGCGCCGTTTTGCCGAATGGAGCATTTATGCTTGGTTTGCCATAAATTGAAATGATGGAGGAATGGATTGACAGCCTCTTACCAACGATGATGTGCTAAGCTACTATTAGCAACCGTAGTAAGGATCGACGATTTTGAAGCTTAACTAAGCACTAGTCAAGGGTACAAGTTCAAGTTCGAATCTAAGTTTATAACATAGATATAGGTAAAATGCAGTACTAAATACCGCAAACTTTACTCACTCTACTACAGTAACTAAAAGTGCCAAAGATGTGCGAGCACAAGAATGTGTAGGAAATATGTGAAAGGGTGCTTAACGAATTCTAGCTGAGTGGTACGAGGATGCGTAATAGATAGGAGATGAGCGATGCGAGGTTGTGTAATAGATTATAGCTGACTGGTGCTACAATGCAAAACGCAGTTTTTTCAGCACGCGCAGACATTTTTTACCCATATTACTCGTACATATTCATAGCTCATAATTTGATGGATGCGAGACGCCTAGTGTCAGTACTTGTGACGCAACTTGGGGAAGGACTCTGTCCAGCAGTTGACGTCTTTCGGCTGAGATGATGATGATCATGATCTCTCGCACACATCTCTCGTTGTGTATTTAAAAACCCTATGCCTCCAAAGCTGCGCTAAACCCGCCTAGGAAAGTTTAGTAATCCCATTGGGGATTTTGTCTTTGCGTACCGCCTCGCTACCTCGTATGTGTTTGCTGTTCACCAAGTACCTGCCTAAAGCACTATTTATTATTTCGCTGGAAACGAACGAAACCTCAAAGGTACTTAGAACTTTCCAGTTGGCTACAGAGGTGCCACGGAGTCCTCATTTGGCAGGTTCTCAAAGGACACGGTATCAGGAATTGTATTGCGGACTGTGAACAATGGGTAGTTCGTCGTCCAATTTGCATTAATTAATGACTAGCTGCTGCCAGCGGTTTCGCCCGCGTGATTGTAAAAAATCCCAAGATTGCATACTCCTAGGATAAAATGTATCCTATGTCTTTCCAAGAGGAGAGTCTATCTGTATACCTGCCAAGTTTTATGAAAATCCATTAAGTAATTTTGCGTGAACGAGTAACATACATCCATACGTACAAACTTTCACGTTTATAATAATAATTATTAACGATTATCATAATGTGCTCTCAATATTTCAATAAAAATATTATGCTTACAGGCCTAGATAAGCTCCTTACCTAATATGGAGCAATATCTGTGGTCCAAAACGTGATACTTGACTTTGACTTAGGTCAGTACAGTCAATCACACCAAGTGCACTGATTAAGATGTTTTGCTTAACTTAATAACATTTTTAATCACGCGTTATTATTGTTTTGTAACTGCTTATCTTCAGATTACGTATTAACTAAAAATAATGTTTTAATAAGCTACACATCACGCTAGTTGAAGCTCTAGGTATAGAAGTAGGTTTTACTAAACATCCATAGTTTGTGTTTGGCAATTTACTATAGTCCCATAGCATCTGCGGAAGAAACTAAGTGGCCGTGAACAGCCCTGCTTACGGCCATATTGCTCAGCGGTGCTATTCTCTAAAATGGCAACGAGCTCTTCGTCGAGACAGCCGTCGAACAGCAAACGCAAATGTATGAAGAAATGTCATTGTCAATTGCAACTGTGAGCTCCGCTGGAGTGGTGACCACGTACCGGAAGACGCAGCGTTAGCAGTCCTCCCACAAAGTGGACCGATGACCTGGGTGAGGGGCGAGGGAATCCGAT
The DNA here is from genome assembly GCA_030763345.1 of Mythimna separata. Taxonomy (NCBI): domain Eukaryota; kingdom Metazoa; phylum Arthropoda; class Insecta; order Lepidoptera; family Noctuidae; genus Mythimna; species Mythimna separata. The sequence continues at coordinate 10,780,018 of CM061187.1, read as the reverse complement.
GCATACGAGGCACACAGGACCGTTCATTACGGCAACGCTTGAGGAGGTCTATGTCTAACAGTGGACGTCTTTCGGTTGAAATGATGATGATGATTTAGGAATGACAATTAATTTAGAAAAGTCCGGTCCGTAGTTATCATGCATGTCTATATGTACGTGCATGACAACAAAGCAAAAAGGCTATGTTATCGTTCACGTACAGCCAGTCACGTTCTGTAGTTTCTGACTAGCTCTGGCGTAGTTTATGTATGTACGCGTATGAGTTGACGTTGACATAATTGGTAAATACGCCAAAATCGTAGTGGTAAGTTTCCTCTTTGAAGACTAGCTACGCCTGTAAAACATAATGGAATATGAAAAGTAATCTACCCCGCTTGGTTGAGTCACCACCTTGTCTTTGAAGAGACGATCAGCTTCGGCAACCTCTCGCTTTCGGTTCTGGTTCAGCGGGATGGGATGGCACCGTGCTGCCTCTCCAGCCACTCCTCAAAGAAGGGACCTTTTGCCATGATTATGGCGTACCCTAGAACACCAAAGAAAGAGAGCATGAAAGAAGGAAATAAAGTCTGAAAAAATTAAAAGAAACGTTTTGGCACGCAGTGAACAAACAAATAATTGCATACACAAATTAAACATAAAAAAGTACGCGCCTTTTGATTATGTCAGTCAGTTTCTTCTTTCTTATAATTATATCGATAAAAGGGACTTTCCTTATTCCAACTCTACACACAATCAACTTTCCTGTGTTCTATCTTTCTCTTTACATCCTTATTTATATTTCAAATATTTTACAGGCGACTGATTGAACACCTTAAAACTTACTTTTCCAAAACTCATTCAATAATCGACAACTATAAAGAGCTAACAATGTATGAGTACCTACCTAGTACCTATAACCAAAACATTTCCTAAAGATCATTTTCTCGCATTAGACTATGACGTCGGTATGCCGAGCCAAGAGTACAGCTGCCAAAACAGAGCTGATCTATTGAAACTAGCCAGTTAACTGTCGAAGACTTATCTCCTCGGAATGTACTGTGGTCAGGCGACTTTGTTTGGTTCGAGAAAATAGATCGTGTCATGTGGTCGGGTAGGTATATGTACTGTGAGGATCGGAGATAGTACAAAAGGGCTTATGCACGTGATTCATTCTTACGAAATTACCCTTTTACTTTAGAAAATCATTCACGTCTATCGGTCTGACAACTGTCTACAACCTTTTTCGTTTTAAAACTCTGATTAGAGTGTTTATGTCTTATTTATAACTATCTGATCCAAATTTCGTGCCCTCCTAACAGTCAATAAAAATAACAGCACTTTTATGTATTTGGATATCTTTTTAGATTTTTTTTCGTCATTTTTTCCGATACTTTGATAGATTGTTTTATTTTCAATTAGTCCAGCAGTGGGCAGGGCACATTGCTCGCAGAACAGATGGTCGTTGGGGACGAATATTTCTGAAGTAGCGACCACGTACCAGAAGACGCGCGACTGATGACGCACAGGACCGGTTGTTATAGCGACGCTTGGGGGAGGCCTACCTCCAACTGTGGACGTCTTTCAGCTGAAAAGATGATGATGATAAGCTCAGCCGTTATTTAGCTACAGGTAAATGGTGCAACTCAACCCATTTCGTTTTATTTATAAAGATCTATCATGTAGTTCTTCAATTCTTCCCTTTAGTTCATGAATCCCCGACCAGTCCTATGAGACCGTACTGTTATTGTTTTACTATTGTGTCTCGTTTTGTGGGTATGTGATAGGTTAAAGAGGTACGTCCTGATGGAAGAGGGTCGCCTACAGGAAGACAGATACAACAATTTTCGTATACTATAAGTTTTAATAAAAAAGTATAAGTATATTTTTTATCAATATTATGATTTTTACAACAGCAATCCCTGACAACAGCGACCTACTACGGCTGCGAAAATGTTCAAAGGTTTTACCGTAACCCTGAAATGCAAATGGCACCTGAACGAACGCAGTTTTAGTCAGTAAAAATCTGACACACCCTCTCACGCTCTGAGTGATGCCCAGAGCGTAATTTTACGATTTCCTGGTGTATTTTTGTATTTACATTTGTATTTTTCAGTTATCCTGGTGTTCTAGATCCACAGGTTTCCTTTTCATAAGATCTTAACCCAAGCAGGCATCGGCTCCCCACCGAAGGTGTCCCCACGTTGTCGTCGTGGTGGGGCTTGTGTGTCTCAATGATCTTGGGGCTTCGTCGGTAGAGTTACTCATGCCGGAAAGGTCCAAGTGAGAGACCAGACAAAGAGGGACACGCGAGGAGCGCACATAAGGAGATTTGAACAACTTATTTCCTATAAGTGCGCGGGGTTCACTTTTCAAGCTCTTGGAGAGTGAACAATAGTTGGTTTTTCGTCACTACACTCTAGTACGTGGTCTGATCATTGGATGTGACTGTGAGGGTAGTGAAAGAGGCAAGACGGAGGAGAAAATCTAAAAAAAAAATAAAGAAAAAAAAAATGCAAGCAGTGTTTGTAGGAGTTAGGGACCACACCCTTTAAAGGATAACTAAAAAATGAAAAAGACAGTCGAAAAGATATTACCCCAGGGTGGTACCAGCTGCTCCGCAGTTGGAGAATCCACCACGCTTCCTTTGGTAGCGTCAAGCCCCTCGTATTCTGGGGGGGGCAACGAATGTCTTCCACTTGCCGATGGCAACAAGAGCCGAGGAGGCTCACGATCACAGTCGAATGAGAACGTGGTCAACTTAAATTTTAACTCGTCTGACAAAGACTTAAATGAGAGTGGTGCGAACGTTCCCTCTAAGTTTTGGGGAAAGCGTTCGCGCGATGCCATGCAAGACGTAGCTGGTACAGTCAGTTTGTCTTCGAGTGAGGAAAATTTCCTGGCCCCTAAGGTGCCAACAGGGAGAAGAGGAAGAGGTCGCGCAAAACCATCGGGAGCACTCGCTTCGGTAGTGGCACGTGATGACCGGGGTCGCTATTTAAAGTGCCCTGATTCGCTTATGGCCAGCGGAGTGAGTGATTCCGACGGGGATATGCAGGTTGAGCGGAGTGATACTGAACACCCTATCTCACTCATAAGCACCAAGGCGGAGCTCAATGCCGCGAAACGAGAGGGCCGTAAGGCGATTGTAACGGAGGAGGTTGCAGAAATGGCCAGACTTGCCAGAGAAAGGCGGTCGAAGACTGCCGCTGCCATGGAGGGTTTAACAATGTCGGCCTTAAATCGCCAGATCATGGACGGTGTGGATGTAATACAGAAGGTAGCCACAAAGTCGGGCAACCTGAAGGGCACATTTACACGAGCTCTGAAAGAGGCAGCGGAAAGTATCAAGGAGGCGGTGCAAGTCCTTCTTGATCGTACAACCTCGGAGGAGACAAAGAAACTGCAGGAGGAAAATACCCGTCTCCAATCTCGTATGGAGGAACTGCAAAATGAGGTCGCTGCTCTAAAGGCGGATTTCTGCCAGCAACGTGAGGGTTCGGTCCCCATATCTTCAGTTCCAACGCGAGTATCGTTAGAACAGGACCAGCTGAATAAACTTGCGAGTTGCGTATCTGACATGATGGCAGCCCGCTTAGAGTCGAGAATACGCCATGCTGAAGTTCACCGACCACCACTTGCAGCGGATAGGCAAACATCAGAGGAGGCAAGATCGTGGCCTACGCTTCGAACGAAGAAACCTACGGAGGGGATTAAAAAGGTAGCTGAGGGTGCCAAGAAACCCACAGAGGTGACCAAAATAGCAGCTGGCCCGTCGTCCCACGGGACTTCCCACACAGACACGCAACCGGCTGCAAATATCAATGCCTGGACAACGGTCGTCGGCCGTAAAAAGAAAAAGAAGGACCAAAAGGCTAAGACGACACTTAAGCCGAAGGAACGGGCTCAGGGACCTTCAGCCAGCTTGAAGTCCCCTAATATCCGTGTTCCTCGCTCCGCGGCGATTACGTTGACGCTACAGACCGAAGCTGAAAAACGGGGTATCACGTACAAAAAGATTCTGGGAGAGGCAAAGGACAAGATCTTGTTCTCAGATTTTGGCACTCCGGCTGGCTTCCGATACAAAACGGCAGCAACAGGAGCCAAAATGTATGAGATTTCCGGTCCCAACTGCAACGAGAGGGCAGATGCTCTGGCCACCAAGCTTCGAGCTGTCCTCAACCCGGAGGAAGTCAAGGTATCCAGGCCCATCAAAACGGCTGAAGTGTACATTGACGGGTTGGATGACTCCGTTACCCAAGAAGAGGTAGTGGCAGCCATTGCCCGTAGTGGCGGGTGTTCGCCTGAAAACGTCAAAGCTGGAGACATAAAGTTTAACGCTGGTGGGCTTGGTTCGATTTGGTTGCGGTGTCCCGTAGCGGCAGCAAAGCAGATTACAGATGGGAGGCGACTACTGGTGGGATGGGTGTCAGCGCGAGTGAGGCTCTTACCACCCCGAGTTATGCATTGCTACCGATGCCTAGAAAAGGGGCATGTCCGGGCACAGTGCACTGCTGAGGTTGACCGCAGTGATCTTTGTTATCGCTGTAGTCGACCAGGCCATAAGGCAGCCCAGTGCTCTGAGGATCCAAACTGCAGTCTTTGTGCAGGTGTAGGAAAATCTGCGACACACAGGCTGGGTGGAAAGTCCTGTGACGCTCCCATAAAGAAGAGCAAACGGGGGGCAAAGGCTGCCGGGGGATCTGCACTCCCCTTACAGTCTGGTAACCCTTTGGCTGACGCACAGCCTGGGGAAGGAGGAGATGCCAAAAAAATGGACTGCCAGTGATGGCACAATTTCATTTCCTTCAGGCTAATATCAACCACTGCACCAAAGCTCAGGATCTCTTGCTCCAGAGCATGGTGCAGTGGTCAATTCACGTGGCTGTGGTTGCTGAGCCATATTTCGTCCCATGCCGAGATAACTGGGTGGGGGACCTTGACAGTCTCGTTGCCATTACTGGCGGAACCCTTATCGATGTGTCCCGGGGTCACGGGTGGGTTGCCGCCCTCGTCAATGGGATCGTCACCATCGGGGTTTACTTCTCACCTAACAGGAGTCTCGCCGACTTCGAGAGCTTCCTACTTCAGTTGGGAGCCGTCGTGGGCCGGTACCAACCGCGCCCTGTAGTTTTACTTGGGGATCTTAACGCCAAATCTGCTGCCTGGGGATCCCCTGTTACTGATCCCAGAGGTGAGGTGTTGGAAGATTGGGTCATCACGACGGGTCTAGTTATTCTAAATCAGGGCTCTGCCTATACGTGCGTGCGGCAGCGGGGTGGGTCAATAGTGGATGTCTCGTTCGCTAGCCCCGCTATCGCGCAACGCGTCCGAGGTTGGCATGTTGTGACGGAGGTAGAAACACTATCAGATCACCGATACATACGTTTCGATGTGTCCACGCAGGCAACGAACGCTGGTAGCTTCAACAGATCAGTCCCACAAAGAAAAGGCCCACGCTGGGCGCTAAAGCGGCTTGACAGAGAAGCTCTCGAGGAGGCTGCTATTGTGCAGGCCTGGATCCGAGATTCAGCGACAGTCAGACCCATCGACGTCGAAGAAGAGGCGCAGTGGTTCAGCGATGCAATGACGCAAATCTGCGATGCGTCCATGCCTCGCGTCTATACACAGTTTGCAAGGCGTGGAGTGTACTGGTGGACTGCAGAAATTGCAGAGTTGCGTGTCGCATGCGTGGCTGCGAGACGCCCATACACGCGTTACCGGCGAAGACGTCGACGGGATCCAGAAGAGGAAGCCGCGCTGTATGAGGTGTACCGCACGGCGCAGAAGGCTCTGTGGCTGGCCATTAGTGAGTCGAAGACGCGATCGAGAGAAGAACTGTTAGCGACCCTCGACCGAAATCCATGGGGGCGCCCTTACCACTCGGTTCGAGGGAAACTGCGACCCTGGGCCCCCCCACTGTCAGAGAGTCTAGAGCCACAGCTGCTAGAAGATGTGGTCTCTGTTCTCTTCCCTATGAGAGCAGAGCACGAGCCATTACTGATGGCTTAACCCACAACTGCAGAATCTCAAGAAGAGGAGGGTTTAAGTGTCCCTGAAGTAACACAGTCAGAGATGAGGGCCGCTGTGATGCGGCTTCAGGCTAAAAATACTGCTCCGGGACCCGATGGCATTCCTGGCCGTGCTCTTGTTCTTGCCCTCAAAGAACTAGAGCCACCGTTGAGAGGTCTTTTCTCTGCATGCCTTCAGCAGGGCCAGTTTCCCACTCAGTGGAAAGCAGGTCGTTTAGTACTACTTAGAAAAGCAGGACGCCCTGCCGACTCACCGTCTGCTTATCGACCAATAGTACTGCTAGACGAAGTGGGAAAGCTTTTTGAACGAATAATCGCGGCCCGCCTCATCGGCCATTTGTGCAATGAGGGACCGAACCTTGACAATAGCCAGTTTGGGTTTCGGCATGGACGCTCTACCATTGACGCCATAATGAAAGTGAGAAACCTGGCAGACGAAGCAGTGTCTCGGGGCGAGGTGATGCTGGCGGTATCTTTGGATATCTCTAATGCGTTTAACACCTTGCCCTGGACTAGAATCAAGGAGGGGTTACGTTACCATCGGGTACCTCCCTACCTCTGCCACATTATTGGGGCCTATCTGACAGGTAGAAGTGTCACCTACACAGGACGCGACGGTAGAGGCCAGCGTGAGATATCATGCGGTGTTCCACAGGGTTCCGTTCTGGGCCCTCCCCTGTGGAACATTGGATATGATTGGGTACTGAGGGGTGAGCTCGTACCGGGGGTGAACCTTACATGCTATGCGGACGACACACTGGTCATAGCTCGGGGGAGTTCATACTGAGAGGCAGCGTTGCTAGCTACGGCTGCGGTCTCACAGGTTGTGAGTCGCATTCGGCGCTTGGGTCTGGAGGTGTCCCTCGATAAGTCGGAGGCCATCGCTTTTCATGGTCCTCGACGGGTGCCGCCGCCAGGTTTACACATTATGGTCGGGGGGACTAGAATTGCTGTCGAGTCAACCATGAAATATCTCGGATTGGTGCTCGACAGCCGTTGGGACTTTGGTCCTCACTTCCAGAGACTGGTACCAAAGTTGATGGGTGCGGCGGGTGCTTTATCAACGCTGCTTCCCAATTTAGGGGGCCCGAGTACTGCCTGTAGGCGGTTATATCTAGGGATCGTGCGATCAATGACCATGTACGGAGCCCCGGTTTGGGCCAGTGACCTGACAGCCCGTCATATCGCAATACTGCGTAAACCACAAAGAGCGATGGCCATCAGAGTCATCAGGGGGTATCGCACGATCTCCTGTGAGGCGGCTTGCGTGTTGGCCGGATCCCCTCCCTGGGACTTGGACGCGAAAATACTCGCAACACTTCACCGGTGGCGCGATGAAGCAAAAGCACGAGGCGAGAGGCTAGTGCAGCGACAGATCACTCTGTACCGGTCAGAACTTCATCAGGTCATGGTGGCGGAATGGCAAAGGAGGCTCCTGCTTCCTACTTCCGGTCTTTTAACAATTGAGGCAGTCCGGCCGGTGCTCAACCATTGGCTTGGGAGGAAACACGGCTCTTTAACGTTTCGGGCTACGCAGGTGCTTTCGGGGCATGGCTGCTTCGGGAAGTACCTGTGTCGCATAAACAGAGAGCCGGATGCTCGGTGCCATCACTGTGTCCACTGCCCGGAGGACACGGCGTGGCATACGCTGGCCGAGTGTATCGCATGGGAGGAGCCGCGCCGTGCCCTTGTTTCTGCAGTCGGAAGCGACCTCTCGCTGTCGGTCGTGGTTCAGTCCATGCTCGGCAGTGAACAATCTTGGGATGCAGTGATCTCCTTCTGCGAGAATGTCATCTTGCAGAAGGAGGCTGCGGAAAGGGAAAGAGAGATGAGCTCTCTCTCAACCCGAACCAGGCGCTCTGGGCGTCGAAGACGGGCAGACAACGCCCTCTTCCAACCCCCCTAAAACTAGGTCCAGGGTCGATGGATTCGGGGACATCCTTCGGGCCATCAATCTGGACCCGAGATGTTGTCGCGTAGTGTTCCACGCGCGCTTCTCTTAGATATGAGAGAGCAACTCTCCAATATGGGACGAGACCCTCACGAATCGGGTCACCACTAGTCTGGGGCAGCGGAAGTCAAACTGCACCCATAGCCCCTGACGCAAGGTACGAGGGAACACCGGGGTGTTTTTAGTCAGTAAGAGTCTGACAGACCCCTCCATCTACCCCAGGGTGGAGGACATCCATGAGGATTTCCACCCCGAAAAAAAAAAAAAAAAAAAAAAAAAAAAAAGCAGGCATCGGCTCTACAGGATCCCTACGGTTGGTTTAGTGCTTGCGACTATCTACCAAGCTTAGAGTTCTGGGAACGATCCCGGTCACCCATTTGACATAAAGGTCAATAAAAATTCATAAGCAAACTGGTTGCAGCCTTGAAATACCAGAATAATTAGGCACCATTTAATAGTCTTAATACAAACATGAAATCTTTCCATTTTATTTATCACGTGATAAATAAATAAGCAAAATGGTTGATATCATTTATGTAAACTAACATTATAATATTTTTAAATAGCTGGTCGAGAAACCTTGGCAGTTTTATTTTGTAAAACAAACGAACCAAAAATCTGTTCAAACCAAAAATAAAAACTATGTATATTCATTATTCAGTATGAAAAGGAAAAGGCGATCTACACCGAATAACGAGTAGGTACCTGATCCGATATTAGATCGATGTCATATAAAGCTTCCACGCTAACCAGCTTTTCCTCTCCTCGAATGGAGGCCTGATTCCCAACAGTGAGAACATTACAAGGCCGATAATGCTGATGCATAAAAAGCTTGGATAAATAGCATAATAACCGAATGGTTGGTTGGTTGGTTGGTTATGTTCAACGGAATCCCATCACTTGAATATGGAACCTGGAAGAAGATATTCTACTTCTTACTAAAAGTGGATCATATCTTTAAAATTCATTCTTTGTTCTGTCAACAATGTTTCACAATTAGACAGTGATTCACTCACTTAGGGTATTGGACCGATGAACTATGAACTTGTTATTTAGTATATTGCATTACAGTCATAACTCTTAGCGCATTCAACCATCGTTATCACTAAACAAAGAACAAAATGTCTATGAACTTTGAAAAAACTTTTAATATAAATTGCTGAGCTTTGTACACAAACTAACAGTCTAGTTAGCAAGATGAAGACACTAACAACAGTGTTAGTAATCATTGTACTGGTGATACAGAGCTCTGGGTATTTGATACAAGTACCAACTGCACCTCCGGTTATTAAGGAATATGGTAAGTTTTGCTATTATTAGGGACTGTCATCATCATCATCTCAGCCGAAAGACGTCCACTGCTGGACATAGGCCTCCCCCAAGCGTCGCCACAGATCGGATTATACTTTAATATAAAAAAAAAATGTAAGTGTGTGTGCTATATTTGTTGCTATTTCACGATCGAACGGCTGAATGGATTTCGAAAAAAAATTGGTACATGGGTAGACTATATCGTAGAATAGCACATAGGATAGGTACTTTTTTATCTCGGGATTATATTCCCTTGGGATAATTTTCTACGGTCATAATAGATAAATATCTGAGGGAAGTCACTAGCAGCAGCTAAACTTTCATACATTTAAACCACAAAGATTTATAATTTTATGGGCAGTAATCACGTAAAAGATTCAATTTAATTTACAGTAGGTGTTTTACTATAAAATATTATGAATAATCTCATGTTCGTCCGTAGCAATCAGTGACACTTAAAAGAGTCATCATGATAAATGTTTGGCACTCAATACATCCTCAGCGTTAATGTCTCCCGTCAAATGTAATTCGTGGCTAACTGCTATCTGAACATCTTAAATGTTTTACAGCTCATTATGACTGTAGCTCTGCTCTGTCATTACATCAGAACTGTCTTCCCAGAACGGTTAGGCAGAACTTTAGTATACTTGTTGCCATCAATTTTACAAGGAGAATGGATCTTAAGTTTGTTCCTTTTTTTTGGAGTTTGAAATCATCAAATAATTTTATCTGCTCTGGGTGAAACGAGGACCAGTATTACTTACACTTGTACTGACTAATACTCTTCTAATCTACTCTTCTAATTCAGTTGCCCTTTGCGTTCAAGGACCGCAGTTGTTCGAACAACAGCCAGCCCAAGTTTGAGTGTAATATTTTTTGAATTGGGAAATCATCAAATGACTTCTCACTATCTGGGAGAGCGAAAGTGCGGACTTTCAATGACTGAAACCCACTATACTCTTTCAGTTGTCTTTTTGCAGGGTTTACGGAAACTTTTTCAAACAATCCACAGCCCTGGTAGACGTCGGCTCAATCTGGCCCATATTACTAGCGCGCGTGGAACTCAACGTGCTATTGGTTTCTACCTGACAGCCCAATGCTCGCCATCCAAAAACCTGCGTTGCGGTTGCCGGAACTATAGTCCGTCTAATGAAAGCGCGATCTGAGAAAAAGAGGTTAAATTCAAAAATGTTGTATGTGGAGTAGGAGAATCATGTCTTGACACTTCACAATTTTTTTTATTTCCTACAATTGCGGCTGAATAATGTTGCCAATTAAGTTTAAAAAAAAACTCCAGGTCGCGCTTTCATTAGACACACTCTAGTCCTGCATCTCCTAGGGAGTTTGGTTTATCGTCGCCTCACAGTTCAAGTCAACTCCTTGGTTAACATAGTAATGTTAACCAAGGAGTTGACTTGAACGGGGCCTTGACTGGCTGGTCTGTTGACTGGTCCCCATGTCCCATTGTTGACTGCGCCCCTTGTTGACTGCGTGCCTGTGCGTAATTAAGCTTAAACTGAGAATCATTCTCTGGCTCTCAAGTTTCGTCTTGCCTTAATAGTGTATTGTCCCTATAACTGATGCATACACGGATGCGTAGAAGAATATTAATTAGGTTACAGTAAAGTTTTAGTGGGTTTAAATGTTTTGCTAGATTTTTTTTCAGTAGATACCTAGTGTCATCATCAGTTTATTGGCTAAAAATATTATTGGTTTATATATGTATATTGTGTTCAAGAAACAATTGGTTGTAACCCTTAAAACGTAGTTTATAGATTAATAAATGAATGGTAGATAATTGATTGAGGCTATTTCAGGTATTTTGTATACGAACACAACAATAGCAACAGAGTACTATAATACTCTGCAAATTGTACCTATGTGAACGCCATAACCAGACCGTCTAGGTTGGCCAAGTATTATATTGGATCATATCAATCGCTAGCTCGTACAGAGTTACGGACATTACATTTAGTTGCAATGCCATGCTACACATTAATCCTCTCCTTCATTTGCATGATACGGTATCGAATGCCAAATTATTCTTGCAAACTATTCTCAGATCTATGTATAGTATATACCATATCTATTACATATTATCTACCTATAAATTCTTATTTAGTTTCAGTTTCCTCACAATCATGGCTGCAGGTCCAAAAACTATTGACACCTTTGTTCGAAAACGTTTGCGGCGAAAACAAAGATCTAATCAGTTCTCAAGGAAAAATCATAAAATCAGGAGATTTCTCGGTAAGTAAAGGTGCCATGGCCACCGTCTATTTAATTATTAAACCAACTATTACAATTTGTTTTTCAAACTTCATTATGCTTTAATTACAGAAACCAGACGCGGTGACTAATTTGGAAAAGCTCATTGCAGCTGGCTTGCTGCCCAAGGGAGAAATTTTCAGTGAATATAATCCTGAACACATGAAGGAGTTGAAAATAATTTACGAACTATTGTCCTCGGCTAAAAACTTAGAAGTATTTTATGAAGCAGCTGTATGGGCGCGTCTAAACTTAAACTGCGGACTATACGTGAATGCAATCTACATGGCTATTCAAAACAGGAAAGACACACAAAGATTTTCCATTCCAGCACCATATGAAGTACTACCAAATTACTTTATACGCAAAGAGGTTTTAGTAAAAGCGTCGTCTATCCTTGCTGGGCAAGAAATAACTCCCACCGATGGCATCCACAATGAAGGAAATACTTACTATTTAGATGCAAATTACACTGCTCTGTTTTATGACAACGGCGAGGACTCGGCATTAGCTTACTTCCGTGAAGATATCGGCTTAAATTCTTATTATTTCTTAAGAAAGCTAAGATTGACACCATGGTACAACGACGACATTAATGGCAGATACGGAGAAAATATGTATCAGATGATGAAACAATTGATGGCAAGATACAATTTAGAAATGTACGCGAATGGTTTACCGGAATCAGACAGCTTGAACTGGGATTCTCTACCTGATATTCATTATGATCCTGAATTAGTTTATTCAGACGGAAATGAATTTAGCCACAGAACGGTGGCTTTAAAAAATACAATGAATGAAGAGCTAGAATTATTACAAACGATAGAAAATAATATTTTAACTGTCGTCAGTCACATGGTATGTATATTCAGTGTAAAAGTAATTATTCTTAGTGTAAGAAATAGTAAAAATAGGGTTTTGTTTAACCAATATATGCTTTTGAAATAAATTATTGAAGAAAAATTTCTTTCAGCACCAGGGTGGATATAATAAAACACAAATATTGAATCACTTAATGGAAATCCTTGTCACGGGAGATAGGAGTTATGAGACATTGGCTCGCCAGCTCCTTGGCAAAGATCGTACTAACAACAGGTAATTTACGCATTGATTAATTTATATTTGATGATGGCTTTATAAGTAATTTCATACTATTTATGACATTTGACTATTTCAGGCACATCTCAGTGCTAGAGCATTACATGACTTCTCTACGAGATCCGATGTTTTGGAAGATAAACAAAAAGATAGTTGATCTCATAAACAGGGCATTGGAATTGTTACCTACATACACAACAGACGAACTATACTTTCCGGGAGTGGAGGTCGTAAATATTGATGTAAAAAAGATGATGACAGTGCACGATTACTTTGAGTTCGATGTTACAGACGCACTAAAATTGAACGATAGTAAACCAATGTTTAACGTTAAAATAAGTCAACCTAGATTAAACCATAAACCGTTTACAATCAAACTTAATATATCTTCTCTAGTTGCGAAGAAAGGTTTGGTTAAAATCTATTTGGGACCTAATATGATGCCCGGAGAACTTGCTGAAAAAAAGAATCTTTTCACTCTACTTGATGTTTTTGAGACTAATCTTAAAATAGGAACCAATGTAATATCAAGGTCATCAGACGATATGAAACATTTTGCTTCAGACTTTATGTCGCTTAAAACTATTCGCCAGAAAATGGAAGAAGCTGAGTTTGGGTTGGATTCTTTACCTCTTAAAATGATTGAATCTCAAATAGGATTTCCATCAAGACTTATACTGCCAAAAGGTTTACCTCCAGGTTTAAATGTTCAGATGTTTGTTTTTGTAGCACCATTTACTAAAGCTGGTGCTAGTTCATCATATTCTACAAATAACATGGAATTCAATTCTGCGATTTTATCACCTGGGTATCCTCTTGATCTGATGGTAGGCCAGCAATTGTTTGCACTACCTAATGCGTTAGTCAAATATGTCAAAGTTACGCAAAAGGCGGACGGTAAAGTAGAAAATTACGGCGAACCTGGAGTAACAAAAAAATGGAATGGCACTCCTTCTTATATGGATCGTCAATCTCAAAATAATAAGGAAACTTTCGATTATAACTCAAAGAAAGGACCATCAGCCAAGATTGAAAATAATCCAGACACATTTAAAGAATTTTCGACCACAGTAGTTGAAGATCGTTACCCAGTGCTTCCTTTGAAAGACAGCGTCATTCCTAATGCAGTACTTGACGAAAACACAAATGATGACACGGTTCAATCATTAAACTTTCTGGAACTCGATAAAAAACCGTACGATGACAAAGCAAATAAAGCGAAATTAGAGAAAAAAGATTATTTTGGAAAGAAAAGTGACTATTCCAAATATCGTGGTACAACAATCAAAGAAGAAGACGACAATTTGTCCTCCATTAGCACTCCGTTATACGAAGAAATTGTTTCTGATATTGAGAATCAAGAAAACGTAGTAGTTGACACACCTCTTCTTAAAGCAGCCAATTATGATTACTCTTCCAAATCTAAAGGTAGAGAACCATTTGACTACCAAGCAAAGAAAACACAGTTTGATAAAAAAGACTATATGGCAAAAAGGGGAGATTACAATAAATATCGCACGACAACGGCAATAGAAGAAGAAATCACCACAGAACCAACAATAATAATTCCGGTAAACGAGCAGGCTAATGATGATATAGATAAACAAGACAATTTGGTTGACAACACACCACGGCTACTACAGTCATCAAAGTTTGACTATTCATCTAAAAAAAAAGAATTTGACTATAAAGCAAAAAAAGCGCAGTTCAACAGAAAAGATTATTCTCCAAAAAGGGAAGAATACAACAAATATCGTACCAAAACACCAAAGGAAGATGAACTCACTACTGAATTCTCAATGTCAGTAACAGAACATACAGATAATTTAGCGAGAGTTCAATTAGACAAGGATATCAACAACTTAAATTTAGTCAATGAAATAACAAACAACGACATGAATGTAGTAGAAAACGAAGATAAAGACGTAAATGAGAATATTTTTAGAAATAATTTAATAGACTTAGAACCATTTTCTTTCGATGTAAGGAGGCGAACTCCTACTGTATATGACTTTTTGTTTCACACATTTGATTATGAAGATAACCCTGAACTCAGAGTGTATGAATAGCTGAAAATGTAACATAAGTAATCTACATATTTTAAAAATAATTTGCTGTGATTTTCATAGATGAGTTCTACATTTTTATAAGTTGAAATAAATCATGTAATTTTTCTCAGCATTTTATTTGTAACCAGTCCTTGATATGCAACGTCCTCAAAAATGAGTACTCACACCATTGGTTACCTTGGTATATACTCCAGCAGATTAGAAATGAGAATAGGGGAGAGTAGATACTTAGCCACTACCAGAACAGCTTTGGATATTGATTTGGATGGCACTTAGAATAATAAAACCGTTGCTTATTTAGGTGAGGACTCCATCAAATCTGAGACGAGATGAAAGAAAAAGTGTACGTTGTACAACCAATTTAAAGGAAGCAAAGAATTTTTTTATTTACACGTCTTTTCTGTGTATAGCTTCGGGGAATCGAGTTGACCAAAGCCGAGAGTAAGTTTCTCATATTTGCAGCACAATTAAAACCAAGTCCAATTTCTATTTTGAACTCCACAAATCTACGCTTTTGAAAGAAAATCCATTACCTGTTACAACAAGTTAAATTATATCTTCATTAGTTATAGATGCGTAAACAATGTGCCCAATACTGTTATTAAGGCAGGTAGTAAACACAATCAACCTCTAAGAAAAAACATTACTTTGAAATATATAACATTTACGATTAAACCAATAAAGCTCTTAGATCGTGGCACATCGCGTGGCTGATTTTCATTGATCGTTAAAACAGACTAAACGTATATATAACAAGGGGAACGAATGCACATTATTGCTATTTCGCGAGGTTTTCTATCATTATTTTTGGAAACGTTCCAAACATTTTACAACGACGTTACGCTTTCCCTATTTTCATCGCGGAAAATTTAAAAACCATCGGTCACTACTGTGACAACGGCTAGAATACAAATAGAAAATACTTTACAGTCGATTACAAAGTCTCCACAAAACATGATACAATAACCTTAATAATTCCAGGTATGTATTGAGATTGAAATCTGGGCAGATATGGACTCAGAAATAGAAGTACTGAACCATGCATCACATTATATATTTTGATAGCTTCAGGTAAACCATATTGATTACATTTTGTGTAAACACAAATAAAACTTTATGATATATCGTTAAAGTCGAACGGTGTACATACATTTTCCCGACGTACAAATACATAAATTCTTGCAAATCATATTTCCTCGTTACATGGGAAGAACTGCTGTCATAAATTAAAATTATACATTGCGAAGCTTAATTCTGTTTTCTATTTTGTATTCAGAAAAGCAGCCGTATTATCTGTAGCAAAAACGGATCAGTTATAGAAACCGTGGGCAGGATTCTAACAGTGCAAAATTATGACAATTTAATTAAAAACAATTAGAGCCTAATTGAGTTATCTACATAGCACAAAGTATTGTACTGTAATTGATAATAACAATCTTAAATGAAATCTTTACACTGGTTGACAAGGTATTAAGCGACACAAAGATACAAAAGACAAGACTAATGAAACGCTAAAAATGCAAATCAAAGACACATTACCTGTAAACTATTTCAAGAATTATTTACATTTGGCTCTGAGATATCAGCCGATGGATTCTGCAAGGAAAATTCTGTGTTCTGTGCCAAAATGAAGTTATATTTCCACTTCATTGACACTGATGATTCAGGGTACCTACCGTGCCGGCGACTCTGTACGAACTTTTGGCTGTGATGACCAATTATTTTGATTATGGAATGTTAAGTCAGTGTAAATTAGTCAGATGTCGGTTACGCATCGGCAAATAAATTTAATAAGTCCCTGCCGCTGCATCTGACTGCTCCCGACTTTAGAATTATTAGCGTATTTATTTGCGATACCATATTTCCTGCTGATCACTGTTCTGTTGTCGTCGTCTATAGAGTTTATGTTTCTAATGTAGTTACGTTAATTGTGCCTCAATTGATACATTACATTAATTTAAATGAAATAAGTAAAATGTTTAGCAGCTGAAGCATTTGCAAAAGCACTTCGTTAACAAATCATTTATTATTTAATTTATTTAAAAACGTAGTTTTAAATGCTAGATATTACTTTTAAGTAATAAATCATATTTTATTATTTGTTAACGAAAAAAATCCCTCCTATTAGACATAAGACGGTCATAATAAAATATTATGATCCCATAAACTTAAAATACTTAAGAAATTGATGCTATAGTCAAGAAAGATGATCATTACATTGATCGATGAGTTCTTGATGTAAATAAATCCTCAGAAATCAGAAATAGTTTTAGGAGGCCTGGATTCAAGGTTCGTCTGATCGTTTGTATCCCCATTTAAAAACAATAGGAAGACAAAACATCTTTATATTTAAATAGAAACTGATGCTAATATTCAAGGGAAAATGTCGCAAACTGTGAAGTAGGCAATAATAAATTTACCGTGAAATGAACGCACAGACAATGTACACTATTTAACAATGTATTAATTGAATCACGTTATATAACACAATGACTATCTTGTCCCATTTGTTTTCATTATTGCGAATAGTTTGTAGTACTACATCTTTGTAATACACTACACGTCTTGATTGAGAACGAAAATAACACGAGTGTAGTGTTTCATAAAAAATTGAAAAGGGTTTACTGTAATTACCATTAAGCTGCTTAATGTTTAAAAAAAATCAACGATAGCATACCTAATTGAAGTGAAAATATTTACACAATGCTACTTAAATACCTAAAGACCAAGTAAAATATTTATTTTGTTTTACATTAAAAACCCGAAGACGTCTTTATTATGACAAAAGTGCTTGCAAAATCGAACGTATTCATACAACAGCATACGATAGCAAAAATTTCAACGATCGGTTTTACTGCTTTCCAAGGAATGCGTTGACCAAAAATAACGTCACAATAATACCAAGTGGATTAAAAATAAACTTGTAACCTGACCTAATTTCGGGTTGTATTGTTGTTTTAAACTACACGTGGTCGGTACGTAAAGCGCGACTGAGATTAGATGTTTCTCTCATTGTGGCATTCACATGAGAACACAAAAATTATAGCCGATCACCGACAGTCTATATCTGCCCCGGCGCCGCAGTATAACCCGTTTCACGCGCCAGTGGTTGCCAATCATCGGCCTTCCGTACATTAGCTGTTGTATTTTACTCACAATATTCAAATATTTACATCCGCACTGTATATCACTATATTACTTGTATCTATAGTAATGCTCGTAAATTAAATGATCGTAAATCGATCATCTTGATTAACATTCTCGTGTTCACTTTAATATTGTGTCTTGTTTAGCTATGCTAAATGTGTTTTTGCAACGTAGATATATCAAACAATAAAATATTTGCATTTGATGCATTTAGTTAGGATATTTTTGCAGAAATTTGAGGCATTGTGAATAGACCTATAAAATAAAAAAATAGCTTCTTAGCTATTTCTGAGTTCAGTTTTAAAGAATTGATGCTTTTTAAAATTAAATCTGTACAAAATCCTAAACTCTGTAGTTAAACAGCTAGATTATTATATCTAGTTTATTTATAAAATAAACGAAATCAATAATCAACAGTTGGTGACTCCTGACAGTGACGTCGCTTCACGTAATATTCTCGTCGGGATTGTTGTGAATCGGCGGCCGCATCAAAGGAATTTCCTGCTCTTAATCAAGGAACAGCTTTATATGCGCAAGAGTTTCTGCTACGTTTTAAAGTGGACGTGTTAAAGATGTTTCGTTTCAAATGTTGCAATCGAGAACTCTGGCGAATGTAAAACATCCCTCCTTATACTGGATATCCATTTTATACCTTCTTCAGAGCTGACACTATTTACCATACTTTATACGTCAGCTAAAATATGTTATGTGCAACACGTGGTCCAGAAAATGCACTTTTTAACATACACAAGGCCAATGAAACGCTTGCAAAATCTTAAGAAGTTTATATAAATGCCAAATCAGTACCACGCACCATGAAAAAAACTACGGAACTTTCAGAACATACTACAACTTCCAATTTTGTTAATGACACAATTAACGTAACAGTCAAAACATTAAAATCGTATATAATCCTTTATCATAAGTTAAATGGAACGTTATAAACAAATACATCATTGTTCCTGAAACGCAAATCGGCAATGGAATAGTGCTATTCAGAAGCTTCGTCAACAACTATCATATTTCTATAAATGGATCGCATCGACTATGTTCCTACGTGTGAGTCGATGTCAATTCGTTTATATAAATCTGACAGCTCACTTCCTGTAGAATGCAGGATTTGCTGAACATTTTCACCATCTGACGTAGATATAATTCACGCTGACGAAGAACTCAATAACAACGTCACTATTCTGAACTGGCACGGTAGAGAGAGAGACAGAAGCTTTTTCACTTATTTTTGTATTCCAGTCTGTGGAGGAAGGAATGCTATAAATAAGGGTGCCATACCGACGTAAAATCTAGTGTAACAACACTCGCACTCGGATTCGGTTCTTGTTACAACTGCCAACCCTACACAGCCACCATGGTGAGGATCCCAAGGATTTCAAATCTCCCGTTCGTTGGACGTGAATGTGACAGTTAATTGTGACAAATTTGAAAGTGTTCAAAATTGGCAAATAATATGAAATGTTCTACAGAATCATTCTTACATCATTTTCGAAGCAGTGATATTTGCATATTTATGAAAAGGATAACTTTTTCAAGGTTTTCTACAATTTTGCTGAATACTCGAAGAGAATACTTGTTAACTGTGCATAACTTCATTCATCAAATCACAAGGCAGAATTATGCACTTGATTAGATAACGCGCGTTTCCCTTCTTTTCACACTTCTAAGCCATATATTTTTTACATTGATCTTCTCTTATTAGGACACTGACGATGATCAGAAGATGGCCATGCTGCGCAAGGCTTTCCAGATGTTTGACACCACCAAGTCGGGATACATTGACGTCCTGAAGATCTCAACCATCCTCAACACTATGGGCCAGCTTTTCGATGACTCCGAACTGCAGGCTCTCATTGATGAGAATGACCCAGACAGTAAGTTTTACTTTTTTTCTATACTTATTTTCATGATGTATGCTACAGCAGTTACTAAATCTTGTTTTTTAAATAATTCCTTGTAAATATTCCAAATACAATTCTAGTTATTTGTTATCAAAGGGATCTTCATTATCTAGACTATAGTGTTCAAATCTAATAAGCAATTTATATTGATGAACACATCTCAATCGGATGTCAAGGCTCAATTTTATACTACTCGTAAATCTTCACACATGTTATGTTCATCAACAAAAGTTCGCTCACTTACATTGTGTACATTTTCATTGATTCAGAATTCTTGTGAAGTAAAATAAATATTTATATAGGCATCAAATTTGTTTACCTAATAAATAATTTTATGGATATTTTATGTAAAAATTTTAAGCGGAACATCAATTTTGTTGATGTACTAAATTATTGGAAATTTTACTATGTTTTCTCTATAGCTCAGAGAATAGTTTGGTTGATTTAAAAGTTCTTTTTTTAATCCTAGTTGCCAAGTACAAAATATCTAAGAGAAAAAAATGGAAACAACAAGTGTCGTATAAACAGCTGCAAACATCTCTTGTTAAAATGTAATCAATCATCAGAATTCGCTAACAAGAATTCACACGTACCGAGGCTACGACACCTTTTCAAATATATTCTCGAATATTTTTACTCGTCGCGGGAACTAATGAGGCTATTTCCGTACGGTAGTTCTCTCCGAGTTTCCAGTCCCTTTGAAAGATGCATGTCTCTGTTTTCAAAGTTTATTTATCTAGTCTGTTTTCAATGAAAGAAATAGAGCGCTCAAGGTTTAGAACAGTTCTGCTTTTAGTCTCGTATTAATTGTTTTTTTTTTTACTTAATTTTAGAAGCCGGCAAAATTAACTTCGATGGCTTCTGCAACATCGCTTCCCACTTCTTGGAGGAGGAAGACGCCGAAGCTATGCAACAGGAACTGAAGGAAGCTTTCAGGTATGTGTCTGTTTACCTCGGACGCTAACGAGCTCACATTGAGATTGTTCAAAACATGCGGAGACATGCTGTCTGACACTAATTAAACGATAAATTTCGTCAATCTCCAGGTTGTACGATCGTGAAGGCAACGGTTACATCACCACTTCCACCCTGAAGGAAATCCTGGGTGCCCTTGACGACAAGCTCAGCTCGAGCGACTTGGACGGTATCATCGCTGAGATTGACACTGACGGATCCGGAACCGTCGACTTCGATGGTAAATATTTCGACTCTAACATTTATAAATTCCAACGAACTAAACTGTTCCAACGTCACTAAATCACTGTAATGTTCCAAATTATTTTAACAACGTTATTGGAATATCGGCTGGAGGTCTGCCCACATTTTGTCTCGACGCCAAGACAGGCCTCCGCAGTTAACACGCAGTTACCTGATGTCATTTTGTCGACAGAAATGTCAGAAGCGTGAACATAACAATTTGGCTACGTCACAGCCCACGCTAGCCACTTCAGCTTTATATTATAAAAACGACTAAAATTGTCCATTCGACTAAAACAGAGTCTCGTTTCTAGTCGATTACTGAATGGCGTAGCAGCTGCTTTTGAAGATAAACTGTGGCATAAATTTTCTCGAAACCAACATATATACATAAACACATAACACTTGTGCTAATGCCGAAACATTACAAGCGCACCGAAAAGGCGGGTGGTATGCGACGCTCAGGATTTATGTTGTCTAGTACACGCACATATTGCAATATTAATTCATCGGTACTAATCTCCAACATTTGTTTTGGATTGAGATCAAAGAATCTAATGGAATGGCTTCTTGACAAAAATCATTTAAGAAGTTTTACTTTAAAGCTCTTTTATTTAGTTATTCAATGAATTACGGTGATGCTTAGAATCCATTATAATAATCATAAATTGATTTGTTCGGCAGTTTTTTGTTTATATTACTTTTGCCTTCTTTTTTATATTATAAATACAACATTCCATGGTCCATTTCGTTTTATGAAAAAGTTTCCCTAAATTATAACTCAACAGTGTATGTAGGTTGTTGTATTTTTCAGTTTTTTAACGTTTTATTTATTTTGTTTCAGAATTCATGGAGATGATGACTGGAGACTAAGCAATTCGTCTAACTTTATTATATTATAGTATTATTAAATTTAGATGCTATTTTTATTGTATTTAAAAAGTTAAGACTTTGACTCTAGTACAAAACCAAATGCGGTATTAGCATGGTTGTTTAATTAATTTGCACATTTTACTCTATCTTATAGATAGGCACTTGTTAATATAATAAATAGTCTACAAGGGTAGGCCAGAAATCATTGAGTTCGTTCCAAAGAATTATTTCCGGAATAATTCACACCAAACGAATTCTAGAACAATTATATGCTAATATTTATAACGCATTGCACTTTATTTTGAACGTACTCTTTTTAAATTACTTCATCATTATAACATCAATATACAAAACGGCAGTCTTTTACTCTAGTTTCAATTGCTGTATTGTATTGTCCTTGACCTGATTATTCCCTCTAAACTTCAGTTAGTTCGCGACCACTCGTTGTTGTGGGCACACCAGCTTTGTTGATCAAAGGAACAGAAATACTCACTGGCAGTGTCTAGTGATTTATTATGATTTATACATCTCAACCAGCTGTTATGTAAGCAAGAAGTTCTAAATATTTCCACTCGCACATTCTATATTTCTGTATTATACGGTAATTGTGTTCGAGAGTGAAGAATTGCCTCTTGACCAAAATTAGCCGTGTTCCAAGACCCGCAATTGAAAAATTGTCCAATTGCATTTTGTTTCCTGTGGGTACTGTACAACTGAGGACAGAATAACAGGCCACCGCTCATTTTCCTGTACAATTTTAGATATGAAACTCTAACAGCTGTTAGTCTGTGTTTCAAAAGGACCAGTGACGGCATGTGTTGGATATCAACATTGTTTATCTTATATCCCATTTATGGTTACTGCTGAAAGCTGGTGGATCTGATATAAGCATTAGCGATTGCAGCATTAGATAACTACTGTTTTACAAAGATGTTGTTGCTAGTCATCTTTATTAGTAGCTTCTTTTTTTGAGAGTAATAAATATCAAATAAGTTAACTCGCTCAGGGTGAGAGAAAATATTAGGTTTTTAATGACTAAAACGCAGCTATATTCCTTTATTTGCCCTTTACGACTCTTTCAAACGATCTCGCAGCTCTTTATTAATAACTCTAATAAATAAACTAAAAACAAATACTCAGGCAGCAATACTCCAGTCAAGATAGAATAATTTTGCAGCATTTGCATACGTAAACGGCGAATTGCTATTCCAAACACAAGAGTAAGTTGTACTGCCACATTAGGTCAAATTACATCTAATCAAGCCTGCAAAGTGAGCGGTTATTAGTTAAACTGTGATCATTTTGAATGTCCAGTAAGCTAATCAAGCTTAACTGCCATTAAGACTGGCATGGTCAAACTGCGAGTGCCAGTCAGTGTAAGGTAACGTACGTTGCCAGTGTTAGCCCTTGAAAGCCAAATATCCTCGAAAATGAAACCAGAACACACTATTTCTGTAATTATAACTACAAATACAAGGTGTGAAGTCCTCAACACTGTGACCACAAGTGTACAATGAAAATTGTACCCATTAAAGCGACCCTCAGGATCTCAATTGGATCAGTAGAAATACCGTTATGATTCCTCGTGTGCATATAAGCCATGTTTAACTATTTACGGCTCTAGTTGGCTGCAGTGTTGGCTATTGTGATGTTTCGATCTGCCATTTTACTATGGCTACTTTCTGTGGGGATATCCGTGTCGATACCCACGGACGAATTCCGTGGGTTTGTCAACGAAGGAGGTATGTGCCTGTGATTTATAGCAAATAAACTGCTCCTATAAATATAGCTAACGTTTCTAGTGCCAAGGTTGGCGCAGTGGTTTTATGGATATTGTACTCGTACACAGCTGGCAATTAAGTTTGAATTACATTCCGACCGCACACTAGTTCTTTTATTGTTGTGGGTACAGCGTGGTTAACAAAGAGAGATGAATTTCAAGATAATTGCCATAAATTTAGATGTAAAAGTAAGAGTTAAAGTAGGGGAAAATAAATAAGTGGGAATTTTGACAATGTACGAGTAATGAATGAGAATGCCTTTTAGATAGAACTCTCTTTATATGCCATTGCACTTTCAAAATAATATTACTTATTTTTTTATTTAGCACCCAACAAAAAAAGCTAAAAGACCCATTTTAAATTATTAGTTAAGTATGTCATCTAATTAAAAAGTAGAATCTAAACCAAAGTTAACAAAGTAAATTTGTGCTCACCTACTTCATATTCTTTCTCCAGAGTTATCTATAACTGATGATGATTCTATTATGGGTATCGTCCCTGGAGGGTACCCCGCTCAAGGGTCTCAGAGAACTGGAAACATATTTTATGAACTACTAGAGGTAACTGAAAACATATTTGAAAACGAAGTTATTGGTATTTTATTACAGTAAATAAATTCAATTATATGTACATATTTTCAGTATAATGATGATTTCAAAATATTTAAAAACGCTGTGAAGAAAGGTGCTACTGAGAAAGGTCGTACATTTAACGTATATGATGATTTAATGCAAGAAGCTGCCAGCAGTTTATTTGAACTCCTCCAAGGCGCAGAAGATGCAGGCTATAATGCAGAAAAGTTATTCAATTTTGACGAATTAAATGAAGACTTAGTAACGTATGCTACCCAACTGCACATGCTTTACAAGGATAAAACTGTTGATATATCTGCTTTTCCACCACCCTTTATTACAAAACCCAACTTCTTTGTCAACGGTGAAACAATAGTAAAAGCTTTAAAACTCAGTAACTACATTAACAATAACATAGACATTACTGAAGAAGCACATGCTGATCAGTATTTCAAGACTTACGACACTGTCACTATTAACACTAATTACTCTGGTTGGAATCTCCCAGAAAACGGGGGTGATGAGCAACTAAACTACTTCAGAGAAGACATAGCTTTAAACAGTTATTACTACGGTGTGCATTTGAGACATCCATACTGGATGTTTCGCCATAGATTATATGCAATGAATTCAAGACATGACGAACATTACTATTACATTCATCAGCAACTGGCGGCGCGTCTCCGCCTTGAAAAAGAGCATTTACTTCAGGGTAACAGTACAAAAAAAAATAACTTCAGTGATTTTCATCCGTATCTTATTCATGAAAATGGGTTACCTTTTCCTAGCAGATCAGGTACACTTGGGCATTGGAGTGATGATAGAGCCAAAATTAAAACAATAGATATTGCAATTCGAGAGTGTATGGCTAGAGGACTGATTGTTATGGTGAGTTATCTTAATTTGAGTAATTGGCACATTATTGATGAACAATAAGCTACCGTTACTTATTTACAAAATATTCCTTTTTTATAGGATAATATGTCTCCAATAAGACTGACGGAAGATAACTACGTCAAATTGTTAACAAGACTATTCCGAGGCAATTTTGAAACTGGAAGAACATCCAAAATTGTGAGGTCGTTATTTGGATACGGCGGAAATGGATTTCCCATTCATCAGTAAGAGCAAATTTTTTTTTTTGTAAATTATCTAAAATGGCTATTCCACTGCGCCTGCACGGCCACATTGTTTAAAAAGTTAAGCAAAAAAAGAAGTATAATTATTCTGCATTTAATTGGATTAGAAAAACTTTCAACAAGTATATGCTAGCCAATGCTAGTAGATGTGAAGTGATGGCCCATTGGTAACGTCCCTGACTTGCGCGTAACGCGTTCAAACGCAGCCAGGCGCTTTGTGTAATTTATTTCATCACCACTGCTCTTATAACGGTGGAGGAAAATATCATGAGCAAACCGGCTTGTCCTAACAAAAATTCGAAGATATGTGACATCCATCAACCGGCACTGGGCCCGCATGGGGCTTACGACCCATCCCCTCTCTTGGATAGCAGTCCTTAATCCCAGGAGTGAGAACATTATAAGGCTGATTATAAAATGTAGCCAATAATAATTGCACATGTTGTTTCTAATTAAAGGGTAATAATGCTCTAATATATCTCACGTCACACTGTGAACTCCTTTGAAATATTACTAATTTTTATGATTATTTGTCTATATTTGGTTTGAGAATATGTTGTAGACTAGATCATTGTCTACTGACAATACAAATTAAGTTAAGACACAAAAATTACAACACTACGGAACAGCCCAATTAAACAGTTTCCTCATTTTTACAGATACAATCCGGCGCCATCCGTAATGCACCACCCACAGACAGCATTAAGAGATCCTTTATACTGGTACATGATTCAGTACGTTCTCAACTACTTTACTGAGTACAAAGAATCTATTGAACCCGTTAACTTTAAAAAATATGCACAGAAACGCTGTGAAATCATTGAAGCAGACATTCCAAAAATCACAACGTATTTTAGTTATTATCAATTTGACATTAACAGAGCCATAATTAAAAATGGATCCCCTCTTGCAAAACCACCATTGACTGTAACTGCACGCCAAAAGAGGTTGAAACACTCAAAGTTTGAGTTTAATTTTACAGTAGATTGTGAAGGATTCAAGAATAGTATCGTTAGATTGTTCCTCGGGCCACCGTGTTCAGACAATTGTTGGGAAGAATACAATAACTTCTTTGAACTTGATAAATTTGCCTACACCTTTGATGAAGGATTGAATACCATAACATGGTCACCAGAGAATTCAAATAGGTTTTCAAGTGATGAGTATTATAATATGGAAGGATTGGCGGCTCAGAAAGATAGAAGCAATAATTTCAATTTGTTCAAGTTTCCAGAAAACCTAATAATACCAAGAGGCACTGAGAAAGGTCTAAATTTGACATTATTTATAATGATAACGCCAGGAGATGAGTTTCTGGATGATCTCTATGCAGCCAACAAATTCTTTTCAGAAATAATGAACGATTTAGACAACAAACCAATAGGTTTTCCTTTTAATAGACCAGCAGTCGATTACTATGATGATGCCCCGAATTATAAGTTTTACAATGTTACGGTTTATCATAAGAAAAATAATGTTCCTAAGAATGGCTACTTCTCACCTCACTTGCAGTGAATCATAGCAAATAGTATATTTAAGGATTTATCTAATATTAATTACTAATTAGAGAATTATTTTGGTTATATTGTAAGCTATGTGTTAAATTGTTATTATATTAAAATCCATTTTATTTCTTTAATTTTATTTTTATGTTGATGTTGAAGCAAAGAGAATGTCATACAAAATATAAACAACCATGTAATGGTTTTGATTGAACCATACATTAGATGTACGCAAGTAATTTTATTCTAATAAATTGAACAGAATGATTTGATTTGTGTTTCCTGATAGCTACAACCTGGGTGGCTTAAAGTCAAAAGTCGATCACATCATGATTGCTTACGTCAGGCGAGAAAGTGATCAAGCTTGAGCCTAACAATAATATAATAATATAAATAGTATTAAAACCAGGGCCCGATCTTCAAAGTTAAGCAACGCTTGCCAAGGTTGGTCTGTGGATGGGTGACCATCTTAACATACCGAGTTTCCTCCGTGCCTCGGGAAGCACGTTAAGCCGTAGGTCCCGGCTGTCATTTGTAGATCTTTGGCAGTCGTTACGGATAGTCAGAGCCAGTAAATCCGACTCCAGTCTTGCCATGAAGTACCGTGTTACCCCAGTAAATGGGTTGTGGAGGTCAGGTAGGCAGCCGCTCCTCGTAAAATACTGGTATTCAGCTAAATCTTAATGAACCTAGAGTAGTCCACTGCTGGAAATAGACTGCATGTAATCGTACGTCTTTTAATTTACTTACCACCAACCACCCTGATTAAGAGTGAACATGCACGGATCAACCTATCATTATACCTTATCACAATCTCTTTCTTTAACGTTTGAATCCCCAACCGGTCCTATGAGACCGCGCTGTTATTGTTTTACTATTGTGTCTCGTTTCGCGGGTATCTGAGTAACTACGAACAATTCATTTGGTTTGTAGGAGTTATTGTTAAATAGGTATTTTGAAAATGGTCATAGAAGTTTATATCAGAAAGACAAGATCCCAGTAAAAGTATAAATGTAAAAAAAAATGCTTAATTCTCTTTATCGTACTAACCTTTCTTTTAAAAGAAGGATCTAATTTTCAACTGAGTTCTCTCAAAGTTTCTTTAATCACCTATGATCTGATCACCTCATCATCTGCCTAGCCTTTTCCCAACTATATTGGGGTCGGCTTCCAGTCAAGCCGGATTTAGCTGAATACCAGTATTTTACGAGGAGCGGCTGCCTACCAGACCTCCACAACCCATTAACTGGGGTAATACGGTACTTCATGGCAAGACTGGAGTCAGATTTACTGGCTTCTGACTATCCGTAACGACTGCCAAAGATCTACAAATGACAACCGGGACCCACGGCTTAACGTGCTTTCCGAGGCACGGAGGAAACTCGTTATGTTAAGATGGTCACCCATCCACAGACCAACCTAGGTAAGCGTTGCTTAACCTTGAAGATCGACCTGTGCGGCTGTTATTATCTAGCCACGAGCTCCTCCTATGATCTGATCACCTATCATGTATTATCTTCTTCATTTGTTTTAATAGGTTTTGTTGTTCTTTGCCTACACAATAGAGCAACTTGGCAAGTTTTCCTCCCATAATTTATGTTAACGAACAATTTAGTCAAGTGTGTTTCAACTTCCCAAGTAACACTATTACGTGAGAACGCACCCACGATTACACACAAGACTAATTACTAGAGTGGGTTTTTAACAGTTCAAAATAATAATAATTTGTTGTGAGTAGTTGTAGTATCATGGTGTATGTCTGTGGTATTGGGGCTTTTATCTATTAGAATGACTACAGTAGGAATAAAAAAAAATCGAATTAAATAATAACAACGGTATTTTATTTCAATTGCGATTTGTACATATTCTCCTAACCTAAACTACATAAATCATCCTACTGCTTCTTGTAAGTTTTGAAGTAAGAAGGAACATTAAGCTCATAAGGGAAGAAAGCGTCCTTGTGGTAGATTTCCACATCTTCAAAGAACATGTTGGGTTGTCTGTAGTAAGCCTCACGCACGGGGCGGTCGAATGGATATCCGAAGGGCTTGTTGTCCAAGATGTAGTTCTGGTACACATCCTCTCCCTTGTTAACGCCGTTGAATGGGTATACGAACACAAACATTTGGAATGGATATCCACCGGGAGTACCCTTAGGCAGCATCAGTCTCCTGGGCAGGTTGTCGGGCACAACAGACATGTCATAAGGTACCTTTCCTTGATCTAACCACTTGTAGATTTCGTTGATGGGGATAGAGTCATCCTTGAAGAACATAAACTCGCTGGATTTGCGTACAATCTTGTTCTCACCAGGGACAAGTTTCTGCACGAACCAGTCGAGTTCGTAGAATTTCATCCAGTCCTCTTCAATGTTAACTGGGTATCCGTTGGAGTCGTATTTGGGTCCAATGAAGACCTTGAAGATAGCATCAGATGCAACATCGGACTTGACATCAACAGACACTGTGAATGGTTTGTGGTTCAAACGAGGTTGACGAATCATGAAGCCAGTTGGGTAAGTCTTGAGCTCCTCTTGGCTGAAGAACACGCTGCTTGTGGCATTGAAGTCGAAGTAGTCGAAGTAAGTGACCAGTTCGCTGACTTTGACGTCGTTGATCTTAACACCGACGAAATGAAGGTCGTTGTAAGAGTAAGGCTTCACGTACTCTTTGTAGGCAATAAGGTAATCGACGATTCTTTGGTAGAGCTGATAGAATGCAGGGTCACGCATTGAAGTCTGGTAGAAGTCAAGAGCGGTCGGCATGAAAGCATAACTGCAAAAAGAAAACAATTCAATTTAGTTTAACCTACATTCAGTCTAAATTGATATACTTGCAATTATCGCCATTTAGTCAATGTGATGCTTGTAAATGTAATTTTTGTAAACACTTACTTGTCAAAAGGCTTGGGACTTGCGCCGAGCACGTGACGAGCGATGATTTCATAAGAGTACTGGTGTAGGTCCTTGTTGCTCTTCTCGGAGTAAAGATCTTGGTTCATGTGCCAGTAGTTGCCAACGTAGTTCATTTCCTTCTCGGGCTGGAAATATTTTGTTTGTGCGTTAGTTTATGGAAGAACCTATTAAATCTTGTTGAAACAGCATAAGTTTAATTTGTTGTTACTTACAGTCTTGAATTCGCCCTTCTGCAGGAATTGGAAGAAGGTCTTCTCATAGGTGTCCAGGAAGCGGATGTTTTCGTAGTTATTCTCAGTGTGAATGTCGTAGTAGTTGCTTCTTTGTGCGAACGGCAAGTAGTTTCCAGTCAGTTGGGGATAGTATCCAGTCTTGAATTTAGAGTACCAAGAGAATTCAGGAATTTCACCCAAACCGTTAGACAGACGCTCCAAATAGTAACGAGCCAGAATTTGCTGATAGAAATAGAAAAAGTATTCACCCATACGTTCTTTGAATACACCTAACTTGATGGACTTCCACCAGAATGGCATTTGTGTGTGGAAGTAGTAGTAGTAGGAGTTCAAACCGATATCTTCAGTGAAGTATGACAGCTTCTGTTCCTGGTTGGGGTAAGCCAGGGAGTTGGAGTAGTTGGCGTAGTATACATAGTAGTCGCTTTCTTTCACAATACCGTATTGGGCAGCAAGCTCGTTGTCAAACAAACCACCTTGCATCTTAGTGCGGTACATCCTGATTAAAGTTTCCTTGTTGAAGAAGAACTGAGGGTAGACTTCATAAGGCGCCGGCAGAACGATGCCATCAAGGTCGGTCCTTTGAACAACGGCAATATAGTACGCATACAAGAACTGTTCCTCGTTCATGTAAATCTTGGCCCAAGCCGCGGTTTTGTAGAAGGTGTCGAAGTCCTTAGCGTAGTACAAAACGCGGAATAGAGCGATGGCTTCATCCCTCATCCTCTCATAGAATACCGAAAACTTATGGTATTTTGGCAAGGTTCCGGTTCTATACAGCAACAAGAATTCATCGACAGCCTCTTTGTTCTGCAAAAAGGGTTTGAGTTAACTATCTCATCAAAATGTCATCACAATTTTTTGGCAACCGTAATAAACATACTTACAGCGTAATTTTTGGTGTTATATTCCATGTCATAATCTTTGCCAATTTTGTAGTACTCAGACTGTCCATCCAGTTGTTCCGAATGTTCAAAAAGCGCCAGAATTTTCTTCTGGTACCCAATGAATTCGGGTTCCACTGTAAAATAATATTTAATTAGCAAATGTGTGACGTAAAGCTGGTAAGCAGTATACATATACATATAATTCCGAAACGTCCTAAAATATCGGTAAATCCTTGGTTTTTTTTTAACATATAAGATATTTTCACTATATAAATGAATCAGGGTGCTTTTTTTTTAGGTGGTGAATCATCAAAATGACTTCTCCCGCTCTGGGCGGAGCGGGAAGGCGTGTCAGACTTTTACTAACTAAAACCCACTCCTGTTCCTTCTTTGCCTTAATTCCGGGGCACCGGGGCTCTCTTTAGTCAACCCAGGCCCCAGAAGGCTTCAGCCCTACCGGGCCCCTACAGTTTGCTGACATCTCCTTGAGGCGCGCGTGGAACAATACGCGCCGTCGACGACATGGGCTTGGTCCGGATTGTTACCAGACGTCCGTACGGCGAGCTACCCATTGCTCGCCGTCCGCAAGCATGCGCCTACGGTGGCTGGAAATCGGGATCAGAATCCGGCGGCGGGGGCGTGAGAGCCATGCCCTCTCGCGGGCGGCCGCCTCCTTGGCTAGCATTACTGCTTCGCAGAAGGATGCGACCGCCTGCCACTCTTCCTAGCCCCGGACCATGGCCTGTACCAGGGCCCGGCGCGAGAGGTCATTGCCACCAATCGCCACCTCGAGGACACGGCGATGCTCGGCCCAAGCAGGGAGCATTGTGGGTGCTGGTGCCTGATGTAGGTTTCGATGAAACCTGTGCTACAAGCCACCAGGCACCACTTAATCACCTCATACAAGTTTATTAGTAGGCAACATGTATTTTAAGATTCAGCATTGAAAGAAGGCTTTTAAAAAGTTCACTTGAACAGATGACAATGTTATGTGAATTCGCTGGATGCGAAACTCACAAAAGCCATCGATGTGGCGATACTTTGGGGAGGATTATAACTAGCAATGGGTATGTTTCAGTTGATTATAATGAAAATGAATGACCAGAATTAGAAATACCAATAAATATGAAATAAATTCTTACCAGGCTTAACCTTGATGTTTTGTTGGGTCGAGAGGGTACCTCCCATCGCCAGGGCGACGAGCCCAGCTAGGATTAAGACAGTCTTCATCGTTGTCACAGTCGCTGTCAACTGTAACAATACAGCTAGCTGGTCCACCTTTTATACTACCTTATCAAAGCTTCACAGTTCCAAGTTTGATATCAAATGTTATACTTTCTTTATCTTTATCACTGCATTAACCTTTGACTCGATTCGCTCTTTTTCGTACATATCAAAACAGCTTTAGCGAAATCTGTTGCGTAATCTTTTCTTCTACTGATACCTTATCTCGTACTGTATTCGTTGATGTTGTCAAGGTAAAAATAGAATCACTGGAACGCTTTTATAAGAAAACGGACTAAGTCTAATAAAATGTTATAGTATTTATGATTTATTGAATCTTCAATAAACTGTGATTGTTTGTCAATATGTCGTTGTCCACTTCAACAAAATAATAAACTGTTTCAGAGAACAATGCCTGTTGATATTAGTAACACTGTTTCGTTCTATTTTTTTTTGTTGGGTTCATGTCTCTATTTGTTTTATTTATTTCGCATTAACCTGTCATTGGAGTCTCATTTAATCATCGCTCGTTGGGAATTCTTTTTACGTCTAACGAACAACGTCCCCACGGTCCACCCGCATCTTAGCTTACCTACTACTTCGCTGTCGTGGGTCGTATCCTGATGTTATATCTTAGCTTGAAGCCTTCTTCAATTAATAGCCTATCTACCAAAAACAAGATAGAGACAAAAAAAAAGGAAAATGTGTGTACACCAACACACAAACATAGACCTTTACTTAAAACGTCCAATCCCACATCCTTTTATGAATACCGTCTAATATCCGTCATACAATTCCAGTTTGAAGTTCTAGAATGGTTAATTAAGTAATTTTCTACGAAACAAATTCAGTATATTCCTATTAAAAAAAAAGTCTCTTCAACCCCTTTCAGTCCGGCTTCAGTCCTGGTCATCGCCTCACAACAACACTTCCCAATATAAGGTCAACCATGGAAGGTCCTGTCATCTAATGGTCTTGGCATAATTAGATTCTAGTCATAATTTCAATACACGGACAATACAATATAAGGACTTTGTTATCCTGCTTGATATTTTATGCTCTTTTAATGTGTCTCCATCGGTGATTGATAGATTTCGTAGTTACCTGTTCACGTTCAGTCGACGGTAAGGTTTTTCACTGGAGAGACTGTCTATTTGGTATAGTACGTCTGCCAAAGCACCACAGGGTAGCGTTTCATTACCATTACTATTTGAAGCTTTTATTAACTCAATCTCCATCGAAATAAATTCTTCCAACCATCCTTAGATGACCTTCAATTATATTCACAAGCACCTCTTGGAAAACTATCTGAAGCTATCTTGACCATTCACCTTGATCTTACCCGTGTACGTGACTGAAGCAAGAGGTGTCCAACCAAAGGTGAACCCCGTTAAGACACAAGTTATAGTGGTGGACTGTTCTACGACGACAACGACTCTTTCCCAATTTTCTTTTGAGTGATGGAGCATACAGAGGAGGGCTGCCCCGCTTGCGTCGTGTCCTCGTGGATCCAATCAGTGGCAGCAACCTCTCGCGCCGGGCCCTGGGTCAAGCTATGGTGCGGAGCGAGGAGGAATGGCAAGCGGTCACTTCAGTAATGCTAGTGAAGAAGGAGGCCACACGCGTGGGGGACAAATACCTATCCTCCCGTCAGCCACCGAGATTCCGCCCCCGACTATCAGCCACGGTAGACGCGGGCTTGTGGACGTCGAGCAATGGGTAGCTTGTCGTCCGACCGTCCGGTAATCGACTAGGCCGAACCCAATCGTCAACAGCGCGTAGTAATCCACGCGCTCTTCATGGAGATGTCAGCAAACTAGAGGGGCATAGCATGCTAACTAGAACCGACAGGAATTTCGAAAAGAGGAAACCTATAGTCCTAGAACGCATCTGAAGAAAACAGATGTGATTTTAGTCAATAAAAGTCTGATACACCCGCTCCGAAAAATCTGACACGCGCTCCGCCCAAAACGGGAAATCTCATTAGATGGTCTACACCATAAAAAAAGTTTATTTTGACAACTCTGTAATTCCTTTTAGTGAGTGTATCATTTTCTAAAAATAGTTCAGTATTTATAGAAAACATCTGCAAGTTTGAACTTGTACTTTGAGTCGATTTTGTTGCTCGCGACTCCATTCAATTTTTGTTTTTTTTTTTTTTTATTTTTACACCAAGTGCAATTTCATCTTGTGTTCAGGCAATCTCTGTCGTTAATAAAAAGGCACATTTTCCCGTGGCCCGTTATGTGCGCTTTTTGCATAAAATACATACATATAAGTATGTTACAATGAGTAGCGTAAGGGCACTTAAGTATAAATTCACCAAATAGCGTGCAAATCAAGCTAGTATGACAGTCTTGACACCAAGTTCCTGGGCCAAAGGCCTTACCATGACATGGTAAAATGACGGGCGTGAGAGCGAGAAAATGTGTTTAAGTTTTGGTCACTAATTACCAGTCACCCTATATAGCTCCATCTTTAACAATTCATTTAAGGTCATTAAATGGGTCGTGTTAAGAGCACTTGCAGGCTCTTGGTGTCATTATCACAGGGTCCAATGTAAGTATGTTAGAGGCAACGTGGTACAAGTAGGTCTAGGTGTCATCATAATCATATTTTTTTGAGGGTTCCGTACCCAAAGGGTAAAACTTGACCTTATTACTAAAAATCCACTCTCCGTCCGTCTGTCTGTCAGTCCAGGCTAGACAGTTGACACTTTCACACAGATGAAGTATTTTTGATACCGCTATAAAAACTGAGTAATAGCAAAAACGGAATAAAATAAATGTTTAAACAGGGCTCCCATACAACAAACGTGGTTTTTTTAAGCAAAACATAAGCGGAACCTTTCATGCGCGAGTCCGACTTGCACTTAGCCGGTTTTGTTTTCTTTTACTTCTCCTGCTTTAGTTGTTTAGACGCAGTTTTCTTCTTAGTAAAATTCATCAATTTAGTAGCCGATTGTCGATGTGATGTAATCATAATTATATCTCTTTACAATAAAAATAATTATAGTACTTCAACGTAAGTGTGAGTGTTGTGTACATGTAGATATTATCTGTTCCGTAGTTGTGTGCATATGTGACGTATGTTTCTTGTTGCAATTTTATCTTAAAGTTTTATGAAAGTCTACTGTAGTTTTATTATCACAGATGCGTACAAAAATAATAGTATGTAAAATTAATTGCAATCTTTTTAACTCAATGTTATACTAGCTGTTGCCCGCGACTTCGTCCGCGTTAAGTTCGTTAAACTGCACAAAAGTAACCAATAATTCTATACTTGCAAATAATTCCGAAAGCATCCAATTCATTCATTTTACTTTGACATAAAACAGTTTAACTTCATTGCTTTTTTTAGTTGCGAAATAATCCAATGACTTCTCCCGCTCTTAGCTGACGCATCAGGGCGTGACAGACTTTTACTGACCAAAACCCACTCCTTGCCTGCCTGCATGCCTTTCAGAAGCGAACCCATGACCCCAGTAGGCTTGGCGACCCTGCTGGGTCTCTATGGTTTTGCTGACATCTCCATGAGGCACGCTTGGAACACTACCCGCCGTCGACTCGGCCTCGGTGGAGATATTTGGTTACCGAACGGTCCGGCACGCCGTCCGGCAGTCTGGTAATACCTGGACCAAGCCTAGTCGTCAACGGCGCGTCCTGTTCCACGCGCGCCTCAAGGAGATGTCAGCAAACTGTAGGGGCCCGGTAGGGCCAAAGCCTCTGGGGAACACGGAAAATCTGAAAGGTTCTCACCGTGTCCCCCAGATCGAAGGAACGAAGGGGAACGGGGTGGAGTTTAGTCAGTAAGAGTCTGACATGCCCTCCCGCTCCGCCCAAGAGCGTGAGAAATCATTTTGATGATTCTCCTTCCAAAAAAAAACACCAATAAGTTAGTGTAAATAGCACTTACTTAATTATGTAGGCTGAAAAAAGTGCATAAAGTAGTTTTTAGTTGTCAAAATATATGAATGGTCAGCACATAGCTGATCCTGAAGTCAATAGAAGGTTTAATATTTCCTTCTTTTTTATTTGAGGTAGTTATCCAGCTCTAGGTGAAGCAAGTGGTCTTTTGCGGATTAAATTCCACCATGTTCCTTTAGTTGCCATTTACGTATGAGGGCCACTAACTTTTGCACGCCTCAGTTATTAGGTACTTCGGTATATTCTCTCTTTAAAGAGTAACTAACTACAGAGGCGTCATGGCGTTCACACTTTCTGCATTATGCAAGTACTTACCGAATATGAGCGTTTCGAGAGGTTTTTGGATTCGGCGGGAAGAAAAGTCCAGGTGTCACCATTTTGCGGAACGCCCAGAAAACACAGCAGACGTAACGGTCGAAGTCTACTCCGCTAGGCGGAGCACCGCTATACTGTTTTGGCGTCAGAATCTGAATCCTACTGCCCTAGTTTGGGTCAATGCATGGGGCAAGACCTCCTCTTGCCCTGCCAATGGAATAAACCTACTATAACAATACCGTGAGAAAGACATCCTTAAGCCTCCTATTCATGCATTCATAGGTGGGGTAGGACATTTCTTAGATGTCATTAGTCACAAAGCGATTCCCGACGTTTTTAGTTATTTAAATTATCCGTTTATTTAGGCAGATTTTTTACTTGGGGTGATATTTGACTGACACCTTAATTAATCATACGGTGTTTTTTTTCAGCGGGTACTACCTTCTTAACCAAGAGCTAACCTTGCAATTTATGAATTAAATTAACTCTTGAGTGCGTGCTCAACAGACTTCACATTATTGATGGTCAAACGCAACCTGTGATGCGGTTTTAAACGGGTACAGTTTGCAGAGCTGTAAAAAAACCCACTATGTTCCTTCAGATGCCCTTTGCGAACAATTTCTCAAATCAATTCTATCTACCTATATACGATGATAGCACAATTCATAAGAAAGAGACTTCGCAACAAACCGTGCAGCAGGAATCGTAATATTTTAATTTCGCCATAACTTCAAAACCAAACGTCCAATTTTCATCATTCAAAGACCAAATATTATCTACATAAACTGTACTTAGTTATAAAATAATTTATTTCGATAAGGGTTAATAGCATGAGTAAAATAAATGCGTTTAAATGTAGTCCAAAAAAATTCAAGATATTTAGATAAAAAGAATGGTTGTTGTGCCTCACTCGACATAGATAGGTATAGTGCTTCGCGGACTTTTTTGTAGATATTTATAAGATCTACAATTAATTAGAACATTTTATGGTTCTATCTTTTACGGTTTAGGCAGCGTACGCAAAATAAGTAACTTTTTTGGTTGATTTTTTACACCTAAACCTAAATATCTTACGGAACCCTATTTTTATCCAGAATAAAATTTAGCCTATGTTATTTGTGGATAATGTAGCTTTCGAATGGTGAAATTATTTTTAAAAACGGTCCAGTAGTTTTTGAGCCTATTCGTTACAATCAAACAAACAAAGTTTTCCTCTTTATAATATTAGTATAGATTAGTATAGATAATTGAGAATAGTGTTCAGTGAGTTGTAGAGGAAAGGACGGCTGAAACAAAAGAAAAACCTATGTGTGAATGAATGTCTAAATCGATGGAACCAGAAGATTACATCATTACGCTGACGTAATTGGACAGTCACCTTTACAATTTATAGCTCGTTGTGCTATTTCAAGAGGAAGTAGAATAGTTTAGGATAGTAATAAAATACATAGAATAGTAATTTTGGCAGCTCGTAACATGAAATACAATGTGTTAAAAGTGATTCACAAATTGAGTTTTTTCCTCTGCTCTGGGGCGAAGTGGAAGGACGTGCCAGACATTTACTGACTCAAACCAATTCTTATGTTCCTTCTTAGCCTGGGTTTTCAGATCCCCGGGTTTTCGTTTCAGAAGCGAACCCATGGCCCGAATAGGCTTGGACACTGTTGGGCCCCTACGGTTTTACTGACATCTCCTTGAGGCGCAGGTGGAACACTAGGCGCCGAGGACGCCTCGGCCTTGTCCGGATGGCTACTAGACGACCGGACGGCGGGCTAACCATTGCTCTCTTTCCGCAAGCTAACGTCTACAGTGAAATATGAATGCCTATGAATTTAATCCCTTTACTTCTCAATAAAATTCGATAGTGCCATTATTAAGTGAACAAAAATACGCAAGACTGGGAGCTAAATGCCAGACTGTCAAAAACGCTCCATCTATAGTTCTTGTAGTGGCTACTAAATGGCGTGCTATTTTTTGTTGTCAACAAATCAACTACCGGATACAACGTACATATATCATCATCTACCTAGCCTTTTCCCAACTATATTGGGGTCGGCTTCCAGTCAAGCCGGATTTAGCTGAATACCAGTATTTTACGAGGAGCGGCTGCCTATCAGACCTCCACAACCCATTAACTGGGGTAACACGGTACTTCATGGCAAGACTGGAGTCAGATTTACTGAATTCTGACTATCGGACTATGGTAGTCGTTAGACTACCAAAAATCTACAAATGACAGCTGGGACTGGATAAAACATAACGTATACATAAGAATTGTTTTTAGAATCTTAAAGGTAGCTGTAGTAGGATGCTCAGAATCAGCAACTGAATCAGTTTTAGCAATTTTCTTTTTAGATGTAAGATATTTTTTTCATCATCATCATCTGCCTAACCTTTTCCCAACTATATTGGGGTTGGCTTCCAGTCAAGTCAGATTTAGCTGAATACCTAGTATTTTACGAGGAGCGGCTGCCTACCAGACCTCCACAACCCATTAACTGGGGTAGTACGGTACTTCATGGCAAGGCTGGAGTCAGATTTACTGGCTTCTGACTATCCGTAACGACTGCCAAAGATCTATAAATGACAGCCGGGACCTACGGCTTAACGTGCTTTCCGAGGCACGGAGGAAACTTGTTATGTTAAGATCGACCGTTGCCTATTATTATCTAGCCACGAGCTCCTCTCGATGGAAGATATTTTTTTAAACTTACATAATTCTTGATTGCTTTGGAAAAATTCTTGACAAATCTTGATTATGTGTGTAGATATTTACACCGATGCGGTATCATACGAGAGTTGTGTTTCGATTCTCATATTATTTGCCTACAAATATGATTAAAACAACAAACAAAAACCGTAATTTTTTTCTAGCAAAACTCCAGTTGCATGTTATATTGAAAACTGTTTTGTGTTTACAAAATAACCGTTTATTGGATGTAGGATTGTTTCCAAGAGTCTCAGTGGTCTTTTTTTAAAGGAACAATAAAGCAACTTGCACATGGATAGGTCTTAAATCAGTAAAAGAAGTCGTATGATGATTTCTCATCCTCAAAACGAAAAAGTAAAATTGTTGTTTTAAAAATTATCCTTTTTAGGGTTCCGTAGCCAAATGGCAAAAACGGAACCCTTATAGTTGCCATGTCTGTCCGTCCGTCCTCGCTTAATCTCTGTGACTGTTAGCACTAGAAAGCTGAAATTTGGTATCAATATCGTCACCCTCCCGGCTAACTGTCCTAACTAGCAATTGATGTTTTTCCAGGGCAACTGTTTTTCGGTCGGGCGTTACAGTCAAATTACTGTAGTTGCGATAGTTGTGGCTTTATCAATTATTTAAAAAGTTTTTTATATAGCTCTTGGCTTATTGTTTAAGTTAGTAGTCGCCCTAAAACCCTAAGGTATCTATTTATTTATTCATATTAATTTGAAGCAGATACGTCTCGCAAAACCAAATACGTGATTATCTCCTAAACGGTAAACGATACAGATACGACGATTAAAGAGAACTTATTCGAAACTAGCTGTTGCCCGCGACTTCGTCCGCGTTAAGTTCGTAAAACTGCACAAAAGTAATCTAAGTATCTAATCCTATACTTCCGAAAAGATCTGATTAATTAATTTTACATAAAACTGTTTAAGTTAAAACTCCAATTAGTACTTTTTTTAGTTGGGAAATCATCTAATGACTTTTGCTCTTGTGTGAAGCGGAAGTGCGTCTCAGATTATTACTGCCTAAGACTCACTTCTATATTCCTTCCTTGCCTTACGTTCCTGGGTCTCCCTTTCAGAAGCGAAACCATAGCCCCAGTAGGTTTCTTGTTTAGGTTTTTTTATTCAGATGGGTAATCATCAGAATGACTTCTCCCGCTCTTAAATGGAGCGGGAGGGCATGTCAGACTTTTACTGACTAAACGCCACCCCCGTTCCTGTGTTGCCTTCAATTTTGGGACACCGAGCTTATCTTTCGGAATACAGATCCACGTGCTCAGAGGCTTCGGCCCTGCCGCGCCCTACAGTTTGCTGACATCTCCTTGAGGCGCTCGTGGAACAGTTGACGACTTGACTCGGTCCGGGTTATTATCGAACTGCTGGACGGCAAGCTACCCAGTGTTCGCCGTCCGCAAGCTTGCGCCTACGGTGGTCGGAAATCGTTCTCGTGATCCTGACGGCGGGGGCGTGAGGGTCGTTTCCTTTCGCGCTCGCGGCCGGCCGCCTCCTTGGCTAGCATTACTGCTTCGCAGAAGAAGGCGACCGCAATACCTCTACCGTGTACTCTACCGGTGTGCTCCACCGTGTCCTCCGGGCGGTCCAGACAGTGCGCCCAAGTCTGGCTGGGGCGCCCTTTACCCCTGAATCCGATGCAGGAGCCTCCCGAACTTACCGTGTCTGGTGAGGACCTACGGCATACGGAACGTGAGGACCTCTTTCCAACTACTTCTCAAAGAGGGAACTTACCGCCGCAATGACGGCGTGCCCAGGTTTCTTGTTTAGGTGGAAAATCATCAGAATGACTTCTCAGAGGGTGAGTTAGACTTTTACTGAATAAACCTCACCCCGTTCCTTCTTTGCCTTCGTTCCAGGGTCCCGGGTTTTCCTTTCGGAAGCTCACCCATGGCCTCAGAGGCTTCGAACCTGCTGGGCACCTACAGTTTGCTGACATCTCTTTGAAGCACGCGTGGAACAATACCCACGGTTGACCGTCTGGATCATTACCGGACAGCCAGATGGTAAACTACCCATTGCTCGCCATTCGCAAGCCACTCCTACGGTGGCTCTAAATCGGGGTCGGAATCCCAGCGACTGGGGCGTGAGGGGACTATTTGCCACTACTCCTCGCTCTGGATCATGGCCTGTACCAGTGCCCAGCGCGAGAGGTTGCTGTCACCGATCGTCCCCACAAGGACACGGTGGTGCTCTGCCTAAGCGTGGCCCACCAGTGCTTTATGATCTAACGTGTCCTCCGGGCGATCCACCCAATGGTAACACCCGGGTTTTTCTTCCGCACGACGTCAATTGCCTTAAAAACATCAACGAAGCACAGAGCCGCAGAGTTCACGTTCTAAATAGTTAATTGCCTACTCTATGGGTAAAGTCGTTAGTTTACTTCATATTGCGATAAAACCAAAATGAAAATTATTGGTTCTTCAAAAAACCAAATAAGGGCCGATAATCGCCTTTAGTATTTGCCTCTTTTTTTGTTGGGTAACCACCAAATACCTTCTACCCCTCCCATCGCCACTTGGACACTTCCCAGGTGTCATATGTATAGGGCGTTAACCGATCACCATCATTTTTTTGTGTTTATATTACCTGTTTATTCAGGCAGGAATTTTCTGGTGCGGTATTTGACTGATACCCTAATATACCAAATAAATGTTTTGCTGCTCTGCATGCTCTAGCATGCAGAGCAGTAAAAAATACCCACTTTGTTCCTTTAGAATACGAACAATTTTCCAGCTATCGAAGCCCGTTAGGGCCGTTCTCTTATGCGTATCTCTTTTAGGTGCGCGTGGCACATAACGCAATGTCAGTCGACTAAGACCAGTCTTTATTCAACAGCGAAATGCCAATAGTGCACCGTCCAAAATTCCGCGCTAACGGTATCATGGAATCGCCCTGCGACTCGTAATGCCAAGGGCATCATCTTTGCGCTTTCTGCTACCTTCTTCGCTTCATTTGCGGAAGGAAGTGATGACTGCTTTCCATACCTTCTCTCTCTGTACCAGGACCGGACGTGAGAGGTCGTTACTGCTGATCACCTCCACCCGGAGTCCTGGAATGCAAGGCGAAGAAGGAACATACAAAGGTGTGGGTTTTGGTCAGTGAAAGTCTGACATCCCCTCGTGCTCCTTCCTAGAGTGGAAGAAATCACCTAAAATATAAATCGCCTTTAGTTAAAAAAAAATAAATGGATGTTTGTATTTTGAAAGGAAATCGTTTGTCTTAGTATGGTCATGTGAAGAGGAGGGATTAAAAGCACGTTACCAAAAGAGTTCTGAATTTACATGTGGATGAATGGAGAAGGAGAGGAAGGCCAAAGAAAAGATGGATGGATTGTGTAAGGACTGATATGAAAGAAAAGGGCAGATGATAGTGTGACGGAAAACAGGACAGAATGGAAGAAGAAAACGTGTTGCGCCGACCCCAAGTAATACGGGATAAGAGCAGGAAGAAGAAGAAGGATGTCATTGTTTGTATTTTGAAAACGGGGTGCCACTCCGCAGTTGTAAAATTTGTCACCATGGTTTTTTTTGGTTAAACAATAATAATAATATTTTTAGGTAATATTTTTGTTAAAAAAATTGTGAGAATGCAAAAATATGTGAAAAAAAAATATACAAAAATTAAAAAAATCTAAAACACCTCCTGGGATTCGAACCACCACCCTGTTACGTCCCAGTCTAGTCATTAATCAATCACGCTGCAGTGTTCGATGAAAACCAAGCAAAATAGACGTTCTCATATAAATGTCATAAATGACTGCCCCGCTCTTCGTCGATGATAGCGTGATGATTTTCATTTCAGTAGATAAATTTGCAGCTAAATGGACTAATGTAACATTGTAGTATGTGAATTTCGTGGACGTTTGGATTTTATAACGTGTTTTGATTAGTTTTTACAAAATATTTGGGAAAAATCAAATAGGAATGTTGATTTTTTTATGAAAAAATGGTAAAAGTATTTTTTTTCCAAAAACAATAAGATAAAACATTGACAGAAATATAAATTGTAGGTGGGATTCGAACTCGGGGCAACTCGTTCAAAACCGACAAAATGCAATATTGCTCACCCCCCATAACAAATAGCGTGATAAAATATAGCCTAAAGCAAAAAGGGTCCTATAAGGATTATGTATGCAAAATTTGAACAGGATCGGTTCAGTAGTTTTGGCGCCATTTGCGGCAAACGATGCACAATTTTACTGTTTTATTATATGTATATAGATATAGCTAAGAACGCGTAGGTAATGTTAGTGCAGATACGTCAGTTTGTGAGATACGACAGTTAGCGGGGAGGGCGACGATATGTGTATCACTTTATATGTAGGATAGCCCCCCTACATGTAAAGTGGAAAGTGATTTTTTTTTAAATTTCAACTCTAACGTTTATTTATTGTTGGATAGGTATTCAAAAAATAATGGGGGTTTACTAAAATCATTTTTTGATATTATCAATAATAAAAAACAATGAGTCCCCCCCCCCTCTAACTTTTGAACCATAAGTTTAGAAAATATGAAAAAATCTGGAATGTAGACCTTTATACAGACTTTCTAGGAAAATTATTTTGAACTTGATGGGGCAAACAGTTTTTGATTGATTGATTGATTGATGTATACTTTATTGTACCCACCTTTTTTACTTGTCCTCCCTTAATCTCGGTGACCGTTAGCACTAGAAAGCTGAAATTTGGTACCAATATGTATATTAATCCGGCCGATAAAGTAGTAAAATAAAAATGGGAAAAAAAAAATTTGTGTTTCCCCCCTACATAATTATAAAGTAGTATGTGTTTTTTTTAAATTTCAATCCTAACGTGTGATATATTGTTGGATAAGTATTCAAAAATTAAAAGGGGTTTTGGATAATATCAACAACTTTGGAAATAATCGCTCCAAAAGTAAAAAACAATGTATCCCCCCCCTCTAACTTTTGAACCATAAGTTTAGAAAATATGAAAAAAATCTGGAAAGTAGAGACTTTCTAGGAAAATTATTTTGAACTTGATGGGACGAACAGTTTTTTAAAAGTTGGTGACAC
Source organism: Mythimna separata (assembly GCA_030763345.1). NCBI lineage: Eukaryota > Metazoa > Arthropoda > Insecta > Lepidoptera > Noctuidae > Mythimna > Mythimna separata. The sequence continues at coordinate 10,735,932 of CM061187.1, read as the reverse complement.
TTATTGTGACGGACGGGAAACTACGGAACCCTACACAGAGCGTGGCTCGACACGCTCTTGGCCGGTTTTTACTTTTTTATATGTACAAATCACTCATCATGAATTGTCACTAATCTTTATTATTTCAGAAAATATTTCTCATATTTTCTCAAGTAAATATCCAATTTAAAATAATAATAATAATAATAATATCAATCGACTTTACAAAAATTTTATGCAATAGCTCCGGTAATCAAAATTTTAGATAAAAGTTTGCTGCACCTCCTAGGTTCTCCAATTTTAGAAGACAGTTTCCCTTCATTCATCGATGACAAAATTGAACGTGCCAGCAAGCAAACAAATATTTCCTTTTAACTTTGAGAACCGCTGGAAAAAAATTGTGCCACCAAACCACGACCGATTTAAAATTGTATTCTAGTAGTATAATTACAAAAGCAACAGAAACAGAGCAATAACAGTTTATAATAATAATATTATTATTAATCATATTATTAATATTATTTATATTAATTTATTAATATTAAATAAATTTAAATATAAATAAATAATGGCGGCCCCCCGGGGCTCTACGGGCAATATTTCGGAAAGACTTTCCAAAATTAACCTTCATTCGGCTTTCACCCTCCTACGATGATAATATTGCTGTTTCGCATCAAATTTTATGTATTTTCTCCGCTCTTCCCCGTACTAACCGTTCTCTCACTATTAGACTTGTCGAATAATACTTTCGTACTAACCCCCTTTTAAATGCACATATAGTCTTATCCCGACTGCAGTAACCAAATCTTATAATATAAAGTAAAGAACGTCAGTGATCTCATAAGACCCTAGTCTAGGCCGTGATATAGAGCAAATGGGTATGGGAAGCAATGATTTTCTTCTGCAAAGCAGTAATGCGTTGAAAGAAGGTGGCGGAAAGTGTGAGAAAGAAGCAATCCAAACGATATCTAGGCCGCTGTAGGACCCCTTCAGCAACGGGAGTCCCTGGAAAAATCCTGGTCACCGTATGTCCTCAATCAATTGCTTCAAGATCGTTTACTGGAAGTAGTTTGCATGGACTTGTTCAGGTGCCTCAAACTAAGTTTTGGTTACTGATTACTTTAAAATTGTTAATACTTTTTATTTTGGTGTTGGATTCATTTTGTTAAACAACATACTTATAAAATTTTAGGAAATACTTTCAAAAAGAGTAAAATTGCAAGGTATTTAATAAAAACCTTTGGGTGTCTACAGAAGACCTCTGAAAAACTATGACTCTCCTCTGATTCATTAAACTAAAGATTGATGTACAAATGACCAGAGGTTTTAATTCTGTCTGATGTATGAGTATATTGAGTATGTTTTTAATTCAGTTTTTTGGACCTCAAAAGAAATATGTACTTCATTAGCAGGTAAAGGCGAATAGGTATCAGGTAGTCCAGTAGCAATTTTATTTACTTTAACAAAGTGTCCAATATTGGTACTACTCATAGAAGCTGGTCGCTTGCGGTGTCCGTGTAGGTGTCTTAACAGTATTATTCTCTTTATTATACTCAAAATGAGGAACGTTAGACCTGAATAGGATGAAGAAGTTGTTATGTTGTGTTAAATGAAATTCATTGATATGTTTAACAATATATATTTTATTTCACTCGTATTCTTTGTACATTTCAATCTAAGATAAGTTTCAATATATAAATAATTCTATAAGGCAATTACTGGTAAGATAGATTTATCGTCTTACAGTTTCTTTTGGGCGATGTAAGCAGGAACGTTTAACTCGTAAGGGAAGTAAGCATCCTTGTGGTAGATTTCGACATCCTCGAAGTACATGTTGGGTTGTCTGAAGTAAGCGTCACGCACGGGACGGTCGAACGGATAACCGAAAGGCTTGTTGTCCAAGATGTAGCTCTCGAACACATCTTCTCCCTTCTTAGAGCTGTTGTATGGGTACACGAATACGAACATCTGGAATGGATATCCTCCGGGAGTACCCTTAGGCAGCATCAGTCTCCTGGGCAGGTTGTCGGGCACAACAGACATGTCATAAGGTACCTTTCCTTGATCTAACCACTTGTAGATGTCGTTGATGGGGATGGAGTCGTCCTTGAAGAACACAAACTCGTTGGATTTGCGTACAATCTTGTTCTCACCAGGGACAAGCTTCTGCACGAACCAGTCGAGTTCGTAGAATTTCATCCAGTCCTCTTCAATGTTAACGGGGTATCCGTTGGAGTCGTATTTGGGTCCAATGAAGACCTTGAAGACAGCATCAGATGCAACGTCGGACTTAACGTCAATAGAAACGGTGAATGGTTTGTGGTTCAGACGAGGTTGACGGATCACGAAACCAGTTGGGTAAGACTTGAGCTCCTCCTGGCTGAAGAACACGCTGTTTGTGGCGTTGAAGTCGAAGTAGTCGAAGTATGTGGCCAGTTCGCTGACTTTCACGTCGTTAACCTTAACACCGACGAAGTGAAGATCATCGTGAGAGTAAGGCTTAACGTACTCTTTGTAGGCAACCAGGTAATCGACGATTCTCTGGTAAAGCTGGTAGAATGCAGGGTCGCGCATCGAAGTCTGGTAGAAGTCAAGAGCAGTTGGCATGAAAGAGTATCTGAAAAGAAACAATGATTTTACTGTACAACTTTCAATTAATTGACTAATGTATTTTCATAATTTATTATTTATTCATATTATTGTAAATAATGAATAATGGTTGTATGCATTAAAGGAACGGGACTACTGAGGGGAGTTGATTATCATCTTACAACTTGCAACAGCTAGTAATAGACTTTCAATCTATGGAACAATATTGTTGCTAATGAACATTTTATATCATCAAGCAAAAACCCTTAGAAAACTTAATGTAACAACTTGTCTTTTCTCTCAGAGGGTACCAGGTACGCTAATTATTCAAAACAGATTTGCTTAGCTGATACTCACTTGTCGAAAGGCTTGGGGCTGGCGCCGAGCACGTGACGAGCGATGATTTCATAAGAGTACTGGTGTAAGTCCTTCTTGCTGTGCTCGGAGTACAGGTCTTCGTTACTGTGCCAGTAGTTTCCAACGTAGTTCATTTCCTTCTCGGGCTGGAACAATTGCATTCACACATAAGTTCTAGATAAGTGAGATATAATCATTACATTAAACAAATTAGATTTTTCTATAAGTACTTACAGTCTTGAATTCACCCTTCTGCAAGAACTGGAAGAATGTCTTCTCATAGGTGTCCAGGAAGCGAATGTATTCGTAGTTCTTCTCAGAGTGGATGTTGTAGTTGTTGCTCCTCTGGGCAAATGGCAAGTAGTTTCCAGTCAGTTGGGGATAGTAACCAGTCTTGAAGTTGGAGTACCAAGAGAATTCAGGAATTTCACCCAAACCGTTGGAAAGACGCTCCATAGAGTAACGAGCCAGAAGTTGCTGGTAGTAGTAGAAGAAAAGTTCACCCATACGGTCTTTCAATACACTAAGTTTCTCGGACTTCCACCAGAAAGGCATGTGCGAGTGGAAATAGAAGTAGTAAGCGTTCAAGCCGATATCTTCAGTGAAGTAAGACAGCTTCTGTTCCTGGTTGGGGTAAGCCAGGGAGTTGGAGTAGTTGGCGTAGTATACATAGTAGTCGCTTTCTTTTACAATGCCGTATTGGGCAGCAAGCTTGGTGTCGAACAAACCACCTTGCATCTTAGTGCGGTACATCCTGATCAGAGTCTCCTTGTTGAAGAAGAACTGAGGGTAGACTTCATAAGGTGCCGGCAGAACGATGCCATCAAGGTCGGGCCTTTGAACGACGGCAATGTAGTACGAGTACAAGAACTGTTCCTCGTTCAAGTAAATCTTGGCCCAAGCCGCGGTTTTGTAGAAGGTGTCGAAGTCCTTAGCGTAGTACATAACGCGGAACAGAGCGATGGCTTCATCCCTCATCCTTTCGTAGAAGATGGAGAACTTGTGGTATTTTGGCAGGAAACCAGTTCTGTACAGCATCAAGAAATCTTCTACTGCTTGTTTGTTCTGCAAATTTGGATGAAATTAGATATTAGTCAAATAAATATAATTATGTCAATTTTTTTTTTTTAATATTGTGCTTATTATGCTCATTAATTTAGTAGATAATAATACTCACTGTGTAGTTGTCGATGTTTGTTTCGATGTTCCATTCCTTGCCAATTTTGTAGTACTCGGAGTGTGCGTCCAGTTGTTCGGAGTGTTCAAAGAGTGCCAGAATCTTCCTCTGGTACTCAATGTACTGCGGTTCAACTGAAAAAAAAGACATCAGTATACCATGAACAAGGCTGCAAATCAAGGGGCGTCTAATACATAGATAATTTTATTGGGAAAAGTGACTATTGGTTTCGATACGTTTTATAAGTTTATGTAGTGGTAAAATTGGAAACTATCCGAGAGCTCATACTGGTGCCAATTGTAACGGGTCATACCCGAACTCAGCACAAATACATAATTGGAAGCACAAATCTATTAACTAGTCCGACATCTATAAGGATTTCGGATTGCCCAAGAGATGGACTATGGAATAGTATGATGGACGGTTTAGTTATATAAAACAGTCAAGTAATAGCTGCAAAAAGTTTCCAAAAATTGTTGCTATTACTTGGTTGGTATTTGGTCGGTATCGGTGGGTTTTAGTCAGTAAAAATCTGACGCTCCACTCAGAGCGGGAGATGTTACTTGACCAACCAGTCCCAAGCTTAGCAGAGCTTGTGTTATGGGTACTAGATAATTGATAAACATACTTAATTACTTATATATTTCTAAATACATAATATTATGGATAAATTACACCCAGGCACAGAACAAATGATCGTGCTCATCACACAAACATTTGTCCTGGGTAGGAATCGAACCCACGACTTCTGGCATAGCAGTCAGGGCCACTAACCACTAGACCAACAGGCCAGTCATCATGTTTATAAGCATTTGATCATACTAATGAAACAGTTATAATTAAAAAAGAAAGTGAATGTAAAATAATACTTACCAGCCTTTACTTTGATCTCGTGTTTCGGTGGGACAACACTGCCCATCGCCAGAGCGATGAGCCCCGTAAGGAATAAAGCAGTCTTCATGGTTTCCACAGTCCGCTGCCAACTGTGCCTTTCTGTTGGCCGACCCACCTTATATAGTAGAATCGCATCCCGTTCCTGACTGCAGCGATAACTCGATATCTTCATAAAAATATTTTGTTTACTTTATCGCAATGTGTCATTTCTCTATCATTGTCTTTCTTGACCTTAAAGTTCAGTGGATATTTTTCTTACTATCTAATTATCTTTATCATCACTTAAATCGTGTGTGAGCACCAGTTTCGTCTTTCATAATTTTTCACAGGTCCTTTCAAAATGAATTCAAAGGTGTGGATTTTTTAGAGCTCAGGGCGTGTCAGGCTTTTACTGACTAAAACCAACTCCTATGTTCCTTCTTTGTTTTGCGTTCTGAGAGCCCGGGTTCCTTTAGGCTTTGGCTTTGGTTTCGGGTAGGCTTTGGCTCTGCTGGGCCCTTACGGTTGAGCTGAAATGTGCCTGAAGTGCGCGTGGAACACTGCTCCGTCGACGACTTGGCCTCGGTCGGGACGGTTACCGGACGGAACAACGGCAAGCTACCCCTTGCTCGCCTACGGTGCCCATGCCTACGGTGGTTGGAAAACGGAGTCGGAATCCTGGCGGTTGGCGCATGAGGAAGCCTGTTCCCTCTCACGCCTGCGGTCGTCTCCTTCGCTGGAGAGGAGGGAGGCGCCCGCCTGCCACATCTCTCTCTGCGCACGAGTGGTCGCTCCTGCTAACCAAATTGCGGGTTATTCCTAGAACTTGAAATAAGTGTAACGATAAGTTAATACAAATAGGAACCGTATAAAATTACAATTCCTTAATTCCATTTATCTACGCCTTCTTAGACCTCTTTTCGTGTCAATCAACTATTTAAACGTTGCCTGGTCAGTATAGTAGGCACGTGGCTACTTGCCAGCTTATCACTTGTGACGTTAAATTCTGAGAAGGCGCTGGTGGTTGTGCATGCTGGCACAACAATTGTACTAGCACCACTTAATTATTAAGAGGTTTTTATTATAATTTTCAAGAGTACAGAAGTGATTTTATTGCACCTATTTGCTGTGTAACGCGGGCCTAAAATGATCATAATTAGCAATTTTTCTAAGAGCAAATCATACTCCCAATTCCTAGTAGATCATAAGCAATTCTTCTAATATTCGTAAAGTGGTTGCACAAATTAGACGATGTCACAAATCATACTCCATTGTCGCATGAATAAGATATGATTCAATATTATGATCCTAATACGATTTTTCTGAAATGGCCTTGTTAGGCCTGCTGAACTAATAAGGTAAGTATTGTTATCTAATTTACTTAAACACTTGTTAAAAAACCGGCCAAGAGCGTGTCGGCCCACGCTCATTGTAGGGTTCCGTAGTTTCCCGTCCGTCACAAGAAGTGTCCCCAACTTTTCAAAAACTGTTCGATCCATCAAGTTCAAAATATTTTTTCTAGAAAGTCCTTATAAAACTCTACTTTCCAGATTTTTTCATATTTTTCAAACTTATGATTCAAAAGTTAGCGGGAGGGGGACACATTATTTTTTTACTTTTGTAGCGATTATTTCCAAAATTATTGATATTATCAAAAAATTATTGTGGTAAACCCCCATTCATTTTTTAATACCTACCCAACCATATAGCACCCGTTAACGATGAAATAAAAAGAAAAACACTTTCAACTTTACATGTAGGGGGGCTACCCTAATAAAACATTTTTTTCAATTTCAACTTTCTAGTGCTAACGGTTACAGAGATTAAGCGAGGACGGACGGACGGCCAGACATGGCGAAACAATAAGGGTTCTGTTTTTGCCATTTGGCTACGGAAATCTAAAAATCGCAGATACATCATTTGTTTATTGAGGAAATCAATTTAATCGAGAGCCACTTTCATGAATGAATCGTCTACATCAAGGCCAATACGACCATTTCCCATTCATATCCCTGTAAGTTTGTTTACACGAACTAGAATATTTGATTGACACAACAACAACTATACGTCAATTACGGATAAAGTAGAATTTTGATCGCAATTTCCTCTCATCTTTGATATGCCATCAATCTTACGGTTTGAAGTACAGAATCCGTTTTACTGCTCTCAAATAGATGAAGTGTTGAGGCCATCACATTAATGGAATTTAACTACGTTCTAACCGGATTTTAAACAGATTCATTTTTAACAAAAAAAAACACAAAATAGAGTTATTCCGAAAAACAATATGAACTCTGGATAATTGGACATGTTAGAATGTAGTTCTCTATTGTGCGTTCATAGAAATTGTGCTAAACCCATCTAGCACAATAATACGTACATACGCACGCACGTACGCACGTATTTTAAGAGGCCTGCGGAGACCGCGCGCTATCTCGAAATGAAACGAAATAAAATACGTTTTTGAGGTTGATGGAAGCAATCCAGATAGTATAAACAATTCTTGGACACACGGACTGGAGTAAAGTCATCATCCACACACTGACAGTTGCTTGCTGTTGATAGCAATACAAACTATTGGAAATTTGGGAGAGGTTCCGTAATACCAAAAATGATGAATGAAAAATTAATGTATTTCCAATATTGTTTCGGGTATTTATAACTTGATAATAATATCTGTGTTCCTACGAAAAGATATTTTGAAATATTGTTGTTTATAATATAGAAAAAACAAAATAAAAACATGACATTTTCGCTGTGAAAATGTGCAAAATTTAAATTCGCTTAAATTTCGTTTGGGGTAAGTTTTTTAACAAAAAGACGATGTAGGTACCTAGATAATTATTGTCTAAATCCGAATAACATCATATTATGGTGTAAATATGCTTAAATTCCAAATGATTTTGGTATTACGTTTGTATGGATAATTCTAACGTCGCGCCCACCTTAACATGGGTAATATTTTTTCATATGCCAATCGCGTGTTTGATCATCATTTCAGTCAAAATATGTCCATTTTTCACTCCTAAACATAGGTATTCTTGGGCACGCCGTCATTGCGGCGGTAAGTCCCCTCTTTGAGGAGTGGCTGGAAAGGCAACACGGCGTTCTAACCTTCCGCATGACGCAGGTCCTCACCGGTCATGGGAAGTTCGGAAAATTCCTGCATCGGATTCGTGCTGAAGAATCGCCCGGGTGTCACCATTGTGATGACCGCCCGGAGGACACGGTGGAGCATACGGTGGAGGTATGCCCGCCCCGCTTGGGCCGAGCATCACCGTGTCCTTGAGGTGGCGATTGGTGGCAATGACCTCTCGCACCGGGGCCTGGTACAGGCCATGGTCCGGAGCGAGGAGGAGTGTCAGGCGGTCGCATCCTTCTGCGAAGCAGAAATGCTAACCAATTTAAAAATTCAAATTCTGATCCCGATTTCCAGCCACCGTAGGCGCATGCTTGCGGACGGCGAGCAATGGGTAGCTCGCCGTCCGGACGTCTGGTAACAATCCGGATCAAGCCCATGTCTTCGACGGCGCGTATTGTTCCACGCGCACCTCAAGGAGATGTCAGTAAACTGTAGGGGCCTGGTAGGGCTGAAGCCTTCTGGGGCCTGGGTTGACTAAAGAGAGCCCCGGTGTCCCGGAATTAAGGCAAAGAAGGAAAAGGAGTGGGTTTTAGTCAGTAAAAGTCTGTCACGCCCTCCCGCTCCGCCCAGAGCGGGAGAAGTCATTTTAATGATTCCCCACCTAAAAAAAAAAAAATAGGTATTCTCGCAGTAGTTGAACCTGTACTTCTTTCCTACTTAAAGTGGGAATGACTTACGCTTCTAACCATGGGGTTGTTCAAGACCACTTTAAGTTCGATTACGAAACATTATCATCTTTCTGAAAGCAGACGGAGAGCCGGGTGTTGTGGTAAGATGTTATGATGCGATATCATCTCAGTACCTAGGTAACGTGCAATTGCTTTTAAAACTGTTTTTTGAAATAGTCAGAACCAATCCATTAAAGTCATTATAATTATACAATTATAAGGTGGTATTTTAAGGTAGTCGAATTTTAGAGATCATTTTAATTACCTTGGGCATAATTCAAGACAGACAAGATCATTTTGAGACTGAAGAGAGAACTGACGATTAACAACCTACGATAAACATCAAAGGGATACCTATCTTATGAGGTAGGTATTCTTACGGTCGGCACCCGTACTATCAGTAGCGTTGAACTAAGTCTTCCAACAGACCGCTTCTTTCATAAAAATGAAGAACAATACTTTTTTATTGAACATCCTTTTGACCGCAAGTAGTTCCGATAACAATAAACAAACAGCAACCTTATCAATAATATTAATTGGTGATCAATTTGTGATTATAATCATACTCAGTGGATAGTTTTTATCGGTAGGTCTGTTTTCTTATCAAGCACTCTGCCCTTTTATTATAAGGACCGTAGATTAGCTTTGACTAGGTACCTATCTAATCGTTGCCTTTTTGCAAAGTGAGGTTTTACTTTGTGTTTTGCCATCTTTAGTTTAACAAATAATTACCGTACCGTCAAAACTCTTAGCTCTGAGTAAAGTCAAGGTGTGGACTAGTGTTTTTGCAACCTTAAGTACCATGCATCAGGCTCTTTCGACAAATAACCTGCCTGCCTACCTGCGTGATTTTTGATGTTGCTCCCCATGCATTCAAGCCAATATCAGTCTATACTGTTCTAAACAGATTTTATTAGTACTCGTAGCTTAATATGTATTATATGTATTTCTGTTAGTTTTGCTCAAGCCCTCATGAGGAGATGGCTACAACATTAGTTCATGTTAAAGATATTGTTTATTAAAGCTATTAAAATTACAAAATTACTATCTCCACTCTACAGTGGTAGTTATCCTGTTTAGTTAAGGAGTTAAACAACCGCTTTTTGGCAGCTTAGACTGCAACAGCAGACGAGAGATAGAATTTGGGTTTTGTTTAGTTGAGAAAATCTTACAGCCACTTTTCTGATTTATCATCAGACACTGGTCATCACCTAGAACTAACTAACTAACAGGAAAAATGCAACAAACAAAACTTCGTAATAACAACATACAAACCAAGCAAAATTTTAATATAATATTACACAAGATCAAAACCAGTTTCTCAAGTTACCATTTAATTAAGACCAAAATATTTGCTAATACAACAAGCCGCTGTGTAGTTTCCTTCAACCAGCTCCATCATCAGAACAGGTGAATGACAGTAGGATATCGATATACTTTTGCATAAGTATATCAACTCTAAAGTACAGCAAAAGAGATAAGATTTAAGCTGATATTTATTGAAGATAGCATTTAGAATTCATTCTGGCCACTACCCATCAGCAAAGTTTGCTCACCTAATGAAGAAGATAGACTCACCAAATTGCACAGCATGTGGTTAAATTGAGGACGTGCAACATTTGCTCATGGAGTGTGTGCGAAACGAGGTGGAGAGGGGTGATGAAAAAGTTTGGCATTAATAGGATAGACGTAGGAGTCATTCAGCACGTTTTAGCTGATCAAGTATCAGAAATGGCGAAAATGTTTTACCTGTTACTGCCACAGCCTCAACACCGACCCCCTCAGTAGACAATGAAATATATTATTAATTAAGGTAATGTTAAGGACTGATGCAGATATTGTTTGGTACAATGCGTTTGATATGTCCTACACGGAACAATAAAACCCTAAATAACAATAAATTAAAAAAAAGTACAGCAAAAATATTAACTGGTTAACAACAATTTTATTGATCAAAATCAAATTGCAGTACCTATAAGTTAAAGGTAGTTATGGTAAGTAAGGTTTTAACAAGTAAAAAGAGAAGACACGATATAATATATTTTTTCTGGAAATAGCACCGGAACACATTCTGAGATGATAAACACATTTGGTAAGACCTCGCAAATTACTACAAGTGGTGATGGGCTGCGAGTGTCAATCAAGTTTGTGTGCAATGGCATCGGGCTGTCGCATCGTAGTCGTATGCCTGCTTGTACTCAGAGTCCCAAGATACGCAATCACATAAAAAAAATCGTAATAATAACTTTACTTTCAAGTCATGAGATAATAAAACACGAATCCTCATTTAATCAGATGACAGTCTTATTTTCTCTTAATTACCTAGCTGGATTACCAAATTAAAGAGTCGTGATAACCTATACTATCACGACAAATAAGTAATTAACTGTGAATACTGATTTATCTGCTGCAATAACTGTCGAAAGCATCAGTCAAGTTCAAGGCTGTTACTATCTGGTTAAGATTATGTGAGTGTAAAATTCCAGACCTTATCTCGCGTTAAACCGAAAACTGTCGAAAATCTGTGTAAGTTTCATATGTTAGGTATTGCACTTTTTTTAAATTGAAATTTATTTTGAACAAATTAATATTATAGGAAATAATTATGCATGAAAAAAGAATATTTTGATACAAATGGTGAAAGTTTGTCATTGCAACCGAGACGGAATTCACCCGAACCAGGATGTTATTGATCCTAATGCTTTATTTATTTTTATTTATTTATTTATTTGGTTCACCAAGGACTGTTTACACTAACAATACACATAAAGCTATTTTAATACATAAGTAGCAGTGTAACACTTACTTATAGGCAGTTATAGGTAAACACCACATCATCTGCCTAGCCTTTTCCCAACTATATTGGGGTCGGCTTCCAGTCAAGCCGGATTTAGCTGAATACCAGTATTTTACGAGGAGCGGCTGCCTACCAGACCTCCACAACCCATTAACTGGGGTAACACGGTACTTCATGGCAAGACTGGAGTCAGATTTACTGGCTTCTGACTATCCGTAACGACTGCCAAAGATCTCCAAATGACAGTCGGGACCAACGGCTTAACGTGCTTTCCGAGGCACGGAGGAAACTCGTTATGTTAAGATGGTCACCCATCCACAGACCAACCTAGGCAAGCGTTGCTTAACCTTGAAGATCGACCTGTGCGGCTGTTATTATCTAGCCACGAGCTCCTCCTCATAGGTAAACACCACATGCACATCACAAAACTTAATTCTAGTAATCTATGTATATATTAAACACACAGCTTTTTTTTAAGGTTAATTTATCTCATGCTTTCCAAATAAAGTGAACCCTGAAAAACTATATAACTATATCTATTTTTGTAACAAAATGACATAAGTACTTATGACATAAGTACATAAACTATACTAGATACGTAAACATAATGAAAATACAACAACTAGAGAACAAAATAACTTAGAGGTAAAACAAAAAGGGTTATTATGGACCACATAAAGCTTTAATGAGCTTTGACCTAAGCTTTGGTAGTGCTGAAGTGACAAATACAATCAATTCACTGAATCAATCACTGGTGCGGAAAAGTAACTAAAGCAACAGTTAATTTCGTGTGTTTAACACAACGCGTTAAGGATAAGAGAGGGTTTTCGAGTAAGTTTATAGAAAAAATATCTGTTAACTATCCAGTTTGTCAATAATTGTTCGCACGTGTCCATGGCCTTTGACGTCAAAACAGTTTTCTTCTTCTTCTTCTTTTCGTGTCGATGCTATCACAATTTTTTTTTTCGGCCCCGTATTTGGCAACCTGTAGGGTTCTGGCATTGGCCTCGTTTAGATCCCTGAAATGTCGAGAATCGAGAGATGCCGAGGCCTGTAAAGTGCAGGTTGTTTGAGTAGGATGAACAGCATAGAAAGTGCCGCATATCCTGGATAGCGGCTCCACACTGGCACTGTGTTAAGCATAGGTCGAGGAAGTCCCATTAGGCCTAATTGTTTTACAACGGCCAACGTCGGTTAAGAGATTTCCAGTTTGGCCACTGTAGTTCGTGTCCAGGAGGGACATGTTCAGATGGGGTTGCAGCGACTACGATCTACTACATATGACGTCACAGAATCCTGCATCGTGCAAGCAAAGTTCTCCGCGCGATTTGAATAGATAAGCCAGCCCGAAATCATCTATCGGGCAGTAGCCCACCGGACATAAGACCCGTCCGGTCGGAGGATCCTCCCTTTTCAACGGAGGTACGTGGGACTTTACTCTCTGTTCCGCTACCTTCAAACTGGTGACCCACGACAAAGAACGTCAGCGCAGCCTTCGTGTAGGAACAACGTCGTGACGTCATCATCACTTCCTCAAGCTTTCGAGCAGCGAGCCATACAGCCAGCAAGGTTCTGAGGGTATCATGACCACCAGCATGCCTACTTCGTTATACCTGGTCATCACCTTCAGCCTCATCATCGACCTTGGCACACCGCACCTTCGGCCTGTCACATGAAGAGCTATGAAGAACCTCTCCTGGTTGACGCCAGCAATCAAGCCCTAGTCCGGCTCCGACTCACTGGAGCCAGCTCCATAACTTCGACCCACCGAAGCCTACAGCATCGTACCGACTCACTGGGTCATCATCCCGACGCACTGGGGTAGCATCACCCTGACTCCTTGGGGCATCATCGCAGACAGTTCCGACTCACTGAGAACTATGCTATTTCCGATTTGACTCACTGGAACCAACAGCATTAGTCCGACTCACTGGAGCCTGCCGCATCATTCCGACTCACTGGAACCAACAGCATTAGTCCGACTCACTGGAGCCTGCCGAGTCATCCCGACTCACTGGGATAGCCCCACTCCGACTCACTGGGGCATCACCGCAGACAGTTCCTACTCACCGAGAACTATGCGATTTCCGATTTGACTCACTGGAACCATCAGCATTAGTCCAACTCACTGGAGCCTGCCGCATCATTCCGACTCAATGGGATAGCCCCACCCCGACTCACTGGGACATCACCGTAGACAGTTCTGACTCACCGAGAACTATGCGGATTCCGGTTCCGACTCACTGGAACCAGCACCATTGTCCCGACTCACTGGGACAACACCACCCCGATTCACTGGGGCATTACCGCAGCGCAAAGTTCAGACAGCAACTCACTGTGAACTATGCGGTATTGGGTTGCAACCCACTGGAACCAACCTACCGCTAGCCTGGCACGCATCATAAGAAGCATCAAGGACTATCGATCTCCGATCTCCGGAGGGGAGTGATGTAGCGACCACGATGTACTACATATGACGTCACAGAATCTTGCATCGCACAAGCAAAGTTCTCCGCGCGATTTGAATAGATACAACAGTAGCCCACCAGACTTGCCTCACACAGACAAGTCTGTCGATACAACAGTAGCCCACCAGACTTGTCTCACATAGACAAGTCTGTCTAAAGACCGTCTTGACTTAAGTGGGCGTTCGGCCTAAGAATCTAAAGATAAGAACTGGTTAAACTTAAATATTTCCATCAAAGTAGGTACCAAATAGGTATTTGTTATCTAATTTGATAGGAATATTTCCGAACATGATATTTTACTTAATACACATTCACACAGCCATAATAAAGTTATTCATATTGAAAAATAACCAAGTAGGCAAGACACGCTTATGATGTGTGGTCAGTCTGAGGATTGGTGGCATCCTATTACATAGGTAAGTATATCCTGGCTGCTATTTGTAGATCTTTGACGATTATTATGGCACTTCGCCAGAAGCCAGATAATCTGACACCTAGTTACTGGGTTGTAATTGTCAGACAGGCAGTCACTTCATGTAAAAGTCAGCTACATTCAGTTAGACTGAAACCAAACCCTAACTTAGTTGGGAACACCGTAGATGCGGCAGTCCGGTAACTACCCGAACCGAGCCCAAGGCGTCAACGGGGCGTACTATTCCATGCGCGATTCAAGGAGATGTCAGCAAACTGTAGAGGCCCAGCAGGGCCGAAGCCTCTGGGGCCATGGACTGGTTTTCCGATCAACGAAAGAAATCCGATCCATGGCCCCAGAGAAAAAGGCTTTCCTTTTCATGAACATGGCAACGAAGGAACGGGGTGGGGTTTCATTTTTAATGACTCCCCATTTGAAAAAAAAAACTGGGTCAAAAGTTGGTAGATGTTTCCTATAAGACCCTTGTTTCCTCGAATGGCGATTGTACATCTACCTTGTACTTTAAAAAAAGCTTAAGCGTCGTCGTACTGTACGAAATTGCTTAACCAAAAAATATTGATTACCTACAATGATTATGAAGTTTATTAAGGTATATCAATCTTACGTAAATAAAAGAGAAATAATAAACGACGTGTATATTATTGGGCTATCACTAATGAGCACGGGGTTATCGTGGTCAGTCAGTCGCTATGCGAGAATGTAAAAGTTGGCGATTATATTCGTAACTTATTACCTATTAGCTGCAGCCCGCGGATTCACACACGTCATTGTTATTATAAGCCCGTTGTGTCCCACTGCAGGGCAAAGGCCTCCGTTCCATTTTTCCATTATTTTCGGTCTTGTCTTGAGCCACTGCTGACCAATCCTTCAGGAAGGAGTCTAGTCGTGTGTTTTCACACACGTGATAGCAGAAAATTAATATACCAAGGGAACATACCTACTTCAAAAAGTGTCCAGAGTGCTATTCTATGATGTGGCCTACCTAAAGAAGGAACATAGGAGTGGCTTTTAGTCTGTAAAAATCTGACACGCCCTCGCGCTCCACCTAAAAGCGGGATAAGACATTAGATGATTTCCCAAATAAAAAAAAAAAATTTTTTTTCTTTTTTATGTTTGAGAAATTATCATAATATCCTCTCGCTTTGAGTGGATTGAAAGGGTTTCTCAGACGTTTTCTAACTAAAACCCACAATTTATTTGTCCATCAAATGCCATTTGAGATTCAGTGTCGTGGTAACTCATTCAAACAATTCCGCAACGTTTGCAGGTAAAGACCCTAGTGGGCCATGTAACTTATGTTAATATGTATCTTTCAGATATGCGTGATTGCGTCATGTTTCAACATGACGCACCGTTGACTCGAGCCTGCTCTTTATCAAACGGCGAGCTTACCTTTGCTCACCGTCCACGCCTACATTGGCCTGGAACCGCCCTACGACTCCCGAAACCGGTACAGGAAGTGCCTACTTCCCGTCTTCCCTTACACTCCGTACCACGGTCTAAACCAGGCCACGACGTGAGACGTCGTCGCCGCCACTGATGGCTTCCATGAGGCAATAGACAACGCGTGTGGCTCATACTCTAACCAGAGCGGGAGAAAACATTAGATGATTTCCCACCTTAAAAAATGTGTCTTACCTAAGACTACGTGGTCATTTTTCCAGTACGAGTTCCATTAAACTAACTCCCTCTATTACCTCTTTGGAGAACCTTAGTCACGATATTTATAGTTTCAAGCGAGATTCACTTCATTTTTTTCTCTTAAAATATTAATACCCTATTTCGCGTCTAGTATAGTGCTTCAAAATTATCTATTAAGTAAAAAAGGTAATTATTACAATATTTAAAATAATTTTATAAAATAGATCTATGATTAAAACGAAACCATTAGCGTCATCTTACTGATTGTGTTGAAAGTAAGAATCTCAGGCTTGAACCATTAATTTCCACTCTGCCTCACAGATGGCGTTATACTCAGATGCGCTACTATGTGAGCTTTTTGAGTTTTACGTGTAGATGGAGCCACTTACATTGTTATGAGAATATGAGATAAGTAGGTACCTACCAAGTCTAATATAATCATAAATATAAAAAAGGTATATCTACTGGCATTTTTGATAAATCATTTTTAAACAGATGTGAAATTGGATGTCACAATAAAATCAGTCGTTTTCTTAACGCTGTTTTTCAACGGTTTGTAAAGTTTATTGAAATATTGTGAAATGATTTTCAGTTTTTAGTAGTTTTCCATAAACAATATAAGTTTTGGTTACGGTTTCAGCTGAAACTAAAAAAGGAACCGAACATTCGACATGGCTTTGAATTCGGCTGAAAATCGTGTTTCAGCATTTTATTTTTGAAGGCTAATAAAGACGTCATTTTATTATTATAAACGTAAGTATTTCCTCCACTAGCTAGAGAGACCACAAAGCACTTTTCGCCTGATGCAGGTCTTCACCATATATGGCCTGTTAAGGTGGTTCCTGTTCCGGATTTTGACGGAGACATCTTGCATTCTGCCCTGGTCCGGAGCTTAAGTCGCAGGGCAATCCCTGGCCATCAAACGCTTGTGGATAAGAAGCAGTGGATAACTAGAATGGGCTCTGTGCACCCGATGCAAACTTCTAGAAATATGAACGATAGAATACCGATAGGCTAGCAACACGGCGCCGAAGTTCAAGATTTTTAAGTATTTATTCGACGAGCAAATCATCGCCGATTATCATCTTGGCTTGTTTATTAATTGACTCAAGCGCATCAAGCAGATTTTTTTCGAAATCGATCACAAAGATGAGAACATGCTGTAAGTATTCCACACATACTTGCGCTTGATAAAGGTTGAGCAGTTGTATCTACTGGTGTGGAGTATCCTCTCAATCTTGCTAAGATCGATGAGGATTATAAGATGGCAGCACAACTGCTGGTGTCAACATTAATTTATTTACTTCGGTCACTATTTGCTCACTATTATGTATTCGCCTAAGGAATACGATTTTGCATAATAATCGAAATCCCTCCTTTTCACCCCTTTATAAGCCGAATTTTCAAAAATCATTTCTTAGTGCCCGTCTAAAAAAGCCTCGTTTTAGTCCCGAGAAAGCCTCATGCAAAATTTTACGTTCCCAGCCCCAGTAGATTCAGCTGTTTCTTAAAGTTTTTTAGTTTACAAAAATATATGCTGTGGGTATGTAGATACAACACATTTAAAAGGATTAAGGTAAAGAATTTATATCAAATTTGAGACACCCAACAAAATGGTGGACCCTCATTTTACAGAAATATTTTGTAACACTTTCGTCACAAAATTATATCTAATTAGTTAAATTACGGGTACAATGATAATTTGTGCGTGCGGTTTAGAAAATATTCATACATTTCAGTTATGGCATTCTAACGCCCCCGTCATAATATGTGGGATATTATAAACCTACAATAAAAAAAAAATTAAACAGGAACATTAGAGTTTTTATTTTTGTACCAATCAACCAATATGTACGAAGTCTGTAAAGAATGTTAATAAGGAATTCGCAATAAAAAAACCACGTTTCTATACGTATATTTATTTATTTATAATACATAACTCGAAATACATATGAAATTAATGTAAATTTGCTGATTGAAAGAGTAATTGAGTCTCATTTTCAAAACTAAGATGTTTTAGGAGGTACTCAGATATTTAAGGCTGTAGAAACATGTTTACATCTTAGGTAAGCATTATTTTGTATTGTCCATTACACTTTATTTACTACATTACATAATTTATCTAAATATTAGATAATGTACATCACTAATAAATACTCAGACTATATAAATAAATATTATACTCGTACATAAATTCACTTCACTTTCAATGACGCCAAGTCGTGCAACCGTTTAGCAAGATTTAAACATTTAGTTGAAAATTGAAATTATTCATATAGAAATATTTGCACCAGACTACAATTCTAGCGATATCATATTTGATACCTTTTATTTAAATAATAATATAAAAAAAATATTCTTTTACGCTTGGCGTCAACAATCCAAAAATCAATTATTCCATGTGGGGAACTTCGATTTCAGGGGTGTGCTTGTGGTGGATCAGAACATCTTGGAACCACAAGTTCTTGACACCCTCTACTTGCCAGGTGTAGAGAGGCCTGTTGACTGGGAAGCCGAGTGGCTCGTCGGTCAAGTGGTAAATGAAGGGATGAAGACCAAGAGGAAAAGTGAGGTCAAAGGCAGTATTGCGGGGGACCTTGGGTGCGCGGTACTCGGAGATGTAGACCATAAGGACGTATGGCATACCGCCGACGCGACCTGTGTGAATGAAAAGAGATAATAAGTTTTAGCAGGGCTGATGCTAGACTTTGTAAATCTCCACAACTATACAGTATACAAACCAATTTTATTTTAAACAAGATTATTTAAAATAAAAAACACTTTAGATTCTTATGACTTAGGGCCTGTTTCACAATGTCCGAGTAGGCACTACTCACTGAATAAATTCAAAAATGTGACAGAATTCGTATGAAATTATCTGTCAAGTAAGATACTCGAAACTTAATCATAGGTGGTGAAACAGGCCCTTATTCGTGTACAGGTTAACCTATGAGTATCTGGCAAAATAAAATCAAGCTTTTGTCTACTAACTGTCCGATAGTGTTAGTAAAACAAAATGCAGAACTTTTACGAAGCTGACTAAAATAGAATAATATCATACCTTTAGGCAGTAGAAGATGGTTAGCCAGTTTATCCATAGTATTAGTCTGCTCGGTGTAAAGCTGTCCATTGCCATGCAACGCCTTCTCGGCGGTTTCGTAAACTTGGAAGGAAGAAGCCCAATCTTTGCCAGAGGCGTCAAGAGAGTCACGTGCGATGACGCATTCTCCCACAGGCACTGCAAAAAGTTTCAATTAAGAATTTCCACTTTTGTAACAAAATCATTTCAAGTGGGCCAAATAGTATTTCGATAGGACTGAGGAGGATCGTAGAAGTGTCAACAACGTAAGCGATATTATTAGCGGCTAATATTAGCCGTACGACGGGTTGTCAGATGGAATTGGAGAAGCACTTCTCGGTAGGCTTAATGCAAGGTCACTCTTATTTATTAATTATACTTTCATAGCATACAAAATCAGAACAAAAATCCATCACTTACTTAAGTGCATGGTAGTTTCGAGGTATTGCATATAAGAAACGAATACAAAAATTAACTATTATTAGTAAATTGTACAAACTTACAGTCATAAACGAACTCATCCAACTGCATGAAGTTTTGTGTGTTAAGATGAAGAGGAATCTCCGAGCCGTGGCTATCGTATTTGGGTGCCAGGAAGAACTTGACCAGAACGCTCTTGGCAACTTCGCTCTTGACATTGACACGAACTTGGAATCTCTTGTGGTTCAATCTTGGGTGCTGTACCAACACGCTGACTTGGTCATACACTTCCTTAACTATTACAAAAATGTTCATTAAAATCATCTTTTTAAGGACATAAATGAGGCAGGGGAAAAATAAATAAAATAATACCTTCTTCCTCATTCATATGGAGATGAGATGATACATTCAGATAGGTGTATTCGAAGTAAGTCACTAGTTTGTCAACATCAACCTTCTGGATCTGAACCTGAGGCAAGGCAAGCTCTTCACGCTTGTATTGAGGGAGTTTCTCCTGCCAAGACTGGAACAGTCCCAAAACACGCTTCCAGATCATGTAGAATGCGGGGTCACGCAGAGCAGTCTGGTAGTGCTCCAAGACCGAGGGGACGACTAAAGGAGCGAAGCTAAAAAGGTATAAATTAATTTTAATTCATAATATTAAAAATTACTAAAATACTCGGCTCTAAATTCTGATGGACCACTTACTGATGGAAGTATTGATGCTCTTGAACAAGAGAGTTGCCCAAAACCTTTTTCCAAAGAGTTATGAAGTCCTTGTAGTATTGCGGATTTGGTGATTCGACGTTTACCTCAATGACTCGTCCCAAAATCTCAATAGCCTCAGGAGCACGCAGGTTAATATGTTCACCAAGGTTCTGCAAAATGACGCATGTTACAAAGAACGGCGATAAAAATAATTCAGCAAGTAAGTTCTACAAATAAAAGTTAACTTACGTTAATTAAGTAGCCCTGGTCGATGGCATCACGAATGCGACGCTCATAATCATTGATTTCTTGAATTGCATTTACGAACTGAGGCTGGTCCAGGTGGAAGTAGTTTGGCCTGACAGGGAATGGAACTCCATTGTGGTACAAGAGACCAGAATTGTAGCCTTCTTTAACAATCTCGTGACCAAGTTCAGGGATTTCACCGAGACCGTTCGACAGTCTCTCCATGTAGTAACGAGCAACTAGCTGTTTGTGGAAAAACCAGAACCATTCTCCATGACGTTCCTTGTTGACTGGAAGAACTTCGCTGTTCAACCAGCTGGGTTGGGAAAGATGAACGTTGTAGTAGAAGGTATTGAGGCTATAGTCGTGCGTGTAGTAGGCAACGGGTGTGCTGTGCCTGTTGTAGTAAGGCCAGATCGTAGCATTCCACCTAATAACTACATTTTTGTCCCATTTATAGGTAGAGGGGTAGTAGTCAATCATGCGAAAACCGTGTGTGTTTACCCTTTGAGCGGTCGTCATAATTTCTTCGTTGTTGAAATATGAAGGGAAAACCTCATACAAACGAGGTATATAGATTCCTTTCGTGTCTGGTCGGGTGGCAATGACAACACTGAGTACGTAAACGAAGAGGTTTTCGTTGACGCGGTCTCTCAAGTACACCGCGGTCTTGTAGAATGTGTCGTAATCCTTGGCGGAGTAGAGCACGTTGTAGAGGGTGGTTGCTTCAAATCTGTGCTCTGATTCGAGGATGGAGAATGGTACAGCGCGAGGAAGTACCCACTGGTGCTCTAGCATCTCGATGAAGGTAGTCACAGCAGAAACATTCTAAAACCAAAATGTTAAAGCTATAGCAGAAAAAATTGCAGGCGAGAATCAAGAATTGTTAGGTAAAAATAAATGAACACTCTGACACGGATACATACGTTGTAACGTTCAATGTTCTTTTCAAGAGACCAGGACTTAGAGATGCTCTGGCAAGATTCAAAATGATTCGGCTCATGAATATGGAAAAACAGGGACATCAAGTCCAGTTGACGTTGCAGGAAGACTGGGTCCGCTACAAGAGAAAACATAAGACGTTATAGGGAAACGTGTTCGAATCAAACCCAAACAATTCTATGTTTGTATGATAATTGTACCCTGCAACCTGTCCATGCAGGATTTAACAAGCTGAAAGTATATAATTGGCCAGAATATTACTACTTTCGTATATTTTAATAATATTTATTTATTTATTTAAACTTCATGAACAATGGTGGTACATAGGCGGACTTAATGCATCAAGGCATTCTCTACCAGTCAACCTTAGGGCCAAAAAGACAACGCTGTGGTAGGTCTGCACAATAAATAAATAACATTCATCAAAAGTTTTAAGAATAAAATAAGTTTATGATAAAATACGTACGAGTATATATGCTAATATTATAAACTAATAAATACTAATACCTTTTCTTTTTCTTGCACACTATCGTCTACATCTCATATACTTAACGCAGGGCTGCTGGCAGAGATTTCTTTTTGAAATAAGCAGTGCCTTTGTACAATTTATTTTTTAATAAATTAATATATTTAAGAGAACTTAAAATAGAACAACTACGACGACGGCGACAACCAAATTAAATTTGAGAGGACCTCAAGTAATAGTTACGAATTTTCCGTTTGAAAGAGAATTTACTTTCAACTTTTTTGATGTCAAGGGGAAGCACATTCCAGAGTTTTATAGTAGAGACAGTGTAGGAATTAGCCATAAACCCATAACGGTGAGAAAGAATATGAAGGAGTTTGTTTTTGGAACCTCGAAGGTTGACATTATGAGAACTGCCCAATGTTTTGAAATTTTGTTTTAAGTAATTGGGAGCACAAGGATCGTTCATTATAGTGAAGAGCATGCAAAGGGATCTGAGGGATCTCCTGTGACAGATAGGCAGCCATTTAAGCTGAGAACGGAAGGATGAAATGTGATCATATTTGCGAAGGCCAAAAAAAATCAGTTAACATTGATGTTATTTTGACCATATTTTGGACTATTAGGTGTCTGCAGGTCACATGATAAGAAGCACTACTTAAGAGGCCTGCGGAGACCGCGCGCTATCTCGAGTTGAGACGAAATAAAATACGTTTTTGAGGTTGATGGAAGCAATCCAGATAGTATAAACAATTCTTGAACACACCGACTGGAGTACAGTCATCATCCGCACACTGATAGTTGCTTGCTGTGATAGCAATACAAACTATTGGAAATTTGGGAGAGGTTCCGTAATACCAAAAATGATGAATGAAAAATTATGTATTTCCAATATTGTTTCGAGTATTTATAACTTGATAATAATATCTGTGTTCCTACGGAAAGATATTTTGAAATATTGTTGTTTATAATATAGAAAAAACAAAATAAAAACATGACATTTTCGCTGTGAAAATGTGCAAATTTAAATTCGCTTAAATTTCGTTTGGGGTAAGTTTTTCAACAAAAAGACGATGTAGGAACCTTGATAATTATTGTCCGAATCCGAATAACATCATATTATGGTGTAAATATGCTTAAATTGCAAATGATTTTGGTATTACGTTTGTATGGATAATTCTAACGTCGCGCCCGCCTTAATCAGATTCGGTTAGCTACGACTCGTTAATTTAGTCAGAAACCGTCGCATATTCCATAAAATAGAAAATACTCATTCAAAAGTCTTCTAACTGGTGAAAGAACGCACTGGTGGAGTGCTATAAAAACATAAGTTCTTCCAACACCAGACTAGATTTCCAGGAAACAACCTTAATTCCAGCGATCTATTTAGAATCTAACTAGGTGTCTGCTTATTCCCTTTTGTCAATTAATTGCAACGCAGAAACCTCCCGAAATTATCATGTCCTTTGAGAACCTGCGACATGTGAAAGGGACGCCACGACGCATTGTCAGCCACTCCTCAAAGAGTTTCGATAAATTTAAAATTTGAAACCACTTGTACCAATTAAGAAAAACAAATGGAACATTAATATCAGAGACACCATAAAATTATGATAAATGTGAATAAACTTACCAGCTTTTTGCGATGCATTGTCCCTCACCGGTTCCGAGAGGACCCCGGCTGTTAGGAGAGCCAATACACACAACACCAAACGAGCCATGTCCGCCAGTGTCGATGCGTCTGCTGCAACACCTATTTATATGTACCTTTATCGTAGGTCACAGTACTCGTAATTACTAAAGTTATCAATGAACACTTTATAGTAAAAATGCAGATAAATTAAACAGTAAGTGAAAAACAAACAACATTCATTCTGCACGCACAACCCGACAACGCATTTTTTTTTGCATCCTGTTCGTTGTGGTCTTTTCCTGAACCGAAGCCCGAAGTCATGAACTTAAGCAGGAAGCTCCAACAAAATAGTTGTTAACAAATGGTTGTTAACAACATACGAGGGCAGTCCGATAAGTACTTAGCCTCACCGCCCCATGGCGCCACTATCACAAGTTTTTTTTTTTATCATGTTGTACATTTCCTTAGAGGGCTCCTTTCAAAATTTTAGCCGAATTGGACCCGTAGTTTTTTTTTGAACGCGTCTGGAAACTGGCGTGTCGACGGATTTAAGAAAAATGGAATTGAGCAATATCGGTCGGTGATTCTTTCTTATTTTTGGAAGGGGAGTCGCGCAGCAAAATCAAAGAGCGCTTGGATACTGTGTACGGTGACTCTTCTCTTTCGATGGCGATTGTCAAAATTGGTTTATTGAGCCGAACGTGTGCTCCAGTCCGCTTTTGAGGAGCCACGCCAAAATGCCCCAAAAACGGCTACCACAGAAGATAAAGTGGCAAAAATCCATGATCTCGTAAAGATAGACCATCGATTGAAGGTGCGCAAGATAGCTGAGATATTGGGCATCTCAAAAAACCGCATAGGTCATATCCTCCATGAATTATTGGGCATGAAAAAGCTGTCTGCGTGATCGCTGCCGCGTTTGTTAATTTCAGACAACAACCTCAACCGTAAGAACACTTCAGAGCAGTGTTTGATGCTGTTTCAGCACAAAACGGAGGAGATTTTGCAACATTTTGTGATTGTTAGGGAAGCATGAAACTACTGGTCTACACTGGAGACCAAGAAACATTTGAAACAGTGGATTTCACCCGACGAACGTGCTCGGAAGAAGGCGAGACTGTCCTATCGACCGGAAACGTGATGGCCACCATTTTCTGGCATTCGCAAGGAGTGATCTACATCGACTACCTGAAGAAGGGCAATACAATCACAGGGCTCTCCTATGCCGAAAAATTGGGTCGATTCGACGCCGGATTGCAGAAAAAACGGCCTCATTTGGCGACGAAAAAAGTGTTGTTCCACAATGGCGACACACCGGCTCACACTCGTCCGTCGTCACGGCCAAAATGGTCAAATTAGGCTATGAACTGTTGCTCCACCCTTCTTATTCTTTAGGTTTGACCCCATGCGACGTCTTTTTGTTTCTAAACTTGAAAAAGCCACACGCTCGGCAAAAATTTGAATCGAATTAGGAGATTATAGTCGCCACGGAAGCCCTTTTTTCAGACCTCTAGAAAATATTTTTTTTAGACGGGTTAAAAAAGTTGGAGCACCAACGGGTTAAGTGAATCGAGCTATAAGGAGACTATGTTGAGATATACATCGCCACTTTTTCATTTTTTTTATTTTTCTCTCGTAGGCTAAGTACTTATCGGACCGCCCTCGTAATGTGTACAGGATAATTATTTACAAGAGTACAATCGACGATTTTATCGTAAAAATATACTTAGTATGAACTGAACGAAAAGAGATAGATTTGTGGCGGTCAGTGTACAAATATCATAATTACACATTCACGATATTCAGTTAATATTCTAATAAATATCGAATATAAAATTAAAAACGGACAATAAAGAAATATTATAGAGATTACTTTTCTCTTAAAGAGTTAAGTTAGATAATGTGTGAGTATGCCTTACTAATCAATACTCACACACTATCAAACTATTGGTTAATGAATTCCACAGAAGAACTGCTTAAACAGTAAACGATTTGACAAAAAAGGAAGTGGAATGCATACGAATACTTAATTTCAGATTTTCCGGTGATCTCAAAGACCTAAAATGTATGTCACAAAGGAACTGAAAACGTTCTTTAAGACAAAAAGGGGTAGAAGGATTAAAGAGCACATTATAAAGCCAATAATGTATATGAGCATTCTGCCGAAGGCAAGTAGGAATCCATTTGAACTGAATACGAAACGTAGTCATACTTTCGCAAGCCAAATATAAACCTGATACAGAGATGAAGCTCAAGCTTGTACAATTGGTCTTGGGTGAGATTAAGATAGCTGGTATCAATTATCATAGTCCAAGATTGAGAAAAGAAGGGATGTGCTGTCGCAATATTAGTGTTGATGGGAAGCAAAATTATTAATATGAGGCCCGCTGAAGCAAACAGCTTTCGACTGACTTTTTGCAGTTGTTTAGTCAAAAATTACTGTTGACATAAATCCTCAAGTTCTTGACTGTGTGTGACTTATAGGAACAATGGTTTAGGTAAAAGAAACCCAGGGAAGTGTCGACTAATCGACCTTACAGACCGTACGGTAACTATCGACAACAATCACTTTGGTCTAGTGGGATATATCTTTAGCCCAAATTTAGTGCTACAGTCGCCTATTCGAGTTAATTTTATATTAATAATTTCAATGGCATCAGCTAACTCTTCAAAAGAGCATACAGGTGGTAAAAAGAAGATAGTCGTTGAGTGATAGCGTTAATGAAAACTGCAAAAGAAGAGGGGTTAAAATGCCGTCCTGTGGCACACCAGCAGAAGTGTCGCACCAAGAAGATAAATATTCCTCAATGCAAATACGCTACTATGCCGGCGACCAAACGGTAACCAAAAAGGTAACCATGAAACCAGTCAATTACCTACTGATGGAGATATGTTAAAAGAACATAAAATACGGAGCAAAAATAGAAACTCAACTGACGTACTATAAGTATTGCTAAAATCAAGCAGAGCAAAACTTTTCCATCTCCATGCCAGACCTGATATCGTCAGTGATATTCACAATTGCTGATGTAGTGATGTGTCCAGGTTTAAAACCGAATTGAAAGGGATTCAGCAGATTATGCTTAATAAGGAAAGAGGGAATTGGTTGGTGGACAAACTTTTCCAGGAATTTGGAGAGTAGGAAATAGGAAGGTAGTCGGAGAAAGATGCAGGATGAGATTTCTTAGGCAAAGCAATAACTTCTTTGGGGCATCTTTCCAAGCTTTTGGGAAGAGACCACTGGAACTAGAGAAGTTAATGATGTAAAGGACGACAAGGAGAGTGTTATCAAGGATAAGAATAATCATGTATTGTAACGGCTGACACAGTCACTACCTCTGATAGTCTCTCTCTCCATAGTGTTGGATGTAATCGATGGGTTTTAAACATTGCTGCAGAAACCATATTTAACTGGTCAGATGCAATATTAAATCGTAACATAAACGCAAGTATTAACGATGCGATAAAGGATGTTAAAAAGGAATTAGCAATCAAAATGACACGTTTTTTCAAACATATTTATTTATAAAAATACATAATAAGAAATACATATAAGGTTATGTGAATCTGAGATCTATCTAGCTGACTGAAAGGGTAACTGGGTCACATTTTCAAAACTATGGATTTCTAGATGGTACCTACTTAGATATTTAAAACTGTATAAACATAAAGTTTACATCTTAGGTGGGCAGTATTTTAACATTATTCGTCACACTATATTTACTACATATTATATAAATACTAGATAATATACATCAAAAATAAATACATAAACTATATGAATAAATATTATACAAACATAACATAAATGCACTTTACTTTCACTGACGCCAAGTCGTACAATCATTAAGCTATATTTCAACATACTGTTGAAAATTCAAATTACTCGGATAGGAACATTTGCACTAGACTAAAATTCTAGTGATTCCATATTTGATACATTTTATTCGTAGATAATTAACATTTCTTTACGCTTGGCGTCAACACTCCTAAAACCACTTATTCCTGGTGGGGAACTTCGATTTCAGGGGTGTGCTTGTGGTGGATCAGAACATCTTGGAACCACAAGTTCTTGACACCCTCTACTTGCCAGGTGTAGAGAGGCCTGTTGACTGGGAAGCCGAATGGCTCGTCGGTCAGGTGATGAATGTTAGAAAGACCAAGAGGGAAAGTGAGGTCAGAGGCAGCATTGCGGGGAACCTTGGGTGCGCGGTACTCGGAGATGTAGACCATAAGGACGTATGGCATACCGCCGATGCGACCTGTGCGGATGAAAAGAGATTATCAGTTTTAGCTGATGGCAAAATTTGTGAATCTTCAAAACTGTTATATTATTATATTATATTTCTGTAGAAGCTAATTTTTTGCTTTAAACTCTTATGATTTCTTTTACCAACTCCGTATACAGATTTACTTGTCCGACAAAATGGAACAAAACTGTTTTATTTGTGAATTTATCAATAAATATATTATAGTCATACCTAATACAGGCACTTAACAAAATATTTAAAAAAAACATACCCTTAGGCAGCAGAAGATGCTGAGCCAGTTTATCCATGGTTTCAGTCTGCTCGGTGTAGAGCTGTCCCTTGCCACGCACTGCGTTCTCAGCGGTAGTGTAGACTTGGTAGGCAGAGGCCCAGTCATTGCCAGTAGTGTCAACAGAGTCACGAGTGATGACGGATTCTCCCACAGGCACTGCAAAAGTACAAATTAAGCTTTTTATAAACTCCCACTTTTGTTACACAATCATTTGAAATGAAGGAAATTGCACTTCATAGAACTGCTTCACATATTGAAAGAGCACTCTTTTTGGTACACTTAATGCGAAATCCAGTCACTTACTGATATTTATTATTTATGTTTTTATTACTTGCAAAAACAGAACAAAAACCCATCACTTACTTAAATGAAAGGTTTTCCATTATTATTCCACTCTTAATACAAAAAACTATTATTAATAGTAAATTATACCAACTTACAGTCATAAACGAACTCATCCACCTGCAAGAAGTTCTGGGTGTTAAGGTGAAGAGGGATCTCATAGCCGTGGCTATCGTATTTGGGTGCCAGGAAGAACTTGACCAAAACGCTCTTAGCAACTTCGCTCTTGACATTGACACGAACTTGGAACCTCTTGTGGTTCAGTCTTGGGTGCTGTACCAACACGCTGACTTGGTCGTACACTTCCTTGACTATTAACAAAAGATCAATTAAAATGTATCTTTATTAGGACATAAATCAGACAGAAGAAATATAAATAAAATAATACCTTCTTCCTCATTCATATGCAGATGAGCTGATACATTCAGATAGGTGTATTCGAAGTAAGTCACCAGCTTGTCAACGTCTACCTTCTGGATCTGGACCTGGGGCAAGGCAAGCTCTTCACGCTTGTATTGAGGGAGTTTCTCCTGCCAAGACTGGAACAGTCCCAAGACACGCTTCCAGATCATGTAGAATGCAGGGTCACGCAGAGCAGTCTGGTATTGTTCGAGGATCGAGGGGACGACCAAAGGTACGAAGCTAAAAAGGTATATAAATATTTTAAGTAACAATAAAGATATGAACAGAAAAGCGCTGAAATGTTCGCGTTTTGGGAACATATTCATTGTGTGTACAGTTATGGAGTGGTATTCTCTGCCGAAGTCTGTGTTTTCTGATTTCTGATTGCTATAACTTGAGGATATTTAAGACAACAGTGAAGGTTACTTCTAGGCAAGCGTACTCTATCGCAAGCCACATCGTCGCTTTTCATCGTTAAGATAGTGGTCAAACAAAAACCTATCATCAATAAAAACAAAGAAACAATAAATTACTCGTAAATTATTCTACACAAAATTCAGGTGGACTACTTACTGGTGGAAGTACTGGTGTTCTTGAACGAGAGAGTTACCCAAAACCTTCTTCCAGATGCTTATGAAGTCCTTGTAGTATTGCGCATTTGGTGAGTCGACGTTTGCCTCAATAACACGTCCCAAGATCTCAATAGCCTCAGGAGCACGCAGGTTAATGTGTTCACCAAGGTTCTGCAAAAAGATGTATGCTACAAAGACCGCTGAAAATAATAATTGAACAAGTACCTAAGTTCTTCAAAAAAAAGGTGACTTACGTTAATTAAGTAACCTTGGTCGATAGCATCACGAACGCGACGCTCATAATCAGTGATCTCTTGGATTTCATTAACGAACTGAGGCTGGTCCAGGTGGAAGTAGTTTGGCCTGACAGGGAAAGGAACTCCATTATGGTACAAGAGACCAGAATTGTAGCCTTCTTTAACAATCTCGTGACCAAGTTCAGGGATTTCACCGAGACCGTTAGACAGTCTCTCCATGTAGTAACGAGCAACAATCTGCTTGTGCAAGAACCAGAACCATTCTCCACGACGGTGCCTGTTGACTGGAAGAACTTCGCTATTCAACCAGCTGGGTTGAGAAAGATGAACGTTGTAGTAGAAGGTGTTAAGGGTGTAGTCGTGCGTGAAGTAGGCAACGGGTGTGCTCTGGCTATTGTAGTAAGGCCAGATCGTAGCATTCCACCTAATGACTACATTCTCGTCCCATTTGTAGGTAGTGGGGTAGTGGTCAATCATGCGGAAACCGTGTGTGTTTATCCTTTGAGCGGTCGTCATAATTTCTCCGTTGTTGAAATATGAAGGGAAAACCTCATACAAACGAGGTATGTAGATTCCTTTCGTGTCCGGTCGGGTGGCAATGACTACACTGAGTACGTAAACGAAGAGGTTTTCGTTGACGCGGTCTCTCAAGTACACAGCGGTCTTGTAGAACGTGTCGTAATCCTTGGCTGAGTACAGCACATTGTAGAGGGTGACTGCTTCAAATCTATGCTCTGATTCGAGGATGGAGAATGGCACAGCGCGAGGAAGTACCCACTGGTGCTCTAGCATCTCGATGAAGGTAGTCACAGCAGTAACATTCTAAAACCAAAACGTTTAGTATAGAGCAAAAGAACTTGCGAACGAAAATCATGTATTCATAGTAAAAAAAAAAACACTATAACACGGATACATACGCTGTAACGTTCAATGTTCTTTTCGAGAGACCAGGACTTAGAGATAGTCTGAGCAGATTCAAAATGATTCGGCTCATGAATGTGGAAGTACAGGAACATCAAATCCAGTTGCCGTTGCAGGAAGACTGGGTCCGCTAGAAAAAAAAACATAAGACGTTATATCTGCTAATTTGGACGTCAGGAAACTATCATTTGAAACACATTACTGTTAAAAAAGTTTCGATTTTCTCTCAATTTTCCGTGTTCCCCAGAGGCTTCGGCCCTACCGGGCCCCTAAAGTTTGCTGACATCTCCTTGAGGCGCGCGTGAAACAGAACGCGCCGTTGACAATTAGGCTCGGTCCAGATTAATACCAGACTGCCGGACGGTGAGCCCGCGCCTACGGTGGTCGGAAATCGTGACCGGGATCTCGACGGCGGCGGCGTGAGGGCTGCTCCCTCACGCGCTCGCGGTCGGCAGCCTCCTTCGTTAGCATTACTGCTTCGCAGAAGGAGGTGACCACCCACCACCCCTCCTCGCTCAGGACCATGGCCTGTACCAGGGCCCAGCGCGAGAGGTCGCCGCCACCAATAGGCTCCACAAGAACAAGGCGGTGCTCCGCCCAAGCGGGGCACACCTCTACTATGTGCTCCACCGTGTCCTCCGGGCCTACGGTACTGCTGGCATCTCTTTAAGGAGTGTGTGGATCACGATCACTATCGGGCTGGTCGATTACCGTACGGCCACGGTGGACGAAGAGCAATGGATAGCTTCCATTCCTCATTGTCTATAGTGGCCGGTAGTCGGGCTCGGGGCTCGGTGGTTGGGGCGTGATGATGTTCATTCCCTCACGCTAGAGGCCTCCTCCTGTTTCGCAAAAGGAAGCGACCGCCTGCGCGTCCACCTCGCTTCAGAACATAGCCTGGACCAGGGCTCGGGATGAGAGGTCGCTGCCGCCGATACCTTCACGAAAACATGGTGGTGTTCCATCCAAGCGGGACACACCTCCACCGTATGCTCCACCTTGTCCTCTGCGCGTTTCTTCCTCTTGAAACAATGCTGGAACCTTCCGAACTTACCATGTCCGGTGAGAACCTGCGTCATGTGGAAGGTGAAAACGCCGTGATACCTCTTCAGTCACTCCTCAAAGAGATGACTTACCACCATGATTATGGCGTACCAAATTCCGATAAGTTAAAAATTTGAAATAACTTGTAGCAAATAAGAAAAAGAAAAGATCAATTAACATTACAGACACCATAAAAATAAGTTAAATGAACTTACCAGCTTTCTGCGATGCATTATTCCTCACCGGTTCCGAGAGGACCCCGGCTGTTAGGAGAGCCAATACACACAACACCAAACGAGCCATGTCCGCCAGTGCCAATGCATCTGCTGCAACACCTTTTTATATGCACCCTTATCGTAGGTCACAGCAATTACTACAGTTATCAATGAATACTTTGTAGTAAAAGTGGAGATAAATTAGACAGTAGGTGACGAATAAACGACTTTCATTCTGCACTTACAATCCGATAACGCATCAATAACTTTTTCATTCTTTCTATTAAGTACGTTTTGTTGTATCCTGTTCGTTGTGGTCGTTTCATACACAAACAATTGCCGCTTGATGCAGCCGGAGTCACGAACTTAAGCAATAAGCCCTAACAATAGGTAATTGACGACAACAGTGATGGTTTAAACATTGATGCAGGAACAATAACTGGTCAGGTGCTGTGTATTAAATTGCAATGCTGTTTAGTGTTCAAGATAGCAAAGTTTTACAAGTGTCAAATGAAATTATGCTACATTTTATGGGCTTTCAACAGATCAGAACAGATATTGAACAGCCTGTATTTTAATGTTTTCTACTTTCATTTTTTTCTTTTGTTTATGTTTATTAGTGTATAGATACATAAAATATGAGTTACATAAAATATTACCGTATCAGTGTTGACATCATTCCTGTATATCGAACTGTACATAAGCTCCATAGGGTAGGCAGAAGAGTAAAATCGTGCGGCAACATCGTTGAAAAATTCACCACGTCTTATGTGATTGTCTAAACACCGCATAGTTTAATTAAAGCTATTGAAATCAATAAGCTCCACAAGGCGCCTAAGCCTATACACACAGATTCTATCCGATCTTCCATTAATTGATTGGATCGCTTGCAGCTTCCCTACAACAATAGTGATGCATGTCCTTTGATAACGCGAATGCTAATCGGTTTGTCAAAGACAAAGGCTCATGTGAGCTTTTGTCTTTGACGCTCATGTGAGAAGGCCGATAATTGGCATGATATTGGAACAATGAAGGATCAACTCGGTGGTTTGTACTTATTTATTAAATCTTAATGCAGTACAAAATACATAGGCTGACTTAATTTATTACACATTTTCTATCAGTCGACCTATCATAACCTCTGTTTTCTTTTTTTTATGTCACTACCCTAAGGGTACAAAGTACTTTATAAACTTCCTTATATACTCGTATTATATTTCGGACATCAGTGCAAAGACGAGATGGCCAGATTTCTAAAAGGACCAGTATCCATCTCAGGGGCGTAGCTACCGCCGTATCTGCCGTATCAATTATACAGGGCCCCCGGGCCCGGTGGCCCCCAAATTGTATAAGGAAAAAAAATAAAAAGTTTCTAATTTATTTTATTTTACAAATGACAAAATTAAAAAAAGGAAAAAAAATAAAAGAAGAGTGAATATTTAAAATTTGATTTTTATTTTTAAAATGGTTAAATTATGTTATGTGTTAATAAATAAATATTTCTTTTCACAATATTTTTTTCTTTTGTGAAAAATCTTTACCCCCATATAAGGGCCTCCAAACAATTTTTTTATACGGGGCCCCGACAAGGCACGCTACGCCACAGATCCATCTACAGAGGTGTACGGAACAGAGTGTAAAGTCTCGCAAACTCCCGTTGAAAACTCAACGGATCGGAAAATATCCTCCAAGTATACGGATGATTTTGTTTGATCTGCCGAGAGATAATTTCGGGTTGTTCTATAATGTTCAAATCGCTCGAAGATGCACGATGCAGGATTTCACAGATTAGTTCATATTTGGCGCCCAAGACACAGAATAAGTTTTAAACACTTTTCTACAAGTTTAAAAGAACTACAATGACAATGCATTATACTCCTGAATTTGAAAAAATGTAAACGTCATCTATTGTGTCACCAATTCAGTTGAAAGACTATCGGACTTAGGCCTCCCCCAAGTCTCGCCATAACCACTAGTCCTATGTGTTTTGCTTCCATCGAATGCTTGTTACCCTCACTAGCTCGTCGGTCTACCATGTGGGAGGACTTCCAACGCTGCGCTGTTTCCATTCCAGATCCTTTCGCCCCCATAGACCATCTGCTCTGCGAGCAATGTGCCCTGCCCAATGTAACTTACGTTTGGCAATTCTTCTGACTATGTCGGTAACTTTGGTTGTCCTGCAAATATCTTCATTTCTGATGTGATCACGCTAGGAAATTCTAAACATAGCCCTCTCCATTGCCCTTAAGATGACTTTAGGACTTCTGATGAGGCCCATTGTCAACGATCACGTTCACATTAATTGAGTATCCCTCTCATATTAAAATATCTTTTAGAAAATTAGATAAACAGTTTTTGACGCCGTCCGTACAGAACACAATGTAATCAGTGAATTTTTTGTCTAAAGCTCGCCGAAACAAAAATTTTACACTGTTCTCATATGACAAAATCTAATTATTGAACGCAAACCCAGTTGGCTGAAGCACGTACGGGACTAATTCTATTTTGATTCACATACGAGACTAATTGACCTATTCAAAACAGAATCATGTGCAAGTTGGCTTCTAAAGTAGATTGCATATTGTCGTGTAAAGGTCAAAGGGTTTATGAATTGAAAATTGGTAGTAACAATGTTATTGTAACCAGCCATGTGGTACTGGATACTTTTAGGAATAGCAAACAACGATTTAAAAAAGTTCTTTATTTGAAACACCAGATGACATCATGGCAAACCAAGGAGAAGACGACAATAATTGTGCCTGCGCTAGCAGATACAGAGTTATGTGAAAAAGAGAGAGGTGTTTTTTCCCTGCAATGGAACAACATAAAGAACAATCTAGGCTAGATAGTTTGTAGTTAGTTTTTTTCTCAAGTACAGGTCATCGTTCCGCTCATTTATAATGACACTATTTTCTGTACTTAAATCTTATTAAAACTTGTTTTTACTCCATATTTTTTTACCATTTGTATAAATTGAAATCTTTCAAATCCAAAGTACAAAGTTAGACACGGTGAATGGGAAACAGTTAAGTAATAAAATGAGGATGCACGCATTGCTGTACGTGTAGCGAATCATCATCATCATCATCTCAGCCGAAAGACGTCCACAGCTGGACATAGGCCTCCCCCAAGCGTCGCCACAGCGATCGGTCCCCGCCACCCTAGCGCGTAGCGTTCGCGTGTAGCGAATACCATTTGTTTAATATACCTATAATACCTATATATATATGTGTTTATATAGATTTTAAACATTACCTACGCTTTCTATACCATATCCAAATTAAGATAAGGTTGTGCAATTTTACGTCGTCGTCCTCATTTCTATGGGTACGTCTATTAATAGATTTGTTATTTACTTACTACTGTAAGCCCATGTAATCAATGTTAGCGTAGATTTCATGCATTTTTCATTTCACTTTATATGTCATCAGCCACGAAGATTTCACAACACAAATCGTGTGTTGAGTTATCCATACTAATGTAATAAAAAGAGGGATGGTTTGTTGGTTAGTTTGTAAAAACCGTCCGTCTATTTACTTGACCTCGGCTCTTATCCTTCGTTTACAATAAAAAAAAATCAAATTACTATGTACATATAAAAGAAGAAAGAGACTGACTAACATATAAAAGCACGAGCAAAACTACTGGAGCAAAGTGCTAAGGTGAAATTTTATACAAGGTTTTCTTAAATTCTCCTAAATTCTCCTAACGGGATCCAAAATTTTAATGGAGAAACCTTATATTACACGGGCGGCGCCGCTGGTAGAAGTTAGTAATATATTTACAAAATACAATAATCTATATTATTATTGCTGATTGCAATGGACACCTTCCTTTTAAAAATACGTGACACAGGCGAAGCCGAGGGCAAAGTTAGTCATAAGCATTATTGTTTTGTTTACAGATGAAGTAAATGTCACTGATATAATTAGAGACTCGATAAATTGTAAAAATATAAATATATTGTAATATTTTATTTATTTTCACAATAAGTCATGCTGATTGCTATAATTATCACTTTTTTTCATAACAATTACGGTCTTATTAAATCACGCACTGAGAAGATGCACTTTCTCCTTGATTTACTACAAAGTTTCGTAGTAACGAGATAGGTAAGAGCTTTTAGGCTGATTAATATTGATCCAGTAAAGATGTTCGGGTCAATTTTCAAGATTACAAACGCTAGCTGAAGTTTGTTTAAGAAACCTTAGTAAGTTATTGGTCCCGGCTGTCATTTGTAGATCATTGACATTCGTTAAGGTTATAATAGAAGCCAGCAAATCTGTTATCAGTACTGCCATAGGAGATAAAATGATAGTACTCTATCACTAGTTACTAGATTGTGTGGTCAGATAAGTAGTAGCTGTAAATGATTGGCACGTTATGCTGGTTATGTTTTTAAACATTGATCAAGTATCCAAAGCACTGCTAAAATCTAGTAAAACTGGATCTCTAAGTAAGTTTCAATTCATGCTAGGTAATCTAAAGAAATACGTACATATCAAAGTAGGGGTTGTAGAGGTCTGGTAGGCAGCTGCTCCTCGTAAAAACTGATATTCCGCTAGATCCGGCTTGACTGGAAGCCGACCCCAATATAGTTGGAAAAAGGCTAGGTAGATGATGACTTATCAAAGTACCATAGTCTTTATATAGTTCGTGGTAGTTAATCCAGTTTACCTTCTCAAAGCTATAAAATTATTTATTTTTCCATATGTCGCAATAATACTAACTAGGGTCTAACTTGTCCTTAGGGGCACTTATGTATATAGCACATATTAGTTTCGCAATATTTTCCCACCAACCGGGATCTGTCCTTGGAAACCTAGCACGTATAGGGATAATAAATTAATCGTCGGTTGATACCCACGTACAGTGTACAATACACGTTCCATGAAAATTGTTTAAGAGGCCTGTTGGTTAGCTTAAGCCTATCATACGTCTTCCTTAGGTCAAAGACCTAAGAACTTCTAAGTAATAATCATAATTAACATAATTTATTTCAGGCAAATACCCATAAATGGATACAAATATGTACAACAAAATTAAGAAATACACAAAGCACAAACTTAAATATTTTATGTTGAACAACAAATAATACTCAAAATAAATCTATTTTATATAATAAGAAAAAAAACAATCGATTGTGTTCTGTGATAAGAATGAATAAAATGAGGAATGAGTTTGAAAGTGGCGCCAATGACTGAAAAGTGAGAGAAGTGTTAAGAAAGAAAAAAAAGTTAGTGATAGCGTGTTGGGTTATAGGATAGAAATAAAAAAAACTTGTTGCGCCAAGTTTTTAGAAATTTTTAACAAGTTTTTAATGGGTAGAGTAAGAAGGGTAAGAAGATAATGATGAATAAAAACAATTGAGTCCACAAATCAATTCAGAAATCGGGTGTTAGTCAACCTCATCCTAGAAACGCTACACTTTACCTACATAAAGCATTTGCTTTTTATCAGATAAATGAAGATGGTTTTTATCGAAACCCAATCGAAACATGTTTACACGTTCAATTATATAAAGACTTAGGTGGTTTGACCAATCAAAAACGTACCTATAGTTAATAGTATACCAATCTTTTATTAATACACATAATAGTTTTTTAATTAATATTGTAAATCGAAACAATGGACAGACATGAAGACGCTTAATAATGGCTTAAAGATTATCCTGTCCGGAAATGACGTCACTTCTCAACAATAATAAATTGCAATAATTAAAAAAAGCACCATGTTTTGCTGTTTGGCCGTAAACATAAATTTAATTAAATGTTTTTCGCGGATTATCGTAATTTGTATTTAAATAGTAGGTAATATTATTATGTCGATTGACGTAAACGGAAAACTATTTCGTGATCCTATTAACACTTAAGACAATAATATAAACATTATGACTTTTTTTGCTTAATTTGTGTTTATTTCTAAACACCCAAATTGTTATTGAAACGTGCTAAGAATAAGTATTAACTCATATGATACATCAAACATCTGGAGGAATAGTTAATGCGCTGAATGCGAGTTGTCTTTACGTTAACGCGCTCGAAACGTTTACCGCGTTTGGCTCTGTGATAATTGAGAGGTTGGAGCGGGTCAATCAAAGCGCCCAACCAACATCATAAACGTTTCGATCGCATTAACGTAAAACAAATTCACACTAGGCACTCTATTCCCTGAGCCTGTGAGTCACACCGTTATACAAGTCCAGTCCCGCGTCCCGCACGCGGGACGCTCTCTTGAATACAAATCCTGACTGTGATATTCGTCGACGAATGGAATATGATCATGAGTGTATGTCTGCAATTCTGTGAGTTAAGTGTATGCATTCTGTGTATATTTGGTTAGCCGTTTTTATTAAAGTTAAACAAATCCATCCATCCATCATTTGACCACTGACGTACGGCGTTGAGCCATCGGTATAAGGTAGACAACCTATCCATAATGATACGTAAAAAGGGTTTTGTGAACATATTTATTGTGCGTACAGCTAAGGGTAACTGAAGGAACAAAGATTGGTTTTAGGTAGTGAAAGTCTGATACTTCCTCTCGCAGCAGAAAGGAATTATTTTAAGTAGTCATGTTTACAACTGCTGGACAATCGATATACTTACTCTAAAATTATAGATTCACTAGCTGTCCCCAGCGGTTTCACCCGCATTTTTCGTTACTGCTCCGCTCCCGTGGGTCGTAGCGTGATGGTATATAGCCTATAGCATGTCTTGATAAATGGGCTAACCTAACACTGAAAGAAATCGGACCAGTAGTTCCAGAGATTACCCCCTACATACAAACTTACAAACCTACAAACTTACAAATTTTACCTCTTTATAATATTAGTATAGATTTATTAGACCTATTAGTTAGAACTATAGATGAATAACACATGCTTAAATGTGCGAAAGAAAATTGTTGGTAGGAAATCATTCTATGACTTCTCTTACAATAAGGTGGAGCGAGAGAACGTGACAGACTTTTACTGACATAAACCTCACCTGTATTTAAGTTCAGTTGCCCTTTGCGCTCTAGGACAACGGATTTCCTTTTCATACATTCCTCGAGGTCCTAATGGGCATCGGTTCCTAAAGTTTTGCTGACAAATACATACTCATCATCTACCTAGCCTTTTCCCAACTGTATTGGGGTCGGCTTCCAGTCAAGCCGGATTTAGCTGAAAACCAATATTTACAGACAAATACATACTACATACATAATTATGTGTTAACTGGACGGTATTTAAAAGGT
Organism: Mythimna separata; assembly: GCA_030763345.1. Classification (NCBI taxonomy): domain Eukaryota; kingdom Metazoa; phylum Arthropoda; class Insecta; order Lepidoptera; family Noctuidae; genus Mythimna; species Mythimna separata. Next base: position 10,696,780 of record CM061187.1, on the reverse strand, counting down.
GACATTACTTTATCTATGTCATCACTTACAAGCTATTAACAATTTTTATCTCAATGTTTTAATTTCATTGTGTCAGGTCATTTCAAAAGAATGCAAAACAAGCGCATTTTTTATTTACTTTTGTAACACTTGTTTCGATTTCGGTTCGGAATGAATTTTGGAAATCAGTCCATAAACTAATGCGCTTCACCATCAACGATTGCATTACTGCTTACCATCAGGCCGGATCGCAGTCCAGCACAAGTTTATGTTAAGCAAAAAAAAGTCTAGATAGTTTGCATCCAGCTTCCTATAGGTCATTGAGACTTGGCCATAATAAAAAAACAAAATCTTTATTAGTGATCGATGCCTGAACATCAACAACAAAAAAAACTAAATACCTACTTTAGATAAATGGGCATAATGCTAGTTATATTTTTTTTTCTTTCAAATAGACATAAGCACTTGATATAAATGTAAAGTATTTAATATAAATTATCTAGAATTTAATTGCGACAAGTTTTTAAATAAAATTGTCATTAAAAAGAGCATTTTGCAAGTGGTGTTTACCTGTAATTGTTTGGGCAACTAGATTTAAGACACAATTAATCTCTGTATAATCTGAAACAACAATTGGTGAACCTAAAATTAAATAAATAAATCTTTTCAAACGTTTTTTGTCGAGTTTCGCATAAAAGACAAACGTTTAAAAGCGAGAGAATGCAATAAACTCTAGAATAGGAGAAAAGGCCTTTGTGAAATATTACAACGTGTCAGCAACTGATTGGAAAGAACGTAATGGCGTTTGTGGCGAGCTTCATAAAGAGAACGAGGTCTTACAGTGGCAGCTCAGAGCTTGGAAATGTGCCAGGCAAAGGTCAATGGGAAACTGACCTTTAAGTTCTGAAAGATTCACATTATAAAATGGTATTTATTTTGTCTAACAATTAACAAAATAGGGCAATAATTAATTCTATTCCGTGCCTCGGAAAGCACGTTAAGCCGTAGGTCCTAACTGTCACTTGTAGATCTTTGGCAGTCGTTACGGATAGTCAGAAGCCAGCAAATCTGACTCCAGTCTTGCCGTGAAGTACCGTGTTACCCCAGTTAATGGGTTGTGGAGGTCTGGTAGGCAGCCGCTCCTCGTAAAATACTGGTATTCAGCTAAATCCGACTTGACTGGAAACCGACCCCAATATAGTTGGGAAAAGGCTAGGCAGATGATGAATTAACAAAATAGGGCACAGTGCTCGTGGAACAGATTGCCGTTGAGACTGAAAGGTTCTGGAGTGACGACCACGTACCGGAATACGCAGTGTTGGAAAGCCTCCCACAAGGTGGACGGATGACCTGGTTAGGGTCGTGGAATCTGATGAATGCGAGACGCACAGGACCGGTCGCTGTGGTGACGCCTGGAGGAGGCCTATTTCCAGCAGTGGACGTCTTTCGGCTGATGAATTAACAAAAACGTTTTTGACTCAATAATTCTAGTTATATCATACCAGGGTTACAGTAAGGCAATTCCTCTATTCTACGTATTTTAAGCTCAAGAATCTCTCAGTGTTGTGTAAAAAAACATGACGAAACCCGCATGTCCTAGAACCAGAATTTCAAAAATATTTGCAATCCACCAACACGTACTAGGCCCACGTGGAGGATTCCAGCTTATTCCTTCTCCTAGAGTTGAGGTCTGAGTGGGAATATTATAGGACTAATTATACTTAAGCTAGTCACCCGATTGTGCCTTCTAGTTCTATGATATTATATCAGCAATAATTAAAGTAAAAAGTCTAATCAAAATCTTTGGGAATGTTGATCACGTGATATTTTAGTACCCCATGACACTAACCTAACATTTTGCTCTCTCTATTCCTCACCGCAATAGGATGAGAGATGAATACTGTTACTAGCCAATTTTAATACGGAACAGTGTTTAACATTCCATTGTCAAAATGTAGATACCAAATATAACAAATGTGCCGGGTGTCTCAACCTCGAGTCTACGCCAACTCATTAGTAAAACGGTCCATCCCGAAATGAGCAATTTATTAATCGAGCCTCAAATTAAAATTGTTAGGAAAGGCAGAGTGCTGTGACAAGGGCCAATATATCACTCGGATGCGCCCGCGCGGCCGACCACGTCCGAAGTTTTGACGTATGAGTAATTTATTGGCTAAAAAAATAAATTACCGGATTGCCCACACATTTTTTGAGCCCAAGGTGGTTGATTCGGGTGCTCCCGCAAAAAATGATCAACGCCCGAGGCGCGATATTAACTTGCTACTTGCTCGCCTAAAACAGCTCATAAAACGAGTATGTTGTGATGTCTACACGAGCCACATGATGAGAGCTTTCGGAACAAATCGCTATTGTTAATTTGTAGTTTTTTTTATTTATTTATGTTCGATGTCCGACAAAAGTTTTGAAATTGTACAGAATACAGAAAAATACAATGTCACAGAGGGTTCTTGAACGAGTGCTACTTCAATTATAGGAACACAGCACAAGAGAAATAATAATAATAATTCTGAATTGGCAAAATAGTGGTACAATTTATGAATCGTCTAACTCCCGGACTAGGCGGGCCTGTATAGAAATAACAAGACACTAAAAAAGAACAGGACAAGATCATTCCATAGAATTATATATTTTTATTTGTATACGGTAAAGCAGTGGTGGCCCAGTGGTTACGGCTGCGACTTCCAGCTAGGTGCATTACTTTGTGTAATTTATTCAATCACCACTGCTCCCAAAATGGTAAAGGAAAACATTGTGAGGAAACCGGCATATCCTAGAACAAAAAAAAAATGACATGCACCAATCCACCCAGTGTATCCACGTGGTAGATTACGGCTCATTTCCACTCCTAGAAAGGAGGACTGAGTCCCAGTAATTAGTTGGGAACATTATTAGGCCAATGATAAATGCTATTTGTTCATTCTTCTGTCATACATACGTAATTTACATACTATACTTAATTACGGAGACAGCACCAATACCTACTCATTGTCATTTTATTCATATCAATATGAAAGTATTGGTAAGTAGGATAAGTAGTAAAGTATTGGCACTTCTTTCTTCATATTTGAAGAACAGGAAGATGTTCGTGGAGATCAAATCAGAAATGTCAGTGACAAATTCCTCAGGCAACAACTGTCCAACGATAGAAACATACAGGTCCCAATTGTCTCCTGTGCACACTGGTGTACCACAGGGCTCTATTCTGGGTCCGATATTCTTTATCGTGTTTGTAAATGACCTTATACAACATATGATGGAAAATGCTGCGGGTTCTATCCAGCTTGTGGTGTTTGCCGATGATACAAACGCCGTTGTTTCAGCTGACAATATACAATATCTTAATTCCATTGTTAATGAAGCCTTAGATATCTTCCACAGTTGGTTTGCTGTCAACGGTCTTAAAGTTAATGCCAGTAAAACAAACGTAATGCTTTTTCGAACCACTTCCAAAAATAAGGATAGCATTAACTGTGCCATAAATGGAGATAAAGTTAATGTGGTACAGGTGGTTAAGTTTCTGGGAGTGTATATTGATAGCCAGTTAAAGTGGAAAGAAGAGCTAAAATACCTGGAGAAAGCGATTAGCTCTGCCTGTTACGTGCTTAGAAGTCTCAGGAACGAAGTATCCAGAAAATATTTGAAAATGGTTTATTACGCATTGGTAGAGTCAAAACTAAGGTACAGCATACTTTTCTGGGGTGGAAGCTATGACTACAATATAGAGAAAGCTTTTGTGATCCAGAAAAGAGCAGTCAGAACCATGGTTAGAATACAACAGCAAGAAACATGTAAGCCTCATTTCATTAACTTAGATATATTGACAGTCCCAAGTTTGTACATATTGGTCCTGCTTACTCATTTGTCTAAGTACATCTTTGAATATGAGACTGAAGATGAAAGACAAAAAAGGGAGAGGTCAAGAAGGAAAGATCTTGAGTTGAAGCAAACGACTCACCTGAACGTTGCAAAGCATAGTTCCTACCACAAGTCATTAAAACTATTTAATAAACTGCCGACAGAAATAAAAGGTCTTGTTTATAAAAGTGACTTTCACAGCAAGCTTAAACAGTTCTTGTTAAATAAATGTCTTTATCATATTGATGAATTATAATTTAATAGAAATGTTAATATTTTTTTGTATTGTAATGAATTGATTATTGTATGTATAATTTTTTTTTTATTATTATTGTTGTTATGATTGTAATTTAAACTGAATAATTTTGACTGTTTTAAATATTGACATTTAATTTTAATTTTAATAATTGTTGTGACTTAATATAGCATGTATAATTTTTAGGATATAGGTATTTAGTTGTACAAATTTCAAACACAATGTAATTGTTGTTAATGAATAAATATGATGATGATGATGAATAGATAACCTTTACGCAATAAACTGTTTACTTGCAATAAAAAATAATTACTGTCTCCGGGGGATATTTTTTATAGGCAATTTCCATAGTAATAATATAATCAAAATAAAACAACATCTCGCGCAACTCTATCTAATTTGAGTGATGACTAACTTGTCTAAGAAAAAACAGATTAAAAAGCACTAAATCTAAAACTGTCAAAACCCGAAACTCGAATAAAAAAGTTTTTTAATGGAATTTTTTTATCTGTTAGCAAGATCCTTTAATCGCAAAGAGAACACCACAATAAGGTCTACTGTCCAAGGACCCTTAGCTTAATAGACGCGTATTCGTTACTATATATACGCTTGGTGTACGTGTGCGAGTAACTTGTATATAAAACTCGGTCGAAGAAGCTGCAATGATACAACGGCACGATGCTGCCCATGCTGCCGCTACGTCGACACAGCTTCATGCAGGCGTATAATAAATAATCATCATCTACCTAGCCTTTTCCCAACTCTATTGGGGTCGGCTTCCAGTCAAGCCGGATTTAGCTGAATACCAGTATTTTACGAAGAGCGGCTGCCTACCAGACCTCCACAAGCCATTAACTGGGGTTACACGGTACTTCATGGCACGACTGGAGTCAGATTTACTACGAAAGAATACGTGTCCGTGGACTGTAAGCCTTTAATCATCAAAATACTTCAAACACCCCTAACCCCCTACCTATGTACACCTAAAAGATATTTAGCGTAATTCACTGAAAACATAAACTTCAGCAAATTAATTCCTGAAATATTCATTAACGACGGAATGAATGTTACAAATTGCGACAGCGGCTCCCAAAATTCCATTTTCCTGTCGGCTACACGTTCTGCGAGTTCCATACTTGCTGCGCTGACTGAAATATGCAGTGACAATGTGCAAGCGGAGTATTTCAGCAGAATATCTGTGAAGAATTAGCACTATACCAAATGGAGCATAAAATTAGTTTCTTAGGAAAAGGTAAATAATTTGGGGAATTATATGGGATAAATGTTTCGTTTTTTTTACATAAAGGAAGCTGTCACCTCTCTAAAAGTTTTTTATTTTAGAGAATTATTTTTGTAGCAAGGTATCACGTATGACATAGGTACGTAGGTGTGTCTAGATGATGATGATAGATTTGTAAACCTATTGACATCAAACTTGGTAAACCGTTATGGAGAACCCATCACATAAGGAACTTTGAAGATACTTTGTGATAAAACGCTTTATAAATCCTAAAACATAACAAATTAAAGGCTCAGTATGTGTTATGCTGATTGCTATGTTAAAAAATTAAACAGAAAAAAAATGTAAGTCCAATCTAGAAATTGCTCAGGAGTAAATGTACCACGACGCGAGGATCGTAGGTAAGTTTCCAAAAAATTAAATTCGTATAAATAAGGCACTCAGACTCAGGACAACTGTCTATAGACCACATACTTTATACTTTCCGCACGGGAATCAAAACAACTCACAGCGTAGCAACTTTTTGCTCAACCACTGGACCTACAATGAACATTTTAGACTCCGACATTTTTCGTCGCTAATAGAATGTCAAACTGTTTAACTACTCGTGTTTAACTATAGTTTTGTCTCCTACTCTTAGTATTCATATTGATAATCATATTACCTTTACAATCATTTTGTTACCGATCTTCATTTGTACAATCCAAATAAAAGATTCCATATCAAAACGGAACTGCCTACAGCCTACACGACGTCAAGATAAACATACCAATCGATTTTTATGTTATATTGCTATCGAAATTCTTCACATAACGACAACAATATCTGGACGTGGAGATATATCGTCTCATTTCATATTCATATATTTGTTTTCGACGCCGTTTCGCCCCGACACTTTACCGATGGCTATGTATTAATTATTCCATGCATGAGCATGCATTCATTGAACCCTGCACTCGTCACTGTCTTTGTAAATAACGAGAGCCTTGTTCTTTCATTTTTTATTACATTTCGCTACAAAACTGTTTTGTTCATGTACAATATAGGAACTATTGGGAGTAGGCTTGCTGTCCCTACTTGAGACTTAAATATTACCTACAGAAGTATCACGACATAGTTACAAAGTAGTTGTTTAGAGTTATGCACTTTCTTCTTGCTAATCATCATCATCTCGACTTCGCCTACTCCTGAGTATAAATCTTTCTATTTTATGGCAAACTCAGAGTATACCTACTACAAACAAACCATTTACAAGTACTTTTGAACCGTCAAGTTCGATCAGTCAAAAAAATAAAATAAAGCATTTCAATAAACCATTACATATTTGGTGTATCTTTGGATTTTAAAAGAGACTTTGAGCTCTGAGTGTTTTCAGTGTTTCTTCTAAGGGCAGTCAGCTAGGAAACACTGCCTTTATCATTTAATGACAGCATCGTCGTCTGTCCAGCTCACCGTCAGACGTCCGACATTTCTTCTACCAGTCCTCGAACGCCACTTGGTCACCATCTTACTCCATCCATCATCACCACGCCTTACTTTATGTACCTACTTACATCAGGATAAAGTCCTGCAATCTTTAGAAGAAAACGATTACGCTAAAAGCATCAATTTGCTTGAATATTGTCAAAAATTATGAACCGGGGATGGGAACTGCTCAAGTCACTACCTAGACAACGAAGATTACGACTGAATTGAAAATTTTATGAGCAGTAATAACATTCTCTTATTTATATAAAAACCTTTTAATATCACTAGCGTACTATTTTATGACTTTATTAATTTTAATACTTTTAATTGAATTTTAGTCAAAGGTATAGGTTTTTTTTTGTATTCAGTTCAATTCAGGTTCACGAGTATTTAAAGAAAATATTTTATAAAGTTCTAAAACAAGAAAAATAAATATAATAATACTAATTAAAACTATATAGGTAGGTAATGACTCAAATGAATACAAACGCAGTTTACTTGTGGATTATAAATATTATAAATTCGTAAACCGCTTGACCCATCCTTAGTAACTTTTTGTCAAGTCTCAAATAAACAAGCAAGTCTCAAATAAAACCGAAATATATCTTCATAAATACCGCCAAAAAGATCTAACAGTCCTTTATGAAGGGCGCAATATTTCCTAGAAAGCAAACTCTCACTAACATTTCTATAACACAATCCTTCATTTGAGATCCGTCAACAATGATCCCATCTAATCTCTCACGGAGAACAAAAGGCTTCGTTGACAACAAACAAGAATATCCGCAAAATATTTTGTCAATTCTGTGTCACAACTGGTGGTCTTATCTCCCATATCATTGTTAACACTTTCTTTTTCTTTCTATATCTTACTTTACTACCCCTCAAGCGAAAATTAGAATGTCAATATGACACTCTTAAGTCGGATTATCCTATTACCGTCACAATACATGTTGTTTTCACGGGTTTTGCTTTCACTCGAGTGGCCCGGAATAGGTTTTGTCTGTTTGTTTGTTTTTTTCGACATGTTCCGGTACAATGCGCAAATCTTGAGAGGTGTTATGTAAAAAAATAAATTAACTCAGTACTTTTGAGCCTGGTTAGATTTTTTTTTATTTAGGATCGATGTGGGTTAACAGTTTTGTAGATTCAGTTGAACGTAACTAAAACGGTGAAGAGATTGAAGTCTTGAGCTGGTTGCGTTATCTGAATGGAGGAGAAAGAGTTACCGTGGCCCTGGAACGCTAGAGGCAACTGAAGGAATACAGGTGAGTTTTTAGCGATCTCGGTCCTCCAAAAAGCGAGAGGGATATATCTTCCTGAACGTGCTCAGCTACAAGCTGATACTAATACTGAATTCAAACTCAAGTGTCCGGAGCCCCAGAGAGCAACAAATACTTAAAAAATCTCTTATACTCGTATTTATCATAGTTTTTAAGCCATAGGTACAATATTAATAGTATGGACTTAATATACCTGAAACAAAAGATTTTTATTTATTCTCACGTCAAAATAAAACAACTGTCTCTAAACGGTCTTGGTGTTGAAACCATACAGATTTCTAAAACACTGCAATCAACAGTACTCAATGTAAATCAACCTGAATAACTCAATTTCTACTAACTAATCCGTGACATAATTTCTATAATATCCTCAAACATCTAAAAGAACATTCACAATTTAAGTGCTTTCTTCACACAATATCCTTCAAGTTTGAATTCTTAAAGAATTCTATTAACACATAAACTGTTCCAAAACCCAGTCGTGTCGACCACACATTATGGTATATCCCATTAAATTAACGGGAACCATTCCGACCGATTCGGAACGATGGAACCACAAAGTTCTTGTTCCGTGCTATATGACCATAACAATCGAACCTCGTTTATTACTCGAATTAAATAATTAAGTGATGAATCGCATTTCACAATTATCTAGAAATAATAACAGTTCTTTCATCACCCTTCGGTTTTCGGTCACCTCTAGGATCTGTTGTCGATTGTTTAAAGAATAACACGTCCCAGTGCAATGATAAGAACTAGGTATTAAATGTAACAATTCGTTTACGTATCAGCTTAACTACAGCGAAATAATGCTCAGTATTATAATTATCTGACCCACGTGAACCTTATTGGGTTGGTTGCACAATGTTCCATTGGTTAACTCTGGTTTAACTATCTATTTTTTTCACTTCTTGAAGTATTATCTAATTTTACGCTAGATATCATAACAGTTTGCTGTTTAGGTTAACTATGACAGATCACTACCAAACTGACAAAAAATAAAAATTATTGAGGTAGTACCTACTTTATACAAGTTATACAAGATAATCCAAAACGGTAAAGAATTTTAAAACGGTCATGGTCCGTGACGCATCACGTCTAGGCATCTCTCAGATATCTACGTTAATATCAGCGACTATTTTTATACTGTCTTAATAAAAATGAAACGAAGATTGACATTGGCTTGTTATCCTAATTTGATATCGATAATCACTGTAAAGTTAATCATCTAAAGTTCAAGTTCCAATTAAAGTACATTCTCAAAACTTTGCCAAGACTTTAAGTATCGGCTAAAGTTTGAAGCTCCTAATTAAAACTAACGCCTAATTAACTAACTGCGGTTACCACTTTGGTGTGGTCAGCCGACGGTCAGCGGGACGGCATCAGGCGCGGATCACACCTGTGCTGTCGGCATCAAACGCACCGCCCCCCGCCACCCGCACACCCCCCACTCTGTATCATACGAGCCGCCTCGCATATTATACTCCCATGAGAACTAAAAAACCGACCCGAGTTTTGTATAAGCTTGCTAGATGCGGTAAGCGCGGTTAGTGCAGCGTTTGGAGCAGAGTTCAGAACAACTACGCTTGTTGATCGAATTGTATGTTCATTAATTGTATGACATCTACTAACTATTTTATTTATAAATATAATCGATACCTGTATGGAAACAATTTTACCATTATTATTGTTATTTATTTATGCCTGAAGATGCGCTAAGTAGTGTCAAAATACAAAAGTTTCGATGCACATAACTTCGAAGTTTATATTTTTTGTTGTTTTATTTCCATATAAGAATAGATAATGACATAACCATTTGTTATTTTGAATAAAAATGTAAATTATCGCCTTATTACGTTTGAATGGAAGAATGGCTGAAAAGAGCACTCTTAGGGTAGCTACTTCTTAATCCCATTCCAAAAATAATCTAGTGACGAGAATTTTAAAACTCTTCAACTCAAAACAAAAAATGTTAACAACAATTTTATAGCCACTTCCAGCAACTCAACATCAATATGAATGTCCAACCAATATTATGGCCTTTTCTGATTTTATTGATTTGAAATACCTAATCCGCTGATTGATTTCTTTATTGCCGCCCGATACTTCGCCGGTATTATGTTGATCCTATTGACGCTTGTCTAGGCTTTAATTGACTTAATTGCCCATTATTAATTGACGCCGTTTACGCGTGTCCGGGTTTTGGCACCTCATTAAGTCCTGTGGGAATACAATGGTTTGTTACGTAACTATGTAAGTTCGTGAGAAAAAATATTGATATTTTTTAACTAGTGTGTAATAGGCATTACTTTTAGTTATGTTAGGGTAGGGCGTTGAGTATGGTCCGGAGCGAGGAGAAATGGTAGACAGTCGCCTCTTTCTCCAAAGCAGTATTACTAGCGAATGTGGCGGCCGTACGTATGAGGGAACGAACATCTTCACGCCCCACGGTAACGTACAGTAGACTTGCAGACGTCGAGTAATGTTTTGGTCGCCATCCTGCCGACCGGAAATCGACCGGACTGAGCCGAAGTGGTCATAGTGTTTTGATTTTGATCATAAAATCTATAGATTTTTAATAAATCGCGAAATTGCTTCATATTTTTCAAACACTGTCTCTTTGCATATCCCTTATTTCGTATGCAGTCCGAGAGTAACCACGACTTAAGTCCTGCAGTCTTCTAATCATTCTGCCTAAAGGTGCAAAACCACATGAAAATAAATACGTTCAATTATTTTTGAGTTTATCGCGACCACAGAAATCTAATTTAGATGTTTGTGATCGCGAATTCGCGACACAGACGCAGCGGAAGATTTCCATTTTTATTATTATGCAGTGATTGTGACATAAAATATTTTCACGTGTCGTACAGTTGCGCTCTCGAATCTCATCATCACCTATTCCTCAGACAATGTCTGCGCTTAATGCTCTCCTAGACAAGAACACAGATTTTTATAAATTTGAGGAAGAATGAAAGATGATACTGTCAGAATGTAGTGAGATGAATATATAATCTTTTCCATAAAGTCCTGCGCGATTTGTGACCTGTCTGCTTTTAATTTTAATTATTGTTTTATATTTTATTGTTCTGTCTTCATTAATACTTCTGACAGTGTTTAAATGGAGTAATAACGTTGGCTATTCTGTTTGAATAAAAAAGAGCCTTTTAGATAAGTCACGGAACACTTTTTAGAGAAATTCGTGCCAAAGCTTTATAAAAATAAAGTTAGTCATTTGCAGGAACGCGCTACAAGTAATAAAATGATTTCAATATCCTATCACCCTTTAAATCAAACGAGTATTTGAAAAGAGGCTGTGAACCTTGGAGAGTGGGACGTGCTTGAAGCCAGACAAACTGTATTTACGTAACTGTACGAGGCATATTGCATCCAATATACTTTGTATCTCCCAACCCTCGGCGTTACAAGGTCGATCGATAGAAAATCTTCCGTAAGATAGTTATTTTCAGCAGTGAATAACAATTTAATTCAAAAAGAGAACTGATTCTGTAGTATTAGAATAAATTAGTTTTAGGTGTCCATACCCAAGGAGTTACTAACGGATCCTAGCTACTACGGAACCTTTGTTGTGTGCGTGTTTTTGCTAGTCTGACGCGCAAGGGCTGTTTTTTGTGCATTTTTTTTTAAACTTCTTCCTTTTCCGACTCATGCCTCCTCTCTAGGAAAGGAAACGGGCAGTAATCCACCACGCAGGCAGTGCGGATTCGTAGATGTCACATGTCTTCGGATTTTTTGGTTCTAGGGCATGCCGTTTACCTTAACTGTATTGAGAGCAGTGGTAATGAAATAAATTACATAAAGTAGTTCATCTGGCTGGGTTTGAACCCGCCACCTACTACTTGCAAATCGAGGCAGTTACCACTGGGCCAATACGTCTCACCCTGCTCCTGCTGTCACTGTTTTTTTTTGTGCATACTTAAGCGTAATAACTGACACATATTTATGCTCGTGACAGTATGCACAACTGCAGTACAATTAGTTTAAAATGAAGTCTGCGCGCAGCTTACATATAATAAGTAATAACACCATTCAAAGGAACTAATTACCTATATATTACTCTGAATTTAGGGGCTAACTTGCTTATTTCACGATACTTAGCATAAATTGCTCAAGGCTTGAATGCGTTTATGCAACACTGTAGTATTATAAAAATGTTTTCGTTATAATACTCGTAGGTGCATTATTACATTATATTGGAAGATTAATTTTAAAGTATCATAGTAGATATATTATAAGTAATCTAGTAAGATTATTATCTATATACTCGTAGGCATATATGTGCTTTTACTGTACATGAAATAAATAATAAATAATTATCTATGCCAAAGGCATCGTTTCTGACTGACTGATCTATCAACCAACACACAGTTTAAATCACTGAATAGATTGCGCTGAAATTTGGCACGTCAATAACCATTATAATGCAAGTATGTGCCAAAGAAAGGATTTTCCAAAATTTACTCCCTAAAGGCACGAAACGGGTATCCAAAGTCTGTATAGAGAAATATATTTACATGCGTGTAAAGCCGCTAGCCGAAATTACTGTTCCTAGAAGAACCATTCTCAAAATATACTAGACTACAAACTACTATTTTTTTTCTTATAGAAATTTCTGAGGACATCTGAATTAGCCATTATCTCTCATCTATGATAACATGAAAAATCTCTTGGTAAACATAATTTGGCTGTATCAAAGTGAGAAAATATTTGGCCGAGGTTTTAAAAGTCTTGTTGACTTAGGATTAAATGTAGACGTATCTGCGCAATTTTCTATGCTTTGAGATATGTATCTATTATAATATAAATAGTAAATACTGGTATTGTCACACGAATGACTGTCCCATTTCTTGTCCAGGCAATTTCTGTCCATTCCAGGTTGCCTGCCGCCCATTGTATGCACCTATGTGTTTCAGTTTTATTGCCTTTTTATTTATGTAGAGGTATAATAAAGAATATAATAAATAAATAAGTTGTTGACTGTCAAAAGACTTGTAGGAAACGTAGTCGACTGTACGAGTAAGTATTAAAAATCGTGACTTTTGAAAGGCAATGCTTTGACCTTGCCTGTAAGGTTTTCAGGTGCAAACTGTTTCAGTAGTGAAAGACGTGCCTTTTGAACGTAGCAGTACAAAGGTGCATTTGAAAGAATTCTTCATTCGTAACATTGCGCTCGTAGGTATATACCAATATGAAAGAAGGTTGTTACAGGTAAGTATAGTACGGCCACATTTTATACCGGTTATTTTCCAGCCATGTAAAGGGCTACAAAGAAACTTCAGGTAGATATAAATAAAGCAACTATGTACTGCAAACAATTTCTACAGCCAAAAATTATTGCTGAGATTTATAAGACATCCTCTACACATCGTTGTAAAAACATCCCTATCAGAATTCGGAAACTTTATCGGTAAGCACTAAGCACTATGCCATAGCGCAGGAGTCAGGCACACCAAAGAAGTGTTCTACAAAGTGTTGGTTGGTTAAAAATATGAGGATTGAACTTATTTAGATTAAGTTTTTTGCTTCTAAAGGCTCGCCCATATGGGCACATTAGTGAACTTGGACATCATATCAAACAAAAACCAAAATATTTGTTTCTCCTACATTGAACTGCGTTAGAAGTAACCTCACTACCTAAGTTATCATGGCTTTAAGTCCTGTTTGAGGAATGGCTGCAATGACTTCACGGCGTTCTCACTTTCCACATTACGCAGGCACCTGACATAGTAAGTTCGGGAAGTTCCTGCATCTGATGCGTGCGATAGAATTGGATTCTACAATACAAAAGAAACTTTGGCCAACATATTAGTTATTTTGGAACTACGAAGGAACATTCGAAAAATATGTAACGTCAAAATTATTATATACAAGCGTAATCGGTGAACTTTGTTTTGCCCCTTAAATAATTTAACCTATCACGTACCCACAAAACGAGACACAATAGTAAAACAATAACACCGCGGTCTCATAGGACCGGTCGGGGATTCATGAATTAAGGAAAAAATGGGGGGTAAGGGTAGGAGAGAAAAAAAATAGCTTAAGAACTGTTTGCAAACCTACCAAATATACACAAGGCCGTTCTGGAGTTGGGTAAGAAACATTGTGACACGAGATTTTTATTTATATTAGATGGTATCTATTGCCTGTTTATTTTTCATGGATGTGGACTTAGCTATATCTATTGGGAAAACAGATGTGATACTAAGTCGTAAAAAAATCTCATTAGTGCGTCGAAGTCTGAAATCTACACACTCAATAAATAGAGGGTGTATTTATTCTAGCGCGTGGCATCCCCGAGGCGCCCATATATCTAGCCAATGAATATGCAATACGATAGGGGAGAGTCGATGCTATGGCAATTTATTACATGGAAGCTTCATTATTTTTAGATCTCTTGATTTGAAGGCTAAGATCATTTATTTGTTTATTTTATCTTCATGGAACTAAAGGCACAAAGGCGGAATTAATGTTTTAGGTATTCTCTACCAGTCCACGCAGGGTGGTAGAGAAACAATATGGCACTTGCACAAAAAGTACATTTTATTCAAAATCAAAACTTGTAATCAAAATAAACATATATATTTTAACATCATATTATTATGCATACAACAAACATATAAATATTTTGTTAGTACAATCACAAATGTTTATCAAAATAAAGTAAATTATCTCTGGTACACCTCTGTTTAAAATTACTACTAACGCCATCTAGGTAGCGAGTCGGTAACTAAACTATGAATGTAAAATGTTCTTAATAAAATGAATTGTCTTTTGTTTTGGGGAGTTAAGATAACTTATGAAATCTACTAACATTATACATTCTTCATATCTACACAGGTACACTTCTGTCCAAGTCTGTCCGGACGGATCGTCTAGTAGGTTGGTTGCAGCTTTTGCGAGACTTCTCAATACCTCTTTATTCGCGGCACTTTGTGTACATTCAAAGAACACTTCGAAGATTATTTAACGAGATCTGTCCATCGGTTCTCGGTTGCTATACTCCGTTGGTTTAGGTAGTTAACTAAAGGTAAACAATCTTGGTGTGTCTTTTTATATTAAAGAGGTCGTATTTATTATACACAAAGATTATTTAAATTTAGCTTATTAGGTAACATCGATTTAGGTAAATACCTATTTGCAAAGATTTTTACATACAATTTATAGACGACTTTTAGATAAAAAGACATGCCAAGACTGTTAACATTTAGTTAGCTACCTAAACCGACGGAGTATAGAACATCAACGTTATCGCGCTTGATGGATGGAATAAAAGGTCAACCCTCTACTCCTCCCTGTACCACTAACGTTCCATAGAGCTTTCATTGCAGATGATATGTCCAAAAGTCTTTTCTTGGGTCCAAGCTTTTTCAGAATGGAAACGTTAATGCGATGAGCACTTGAGCAGTACATTTTATCCTCAGTAGATGCCTCCAGCCCAATATCTTAAGAGAGTCAATCTTTTAACAGTGATTTTATTGGATCGTCCATATTTCATCTAATACAGGAAAATTAAGAAATTAAGCATCGCTCCCCCTCGCTCCCCCCAGAACGAGAGGAGATATTTTTAACGACTACGATTATTCCCAAAAAAATAATCTCTTGTAATTTTGTAAACACTATCTAGTATTTCTCCGTTAATCATTACATCCAATATAAAAAAAAAAACTTTTTTTTTAAACGTTTTCCCACTAGAAATAGCTCCTATATCGTCGATGCATTCACAGACATGCTCACATACACAAGACACCAAGACCAAACTACTCTCTGTAGGCCATACAAATGTTTGTTCCCTGCAGGAATCGAACCCATGACACGCAGCACGCTGCAATCGCTCAACAACTGCTCCAACCGTGTCGTTTTAACTTATGTCTTTCCAAATAAAATGAAAAAAATACTTTTTTTTTATAAACTGTTCTCTCTCGTAATCTTAGTAAAATGTATCAACATCTCACTAAGATTACTTATTAAGTAATAGCAATCAATCAACTAATGTAATCTACTATTAGGGGAACATTGGCGTCGATTCAATCATCAGATAGTGTAAATATCTTATTGATCTAGTGGTTACAAGAGCTACCGCTGAACTGAGTTATAGGTTCAATGCCCGGCTTTTTTAAATTTGTTTATACCTAATTACTATTTGCCCATTCAAGTTTGACCACAATCTCCCCTGAGTGTAATTGATGATGGGGTCGAAGATGGAGTACGCTTGCCTAGATGTAAACTCTTGACTTAAAAATGCCCAGGTTTTTGCTATCAAGAAATACAGAAACGGGAAAGAAATTTCACTCCAGCTGTACCACAAGAAGTGTGTAGGTCGTTTATGAGATAATGTTTGCTAAAACGAAAGGGAAAGAGACTTTTTCCTTTATCATAATTATTATTTCGTTAAAATTCTGCCGCCTTTGTACCCATAGATGTAAAGCCATTGTATAAACTGTACTATTACTTTTTGGTGTACCTACAATTAAGTTTATTCTATTTTTGTAGTTAATAATCACCAAGGTTTTGCACCTATGTAATTACCGTACTATAATAACATCATAATGAAACAAGGATGGTAACGACCGTATACACAGCATTTAATGATGTGTGTGATGCCTTTATTACAGTAATGGGATAAAAAATATAAACACCGACTATAATCGATCTTCACTCGTTTATTATGTGTGGCCGTATTATAAAACCCTTTAGCTTTGCCTAGGGATTATGAATACTATTCATAGTGAAGTCTTTACATAAAAAGTTTGACCGCCCCTTTTGTTCAGTGGTTGTATCATAGCTGCGGGGACACACTACATAGGTACAGTTCTGCAAAATATTACCAAGTTTTCCATTCCGTTGTACTTAGTACTTCTGAAGAGGACTACAGGAGTTATTCACGTTTCATATACTGCAAAAAATAAAAATGATCCACTACATTAAAGCTAATGAGAAAAATACATGTTTTTTTTAGAATAAATGCCAGATAGACAATGTATTCAAAACATAATACAGCTAGTTTAGTACCTACGATAGAAAAAAATCACAATTGCCTCTAATATTAATACTTTAATCGATCAAAAACCGGACTAATATACATACACGCAATCATTCCGATTGTTTGTCAGATTATTCTACAAGCAAAGTCTTAACGTTATTGTTACGTACTCTTTGGTTTTTTTTATACTTTTTTTTTATTTTATAATTTAAATTGTCTCTTTTTTATGTTTGCTGTCTTTCAGTTGATTTTTCATTGTGCTGTCAAAAACTATGATTTTCTCATAATTTTCTTATATTCATTAAAAATAATACAATAAGGTGAGTATTTCAATTCAGGATTACAGCCCACACCCTCATCTTTTTCAGTTATAATGTATAGTATAGTGTTTTAATTTTATAATAAAATCTATAGATTTGTTATAAATTGCTAAAATGCTTAATATTTTGCGATGTCGTGAAGTAGCGAAGTTTCATTCCAACGACCTGAAAAAGAACAATCCATGCTGTTCTCAGTAAACGGTGAAGTCTGAGATTTTTACAAGGCCTCTGTTAATTACTCAGATACCCGCGAAACGAGACACAATAGTAAAACAATAACAGCGCGGTCTCATAGGACCGGTTGGGGATTCAAACGTTAAGAGAAATTAATTTGGAAAATTGCGGCAATTTTGGCTTAAAACCTTTATTTTGTCCGGCCCCCCGGTACTGTCCATCACTCGGGTTATTTGTTAGTACATATTTAAAACGTGTTAACTAAGCAACCGCCTTTATCCATGACTGCGTGATTCAGAATTAATGAGCTGTGGCTAATAATCGTGAATTTGCGACCAAAAACGTTACGACACTAAATAATCAAACAGCTTCTTTTAATCCTTTTTTAGGAAAATCTGCTGTCGAATATTTTGTTACTATAGGTATCTTACAACACTGCCAAGACTCATGATCGCAAGCTCGACTTTTGAGCACAGTGGTCTTTTTTTTTTTTTTTTTTTTTTTTTTTTTTTTTCCGGTAGGGGAATCATCAGAATGACTTCTCCCACTCTTGGGCGGAGCGGGAGGGTGTGTCAGACTCTTACTGACTAAACCCCTACCCCGTTCCTTCGTTGCCATCGATCTGGGGGACACGGTGACAGCCTTTCGGATACCGTGTTCCCCACAGGCTTCGGCCCTGCCGGGCCCCTACAGTTTGCTGACATCTCCTTGAGGCGCGCGTGGAACAGAACGCGCCGTCGACGACTAGGCTCGGTCCAGATTATTACTAGACTGCCGGACGGCGAGCTACCCAGTGCTCGCTATCCGCGAGCCCGCGCCTACGGTGGTCGGTAATCGGGATCGGGATCTCGGCGGCGGCGGTGTGAGTTCCGTTGCCTCACGCGGTCGGCAGCCTCCTTCGCTAACATTACTGCTTCGCAGAAGGAGGCGACTGCCTGCCACCCCTCCTCGCTCCGGACCATGGCCTGTACCAGGGCCCGGCGCGAGAGGTCACCGCCGCCGATAGCCTCCACAAGGACACGGCGGTGCTCCGCCCAAGCGGGGCACACCTCTACCGTGTGCTCCACCGTGTCCTCCGGGCGGTCCACACAGTGGCGACACCCGGGCGTCCTTTCCTCCTTGATCCGATGCAGGAACCTCCCGAACTTACCGTGTCCGGTGAGGACCTGCGTCATACGGAACGAGAGGACGCCGTGACCTCTTTCCAACCACTCCTCAAAGAGGGGACTTACCGCCGCAATGACGGCATGCCCAGCACTGGGTTGCGACAGTCGCAGTCGCCATGCCACCCTGAGATCCCGCCGGAACTCTGTCCGCCATTCCGCGACTTGTCGTGGCAGCGGAGTTTCGCCCCGGCGTTGCATCTCCACGCGCAAATCGTGCATGCGTGCAAGGACTGTTGCCTCCAAATCCCACGGTGGCAGGCCAGCAAGGAGGCTCGCCGCTTCGCGGGAGATCGTGCGGTATCCCCGCACCATCCGGATGGCCATGACCCTCTGGCAAGCGTTCAGTTTGGCCGCTGGTCGCTTACCCAGCGATGGCGCCCAAACTGGCGCCCCGTAAAGGGCCATGGACCGAACGATCCCCGCGTAGAGCCTCCGGCAGGGGGCGTCTGGACCCCCTAGGTTGGGCAGGAGCCGCTTCAGAGCGGCACCAGTCCTGTCCAGTTTGGGGGCCAAACGTCGGAAATGCTCCTCGAAAGTCCACCGGCTGTCGAGGACGAGTCCCAGGTACTTCATCGTCGACCCGACGCCGATGTGAACCCCCCCTACCGTTATTTGGGAACCCGGTGGTGGCGCGGTCCGAAGGCCATGAAAGCACATAGCCTCGGACTTGTGCAATGCCACCTTGAGTCCCAGTTGCTGGATCCTCTCCACGACTGTCGCAACCCCGCGTGTCGCTGTTTCGGCCGCCGCCTGGTACGACTCTCCCCGCGCTAGGACTAGCGTGTCGTCTGCGTAGCAGACCACGCTGACCCCGTCGGGGAGGTCGCCGCGCAGCACGTAGTCGTATCCGATGTTCCACAGGGGCGGTCCTAGTACCGATCCCTGCGGAACACCGCACGACATCTCTCGCCGTCTCCACTCTCCCTGGTGACCGGGATAGATGATGAACCTATCCGACAGGTAGGCCTCAATCACACGACGGAGGTAGGTGGGCACCTCATGGTACCGAAGTGCCGCCTCGATGCTACTCCAGGGCAGGGAGTTGAAGGCATTGGCGATGTCCAAAGACACCGCCAAGACAACCCTGCCCCGAGTCACCGCATCCCCCGTCGTGAGGGCTCTCACGCGCATGATGGCGTCCACGGTGGAGCGCCCCCTGCGAAAGCCGAACTGACCGTCAGCAAGATCCGGCCCCACCCGTGATAGATGCCCGACGAGGCGGTCTGCAATTACTCTTTCAAAGAGCTTGCCCACCTCGTCGAGCAGCACGATGGGCCGGTACGCGGACGGAGAGTCCGCGGGGCGCCCCGGCTTCGCGATGAGGACCAGTTTCCCAGTCTTCCAGCGAAGAGGGAACTGGCCTCTCTCCATGCATGCGCTAAAGAGCCCTCGTAATCGAGACCCGAGAGCCTCCATGGCCAGGACCCAGGCCCTTCCAGGCACGCCGTCGGGTCCTGGGGCGGTGTTCTTGACACTAAGTCTTCGTACCACCGCCCTCATCTCCACCTCGGTCACCTCTGAAGTGTCGTCGTCGTCGTCGCTGGTGTGGTCCGCTACGGGCACCGCAGGTGGCGGAGCCATGAGCGGGGGACAGTGTTCCCCTCGCTCAGGGAACAGATTGGCCACCACACCCTCCACAAGCTGAGGCCGGAGACTCTGAGTTAGCGGGGGAGTCCATGGGCGGAGCTTGTCCCGCACCACCTGGTAAGGGCGTCCCCATGGATCCCTGTTCAGAATCTCCAGCCACACATTGCGGGCCTCCAACTTGGCCCGCTTTATTTCCGTTCGGAGGGTGCGCCTTGCCGCTCTGTACCCCTCGTACAGCTCCGCCTCTCTGGCCTCCGCATCCGGCGGACGAATGCGGCGCCTGCGGTACCTGGTGTACCGGCGCCGCGCGGCGTTGCACGCTTCGCGCAGAGCCTCAATCTCCGGCGACCACCAGTACACCTGGCGCCGAGCACGTCCTGGATGGACTCGGGGCATCGCCTCGTCGCAAATTTGCGACATTGCCTCCTGGAACCACTCTGCTTCGAGGTCGATGTCGACAGGCCTGTCCGGTGCTTGCACCCAGGCCTGTACCCTCGCGGTTTCCAGGAAAGCGTCCCGGTCCATCTGCCTCAGCGCCCACCGCGGACCACACGGGGTCTGCTCCCTGACCGGCGCGGTCGAGGTCCGGGCGGAGACGTCAAACCGGATGTACCGATGATCGGAATACGTCTCTACCCCCTCCATTACGCGCCAGTCGACGACACGCGGCGACAGAGCGGGGCTGGCGAACGAAATGTCCACCACCGACTCTCCCCGCATCCGCACGCACGTGGGAACAGAACCCCGGTTGAGGACGACCAGGCCAGTCTCCAGAGCCCAGTCCTCCACCATCCGACCCCGTTGGTTTGTGAGCCGGGAACCCCAAGCCAGATTCCAGGCATTGAAGTCCCCACAAACGACCACGGGGAGGGATCCAAACCCAGCGACGACGGCATTCAGTTCCATGAGGGAGTTGTGGAGATCGGCGAGAGTTCGGTTCGGGGACAGGTAGACGCCTACCACTGCAATGTCCCCGACCCGTGCTGCCACGCAGCCCCGCCTTCTCGTGACGGCCTCGAGAGGCGGGGGTACCGGCGGCGGCCGACGAAATTAGGGTCACCGAGCCGCTCAGGTCCTGGACCCAATCTTCCCTGGGCAGGACAAAGTACGGCTCGGAGACCACGGCGATATTGATCGACCACTGCGCCATGCTCTGGAGCAACAGATCCTGAGCGGGGGCGCAGTGGTTGATGTTCGCCTGGAGGAGACGTAGTGGGGCCGTTATTGGCAATCCATTACGGTCTCCTCCCGAGCCCCCCTTGAGGGCTCTGCCGCAGCGGTTGCCGTGGCGATGGCGGCAGCAGCGGTGGCTGAGGCTGCGGTGGGATGAGGGCCCTTCCGGACCTTACCCTTGGCCTTGGCGGGGGGGTCGCAGGACCTGCTCCCAGCCCGGTGGTCAGCCGCTTTGCCTGCCGCCGCACATGCGTAGCAGTGCGGCGTTGCATGACATTCGACGGCCCTGTGACCAGGCTGACCGCACTGGAAGCATCGATCACTGCGGTCCACCTCCGCGGTGCAAAGGGCCCCCACGTGGTGCCCCACGTGACAGCGGAAGCACCGCAGAGGTCTGGGCTCCAGCAACTTGACTTGGGCTGACACCCAGCCCACCAAAAGCCTACGGCCCTCCGCCGTGATAGCCTTGGCCGCCGACACGGGGCAGCTCACCGTAACGGCTCGCATACCTGTGCTGTCAGGACGGATGACGCCCACCCGCACTTGGTCGGTCGTGCACCCTCCCGCCCTGACAACGGCAGCCACTATCTCGTCCACCTTGACGGAGTCGTCCAGACCCATGATGCGCATGTCAATGCACTTCGTGGGCCTGGAGACTCGGGCGTCCTCGGCATCCAGAGACGCCCTGATCTTTACGGCCAGGGCATCTGCGGCGGGGCCGCTGGCTGCACCGGGGACCTCCAGTATTCGGGCCCCGGTCACGGTGCGCCTTATGCGGAATCCGTTGGAGGCCCCGAGCTCCTCAAGGTGAGGTAGCACCGCCTTCTTTGCCACGTCCATGACGTCATCGTACGTCACGCCCCTCTTCTCCGCATCCGGCTGTAGCGTGACCACTACACCTGCGCAGTTCGGGGCGCGAAGCCTAGCCGTCATGGCTCGCTTTTTGCGCTGCTGCCGACTCGCGCGTTTTTTGGCGACCCTAGCCGCCTTGCCAGCCTTCTTTTTGGCGCCGGCGACCGTCCACTCGGCGCCAGCCGAAGAATCTGCAGGTAGGGGCTGCTGAGGCCGCCTGGCCGCCGCCACGGTGGGCGCTTCCACCTCCTTGGTGGCGGGCGCCTTTTTGCCCTTCGCAGGAGGAGCAGGAGAAGAGTTCGGCTTCCCTTGCCGCTGCTTTGTCGCCGGGGCCGGCCTCGCAATCGCCGCCGCCACGGCCCCCCGCTTGGCTTGCCCAGCCGGGCTAGCCTTGGTCGCGGCAGTACCCGTAACTGCAGCTGTGGCGGCGTACGATGCCGCCGGCCTCTTACCAGAGCCCGCGAGTGAGGGACGCAGTACAATGCCCTCCAGCACGGACAGCTGCTGCTGCATCCGCTGCTGGAACTGCTGTTGCTGCTGCTGCTGTTGCTGCTGGAAAGCAGCCAGCTCCTGCTTTACCATCGTCAGCAGCTGATTCTCCGTCTCGGGCTGGGGTTGGTTATGTCCCTCTTTTTGGGGCATTTGTGGACCGGGTTCTCCTCGGAGCCCCGCTTGGTCTTCCCGATGGCTCTGGTTCTCTTTTCGGAGAGCTTCCAAGCCGGCTGCCTGGCGGGTGACCTCCGCCCTCAAATCCTCAATAGCGTCTACCGCAGCTGCGTTGATTGACGCTATAGCCTCGGATATGGCTATATCTTTTGAGGCTTTCGCCCTCTTCAAGGCAACACCCTTTACGGCTGCTGCGACGGCCTCCAGGAATTTTTGGGGCAGCACTATGTTGGGACATTCCTCTGGGTCTGGCTCACCGTCGGACAACCCGGGATTGGCGGCAGCCTGGCAGCTGTTCTCCGCAGGGTAGGGCCCCTCGATGGCGGTATCTTTGGATCGATCCTGAACCGCGAGCCCTCTTCCCTTCCCTGACTTCCGACCGACCCCCCGACTTGAAGTGGGGATTTTGCGGGCCGAAGGCCTCGAATCCTCTTCACCGGAGGTTGAACCCCGCCCATCCCCCGATATGGGACGTTTGAGGAATTCGTTCCTCCTAGAGGTGGTCTCCACCACCTCCATGCGCCTGAGACTGAGCTCAGATGCGGCATCTGAATCCGACGCCTCATCTGCACTCACCTCCCTCAGACCGAAGAGCCTGCCGGCCTCTTCGTTACCTGCCGGTGCCGCAGACGTGCTGGGAGTGGAACCCAGGGACTCTACGTCACCGGAGGGTGAGCCACCTTGGCTCTCTACGTCCAAAAAGGACGGTGACAGATCCTTTGTGGATCCGACGCGCTCTTTGCCCCCCCCAGAATACGAGGGGCAGACCAAGCTCTGCTTGGTGAGGGATTCTCCGACTGCGTGGCAGTCGGTACCCTCCTGGGGTAAAATATCTTTTAGAGTCGCGTTCATGGTTGTGCTGTACACAGCTTTAACCTTTTTTTTTTTTTAATTGGGGTGGGGTCCCCAATAGACTCGTTCGCCATCAAGGTCATGTCTGCTTGGCAGACACGTACCTGAGGCGAACCCACCACGGCAGTCCAGTTTCCTGGACTCCGTCCTGTTTGTGTTCCTCTTGGTCTGGTCTCTCACTTGAGGCCTTCCGGCATGAGTAGCTCTACCGGCAAAGCCCTCAAGGTCATTGAGACACACAAGCCCCACCACGACGACAACGTGGGAACACAGTTGGTGGGGGAGCACAGTGGTCTAGATTCGGTTCTTGTGGTTTCCAGGATTGGTCGAAATAGTAACCGAAGCCATGAAACGCAGGGGGTTACTGAAGGAAAACATATGAGTTTAAGTCATTAAAATCCTAACACTCCCTACCTACGTTCCACCATAAGCAGAAGTAATAAAAAATTATGGCAATGTGTTCCTAGGTTTTTTCATATGAAATTTTTCAGTAACAATTCGGTTTTGGAATATAGTAGCGCCACACTCTGTACCTCGAAAAGCACCTTAACCTATCAATACCCGCGAAACGAGACACAATAGTAAGACAATAACAGCGCGGTCCTATGAGACCGGTCGGGGATTCATGAATTAAGAGCGAATAGCCAAGCGCAGTTTTTTTGTGATCTTACAACAAAGTTACTGTATTCAGATTTATTACTATACTTGTGCTAAAAGACCTTGTTTTACACCAAATTTCAGGATTCTGAAAATCCTCCTTGAAGATGCCTTGACAGGCAGACTGCCTGTCTGTCTGTCAAGACCCACTAAGTGGTTCTATAATAGAGACTAAGTGATTCTATAATAATCTATTTTTTCCTTTTGAAGTACCCTACAAAAAGTGTGATGAAAATATACCTTTCTATAAAAACCTCTATAAGTAATAAAGTAGGAACTAAAAGGTAGGAAGAATAATGAGTGAAGAAGCGAGCCGTGAGCCTGCACCCTCGTAGGTGCTTATTATAAGCCTTTCATAATAGCTTCGGAAAAACGCTCCCAGGAAATTGAATATTAAATATATTTTTACTTTCAAATCCTTCGAACTCATTTATTTTTTCGATATTTACTGTAGACGAGTAGACTATTAAGTCATTATTAACTAGGTTGGTACTCTTAAATTGTTATTATTATATTGTGGAAACGGTTAATCAAATAATAGGGAAGGGCTAATAATAATAGCCTGAAAAATCGCCAAACTTAACTGACAGTGGGCATAACACATTGCTCACAGAACAGATGATCAGTGGATATGAAGAGTTCTGGAGTGGTGAACACGTACTGCACTTCCTCGTACGTAAGGCACGGCGTTGGAAGGACCACAAGGTAGACCGGCGACTTGATGAGGGTCGTGGGAAATTGATGGATGCAGGACGCATATGACCAGTCGTTATGGGGACGCTGAACAGTAAACGTCTTTTGGCTGATATGATGATAATGAGGGAAGGGTAGTATTGACTAATGTATTTCTTTTTTACGCACCGAAACGCAACGATTGCATCACTGCTTACCAACAGGCGGGATCGCAGTCAAACACTAAGTAGTTCATATAATTACAAAAGTCTATACATGTGCACTACCAAAGTGTCAAAACCGTTCTAAACTGTAGATCTTTATGAAAAAAAAACGTGCTAGAAACTCCACGGACACTCTTTTAAATCAAATAAATACAGTTTACTATGTTTTTTATTTCTGTATTAAGTTGATATTAAAGAGTATCCGCAGAGTTTCTAGAACGTCCTTCTCCATAAATAGCGAGTAGAAAGACGTGTACGTTCAAATCTAAACTCTGAGGGCTGTTTATGCGAATAAGATTCGCTTGGTGGATCCTTGTGTACATTCCAAAAATAAAATAAATATTTTATAAGAAAATATTATCCTCATTTCATGTCAATGAACCTTAGCAATTATTATTTTCCTGTAACATTAAGAATTTTCCTCTACTTTGATATCATATTGTCGATTTTAATACTTCGAGAAGATCTTACGCTTCGAACTGACAAAGGGAGAAAAGCTTCTTATAGGGACACGTGCTACTTACAGGGCATTCGGTGTAAGGACTTATGTTGGAGGAGGGTTTAAGTATTCTACGATATTATTATGATATTATTACGGTATTATAAGCATTTTACGTAGATCTTTTTGTGCCTACTATATGCCTCCCGGATCGTGCTACATGTAGTTATTGTTGATTTGTGTTTTTAGTGCTCATCTAGCGAAAATGAATCTAATATTTATTATGATCGAGATTGTTTTAGGTTATTTATTTAATATACGACCCATATACTGGGCTATTAACATCGAGAGTGTTAGAATAAAACGTTGTGATACGAAGATAGTTGACAAAACAATATTAGGACAAACAGACACATAATACTCGTAAAATCCACCGTCAATCATCAAACCTACACAGAACAATTTGCCACGAGATTCCTCGACACCGATTTCCATTATTACGTGTAACCATGCGTAAGTAACTTCGACACTTCCAAGTCCGACCGTTGTGCGCTCGTTTCAACCAGAACAATGTAACTCGCAAATTTAGTCAGCAGCCCTTCGGCAGACCATAAAACGTTCCCGAACTTGAACAAAGACATCAATCGGTTCACATTTCATCTCAAATTACATGTGTTTACTCATAACGTTTGCTAAAGTTCCAGCAACAGACCGACATTCACAACCGAGTAAGCAATATCAGGATTTAGTATTCCCCGAATTTCGCTTTAGGCAATCAATAAAATGTATCTCTAAAAGTCAAAATGCTTCTCTCATAAAATCCACCAGAATGTTCCATCGTGTCCGTGGATGACTTAATAACCTCACGATATTCTAAAAACCTTTAAAAAGATTAAAAAGTGTCAAAACTTTCTTTTTGCATGAAAGTATGATAGTTGGCGGGGAAAACGTAATTTTTTCCTCACGACTTCCCCACGGACGTTAACACCTGATCCCGGGGCCTGGCGGCGGCTGCTGCACCGTCCATCCGTAGACAACCAATTATTCAAGCATTTCGCTGAGGTCGACCAACAGGTTGGTGGTTTACCGTTTTCCTCCAGATACTCACTGCAGATTTCTCAAAAAACAGTGGTGTTACTAATGAGCCACTTGCCTAGGTACAGTTTAGTGGATAACTTTTTTACGCTTTTTAACCAAATTTCAGTTTAAAAATTCACCTCGCTATTTTTTTTCTCCGTTAAATTCGCAACTTTTAAAAGACCTTTTGCATCTCGCCATGTTACATTATATCTTTACAGTTTGGTGATGCTGAAACTGCTATAATTGATAACGTTTATTGTTATCAAATTCTGTTCAAATTCAAAATCGATTTGCCATTTTAATTTGTTGGCTCTCTTTAAAACGTAATCGATAACCGATCTATAATAGGCTGATATTGAATTAGTTCAGTAATAGATGTATTTGGACTATTTGTAATGAAGATAAATCGTTTAACGTACTTTCCCCTTCCGTCTATTGTACTTTTTGCTTCCGTTTTTATTTTCACCTCAATATTGATTTGTCAACGCTAAATTGCAATTTACAATTTGATTGTTCGTTAATGCAGTTTGTTACTTTAAACATGCTTTATCTTTCTAGTCTATAGAGCAATCTTTACCTCTCGCAAAAAGTACTTGTACAAATAATTGATAGATACCTATTAGCTCAAGATTGACAGATTAACATCTAATGTAGTTCATTTAATCTGTCGCAATTTATTTCCAATCAATTCTGCAATTTCCTTATTGATTTCATTTCGACAAATAGAGTCAAGAATTAGTGACCTATTCGTGTGACAAAATCATTTCTGTCGATTTGCGATACGCAAACTAATCCGTTTCTGGTTTACGTAAAGACTTGAAGAAGCAGATGTAAGAACAGTTGACTTTTTCATCGAAGTTAAACAACACTAAGCACCGTATCTAAAACATTGAACACAAAACAACAAGCGCATTGAGTAGCAACACAAAAGAATAAACATGAAACGTATTATACACCTCCGGCTACACGCCAAAGTACGTCCGAACCTGTTAACATGAAAGACGCGGCAATTAATCACTATGAATTAACAGAACTGTAACACAATAAGTAATTAATAGTCCATATTTATTGGGCTCAACATAAATACCGTGTTCTCTATCGTATCAAGACAACAACTCAAAATAAAATACCCTTGAGAGCGCAGACCTCCAGGTGTGAGTGCATATATATAATACACAGGCGACCCGCTGGCACGCTCATGCCCGCTGTCATATTAACTGTTACATTAAATTACGGCCACGAAACTGATCGACCTTTCGTACTTATTATCTCGCCCACCCACGAATCAAATTCACCTGTAATCTCAAAACAATAAAGCTCATATTCAATTATCAATTCCGTCAAATATATGACTTTTGGGGCTCGATAATTGAGATCCGGCAATGTAGCAGAGCTCGCACATTGATTTCGGCTCTTTCGAAAAGCTATCTTTTTTGTTCATTTGTTTGTTTTAATAATATTTTATCCGATGTGATGGAACGGACGCATTTGTCAGCTCTTTGAAATATATCTACGTCCTCGATGGAGCCAGGACTGGCCAATTAATTAGGTAGAACGTTGCCTACATGCATGCTAATGAAGAACACTGATGAGCTTGGGTAATATAAGTGGGTCTTAATTGATTACATACTGTACATACCTATGCAACTTGTACTTATATAATTATTTAGGACTGACTTTAAAGATTAAATATCGAGGACTTTTTTTAATTATATAAACTACTGCTTGACTGTAATTCCACCTGATGGTAAACCTAAACAGTGAGGTAATCGTTGATGGTGTGGCGCACTAGTTTATTAAAAACCTCTTCACTCCAGCCTTAAAGACGGGTACCCAAAGTAGTGGACCAACAAGTGGGATGAGGGAAATTTCTTGTAATATTTTCGGCTTAACAAAGTTTTCTGTCTGTATCTGTTAGTTACTCCTAGACTTTGTAAAATGACTTAGACTAAGTTCTTTTGTATTGAACAATAAACTAAAAGAAGGTAGCTTCGTCAACAAACGCCAAGATTAGGAGCCCATCAAAAAGGAGCTTTCAATATTTATTGTATCAAACATTCTTTTGTTTCAAAAGCAATAGCGATATACATAAAGGCTTCTTTACTTTAGCTCTTTTTATTCTTGATAGGGTCGCGCTTGACCACTGTGTCATCTGATAGTATGCGATGATGTGGTCTACGATGGAATACGCTTTCCTAGAAGTAACCTGATTCACTCTTAACTTAGAGACTCACAGGTAGCAATGAACTATCAGGAAACACAAATTCCGGCAAGGAACCTGTACCTATATTTAAATTGTAATATTTATTTTTTGTTAAACCTAAGGTTATTTAATTGACCTCCTTAGATGTGCTTTTATGTGCTACCATTATTGTGATCACTATACCATTTACTTTTGTTTAGGAAATCATCAAATAATTTCTCCCGCTCTGGGTATAGTGAGAAAGACTGTCAGAATTTTACTGACTAAAGCCCATCCATAAACCTACAGTATGGCTATTGTTGGAGGTTTGAGTTCTAGGGCCGCAGAAACTCTTTCAATCGATCGATCTGCTCTAGCGAATCCCATCAATTTTGCTAACAGCTCTTTGGAGCGCGCGTGAAACACCAACGCGGTAACAACTCGAGCATGCTTCTTATCAAATGGTGAGCTACCTAATGCTCACCGTCCAAAAACCCATTACTCCAAGCCAACAGTGGCTGGTAATCGTCCTACTAGTCCCGACTCCCGGGGACTGGTGATGATCTCCCAGAATAAAAAAAATACACCTGGGCGTATTTTCCCGCTGAATACGAAACAGGAACCTCCCGAAACAACCGTATCCGGTGAGGACGGTGGAAAGTGAGGACGCCTTGGCTCTTCTCTAACCACCCCTCAAAGAGGACATTAAAGAAGAATTATCGTCAGAAATGTGGCATGCCTCAATCCCTAAGATTATAAAATGAAAAACAGTTTGTTAATTCGCGATGACTGCAAAAGATGGCGTTAGTGGTATTAACTTAATAAAGTTTTAGTTTTGGACTGTTTCGTTTTTCGACTCCCGGGTAAACCCTGAAATCAAATATTAAAGGTAAGTAGGTACCTTATATGTCACTTATATTTGGAAAAAATCATAAATATGCTGAAAATATTATAATTTTCCTACTTCAGAAAATATAAACGTATGAGCAGTATCGTTAGCATAAAGCTCAATTTAATGTCATCAGAATTAGCCGAAATGGCCGTACTGCTCATAATTTTTAGCCAAACCTATATCGTTAAATATAATTTTATGTGTCTGATATATCACCCACTTATCCCTAACCCACGTCTATTGAAACACGTTCGCAACCCGTTACATACGATTCATCGTTTGGCTTGTAACACTACCTAACTCAAAATTTTCATTTTATGGATTTATGACGCCGCAAAGAGTTGTCACTATGATTGATCGGGTCCGCTATGGCCGTTGCCTGCTAGAGCTCTGGGATTGTTCGCAAGAGTCACTACAGTCCTGGATTGCAAAGGGGTATTATAGCAACAAGGGGGGTTTTAGTAAAAGTCTAACTCGTTTTCTCGGAGCGAGAGGAATCATTTCAGGATTTAATCTGACAAAAATAAAACAATGGGTCTACGATACCCTTTGGGTATGGTAGTGATGTTTATTGCCTATTATAAGTGTTATAAAACGCATGTGCATTTGCACTTGCTTAAATCGGAAACAAAGTAGATCAGAGACAAGTGATAAACAGCGCCTTATTAAAAAACACTGCGCCAAAACTCAATTCCTCCATTATCCAGTTATAAAACAGTAACCTAATAAGCGGCTCCAGACAAACTCACAGTAAATCAGTCTTTCCTTCCTTTCCGATTATTTTCCCCAAAAAGGACAAATTCCGAGTTATGCTCCGTCTTAAGCTCACCTATTATCGCTAATGGTCCAAACGTTTGACGTCACACCAGAGGTCCCGTAAACGCAGCGTGGCCAATACGTTTCGGCGTCGGTTCGTTATGTGTCGTTTGCCTAACAACTTGTAATGGCCGACTGTCATTAACTATATTAACCCTAGTTCGTAATTCTAATGGCGAATATCGCAAGTCATTCGGCGGGCTTTGTCACAATCGTCCCTTATGATACCACTTCCCGATTAAGAGATAGGCGACGGTATGATATCTTTTATATTACCTCTTTATTAAACCCTTCCCTTTGAATGTCGTCCCGAACATTAGGGCTATGTTTGGGAGGATATCTAAAGGGAATCGGCACTGTTTAAATTAGGAATCAATCTTTCTGATTGACGTGACGTGTTTGATATCTTAATAGTATCGTGAAGGCGAAAGTAATGTATGCATGAATGAAGTGTGTGTATTTTTGTTACTTCTTCACAATCGAACGGATGATCGGATTTAGATGTAATTTTGTACACGAGTAGACCATGCTCTAGAGTAACCTACCTATAACATCTTTTTTTATCTCGAGAGTATGTGCGGTCGAAGCGGCTAGCAGAAGAACGCTGCTAATACTAAAAAAAAATATTTCACATAAAAACCTATCGAACTGAATTATAAATAGAAATCTATGGGAGGCGCTTTTGTTCATAAAATACTTATCGAGATTGGTAGCGTGGGTATCTGGGATAATAAAAATAGTAGATGAGTAGGTAGTGCTTGGAAAATGGCGATATACAAAGCTGTACCCTTATCACGTTGTAGAAAACCCACGGTTTTCAAATAATGACTACTAAGCTTATGTAATGTTATATTGTAACATTTTCTTCAGTATACAATGCAATACCTGTCCACAATGGTATTTCCTATTCAACCGACTTCAGTATAGAAGTTTCATTAGTGTTCTAATGCCTTTACCTTTAGACATGGACGGAGATAGTTTCATTTATCTGTTTTCATGAAATTAAAATCTTCAACTATTTGCAATTATCCACTTTGAAAAGTCATCATCATCATCTCAGCCGAATGACGTCCACTGCTGGGCATAGAACTCTTCCGAGCGGTCCTGTGCGTCTCGCATCCATCGGATTCCCGCGACCCTCGCCAGGTCGTCGGTCCACCTTATGGGAGGCTTTCCAACGCTGTGTCTTCCGGTAAAATAAAATACTGAATCTCTATATCAATTTTTATAAACCCAAAAAAATAAACCGAAATCTACAAAATTGCTCTTCCAATAAATACACTCCTCCATTTTTCTCCTTTATTTATCCAGTCACAACATTACAAGTTCAGTTTATAATTAAATTCAGTCGAAGGGCGCTTATTATAAGACGAAGGATGTGCCTTGACCCACTTGTGGCGCGAGGCCTCAGGGCGTCGAGTGACAGGCGACAGACATTGAAAACAGGATGTACCGAGGATGCATCGGGAAATGCTGAGGTCAGAGAAAATTAGTTATCAACTACAGACGGGTATTTCTTAATATTCTGAGTGCTGGGGAGGTTTTTAATGAGTTCAGGGAATTTTCTGCTCTTTTCAAATGGGATTTTCATATTTATTTTTTAATGACCTTATTGCTGTTGAAATAGTTTATTTTTCTAGTTAGCTAACTTAAACTGCCATCAGATTATTTTTCATTATTGAACGCCTTGATGTGTAAACACACACATTGAAAACAGTATGTAGGTACTGAAGATGCATCGGGAAATGTTGAGGTCAGAAAAAAATTGTTATCAACGACAGATTGATATTTCTTAATATTCTGAGTGCTGGGGAAGTTTTTAATGAGATGAGGGAATTTTATGTTTGCTCTACTCAAATGGGATTTTTATGTTTATTTTTTAATGGATCTTATTGCTGTTGAGATAGTTTATTTTTAAGTATAATTTTATGTTAAACCTAACTATGTACATATAATACAAATATAATATACACTCAGGCGTCGAAGTACTCCTCCACATCGCTGTCATCTGGAAATGTACCCGGAAGGCTGGCGGTTGTATCATCATCATCTACCTAGCCTTTTCCCAACTATATTGGGGTCGGCTTCCAGTCAAGCCGGATTTAGCTGAATACCAGTATTTTACGAGGAGCGGCTGCCTACTAGACCTCCACAACCTATTAATTCATGAATCCCCGACTGGTCCTATTAGACCGCGCTGTTATTGTTTTACTATTGTGTCTCGGTTTTGCGGGTATGTGATAGGTTAACTGGGGTAACACGGTACTTCATGGCAAGACTGGAGTCAGATTTACTGGCTTCTGACTATCCGTAACGACTGCCAAAGATCTACAAATGACAGCCGGGACCAACGGCTTAACGTGCTTTCCGAGGCACGGAGGAAACTCGTTATGTTAAGATGGTCACCCATCCACAGACCAACCTCGGCAATCGTTGCTGAACCTTGAAGATCGACCTGTGCGGCTGTTATTATCTAGCCCCGAGCTCCTCCCTGCATTGCCACGTTGTATAGCTATGCTAATTCTTTAGGCGAAGAATTTATACTTAAGTTTTTTAATTAAATTTTTAGTTTAAGATATGTATATAAGAAACATCAAAGGATGTATATAGGTCGAGTCATTATGTGTGTATCTTTGACAAGAGCGAAACCCGAAACTACTTGGACTCTCGTTTATTTTTCTAGTTAGCTAACCTAGACTGCCATCAGATTATTTTTCATTATTGAACGCCCTGCTGTGTAAACACTTTATAACTTTATGGCAAGCTATGATGGAATCGACGATGGAGTATGCTTACCTTGACGTCTTATTACATTGTCATAGTTCAGTTTACATAGATACCTAGTCTGCTACCAGTATATTTTTCATTATCAAAAGGCTTCGCGTTAAACCACTATATCATCTAATGGCAAGCTAGGATGTCAACGACGATATGCTTACCTGGACATAACCTATTCACCCTAGACATAAAACTGCCTTATGGCCTATTAATAGAATTCAGGTAAAAACCTTCTCCAGTGAGTGAATTATTCTTAGGGCTTAACTATTATGTAGTTACACAACAGTCCTTGAAACATATCCGTAAAAGTACAGCAAATGGAAATAGAAAATTGCAACACTTACTTATACACCACTCCGTACTGAACCCGCGCGCCGCGTGGTGAATTGGATTGTGGCCCATTCCCTCTTACCAAAAGGAGGCCTGACCCCAGCAGTGGGAACATCATAAGGTTGATTCACATGACATGCTTATTAGCATTAGCATTATCGGCCTTGTAATGTTCCCACTGTTGCTACTCAGGCCTCCTCTCGAGAGAATGGGCTGTAATCCATCACGCGGGCCCAGTGCGGATTGGTGGATGTCACATAACTTCGAATTTTTGGTTCCAGGACATGCCGGTTTCCTCCAGTGGGGATGAAATAAATTGCACAAAGTAATGCGCCTGATTGGGTTTAAACCCAGCTTACTTAATTATGCTTACATAACTCATGTCATCATACATGTCTGACAAGAGAAACCAGATAATGAAGAGAAACATTGAGTGCTCATTATACACCTACATAGACACCGTCTTGTTGAAAGTGTGGTGTACCGTTAACATGCCAGGCTCTGAGGGATAGCTCACGTAACGGCTAAAAGGCGGGCGTGGAGTAAATAACAGCTTATTACCGTCAATTACATTATTATATTCACTTTAGCTTTGTCACGAGGCTGCGATGACACGATCCGGCGCTTAAGTGAATATACATCACGGTGTCGGACACACCGCTTTCAGGATTTATGTTTTTATTCAAGAGGAAATGGTTGGAGATATTCAGAAATACTGTCAAAATACAAGGTGAATTGTACCTATAGTAAGTGCAAAGAAATGTTTGCCAATTTACAAAATACTGGTTCAGAGCGAGTTGGACTCGTGCGTCGAGGGTTTCGTACAAAATTACCTATGTAAATAGTAGTTTGATTCCCCAATTGAGTATCTAATCTGTACAATCTATTTTGTACAAATTATGTTTTTTTTTACTTTTCTTGTTAAATTTCAGGATTCTACGTACCCTGTTTTGATTTACTTGTAAGTAAGTAGGTAAGTGCTAAAATATGCACCAAACAGCCTTACCTTTAGACGATTTACGTTTACCTTGACTCAGAAGTTTGATTTTTACATTGCTCCGAGGGGTAACAGACACTAAGTTTTTTATATGAGTTTAAACTTGATAACTCCACGTGTTCCTGAAAAATAAGGCTTGACAGACCGACAACAAAGTGTTCCAATAACAGTTTTTACCGACTGAGGTACGGAACTCCAAAAACGCACATCGATCACAATGGCGCTTATAACCTTTCTCCACTTAACGTCATACACATCAACACCCAAAGGCGTTTTACATAAATTCCTGACGCAACATTCTTCCTCACAAACAAGCGAGGGAAAAAGCGATAAGTTTTATAGATGCATTGTTACCTTTTCTCACCAATGTCCTGACTGACTTCAAGCGAACAGTGCCCAATAACACATTGAGGTACTGCTTACAAATTTGTTTCACCTATTCGTGGATATTTGGGTGAGTTTCAAAGGGAACATCCACGTCAGACCACCCGAGCAAGGTATAAAATGGACGATATATTAAAAGTAAATGTCCAAATGAAATGGACGCGAGTATTTTGCATATGATTAGTAAGCCTGTTTGGCAGTTCGCGGAGTTTTGCAATATACGTCACAGAGAAGCTCGAATAAGTTACTTATTCAAGTAACGTCCAATAAATAACATTTATTGAATATTTCCAATACACGTGCATTGGGTCTATTCAAACGAATCAATGCCTGTGATTGAAAAGAAAACCCACAGCCACATTGCATTATTTATTTATTCTTTACATTTTCTGTATTGAATTATTGGTTTTATTTTGATGCAAGTGATCGTAAATAAAATTTTATATCAATATAAAGTATTCAAATGTCTTCATCATCATCATCATGTGACGATGACGTATCCATGTGGATAAAAACCTTGAATTCAAAAAATAAAAAAAAACCTAAAAGTCTGACACTCTCTCCCTCTACACCCAAAGCAAGAGAAGTTATTTGAAGATAAGCTCGTAAAAAATAGTTCCCAATTTTATAGCCCAGGGCTGTTGGTCACCTGGCTACAGCACTGCTCACCAGGTCTTCAAACCTCGAAAAATCGTCAAAATACATATATCTTTAATTGCATGAGCTTATTCTGCCATCTCCCTTTTACCATAGGACGAACCGTTGTACGGCGAGTATCCATCCTTACTTTGTCGAAACCTGCACGGTCCGGACTAAGCGCTTTGCCTCGTCGTTTATACCGCGTACATCGAACTGGAACAATTTGCCTGCTGTGGTCTTTTCGTCCGATTACAATTTGGGTGTCTTCAAGACTAGAGTGAATAGGCTCTTAATAAACTGGTGCGCCTCACCATCTACGACTGCATCACTGTATACCATAAGGTGGGATTGCAGTCAAGCACTGGTTTATGTAATATAAAAAAATAAAAATAAATCTTAATTTAAATTAAGTCGTCATCAACATCATAAACTTTTATTCACTATTTCCCAAAATACGAAGCACATTCAATCACGAAGTATAAGTAATAAGAACACAATGAAAACAACGACTTTGTATCAGATATTTTTTCATCATCCACGCAGACGACACCACAGGCGCAGCTAGTTTAAAATATAACAAGTACCAAAACTTTTTCTAGCAACTTCTTTATTTGGAAACAAAAGATCAGCGAGCATCATTTGCTAAGGCTCTTATGAAAAACGGGTGCAATGACACTGCAACTAGCAATCGACGCCTGAAATAAATTAGCATACTTACTGGAGTGCGACATTTAATTATTTGTTTAGAACGTTTAACGAAACGAGTGCAAATAAAGGTCTATTTAAGTTTAACAGTAAATAAAAAGAGTTAACACGTAAAACCTTTTAATTAACTTTCTCAACGTTAACTTGTTAGTAATAGGGATGTCCACTTCAGTTTCATCACTGTGGATGTGACATCTGTATGGCAAAGATAATTTGCTAACAGGGAAATATAGGAAACTTTATTTTATTATTACTAGCTCTTGCCCGCGGCGTCACCCACGCCAAATGTGAAAAATCTGGCAAACAAAATATTTTGCCATCAAACTTTGGCCTCCTTGAATTGCAAAACTTCCTTTCATGTTCTTTCTATAATTTACACAGGCAAGAGCGTTTTCTTTTTGAGATGGAATATCATTAGGTGGAAGTATTCCTGTTTCGGCATCAAGTTTTTTGGCACCAAAAACTATTCAGTAATCTGTGACCAAAGGATTAGTATTTTGTATTGGTTACTACCTAAAATCACCCTATTACCTACCAAAAATCATATCAATCATTATCACCTATTGGTGCCGAAACAGGAATTGCTTGGGGGCCGAAACCTTTGGTACAGAAAAACTTGGTGCCAAAACAGGAATATTTCATTAAATTATTTCTCCAGCTCTGGCGGAGAGATCGTGTCAAACATTTTCTAACTAAAACCTGCCTGTATCCTTCAGTTGCCCTTTTACATTCTAGGGTCACGGTATCACTCTACAGCACATCGCATTGGTCTTACTTATTTATTTATTTATTTAGTCTTCATGCAACTCAATGTACAAAGGCGGACTTAATGCTACTTATCGGACCTCTTCAGTTTTTGCTGATATTTGTTTTGAACCTGTTCTGTTCCGCGAGTAACTGGAACGGGAAGTGAGAACGACTTGTCGCCTCTTTAACCATTTCTCAAATAGGGAACTTGCCACCGCAATTGTGGCGAGCGAAGCGTAAAAAGGGAAAATCGTATAAAGCGATTACATCGAATCACTAACTTTCTTCAGGGAAATTACCCCACAGAGTCTGCCTATCTGATTTAATATATATCAAATATCCGTTTTCACAATTCCCTTGCGACATAAATGTAGATGTATAGGATCGATTTTACAGCGGCTACTGGGAAACAAACCCGTGCATGATACGAATACCAAACCTGTAAAAACTGAAAATAAAAATACATTTCAATTTTTCCGATACACGTGGCATATGAATATTTGCTTCAGTTTTGATGAAGCTCTGCTAACAAAGTTATCGAGAAAAAATTCCAGCAGCTAGGTTTTATTTTCAGACCCGAACTTTGGTAATAACACCCAGTTTGTACGGCAACAGTTAATAAAACGCCCATTTTATTGGTAAAGGAATTTAAGTTTATTAAGTTTTGTTCAGTAGAGCAATTCGAATGGAAGTGACATTCTTATTAGATTTGATTCTAATATGAATTGTATTTTGAGCGGACTTAATAAATATCTAATGCTTATTGTGACTCCACAAAGCGGTTTGATTTCAGTCTTCGAGTTCATTGACCCGTATTCAAATGAAAAGTAGAAACACAATGCAACTATTAGACCAAAAAAATTCAACTATATCAACAAAGAATAAATAAATAGCATCCGCCATTATTGCTTCAATATTTAATTCAAAAATTTCGTTTATCGCAAACAAGCGTTAAATAAATGTTGCCAAATGTTATGGGTCGCTGTGAATGGGCAAGTTTCATCTTTGCATACAGATTTATTTGGCAAATGATATGCACTACTTACTCGAAATACGAAATCCAAAGCTAGTAATTATTTTTTTTCCTACCTATTTTATAATCTTCGACGATCGTGAATCGCAGAACCGATTGCTCTGTCAGCCGAAGCCGTAATTTGCAAAAGAGAAAAAACAGTCATTTGTCAGAAACATACAAAAATAAACAACGAACCTTTCCCACGGTTTCGAAAAACGATAGATCCACCGAATAGAATATTATTAACAATCATTTTCGGCCAATAAGAAATCTTATGTTCATCTTTAGGGGTCCACGCGCTGATTGCGAATATAAAAACTATTTCCGCGTCATGATTTTGCTATTTAGATGCAATTCAAGATTTTTGCAGATGTATTAAATACCATAATTATATCTGGCTAACATCACATGCATACCAATTAAACCGTGTCATGTATGAAATAATAATACAGGATATGGGTTGTACAGAACCTCATAGACAAAGATATAAAAGCTATATTTTTTCCACTGTGCTAACAATGGCTAGATTTCGTTTTCCGCCTAGCGCTGTTATATTGAATTAGTTTAAATACTGCCAATTTAGTCATTAGAATTAACTTTATAGACAAATTATGCTAAACGTTGACATAGTTAACGGATTAAAGATTGAAATAGTGATCACAAAAATAGTTTTAATTAATTTATAAACTCTAAAACCATTCCACTAATTAAGAGTACGGACTTTTAATGTGACATAACGAATTTCACGGCCAAAGAATAGACACGTACTTACCTATGATAATTAGAAAGGTAATTATAGAACTTTGATGATACCCCGACACCTCTCGCCTTAGCCATAAAAGACAATTTCACAGTACCCTAGAAATAATGCTCCTTTAGTACCGTGATCCATCAAGCCCGAACATCTGCTGAAAATAATTTTAAAAATGTATAAAAAGCACCCAGTCTTCTCAAATAGAAGTTTTCATTCAACTTTATAACAATAGCCCTTCCTTCATTGGCACACTGACGTTTGATTACTGCTTAGGTACCGACTGCAAGAAAATGACGTCACAATTCATTTTTTATTTTTATAGAAAATAATTTAAAATTAGAACTTTCTGTGAAATTAGAGTGCGTTTAATGAAAGCGAGACCTGGAGTTTTTTTTAAATTTAATTGGCAACATTATTCAGCCGCAATTGTGGGAAATAGAAAAAATTGTGATGTGTCAAGACATGATTCTCCTAATTAGTTAGTAATACCACATAATTTTTTTTTTGTTTTACCTCTTTTCTCAGGTTCATTTAGCGCTTTCATTAGACGGACTATACAATCAAATTGTACTTATTTAAGCCACAGAAGCTATAAAACTTACTTATTTTTAGATATATATAAATTATTACACATATTATCTTCCCATTAGTTTTGTGGGCGTTAGAGGACACACCTACTTACAAAAACAAACATAACTATGTAATTTATCTCCTAAAATGGTTCCTAATTTGATTTATACCTAATAGTTTATTTGGTTGTTTAATATCTATAGAACATGCTTATTACCTACCTACCGAGTTATAATAAGCGTGTTTAGTTAGTTTATTACCGACCGGGGTACTAAACTTTTCACTGCTTGTTATTACCTATACTAATATTATAAAGAGATAGTTCGTTTTTTCGTTTGTAGGGGGTAATTTCTGAAAGTATTGCTCCGATTACTAAAAATTTTTGGACGATAGAAAGCTGCTTTATTCCTCAAATCCTGAGTGGTTGAGTGGTTATATTCGTATTTTATGTACGCGGGCGAAGCCGTGGGCACCAGCTAGTCTTCAATATTCCACCTCTTACGCTATTCGAAATCGCATTACTTACAACATCACCATCATACTTCATGGCAAGACTGGACTCAGATTTACTGGCTTCTGACTATCCGTAACGACTGCCAAAGATCTACAAATTACAGCCGGGACCAACGGCTTAACGTGCTTTCCGAGGCACGGAGGAAACTCGGTATGTTAAGATGGTCACCCATCCACACACCAACCTTGGCAAGCGTTGCTTAACCTTGAAGATCGACCCGTGCGGCAGTTATTATCTAGCCACGAGCTCCTCGCGATATAGAGGTTACCAAAATGACTAAAATCCGGTATAAAAATAGATTAATAAAATAAAATACCTATAACGTCAAAATGTGTATGCGAACGGTACGCCACGCACACAGCGGCACACACACACGGTACGTATACTAGTTAATTTCCTTTGTGACAAAGGCGCGCCTCGTCGGATGGATGCGTGGAAATCGCGATGCGACACGGTGATCCTCGCACCGGCCGCTGCTGTCCGTACCTACCCGCACCCGCTTACGTGGGACGAACGTGCTCTAGGTAAATAAAAGGTAAATGTTTAGTTTCTGTTTTGTTTTGTGTTAGTTTTTTGAAGGGCTATGTATTTGAACATGTAAAGTTTGCGAAAATGTTTAACTGTGTTGATGTCTATTAATGGCGTCTATTGCTTACTTGTAGGTAAAGAATTACCGTGGCCCTAGAATGCAAGACACAACTGATGGAAGGTGATAGCCAGGTGGGCTTTTGGTCTGGGAATGTTAAAAAATTAAAACAGATTCGTACCAATTTGATTTTTTCAAGTAAATCAAGGAGAGGCAATCGTTACTGAAGTATGTGACAGAATATCCTTGAATTATTGCACAGCACTCGAACCTCTAAACCCCATTGTTTTAACTCCAAACATCCCTTACAAATTTCGTCTAGAAGGCCTTTTCGTAATCAACAAGTGGCGTTTGAGTACAAGGTAGTTTTTATATGAGGCTTGGAGAAGTTAGTGGTAAGCCTTACAGTTGATTTTCATTTGCTTTAATAATAAATCTTAAATTATAAATATAAAAGCCCGAAAAGAAAATTAAAATAAAGTTAGTACATTACCTAAAATTTTTTAAAGTACTAATCATGCTCTTTCACATCCTATAGCTTGTAAATAGCAAAACCGATTTTGAAAAAACATATTTAAAAATTATCGTTATAAAGTCTGATTTCAAATAAAAAATTCTCATCTAAATAGATTCACCCGTTTTAAAGCTACGGTGCCACAAACACACATATAGCAGGCAAACTTTTAACACCCCTCCTTTTGCAAGTAAGTCCCTGATATTATCTTGGGATTTTTAAGTTTGAAAAGCCTGTGACGTGCCGTGGTTTTCTGCATTGTCTGTAAACTTCGCCTTATTATAAAGTGCGGAGATCTTGTTACAAACTTCATGTAGGTTTGCATGAAGTTAGAGAGACTGAGAAGCCTAGTTTAAGCAGCATCTGAAGTTTAGACCAGTGGTTCTCAAAATTGTCTGGACTGCAACCCTCCTAACAGAAATTGCTCAAATTGGGACTAATCGGTCTTCAAAAAGGGAATAATGAGTGTGCGCATGAGTCTCTTACTTTGTTACAATTGTTTAAATCAATTTTCTTTCAAACTGAAACACAACGTCTTTTACAATGTACCTAAAGGATATAAATTTCGTAACTTAGGCATCCGCTTTTCAGAGTGTATCCGATGTTCACTTGACTCAAAGTTTGAGAAATACTGATCTAGACCATTAGTGAAGCTTTCTTGTTGTTTTATTAAACAAAGTTATAAGTTTTTAAATGTATGGTTTTACGTATACTCGTAGTAAAAAGAACAATCAAGTAGATTATTGGCAAAAACTTGTATGTATAAAACTCTGGCTGATAACTTCATCATAGTTTTGTGTAAATACGTAACCAACATTTGTTGAGACTCCTGTTCAAAGTTGCTTAACCTCAAAAAAATATTATGAAACCTCATTGTACTGTACTGGTATTTTCAAAAACAATAGAAACTACTAAGACCTCTGCTGATTTCACCACGTTAAGGTGCATTCGTTTTGCTTCCATGAGTATTTAGTGAAATGAATAAATCTGCACAGTTTACATAAGGCAGTGTAATCAAATGCAATGGTGGCTGTTGCGAAACTGTACATCGGTCCGAATCATTTTGTTATGTAACGGTAGTCCTACATTGTTTGTGTTTTTTTTCTGGTATCTAGAAAGAGAAATTCACCTCTGTGTTTTTAACCACTGCAATTTCTGAAACCTAGAATCCAGTGGCAACTACCAAAAAATGATACGGTGATGAACCTTTTTTTTAATTGATTTAAACTTGACTGCAATCCCACCTGATGGTAAGCAGTGATGCCATCGTTGATGGTGAGGCGCACTAGTGTATTACGAGCCTGCTCACTCCAGCCTTGAAGACACAATTATATACCGACAGGAAGACTGCAACAGGCAAATTGCTTCGGTCCTTCGATGTACGCGGTATAAACGACGAGGCGAAACGCTTAGTCTGGACGTTGGAGGTTTCAACGACGAAAGGGTTGATACTCGCTGTACGTCGGCGTCGGTTGTCCGATGGTAGAAAGGAGATGGCGGAATCAAGTCATGCAATTCCTGCACACACGTAAAATGCCGATAAGCTGGACGATTGTCTAAGAAACAGTTCGACTGTTTAGATCCCGTCTTTTGAGTTGAGAAGTCATCAAATGACTCAATGAGAACTGCGGTGGAGCAAAAAAAAACCTAATTTCGTTTTCCATTTATATTAAGCGGTATGATTGTTAGTAATAGCTGGGTTTTGTCGGCAAGCAGCCGGCGAGTCTGCGCGGGCACAGGACCTCCTCACAGCGTCGCCGCGCATGCGCGACGTTCCCGGAATACAGCCGCGATTAATAGCGACACAAACTATTTCCGCTTAACCGAGACAAATCATAATTACTCCTTCGGGTTTGCTCTTACGCACCCCCCTTTGATGTTTTTATTCCAAATCCCGGTTACGGCCAACTTAAAACAAATACAACGGCTCACCACCGATTATACGTTTGCGTTAAAACGATTTGTAACGGTGATAGCTTTCGTGAATTTCGCCCATGTTTCTGTCCCTGTGTGGTCCCGCGCTCGTTTTGGATAATTACTTGTTTGCTTTTTGTTATTAGCTCGCCCGTCAATAATGTGACGTTTGAGTGACCAAACGGAACGGCTTCCTAATTTCCCACGACCGAAAATACGACTGTGAACTCAACTATTTTAATTGATATTTTTAGATACAATAGACATCTTTCTTAAGATTTGTAAATGATTGCTATCTAGTATACGAGTTAACTTTTTAAAGTCGCAGGTTCTTTGACCCGCCGCGACTAATCTAGGCACGCAATACGACTTCACGATTTTACCTCTAACCAGAGTTA
Organism: Mythimna separata; assembly: GCA_030763345.1. Taxonomy (NCBI): domain Eukaryota; kingdom Metazoa; phylum Arthropoda; class Insecta; order Lepidoptera; family Noctuidae; genus Mythimna; species Mythimna separata. The sequence continues at coordinate 10,653,081 of CM061187.1, read as the reverse complement.
GCAAGCACCCTGCGTGTATCGATTAAAGCCAATTACTCCATTGTGTGTACGTAAATATCTGTATGCTTTTAATGTCGCTCTCACATGATTTCCCTTCACAGATCGCCGCGTATTTTGGGTGCAGACAAGCGGCGGCCGTACAGTCGCGCGCAGATGCGACATCCGTCGGTCTCACGTGAAAATCGATTTTCCACGGTACGCCAGCTGGCGCGAGCGACAGCTATAAACCACGTACTCTTTGCTTTCTACAGCAAAAATTGTGTACCTTACCGTCCATAAATTAGGGTCGATAGTCAAGTAAACTGTCGTTTCCCATTCATCTCATTAATTTGTCTCGGTGTATGTACTATGAAAGTCAAAAGTTCCTTTGTTGATATTTTTAATGTTTCGCACATTGTTCGTCAGCAAAACGGACCCACCGCGTTTGATCCGATTGCAGTAGTTATTTATGATTATTAGAATAGCGTGCCGATAGCGAATAATTAATTTTTACGTTCAATTCTTTATTGTTATGTCACGACGTTGATGATCCTGATATATTGGTTGCGTTGGTCTTTATTATATGTTCAGGTTCACCAGTTTAAATGACGTCATATTTATCAAAATGAGTTATTTCGGATTCCTTACCATAGCATTTTAGATAATAAAAATATAACATACACATTCGGTCTTGTAAATTTTGTCTCTCATAATTATAATCCTGGATCTAAAAGATATCGAGAACAAAGCGAATCAGAGGCCACGTCCTTTGTAGAGTCCTATACAAATGAGGCTTTATATTCTTATTAACGTCGCGAACTATGGCGAAAGCCCTTCTATAGACAAACGTATTAAGCTACTGACTGAGCCAAGTCAGTGACCAGAAACTTAGGTTATTTACTTTCAATCTGAAACATATAAAACCTATCTCAATGTACATACAAAGTCCGTCAGAATTAAAATCAAACAAGACTTGAACAACAAATTCTTCTTCGCAAATGTTATCCTTCAATGTAACGAACATGCAGAATTTTAATTTATTTCCAGTATTGAAATAAAAAAGAGAAATAGCCAACATCAGGAGCCAGTCCGTATGATTGACGAGCCACAATATATTGAGCGCTCTCAAATGAAGAAAGACTGATTGCTCCCACTTCGGTGATCTCAGAAACGTCAAACTTTGATTGGTGATTCCCATGTGTAATACTAGTAGTCTCGTAGTAACAAAGGCGTAAGGCCTCTTCAAATGTCAATTCTTAGTTATAATGAAGCACAGCGAGCACCGAGATCCATCATTGTCCAGACAAGGTCGCACCCGAACGAAACAATGCACAAAGATATTCGACGAATAACTTCGATCTACTAAAAAAAACTGTCATGTACTAACTTATAAAGATGTTTGTTCCAATCCGGTTAAAGGCGAGACTATCGATTGAGCACACTTAAAATTAGTGTGATATAATTAGGCATATGACATGAATTCAACGGGTATCACAATGGAACAAACGAGGCATAGCATTGTGATATGACGGCGTGTCAGAAGCGTGTCGGCCGTGTTCTATGAGGAGATGTGACCACTCTATCGTGCACCACAGCCACTAAATACCTGGATCTAATCAGCATTTCTACACTCATTTTTAACACTTAATTTTACACGTATCTTAGCATTATACATTTGATTTTACGCGTGGCCCGTATGTAGTTCTAACATGTTATGCGCAGCTGCACGCCGGTCCAACCGCACCGACTGAAAGTATGCCTAATGAAATAACGCGTGCATGTTAATACTTACAAATTGTTTACTTAGTATTACAAAATGCACTTGTTGCGGTAATATAATTTCACTAACATTTTTCTGATTTGGGTAACAAGTTATTAACATTTGATATTTTACCGTTAGTACATACTTACATACATGTTGTAGAGTTTGTAAAATTTAATTTAACAAATGTTAGGAAACAGAATTAAATTCGTTTGAAATTAGCTTTCGTAGCCACGCTTGCTTCACGTTCTTCAAGTGAGTTCGTACACACGGGTATGCGTAACATTTGCGTGAAAATTCATCCCTTATGTTAATTTGACACGGCTTAAAGGAACATAAGTTTGTGAAACATATTAGCAGGTGGGACGTTCGCTTAAAATACTTACTGCGAACTACCGTCAAGTTTATTAATTTTAATTATGTTCAGCTTTTCCACGCTCTATCGAGTTTTCGTTCATGATACAGTGTGTACAAACTGTGTCACATGTTCGTGAAATGTAATTAAATAAGGTACTTTACGTGGGTATTAACTAAGTAACCTTTCCACACCTCTGCTCATTATCGTTAAAGAAAATGGTTATGGAGCAGGTAATACTTTAAAGTACAACTTTAAGTCCTGAAACGATTTGACGTGAAACGCAAAGGAAAATGTTTTTTGGTTCTGAAGAGATAATTACGATTCACGAATATGTTATATACTTAAAGCAATATAATTATAATATGAATAAAGATGAATGACTAAACACAAAACTCTGGACTCATTTGGATGAACATTGGCTCTCATGAGGCTCTCTCTACTACCCAAAGGTTTGTTAGGATGAAACTCCTAGCTAAGTTAAACTGACCTTTATACATGGATTATCATATCTCTGTGTTGAGCTTTTGTATACAATAAATAATTTAAAATATTACAGCTTTGATTAATCCGTAGCTTTTAATTTTTCTTTTAATCTTTTCTTTCAGAAGCTTTTGAGTCACCTAATATGTATAATGTGTTTTTGTATATTCATCAACAAGAACGCAAAATGAATTTCATGTTCGGATTATTATCAGCTAAATTCCATTTTGAACACAATAATCTTATTACGCGTGATTTATATTTAGGTTTGTCATAAGTTAGTATAGTTAGTTAATAAGTCAGTCAGCAATGGCAGCCGTCACAGTTGTATTTGCATAAGCTTAGCATACACTTATCTTGTAAGTTAAACATACGAACTGCGGTATTCTACTAGAATTATGTACCTTGTGGTTTTGGCAATGAATAAGATTAATCTCAAGTTAATCCTGAATACTAGAATTTCTGAACCTAAAGTTAATCCGAAACTTCTGAACTGATTTTTTTTTCAACAATAATTACATTTTATTTTTATTATTTTCAGCATTATTCGCCTCTAAAAATCTACAATACCTTCTAAATTATTAAGTCAGACACAATGAGCGAGCTGCAATCCGCAATTAATGATTTTTTTTCCGGTAGGGGAATCATCAGAATGACTTCTCCCACTCTTGGGCGGAGCGGGAGGGCGTGTCAGACTCTTACTGACTAAACCCCTACCCCGTTACTTCGTTGCCATCGATCTGGGGGACACGGTGACAACCTTTCGGATTCCGTGTTCCCCAGAGGCTTCGGCCCTACCGGGCCCCTACAGTTTGCTGACATCTCCTTGAGGCGCGCGTGGAACAGAACGCGCCGTCGACGACTAGGCTCGGTCCAGATTGTTACCAGACTGCCGGACGGCGAGCTACCCAGTGCTCGCTGTCCGCAAGCCCGCGCCTACGGTGGTCGGAAATCGGGTTCGTCATCTCGGCGGCGGCGGCGTGAGTTCCGTTGCCTCACACGACTACTGAGCCACTAGTCAACTCCTACAGACTATTACGTACAGTTGACGAATTAGTTTATTAGATGCTATGTAATTTTCTGGCTAATAAAGAAATGTGCATCTTAAATTATAATTGCCCTTTAAATATCATCTCTTCTCCTCTTCCAATCATATTCCTCATTACTGAGAGTCATGAAGATCTTGCTGGATTAGCTTCGTGCTGATAGTGTCTCGACTTCTGTGACGGTTCTTGGCGTCATGAAGTGTGGCAAGCAATTGTGTGTTCAGTGTGTGGAGCGAACTTTTTCTGTCCATGTTTTTGAACTGCAGCCTCTTGGTCAATTGCCATTAACCATTTCAGTTACAATGAGCAGTTCAAGGCTGTAGTCATTTTTCCTAGATTTAAATACAGAAGAGCCAATTCCAGGACAAGTAATTTTCAGGAATTATTTCTATTAAGTAGTTTCATTCTATGCATAAACATATTTAACTTACAATAAGATTAGTGCTAAATTAGAAATAAATTATCTATTGCTTCGCGAGAATTAAATCTACGTTTAGAAGTAAATACGATTCCCGATGAAAGGAAGGTTTTTAATCAATGCACAGTAATTAATTCAATATTGTTGTTGACTACAATGTACGGCTTACGTGGAAATCTGTACGGCTGATTAAATTATAATTATCTTCATCTTGGATGCCGATGGCATTAAGATTATTAACTATAAAAATATCAAGTCATAATTGAAAAGCGGCCAAGTGCGAGTCGCACTCGCGTACGAAAGGTTTTGAAACATTATCTATAAAAACGGCCAAAAACACATTTGTTGTATTCCCATAATTTATTGTACCCTTAGCTATTTATTTTAGTCTGTTTTTTTTTGGTATTTTTATACAAGAAATATTGATATACTTTGCAGAACCAGAAAACAGTATGACTTGAATTCATTTGAAGTAAAAGTGATTCTCAAAATCCTTAACGAACAAAATTATCTGAAACAACCGCAAAGACAAAACCATACAAGTAATATCAATTTCAAAATTGCCGATTCCAAATTCTGAGGGTTACAGGAATGCCTATAAGAGAAAGTTTGAAACTTGATGAAACTTCGGAGACTGTTTATATTTTCGTAACCTTCACGTGGGAGGGGTGGAACATTAACTTTAACTGTTTAGAAATCATTTGACGCAAATCAATGCCAAGTTTTTACCGGACTATTCCCGTCTCGGCACCCAGATTTTCGGCAACCAAGTTATGACGCATTTTCACTGGTCGTTAACTCGGTCGTTATCCCGCATGCGGGGACTCCCCGCATGTGGGATAGCGCCCAATGAAAGTAACATGGTCGTTATACCGCATACGGTTCCCCGAATGCGGGCCATGTGACACGCGTTCCAATAGTCTCTCGCACCCGGCATGCGGGCCCTATCGACTAATGAAAACGGTTCCCCGAATGCGGGCGCTGTGGCATGCGTTCCAGAAATCTCTCGCACCCCGCATGCGGGCCCTATCGACTAATGAAAATGCGCCATTATTCCCGTTTCGGCAGCAGTAGGTATTTTGTATGGTAGTGACCTATACAAAATCCCAATCCAAAATACCTATTGGTGCCGAAACAGGAATAGCTTCGGTGCCGAAAATTTTGGTGCCGAAAATCTGGGTGCCGACATGGGAATACTCCTTTTTACCTACATTAAGGAAAATTTCGAAATAAAGAATAAAAACGTGAGTTCGGACCAGAAGTTTCAATATTTACACGTGATAATCAGTAAGAAACGTGTAAAGTATTAACAAAAAATATTTTTATTTAGTTACAGGAAAACAAGCTTGAGGAAACTTTTTTATCTGACACGTGACAAAATCTTTTGTGAGTAATAACCACTTATAAAAATTTCAGGTTTACAAAAATGGGTAATTATTTTTATCTATGCGCACATGACGCGACACGCAGTACAGCAGCCAAATTGTTCAGCCACTGAGTAAACTAGTGACCACCCAATAGTAGACCTACTTTATCTCTAATCACAACTGTTTTTTTGGTAACCGTAGGGATAGGCACTACGTTACTATTGGAAGACAAGGATCCACCTTATGGAAGATACCTTGCAGCAACTTGTGGGGTAGCTGGATTCCCATTTCTCGTCTTTATCAAGATTTCTGTGACTGGATTAGTAACCACATACCGGAAGACGCAGCGCGAAAGGCCTCCCACAAGGTGGACTAATAACTTGGTGAGTGACTCTTGGGGGAGGCCTATGTCCAACAGTAGATGTCCTAAAGGCTAAAATTATGATAATTATGACCATAAATGATATTATATAAATGTACTTAACAGAACATTCATATTTTAGATAGGTACCTAAGTTTGTTAGTAAGTACTAAGTAAGTTATTATACCCATACGTATATAAATACATGTTTGTCAGCACACGGAGGTTCTGTATTAATATGATATGTGGCACGCGCTCCACATAATTGTGTTAACTGTTACCGACAAATTAGGTTACACCTAACTTTGTTAAATGTACACTCAGATATTTAGATCCTAGGGATGGCATTAAATATTCGATTCAGTTTGATGTTGACCAGAGAAGGCTTTTTAGAGGTGGTAAATCATCAAGTGACTTTTCCCGCCCTATGGTAGAGCAAGAGGATAAGTGTTAGATATTTGCGGGCGACGAACAATGGGACGGCGAGCTACCCATTGCTCGACGTCCGCAAGCTCGCGCCTAGAGTGGTCGGAATTCACCCTACGACTGCCGATGCCCGGTCTAGATGGCAGAAGATGGATGGAGTTTATTGGCATTGTCATTCAACGTTACCACGCTGCTACTATTCTAATTATTTATTTATTTATTTAAACTTTATGTACAGTGGTGGTATATAGGCGGACTTAATGCATCAAGACATTCTCTATCAGTCAACCTTAATTACTTGTCCTTTGGACAATATTCTGTTTTTTTTAATGCTTAATAAATTGTTTTTATACGTGTTTATGGTATTATTATTTTGCATTATTCATTAGCAAAAAGTCGTAGACATGTGACTAATCTGTACGGTGGTTTTCGGCCCATTCCTTCTCTTACGAAGGGAACATGAGTACCGGCAGTAAGAACATTAAAATGCTGATTATGTTATTTTCAATTTTGCTTTTCCTACATAGGTAAAATGCTAATTAAGCACATGCTTCATTAGTTTGTACTTGCGTATGTTGTTGGAAAAGAAAATATTTACAAACGGCGTAAACATAACACAAATATATTTAACTAGTTTCCGCCCGCGGCTTCGCACGCGTGGTGTGTTGATAAAAAGCAGCCTATAGCAAAAATAACAAAATCGAAAAAAAAAGTATGACTAAAAGTAGCCTATATGTTAATCCAAGGTATAAACTATCTAAATACCAAATTTCAACGAGATCGGTCCAGCCGTTTTTTCGTGAAAGAGTAACAAACATACATCCATCCTCACAAACTTTCGCATTTATAATATTAGTAGGATTACTAAATGAACATGGATTGTTAAGTCAATTAGTTTACGTTTGTGGCTTAGCAGGCTTATAGATAAAATAATTTAATGAAGTCAAAACTTTGTCTTGGATTAAATTTAGAACAAAACGGGGTTCATAAACATTCCGATAATGAGATGTTTGTAAGTTTATAATTAGAATCAATTTTGGTTTCAAGTCTTAGCGTAAATAAAGTCTGGAGACCTAAACGAATTTGATACTTTACTTATAGGCTTTTAATAAGTAGATCCATTTAATACTGCTGTTACTTTAGTAAGTCTATAGTTTTCTTGTCTAAATTTTGTTGTATTCTCAAAAGTTTTAATTGTTAAAGAGGTTTCACGGGCATCGCGTCATTTTTGTGACGATTATAATTAAAGAATGTAACACAAACTGCGGAGCTTTCGATAATTTCACGCATCGTTTAGTCATATAAAATACAAGCATGAAGACGTTGAATAATTCATATTTATGTATGCGTTCATCGTTAATGTCAATTTTTATTATCACTGTTGCTAAACCGTGCCTAATAGCGTGGTGTGATTGTGGGAATGCACCGCTCGACCATTCCATTGTTTTATTGACAACGTTCATTTAACTACAGTCTCTATCGTTAGCCGTTATTGAATCAATATCTGTACGTTTCATTCATAAAAGTAAACGGACGCATTCTTTCACATCGAGCTCGGCGTGACGAAAACGCTGACAGTAAAACTTTCTCGAATATTTTCACATACTTTGTATGAATCAATTAGTGCCAAGACCACATTTTGATCAAGTAACAATTCCGTAACGAAAATAATGGAACCTTCAGTAGAAGGTGCTCTCACGGACATTTTGTTCATGATAATGTCAACGCTTTTCACTCGAATTTACTCTCGAAGCGCAAATTCAGACAGAGAAATGTAAAATCAAATAACGCCAAGTTACTGTAAACTGCGCGTTGCAAAATTAAAACATTTGAACGAACTTATGTTTTGTAATTAGTGTCTCTTTTTGTAGACTAAAAGATTAATTAAGAAGTTGAAAGATAGAAACTGTTTTAAACAAATAACTTAGTTTTGTACTGAAAGATGAGCAATGTTCATAACTAACATTAACTACCGTAGTTATAGCAGTTTTGTGTATTAAGCAGACTTGAGCAAAACTGTTAGGACTTCAAAACTTAGGAAGTTTTGTAGTCCCTTTTGAAGTCTTGACAACAATTCTAGAAAATTATGGCAAGCAAGTTAGCTAAGCCAGTATAATATTTCGCGAAACTCTTCTCTCAAGAATTGCTTATGTAACTGAGACCAAAGTTTTCTAAAGACTTGGGGGTTTTACAATTAAATTCATAATGTAAACATAATTATTATTTATTAATTTTCAACCTATTTTGTCTCACTGCAGGGCAAATTGAAATCGTTCAACAGGCTGCAAAAGAGTTCGGCCCAGTCCTATTTCACATTAACTTTTTGCCATAATAGATTAGCATAGTAAGCATAATATTCAGAAAATATCCATGCAATATTTTCTGACAGTTTTTTAACTCTTGTTGCTCTAACGGCCGGCAACTCCAAGCCAAGTGATAAATTGCTCTTATAATTTAAAACTTCTCAACAAACATCGGGGTGAAATTCCCCGCGTGAAAGCCAGTCAGGGCTGCCTGAACAATAACATCCCCTACTCAACGAGGCATAACCGAACGACGTTACCATTACAAAACCCCATCGAATAAATTCCGAACTACCCTGACATCCCCCTAGCTAAATATAAATCCCAAAAAGTAAATAAACGACTACCATTACTGCCCTGATTATTTTATACACCCCAGTAATGATGACGCCATTTTGATTTCATTATTTTTTTTTACAAAACGCTACCGATAACAATAAGAACGTTATTCAAAAATAACGGGGGATTTAGTGCAACAAAGTTGAAACTCTTGCCAACATTTTGCGCAACAAACTGCAAAGCAAGATTTATTGAGTTTGTACATCGAGTAACTTTTAAATGTTTTAAAGCGAAACTCGATTACAGAATTTAATCGAGGATGGAAACAAAATTGTGTTTTTACAAGCTTTTTTAAATACTCAAATAGAAATGTTTTCTTATTGTGCAGTGAAGATCCGAGACGCCAATGAATATAAAATTAGGCATTACCTTTACCGAAATCTCGAGCTGAGTGTCTTTAACATCGAACATTAGAGACAGAACTGAATTGCCTCAGCTTTTACCCTCACAAACAACGTGATGAGGGTAAATTTCCTCCCCCAATTTGTTGTTTAAGTGATTTTCCCGACGACACACTCTCTTGGCATTGACATTGGCAAAGTAGGGTATTGGGTAAGAAGACGATTGCTCCCGACGGCTGGCGGGTTTAGCTTGTGTACCGCGTCAATGGTGGATGAAACAAAGTTCAGTGGAGCGTGAGCTACTGTAGAGCAGTTCAATGGGAAAAACTGGCGTAACGCGATAGTTTTTTTAGTCGTTTTGTGAACAGTTTTCTGCTATCGCTCGTGAAATAACCTGTTGAACTAGAGATATTATGGATATGGAATTTTGGATTGGTTTCGGATACAGTTACGGATGTGAAATTTATTTCGGTTTATGTGCTAGTTTCAGTTACGAAGATGTATTAGGATTTGAAACTAATAAAAGTAAAATACTAATTGCAATATTTGACTTTAATTTGTAACTATCCTAAGGGCCTATTTCACCACCTATGATTAAGTTTCGAGTATGTTACTTGGCAGATAATTTCATACAAATTCTGTCACATTTTTGAATTTATTCAGTGAGTAGTGCCTACTCGGACATTGTGAAACAGGCCCTTAGACTCCGTATTTATCCAAAACTATCCGATAGTTTTATATCGGTTTCTGTTACGGTTTTGGATTTTTTTATTTCGGATACCATATTACTTCTTTCGAAAAATATATTTTTCCAGTTTCTATGAATAGCAGCATATGATGAATACTTTTTTATTTAAAACTACCAGTCATCAACATCATGTTAGCAGAAATACGTCCACTGTTGGAGATAGGCTCAAGCGTCGCTAGAACGACCAGACGTATCGGATTCCCACAACCCTCACCAGGTCATGGCTCCACCTTGTGGTAGGCCTTTCATCGCTACGTCTTCCGATACGTAGTCGCTACTCAAGAAACCGTCTACCAGTATAATACCTAAATTATTATAGTATTATTGAAAACCTGATCTAAATATCTGCTGAAAACTTCCCATCCACAATTTTATTTCCTCCTCCTGTAGTTTGTTGGACCATTTTCCTTAAATGACTGTCTTGATTGTGTCGTCACGACACCACGCAATTTAGGTCTTACCCGTATTAAATGAAATCTAAAAGCATCTACGAGTAGGTATTACACTCACTATCGAAATAAGAATATTTTAGTGCCTCTCAAAAACCAGACAAGACGAGTAAATGCCCTTATACATACTTTTTTTGCGTTATTTTAATCTAGGTACCAAAGTGTGCCAATTTTATTCACATCAATGTTAAAGAACAACAATCGTCTAATTGTTTTAACCTCTTCAAAGGTACCTACGTCACTTAACATAAGAAAAATAGTTCTTTGCGGGTCAACACTTATTATAATGCATGGCTCAGTGTGCCGTCGCTCTTAGCCCCATTTACAATGCTGCTCACATTTCTGCTAGCGTTAAAAAACATAAATACTTAAACCAGTAGGAAATGGAAAACATCAGTTTCAATTTAACATTTTCTAAGAAACATTCAATTGCTTGATTGTGCCACAAAGCTGCAAATAGGATTGCTATTTACAATCTGTGTGAAAAAGTTGAAAAGTTGTAAGTTCCAACGGACAACATGCGCGACAGAAACTCATTTCCTTTAAATTTAAGTCGGAGTGCAAAGCGACTAACTGTTAATAGAGGAGCTCGGATTTCTATGCTCCATGTTAAGTTACAATTCTGTTTTAAATTAAACTTTTCTTTGCTGAAAAACAGTTATCTGGACAAGTAATATGTATAAATGTTTAAGCAACTTTCAAGATAAGCAGCATTTTTAATCTGCTCATAGTACAAAAGACGTTATTTCTTTGGTTGCTGTTTAGACTTCGGGTCCCGCTAATATCAAATGTTACTGGGTTCACAAGAAAACACAACTTTGAAAATAATTACTTTTTATTTTAAAAATTGCAATTTTCCCAATCTACATATACCTATATATTAGCTGTCTGTAAGAACTTATATCTTAACGTTTGAATCCCCAACCTGTCCAATGACACCGCGCTGTTATTGTTTTACTATTGTGTCTCGTTTCGCGGGTATCTGAGTAACTACGTAAAAACTCTTAGCACACCTATTCTTTATAATCAAAAGATAAGTGCCATAAAAACACAATTTTTGATAGAGCCCAGCCCCACTGTGAGTGCTATGACACCAGCCGTGGCAGTTGCGTTGAGGTCGTGCCACGAGTATCTACTACACACCAAATGCGCATCAACGACGAGGATGCTGGGCGCCGAATGGCTTAGGACCTCGAATGGAAGTATGCAGATGCAATGGCAGAAATCAATCAATGAAAACGCAAGCTACAGTTGGAGGAAATAGCTTGGCTGCGTACCGTGTGTGGTTGCTGTCTTTGTTTCAAATACTTGAGCCAGTTAAAAATTCGCGCCAATATTTATTTTCAGTTGAAAAGTTTTGACTGACTATATTTTAACTCCAGACTATTTTTTCCGGACCTCCGTTTATGAACCACCTACCAAGATACAGGAAACTTTTTATGCGAGAACGAGCTGATAATATGGTTTATTACCTCTTATAAAGAACGGGCTACAGGCAAATAATAGGCAGCTTATAAATGCAGGCTTCCATCTAAGCAAGAATAGCTTCGGTTGAAAGCATCACGTACGTTCAAACGAAAAGCAAACGGTATAAAAACTAAGCAATGTCGAAAGGACACTCACTACAAATAGACACATTTCAATAACAATTCTCGTGCCAACTCCCAGAGCCTTTACATGGTCACCGAACATTTGCATAGCACTCAGCACTTTATTACCCATATAAACACAGTCTATCCTAACATCGACTCAAGTATTAGAGGTAATTATTCCCAAAGAATTTACTATGAAAAGCAATTACTTTTTAACGGACTTCAGCGACGATATTTACGTATATCCAAATAATGTGCCGCTCATTAATGTTTTACGTAATGAAACGAATCACATGAAGTCAACAAATAACTAAATTACTGACAACTTATTAGAAAATTCCTTTCGAAATAAGGAACTGGGAATACGTATTCAAGTTGACAAAACGATTTTCTGTGACATTTGGACTGTATGCCTTTTCATCGACGTATGTATGCAATAAGAGGGCCTTAAAGAAACAAATTGGATATCTTGCCATGTAAAGAACGGCGTCAGTGACACTGTTAAATGTCCCGAAAACATTCCGACCCATACAAACATGAACAAAATTCCATGCCATTTGTTTCAGCCTCTATGTCGTCGCTTACCAGCAAATAAAATACAGCTAAATTATTGTAGCTGTCAGTAAGCCTCTACCAACAAAACTGTATTACCTTGAATTTTTTATTTAAAGTCTAGGAAAAATATAAAAATAGTGCCTATTTTGATATGCCAAGGCTTACTTTTTATGCGAATTTAACAATAGTTTAGGCTTAGAAAGTATCTTGTTGAATTAAATAAAGTAGCTACCCGGATATAAAAGTTCATAAAATATTTTTGCTTTACACGGACGCAAACAAGAGACAATGATTACTTCACTGCCACTTGCTTCGTTCACATCACAAGCAACGTCACACATCATACATTATTCGCGCGTCTCGAATACCTGTCTTGAAAAACAGACAACAATAGTACGACACTTCACACCTATTACGACGCACCCCGCTCCATTCACGTCCCTAACGCCACACACAATGACAACAGCATAAATGTCAATGTCAATATCTACAGCGGCCTTTTTTCAAAAATGGAACAATCTTCTTTTTCTTCAGCCAGTATTTGATGTATTAGCCACGAATTAGGCGGCCAGTCCTTTTGCACAGATACATAATACCTTTGATGGTATCTGAACTCATTCACGAGGTGACAAAGTAGTTACGCCCACAGCTTGTGTGTGGCAGAACTTGGGTGGTTCATGGTAGGAAGTCGAAACTTATGTACTGTTAAAGATTTAAGGTATTCATTAATGTTTTAGACTTGGAAAATTCTGTATTATAGTCATGATTAATGTGATAAGTTCAAATAATGCAGGACTTTGTAAACTGTCGTTAGCTAAAGATTTATAAGTCTATTTTTGGTATCTAACTTTAATATCTAGTTTCACCAAAATGACATGTAAAAATATCTCTTTTGTTCATTTTATGTACCAACTGTACTAGTCTGATCTTTAAAGGTCAATTCTATATTAGAGTAGAGTAAGCTACTCTAAACGAAATTACGTATATTCCAAATTATATATGTATGAACTTGCAATTTTACACAAGCACTGTTCTAGAAACAAACACGTATTGTCTTTCCGCAGAATTTAGTCACGCACCTCAAGAGTGAACAATCACATAAATATTTGTCAAGGAAGTAATCAATAACGCCGTAGATCTGTCATCAGGTAAGTCCAACCTCACAGTAGAATGGCCCACCTCCCACCGGTAGCATCATAGTTTGGTTTGCAACAATGAACTTCACTTAAATGTACTTTCGTCTCAAGACAAAGCTTCTCCGTTCGGAGGCATGTTTTTGGCCTGAATAGTCTTGTTTGTGGTTTTTGATTGAACAGGCAACATCATGGGGGTCGGCTCTGGCTACTGAACAGTAGTACCACACTCTTTGTTCTTATCCCAACATGTGGTCCATAATTGTGTGGTCGGATGAAGAATTTTGTTACGGACCACAAATTAAGACTTACAAGATTGTTAAGCAGTTCGAGGAAGGGTAACCGAGTCTTGTGCTCGTAACAATTAACTTTGAAGCACTTGTTGTAATTATCAACACCAATTTCTTGTTGGCGATGTTCCTAGCCGATATAAATGGAGACCGTATTGTTGACAATTGCGTGTCAAATTCAATAGACGTTGTTTTACTGGTAAGATTTTAATTTAGTTCTGAGACAGTGTCATCAAATGTTTACCACCATCTTTAAGTATGATGTGATTCTATTTTTCTCTTCGTATCACTACGGTATAAAGCTCACATTATCGTGTTTTCTCGTAATGGCAATAGTTTGGTTTTACGCATTTCTCGAACTAGGTTTATTAAGAGGTATCTTTGCCCGGTAAATGTTAATAAAACCCAAGAGCCTGCAAGTGTAAACTGACTGAAGAAAGGTTTATTGTTTCTTTAACGACATCTACACACGGTTTTATAGGAAACAGTGAGACGAAACTATAAAGCAGTGCTATCTATTTACTGTATTATAGACATAGATTTAAGTAGTAAACAAAGATATGGCCATTTGCACGGTCTGTTCGCGTTCACCGTACAAGAAATTCTAGCGGCTTTTCTTCTTAGTTCTACGATGACTCGTTGCGAAGTAGCCTTGTAAGAACGATCGATACTTTCGATGTAATTATATGAAAGTTTTAAATCATCTCAAATCGCGAGATGTTTCAAAGTTACGTCGTTTAATTAGGCGACTTGACTTTGCTCAGCTTCTTTTTTTAAAAGTACACGAAATGTCTCGAAGACTGCCAACCACCCCGATGATCAGTGACCAATACACGAATTACCAGAAAAGCACCTAATTATCCCTGTCCTTTCTCTGTCAATGATTATAAACCAAAAACATTAAATCAGTTATAGGGAACTAGTTTTCTCCCTACTTCTTTTCCGTGGCCTACCCCTCAGAAACTGTAAGTTGATATCTAGGTATTGTAGAAGGTACCCTATGACTTATCGATTGTAAAACTTTCTGTCAATGGAAGGAAGATTACCAATACGTCAGATACGGAGTAAAAACCCAGAATCGATTAAAACAATCTGTTTACCGTCGATTACGCATTCGGCTTCACCAAAATAACCCTAATCCAATCAAAAAATAAATCGAAAAAGAAGGTAAACAAAAATAATTTAAAAAAACCTTTTTTTCTAAATAAACTTAACCCATCTTTTTGCTTTTGTGTCTTTGTTTTTTGGCACCAATTTTCAAAGCTAAAGTTATTATGTAATATTATGGGAATTCTATTGTTTTTTTTTGTGTACAAAATTGTTTTATTTAGCACTTTTTTGTACTCTCCAAAAATAACTAAAATATTGAGTAAGTTCTATAGTAAGACATAAACAGCAAAATATCAATAATTACTCGATCTTTACATTATTTTGGGTTAGAGAATTATAATATAAGTTACAGAATGACCGCAGAGTTAACACTTATTCCAACACAAATTGAATCGTCAAGATCGGTTCATAAAGAAAAACACTATGGCGGATTGATAACCCCAATAACATGAAATTTGAACATAATTGGCATGTCTGCGCACACTACAGAGCGCACCTACTGGCGTGCAAATAATTTTGATAAACAATTGCAGCAATTCCGGAAGATTTGCTAAGTATCGTTTATTGAAAAACTCCATGCTCTATCTTCAAAATTTAAGAACAAGGCGAAAGTACTTACTCTTCCAAAACAAAGAACATCAAAATCTATTAACAATTAACGAATATATAGGTATAGAATCGAGAATCTCCTCCCGTTTTTTTTGAAGGTTGAAAAACCTTTGGTATGTAATCGCGAATAAATAAATATAATATAAAATAATATCAAAATTTAAAGAAGTCAGGTATATAACCGGTGTTAAGAGATGAAGAGTCTCATCTAAGAGCGCCCGTTCACGAACATGATGTGTGTATCAGCATCACTCACTCAGCTCAACCGTTGTAAACTACTAAACCAATACACGCGCCGTCATTTGCAACATTCTCTAATTAAGTCTTCACAAACTGCATAATAGAAGTTCTAATCGATTCCAGGTCCGTTGCCCAAGGTCTTTGAATTGAATTGAAACAGAACATCCGAAAACCTATCTTTTATAACTATTATAAACTAACCTCATTATACTACATCGTGATATTGTATGGTACCTGCGTCATCGGTATACTCGTAGATATGTCATTTATGATTAACGCATAGAACCCTTTATTAATAACTCACTGATAATGTCATGCTTTATATACGGATCGCTTATAATGGATACAAATACAATACAACTTAATCTAATTCAATAGATATCTACTAATACCTACCTTTTAACTTGATCTAAATGAATTTATACTTGGATAGCTTTTTAAGCAAATGCATACGGATACCAAAATATTTTTACTCGTACTCTATACTTCAATCACTAACCTTTGTTTATGACAAAAGTCTTTATGCCTCGAATTAATTACACGAACTGTGGTCGAACGAGCTAAGAAAATTTAAATAACGTAGACACATTGAAAAAAAAAAACTTTTTAAATCCATTAATGCTCGCTTAGAAAACAAACAACTAAACAGTCTAGTACATCAACTTAATACCATAATCTAACGATTCAATGTTTCACATTTTGTGCTAAAACATTAACTTACAAAATTCATCTCTCATTTTCTCAAAGAAACTATTTTTAGAAACCCCTCCCCCCTTCCCTTAGGTATTCAACATGTGGCATTGAAGGCTGTGGAGCGTCATATCCATTCTTCTTCTCCACCCTAGTGTCGCCGGGCTTATTGCCAAGGTCCTCTTTGCTAATGGACACTTACTTGTATAGCATGTAGACGTCTAGGTATAGTGGAGAAATTCTATTTACGTCATTCTGTGGCTTGGAACACAGGTTTGAATGATTAGTTCGGTCAGGTCGCTGCGTAACTTATATGTATGTACTCCCGAATTTTAATCCGCAGCAATGTTTCAGTAATGTATTATGTTTAGGCATCGAGCCATTTTATATAAAGGTGAACTTTTTGAGTGTGTGTATATGTTAGTCACTTGTTCATCCTCGAACGGCTGAATGGATTTCGATGAAACTTGGAACACGGGTAGATTGTGTGTGTTTGTGGTTGTAATTGCGGGTGATTGGTTCTTGTGTGAATAAAAAAAAATTAGAAACCCCACCCCCCCTTCCCTTAGGTATTCAACATGTGGCATTGAAGGCTGTGGAGCGTCATATCCATTCTTCTTCTACACCCCAGTGTCGCCGGGCTTATTGCCAAGGTCCTCTTTGCTAATGGACACTTACTTGTATAACACGTAGACGTCTAGGTATAGTGGAGAAATTCTATTTACGTCATTCTGTGGCTTGGAACACAGGTTTGAATGATTAGTTCGGTCAGGTCGCTGCGTAACTTATATGTATGTACTCCCGAATTTTAATCCGCAGCAATGTTTCAGTAATGTATTATGTTTAGGCATCGAGCCATTTTATATAAAGGTGAACTTTTTGAGTGTGTGTATATGTTAGTCACTTGTTCATCCTCGAACGGCTGAATGGATTTCGATGAAACTTGGAACACGGGTAGATTGTGTGTGTTTGTGGTTGTAATTGCGGGTGATTGGTTCTTGTGTGAATAAAAAAAAATTAGAAACCCCACCCCCCCTTCCCTTAGGTATTCAACATGTGGCATTGAAGGCTGTGGAGCGTCATATCCATTCTTCTTCTCCACCCCAGTGTCGCCGGGCTTATTGCCAAGGTCCTCTTTGCTAATGGACACTTACTTGTATAACACGTAGACGTCTAGGTATAGTAGAGAAATTCTATTTACGTCATTCTGTGGCTTGAAACACAGGTTTGAATGATTAGTTCGGTCAGGTCGCTGCGTAACTTTTATAGGTTTGTACTCATACCGAATTTTAATCTCTGGCAACGTTTTAGTAATGGATTATGTTTAAGTACCGAGCCATTTTATACATATAAAGGTGAACTTTTTAAGTATGTGTATATGTTAGTTACTTGTTCACCCTGAACGGCTGAATGGATTTCGATGAAACTTGGAACACGGGTAGATTGTGTGTGTTTGTGGTTGTAATTGTGGGTGATTGGTTCTTGTGTGAATAAAAAAAATTTAGAAACCCCTCCCCCCTTCCCTTAGGTATTCAACATGTGGCATTGAAGGCTGTGGAGCGTCATATCCATTCTTCTTCTCCACCCTAGTGTCGGCGGGCTTATTGCCAAGGTCCTCTTTGCTAATGGACACTTACTTGTATGGCATGTAGACGTCTAGCTATAGTGGAGAAATTCTATTTATGTCATTCTGTGGCCTGAAACACAGGTTTGAATGATTAGTTCAGGCGGGCCGCTACCTAACGTACTCACCCCGAATTTTAATCTCTAGCAATGTTTTAGTAATGGATTATGTTTAGACACCGAGGCATTTTATATAAAGGCGAACTTTTTGAGTATGTGTATTATGTTAGTTACTTTTTCACCCTCAAACGGCTGAATGGATTTCGATGAAACTTGTAATACGGGTAGATTGTGTGTGTTTGTGGTTGTAATTGTGGGTGATTGGTTCTTATGTGAATAAAAAAAAATTAGAAACCCCACCCCCCCTTCCCTTAGGTATTCAACATGTGGTATTGAAGGCTGTGGAGCGTCACATCCATTCTTCTTCTCCACCCTAGTGTCGGCGGGCTTATTGCCAAGGTCCTCTTTGCTAATGGACACTTACTTGTATAACACGTAGACGTCTAGGTATAGTGGTATAGTGGAGAAATTCTATTTATGTCATTATATGGCCTGAAACACAGGTTTGAATGATTAGTTCAGGCGAGCTGCTACCTAACGTACTCATCCCGAATTTTAATCTCTAGCAATGTTTTAGTAATGGATTATGTTTAGACACCGAGGCATTTTATATAAAGGTGAACTTTTTGAGCATGTGTTACATATGTTAGTTACTTTTTCACCCTCAAACGGCTGAATGGATTTCGATGAAACTTGGAACACGGGTAGATTGTGTGAGTTTGTGGTTGTAATTGTGGGTGATTGGTTCTTGTGTGAATAAAAAAATTTTAGAAACCCCTCCCCCCTTCTCTTTCCCAGGTTTGAATGATTAGTTCGGACAGGTCGCTGCGTAACTTATATAGGTATGTACTCATACCGAATTTTAATCTCTGGCAACGTTTTAGTAATGGATTATGTTTAAGTACCGAGCCATTTTATACATAATAAAGGTGAACTTTTTGAGTATGTGTATATGTTAGTTACTTGTTCACCCTGAACGGCTGAATGGATTTCGATGAAACTGGTGCCACAGGCATTGGTTAGTCCCTAGAATAGTAAATACAATGCTTCTTATCTCGGACGTATGTTCGCTTGTGATAATTTTCAACTATAACGGGAGCGAAGCCGCTTACAGCTAGTATGACATTTTTTTTAATAATCTAGAAGAGGTTTAATAATTAAAACGGTCCTATCTAAATTTAGTATTTTCTTGTTATTATAATCTTTTATGTTAAAACAAAAAGAAATGAAAAAGCGCAAGAATAAACGTTAAGAATATTTATGTTTAAGGCATTATGTCCGCCTCTGTACTTATATGTGCATAAAGCATTTAATAAATAAATATGTTTTTTCAATAAGGACATGCTTATTATTGAAGTGAGTAAAGGCTTAAAAATCAAAACAGTTCAAATCAAACCAATCAAAACGGCCAAATGGCTTATGGTCATGATTGCGAAACATTAAGAGAAACTACACAAAAATCGCTACACAAAACAGTGATTATGACAATTTAACAATCAAGAAAACAAATGACGACGTCCGTTCAATTCCTGTCACTATTCTGGGAACGTGGCCAGTTGTAAATCTACTTAATTGCTAGTATTTAAAGCTTTTAACGTTTTTACACAATATTGTTGGGCAGCTACCTCCTGCGGGCGGCGGGAGCTGGTTGTAAAACAATAAAAATGTCCTGTTGTACTGTTAGGCCTTTTGTGTTTCGTCACAATCGGCGACATTGGCCTAACTGCCGGCTATTGTCTCGGAATGACAAACGAAGACGTTGGACAACACTGATTTTAGTTAAATACTCGTACTCTGTACTTACTAGTTTGATTTCCTACTTATTTTAGTTTAATTATTTATTGTATACTGCCGTCGTTAATATTCAGTTAAGTACATACTCGGAATCCGATTTTTTTTTATTTCGAGTATATATTTATCTCTATTTCGAAAAATTCCGTTGCGTCCTTTTTATTAACGACAGTAGAATAAGAATCACCTGTTAAAATAATTTTATTTATTATTTATTTAAACTTCATGTACAGTAGTGGTACTCATAGGCTGATTAAATGCGTCAAGCCATTCGCTAGCAGTCAACTGAGTTTTAAATCGACTTTAAAGAAGGAGTAGGTTCACGGTTCTTCCGTATGGATATATGACATTAATTTAAATTTAATTAGCGTGTTTATTTTCATGGAACCGTTAATATATTGTGGGTGCCGTGGAGACGGAATGAAAGGTTTGTGTTGTTAAAATGTGTTGTTAGAATTTATTATTACTTATGTTATAAAAGCTCTATTTATAAACATATTTTCTCCACCTAGCAGCTTGACTGTCTGTCCTCAGTTTTTTGTGTATTAGTCATTACAAATCTATCTTCTATTTTTATCTAAATATGATACATGTGACCTTGGTGTAGTACAATAAAGAATATAATAAATTAGTGAAAAAAAGGATTTTGTGGATTTTATGAACCCACGGTAAAAGTGAAACTTTTTTTCACCTTACAGACATTTAACTAATTTTCGGAATAATATTCCATTAAAGGCATATTAAACACTGACAAAAACAAACAAAATAGCGTGGAGCATTGGCATTATTAGCGTGGAGTAATCCTAACTAATATTATACATGTGAAAGTGTAGATGTTTGTTACCTACTTAATCACACAAAAACGACTGAACGGATTTGGATGAAATTTGGCATGCCTTTGACATAGAAAAGAACATAGGCTAACTTTTATCC
Organism: Mythimna separata; assembly: GCA_030763345.1. Classification (NCBI taxonomy): domain Eukaryota; kingdom Metazoa; phylum Arthropoda; class Insecta; order Lepidoptera; family Noctuidae; genus Mythimna; species Mythimna separata. Next base: position 10,632,078 of record CM061187.1, on the reverse strand, counting down.
CGATTCTTTTTTCGTAGTCGCGGGTAGAAGCTAGTAGTCTATATATTCATATTGACCTCGGCTGCTCTGACATCACCGTCACGCGACATGCAACATACAGTCGATAAAGTTTGAAACGATGTAATAAAAGTTTCACTTTAATACATGAATATGAACCCCTATGCAACCTATATACACCATAACCCTTAAAGTAGTATCACTACCTTACCAGTTTGCAAGTAAATATGAGCCATAGACATATGCAACCTCTTCAGATGTCACAATATACTCTCACAGTTTATCAAAGTAAATAATGGAATACATAATTATTTCATATTACCTATGTACTCCACCTATAACATAATTTAATTTAATAACGCATTTCACTGTATAATAATGTACAGTCAAAATAATTAACAAATAACGAGTTCGCTGAAATGCAAAATCCTGAATACCTGGCTGTGTGGTAATACCTGAAATTACACATTTCGCTAATTATTTCAGCAAAATTCCCCTGAAATGCCGCATTGTTTAAACGGACGGGAATATTTCGCATTAATTAGTGCTTCAATCGTAATGTTAATTACATATTTCTGTGTACTATTCGTTTGGATTTATTCCGAATGATGGGTTTTGACTGAATTAATGAAGCGCGTGGGATGGGAGAGTTAATTCTGTGGTTTTGAATGTACATAATATGTATAGTATTGTTTGTTTTTGGTCGTTGGCGTATTGACAAATGTCAGATGGCAAAGGTGGGTAGATAAACCAATACCTAGAATACTCAGCTACGTAGCTGAGTCCGTTTGAATACGTATTCAAACGGTAAACTAGAATCAATTTATTGGGTGTCAAATGGACGATTTACGAATAGTAATACAGAATTCTTCTTTTTCTTTCGATTTAACTGAAATTTGTACGACTAATATATAGCCAACTGTATAGCTCTATCGCTGACCGCATTATTTAATAGTAAAAATAAATAAGAGCGTTCTAATCTAATCTCGAGTAAATTATTATTTTGGCTTCCTTTATGAACACAATAACCACATGAGGCCAAGTAAGTACTTTGTTTTATACTAAGTTTATTCCAATCAATACATCAGTCAATCATTGTCAACAAAACAAAGCAAACGCACCTTCTAAAGAAGCCATTAAATACAACACCTCTATAAAATGTTTGTAAACACGCAAAGCGCTCCAGCTGCGTGGACCAGCACGGCCCAGCATGGCCCAGCTAAGACAATGTCCACGCCTAATGGCTACCGATGACTCACTAACTATAAATATATCATTGTTGCGAAGACTTCCACCGCGCTTACAGGAATCACGACCGATTGTTCTCCCTTCTATACTCAAACCAGACTCATAATTTGTTCAAAACAAGACACGCTCTTTGACTCCTTAGTTCCCTATTCCTGATAAAGGGTCGCAGTAGGACGTCCAACTCGAACGAAACTCACTCTATTGTTGATTAGAAAACAAAACGGCGTGTCGACACCCTCGCATCTATTATTTAGTACTGTTTCAATTCCTGTTCTGTCAAAATGTTAGACAAAAACATGGAACGAATGTCACCCTTTGTGATACGAACCTTAAAACGATAATGAAGGCCGTTATTTATATATTATTACTTGTGAGTTTCCCCGTTACAGATATGCTTGGAATCGAGACAAGAGTACAATATTGTCCTTTCAACAGAGGTCTTTAGAAAGTGAAATAGAATTGAAAAGACTTGTACGTAAACGCAATGGATTATGATTTTCGATTGTCGCTGATGTAAATACATAATGTGTCGAGATATAAATATATAAAGCTTTGAGATATAAACACATAATGCTTGTTTGCTGGAATTCCAATATCTGAAAAATAATATAATCCGTTCTACCGATAAACTGGAAAAGAAATAGATCGTCACCGAGCACACTCATTGCTCAATCGTCGGTTTGTAGAATTTAATAAAAATCCGCCTTGTTGCACTAGCTAGCGAAAAAAAATGTTTTATTTTAGTCAATATTCCACAAAAACTAGGAATCTGTGTTGACTTTTTTGGTCGAGTGATCAGTGGACATGCACGACTTTCGCATTTGATCGAGTCTCTGTGGACACCGGAATGCCGCCGGAACATGTCTCGTGAGAACCGATGAACGGCAACCAGCGTCAAGTGCCGTCAACAAATATTTTTGGGTGATTGTAAATTTTTGCTAAGCAAATGCTTTCGTTACGCTACTAAATAGCTTTCTTGAGAAGTAATTTTAAATGTCTACCAAATGTTAAATGTCATTTTATTTGAGGGTCCTGAGAATTGTGTCAGGCATTGATTGAATTTCTTTCATAATGTCTAATCAAAAAAAATGTCTAATTAATATTAGATGCGAATAATGCTTAAAAATATTTCCTAAAGTTAAATGACAGTTGATTGAGACTGGCATTTATTTGACCCTTTTAAAGCATCCATCCAATTATTTCACTGATTAAGACGTTTACAGCGTTTAAAGAAATCCAACCAAAAACTTGAATCAAGAAAATCGCTTTGCTTAGTAAAAAAATAATTACTGTTAATTTTCCAGGGTTCGGGCGACAGTTTTCAGCAAACAACCTGTCGCTTTGTTAGTGGACACAGCTCAATCAGGTAGCGACAGTGTGTCCAATGCCAGTCGGGTCGGATCGTGACACGTGCGTGAATTATCCGCTGTGAAAATCGATCGAGTACCGACAAGATTTTTCCGAAAAAGCAAAGCCGTCGTCCGATTAGTGACGTGACCCCCTCCACCCCCAAATCCGAGACCCACGAAGCACCTGCGATCACACCCGACCGCTATAACTGTCGCTGATATTTTTGAATGCTTAATTGCCCAACAGTTAGCCCGTAATTCAATTTTGTGATTTTACGTTCTCACGCGCTGTAGTGTGAGAACAATCATCTAGAGAGTTTTACATGTTTTAGAAGTCGTTAGATACGATTACCGCTGTCCGATACGCAAATACAAGATTGGTATGTATTTATAACATACCGGAAACTAAACGCAGCTCACATCTCTATTATTATGTACCACGGTGCTAATTCGATTATTGTTATCTGCCATTTGTTTTAAAAGTTTTACTTTAAAGATATTATGAATGAAATTGTTAGTAGCTGACATTGTCAGAAAGTAGCGCAATACAATAACACTAAGACATTGTTTTTTAGTGGTTTAAGAATCGAGAAATTGGCATCAAAATGAGTTCAATGTTACGCCTCTTCAATGTGACTCTTTCATTTGCCTTTCAACAGATTGGGCTACCGTTGTATGGTCGTTTTTAATCCTGATTCATATTCATGTGATCTTTGTCATACAGTAGTGGATGTAAGACGGCTCGAACCACAAAAACCCACATCCGCCTCCACAAAGAGTCCCCGCCCAGTTTTTCCGACAAACTTGATTCGTCATGTCCAATTAAAACTGAGCCACGATTTTTCTCATCGACGTTCGTAGATTTTTGGATTAGTCAAAGTTTGGATAAGGAAGTAGATGTTTTAGACAATGACTTAGATTGTCTCAACATTTAAATTAATCATTGATCAAACTACGGGGTCCATACTTACGAGTAGTTACGTATGAAAAAAATTTTTTTACACATGATAGCTTTCCAAAGCATACGGAAAGCTGTTTATCCACTAACTCCCAAACCATCTACCGAATTTTGATGAGCTTTTCATAAATAGATAGAAAATAAACCAAACAAGTTTGTTTGTTAAAGAAAATGGTAGAAGTGTGGATAATATGAAAGTAAAATAAAATCAACGGACAAGTGTAAGCGTAATTTAACATGTGTATTTTGTATTCTGTATATTAAGTACACAAGCACAGTACAAATGTATACAAAGCAATTGCCCCAACTGTAATGAAAACATCTGCTAAGCTAATCTGCTACTATGAACGAATCGGCGTCGAATAGGCGATGAAGTACCTGGAATTATCGTTGACAGCTGGTGATAATTCTCGGCGCATTTCCGCAGTTTGCTCACAGACTCTAGTCTAGGGTGGGCTACCTTCAAGCGCCTCCTGCTCAATCGAGGGGTTCAGAGATCTCTTACCGGACGCTCCACACAAATAACGTACGGTCCATGGCCCTTTACGGAACTCCGGCGGGATCTCATGGTAGTATGGACATAGTGACTGTAGTAACACAGCGCTAGGCACGACACTATCATTATATGGTAGTGGTGACCTCTCGCATCACCTCTTACGTAGTAGTAATGTGAGCGAAAGAGGATGGTGGGTAGCTCGCCGTCCGATAAAGACCAGGCCTAAGTCGAGGGCGTGTTGGGTTTAACGTGTGCCTTGAAGAGCTATCAGCATAACTAATGTGACCCGTTAAGGTTGAACCCAGCTGCGGGATTGCTCGAAAGAATCACCATGACCCTACTTGCACCCTTCTGTCCGAGTGCATTCATTCGATGTGGGCAAGGCAGTGTTCCTCCAGCATCAGCTACCTAAGTTATAGAGCACAGGGGACAAACTTGGCCACATATCGTCTAAGTCCCATATTGTAGAAGAAATCTGGCCGGGTTTAGAAGAAATAGGTCTGTGAGGCTCTTACCCAGCAGTAGAACACAAAAAAAAGTTTTTTACAAGCAAAAGTTTTCTCGATACTTCAGACGCACAGTTTCTTATCCACCTGTGTTCATTCCATGACGCAGACGAATATCGTCGTCAAGTCAACCGCGGTTCCCACGCGTGTGCCTTACCGAATACTTTTTGCGTTCAACAATCCGTTTTTGTGGTAAAAACCTGACTGAAATCACGTTTTCTTTTCAAAAGCTTTACTTGTACGAGTAGTGCGCCTTCCGCGTTGATTGAACTAAGCTGACGTCGCGACGCCGATCACTGACAATTTGATCACCTTTGATTTTTCGTTCACCGCCTTTGATGGAATATTGTCTGAAACTGTAGATATTCTCTGCTACCTACATAAACGATCTCGTTATTATTAAATATTGTCGTCTACCTATACACGCCTTTATCATGAAAAATTTCCATTTGTAAATGTGATTTAAGTTATATTTTTTTCTGTTGATAGGCTCGGGCTTGACCTCTATCTCTTCTGATGGAAAACGACGATGTGGCCGACGGTGGCGCACACTTACCTAGCAGTAACTTATTTACTCCTTATAAAACGATGCTAAGATTGTAGCTACCAGACTTCGGCAGAAAATTTCACTCTTTAACTGTACGCAAAACTCACTTGACTTTGTCATCTTTGTTTCAGATAATGTGACACCATTTAATAGCTATAAATTAGCTGCATTTGCTGCCCGCGCACAATGTCGCGCACAATAAATTATCTGTGTGCCAAAGTCCATCTAAGTCTGTTCTGCAGTTTTTGCGTGATTGAGTAACAAACATACAATCATTGGTAGTTATAATTTTTAGTACAATAAGATATTTTTTCCTTCCTGGAGAGAGCCAGAGTCTCAGCAATGTTATAATTATGAGGCTGATTATGCTAAGATATTTGTTCTTGGCTGTTCGACTACATTGCTACATTATTCAAAAAGCTCTTCAAAGCATATTTCAGCATCACCCCATTTCCCATATTTGTAAAGATATAGGGGAAACAATTTGCACACATAACAAAACTCATATACCTATATAGTATCAGTTGTACCAAATTCTGATAACTTGAGCAAATATTAGAATTCAGAGCTTTTATTTATAAGTACGAGGGTAGGTAAATACAATATAGATCTTTGTGCTGATCCAGGGTTGAAACCGAAGGTTCTTCACCCCATTTGTTTACACTCCAACGAGTTTGTCTCATATGTTCAATAAGTATGTCTCATATAATCTCGCAGCTTGTGGATACGAAGAATTAAAATATCCCGCAAGCTTTTGCCAGCAACTTTGCCTGCATCAAAGTAGAAATTGTTCCAATGAAACATGCTCCCAGGTTAAAAGTAATGTAGGTATGTCCTATTCCAGAACATGGTCTGACATATATGTCAAGTTTCTGAATGAAAGCGTAAGAAACAAAGTTACAGTCACATTTATAGTATTAGTTAGGATGCAGTCCAGATCTGCCCCTCTACTGGGCAAGGTTTCCCTTCATTCCTTCCATAGATAACGATTCTGTGCCGACCTCTGTTCTGTATAGACCGTCTAATGAAAGCGTGACCTGAGAAAAAGAGGTTGAATCCAAAAATTTTATATGTGGTAATACCATATATAAAATTTTTGGATACAACCTAACCTAACAGTAGTAGTAATTCTAATCTAACCTAACCTAACTAGTAGGAGAATCATAACTTGACACTTCACAATTTTTTTTCCAACAATTGCGACTGAATAATGTTGCGAAATAAATTTAAAAAAAAACTTCAGGTTGCGCTTTCATTAGACGCACTTTACTTCTTTCCAGTCTTTAAAGGTCCAGTTTTTAAGGAGACATCCAGTCGACTCGTCACCTCTTACACGGTTCACATTATATCATGATTGTAGACTTGCGAACGATGAACAACGGGTAGCTCGCCGTCTGAACGTCTAGTAACTGTCCAGACAGGGGCCAAATCGTCGACGGTGTGTAGTGATACCAGCGTGCCTCTCATGTCATGTCATGTCAGTAACGGTGGTCGCGGGGAAAATTCTGAAAATAAAACCCATAGTCCACGGGGCAACTGAAGGACACGGGTGTGGTTTTAGTCAGTAATAGTCTGAAAAGCCCTCCCGCTCCACTTAAGAGTAGGCGGAGTGATTGGATGATTTCATCATCATCTCCGTAGCCTTTTTCCCAATTAATTTGGGGTTTGCTTCCAGTCTAACCGGATGCGCCTAAATACCTATATTTTACATGGAGGGACTGCCTATTAGACCTAGTCTTGGGATAGACTGATGGTCAGACTTTCTAGCGTCTGACTACCTTTAACGACTGTCAAAAATCCTCGAATACCAACCGGGACCAACGGCTTATACCTTCATGCTTTCCGAGGCACGAGGTGTACTAGTCTAGATAAATACTTAGAAAAGTACTTACTCGTATAAATTGTAAAATTCACCTTAATACTTGCCCGGTTTCGAACCCGAAATGTAAGGAATGAAAAAAGATTTCAAACTTCAAAAATAAAACTAGCAGTGTTACTTGTGATCTTTAATGTGTATTTAAAAAATATGCCTTTAATCAATATATTTTTATTAGATCTATTTAGCGCCTTATAGCAATTTTCAATTTTATTCACTTTTAGACTTAATTTTAACGGTCGATTCAATACCATTTCCTGGTAATTCACTATGAATAAAGGGAGAAATCCAAATTAAATACCATCTTGATCCAAACGCTTCAATCACATTAAGCCTCCAGCCTCTGTTGTTTATAGAATCTTTACCAAATAGTTTTTTTTCAGGGTTCAATCTACCTTTGAGTATGTTATTCAAATGGTAAAAAAATAATATTCCTGATAGACTCGCAGTAATAAAATTTGTCTCTAGTAATAAAACACAGAAACTGTCAATGCCAAAGTCAACCATAATGCCCAAGGGTGGGCAAGAAACCTTGAACAACAAAAGCCCATGGTTCCAATTGAGGAACGGATATGTAAATACGATATTATAGACAAGACTAGCCACTAGACCTATGAAGGTGTGTAAAGTGTACATCATGAAATATCTACGATTACAGTAACCGATACAACTTGCGAGATATCTACAGTGGTGGTCCCTATGCAGAACGCACGCTTCACATACTTTACAATGCCAGGACCGCGGTGGTCTCAAACATCCACATGCGCTGCAAAAAGTCCAGTCTTCTTTATTGAAACTTTCAAGGTTTTTACCTCGAATTGTTGTGTCTGTAAACATTCCTTTATACATGTTGCCCAAAAAATTAAATAACATGAAGCCTGCGAGAGCAAGATGACCGTAGAAGAGAAGGGTTCCCGGTTCTATTAATGCAGGCAACACGACACATAACTCAAAGGTCACTCCAGGCACGAATAGTAACGTGAATGCAATATAAAGGCCATGTTCTGAAAATCTTCTCAACTGGTCATTTTCAATGCCCTTTAGTTTAAAAAGCATTTTGTTTATGATGAACACAGCTGATCCAGACAAGTTTACTGGACGGAATTAACTGAAATAGAACAGTATAAATGTATACATTAAAACAAAAACTGATGGTACGGTGGTTGAGCGAATGGTTGCAGCGCTGCGTGTCGCGGGTTCTAATTTATCAACTATAAAGGATCCTAAAATTTAGGAGATATCCATCATCAAAAAGAACCCTGCATTATTATCACTACGTATTTCACAGATTTATGGTAACTGTAGCTTCTACGATTTAAGATATTCTATAACAATTTACCTTCTCTGTATTTCTTTTTCTAAAAATATTTAAAGAATACTAAAAATTCTCTGTTAGTCGTATAATTCTATAAACACAAACAGTATTGACATTTGTCAAGAATGCGTCAACGTTTAAATTGTCAAATTTTCCACCACAAGGAAATTGTATACCAACCACCCTCTTCGTGCGTCACTTGGCCCAAAGCGTTTCGATAAGTGCGATTACGTTTGCATGGAATTAGTATATACTACAGGTACAGAGTAGAGAAGCTAAGCAAGTTTAAAAAAAAAATGATAATCTCGCGCTTGACCGCTATTTCACCTTCAGCGATGATATGGTCGACGATGGAGCACGCTTGCCTAGAAGTAACCTATTCACTCTTGACTTAAAGACCACTAGGTTGTAACTATCAGGAAACACAGACCCAGGCAGGGAATTCCACTCTTTAGCTGTCCGCATAATAAATCTATTGTCAAAACGCTTAGTACGTATGGGTGGGATGTTCACCATGTATCGCTGGCGCATTGCCGTACGTCTAGTGGTGGGTTGGGGTGGGCTTGAAGGATTTAATTCATGAATCCTCGACCGGTCCTATGAGACCGCGGTGTTATTGTTGTACTATTGAGTCTCGTTTTGTGGGTATGTGATAGGTTAAACTGCCGGCCTCAATCTCCCCTAGGATTCCAGTCGGTGACAATTTATATCCATCTATCCAGGTACATGCGACGGCACCGGCCCACTGCCAACGTTATGTAATAATACCTATTTAATTTTATAAAAAGGTAATTTGTTCTTTTGTGCTAACTCAAAAATAAATATATTTAAAGAACCGACGAGAGCACAGTTGGCGCAGTTGCTGAACGACTGGCTACTTTGGTTTGTGTCACGGGTTCTACTCCCGCATAGAATTATACGAAGCTTGTAGGGCCTATACAAAGATAGTGCGAATACACCAATGCGAATACACCAGTGTGAAATGCACGAATGCGATATACACCAACTTATCCTAGTACCACAAATTCGGAACTGTGATATCATCCAACTAGTATTGAGCCCGCGTCGTGGCTCTCTCCTTCTAACAGATAGGATGTCTGAGAGTCACTACGGGCCCCTACTTTGGAGTAGGAACGTTTAACGTCATGATGCATAATACTTTTGATGATACTCCACAATAAAAAATTACCATTATCATTTCAGCATAAAGAACTATCCTACCCAAGTCTACAATTGCCAATCCAAAATAACGTTAATATTAAAGTTCTATGTTCACTATTTCCCTTAAATTGGGGTTAGCTTATTTACGTTCCAATAAACATACTGTTATGTTCAAAGCTTTTCTCGAAACACCTTTTCATTAAAACCTCTAAAGCTTTCCTCTTTGGATTAGATCAAAAAGATAAGTTTACTGTACTGAATTCTCTGCATTTCAATAAGGGTTGAAAATAACAGAAATAGAAATAGATTATGAATAGCTCTTTTACGTGACAACATTATTAAAAAAGTTTTGTATCTAGCTACTTTTATAATATACGGAATATCGCGCATTATATTTTACTTCTTAAACAGGTCAGTGACGATTATGATATCGAAGTGAGAATCTTTGAATATGTAAAGTGGTTTACTCGTAAAATCAACTCATTTTTAACGCTTCGGATATTAAAAATTAGCTTCTAAATAAGCGACTAAAGAACATTTTAGTCATGTGGTAGAAAAAGTCTGTGTCATTGGGTCCAGGTCCCTTAGACTACAAGTGTCAGTATTGAGCGGATTGCCTGGAAAACACGGTGAACAAAAAGGTAGAAGTTTACCCCACTTCGGCGGAACACCGCTATCTCCTCGTGGAGGTGACCTCTCGTATCCGGCCCTGGTTCAGACCATTGTCCGGAGTGCAAAGGAAATTGATATCGATCATCTCTTTCAGCGAAGCAATAATACCGAGCATCAAGAGTCGTAGTGCAATTCCCAGCTACCGTAGGCCTGCGAACGACGAGTGATGGTAGCTCAGATAGCTCACTGTCTGACCGTCCGGTAAGTACTCGTACCAATCCTAAATTGATGGTGTGTTGTTTTCTACGCGCACTTCAAAGACATGTCAGCAAAACCGGTGGACTATGTAGAGCCAATACCCGCTAGACCTGTGAGCACGTTTGAAAGAGTTACCGCGGCCTTTGAACGCAAAGTGCTACTGAAAGACACAGGTGATTTTTAGTCTATAAAACTCAAATAACATCAAATTTGATGATAAAAAAATATATAATTTAGATAAAATTTAAATTATTTTTCAGTATACAATAAAGTTTCTTTTATCTATCCTAATAATTTAGAGTAGATTAGAAAAAAACTTTATAACTTTACCTATTTTTCTTATTTTATTGAAATTAGTAATATTCAAGTTCATATTAAATAATAAACCACTTACGTTGATTATTCAAAAACCACTTTCATTTAAGTTTGATTTTCAAGAGCTCTAGAAAATACAAGTTGCTTTTTGCAGCTCTTCATAAAATATTAACTTCTAAAGCCTTTCTTCAAGAGCAATTAGGTCCTGATTTATTTGAAACAAATAAAATAGTTCAGAAGTTAGCAAATTGAATATCGATGAAATGAAGTTTAGTTCGATAAAATGAACTTTAAATGAAAACAAATATAGTCCGTCTAATGAAAGCGCGACCTGAGAAAAAGAGGTTATATCCATAAATTTTATATGTGGTATTACTAACTAGTAGGAGAATTATGTCTTGACACTTCACATTTTTTTTTATTTCCAACAATTGCGGCTGAATAATGTTGCCAATTAAATTTAAAAAAAGAACCAGGTTGCGCTTTCATTAGACGCACTCTATAAGATCATTTGACTAGCCGAGAAGAACTTATCAAATTCAGATGTCAGAATATATTTCTCATCCTTCAAACTAATATTACAAAGGTGGTAGTTTGCATGTATTTTTAAGGTAGGGAAATCATCCAATAACTTCTCCCGCTCTAGGGTGGAGTGGGAAGACGTGTCAGACTTTTAATGACTAAAACCCCACTTACGTTCCTATAGCTGCCCTCCCTTGTCTTTATGTTTGTTAGGTACTCTTTCACTCTTAACCAGCCGAATGGTTTGGAATAAAGTTTGGCTCACGGGTAAACCATGCCAGGTCATGGTAATCTGTTATCCTTTATGCCCTATATGCCAGGGAATATACTTAGTAATAAACTTTATCTTGGGAATATATTTTAGGGATTTACTTTCGCGTGGGTGAAGTCCTTAGCAGAAGCTAGTTTTTTATATCTTTAAGCCTATTCTAAAATTAGACCCATTCATTTACTTGAATCAGATTATATTTCCATTGATAAACAACCTTCACCTTTAAGCAAGTATTTTTATAAAAAACATCTTTGATCTTCTTCATAAGAACACAAAAAGAAAAATACTCAGCCTCACTCTAAAAGCTAACTAACAATCCACACAAAATACGCATATGTACGAGTACCTACTGTGTTTTAAGCTATCAATACCCGCGAAACGAGACACAATAGTAAGACAATAACCGCGCGGTCCTATGAGACCGGTCGGTGTTATTGTTTTACTATTGTGTCTCATTTTGTGGGTATGAGATAGGTTAATTACTCAGATACCCGCGAAACAAGATACAATAGTAAAACAATAACAGCGCGGTCTCATAGGACCGGTTGGGGATTCAAACGTTAAAGAGCCTCACTGTAAAACCTACGTAACAAACCATACATAATAAACATATGTCCCTACATACTGTGTATTAAAGTCAGATATTCCGGTCTCTGCCAACCCGCCCACACTGCGCTGTACTATGAATCCTCAAGAGAATTAGTCCAATTACATGTGGGGCTTGCATTTGACTGCCTAATTACGCGCATAGAGTGCTGAAAGACAGCCGCTGCCATTGTCTACGTGTGGCGGAATTCCCGTAACTGTAGCTACGTTATACGCTGTTTGTGGCTGAAACATTTATTATGTAACATGCTGCTGTGAAGCTTGTTACTTGTTGCGTAGTTTAACCTATCACATACCTGCAAAACGAGACACAATAGTAAAACAATAACAGCGCGGTCTCATAGGACCGGTCGGTGATTCATGAATTAATAATAATAATAAAGGCTTTATAAATCCTTGCATATTATAAAACGAAATCACCTTTTGCGTTTGTGTCTGTATTAAAGCAGTAAACTTAAAAACTACTGAACAGATTTTAATGCATTTTTTTTTGCAACCCCGTCTCACTGTCTTTGGGAACCAGCTCTGTACTGCCTAGGTCCAGTTTGTCAAGCATGCAGCAGACATGTTCCGTCTAGTCCCGTTTAATTTAGGTAGTCTTTTAAGCTACATTTTGTCCTGATTTTGGAACACAGTACCTATGGTATTTTAAACTCGATCTGTAAATTGAACGCCTAGAATATTGCGCTCCCTTGCTTCTCAAAAAACTTTAAGTTTATACTCCTGGATGTTAGTCAAAGACCGAGTCTGTAGGTCAAAGGTCAAGAGGAAATTACTTTTTTACTGTTTTTTTTATTTATTTTACTATGGTTTTAAATGCTGAATCTAACCATACCTCTGTACCAAGCAAATTATTAGTACATAAATTATATGGTAGCCCGTTTTTCAACCCGTTTAATTTGTAACTAACAAGAAACCATGTACATAAAGTCAAGTCATTCATAACGTCATTGTAATTTTACATAACCATAATAATGGTCACATGATTTCAGGTGTAAAATATAATTTATTGGAAGGAAATAACTGTAAATCTGAACAGTTGACCGAAGGAAATTAACCTACTGATTTATGATTAAATACCAGTTCACCTATACATGCATATCTATACTTGTGTTAGTACGTAGTTAGTTAGTTTTCAACTGCATTATTTCAGTATTAAAGCCAAGAAAGTTTCATTCGCATCTGGAAACTGAGACTGATTTCGCAAGCATACTTAGCAAACTTTTGCAGTTGCTACGGCAACTTCATTTCAGAGATGTTGAAATTTTAACTTATAATACTTAGAGCTTCATCTCAGTTTATGATACTGTTTTTAGGGTTCCGTAGCCAAATGGCAAAAACGGAACCCTTATAGTTTCGCCATGTCTGTCCGTCCGTCCTCGCTTAATTTCTGTGACCGTTTGCACTTGTATATCAATCACGCTGACAAAGTGGTAAAATAAAAATTGGAAAAAAATGTTTCATTAGGGTAGCCCCCCATGTAAAGTGGAAAGTGATTTTTTTTCAAATTTCAACCCTAACGTGTGATATAATATTGTTAAATAGGTATTTAAAAATGAATATGAGTTTACTAATATCATTTTTTGATAATATCAATAATTTCTGAAATATTCGCTCCAAAAGTAAAAAACAATGTGTGTGTGTCCCTCTAACTTTTGAACCATGAGTTTAGAAAATATGAAAAACATCTGGAAAGTAGAGCTTTATAAAGACTTTCTAGGAAAATTATTTTGAACTTGATAAGACGAACAATTTTTGAGAAGTTGGGGACACTTATTGTGACGGACGGGAAACTACGGAACCCTACATTGAGCGTGGCCCGACACGCTCTTGGCTGGTTTTTTTTTATTATTGTTGATAGGCTCACGCTTGACTACTATCTTAACTGACGATAAGTAACGATGTGGTCAACGGTGGAGTAGCTTGTAACTATCAGAAAACCCACAGACTCTGGAAGGGAATTTCACTCCTTAGCTATATGCATAATTGCAAATTGTACATGTTCCCAGGGTGTTTTATTTATGCTTATAGATGAGATATCCACCTTGTACCGGTGGCGTATCGCCATAATGTGCTGTATTGTACGTCTGGTGGTTCGATGATGCACAAAAATCGAAACGCAACCGGTAGAAAACTGACAAGCTACCAAGTCGGTGTAGCTGCTTGTACTTTGAAGCCTTGACTCGACGAGTGCCTATGATCTTCTTGGCTCGTTTCTCAATTGACTCAATCGTATCAAGCTGGTATCGGGCAGATCCATCTATACAATCAATCATCTATAATATCAAACCCACTAGAACTATGCATGTACATATGTTAATAACTCCAGCTTTATTCTTGAAGGGTGCGGAATGTAATGGAGTCTCAGACATATTACCAAATACAAAAAAATCTAAAAGAGTTATTGTGGCCTAAGAACGCAAAAAGTATATGAAGGAACCATAAGTGGCTTTTAGTAAAAGTCTGACACACCCATGAAGTGATTGCTTCACCCTAGAAGTGAGATAAGTCAAAAAGAAGAAGAAAAAACGTATACCTAGAAACTTTATACAGCTTATGTTTCTCTAGATCAGTTTAACCTCATGGAAGTTACGTGAAAAGGATCAAACAAGCGTAACGTATTAAAAATCGTGTCTGACCATAACCTCACATAACATGCCACACCCAAATAAAACCGTTTCTCATCAGTTAAACATTACCTAAACACTCATAATGCAAGGACCGAGTCCGAGTCATCGCCGGCGCGTAGTGCCACAAGCGCCTCAAAGAGATGTCAGCAAACCGTAGGAGCCAAGCAGGGCCGGTCAGCCATGAAATTAGATCTTTAAAGAATATACTCAAGCTCCTGGAACGCAAAAGGCAACTGAAGGAACATTCCTAGGCGTAGTTTTAGCCAGTAGAAGTCTTACACGCCCTCCCGCTTCAGCTGAGGGCGGGATAAGTTATACATAGGTTTCGCACCTCAAAAAATAAACCCTTCAAAATGCCATTGCGCATTTACATTTTATGAAAGTCCCTATACAAAACAGGTAATATTTATAAATAGTAATATTTGAAGAAGTGAAAAGTTTTGTCCAAATACCTCTAACATTAACGGGAATATCCACATATCGCAAAGAGAAATTCGGCAGTCTGTAGTCGACGTACAGATAATAATCGGACTAACGAATGTCAGAGCTATGATGACCGGTGTATTGCCTAACTATTCAATTGATAGGATACCTGTGTGTGACATCCCTTAGATAAGCCTAGAACAATACGAGTACACACTGCCTAGACAGTATGAAGGTAAAGCTTTGCCGATTATTGTTTGAGTAGGATGTAGACACGCCTTATACGTGTTATGTCACTGAAAATGAAAACTAGGTTAATTAAAAACTTTAAAGTATTTGCATTAGCATTCATTTATTCTGGGGTAAACCGTTATTATACAAAGTGCTTAGTCGCTATACTTAAATAAACTAAGTTACAATAAAATACCTATAAATAAATACATTATTTATATAAAATCACAACTTTATTCAAGGCAATTTTAGGATCAATCTTTAGGGCATAATTGCTAAAAGGTAAAACACAATTTATAAAAAATTTACAATTAACTTTTCCTTTTAGCAATTATTATAATTTTCTATTAGGAAGGTTACTATGTTTATTGATTTTTAAATATTATTACAACATTGCTTACTAACATTGATTATATCTAAAATACAATATACATATAACAACTTATAAAATGTAGTAACGATCTATATCTAACAAGATAAAAACCTACGGGAAAATTTGTATTTAGTGCGCACATTTTTCAGGAACCGTAAATATTATTACAATATAAAACATACTATGAATCTATGAACTATACAATAAAGCTCTATATTACAGTGAAGGCTCTCAAAATATCTATCGGATCGATTACAACCTACGTTATTGCGAATTTGTAAATATACAAAATATTGTCGTCTGTAGAAATATTAAAACACTCTGTATCATGAAGGCACGTTACGATATGTCCTGAAACTATTGTGAATCTTATTTATACAAAATAGTTATGAAATAGAATTCTATTGCTTATTTAGATGGTATTTAGGTCTAATGTACTCTGCCCATATCCATGCCGCCGAGTTGTCCTAAGTAAGGATAGCCAGACTTCGCCTCTGTGGGCGAGTGAGCGTGCGATGCGTAGTGAGACGGGTTTGTACCGAAGAAGGAACTGTAACAAAGGAAAAATATATGAAAAATTCCGTATTTTATGCGGCACATCTAAACCTCTTACATCGGAACTTGTTATTTCCAATAGGCGCCTATTTATAGATGCTTCAGCGTCTAAGTAGGCGTCGCGTAACAATAGATCGAAGGCTGCATTTTACTTGAGGTCTCTTTTATATCAAAGACACGTTCTGTCTCATATAAATATACTACCTATACTGACACCAGACAGTTACTTTATACCTAGGATTATTACATTGAAGTTTACTATCAGCAACTTAACTGAGCGTGGGATACTGCCCACTGCGTAATTTAACCGCTTCATAGGTTCCGTTCTGTGTTACATTACACCGAGAATCAACCGATTACACTAAAAATAATTAAATAATAACACAGTGTGCAAGCTCTAATGCCGCCTTGTAATTGTGACTTGTACCGTCTTACCGAGCTACATAATTTAGTTGAGGTCTCTATATGCACACTGCCGAGAATTTTCGGAAGCATTTCGTGACTGAGCGTGCAATAAAATTTTAATTCATAGTTAATACAGTGGCTAATACATTATTAAGGTACATTAGTGTCGTACATTGCTCATAAACTACGAAGGCCTCAAGTAATGCTGTGCAGGTTCAACAGTTACGATCACAATAAGAACCTAAACATTAAGTTGCTCTGAATAATGCAAAATTACTTTTAAAGGCAGTTAAAAATATTCTCTTTTGTGAGCATTATTCTAGGCAGTACCGAGAGCCAGCTAGACAGGTTATGCCGATTGGCTATTAGTTATTACTTAACTTCATCCCAAATAGCACAGTTTACTTCTATGGTAAATATGTGCATAAACATTTTAACATGAGAATGAAACACGTGCGAAAACAATAAGCGAGCGAGCGTTTCTGCGGAGGAAAGTGTTCGAGGCAAGGTGGTTGCTCTGCGCACACGCGAGCCTTACTGCAGTTTAGGAAGTCGAATGCAAATAGCTGCAGATAAGTTTTAATACCGGGTTCGCGTTAGCATAATGCTTAGGTTCACTGCACTAATGTCACGTTCGGCCTCTCATTAATTGCCGAGCCGGCCACAAAGCAACGTGTGGTTATCTGTTATCCGCTACGTATTGTGCCGGCGTAGATTTCTAATATCAATAAATGATCGGCAGCCGTATTACTTGGAAGCTATTAACCTAAACAAACGAAGCTTTGTTATTTCTCTTTCCGAACAAATAATTGACGACTGAATGATAATGAAATCAATTGAATCATTGCGAAAAATAATTAACTGACTAACAAAAAAGCAATTGATTGGTGTTTACTTTTCCCAATTATACGCGAACGTATTAATAAATGAAACCCTGAAATATGTCGTTTAATTAAACATTCAGTCACAGAAAACAAGAGATGGACATCAGCAATTTCACGAACCCGTTTGTGATAATATTGGGTTGAGTAAATTGAATAATTTTGAATAATGTGCAGCATACAGAAATAGTTTACAGTGCTGAGTCGAAATTACAGATATGATTGGAGTATCGATGCGTTATTATGTAGATTTATGGTTTTCTGAAAGTCTTTAAAATAGGGTCGCTTTTCTTATTTCAAAGCCGATTTATTCAAGAACAGTTTTTCCTGGTGAATGCCAACAGACTAATACAATAATTTAACGTAAATAAGTGTCGTGGAACCACCGGTGCGGCAAATAAAATAAGGCATGAGGTGACAATCACAATCGCTATTTATGGCCAATGACTGTCCGCGATAATTATAGCAAAACGTACATATCTCTCTACTAATAGATAGGCAGCTCACTGATTTATTATGACTCATGGATATTGTACAAGATATAGCTTTTCCGGCTGCGCCATTGCGCTGAGCCGCTAGCCGCCACAAGATATAATCAGAAGGGATTTTCTTCTATTATCCTCATCGTCAAACAGATAAACCGCCCATTAGCTACACTTTCGGCTCACAATACAATATTTTTGGCAGACAAAAATAACAAATAGTGTTGAAACGAAGTGTTACGTCAATCAAGCGCGCGTAAAGGACTAGATAACTCACACCGACACATAAACGTAGCTAACCAATATATTATTAGTTTGTCTTCCATTGTGCATGCCGAGATATTGTGTGTGGTCCAATGTGAGGTTTATAGTCGTGCTTTGTCTCGATAACACAGATAAATGTCGTCGCCGTATATAGTACAAAGCGACAATGTATTTGTCACATTGTCATTCGACAAATTCACTTTGGTAGTTACACATACTATCGACTAAGCACGAATGAAATTTTTTCTACAATCTCCTTTCTACTACCATGAACCCCAGATCCCAAAGACGATTTAACGAATATTGCAAGCGAATTTAAAATAACTAAGAGAAACTTTAATTAAAAATCGATCCAAAATCACTATAAAATTCGCAGCCCTATTGCATTCACGATCGGATCGGCGTATTACGAGGCGCGCGCTGTAATAACCACCCGCGCGGCGTATAATGGCCGACTTCTTACACTCTTAATTGATTAGCGGCCGCTTCGGCTAATGATAAAGGAAGGTGAAAAGAAATAAAACGTACGCACCCCGATTTGCGATCGAGCCCACGCCCGATCGATAGCCACCGGACGCGGCATTACACGCATCCTATGGCGGCCGACACGCTCGAGAACACGGCTCGACGAGATGACGAGACGCGACGCGTCATACTCGATACTAACACCGATTGACTAACACAAAATGATGTCATTGCGAACGTGCGCCCTAAACCTACTATTAGTGTAACAGTCATATCTGGTATTCACATAATAGATAGTTATTTAAATGATCGGCAGCAAAGGTCACTTTATTGTAATTGCATATTCATCCGCATAAGCCAAGCCAGATGAGTAGCTCGACATCAATAATTCATAGAGCTACTTAGTTGCCGTCGGGGATTATTGAGATGTTTTCATCCATGTTTGCTTTATATGATGTAAAGGTGAACATAAAATGAAGGTTGTATAAACTTACCTATAGTTTTCAGGCCAGGCGCTAACTTCGGCGAGCTTGTTCTGCGCATGCCCGCTCAGCTGCCTGGTCGTCCAGTGGTTGTGCGCCGACATGGCATGCTCCTGCTTCGAGTAGTCTCCGTATCCGTACGGATGGGAGAGCGGTTCACTCGGATTCGGGTACGTTGAATGTTGGTAGGTTAGTGCACTGGTCTGGTTCGCAGACGGACTCGTCGTAGTGGGACTTGAGCTTGGAGGGGTAGCGTCAGTAGGTGCTTGCAGGGGAGTAGCAAGTTCCGAAGAATGGGACAAAGGTGTTAGGTTACCGGAGGTAAAGGAACTAGATGT
Source organism: Mythimna separata (assembly GCA_030763345.1). NCBI lineage: Eukaryota > Metazoa > Arthropoda > Insecta > Lepidoptera > Noctuidae > Mythimna > Mythimna separata. The sequence goes on along the minus strand of CM061187.1, from coordinate 10,612,512 downwards.
TGGGGGATGTAGAGAGGATGCTGCAAGTGCCGACTGGCATACAGAGGGAGCACTTAACGCAGATTGATGGAGAGAAGGCGCTAGAGCAGAGTTCAGGACTGAGCTGCTTCCCAAAGCAGATGAGTACGATTGTTGCCAAGATGCACATTGTGCGTTGAAGGTAGACGGCGGCTCGTACTGCTGGTGAACCGAGGGGAACGCTGACTGCAGCGACATGGTGTTAAAGGCGCTCAGTTGCTGCGAGTTCAGTTGCTTGCGAAGTCGAGCTCTTCGGTTGGAAAACCATACCTAAACAAAATAAACTTTAATTAAGTCCTTGTTAAGAATAATTAAACATTACTGATTGCTCAATGCAATCTGACCGGGGAATCCAATCAGTTAATTGCGTTTATAATTATTATTGTTTCAAAGTCTTCATTTTATAAGGCTACGTTTCTCGAGGCTTACAAAAACTTTGATATGAATTAATGTGAGCCTACACGTTTGACAGACACAGCGATTGATACTGCTATAAATATTACTTTATACCTAACTCATCAATACATAATTATAGAGTTAAGTCGATTACACCGTCTTATAGTGGCCTACAATTACGAGGGGTTACTAATTGAACAAAAACTGATAAAACATCGGTAGCGATGAACAACATATGGTAGCTCTTACCATTGTTGTAATTAATTATAAAGGTAATTATGTTTTTTTAGTGCCACGCTTTTGTAGGGGCGGGAAGTGAGTGCGGCCAACAATGGGACTGTTTGATTGCGTTCATCTATCATTGATACACCCAACCTGTTTTGAGTTAGCTACCGATACTATTTGGTCAAGTTGTGTGTAGTAAAGACCCTTGGTTTTATACGATGGTAAGTGGTAAATATACGACTAAAAAACTGTGTTTGAAGTGAAATGTGCAACTTTGTGGATATATCCGACACTATAGCAATATATTTCCACAACTTGTTATTTGCCAACTGTTCAGCCACAGTTATTTTCATTAAATAAGTTTTAAGATATCCTTACCTGAACTCTAGCTTCAGTTAGCTTGGTTTTCTGCGCTAGTTCTTCCCTCGTATAAACATCGGGGTATTGAGTCCTAGTAAAGGCTCGCTCCAAAGCTTCCAGCTGGTCTCCAGAGAACGTAGTCCTGGACCTTCTTTGTTTTCTCTTCAGGGTGATGCCAGGCTCCGACTCAGTATCAGAGTCCTCACATGATGATGGACCTAATACAATGAAGAAAAGCTTGGTTGGTGCAAGGTGCTTCCGCTAAGCAATTTACTTAAATCTATGTTCATAAATATAGCTATTTAAATTATAGTCCAAATGGCCTCAGTCTGAAATAACTCTTCAAATAATACAAATTTTGTCGTCATAATAGATAATTTTTATTGCGACTTTCTAAGATCATTTGTTTTTGTTTTACGTCGATTATATTGGACTACCGCGCGGACCACACGCGGCCTCCATTAAATTAAACGTAACCACATTACACTACGCCTCTAGTAGCCTCAAATGAATTCTTCGGGGCTTTAATAAATATTACTTTGTGCTAGCTGATAATAAAATGAAATTAGATTATAGAGTTGATCGCGTTCTTATCTTATATTGAGTCACCGTTGGTTTTTACAATTTGAGAACGAATCAGGTTTCTGTATCTCTAAATAGTATACAACAAAGTTGTTGTCAATCTGTCTGTTTTTTAGAAACACCACTCGATAATTTTCGGGGTCCTTTGCTAGTTGATTATATTTCGTTAAAGCACAAACGAAAAATAAACAAATGTCCGAGTATGCAAATTTTCAATATGCAAACTGAGTGCGGACCCTGAAATAATAATCAACGGCCGATGTTACCGAAGTCCGCGCGTATGCAAATATTTCCACGAAAAACTCGCGACCAAAATGTACCGTTACCCGTCGTCACAGGACAGGCACGAACGGCAAATTTTCAATACTCGACTCGAGCACTAAAGGGGGCCGCTTTTCCAGTGTAGATATTACTTTGGCCGCGCACAACTTAATATGCATAATCTTATCGGTGCGCAGAATCTCGCCGGCAAAACCGCGCTCCGTCACTGAACCGGGATATTAGGAGCGCCATTTTATATTGGATAGCTATACGGCACAAGACGTGCAGTACGGACAGATTGTCGTAATGCAAGCCCCGCGGCCAAACGCGATGGGATAATAACACCTTTGGATACTAATTTCATTTTTATAACCTACAATTTCGAAGCCGACACAAGGGGCGCTGCCGTGGCGTGCGCCCGCTTCACTTTTACGTGGATTATTAACTTTATACGCCATTTTGTGAAGTTTGCAAACGTTCCGACAGTCTCATTATAAGAATAAATTTATAATAATAGTATGCTTTGAACTAAATTAAGTGATTATGGTCTCGAATCAGCGTTAAGGACTACGATGACACGGCGAGTTATTTACGCGTCATTACGGCGAAGGTTTCCTCAGATACTTTTTAAATTATTGAATTGAATCCGTCAGGGTTTTTGAAATATTGCGAAATAATCTTAATGCCTACCTGCGGTGACCTCGCACGTGGCAAATAGTAGACTCAGAATAAACCACAGCACAGTTAATTCTTTATCAAGAGAGCACAACAAACTAGAGCAATATAAAGTTTTATGCAAACACACAACGCGGTATTACTTTTCAAGCGGTAAAGTGCTCTACAAACTATGCTACCACCTGATATAGCAAATGCCTGCAGTGTGAGTACCTAAGGTCACTTCTACATTATTATTCTCATTGCGAATCGTTATTGAAAGCACAATTTCAAATAGGGATCAATTGGATCCATGCAATGCAATGTTCAATAATCCGAGGTAAGTATATTACTTACCTAGAATACCATCAATGCTGTGATTTCTTCTAGGATCTGATTCATCCCTTTTGCCTCCTCTTATTAGTCTCGAAATCGAACTCACAGACGGTGCTGTGTTTTTATCACAAATGCCTTCTTTAATTAGTTTATCTCTAATTTCCCAGGAAAATATACCTGGGTTTTGTCTCTTCAGCTCTTCGATCCTGTTCTCTACTTCTGGAGTCGCAACTCTTGGCTTGGATCCTCCGATCACACCGGGACGTATGGAGCCCGTTTCCTAATGACAACAAAAAAATCAATTTAGACATGACATCCTCATGTTCGAAAAAATAGTTGGTTTTAATCATGTAACCAGGCTTTTTGTTGGTCCTGAAGGTATGTGTGCATCCTCACCTGGTATCTGTTGAGTATCTTGGAGACGCAGCCGTGCGAGACGCGCAGCTGGCGCGAGATGACGCAGGGCCGCACGCCGGCCGCCGCCATCTCCACGATCTTCAGGCGGATGTGGTTCGGCAGCGGACGACCGTTGATGAACACTCCGCCCAACTGGTTCATACGACCCTGACCTGTTGAAAATAAACACTATTAAAGTCTTTTTCAATATTAAACGCTTTTCCCACATCAGCATTTCCAACTCACAAACGTGCACATAAGCTGTGTACGTGTGTGAAAACCAGTTGCGGATCGACTTCGCTATAAAAGTTAAGCCCTCTGATTGTGTGTATTCTACTCGTGAAGAATATGTTCCAGTATTCTTTACGATCATGATTTTCTGAGGCACAATCGTATTTCTATAGATCTAAATAGACTCTCTATATTTTAGATTATTGCAAATGTTTTGTGATGCTGTCGCCCGAAAGGAGGCACGCCTTTATATTGGATTTGTATCAGTAGGGCAACCAGTAGCTATATTAAACTCAAATAATGCGTTAAGTATCAATAGCAACAATACATTATGGATCACAAAGCGTCGGCCGGTTGCACGTCGCTCACTCGTACACGCTCTACAATAATATGGTACCTACGTCATCGGTAGGCCTCGATCACCTCGTAATTTTACGTTTCATTGGCAGTGTTCTCAAGCAAGAGTATCCAATTTCTTTTACACGAGTGCGGTCAAGCAGAAACGATAACACTTAAACTATTTCTGGCCTTTGTTGGGATCGACTTGTTACATTTTACGAGTATCGCCTTCTGTTCTGACAAAAAAATATGTTATTCCTAGATTAAATGAAATGCGTCCATCTTGTTGTTGTGTGGAGAATTCTGAGAGATTGATGAATCATTCTTGATTCGAACAGTGAAAAGAAAGTCATCAAATTTTTTAATTAATGTTTTATAGCGATGAGTATCGTGAGTGGTAATTAAGTTGGCTGGTTGAATTGTGTTTGCGAATAAAATCCCTTGGAATATAAATCGTATTATTCCTGGATAATATATTAATGTGGTTATATGTGCGTAAAGTGTCGCTATTATAATCACATCATTCGTGCGGCGGTGGTTGGGAGACCACCTAACGTCAAAGGAAGCCGCCGGTCGTCGATTTTTGCAACGCCTTTGTGCATGCATGTTAACTTCTATTGGGAAGGAGATGTTGTTAAAGAATACTTTCAGCAGCTATATTACTGAATAAGCAAGGTTATAACTATAACATGTCTTAATGGTTTGTAGGTGAAGGTTAAATTCAAATAAAATTAGAAAATCACTGTGTTTTAAAAATATTACAGGCATAAAATCATACTTTTGCTGAACTAGTTACACTAATTGAATTTTCCATTGAAAATGAGAATAAAAACAGTAATTAACTTAAATTCTCACCCTATATCAAAGTTTGACCGCATATTAATGGCACTTAAAAAAAATATAACAGTGGCATATTCCACTTGTGACGGCATTTATAGTTTATCAATTTCAAATAATTCCTCAAAGGTTCCGCCTCATGCCAGGCCTTAGACCCCTACTGTGAACCACCAATCAATTAGACAACATGTCAACAAGTATGTCCTTTGATAAGACAAGGAACCGAGACGGATATTAAGCATACAATCAAAAGTAGACCATAACACAAACAACTTAGGGTTAACAACTGTATCCATCAACACAACCTCCCAAACTAACAGGATAGGTTTCTGGAATATTTAAATTTGAACCTTCTTTCGTTTAGCATAACATCCAAAATGGTTTTTGTAACGAAGTGCTTTTGTAGTGTCCGGAGTCACGCCGCGGTTCTGCAAGCGATCCCTATATTTTTTGTAGGAGGCCGTAGACGTTGCGGTGCCTCGAAAGCCCATGTTTTTGAGTGTTAATTTTATGTTCCCGAAATATTTATGACGCATAACGTGTCCATAACAACCCCGCTATACAAATGTGGGTGGCTTTGTGGTAATGTATCACTTCATTATAATATAGTTCTCATTTTGGCGAGATAGATTTACCATCATATATTTATATAGCTATTTTACTACGATTTTTTGCTATGAGTGATATATTAGGTAGGAATTCACAACGATTAAAATATCAAACTTCACATATGAAACTTAAAATAACAATCCAAATCAAAAACCAGTTATAGAAACGTGCAAATGATGTGACTACATCGATATCGTTTATAATAAATTCGATTGCCATACCTACCAACAAATTGTAAACGTTATTCCAATTCACGTTTCACTCTAAATCCAAAAGAACTAACAGGATCAGTCAAACACGCAATTGATGAAATGTTTACAATGAAAATCACAAAGAGGATCTCAAGTGTACAATGCGTAATAGAATTCGCAAACATTGTAACGCTATTAACGCAAAAGAAGGTGAAGTTAACAACAAATTCAAACATCAATTGGTAGCTAATCGTCCGGAAGTGCTTTCGGAGCATGCGCAAGTAGATCGCAACAATAACATCTACGAGGGTGGCACGGCAGCATTAAGCACAGAAAGTAAGGTTGAATTGGCAAAAAATATCAGTCACTAGGTCGATATTGTGCACTCAGTAGCCGTATGTTTCAATACTTTAGCTGTCATTTTTTTTACTCACGCGTTTTATTCATAGCAAGCTAGTCTCGTCTGCTCGAAACATAATCACACACTAAAGTTAGACATAGACACCGTTGCACCGTTGAAGTATAAAATTTTCTCACAATCACATAATCGTGTTCCGATTCGTTCAACCGTTGCGTTCGTGTTAGACGAAATTGAAACAGAGTCAATCATTTAATGCTAAACGTAAGAGGCAAACCGTGACCGAATAAATGAAGATTCTGAATTCACCATTCGCATTTCTGTGTCAACTTTAATTAACAATCACATTTTCATCAACCTTCGTAGTACTTTTGGGTTATCACTTCCATTGTCGGATAGAGATTGAATTTCTTAACCTTCCATCTTTGCTATGACGAAATTCATTTTCTGTTTGTACAACTTCAGTTTCTTAATTTAAAACGACCGCGTGAAAAGTACGTTGCACTTTGATTTGCTTTAATCGGTACGAACTGAAATGGTGTATTTTGTTTCCACTGTATTGCACTTTATATTGTTGATACGTTTGATGTCTAGGGGTATTGCCATTGCACTAGCCGTGGGTTCTACATGGGAATGACGGTCAATAAAACTTATGAGTGCAATAGGCGTAAAGATATCCCGACCTCATACCTGTGCAGCTACACACACTGTTATACCTGAGCTACATACAACACTTACGAGAACCTCGATTATTTACCAATTAGAATAACTCTTGCAAGTTCATGGAGGTCATAAAATACAACTTTTTCTCTTCGTGTTACTTATTAATTTATGCCGATGCCGATTGCAAATCAATGAAACGCAGCTGTTGACAAATAATGGTCTTTATATATTTTATTTACTGGTGAAGAAAATCATAAAGCTAGCTTGCCACGAGTACCTACTTGATAACAACGGTACAATGATAGTTTATAATGTTTGGAGTCGATATCGTATTGTGTAAATAAATCGTAAACCCCGTTTTCACAATCATAATATGTTTCTGCTTGCAAATCAATTTCACGTAGCGACATTAATGTGCCTATAGTAAAATTTATATGGGGCTTTACGTCACACGCCATGCCGCTTTCCTTCCACATGAGTTGTACCTACGATAACTGTACGACGAGTGGTTCTGTGAAACCTGGTCATAGTTCAGGAAATCTAATTAATGTTCGTGGCGTTTTTGCTTTCGCATTACAAATTATGAAGCTACAACTTGTTTCGCGGTGCGGTGCATCAATGTTGTTAACTGCATTACAAACTGTACATACAAGTGTAAGAACCCATGTACATACATTCTCATTTTTATTTATATACATATGTATAGATTGACTTCAGATATCTTGAAGTTAACCTTACACAAGAAAAGTTATTACTTCGGACAATAACTATTGTTTGAATTTACATAGAAAAACCTGAGAGTAATAAGTAAGCTTATATCAAACATGTTCCCGGCTTATTCTTTTTATTTGTCTACTTAAACGTTTATTTCAGAATAAATTATAATGTATGTATACAATTTACATCAACTACCCAAATGGACTTTTGTATAGATATAATTTCCCCGATAAACCAGAATAAAATTATCAAAGAACAAAATAAAATTTAGATTATAATTTTGTATAGCCTAGACTATCTATAACCTAGTTTAGAAAAGGAGAGCACCTGTTTTCGTTGTTGTACACAATAATGCGAGAGCGGTACAAACGTCTACATACCCTGCATTGTATGTAGCTAGGCGCTGAAGGAATGCCATGAATTAGCGGCGAGGAGGTGCCTTCTGGCACGCTCAGCGCTGGTGGCGAGCCAGATTGTTTCACTAAAGCTACAACATAAACGCTCGTAGAACTGAAATTACTATTCTCACTCCAAAATATATTACAAGAAACACCGCAGAGGAAAGCTTGTGCAAAATAAATTGAATAATAGTTATATGTAGAGCGATTTAAAAAGGTTATCACTCAAGCGTGTATAGACCATACAAAATCTAATTCGATCAACAAGTTGATGTTTCCAACAATACATGCTCCACATTAAAACGTAGGTAATCCATTTCAATGCCTAACTAAAATAACAATGTGCCATCAATTTATATCGACACAAGATTTCTTTTCTCGTTAAAAAATCATCTATACGCTAATAAAATAACCTATTACTATCCGAAATCAAGCAACAAAGAGAGGTGAAATGCCATCTGAATAGGCATTAGAATTGGGCGGCGTTCACAAAGGCTGTGTCATTCCATTAAGCCTTCTTCAAGTCTTCAAAAGTATTCTGTGTGGCCCGGGCCGTGGTCGCGTGGCCGCTCCGCCAGACACTAAATGTAGCAATCGAATATCAAATCAATTCTATTATACTTTCATACGAGTTACATAGCAACTTAGATGGCGGCTTATTCTCATTTGGGTAATAGCTTTTGGAAATTCCTAATATTATTTACTTTGAATACTGATAGCATGAAATTCATTTCAGGCTACCGGCTCACGCCAACATAGCAGCAAAAAATGTCACAATACATTTCAATGGAAATAGGTCGTCTAGATTCGAATCTAGAATTTAAGAATACTGAGTTTGAAAATCATTTGATATTCCTTATCCCAGTAGACGTAAAGCAATGCAGCTATCGGGAATACAAAGTCTTTCTAATTTGTTAAAACACGAGTCTCCCCATTGAACGTGTGGCCAACTGTTCAAACTGGCAACGCCTTTTGGCATGTCAGAGCTGAATATAATGTATGTACCTACGTAGGTAATGAATGGAACTGTATATTTTATTTCAATATAATAGGCTATGTTTGAGAGTGCCCTGTTTGACCTCATTCCGTATTCACAACGCGTTATGTACTAATTTGACGGATTCTTTTCTTTTCTTGCACGAAATGGACTCTTTGACGTCGTCACTTGCCGCTTGGACAAAGGTTTCGCTCAAGAAACTAATAAATGTTGCCGCAGTTGTTTGTTGCCTTAAAATATTGCCTTAAATTGATTGCGTTGTTTGGTTCAATCAATCCTGATTGTGACAACAATAAGGTTATATATTTTTTGATCGTATCGATATCAAATTGCTTGTTAACAGATGTAACTGGCAGTTGGTAATTAGCTTGTTTATGTACCTATTGTCGCTGCTGCAGTCATGTAGAAACACAAAACAACTACATCAAGTGTTGCTTCAGCGATGTGTCACATTTATTATTTGAAAATACATAATTCAATATTGGACATTTTGTGGAATGAGAATTCATTTGTAAGTTACGTGAACAAAAGACGTTCATTTGTATTAAATATTTTAAGATATTATCTGCTAGCACATGATCAGCAAAATTCGGAATAGTGTTTAAAATATGAGCGTCATCAATTAACTGTCACGTATCCTTCTAATAATTATAAGGTCCTCATTATAATGAATGTATTCTTGTAATGCATAATGATCAGAGCTAGAGGTCACGGGCGAGATATAAATAACTCGAAAAGCTTTTATACAAACGTTGTTAAAATTCAGGATTTGGTTGCACGAAGTTCATAGAATCATTTGATCTTGGACATGTCATGAGAGAAGTTAGAACATGGATATGATCATGAATGTGTAGACGAAGAATGGAAGACGATATAGCTGAACTTTGTGATAGATCTGATGATTAGAAAAGAGCTGATCATTGAAGTGAAGTAAAATAGTGATGAATGGAAGAGAACAAAGGTGCCTATAGATGAACGACGCTGCCGAGATAGAGCTGGCAAGAGATGATGAAATGACCTAGACGCCTACCACAAGGGCTGGTTCAAGGTGGCTCCGGAAGAGATTACCTGAAAGAACTAGTGGGAGGCTTTTGCACAGCAGTGGGAAAATTCAAGCAAAAAATGGAAGAAAACGGCTTGATCCAAAGTCCTCTCCGAATGAGAAGGCCTATTTTCCAGTAGTGGGAAAATTATAAGTCTGATTATGGTATTATGTAATCATGTTACGGGTATTATTAGGATGCTAAGGAAACGTTTGTAAGAATAGCCCTAGAACTTAAAGGGCAACTGAAGGGGTGTTAGTCAGTAAAAGTCTGATATGGTCTGGTCGTCTCGTGTCATCCTGGCGCGGGAGATGTCATTGGATGATTTCCCAAATAAAAACAGAGCAGTAAGTAGGATCATGAAAGGTCGTAGAATCCAAAAGTAATTGTAATGATTTGCAGTGATTTTAATTATTCGTTCCTAGTTATAGATTTATTGTGCGAGATTTATTCCGCGTGTGTGCACAAGCGGTTAAAAAATAATAATGTTTTACTGTCTTATCGGTGTCATGGCTTCAAGCACGACTGATGAGCGTGGGGTCCTTGTTTCGAACCTGGGGTGGGTAAAAAGTGATTTTGGGTTTTTCTATTAAGAATTATTTTGTAACAGTCTGGAGTTTGACAGTCGATGGTGGGAAACCACCGTGCCTCGGGAAATACATATTTATAATATCTCCTGCGTACTTAGTTAATGGCATTGTTGAAATTGATCACCGTAATCGAAATTTTAAGGCATAAAGTTTCAATAAAGAATTAATTAATTAATTCGGTCGGGAGGATTATTAATAGTTGTAAAAGGTAGACACAAAACACAAAATAGAAACGTGTTTCCAAAAGCTTGAAACTACAAGCATTTCAACTACAGTTTCTGGTGATGTCAGATCATCACCCAACAACCTAACACTTGCACGATGATGACGTTGAAAAAGCACTTGTTAAATTGAAATTGGAAAGTAGGTAATGATTAAAAGCAAAGAATGATTGTGCATGAGAAAAGTAGTGTTACCTTTGCCATTGTCACAAAGACGAGCGACGCCCTGGGCTCTTTAGATTCTGATCTCTTGGCCGCGGCTAATCTGATAATCGCTTTAAACGTTTCAACACCTGAGTGTGCGCCCGCGCAGTATCGATGACTGCGGTTTTGATCATCAGATTCGATTACTCTACCCAGAAATAACTTTGACCAAATCATACAAATTCTTTTTTATTCATTGTTTATATTGCTAATTGGTCGTAATGATCGTGCCTTAGCTATCAATGTTAACAGGTAATTGGTACTACATTTAATTAAAGAGAGTAAGTATGTAGTTGGTACTTACTTCATAAGCAAATTATCTAATAAACTGATTTTGATTAATATAACATGACGTTAAATCAAAGGTCCCGCTTCAAATATCCGTTATATCAATTTGTTTATTAATAGATCGGCATAAGTAATGGCAAGTAAGCGCCCTGAAGGTTGATCGGGCGGCGAGGCATTTCGCCGGCCGCGGGCGGAGGCGGGGGGCGCGTCATATTATGCGGCTAAAAGAGCCTGTCGGTGCCTTTGATCTGCGCGGGCGCGCCGCCGAGATGTGTGCGTGTGCGCGAGATGTGCACCGCTTGTCGGCCGTGATATGAATGTGACTAAACCTTGATTATGGTACTGAACCCCACATAAAGGTCAGAAATCCAATGCACCGTGATGTAGGTAATATCATTCTTATAATTGGCTCCATCGAAAACTCTTTAACTCTAATTGAGAGGAGAATTTACGACTGATCCAAGTAATTAACAACAAACGTTATTACTGTCGCAAATCTTGTATCGAGACCAATAAAATGTTCATAACATAAAGGATTATGAAAAATGCACTCTTGTTCGCAGAGAAAATTACAAGGTGCAATGCGTTGGCGATCGGTATCGCGCTTCATCGCCGCCGTCACCTAGCCGCGGGCGAGCGATCGCCGCGCACTCATCGCAGATATTATGCCAACTAATATCGACATTAACTTCCATACTTATACTCTACGCAAATGCATCATTATGCACTAACTCTCAGCATTAGAAAATTCCAATACATGTTATTTAAGATTAATCTATGCTATGATACTTCAACGCTTTGAATCCTGTTATAAGTTATAAGTAGGTGCATACCATTAATCATACGAATGCATTATTCAAAACAAAAACAAAATTAATTTCTACAAATTACAAATGGCTGCATATTTGTAAATAATCTTTCATCCTCTTAAAGCATTGAACAAACGTTTTGTGATGTTCTCGGGCCCATCAGATGGACTTATAAGACACTAATCCCGATTTATACTCGTACTTCAGAGTCTCATATAATTTGAAGTCGAATTAAAAATCGAGACATTTTTAATAATTCAAAAAAGCCTTCGCGCCGCCCGCCGCCGCCTCACTTACGTACCGCGAACGTGACTCATGCAAGAAAAGCACGTAAGTGAACATTTTTAGGAAATTGTCTTGTGTCTTCACTTGCATTGTATTATATTTACAGATTTTATCAAAAAGATAGATATATTTGTATAAACTATTAATATTATAATGGCGAATACAAAATAAAAGAAGATAGTAATATAATCGAATTTGTAGAAATTATTAACAACTAAATAATTTCATAGAGGTACATACAATAATTCTGTTATATTTATAAGCACATAAGAAGAAAAAATGTGACAGGGTCTCCATACCAATGTCGTCGGCATTCTTTTATGTTATTGCTCTCCTCTCTCAACCCTTTCAAATATGTGTATCTCTTTCTTTTTAATTTGCCTTAGACGAAGCAGGTCATAAGTCGAAGTGACATTTTTAACAATGCAGTCGAAATGTTTTCGTATGGTAATGATTTATGTGTAAAACCGTCAGTGCGAGAGCTTTTTGGAGCAGTATTCGTTGTTATTTATACACGGTAAGCCTTTGAAATGATCTTAAAGTCCAGCCGCAGGGGAAACAATGAAATATTTAATTTAAAACCCTATACCACAAACAGTTTTATAAAACTTATATTATAGGTAAATAAATATCATAGCAACTGCTTACTCTGTCTAGGTAATATCGGTCATTCTTTTTTTCGATTTAAAATTAGAAAAGAACTCTAAAATAGTACAAGGAACTGTGGTTGTTAGAGCAAAAAATGGAAATGTATACAGAAGTACCTACTATTTACGAACGGTTGTCCGTGAAACTTTAGATACTCATAAAAAACTGTCGCTAGTAATAAAACGTCGATACAGAGAAACGACAGGACGCTTAGAAAACAAAAGTTAGTCAGTAACTTTACGACGGGTAATAATTTCTCTTAAATTTTAAAGCTGTATAACCAATTTATTCTGGTGACTTTTATAGAATCTTAAACAATTTATATCTTACATCTAAATTTGTAGTTTTTGACATGAATTTTCTACAACTAAAGAGATATTTGGATACAGTGTAACTAAAAAATTCTTAATTATTGGATATATTTTTGATATTATGCTAGTTAAAGCCCTATCGCCAAACTAAAAGCATCAATAGAAGGTAAGATGAGGTAATATTAAAAGTATGACTAAATTATCTCCTTTATTCTTCTTCAATTAAGATCAAGATCATTCGGACAATGACACGGATATGACAATAGATCAGTCGTGACAGAAATGCTTTATAGACACAGAGACAAACCACTTTCTGCAGCTTACGGTCCTTGACCATTCCAGAAAGTGTAGCCTAAACAAGGTTCTGTCATAAACAAGAAAAAAGCAGGCTATACTATATTCGTCTGCCTTGTGCCCGACGCGCGAAGATGAAATATGGTTATATTGGTAGCTGTAAAAGGCACTTTGTAATTTCTTCGTGATTTTATAGTTTTATGATCGTTTCGGGCCCTTTAGTTCGAAAAAGCGGTTGTCTATGTTTATGATATAATTTAAATCCAACTGGTATAACCGACACATAATCAGCTGCTAAATGTCAGCTAATCATGGGTGAAACATCGTGTTTTATTTATTGCCTGTGTTGTAGTTTTAAACTCATAATTTGAGGTCTAATTGATTTTGATAGAATCTTTTTTTAGGTAATCAAAGAAGATAGAATTCTTAAACAAGATATGAATGGTCGGTAGACAAATCATCTTTGAACACAAAACTACGTAATTTATAGATAAGAAAAGCAATTATTTATAATATATAAAAAAGCAATAAAATAACAGTACATAGAAGTAAAATATGAATGACGATTTCAACAAATTTGACATTTGATAAGTCTTTTTCTACTAAAATATAGTTGATACAAATGTAAAAAAGGATCAAATCAAAGAACCTCAAAACGAACAATTTTACATAAGTAAAAACTAACCGTTAAACCATAAATATAAGTAAGACAACAAATTGAACACAAATATAAAAATTACTAAAAATCTTCAAATTATAAAGCAAAAAATGTATTTAAAAGCAATTATAAATTATTATATTATAGGAAGTAATTACATAGAAGCTGAAGGCATACCTTGAAAAGAGTATCCGGTGAAGTACGGTGTCATATTCAGTGTTGATACAGCCATGGACGCAAATAATTTCAGAGCTAAGTGAAGAAGACGAGTAGCTCTAAACACCAAATTAGTCCGAACACATGCAAAAGTCCCAGAAGATCACTATTTCAGTCTTTCACTATCACAGCATAAACGCAGACATAATTACGTAAAGGAAACTGCGTGTGTCTAATCCGTGTTACTTTGAAGACAGCTCAGTGCCCACTGACGTGTGATGTAAAGATGTATTTCGACTCTCAAGTGTAATCTTTCACAATCAACGGACCAACAAAAAATGGTCAAACTGGCCGCCTCCGCAGCCTTCGAAACCACTCCACCTGATCGTTTGTCTCTTTCTGTCAGCCGACTGTTTCCATCGCCGAACGAGTCACCGGTCCCGAAACTTTTAAATAAAAGTGTCGATATTGTTGTAAACACTTGTAATATAGGTAGTCTACCAAATTCTATATTAGGCAAATTGCCTGAAATCAAAATTCTAGCTTTTATTACAGCTTTTGATAAGATTTACCCATCGATGGCGTAACGGGGCAAAGACCGGTGTGCAAACGAGATAGCACGAAGCCTCGGATCCGGTATCTTCAAAGCGAAGAACGCTTACAATAACAATGTGTGAGTCGCGCCTGAGTCGCTGTTCCGTGACGAAAAATACGAGGCGTGTTGCCACAACGATCTATGCCTACAACGATCGGGGATTGGTCAAAATTTGTTTGGGGCGGAGTTTGTAAGCACACCAAGAAAATGTTAGTGCACGTTTGTGTGAGTTAATTGCAATGTCGATCTGTGTTCGTGTACAGGACACATTTTGTTTCAATGTGTATGATTTTTCAGTATTTAATAATAATTCGTCCCGATGGCATTAAATTAATGGGCTTGAGTTTAAAAAATTGCATCCTTAACGTCTTGATTTTGGTGACATTTAGAGACCATATTTTTTATCAAAATACTATTTCAATTTACACTTCAATATTGTTCTTTCTTTACAGCACAATGACAACTGTACAAGTAACTTAGCCTTTTCATTTTATTTTTTTATTAAGCAAAGTTTTCCCAAAAAAACAGATACCGCGTTATGCGTTTTCGCTCATCCCTTAAATCTCTGTATTCACGGAGATACTTAGGTAAACAGTGTCTCTTTTGATTGCGTTTTCAAAGAAGTATTTTCATATAATTAATATTTGATCTTCTTTTTGTGCTACAAATAAATTTTAAAAAATCTCAAATTACACACAAAATTGAAATAGGTACGCGTATAAAATAATATTATTTCATTTTACTTTTCAAAAGTTACATAGTAGGGACATTACAGAGGGATCGATATAAAAAAGGGTTTATACAGGTTTAATTGTAGGATTAATTTCTTAAAATTACTCTTTTTTACAATAAAAATAGCTCGCACTTATCACCCTGACAACCGTTCTAAATTTATCAAACAATGTTCTTTATTTTAAAATTCGAATTAGTGTTCTTTTTTAAATTTATATTGTGCCATAAATTATAAAGCCATCTAAAGAAGTTCTGATGAAAGAGTCCTAAGTACTGTAGAGACTCTTTTGTATACTAACTGTAATATAACTAGATACCTACTTACAAATAAAATGAAGGCAAAACAAGACATAACAGTTAATACCTACCTAATTAAAAATCAGTAATTACGAGCAAGTTTACTAGTAATTAAGTGAACGTGTCATTGGTAGGTAAACAGTATTGTCTCAAGTATTTAGCACGGCAACAAGGCCGCAGTTTCGTAAGCACTTCGGTGTAAACCTTCCTTCACACTAAGCGCGTTAGCATAACAAAACTTAGCCGAAGGTGAACCCGCATAGATAATTTGTTAAGTCCACTTAGTTTTATTGGACGGTTAAATGTAGATGTTTCTTCTTATAATTAGTGTGAATTATGGCTTTAGTGTTTTTGTAGGATAGGTGTAATTGTTTTTTTTTTTATGATCTTATGATTAAAGATCTAGTTAGGTATAGGTAGTACTCATTTTCATAATGTTGACTCTTTTAGGTCTTCCTAAAAGAAATAATTAAAATGTTATATAGTTGTTGATGCAAGGACATCGGACGCGATAATTATAATTATATATATTATTACAAAATAAGTAACTTATTATTCATATAACCTGTTGTACAATCGTTGCTTTTAATATATTTTCATAAATACTTTTTAATTATGGAATAAAAAATCGAATTACTACATAATAATAATTATATTATAGTTTTGTTAAAGAAAAATATTTTAAAGTATAATTTATAGGTCTAGTTAAAAAAATAAAATTAAAAGATAATTTTCTACAACCTTCACACAACGCCATCTAGTCCCAAACTAGGCATAGTTTGTACTATGATTACTAGAAAACTGATAATACTTAAGTTACATATTTCTAAATTCACACATGTTACAGATAAATTACACCCAGGTACGGATTAGATGATCATGCTCATCATATATAATACATTTATGTTGGGTGGGAATTTATTCGGTATAGCAGATATCCCATCTGCTATACCGAATAAATTACTACTAGACCAACAGCCATAAAACACAAATAGTCGCTAACGATGGTCTTCCTGAAAAGGCTTGATATGTAACAAGTGAAAAACACATGATTAGTAAAAAGTAAGGTTATGAATCATCATCATTTCAGCCGACAGACGTCCACTGCTGGACATAGGCCTCCCCCAAGCGTCGCCACAACGTCCGGTCCTGTGCGTCTCGCATCCATTGGATTCCCGCAAACCTCGCCAGGTCGTCGGTCCACCTTGTGGGAGACCTTCCAACGCTACGTCTTCCGGTGCGTGGCCGTGGTTATGAATAGCTTGGTTGTATATTGACAGCACAAAATCTACGAGTATCTCTATTCTTTCAGTTCATACAAAAGTGGTCTTTAAATGATCAACCTGTGCGATAAAACCACCCATTGTACACTTGTTTTACAAACCTTTGTTTGGTAATTATAGCGTGGTGTAGCTGCAATAAAGTTGCAATAATTAAACTTGAGTACAGCAAGGGAAGTGACTCAGGAAATAGTTACTGGAGCCATTAGATTCAATACTAAGTCAAGGGAGGGAACAGGATTCTAGTTAAGGTGTGTAATAAAATATATGTAACTAGCTTCTGCCAGCAGCTTCACCTGCGTGTGTAGATTGTAGTTGATAGTGTAGTAGATTTCTCTATACAAACTTCGGATAACCGTTTCATTCCTTTAGAGAGCGAACTTTGGAAAATCTTCTCTTAATGCTCGTCGCCTATGTCGTTAAAAGGAACCTTGTGCAAAATGTCACGCTCTTAGTCCTAGCAGTTTTGGCTGTCTATTCATATATGTCAATTAGTCAATTTCTACATTAAAAATAATCCTTTATACCTTCACGTTGCAGTAGGAGACGAACTATAAATGCATCTCCTGTAGTTGCTCTGAGGATAAGATTCACTAACGTACCTTTTTATAATAGACTAGTTCCTGTCATAAGCTTCGCCCACAATAGAAAGGAGACTGGGACTTCTGGGCCCAGTCTAAGTAAGGGGTTGAAATATGGCTTAAAAAATTAGTTATTATTTTCTATTTCAAAATACAAAAATAACTAGGGCTATGCGTGCCCGGAAGATGAGATATCTAAAAAATAAGTTTTAGTCGTGAGTAACCTATTTTAGGTTAGCAGTCAGTTACTACAATATATTCCAAGGAGCTCGTATACCTGGTTTATTCAAAGGTATTTTTTTAATTTGTGATGACACTGACGTATATACTTTTTTCTACTCTATGTGTGATCAGTCGTAGAGATGGGCGCTTTATTAGATTCGATTACAAACCGATATTTATCCGATATCAGACTTCAAAATACAGTTTCGGTTTTTTGGATATTCGGTTTCAGTAGCGCATAACCTTACAATGAACCGTAAAATAAAATACGTTAATGCATATCTCGTAAATAAAGTCTTAAGCACTTGAAAATAAAAATGATACTGATCATTATATTTCAATGTGCAATAGAGTTTAACAAAAATCTGAATTTCGCAATTCTGCTGTTACGTTTGTTTATAAAGAGAAAACGCTTTTTCGAAGTTTTGCGCATTGGTCAGTTTGCGTTGGGATACACACAAAAATCGTTAAGTGGTACTATCCTGTGATTTTATTTACGATTCGAATTCGGATTAATTTGGCTGTATAGATCGATATCATTTAGTTCGGCTAAGCTAAAAAATCGATACAAATCGATTTATTTTTTAAATCTTTTTTAAATTCGTTTCGATATACACGCACGCTCAATCACTACTTTCGTCTATACTCTTTGAATTCTGTTTCGTGCATTTACGTTTTCAGTGAATTTTCTAATATTTTACTGATACTTTAGTATATCTGTCGACCTCAATTTTTCTTTCTTCGGACTTCCAATTTAATTAAGTTGTATTTAACCTGTCGAGCACCGGGGGGCCGCCATTATTTATTTTTATTTTAATATAATTAATATTAATAAATTAATATAAATAATTTCAATAATATAAACTGTTATTGCTCTGTTTCTGTTGCTTCTGTAATTATACTACTAGAGTACAATTTTAAATCGGTCGGGGTTTGGTGGCACAATTTTTTTCCAGCGGTTCTCAAAGTTAAAAGATAATGCATTTTTAGTGCATTTTTAGTGGCACGTTTTCGTGCCACCGAGGACCTACAGGTATTAAGGCTTTTGTGTTGAACAATTTAAACTTTGACTTTGGTGCAGTATATTGGATTTTACGGGCGACTTATCGAAAGGATATATTATTGATACCATAAATTGTCGTATAAATTGTAGTATAACTGCTGCAATGCACTAAACCAACAGCGAAGTGATGATGAAACTATACTGGCAATGATTTCTCTCAATGACGAGCGCCACAACCTGTAAGTAGGTATTATTTAACCCATATTTTATCAACCAGCGTCTACTACCATTCACCGTTCTTTTTCTCCGTTGTCATCATCATCTTTCTGCCCTTATATCGTTTTATTTGGGATTGGCGCAACACGTTTTTTTTCATTCTGTCCTGTCGCTCGCCACGCTATAAGTAACTATAACTCCCTTTTCTTCTATCTCACTTCTCATACGATCTATTCATCTTTTCTTTGGCCTCCCTCTCTCCCTCTATACACATGTAAACTCATCACTCTTTTACATGACCATACCAAGAAAAACGATTCCCATTCAATTTTTCAGTCGCTGGCGCCATTATCAAACTTCCCGAAATATACTCTTTTTCGATTCGATATTAACAAAAAAATGGACTGAAACTGGTCGGAAATCATGGAGAATATTTAAATACCAAAACTGACGGAATGCTACTTAGTTGGTCATAATTTGTTGAATGAACTATTCCCATGTTTCAGGTAATCAGCAGTTACAATATTTGCTCAACTTGCTGGTATTTGGCTCAAAGATTGTCTGCTGATGAATCAAGACACCTTGGCCACCGTTGTATTTGTCTCTGCAGTGGTCGTTCTCTTGTATCGTGAATCAGTCACCAACTTCACCACGGCTTGACTCATGAATCGAGAATTTGCAATATTATACAAAAATGAACTATGTTTCGAACTGTAAATTGTTTTAGTTTACATGGCGTTTATAAATAAAAAATATTAATCTAAAAATGTTTTATTTTGTGTTACATATCATATTCTGTGTCATTAAATACTGTCAATTAAAACGTAATATCTTGCATAACCTCATTTTTTCTTAATCTCTTATAACTCTTTTCTCTCATTTATTTGGTCCACAGAATTTTCTGTAAATGGTTAAAAATATATAAGCTATTAACTGACATCAGTTTCATTTATTTACAAACAACTATCAACCTAGGCCCAAGATTGTATGGAAGGGTATCGGTCTCCTTTCATGAAAAAAAAGTAAAGATAGCTTAGCATATAAGTTTATGTGTAATTTCTGAGCTACTCGTGTGCTAAATTTCATCTAATACCGTTTAGTTGTTTTAGCGTGAAGGAGTAACAAATATATGTACTTAGGTCCATTATATTGCTTGATATAAACTCTCCAGATTGATTGTATCAGGGCAAATTCATAGAACCGAATCAGAAAAAAATTGCTTACATTGACTTAACTTTTAATTGAACCAGACCAACTTAAATCGCTCCTAAAACTTAGTAACTTTATTAAACGAGAAATGAGAACGCAGCCAATTAAAACACAAAGTATTAAACATTAAGAGACGACCTGAATAATATTTAAATATTATGTATGGCAAGTATATTAAATGCCACCATTTTTGAACAAGATTAACTTCTGTAGCATTTCGTTACAATAACCGGACCGAATTTAAACCGGAACAATGTACGAACTCAAAACAAATGTACACAGACCCTTAATAAATGAGACAGGAAACAATGCAATATCGAAACGAACAGAAATCGACGATTCATTAACACAACAGCCTTGAGTAGAGTTACCAACTTTAATTAAAAACCAACCAACGCTTCATCGCGCTTACGGTTTACAAAACCCTTAATTTGTGGCTGGCCTATTTATACATTAATAGACTTTAAGAGGCTCTGTTTAGCAGATAAACGAGACTCAATTTGACGTTATTAAATCCCAGTTGGGAACAGCGATATTGCTAAATACTTGGGATATTCTCGGAGAGTTAGGTTGTGCCAAATACCTACTGTTTTAACGCAGAAAATGTCGAACAACCCTTGTCGAATCGATGAAAGCTTTTTGTATTAAACACTGGGTTACTAGCCATTAAACACTAAGTTTTGCTCCCCTCACAAGATCGTGCGTTTTTTTTTCGGCATTAAGTAGTCTATTGGCACTCAGAAAAACTGTGGCTTTCCATCAGTAAAATTGTTTTTGTGATCAGTGCCTACTTCAACAGATTACTTCGTACAAGCAAACAATCAGCTTTACCTCTTTAAGAGATTAGTTTAGATTGATAAAAATACTTTTCTGCTTTAGTTGGTTTATTTATTAAAGCACTAGTAAAAAACACTCTACAAAGACGGACTTAATGGCTTAGGCTTTTATCTTAGATACCAGAAATATGACTTGGTAGGTGCAACTTAATAGAAAGACAAACAGAAAAGCAATCACACTACTATTATAAAGATGAGAGTTTGAGTGTGTGTGTTTGATTGTTACTTCTTCACGGCTGAACGGATTTGGATGAAATTCTGCACACAGGAAGACCACATAGTACATAGAATATTTTACGTTTTTATTCCCATGAGACATTTTCCTACTTTCACGCTCACTTTCTGATAGTAAATAAAATAAGTAGATACATCATTTATTTATCAATGTGGTTGTGAAAAAGAAATCTTACCAATCAAGACAGTGATGATTCTATCAATTTCTTTCAAAAGAGTTCACCAGCCTTCACCTTAAAGGAAAACCGACTGCCATCCTAATGTTCAAAAGAAGAGGATTAAACGAGAGTAAGTACCTAGTGTGAGGGACATCGTAGAAGACATAATATTTTCATATAGTTTTCACCAATTGACAGAGTGATTCTTGAGGAAGGTTTAGATGTAAGTATAATACATAAGTATAGTGAAGAAAATCTGATAATTAACAGATTTGTGACACTCGTGCGAAGATGCACGAGATACGCTAGTAGCAAATAACAGCAACCTGTATATAATTACAATTGTCCGTAAACTCGCCTAAAAATAACTCCCACATTTATAATACTCAGACATTCGTCAACTGTTAACAGTCATCACACAATCGTCAGCACCATCTCTCCAAACATAAGTTCACACTAATAACTTACAGTCGCAATTAAAGCCACAGTTGTCACTTCACGCGTTATTAACAATCTTCATACGAGACTCGTCGCTTGCAGCGCGCACAAAAAAGGCGTGAAATGCGCTGAAATCGTTGCGCATACGCTTCAGGGCCCATTGCGCGCCAAAGACGCCGCTGAAACTATGCGCTGATGGGCCGCACACGAAGGCGTCATGTTTATTTGTACTAAATATTTTTGTTACTTTTTATTACGCAAAAAATGTCTGATAAGTGTCTTGGAAGTTTTTGTTCGACTGATTTTCCTCACATGCTGGAAATGTTAGAATTGACACTTCAATTTCCGGAAAGAAATAACACTGAATATTTTTAAGAATCAATTCGAAGGAAAAATTTAACAAAGAGCAGACATTCTCATTACTTTTAAGGTTGAGCGTGGGTTTTTTTTTCAGATGATTGCTAGTTCCCGCATCGATGAATCTCCATTTTACGAGGAACTAACACTTTCCCATGAGTTCTCAACGAGCTCGTTTTACTTCACAGTATTATCCACTTAGAGATATTTTCGAGCCGAACGAGAAACAAAAGTGATTAGATAAATGGCTTTTATACACATGAAATCAGAGATCATAAAGCACTAATTACAAATTGGTGTAACAAATCAGTCTTAGCTTATCAAAGCGGGAACACGTGCAGATAAATTATTTAGTTGGCTATTGTTTAGCGGCTGGAGGTTTTGATTCGCTGTGAGTCATCGCGGTGTGTTGGTACCTACTACATAAATAAAACTCGTCCAGTTTTTGTTCAGCCGGCTAATGAGGGGCGGGCGGTGGTCGGTCGGCGATGTATACTCACGGATGCGACGAATGCCACGCGACGCTCGCTAATTGCTCACAAAAAGTGCACGATACATGCTAAAGGAAACAAGGTCAATTAATATTTCAGCAACACTTTCTGCGACGCCCATTACAAAGTGATATTGCCAGTTAATATCTAGGTGTGAGGCTAATAGATTACTAACTTTTTTATTAGTTGTATATTAAAGCAAAAGAAGTGAGGAGTTGTGATCGTTGGAAGGATTGGAGGAAGGTCTTTCCAGCAGTGGGGGCATACAGAGTAGCAATAAAAAATAAAAATATATTAGAACAGTGGTGACCCAATGGTACCTATCAGCCAACTTAAGAGTTGTAAAGGTCGAGGGTTCAAACTTAGGGGGAAACGCATTACTTTATGTAATTTTCATTACCTCTGCTCTTAAAAGGGGAAGAAAAAGTGATCTTGAGGAAAACGAACAAAAAATACATCATGAAACCAATAATTTAGCAATTCGCACGTAGCTCGCGTTGTGGATTACGCCGCATTTTCAGTTCTAGAAAGGAGTCCTAAATCCCAGCAGTAGGAAAAGTATAAGGCTGATTAGATTATGCTATACAAATTACATTAAGCTAATATGAGTCACCCTTAAAACAATTTCCGTATAAAAACTAGTGGAACGCAATGAACATAACATTAATAAGTCGGAATGATATGTCGTATGTCGTAATATAGGCCACATGTCATAGCAGGTCTGTGGCCTGCCGTAATTAGTTCCATTCGACATGCCCGCCGCGGTTCCGGGGATATAATTCACAGACTTACAAATATATTTCATATTAGGCCACACTAATGATATCAATGTTGTCTTTTATAACTATCAAATAAATTGGAGATTTAAGTTTTTAAGTATATTTATTGTTTTCTAATGGTTATGAAACCGCTTTAACCTGGTAGATTTTTACTTGACACGTAGCAATTTTAACAATTTTCAAAGAGTTTTTGTGAAAAATTCCACAAAATAATTTGACTTGGGGAAAGCTTTTATAGACTGGCTAAATGAAAAGTCCATTATTTTTTAATTTACTCCAAAAGTGGAATAAAGAAATAAACATAAAGCTGTTACAGCAAACGACCTACACAGCAAACTAACTAGCGGCATTAAAAGTGTAAAAGATCAAAATCTACGTCACAGTAAATGTAGTGAAACGCGGAGCGCATTATAACGCACCGTGTGAAATGGGCCCGCCCCACGTGAAAAACAAACACTCGTAAAAATATGTCCAAATGACATGTAAAATTTTTCTACGTCACGATGAAATATTGTAATGGACCGTTACGAAAAACAGTAATAGTGTCTCATGCAACAGCGGCATTAGACCGCCCTTGAAGACATGTGCCGACGGATTAGAGTCTATTATAGGAAGGAAAATCCAATTCACTCTGGGCGAATTGAATAAGCTAATGGGCTGCACACAGAAACAAAACCATAGAAGCGACATAAATGTTAATTTCAAGCTTACCTGTTCTCCATACACTCTGTCGACGCCTCTAGGTAATTGAATAATTGGCTAATGTCAATAAAAACTTACCAAAACCAATTAACGATTTCTTAAACTATTTATAATACAAAAAATATATGTTTTACGACGTAGTCACGTCGTTTTGTTATGCCAAACAGGTTATATCTTTAGGCAGATGTATTGCATATTTAAAGGCTTCCTCAATTTTAGAGCTTCGTGTATTGTTTCTATAAGCTTTTTTTGATGTTTTTAATGTTTCCTTATTTTGTTATTATTCAACAGACTAAAAACCTGCGCTCGGCTTCTAAAGTAAGAAATAGTATATTTCATTACAAGTGCGGAAAGCCTGTCATTGCAAAGAGTTTCGACAAAATGTTAACCCGAGCCGAGGCGCAGCCGAAGGTGAGGGTTGACAGTCGGAACAAGTTGCAATGACGGTTCCGCACGTGTACTGAACAACTATTTTTAATACAGTTGCAAAAAAATTAAGCAGTTTAATAAAATAATAAAAACACAATAAACTCAACTGACTAATCAAAATGGCGCCAACCGTAAAAAAAATATACCTAAGCAGTTTTTTTTTGTTTTCTTCATCCTTTCTGGGTAGACAAAGGGAACTATGCCCCATACAGCCAAGTCTTCAGTATAATATTTTATTGATATGAAATGAAACCTAGCCTAACTTATTGAATCAAATCATTAAATCTGATATTGAAACAAATTAATAGCTTCTTTTTAGAAATATTTGCACTAAAAACTTTTTTAGTAAAAACTTCGTGGTTGATTTTTTTCTTTTTAATAGACATTATTTTGACAGTTGGGAAAGAAAAAGCACGAGTTCGGGAATGGTAAAGAAAAAGCACGAGTGTGTAATAGCCCACTTCCCGAACGCTAAACGTCCCTGCAATACGCCACTTTTTGAGCAACTGTATTAAAAACTTATGTTTGATCGCTAATATTGACACAGACGTGAAGGTGTCGCATCCAGTGGCTCGGCGACAGCAGTTCCGCGCAGCTGATGTTCCATATTTAACACATTTGACTTGTTTCCACAAACAGTCGGTCGCGGCGGCCTGCGGAGGCGTGCGCCGGCGGCGCGATCACACATTTCTTAACATATTTTTTATTCGTCGGCATCCTCACAACTTGACTAAGGCTAATGACTAAAATTAACATTCACATATTTTATTAATTTTCTGTAAACCTGACATTTAACTGAGAAAGGTCGCGCGAGATGAACAATTAAATATGTTTTGACGGCTATACTACACGATTTATTTTAGTATTTTTATGTAATTAATGAATAGGATACAAAACATTAAGCATCGATAAATTGAACAGAAAAGGTAGGAAGGAGATCAAAACATCAATGGTCAAATCAATGCTTAAAATTAGACACGCTAATATCAATCACGTCAAACAGAAAACACCAAAGTTTTTACGTATGTATAACAGAGCGTCAACTTGAAATGGCCGTCACATTCCACCTTTTTCAAAGAGCCGTGGTCCGTGTGCATAGTTGCGTCCGTCGAGAGGCGAGGCTTAATAGCTGTAATGCAGGCGACGTCGGAGTCCAGACGATTTGCATGTGAGCCGGTGAAAGTGCTCCTCAGCTTTCAAGCGCCTTGACAAACGTACCACGTAGAAGAACAATGGGAACTGGTTGTTTGTCGAGAGCCCACCATAGCGCGCACCTACATACTAATGCTCCTATGTACAGTTAGCTCATTGTAGCGGTTGATTTGATCTCTTTCTAAATAGCTGCGCCATTTTTAAAGAGCAGACCATCTTTCTATACCCTCTAACGTTTACTAAAATTACAAATCACAGCTAATTTAACGGGCATTGTCCGAAAATTTAAATTCTATCAGTTCAATCACATTGTCAAAGAATCAAAAAGAAACAGTTTCTTTACATATTCAAAAGCAGAAAAGGTCTCTCATTGACCGGATTGACAATCAGATTCCGATAAAAATACTCGAACTAAAATAGAAAACGTACAAAAACTGAGTTAAGTAACAACTTCATGCTTTTGTGTGTCACAGTCGGTGATTCCGCATTCGAGCTAGAAGCTAATCCCTAGACGCCACTCGATTTTGTTTTGACACACTTGCTCGTGTCACTCACAAGGATCCTGCCACTGGAACTTCATAACGCCAGATACATCACTTGGTTAACAAAAAGCAAATCGAAGTGCTCATTCAACTTGTTTTTTGGTTCTGAAGTGTGAATGAAAGCTTATAATAACTAAATATGAGTCAGCAGTTTTTGAGGTGTCGAGGAATTCAAAATATTATCCTTCGAATTCCCATTATAAGTTTAGCCTCTAGAACCTAGATCATAATAGCTTATTAATAAACTACTGATTAATTCTTCATAAAAAATAGATTTCGTTTTTGTAGCAATTGGTTTTACATAACTTTTTTTGTTATCTAGCAGAAGGCATAACGTGAGCATTTTGAATTACACTCGTCTTGGTCTAGATGGTTTTGAACCCGCATTTTTTTTTAATTTCGTTGATTAAATTTTCATACATCATCGCGTTTGAAACAATATACTTACAAGTATACTGCACTTCATACCACATATCGTTGATGTGGGCCAGAAGTCTGCCCAGGTAAAGTGAAACTAGGCTGGCCGTGTTTGTAAATCAATAAATTGAAAATCCCCCTGAATTCACACAGCCACGGCAGACCAGAAAGGAGATGACGAGGTGACTTTAATGTCTTCCTTAAGGATTGATCCAAAATCAGGAACAATAGAAGGAATGAAGGGAGAGCTTTGCCCAGCAATGGGAAAGTATAGGCTAAATATAATCTATACTAATATTATAAAGAGGTAAAATTTGTAAGTTTGTAGGTTTGTAAGTTTGTATGTAGGGGGTAATCTCTGGAACTACTGTTCCGATTTGAAAAATTCTTTCAGTGTTAGATAGCCCATTTATCGAGGAATGCTATAGGCTATATACCATCACGCTACGGCCCACGGGAGCGGAGCAGTAACGAAAAATGCGGGTGAAACCGCATGGGACAGCTAGTAATGTAATAAATAGGAACAGCCTCGACTAGTGAGCGGTGGTGGCCCAGTGGTCACGCGGCGTCGACTACGCCACGAAAACGAAAACGGTGAAGAAAAACATTATGAGGAAACTATTATGTCCTAGAACCAAAAATTTGAAGACATGTGACATCCACCACTCCGCTCTCCTAGAGAGAAGTCCTGAGTCCCAGCAGTGGGAACGTTATAAGGCTGATTATGAATAATAAGGACATAAAAGATATAATAAATAATATTTAGAAACACCTTTTGAAATTGTACATGTATGAAACTTTACATCATACGAGTCTACAGCTGCTTTTGAAAATTTTGAGATTCCCCAAAAAACGAAACGCGAATCGAATCGCGCGCATCGTCCGCAGGACAGTCGCATGCGTCGAGCGCTCGTGGTACAATACCACGATACAATAGTCGATAATTTGCATGACGGCTTTTTATCGATACTATTGTCGACAATCCGCTGGCAGCTGCACGTTCCACGGTCGCTTGGCGACGAGCATATTTTCGATAGAAATTTGTCGATAAAACTGAAAGTTTCACGTGAACCTTATCTACCAGGATCGTAGTAAGAATAAGAGGTAACGTGCTGTGAATACTCTGAACACGTTACCGTAATGCGAAGCTGCACCGTACTCCTACTTCAAAGGTGTTTTCATTTTACTACCATGAAATGTGCTTTTAGCATCAACTTTCAGTCTTTAAGCATTCTCCCTAACACCTTTGAAACCACATTATCTGTACGTAGTTAATATTGAAATATCTTCAAATTGCGAAACATTTGAGTTAAACAATGAACATGGTAAAAAGCCGACCCCAATATAGTTGGAAAAGGCTAGGTAGGTAAGTGAATGAACACGATAAAAAGCTATACTAAGCTTAAAGCTTCAATAATTAAATATCACAGCAAGAATGAAAGAGACATCAATTTCTAATTAAAAAATACATGTGAACTGTTATTAGAGAACGGAGATGTAGCTGTAACGATCACTATACATACAATCGTCATTAAAATACTGAGCAGCAATAAAGATTTTATACATACATTCATTTACACCCTTTTTATGTGCGCCCTTTGACGCCGCAACACATACGCGACTGTTCCTAGTGATTTACTATTATTACCAGTAAATAAAAAGTGGTAGGGGAGCAAAGAGGTGGAGCGAAATACTATTGTAATACGCGCCATGAGAAGGGTCCGAAAGATAATGCACACAACGCCATCGACTTTGTAATTGATTCACTTATGTCACACGCATCGGGCTTTCCTATGCTCGCACAAATGTATACGTGAACTCGGTTAACATTCAAACCCCTGTGCAATATTCAAACATAGTCAGTGCTCAAAGTGTCCCATAAAAGTTTCAGTATTAAAATAAATAAGATCGTAAAGTGTTGTGCACATGAAAGTCACGTACAAGGAAAAACTATATAAGTATAGACATTGTGATCATAACATTTCGTTGAGATAATATTCCGTTCATTTAAAAATATGATAGTGAAGTGAAAGAACACAGACTCGTAATTAAAAACATCAAAATGGATTACACAACAGGAACTACGTCTTCGATGAACAATATGAGACCAATTTTCGGCGCGTACGCCTTTCAAGGTGAGCATCGAATTATTATTGTCCGTAGACACGAAAGGATCCAGAAAGATGAGAAAAAAGGCCCGATATGGTTAATTACGATGTTCCCAGGTACCAATAAAACAAGCAATAATACGTCGGAATCAAAGACCCGAAATCAATATCGACTATTGCCTAAACAATAAAAAATTGGGCACAGCACATTACATTTATTTTCCATGAACGGTTCCGTAAAGAATTGTTATAACATTCCTATCGCAGACTCATGTGATTCTGTAAATTAATGTCTCTCTCGTTGTTACCATGGCGCATGTTGATTTTTTAATTATGTTGCTGGACATAGCATTAACTCACGCAATGTCGAAGCTATAAATATGACTCGAATTACAGCACTCAATCGATTAGAAAAATTAATAGCAATACTTTTCTGGGGATAATCATAACATTATAAACTCGCATAACCCTAATAAAATCTCAACGACGTTGCAGACACAGTCATATTTCTATTACCTACCTATTAACGCGGAACTCTAAAAAACGAAGATACCTTTCAAAGTGCCGCTTATTAACCTCTCATCGACTCCGACCGTAAAATGTAAACTCGATAAAGCCACCAATTAAAACTAAATATGAGAATCTCAACAATCAAAGCTCGAGCCGCTACATCTGACACCGAAAAACATTTCTCCAAAAAATAAATCGCGTTTTTTGTAACGAACGCAAGGTCGCAAACGCAGCATGATTTTCGCCTTTCGACAACCGCGATTACAAGCGGGCCGAGCCGATCACAGGCCGATCGTCGCTTTGTCGATCGCAGCACAATTCTGAACCTTAGAGAGTATACTTAGCGCGAGAAGTGCATTTTCGATCGACAATACGTTCTGGTCAGGACGGGGTAGGTGGTGATAATAACAATGCTTTATGAAAAGGTTTAGCCAACTAATTTGTTTTTTCTCGGCTACTGTCGATCTCGGTAGCGCTGCAACCTTTTTTTGTTGGAGGAGATCAATCAGTCAAAATAACAGTGTGATACCGCCTTTGATGCGATCCGGCCGGCCTGTTTTAATCTCCCCTGATACATGATTAGATCACCGATGATGCAGCAAAGCCGAGTAACTGATCTGGAATTGGACGAATCTAACGCTTTACTCATAGATTAACTGATGAAATCTGCCTTATCTGGGTATGTATCGTAATGTACGTACTTCAATTAGGAGCACTAAATTAGTTTCCTCTTACATTGTACTAAGCTTCCAATGTCAGCGTGCTGGCGAAAGTAATCCAATTTTTATTTTCATTATTTCCCGGGAACTCTTGTGAGAAAATCCTTTAAATCTGTATTAGGTATCGTGTATACTGTATAGATTTTTATATTTGGTAAATAAGAGTGAACTAGTTTATTTACCGTTACATATAATGTTATCTTTTTTATCTCATCATTATTTTTCTAACTAAAGTAAATAATAGATTCGGAATAAATAAATTCAACCACATATTGTATAATGTTCGACTTCATTACACTACTAGCTTCTGCCAACGGCCACGCTCTCGTGAAACTAGAAAATTATCCCAAAGAACCTATTCCCGGCAAAAAATTAAACTATGAGTTATTCCAGGATATGGTTTACCTATGTGTCAACCAAATCAAGACAAACATGCATACAAACCCTTCACCTTTTTAATATTAGTGTGAGATATACAAATATTGTGATGCGATTATTTAAAAAGTCCTAATTATGATACTAACTTTAACAACTACGAGTAGATCGCACATAGAGAAACAATAATCCCTACAGTAGCCGACCGCAAACAACAATACGCTGCGGTTTCTTCAACTTGAAACGCAAAGTAAAAGGACTATGAAAAACAAACGATGTCAATGACATCGTAATGACCGTCCATCATTTCACGACGCCGTCAAAACTGTCTCAGCGTACGCGCAGCCACATTACATGCGTTGTCGGTAATACGTTTTTCACCCAAAGTACTTTTTGCCGCATCTGATAAAATTCGCACTGATGTGCTGCGCTCACGACAATGAGAAATGAGATATGAAATCAGTCCTCTTTTTAAAATGCGATATAAAGCAGTCTAATTAAGGAAGCATTCAGAATGAACTAAATTACGTAATGATAGTTACTGTGTGCAAAAAGCGATTTGTAACTTGATTACTCGGGTTTATTATGCTGCTTACTATATACCGGATCGATGTACTATTCAGTACTAAAACATTCATTAAATCGCTCGTAATAAGATAATAAAAGTAGGAAGGCAATGATTGTGATTTGAAATTAAATCGGGAGCTGTCTCATCACCAGGCGTACTTCCATTGAGAGAAACACAATGGTAATCACGGAGAAATGTAGAAGCTCGTATGATTAATTATATATGTGTTGGACTCGTTGTTTATTTGTAGTGTGTGTGGTGACTGGCGAGATTACAAAGAGGCTAGCGACATACCAACCTTGTATTAAATTTCTTCTCGTCCTTTGAACGTATTCTTTTCTCAACACGTACAGCGTTGTAATAAATGCCGCTTAGTAAGCTCGTATCGGATTTTTGTCAAGCATCTCAGGAATTCGTGTAAAGCAAATAAAACGATGGTGTTCCCTTTCGCGAAGAAAAGAGTTTTCTATTACAGTGACTAGTTTATTTATTTATTAAAACTTCACTTCTTGGAAAACAAAAATTTAATAGGTACCATAGCATAAGACACTAAATCCGTCCTTAGTTAACTAACTAAGTAGTAGAGAAACAATATTTTTGATTAGAGAACAAATATTATAGAAAAAGTCTTTTTGAGACTACGATCCTTTCACGTCCTTCTCAATAGAGGTCTACGCTTTGGAATGTGCAATTAGTTTCATTTTTCTGGTTGACGGACTTCTAGACAATCCAAAGGGATCCTTGGCTGACTGTACCAAACATTGTGTATACGAAACGACAGTAAAAAAATATATGTCAATTCGGATACTGTGTCCGAATCAGTGAGCATCTAAATGGTTGGATTCGATTTGATATGACGAAATAAAAGGAGATTTCTAAATAAAAATTTATCTTTTAAATAAAAACAAAAAAAAACGGACTTTAACCAAGCTATGTATGACTTGTTACAGTCTATCAATACTTAGTAGATGAAGAATTTACACGATAATACTGTAATTTATCGAAGATTCTCTTGAGGACAAATGTTTTTGAAAATTGTTAAAGCAATAATAGATATTTCTCAATGAAAATTCACATTCTTAGTGACTGTTTAGTAAAGGTGTTCTTCACACTTCTTTTAACTACACCCGAAATAGTCTTGAGGTCAAATAATAATAATATTGTTCACCATTATTTTCAAATCTTATTTGACTTAATTCTGTGTCATTGCCACCTTATACCTACGAGTTATGTCATGAAAAGAAAATTGTTATAATCTGATTACAGTTAGTTACGGACCCAGTGATAACGGTCCCGACTTACGAGGCGTACATTGCAGGTTCAAACCCAGGCATGCACTTTGCTTTGTCTCATTTGTTAAGTCACAACAGCTCTCGAAACTTTGAAAAAAAAGCCTCGTAAAGATACCGGCATATCCTTGAACTGAAAATTCGAAATTATGTGACATCCAACAACTCCTTCGACCCATTTCTTTCCTAGAGAGAGGGCCAGAGTCCAGCTGTGGACATATTACTTAGAAGGTTGATTATGCTATGCTTATGGTAGTTGCGGATTAGACATTAATTAAAAACACACCAACTAAGGTGGAACGTTGACCTGGTGAGAATTGCGGGAATCCGCTGGATGCGAGACGCACAGTTCCGGTCATTCCGGAGACGCTTTGTGGAGACCTATCTCCAGTAATGGACGTCTTTCACCTGAAATGATGAATGATGAAATGATGTACTAAGTATGGTCACTTACTCAAATAATAATGACGATATAAAAGATATGCTACAATGACTGAGCCTTAATTATTTTTTCATTAATTTCCACAAACATAAAAGGCCCGTCATAAACAAATACAATGTTAACGCCATTAGAAATCTCAAGTGAGAAATGCTCGGAATTTTCTTGATTGCGTTCAATTTTCTCTATTTTCTAAAGCGCTCACTTGTCAAAGTGTCTGTTTGCCCGGCGACATATCTGTCGCGACAAGAATGCAGATAATGGATGAAAAAGTATAAAATTCCTATCGAGCCACGCCGCCATGGTGTGTAGACGTATACCGCCCCGCGGCAGGACGCAACTGATTGAGTTATAAGCTATAATGGCAATTCCATTCTGTTTTTGCAGTGTTTTTCACTTGAATGCCATGTAGTAAGGCGTCTACTCATATTTAATATACATTAGGCACTGAATGTCGATCTCGGATTTGTGCTTCTTGTCCGCGGTGAACCGGAATGCGTGTCTCGTTTATTTTGATTTGTCACCTTTGATATATGGATACGTACTTTTTGTTATTATCTGAACACGTATTATAGTTAACTGGAAGGCCTTTATTGTTTTTTTGCATAGAATTGAACAGTGTTGATTGACCTTCGGATATAGAATAAAGTAAGTATTGTTTCTAAAATCTTGATAAGTAATAGATACCTACTAATTACATCGCCCTAGCTTTCCCGAAACACGTTGTGCTGCTTGAAAGCTGAGTTTAACTCTAGAAAAAAATGAGAACCCAATAGCAGCGCCACACACTTGGGTCAATTATATATTTTCATACCGTACAGAGACCCACTCAAATATACACACAATCTTTCTACAACTGAAAAGAGGGCATGCCAAGGAAAACTCCAGAAGTATTTCAGATATCCAAGAAAGTTATTGAGCGTTCTAGCGACAAGCATGATATTCCTCCTTTTCTGAAATTAATTAGAGCGAAATCATAAAAAAATAGTTACCAGTAGGTACTTCTTATTCTTAGATGTTGCGTTCCTCTAAATGCGTAATTCTGATTAGCCATGCGAGTTCCATTTATTATTTGAAAAATAAACTATTAAATACAAGCTCTCCTCTTTAAACCATACAATACGATTCGAATTACGCATAAATCTTATTACTTTATAGTCGACTAGTTTGAAATTGACACTTCATCAACCAATTATATGATCATCATATCAATCATAAAACTACCAACGCTACAAGCAACTGCAAATATTTTATTGGGCTAATTGTGCACGTCCAACCATCTGCAATGTTAAAAAGCGAGAGGATGTAGGCACTTACCAGACAAACTACATTTTAACGTTTTACACATCCAAATCTGACTTTAATGATCATGCTCATACAACGAACTCCTAATATCCACATACAAAAAACAATACCAAAGTCGAGACATCCAGTCGCCAGCGGAACTCGAAATCTGTTCGGTTGACCTTATTACCAAGTGATAGAGTCATTTTTCGTTCGTTTTTAAGAAATTGTATAATGCAGAGTTCAGTGGCAGGTAGGCACAGCGGGCACAAAGCCGGGTAGCCGCGTCTTATAATCGAGAGTGCCTCCGGTTTGATAGTTAATTAAAGAAGTGAATAACATGCGGCAATGCAAGTCAGCTGCAATCTTCGTCATTGTACGACATGTCCTCAGAGCGGATGATACCCCCCAAAACACATTATTTCAATCCAAATCAACGCGAGCCAATTATTTTTATATCATTTATTTGTGATGAATATTTATCGCAAATCATTAAGGTGTATAAGGAAATTGTGCGACGTGTATTAATTAATATGCTCAGAGGTAGATATTTCGATGAAGCCGTTAAAATGATTGTTTATGTTGTACCCGCTGAGATTGTGCGAAAGGTTTCGTTTGGTGTTCTGAGAAACAAATGTCAAGGTTTTTAACGCTTTTGGTGCAATGACTCGGCAATAGTGTTTGACTGCACTAAGTACTTGTTGGGGGTGTGAATCACTCTATGTTTTACATCGACGCTTTGCACTACGCTACCGGTGCAGCCCCAGTGACTGCGAGATGGATCTATGTAGGGGACATTACAGTACGGCAGGAAATTAGCTCTACAAACTATTAATTCATTCTGACGCGTCGAAATTACTCATAAGAACTTGACCTCACCGCTCAAACCAGATAAATCACGTAACCAACTGTTATCAAATTATATTTTATGATTATTACCTATATTGAATAATCTAAATCTAAAAACATCGTAGGCATTAATCAATTCTACTCGTGCCCGCATGAATATAAATCAAAATAATAAATGTAGCAAAATTGTAATCGTAAATTTTCTTCATCTAGGCATTGTCACTATGATATTTTGAAAACAAAAAGCAACTTTAGATACGCAAATAGGTAATATTTTGAGGCAATAAAACCGTTATCGCTGAAGTTATCGCTGCGCAACGGAGCGCATTTTGCACGCTTCTAATGAACGCCTTATGAAACAGG
Organism: Mythimna separata; assembly: GCA_030763345.1. Taxonomy (NCBI): domain Eukaryota; kingdom Metazoa; phylum Arthropoda; class Insecta; order Lepidoptera; family Noctuidae; genus Mythimna; species Mythimna separata. The sequence goes on along the minus strand of CM061187.1, from coordinate 10,577,263 downwards.
CAATTTATCACATGTGGCCTTATCACAGAATGCACTGATAAATTTTATATGAGAAGAAACTTAAATAAACAATAGCTATTATTCCAGCTCTTGCCTACACGTGCACCGTATTGGGCACTCCATCGACACGTAAGAGCCGCATGGAATCCTAGCCAGCTATTTGTTTTCGAAATTCTTCTATCCCTTTGAACAATTGTTCAGTTACACTTGAGGTAGGCAGTACGTGACTTGTTATTTTGTAACGTTTCACACAAACTCTCATTACCAATTCGAAAAAGTTGTTATTTCAAAAGGACCGTCTTTGTCGGCGCCTTGTATCTACAGTCTGACCATGAATAAATCAATGAAAACAAATAGTATTCGGCTACTAGTGTTCCTAAAAGCTTTTTTCAATGATATGTGATCTGCTATTGTCTCAACTCCCGTTTTGTTACAGAGCCTCATGTATGTTAATTTATTCACCGGCAGATAATAGGTAGAGCATATTTTCCTGCCAAGATCCAATGTGCTGTACATATAGATAGGTTCGAGGCGTAATTTGGTAGACACCGAAACTAATTTATTTAACAAAGGACGGACCGACCGATAGAGCACTTTTTATGCGTGTACAAACATATTATTACGTCCAAACATATACACACTATGTGCTGCTATCTGTAGGTTTAGTACGATCTTTTTTCGTAGCTCGTGTATCAAACGAGCCTTTTTGTAGTTAATATTAACTTCAATATTCTTTGATATAATATTGTAAAGCCTTTTGGTAAAAAGTACAAGGAAAAAACATTTTCGTGAAATATTACGTCTCATATTATCTAATAATCTGTGGTTCTCGGTTAATAATAGGTAACTCTTACCTTAGTGGTGGGTATATTTGCGGAATAGTGTTATTAGAATATAAGTACTTAATAAAGAAATTATATAACTTAATTACCAGACTTAGGTATTATTCGCTGTTTGTATTTTCTTCCCGTAACAATTGATATTTTCAAAAAAGCGTGTTTTAAGTCTTCTAGATGTTTGAAGTTGTGAAAACACTATAATTTATTGTAGCTCTCTTTTCATAGTCGTAATTCCTAATACGGAACAAGTACATTCACGTTCAATAGAGTTTTATAAATACATTGTCAAATTTTCATTTATCTTTACTTCTCCCATTAAAAAAAATATGTTAACAATTTGTTCTAAATGACTTCTTTGATGCTTAGGTAATTAAGAACCATTTGTTGTGCACTTATTTCTTGTATAGCAGAAATTGAGAGAGATTGAAAATGTAACAATGCTCTTACACGTATTGCAAGTGACTGTACAGTGTATATTTACGAAATTATTGTAACACATCTAATGACCCTTAATCAAAAGACGTGACCAAAATAATTCTAAGAAACGTAACAATTAAATCTGACCGGAAATTAGAAATTCCTGAGACGGATGACGTAAAAAATGTTATCGTTTTTTATGACAAATAATGTCACGAGAAGTGAGGAGCATTCCTCAGACGTTTACACCTTTATTGTTGACACAATTATATCTTTAACGGCTTACTTTTATAACAACACTGTCAAAGTCACTGTAATGTCAGGTTAGACGATAAAAGTTGGAAATGTCAGACCACTATAAATTATAACAGTGTAAAGTATTGTATTTCTATATGTTGTGATGACCCAGTGTTTAAGCCCCCCCCCCCCCCCACCTGTATGCATGTGAGTCCGAAACCGTATGTACACATGTATGCATGTGAGTCCGAAACCGAGAAGTACCAATGTGAATATTTCAATTCATATATTCTCTTCTTAGTTTATCTAGGACATTAGCACGCAAAATCATTTCTCACGCACTTTGTAGCACGCAAAACTATTTTTCCCGGTTTTCATTCCTCGATCTTTGAAAGTCGTTAGAGTTAGTGAGACGCCAGAAACAATCAGTCTATCCGAGGAGTATCTATCGTGTTACCTAGTTACTGGGTTATGGAAGTTTGATAAGAAGTCGCTCCATGGAAAATACTTATATTCAGCCGCATCTAATTAGACTGGAAGCCGACCCCGACACAGTTGGGAAAAGGCTAGGTATATAAGTATTTAATGTCCCGTATTCGTATCTGTAGGTAAAGAATACTTGAACATAGATAGTGAATTTTATGGGTTCTCATGGGTTTTAAATATCTTTTGTATGTGTATCACCGATCAAGTCTAAATGTATTTTCAAACCATCCGGGGACCCATTCAAATCAACCACTACTTTCATATCAGTCAAGCCGTTTAGGAGGAGTTACGTGACACACGTACAGACAAATTATACATTTAAAGATAAGCATACACAATCTAGTAACACATATATTGTACCCATTACTAGGACTCAGGAGGAATGGAAGATACCACACATTTCATTATTTTTCCACTCCATTTAAATTTTAATTTTACATAATTAATTTAATGAGTTAATTAATATTAGTGATAGTTAAGTGAATAAGGACATTATTTCAGACACACTTCTCCGTCCAAGGTTATGTCCATTTAACAAAGTCGAGACAAAAAAAACATTACAATTTTAATTTATTTCAGGAATGTAACATTTTGTCCAAAACTACTCGAAGTTGCATTTATTTGTATACTGAAATAAAATTATAAACGACTTACAATGCATGATGATTATTTTAATAGAGTTGTTTTTCCTAGTTCGTTGCCGATATAAAATGCTATAAAATATATACATTGACACAATTTAGTAAAGAAATAAAATACTACGTGCTCTACAATAAATTCTTTAGAATGTAAACGCATTTTTTAAATAAAAGAATTATAGAAATATTGATCAGAAACATAATACAATATTTTTTTCTTTCTTATCTTTTACGTTAAAAAAAACGATTTTAACAAAAAAAAAACACCGACTTCAAAAAATAAATAAGTAAGTATTCCAAAACAAATTCCTCCTCCTTGCGTCGTATTCCTCAATGCTGAGGGTCGTGACCTCCCTGCTTCATCACCTTAGCCCTTATGATGTTCCTCCATTTGCTTCTATCTTTGGCGTTGTGAAGGGCATCGTACATCGTGGAGTTAATTACTCAGATACCCGCGAAACGAGACACAATAGTATAACAATAACAGCGCGGTCTCATAGGACCGGTTGGGGATTCAAACGTTAAGAGCAGCGCGGATCTGGTCGGACCAACGTATTGGGCTGCGCCCGCGAGGCCTTTTTCCATATACTTTACCAGGCACAATGAGCCTTTCGAGGTTGTCACCGTCTTTCCTTGCAATGTGACCGAAGTATTGCAGAATCATTCGAAGGCACTCGGACGACCAAAACAAATTAATATGCACTAAAAAGTAAAAAAATAATTTTTATAAGCTTACAATTGTTTTTAATTTTTGGAGTCGGTGTCAGCCAACTACTCGTAAGATAGGTTTGTTATTTATTATCACTACAAAACATCACAGTTTTACACCAGTTGTAAGTAGTTGTACTTAATTGTTAGTAATGTTACGAACGTGAGTAATTAAATGCCGGTTTACTAGCAGACAACTTTATTCACCACAAAACAATGACAAATTAGTCCAATCAACAAATAACCAATCACTATAAACACTCAGAGTTCCGTTTAGTATCGCTTAGGTCACTAGGTATCACTTCAAGCACTTAGGTAGTTCGCTCTGTATCGCTGACGAAATCAAACTGAAACTCGCTTCTAGCCGGGGGCCCGTATTTATATGCGAAGCCATCGACATTTCTCGATACCGACGTTTCAAGGACATTCTAGAACAATAGGGTCTGATCGGGAGGCCATAAATCAGTATTATTATTCTCGTAAGTAGGTACTTATCTACCACCTTACATGCGAGTTTCGACTCTATTGCTAATACCGGAAGGTACAAATTCCCTTATCCGCCCACATAACTACCTACTGAATTTTATGTAATAATAATAGTGTATGTCGGACTTTTCTGGAATTTGCCAGGCCTGAGTATGTACTCCTATTCTCGAAGCTTCGCACAGCAATGCGTTTTAATTATTTGATGCTACCCTTGGTTCTGTCGAAGATATAGCGTACTCCAGTTTCACGGCGTAACAGTGCCCCCCTCTTAGTCATGCTCGTCCCGAGCATTATTAGATCCGTGATACGGCGCCAATCTATCCACGTGGACTACCTTAGGTTTCCCTCGTAACCCTTTCTTGATGCGGTAGGTAACGTCGTTGATCCTTTTTATCACGGTGTAGGGTCCCTCCCATCGAGCTTGAAGTTTCGGCGACTTCCCTTTTCGTCGAAGTGGGTTGTGGAGCCAAACCAGTGCACCTTCTTCAAATCCCTTGGCGTTGGCATTGCGGTCGTATCTAGTTTTCATTTTATCGCTGGTGTGCAGGCTATTCTCACGCACTCGTTTATGCACTTCATCCAATTGATCTTGGAGGTCACTTACGAAGTCCGTAACTGGCTTAGTCTTGTCAGGTGGCACGCCGGTTATGGTATCGACTGGAAGTCTCATCTCCCTGCCGAAATTCACTCTTGCTGGGGTATGGCCCGTGCTATCATGCACTGCTGATCGATAAGACATCAGAAATAGTGGAATATACCGGTCCCAATCTTTCTGATGGTCATCGACAACCTTAGCCAGGTGATTCTCCAGGGTCTGGTTAAACCTCTCCACCATTCCGTCTGACTGTGGGTGCGCAGGTGTTGTGCGTGTCTTGTAAATCCTGAGAAGAGTGCACATTTCCTGAAACAGCGCAGATTCGAAGTTGCGGCCTTGATCGGAATGGATCTCCAAAGGTGCGCCATACCGACATACTACTTCTTCGACCACCTTTTTCGCCACTGTCGTCGCTTCCTGATTGGGTATGGCGAAAACTTCAGGCCACTTTGTGAAATAGTCCTGTATCACCACTATGTATTTGTTTCCGTCATCTGTCACTGGGAAAGGTCCAGCAACGTCGATGGCAATGCGTTCCCATGGGGCTCCTACATTGTACAACTGAAGCTTGCCCCTGCTCCTAGTCTGTGGTCCTTTCACGGATGCGCATGCTGTACATTTCCGACACCATTGCTCTATGTCTTCTCTACAATTGAGCCAGTAATACCGCTGTCTCACTTTCAGTAGAGTTTTCTTGATTCCCAGGTGTCCACCAGAAGCGCCATCGTGTATCTCCTGAAGCAGGGGGACCACTTCACGTCGTGGTACTATCACTTGTGTGGTCACCTCCTTGCCATCGTTCGATTCCCATTTCCTACAAAGCACGTCATTTTCTAGGACTAAACTGTCCCACTGTGCCCAGTAGCTCTTTGTGACAGGACTTTGTGACGATACTTCATTCCACTGAGGCCTAGTTCCACTACGCTTCCAGTCCAGTAAAGGTCGAATATCGTCATCTTCTTCCTGGGACTTCTTAAAGTTGCCTTCAGCCCTAATTAAGTTCACGTGTTCCCGGGCTTCATTTTGCTGGCAATGTCTACAGTCCTCATTACATGGACGTCGCGACAGGGCGTCAGCATTGTTATGCCCTTTTCCACTACGATGTTCCGTCACAAAGTTGAACTCCTGCAGCTGCTCTAGCCATCTTGCAACTTGACCCTCAGGGTTTTTGAATTGTAGAAGCCATTTTAATGCAGCGTGGTCCGTCCTCAACGTAAACTGCCTCCCTATGAGGTACTTGTGGAAATGTTGCAAAGTTTTTACAACAGCCAGTAGTTCTCGTCGAGTCACGCAGTAGTTCCTTTCTGGTTTTGAAAGTGCCTTACTGAAGTAAGCGATCACGACTTGCCTATCTTCTTGCACCTGCGACAGCACTCCACCAATTCCTGTGTTGCTGGCGTCGGTATCGACGACAAATCTTCCATCTCTGCTCGGATACCCCAGTATAGGCGCTTCACATAGCCGTTGCTTTAGTTCGTTGAATGCTGACTCACAGTTCTTGTCCCAGATAAAATCTCGTTTATCCTCAGTCAGCTGATGTAAAGGTTTTGCAATGTCCGAAAAACTCATAACAAACCGTCTGTAGTATGTGCACAACCCTAGAAATGCACGTACTTCTGTTTTGTTCTTTGGAGCCGGCCACTGTTGGACAGCCTTTATCTTCTCAGGATCGGTTCTCACTCCATCGGCGCAGATGACATGTCCTAGGTAGCTGACCTCCTTCTTGAACAGGGCACACTTCTTTGGGCTTAGTTTTAGGTTAGCCCCCCGTATCCTGGTGAATACTTTCTCCATATTCCTCAGGTGTTCCTTAAAAGTGCGGCCCATTATAATGACGTCATCCAAATATACCAGACAGACGTCACCAAGAAGGCCCACCATGACTCTATCCATGAGGCGTTCAAACGTCGCTGGAGCGTTGCACAATCCAAAAGGCATGACGTTAAATTGCCACAGGCCGTTGCCAATTCCTGTACTGAACGCTGTCTTTTCCTTATCTTTCTCGCTAATTTCCACTTGCCAGTAGCCACTTTTCAAGTCAATGGTTGAAAACCACTTCATACCACTGAGCATATCCAGTGTGTCGTCTATCCTAGGCAAGGGATAACTGTCCTTCTTCGTTACATCATTCAGCCTTCTGTAGTCTACACAGAATCTGGTACTGCCGTCCTTCTTCTTCACCAGAACGACAGGAGAAGACCATGGGCTCGTAGAAGGTTCAATTATTCCGCTATCAGCCATATCCTTTACCATTTCTGCTACCTCAGTTTCTTTAGCCCAGGGTATGCGGCGCGGTCTCTGTTTAATTGGTCTAGCATCACCTGTATCTATCTCATGCTTGACGAGACCTGTTCTTCCGCAATCTTTTCCCGTTGCAAAGATATCCCGGAACCGTAGCAGAAATTCCTTGGCTTGCTGTAGTTCCGAAACTGATAAATTACTCTTAGAATTTTCCAGAAGTTGCTGGATGTGATCAGGTTCACCTTTTATTGCGTCTTGTTTTACTGAAGATGTGTTGATTTGGCGGAGATACTTCACTTCTTCACATCTTCCAACAACACTGTTTTTCTTCAACTGGATCTCCTTTTTCCCAAGATTTACAACCCTGACCTTGGATCTTCCTTTCGTCATAACTAATGTCCTCGCGGTGATAAGTTCCGGGTGCCGGCCAATGTCTTCAACCATAACACATCTGCGTTCCCTAATTTTCTTAGGAAATTTAACTTCGACTAAGGTTTCCGTTCTTGGAGCCAATGTGGTATCCTTTAAGCAATAGAGGTTGCATGTGTTAATTCCTTGCAGGAAGACTTCTTGGTCTGGGAATTTCAATACTCCTTTATCGATATCTAAAACACATCGGTACTTCCGCAGGAAGTCGAGACCCAGTATGCAATCGTCGGTAATATTCGCAATTAACGCTGAATGGGTGTACACTTGATCACCGATTTTAAACTCGATTTCTGTATCACCGAGGACGGAGACTGGCTGGCCGGTGGCTGTCTGAAGTCGGTAGGCTGGGGTTTCTGTTTGCCACAAGATGGTGCGTTTCAGCAACTCAGGTCTTATAATAGTCCGTGACGCCCCGGTGTCAACGGTGAAATTGCAAGCACGTTGATTCAGCGTTCCCTCGATGATCAAACTATTTCCGTTGTGGACTTGATTGATGGTGATGGCTGGGGCCTTCAGTTGACCAGCCAGCACCCGCCCAGCGGCCCATTTTAACGACTCCTCGTTAACTTGAGTTCCGGAGTCCACACTTCCCCTCTTCCTCTTGGGACAATCGGTACGAATGTGCCCTTTTTCTCCACATCCATAACACGTCGGAATATAGCGGGACTTTGCCGACGAAGCCACTTCTCGGTGACGTGGTTGCACTGAAGGTGAGACCACCACTTCCCGAACTCTGTGCGTACGTGAGTCTTGTCGTACGGCTTCCACTTCCAAAGCGTGGGCCATCGCACTCTTCAGAGTTTGGTGGTGTCCGAGTCGCACCGTAGCCCTGACTTCAGTATCCCGTAGACCGTCGATGAATGCTTGCACCAGATTTACTTCCACCATCTCCGGTGTCATCGACATGTATGCCCGCCGGACCAGCCGTTCAACCTCTACTCCCCACTGCTGAAGGCTCTCGTTCGACCTCTGCGTTCTCTCGCGAAGTTGCGCGCGGAAAACATGTTCGAGGTGCTTGTCACCATAGCGAGTGTCTAGTCCCTCCATTAGACGCTCCAACGTCCTGCCGTCTGGAGGAAGGTTCTCTAGGACCAGCAGAGCGTCCCCTCGTAGGGCCAAAGTTAACGCCGCGAAAGACTGGTCATCATCCCAGCGGTTCGTCTTGACCAGTGTTTGGAATTGGTACTTAAAAGCCGTCCAGGACGACGTGCCATCAAAACGCGGCATATCAAATTTTGCGGCTGATGCACAGTGGGTGTGTGATGGTGCGCTAACAGCAACGGGTTCGCGTGCTTCGAGCTTGATAATTTTTTTGTTGATGTCCAGCAGGCGATCTTCCATTCTGGTTTCGAGGCTATCAGCTCGGGCGGAAACCTCCTTGACCTCTAAGGTGAGATTTTTCACTTTCTCGCCCAACGTGACGAGGCCGTAATCGATTTTTTCGAGGATCAGGTTCTGCTTAGCCTCTTGATCCCGGCGGGCGTCCTCCTGGTTAGCCGCGATTAGGTCCTGGAGCTTACGTTGGTTAGCCTCTTGTTCGCGGCGGGCAGCTTCCTGTTCGCGGCGGGCAGCTTCCTGTTCGCGGCGGGCTTCTTCCTGGTTAGCCGCGATTAGATCCTGGAGCTTACGCTGGTTAGCCTCCATACTAGCTTGCATGGCGGCCAACACTGCGGCGAGGTTCATTTCCGAGGATGGCCCTGTTGGCGCCTCAGCAGCTGCCGTTGCTCCCATACCAGCCCGATCTTCCGCTTCCAGACGTTGACGTGCAGCATCCATCTCCACTTGCCTCCTTGTTCGTGGTCCCTGTTTGTCGTCCCTCTGTAGTAATGGCATCTCACTTCTGACACCAGTTGTTACGAACGTGAGTAATTAAATGCCGGTTTACTAGCAGACAACTTTATTCACCACAAAACAATGACAAATTAGTCCAATCAACAAATAACCAATCACTATAAACACTCAGAGTTCCGTTTAGTATCGCTTAGGTCACTAGGTATCACTTCAAGCACTTAGGTAGTTCGCTCTGTATCGCTGACGAAATCAAACTGAAACTCGCTTCTAGCCGGGGGCCCGTATTTATATGCGAAGCCATCGACATTTCTCGATACCGACGTTTCAAGGACATTCTAGAACAATAGGGTCTGATCGGGAGGCCATAAATCAGTATTATTATTCTCGTAAGTAGGTACTTATCTACCACCTTACATGCGAGTTTCGACTCTATTGCTAATACCGGAAGGTACAAATTCCCTTATCCGCCCACATAACTACCTACTGAATTTTATGTAATAATAATAGTGTATGTCGGACTTTTCTGGAATTTGCCAGGCCTGAGTATGTACTCCTATTCTCGAAGCTTCGCACAGCAATGCGTTTTAATTATTTGATGCTACCCTTGGTTCTGTCGAAGATATAGCGTACTCCAGTTTCACGGCGTAACAGTAAGTTGGCAGTCGCGAAGCCTTCATATAACTCCATTCCTTACGAGTTCACTTTGAAACAGAAATTTATAGGTCAACAACGCTTCTATTGTTCAATTACTTCGATTTTTTTAAATGTATACAACATTTGTCGTCAATGCCAAAATCATAAGCCGAAAAACACCGGATTACCTTTTCAAACAACTAAAACCCATAATACGCATCTATCTCTTTCTTTCCTATAAACTAACGCCTATTACTCGAACTCTTGCCGTCTCGTTTTCGCACGTAGAAAATTGAACTCAATATAACTCGATCCGGACCGAGTTATGAGGAAGAAGACAGTAAACATTGCATAGGTGCAAGCGAGAAAGAAAAATTCATTCATTGTGCAATTATAATGATTCCAAAATAAGAATGAATTTCACTGCATAATAACTGATATTGGCGAGTAATACATCTTATTTGGTAGGGTTTTTTATACAACCGAATTATCATGGCGGTTATCTTTCATTTTCTGTTTTGTAGTTGTTTTTTTTTTTGTTTTTAACGTTACTGTACATATATTTCGTGCTATTTAGTAATGGCATTAATTCATGGTAGAGATATAATATTGTTAATAGATTCTTTGTATTGCAACCAAATCCTGTTCCCTAAATTAAGTTACGAGTGTTACGACAATTAATAAAAACGCCGGTTTGGATTTATTGCATAATTGAGCGAACTGCATTTGGTGAGTGAACTTTAATAATATATTTTACAAACTATTTTTAAAATTGCGTTTACATAAATATTGGTTCACTGCGTCATCTTTTGAGGAAATTGTGAATTTGTGAAAAAAGTTGGGAACGCGGTCACTAGATGGCGTTGTTAGTTGAGCGACGGTTTCTGAAACTCGCAGTTAAGATTTTCCGTCGCTTAATTAGGTCAGGTTTATAATGTTTTTGGAATAAGTAGCGGATTAACTCGCACGCAAGTCTACCCCTCGCCACTGTAAGTTGGTATTATTATTGCTAGTTTGTTGGCGTTTCCTTGGCTGACACCGACTCCAAAAATTAAAAATAATTGTAAGCTTATAAAAATACGCAATTATTTTTTTACTTTTTAGTGCATATTGATTTGTTTTGGAATACTTATTTATTTTTTGAAGTCGGTGTTTTTTTTTTGTTAAAATCGTTTTTTATTTCTTGATTTTTAGTGAATCTGATGGACATTAATTACTTATTTGAGTACTAGCAGACCGTCCCGGCTTCGCACGGGGTAGACAATTATTTATTTTTGGAATTTTTCCCGTCAAATGACTACCCTACATATCCTACGCTACCCTACCCTACCTTCCCTACACTACCCTACCTACCCTACCCTACACTACCCTACAGTACCCTACACTACACTACGCTACACTACACTAACCTACACTACACTACACTACACTACCCTACACTACCCTACACTACCCTACGCTACACTAAGCTACACTACACTACCCTACACCACCCTACACTACCCTACACTACCCTACACTACCCTACACTACACTACACTACACTACACTACACTACACTACCCTACCTACACTACCCTACACTACCCTACACTACCCTACACTACCCTACACTACCCTACACTACCCTACACTACCTTACACTACCCTACACTACCCTACAGTACCCTACACTACACTAACCTACACTACCCTACATTACCTAACTTTTTTTTTTTTTATTTAAACTATCCTATCTCTCAAGTTGGATCGAACTGCACATGGTGTGCGAATTTTATTATAATCGGTTAAGTGGTTTAGGAATCCATTGAGGACAAATATTGGGACACGAGATTTATATATATTAAGATGGGTAGACCTACTAAACGCGCTGCTCGTAGAGAAAGCGCCGTTTAAATTAAACAAAGGAGGATATTGCACTAAGTCGTGTCAAAAGTTTGGCAGGCATAGTTTTATCGGATTTGGACGCCAACAAATTGTTAAATAAACCACACGACGATAGATCATTGCAGGATATGACAAGACTACGAAATCTGTCTTCCGATAATGAAGGTCACACATAAGTACCTAAGTCATAATACACCTTTTTTTTACGAGGCAAAATCATCCAATGAGTCCTCCCACCCGGAGTGGAGCGGGACGGACTGTCAGACTTTTACTGACAGTCATACTACTGTCATACCTACTCATCCACAGTGTTCCTTCAATAGCCCTTTAAGTTCCAGGGTCACGGTTACCCAAGGACAGTAGCGCGACCACGGACCAGCTAACGTAATTAGGACGCATGAAATTTGAAGAGTTTTGTTCATATAACCGAATATCTCATCAGAACAAACATCTAATTTTGTTTATTTTAGTTTCAGTATTGCGTTTTTTGTAAAACGTTGTAAGTGCCCTTAAACATATTTTTTTTTCGAAATAGTTTTTTTAACCTTTTTTTTTGTTTTTTTTTTTTGCTGTCGAGACGTGATATTATGTTGTGTGATGGCGTAAACAATGCTTAGATATGCTATAGCAACAATCGCGGTTAATCTGCTGTTATTTATTGAAGAGTTCCCTCGATTTCTTCAAGATCCCATCATCAGATATTGAAATGGTGACAATGGGACCACACGGGAAGCACCAGCTTTCAAATAAAAGAAAAATAATTAAAATCGGTTCACCCAGTCGCAAGTTATGAGGTAACAAACATAAAAAAAAAAAAAAAAAATACAGTCGAATTGAGAACCTCCTCCTTTTTTTGAAGTCGGTTAAAAATATTCGGTAACGACTTTCAGGAAATATAACAATTCAACTATTTAATTCTATTTTGTTTTTTTGTCCTGTATGATTCATACTTAAATACACTATTTTTCATTCTTTTTAGTTTTAATCATTTACGGATCAGTTCTTTTCAATGTCGTGGCCAGACTAAGGCCTGGTTTAGTTCGGTACCCTGACGTAAAATCTTTCATAATTCACGTTTAGTAAAAAAGTTTTTAATTTCTTACTTCTCGTACTCTCTGTTCTCGTCATTCTTTTACTATATGTATATCTTTCCTTATAGCTACAACCTAGGAGTCTTTAAGTCAAGAGTCAATAGATCACTTCTAGGCTAGCATGCTCTGTCGTCGACCCCATCTTGTCGTCATCTGGTGAAATAGTGGACAGACGCGAGTTTGAAAAGAAACTTATTATGTTTCACTCCTTCGACTAGAGTACAGTGTTACTGCGCTTTTCTACCAAAAATGTATAGTAAGGCGCTCCGCTTTCCCTGCACATGGAAAATGACTATCAACAGCACCAATATATTTTTTAGACAGATTTACCGCAGCTCTGATAGAAAAAGGCTAGCAGAGGGAGAGCGGTTGAAGAATGTGTGTGTGGCACCTAAGTGAGGAATGTGTGATAGGGACGCGAGCGAGGAATGTATGTACCCACGCACTCTACACACAGTTTAACAGAGATGCTATGCGTCTTCTTATTGCAAACCTTTGGTGGAAAATCATCTTGATACTGATTACAGACGCCGAGGGAGCTCAAGTTTTCCCTGCCGTATGTAAGTACGATTAATCGGTAACCCACATGTCATGTCAGGTGGTAACACTTGGACTACGACAACCGTCCTAATTACTACAAAATGATGCGGTGTGAATATCAAGATGTTACGTTATTTGAAAGAAAATTATGGCCTGCTGGCTGCTACCAACATATAAAATAAAGTCTACAAAGACATTTTGATTTGCTACCACTGGTCTCGCTGATATGCCGCAGCAGTGCGTCGTTTATGCCCTAGTTCGACTCCCTCTGCACCAAGATCAACATTTCGTCAACATAACACACCACTCTGTCCCCGATGGAGATGTCACCGCGCAACACGTAGTCGTACCCGATGTTCCGCAAGGGCGGTCCCAGTACCAATCCTTGAGGAACACCGCACTACATCTCTCGCCGTTTCCACTCTCCTTAGCGGCCGGGGTAGATGATAGATTTGTCCATCAAATAGACTAGCTACAGTATAAATGTTCTGCTCTGCTACGCCACCACTTCGCAACGTCTATATTCTGCCATGATAATGCTACAGTGTACTTAATCTGCTGCGCTTCGATCACATAGCGTCCACGGCCTGCTACGAAACTGCTACCGAAATGCTAGGGCGTGCGACGTTGTAAATCTGCTACGCTGCGTTTATGCAGTAGGGGCTTATACTCTACAATCTTACTAGGCTGCGGCTACGATAACCTCCCACGCTGCGGCTACGCGACGCTTAAAACCTCTCAAACTTCGGCTACGCGGCGCTTATAATCAGCTACGAATCTGCTACGCGGTTACTACGCCAGCATCCTCGACCTGCTACGTAGCGACTTAACGGCGTCTAAAATCAGCTACACATAGCATTAGTAATGGCTATTGGTTTCCACGTCGGATACGTCTTTTATTTGTGCTGATCTGTGTTGAATTGGCATAGGACTGCGCAGTACAGTTCTTTTCCTTTTTCCGGCGAGTCATTCAAACCACAAAAAGTATGAACAGTTATATCAGCATTTTCAGTATTACATAAGTATCGACAAAAATATTGACGTTGAACCTAATAACCGTCTGGTACCATTCATGCCAGTACAATAGCAAAAAGTTCGATAATCTCTTATTTTCCTTGTAATATTTGCTCACTGAACGGTTATTTTGTCGTCAGGCGCCCAAACCTATTTCGATATGAATGCTTTATTGGCTTTTTATTTGAATAGTTACTTTCGTTGAATGATTTTGTCGTGTTGTTTTTTCTCTTATCTATATCTTAATCTGCTTTGACAAATACTTTATTCCTGGTAGTATAATATAGGTACCTATCCCTATTATTACGGTTCAATTGTTGTTAGTGTGAAATGTTTGTAAGGTAATAAATCTGAGTATTAATAAATTATAGTACAAATCAACCTGTTTTAAAGGAGTTCTACATAACAAAGAAATAATTAATAATAATTAGCATTTCACATGGAAAATGACTATCAACAGCACCAATATATTTTTTAGACAGATTTACCGCAGCTCTGATAGAAAAAGGCTAGCAGAGGGAGAGCGGTTGAAGAATGTGTGTGTGGCACCTAAGTGAGGAATGTGTGATAGGGACGCGAGCGAGGAATGTATGTACCCACGCACTCTACACACAGTTTAACAGAGATGCTATGCGTCTTCTTATTGCAAACCTTTGGTGGAAAATCATCTTGATACTGATTACAGACGCCGAGGGAGCTCAAGTTTTCCCTGCCGTATGTAAGTACGATTAATCGGTAACCCACATGTCATGTCAGGTGGTAACACTTGGACTACGACAACCGTCCTAATTACTACAAAATGATGCGGTGTGAATATCAAGATGTTACGTTATTTGAAAGAAAATTATGGCCTGCTGGCTGCTACCAACATATAAAATAAAGTCTACAAAGACATTTTGATTTGCTACCACTGGTCTCGCTGATATGCCGCAGCAGTGCGTCGTTTATGCCCTAGTTCGACTCCCTCTGCACCAAGATCAACATTTCGTCAACATAACACACCACTCTGTCCCCGATGGAGATGTCACCGCGCAACACGTAGTCGTACCCGATGTTCCGCAAGGGCGGTCCCAGTACCAATCCTTGAGGAACACCGCACTACATCTCTCGCCGTTTCCACTCTCCTTAGCGGCCGGGGTAGATGATAGATTTGTCCATCAAATAGACTAGCTACAGTATAAATGTTCTGCTCTGCTACGCCACCACTTCGCAACGTCTATATTCTGCCATGATAATGCTACAGTGTACTTAATCTGCTGCGCTTCGATCACATAGCGTCCACGGCCTGCTACGAAACTGCTACCGAAATGCTAGGGCGTGCGACGTTGTAAATCTGCTACGCTGCGTTTATGCAGTAGGGGCTTATACTCTACAATCTTACTAGGCTGCGGCTACGATAACCTCCCACGCTGCGGCTACGCGACGCTTAAAACCTCTCAAACTTCGGCTACGCGGCGCTTATAATCAGCTACGAATCTGCTACGCGGTTACTACGCCAGCATCCTCGACCTGCTACGTAGCGACTTAACGGCGTCTAAAATCAGCTACACATAGCATTAGTAATGGCTATTGGTTTCCACGTCGGATACGTCTTTTATTTGTGCTGATCTGTGTTGAATTGGCATAGGACTGCGCAGTACAGTTCTTTTCCTTTTTCCGGCGAGTCATTCAAACCACAAAAAGTATGAACAGTTATATCAGCATTTTCAGTATTACATAAGTATCGACAAAAATATTGACGTTGAACCTAATAACCGTCTGGTACCATTCATGCCAGTACAATAGCAAAAAGTTCGATAATCTCTTATTTTCCTTGTAATATTTGCTCACTGAACGGTTATTTTGTCGTCAGGCGCCCAAACCTATTTCGATATGAATGCTTTATTGGCTTTTTATTTGAATAGTTACTTTCGTTGAATGATTTTGTCGTGTTGTTTTTTCTCTTATCTATATCTTAATCTGCTTTGACAAATACTTTATTCCTGGTAGTATAATATAGGTACCTATCCCTATTATTACGGTTCAATTGTTGTTAGTGTGAAATGTTTGTAAGGTAATAAATCTGAGTATTAATAAATTATAGTACAAATCAACCTGTTTTAAAGGAGTTCTACATAACAAAGAAATAATTAATAATAATTAGCATTTCACTTATTAATTACAGTTTTAACTTTTTGATTATTTTATTTTAAATTAAACTACAAGTTCCATAACGCCGTCTGTTATTAAATTCACTAATCAAAGTCTCCGTTGGCACAGAACTATGTCAGCTTCTGAATGAACTTGTGCAATTCGATTATTGAAAGCTGCTCTCCGAATAAAGGAAGAATGAAATCCAATTAATGTGTCAGCAATTCGAGTGTCGCCAGCCCTTCGTAAGATTAACTGAACATTCCGACATTTGCTGCTTTCGCAATGAACGTAGCAAATATTATATCTATCTACTGTTGTTACTGGGTTTGATTAATATTTACGCACTTTTTAGGGTTCGGTACCTCAAAAGGAGAAAACGGAACCCTTATAAGATTACTTTGTTGTCCGTCTCTTTTTCAAGACTCTTTAGCTCGAGAATGCTTGGAGGTATCGAGTTGAAATTAAAACCATATATTTATTTATTGTATTTTTTATTGTACCTAAGTCTGCGGTCCCTTCCCTTGAAACTGTACAAGATCTAACTAGGTAACGAAAAAAATTATACGGCCGTTTATGTCGCAGAAAACGTATATTACGACACTCGTCGATCTATAATCCTGAAATTAGGCATTTAGAAAAAAAAACATGTGGTTAAGAAAAAACACTTGTTTGCGATTCGGAGAAATCTGCGAGACTCAATTCGGCAATTGAACTGTTTCCATAGGTAAGTTTGTACGGAACTCTCAGTGCGTGGGTCCGCCTCGAATTTATATACGCAGCTTTTTCTACGAGAGATCTGTTTCTATACTCGTATTCAAATAGATTCAAAATAACCATTCTTATCAACTTTGTTTATGTTCTAAACGTTATAACGTTGTTTCTTAATAGTTAAACAAATCTTTGGTTTTCTTAATTCATTTAAAATGGATAGTATGACAATTAAGTAATACTTAGTATGAGTCCGCTTTGGTTTTCGTGGGAACACAACTCTCAGAGGTCCCTCTCTCCAACCGAAACCTATTAGTATATGGGCATGTCGTGAAGCGTTATGTGTCAATGTTAATATAATGAAGCCGTTCGACAACGTCAATCACCTGAAAAGGGTATTTATTAGCCCTCTATTGAGCGGAAACGAGGTGCCTTCAGCATATATTTATGTAGCCTTTCCACGTACTCAAATAAACTTAAACGGAAGTTGACACCCTGGATGAGCACACATCGGCTAACTATACATCGAACATGCATGCACCCACGTTCGTCGATGCTGAGACTTACATCCCACGGAAGTGTGGAGGCCAGGACTTTTTAAATGTTAAGCACCTCTCCTCCAGTCTCCACATCCGCGAGAATACGCAGTCTTAGGGAATATTTTCTAGCTGCCAACGTGGGTAAGCATTAAGCTGTAGTAACAATCGATAAGAGGGTCTATTTTTATCCTATATGAAACCCAGGAACCCCACCCTCGGCAGTTTGCAATCAAAAGACCTATAAGATAGGTACACTTTTAATGAAACGCTAACTGATTCTGACATAATGTAAAGCAAGAACCATACTTTCTGAATCAATGGTGTTAATTAATAGGTACCAAAATACACTGTATACACATACCCATAGAAACCAAACGTTTAAAACATCTAGTCAACATAAAAAATAATTCGCTTAATTGCAGCGTCCAAGTCTGTGAAGAACAATAATTGGTTCCCAAGAGCTGCCTATTATCACCGAATACTTAAATCTACGTTTCGTTAGTAACTGTGAGAAATATCTACTCCAGTTGAGATTAAAAATTTTAGGAAAAAACTTTGAGGAAATGAGTCAGGAGTGGAATGAGGGTCGGTAACGAGATCGACTCGCTCCAGTAATCATAGTGGGCCTTCCGGTGAGGGAAGTGGACCTCGCTGGGCTACACCTGCTGCGCCGTGATACCTAATGCGTACCTCCCAGAGGTTAACCAACTCAGCAGACCAATGACATCATTCATACAAGGAAGTGAGTACGAACACTTCTCAGAAATCAGCTCGGGTGCCTTAATTACTAATTAGTTTGATATGAAATAGCAAATTAGGATGAAATAGATTCATATTTTTTCTTGGTAGGACCCCAATAACCTCTCAAACCACATCTACCAAAATATTACCCACATTATGTAAGTTACAACAAAAATATAACATACAATCAACTCGCCAAACTTAATGATGACTAATGATTGCACGAACTAATCAAAACGAGGAAGCTAATAAAACGAAACAGGACACCTACCCAGGAACGCGCACCAAAAAACATCGGATCGGACATTTTTTATTTTCGTTTCTACATCCCAAAAAGAACGATTAAAAAAATTCGGCGCTAAAAAGAATAACACCGTGAGTCTATTACTCGTATAGCATGTCATCGACGGTTCATTAAAATGCGATGACTTAACACAAACACCATAGTGGACTTCATTGATAGCCTCTGACGTAGGTTGGACTGCATAAAAACTCCGTCCATCCGCCACACAAACATCGCCTTTAACATATTGAACTTAAGAGTGATAATTTTCCGTTGGACCAAGAATTCACTGGTTCGTTTTGGAATGAAAGATCGTTTACAATAGCATTTCATTCCGTGGAATCCATTGATAAGTCCGATGCTACCAGTGTTACAGGACGGTTATCTCACGAGCGACAGAAGAATAGAGCCCGTAGAACATTTCAAGAACCCAAACTTTGTATAAAAATGAAAGTCTGATTTCTTATTATTAACAGTGTTGATGAAATAGGCATATCATTGAATGAGGACTTAATTATATGGCTGTTTATCGAATTATCGGTAGATAATTTACAAAAGGCTATATAAATTCATTCAAACTCAGGTTTTACCATAAAATACAAAAAGTAAACGCCAAGAAGAACGTAGTTTCTATCTGTGAGCAACGTAGAAATGTAACAAGTTATAAGGAAAAGTAACAACGTAATCGTGTAATAATGAAAGCGCAGTAAAACGTAGCGCTGACAATTTTATTTCTCCGATGGCAGTTTTATTTACACTCGTCTGTAATAGAAATATGTAACTGGTAATTAACACGAAAAATGTTTGGACCGTTTGGAGTAGTTGAAACACTGAGACCATGAGGTTCCAGTGCATATTAAGTTTTTTGGGATAGCAGCAAACAGCCTGCTAGGCAAACAGACTGCTAATTGATACTTTACGCGCGCAGAGGGCTAAACCTATCTATCAAGCGTGAATTTTTTTACATACGTTTGTAAATACTATTATTTACAGTCGAAATATATAACTAATACCTTATATGTATTATTATAGTCATTCATAAGAATATCACAATTGGTAAAAATCACAAAATAAATATAGCAAATTGTACTAAGGAAATATCTTGATCATCATGATTCATTCAGAGTAATTGAACCGGAAAATATAAAAAGAGCGCTGTATACCTTCCTAACACTATAAAGAATTTTCTTAACTCTAAAAAAGAAAGCTAGATTAACTATTTACTTTCCAAAACCGTGAGAAAACGCTCTCCTCTGAACTTTCAGTAAGTACTTGGATTATTAGCAAAAAAAAAACAGTAAAACTAAATATAACAGTTACAAATTATTGTGCCGTGAAAATTACAAATTCAATGCAAAATTGAATGCTTTGAAGGCACTTTGTGAGGCCGATTCTGTTTGGAATAAATTAATTATGGCAATTTAAGTCGATTTTCCATCGTTACCAGCCGCCGACACCGTTAAAATTACAATTTTGTACTGCGCTCGCCGTATTGTTTGAATTACAGCAACGTTCCACTGTGGATATCCGGACTTCATTCGGATTTATAATCTTCCGGATTATAAATCTGAATGAACTTCCTTAATATTATTTTCAGAACTAGGTTCTGTCAGCAGCTTCGCCCTCGTAATAGTAGGGGTTTTCATACAAACTTTTGGCCTCCGTTTCATCACCTCAGATTAATGTTAATTATTTAAAGGGTACGATGAGGCTGACATACTTTTGTAAGGTAAAATCCTCTAAATAAATAAAGATTCAAAAAAAATAAATTACCTCAGAGGATGAATTTTGAAAAATTCTCTCTTAGTGCTCGCCTACGTCATAAAAGAAAACCTTGCGCAAAATTTCACGTTCCTAGTCTCACCAGTTTCGGCTGTCTGTTGATATACCAGTCAGTCACCTTTCACGTTTCATCTTTTATATATATAATGTAGATAGTAGAGTGATATTCTATTACAAAAATAGAATAAAGAGAAAACGAAGTATATCAATTGGGCTTATCGCTAAAATTACTGTCTACCAGACAACCTTCACAAGGATAAGACTTGTTTGAGGAATAGAATAAGGGATCGTTAAACCAAACGGTCCCTTATTTACCTAGTTTGCCAACAAACAATCGAGATCTATTAATACTTGAGTCGCTAAAGACGGCTGCAAACTAGGAGCATAGTATAGCACAGCATGTTCCCACATTTAGGTAAATGTCAGCTTTCCAAGTCTTTGGCACGGAAGACGCAGCGTTGGAAGGCCTCCCACAAAGTGGACCAAAGACTTGGCGACGGTCGCGGGAATCCGATGGATGCGAGACGCACAGGACCGGTCGCTGTGGCGACGCTTGGGAGAGGCCTATGTCCAGCAGTGGACGTCTTTCGGCTATGTTGATGATGATGATGATGAATTCTTTGCTAGCAACCAAAGCCAAGCGTAATTTCTTTTTGAATTAAACAATCTCCACACTAGGAATCACTCCTTTATCGTGGGTGTATTCACAAATATACAAACTTACATAAATAAAATATCCAGACCTGGAACAACAACAGAAACCTATACAGATACAACCTCATGCGGCAATCGAACTCGTGACACGCAGCGCAGCAACCAATGGCTCAACCACTGCATCTACCTTGCCGTTATGAGTATTAATATATTCAATATCTACGAGTATAACTAATCGCATAGTTGAAAGTTGATGAGGGTTGATTCAAACTGACACAACTTAGTTTATAGCAACAACAACAGTTATAAGGGTCAATCTTCAAAGTTAAGCAATACTTGCCGAAGTCGGTCCCGGAATATGTCTATCTATTTCATGCGGAAACTCTATGTGGCTTGGAAATCACGTGAAGCTGTTAACGCGGGTGTCAGTCTTTACCAGGAATTAAATTAAATTAGTCGAGTTGTGGAGTTTCCTTGCGTTAACAAATCAGGAATGAAGATATGCGCAGGAGAAACTATAGCTTGAATAATCGTCAAACTTAAGTGGCATTGACTAGGGCACATTGCTCGCAAATAACAGAGTGTCGTTGGGGACGAAAGGTTCTGTAGTAGCGACCGCGTACCGCAAGACGCAGCGTTGGAAGGCCTCCTACAAGGTGGACCGATATAACCCGCTAAGGATTGCGGGAATCTGATGAATGCGAGACGCACAAGCCCGCTCACTGTGGCGACACTTAGGGGGAGCCTTTGTCCAACAGTTGGCAAGTATCAGTGACTTTTCGCGACTGAAATGGTGCTTAGTCTCTTCTTACAGCCAAAATTACCGGGAGATATAGTGTGATAAGTGGCGGCCTGTTGTGAACACCTGAAGTGGCGACCATGACCACTCTGTCAAGAGTGATACAAACGAAGAAAAAGAGGCAGTGTGAAAGTTGTAAAATATTATTATAATCAGCACCTGCACACAGTCATATGAGAGAGCGAAGCTAAAATAGCTTATATTTTAGCTTAGCTTTAGCTTTTTGCGAAGCTTAAATAGCTTATATTTTAGCTTCGCTCTCGGTGTACTAGTGGCTTAAAGCGTAAAAGCATTATTCTGCAGCCTTGTTGATCACAAAGAGCGAGTTATTTATAGTTGATATTCAATTGAATAAAAAGCTCTACAGGCTTTTCTATTTGCGTAGAAAATAGATCGCGGACTGAAAGTGACCGTGCATGGAATAATAGGCTTAGTGAGCTATCCACCCTTTTCACAACTATGGAGTTATGAATTCCATCTCCACTGGAGTGTGTTGTTTTATGAAATTGAATCAAAAAGGACAAATAAAACCTTTGTTTGTGATGCTCTCGAAGGTTTCTCTTGCTTATGCCGGCTACAAACAATAAAATAGTAGGGAATAAACTTTATTGTATATCAAAATAGTAACAATTTCACAAACTTCGACGTTGTGAAAGAAAGAAGGTTCGTAATAGCAAGAGAAATAATTTTAAGAACATTCTAAAAATACTAACCTATGGCAATTAAATACGATCACTATTCACTGACAGTTGTCACTAAACAGTTCATCGTTTCAATTCAAAAATATGAAACCGAACTATTTAATTAGTCCTAGTGTTTATTTTATTATGTGTTTTCAGTTAGTTTTAACTGTGTAGTCAAAACTGTCAGTGGGAAGTGATAGTATGTGGATTAGTTAGTATTTTTAGAATTTTCTTAGAATTACATTATTTCTGTTGCTATTAGGAACCTTATTTCTTTAACAACGTCGAAGTTTGTGAAAAAAGTTACTAGTGTAAATTCCATAAGAAAATTCCCATTGTTCCCACTGTTCTCTAGTAAAGTCTAGAAACACCTTGCGTGAAGCCAAAAATATATGTTAAACTATTTGATACTCTTATAATAACTATTCTAGGTTTACGATTCCAGGTTATGGCACTACAGTATGCCAAATTTGATCCAAATACAGCAGTTTCAACGTGAAAGAATAACATACACACTCACAATTGTTCCAAATCTCCTCAGCAATTTTTGCGTGAAGAAGTAACTAACACATACACACAAACTTTTGCCTTTACATTATTAGTGTGTTAATGGAAACTAGATAGAAAAACTGAATTCAAACAGGATAGAATATCTGACACGTAACATGATATCCGTTGGAAACGGGGGCTGCAACTTGTGTAGCGATAAATAGTTTTCCGGTTTCTGTTCCAGCTTTTATTAAATAGCACGGATATAACGATTGTAGTATATAAATTTTATAGAAATGCTTTTAATATTTAACCATATTTCTAGTCTTTTCCCAACAAGCTTGGGTTCAGTTACAACATTTATTTTTATGGAAATGTTTTACTTCAAAAGCGGCTAACCCGAGAATGCCCGAGATACATTTCCATACAACCGCTCTTGATTTTGGCGTTATTACACATATTATTCTCCAGATACCCCTCCCCTCTCCTCTTCCTCCTCTCCTCTCTTTCTTTCTTTATTTTCTTATAACAAATTAAATTTTAAAAAAATCAGAAGAATATATTTTTTTATATACCTTGCACATTTAAATCGCAATTTTTTATGACGAAAATGTTACTAAAAACTTTGAAAGTTTAAAAAAAGCGTATTGGCTGGAACAAGATTTGTGAAATACTTATTTGAGTAGATGACGAGCGACAGAGCGTTCAGGCGTTATCTCTCTTTTTGCACGTTGCCTGTTTATGAAACAGTGCATTACTACATTGCGTTTATTGAAAAAACAAGCTTTTAATCCATATTCCCGTAACGATAGCTACACCTTGACCCTCAATACAGTTTCAGAAAACTCAGACTTACAATAAACGCTAAACAACTTATTTTATTTATTCTGTTTTGAAATATATGTTATTTGTTTATTGTGCTAACCAACCGCATGTTGTCCTTTTAGGGTTCCGTAGCCAAATGGAAAAAACGGAGCCCTTATAGATTTCGTCATGTCTGTCTGTCTGTCGGTCCGTATGTCACAGCCATTTTTTTCTGAAACTATAAAAGCTATACTGTTGAAACTTAGTTCCTTTTTTTTGTATGTAATGGTGTACTTGCAATAAAGCATATAATAAATAAATAAGCAGATGTATTTTGTGAACCGCATTAAGATTTTCACACAAAAATAGAAAAAAAAAACAATAAATTTTAGTGTTCCCCATAATTAGAACTGAAACTCTTTTTTTTAACCCAAAGGTTGACTGGTAGAGAATACCTATTCCTATTTTCCTGGTTCGCCTATGTACCACTACTGTACGTGAAGTTTAACTAAAAACCACTCGTAATCAGCAGCATCACGTTTTCGCTGCCCGGTCGCCGGTCACCTACTGAAGTAAAACATCGACCTACTTTTCTGACAGCTGACGTTTACGACTTGTGCCAAATGATAAACTAATTTAAAGTTTTCTTATACAGCGTAAAATTTATTGGCAGCTAATACCACGTATTTTTTAAACTTTTATTCAATAAAAATATTTAATTGCAAAAAGTACACATTTACAGATGACACTTAATTTAGGGTACAATTGACAAGATACAAGAGACATGACCAATGATAGTAATAATTAATAAATGATAGTAGCGTTCCCACTGCTAGGACTCATGCCTCCTCTCTAGGTAAGGAAATAGGAATGTTTTCCGTTTTGAGAGCAGTGGTGACGAAATAAATTACTCAAAGTAGTGTGGCGTGGCTGGGCTTGAACCCACGGTCTGCAACTCGTAAGTCGGGGTCGTTACCACTGGGCCACCAGTGCTCATGGATATAATCATCCTTTGGATAAAATAATGCATAACATAGCTTTATAGTACAGTATATTAAATGTGGATGGATGGAGAAGGAGAGGGGGGCCAAAGAAAAGATGGATGGATTGTGTAAGGACTGATATGAAAGAAAAGGGAGTTAGTGATAGTGTGACGGACGACAGGACAGAATGGAAGAAGAAAACGTGTTGCGCCGACCCCAAATAATATGGGATAAGGGCAGGAAGAAGAAGAAGCTTTATAGTACAGGTTTTTTTTCATTTAGTAGTATGCTTTAGTAACCGTCAGACAACTTGACTGTTTCAGAAAATGTATTTGGAAAATAGATAACTTGGAAAATCCATACTAGTAATAGCTTATGTTCTCGGTTTCGTTTGCATGAAACCCTCTTTCACTCTTTAAAAAGTTGAATTAAAAAAAACCGCCTTCTACAAGCATTGCAATTTTTTAAAATCCATAATTTCAGAGCTTGTAAAAGGCTGCTAAGTCATAAGTACTAACATTATATTATTACACCAACATTGTACATTTAGTTCGCAATAAACGTTTTGACTTTGACTTTGATTCTTGAAAATGGCATTACCTGAAATAACCTAATAATTCGCGTAAATTAGATACATCAAGCTCAATGGTCAGTGTGGCTGTGACATTATGGAGCTCGTATCGGCTTAATCAATCAGGCTCGCTCTCGATGTGTTCGCTTTTGGATGCACTGCCTCTGCTGATAATCCTAACGTCACACCATTTTAACTTGAATTAGCTAGACTTTCAAACGCCGATATACGGTGAATTGAACTTGCAACTACGATGACAATGACTAAAGAGTGTGTTTAATTTTGATGTTTTAGAAAAAACATGCATAGATCATTTTGTGTTTTTTTATGGGGGTGTTGCTCTAAACGCCACGCTTGTCAGGTCTCCTACAAGATTGGCGGATGATCTGGTTAGGGTCGCAGGAACCCGATGGATGCAAAACGCAAAGGACCGGTCGTTGTGGCGATGCTTGGGGGAGCCCTTTGTCCAGCAGTAAACGTCTTTCGGCTGAAATTATGATTATAATGCAAAGATCGCGAGTTTTTATTATTACTTTTTAAATGATATAAATTTGTGCTTGACTGTTATCCCACCTGATGGTAGGCAGTGATGCAATCGTTCATATTGAAGTGGACTAGTATATTAATAGCCTATTTACTGTAGTCTTAAGGACACCTAAATTATAATCGTACAGGAAGACCGCTGCAGGCAAATTGTTTGCTTGTTTTCATAATTGTTCCAGTCCTTCGACGTATGCAATATAAACGATAAGGCGAAACGCTTAGTCAGGACCATAGATGTGTCAAAAATGTAAGGGTGGATACTCGCGCGGAATGCGGAAAGCCATGCAATGTTGACCAAATAACCAAGAAATCTTAAAAGATCTCTGCTAACGGCAGGGTCTGTTTGAATGTGAAATTAAATATTAAATAACTTTTCAATTTAGCAGTTGAATCTTTAACCTATCAATACCCGCGAAACGAGACACAATAGTAAAACAATAACAGCGCGGTCCAATGAGACCGGTCGGGGATTCATGAATTAAGGAGAGAGGAGAGTGTGATAATCGACAAGAAAGCATGTACAAATAAAGGAAGAAAAAGAGCTGCAACGACCCCATGAAACAGCTATTAGACAATTACAGATGATAATTTATTTATGTACACAACGAAACGGTAATAGACAATACATTATTTATGATGTTACTTTATGGGGATTTGTTTTCGATTGGAGTAGCTATTAGTCATCTCATAGTATATTTGTGAGCATACACATATTCATACATACACCCAGCACGATTCACGATGCACGATGGTTTTTTTTTTAAATGTTGTCAATAGAAATTAAACTTAAATAAAATGTGGAGGGCACTTAAAGCTGACGTACTTACTCACTCCCCTAGTTTTGGAGTAAGAGCCTCCATAAATTGTTGCTACAATATCACATACAATTATTATTTTGTATTTTCAGTTGCAGCTAATTCTCCTACAGTAAAAGTATTTTCTAGATTTTTTAACGTAAATCAAAGTTTGCGTTAGGTATTCTTATAACTTTTTGCTTAAAATTTATTTTAAACAAAAAGTTTCACTCGGCTAAGTAAATGCTTACCTTGCACTTAGCTGTAGTAACTAACTAAAGATAAAATTGAGTCTTCGATGTGTCTTGAGTGCCACGCCTATAGACTTAACTATACCAGTTTGATCAAGTTAAAATGACTTAGATGTTTACTTAGGAATTGGCAAGAAGTAGCTCAGAGCCGGGAGCAATGGAAAGCATGGAGGTGGCCTTGTCCAGCAGTGAGACAGTATAAGCTAGATTTATACTTCAACGGAAATGATAGGATCTAATTAAAGTTTCCAAATCTAAAGTCTGTTTTTTAATCCCTGAGACTAAAGTGACATAGGCTAATGTCAAACTTACAATAATAAAAATGTCAGTTCTTTTGAGTTGTGACAACCCACGTAATGTCATTTTAGCCTCAGAGATTAAAAAACAGACTATAGTCTTATAAGTTGATAAACTTGTAGCTCATTCTAACTACATGTAGTTTAAGCGAGATGAAAACTCCTTGAAGTTTTTCTCCTGCATAAGAGAAAATTCTTATGCTCTTTTTTAAATTACACTCAAGAAACAATAGGATAACCGGTTCTTGATGAATATGACAACTATAGCTTTTTATTTTATAGAAATACCCACAACATCGCAATAATTAATAGATGACAGACAGCGACATCTATTGGCATAACTTGAACTTAGAGGAATAAGCCTTCTTTAAGAAAACGTTCTGGCATTTTCCCATTTTTATAATAATTATAACCTTTTAAATTAATTATTTTCTTTCATGATAGTTTAAATATTGTTCATTTTAAAATTCTTTGGATTATTGCTTGACTAAAACTGAAGTTTTTAATTTGTGAGTAACTTAGACAGTATGCGTTAGTCAAAGCTTTCGAATCCATTTGAAGAAATTAGCCTACATTTTTCATTTGACAAGTGCCCATTACTGATAATCCTACTGAAATAACATAACCATCACACTCAAACATTGAATACTGAAAGAAAAAACCGCTCGAATACCGAGCATAGTTTATTAGAAGAGGACAAGTATATTTCTGTCACTCTGCAGTGAATGGGCAGAACACGGCCCCCTCCATCTGCGCAAGCGCCTGTTTTGGTACCGGACTCGGGTGACAAACATTTCCACCTGATTTGAAAACTGAATAAATATTGTGTTAGGACATTGTCAAAATAGTTAGAACGGTTATTTAGTATTGAGTTTACTTATGTTTTACGTGCTGAATTTTCTGATTTTTTTTTATATTTATTGATCGGATTTCATGTGTGCGATAGTATCAAAATTTATTGATTTGAAAATGCAAATTTCAAAGTGTATATTTTCGTGAAAATCGTCGTCCCCCACCGCATGGCTCCTCTACAGTCTCACACTGGCGTAGTGGGAGTGTACCATGCACTCACCAACACAGCCGCAGGGCCCTACACAGCCTCCTGCACGCACACCACCGCCCCGCGTCGTACGAACACAGGCACTCTCAGTTCACTACACAACCTCTTCTACTGCACTCACGCGCACTAAAAAAAGATAACGCGATCTATCGATCTTTTTCCAAATCCAAAAAACAACGTCGCAAGACAGCCTTCATGAATATAGTTGGGTACAACTGACGCCTAACAACGAACGCGTCGCTACTCCCCAGACATTTATTCCGATCACAATATTTATGACATCGTAATTAATTAAACATGTCGTTTTAATTATGTAAATACAAATGGGTGATAATCAATTTAAATTATGTGTTTTGATCTCGTTCGCTTAATTTAATGTAAACAGATATTTATCATTATTCGTGGCGTTTTTACGGTGTTAACGCTTAAATGATATAAAGCTCGGCGCGATGTTTTTTGTCGAAGCTAGCTGATAGTGTGGCGGTAACATGTTTGAACTTACTCAGTGATATAAACTTTGTGTTCGCGTTCGTTCATGGAACATACTCAATCTCATACCATTATGGAAAGACACCAGAATGGTATGGATGTGTGGGTAGGTAAGGGTATATTAGTTTTTCATTTTTATTTTAACTAAAGTATTATTTTAACACAACAGAAATATTTTCAGTCAATCAACTGTCTTTCATATTATCAAAGTTTTAATTAAAAGTGAATATAAACTAACTTTTGAACCTTCGTCAAATCTAACTCGAGAAATAAATATTTCATGTGTCAAGTAGACGAGCCGAATGTCGCAGCGGCGGACTTTGCTTTAGGTTCGTGAGTACAATCATACATAAAACCATTTCGGCCCTTTTATTTATTTACTCTTAATACAGATTTTTATGATGAAGATGTATCTAAATAAAAATTTGACACAATTAAATATTCCGTAGATTATTTTCAAAGAATCTGTGTTCTAACTTAACCAAACTTAAGTAAGAAAGCACTTCACTTACTTGAATCTTATAAGACAGGATTTAGCCATAACGTTATTTGACCGTTGATATTCATAGTCAATCTTCCAATTGGAATGTTGTGACCAATTCTGTATCAACAAAATAAAATAAAATTTGTCACGAATGTCTACAAAATTAGCCGTCGGATCATTTACAAGAAAAGCCTTGAAAAACATACAAAAAAGAGCGAATAGTAAATACAAAATTTTATATACACTTTGCAACCGCAACACCGTGTTCCTTTCTCAAAATCCTCAATTTTGATAGGGCAAGGGCGCGTCAACCAATTGGGAGGCTTGTTCATCAACGGTCGTCCGCTGCCGAACCACATCCGCCTGAAGATCGTGGAGATGGCGGCGGCCGGCGTGCGGCCCTGCGTCATCTCGCGCCAGCTGCGCGTCTCGCACGGCTGCGTCTCCAAGATACTCAACAGATACCAGGTGAGTGACAACTTACAACAAACATACAAAAACTAACCATTGTACTCCATTTCATACATTTCAGGCTGAAACACGAAGCTTACAAAACAAATTGAGTAAGACCTCTCAATAATATTGTTCTAGATTGGCGCCTGAAGTAAGCCCCTTTGAAAATAAAGTTGGAAGTAAAATTTTAACTGTAAAGTTTGTTACTCAATAAAATACTCTTTGAAGCAGTTTGTTAGAAGTTGACATTTCAGTTAAAGTCAATTAAGAATTCCAATTTATAACGACAACATTAAACTAGCTGTTAAATTAAGTTTTATACTTTTGTAACAGACTTCAGTTGAAAATCTAATTCAGACATTCTACAAATAATCAATACGCTCACAACATCACAATAAACCAAGATGTCGGCTGAGTATATAAAACACAACGAAACAATAACTTACGATTGTGTCCGAAACACAGAGTTCCCTATTTTATTGACGTAAGAGTATTATGTGAATGGTGGTCGGTCGCCGCCTACGCATATCGACTGGTCAGCCGGCAAACAATCGCCATTGATCTGCTGCGCAGCCGAGCCTGAAGGTTCGTTTTCACCACCGCTCCTATAGGTGCTATAATGGAGCTATAGCACACCGGTGTAGCATAATAGCGATTGTTTCGCCCAGGAAGCGTTTCGCCACGCTCCGCGAGTATAGGGAACGGCCTCAACAACCTACTACCTGCTTGCGTATATCTAAAACAAAGTATACATAGTTGTACAAGATTCTATAAAACTTAATCCGTTATTGCAATAAATATGACATCTAAATACCTATCACTCTTCAGCAATAATCTATTGAGCAAATAAAAGACAGTGTGAAACATTCATCAAAAAATAAAAATAACAAATTTGAGATTCTTTTGTTGAGTAAATATTGTCGGCAACACAGTTTATGCTTTATATTGAAATGGTGCTTATCGAATCTTCACAGAACTCAATTGAATTTATCAAGATTTTTTTTATTTCGAAAGCTCTTGCTTGTTGCTAAGTCGCCAGAAAGAGGCCTTTCAATAAACATTCTTCTATTTGAATATAAAAAAGAGTTCTGCTGCAATCGATAAAAAATGTCCCAACTTACACAAACAATTAGCCTCCCATACAGAACGATGAAAAAATTTCAACTCTAAAAAACATGCTATAAATTTAAACATGCCTATAATAAAACAACGATCACTTTCGCCTAGGAGACGGGTTCCATAAGACCAGGCGTGATTGGCGGGTCCAAGCCAAGGGTCGCCACTCCGGAAGTCGAAGCCAGAATTGAGGAGCTCAAGAGACAGAACCCTGGGATCTTTTCCTGGGAAATACGAGAAAAACTTATTAAGGTAAACCTACGTAATATTAAAATTAATTCTTTACTCATGTAAAAACATTTCCATGAATTCTTTTTCTGTTTGAAAAATATATTTTTATTGAATATTCATTTCAAAAGGATTCCAGCAAAATCCAATATAGAAATTAAGCTACCGTTCCTAGTAAACCTTTTATGAAATTTATAAATCCAGTGTAGGCGGTATCTATTGGAAAATTAAAATGTTATCAATACAGCTTCCTAGTAAATGAATTAACAAGCTATTTCCGTAGTGCACGCGCTACGTTTTCAATTTATTCTAGGTTTCGCAGTATCATTCTATTCCTGTAAAATTCTGCTTTGTAATCCCATTTTATAAATTGAATGAGAATTTCTCTTTTACCTTTTTAAACTGCAATATCTATGAGTACAGAGGCGTTTAAATAAATCACTCAGCAGTGAAAACGAAAAAATACTGATTTTAATTCATTATGTTTGTATAAAATTTTGCTTGATTATTATTTTTTGATTCGAGTAAAACTTTACCTTAAATAGATTATTGGCAAAGCTTTCAGATTTAGAATAAGTTATGCAAAAACTTTGAAAAGTGTATATTTTTTTAAATCAGGCTATGTAGGTAATTCCAAAGAAGTACTCTTTTAAAAGAATAAATGTAGCCTTCATTCTCAATGAACACAAACAATGATATAAAAGTCCATGGCCCAAAAAGAACTACAGTCTTTGTTTTACGGGCAAATGACCACGATCGCAATACGTCATCCTGATAATAAGGCAGTGAGAGACTTCGGCGTTGGTTCCAGGAGGGCGTGTCGGACCCACCCAGCATCTCGTCCATATCGCGGCTACTGCGCGGCGGAGCGCGCGACCCGGACGGGAAGAAGGACTACAGCATCGACGGCATTCTTGGAGGTATGTTTACAATAGAATAAAAATGGTCAAAATTTACAATCACACAAATTACATTACATACAATTGAAATTCCCTGCCGGAGTCTGTGTTTCCTGATAGCTACAACCCTGGAATCTTTAAGCCAAGAGTGAATAGGTTACTTCTAGGTAAGCGCTCTTTCCACCAAGTGAGATAGCGGTTAAACGCAAACCTGTCAAAGATAAAAAACATACATGTCATACGTCAACAAATAACCCGCCCCTGATCGTTCCCGGTGGAAAGGGGCACCTTTCACTCGCAAAATAGAATAAACTTTATTGTACACCAAAAGTAACAGTACAGTTACAAAAACTTAAATCTATGGATACAGTGGTGGTCTTGTCGCTGACAGCGATATCTACCAGACTATCTTAGGATGGATCGTAAGAACTTAAAATAATACAGG
Organism: Mythimna separata; assembly: GCA_030763345.1. NCBI lineage: Eukaryota > Metazoa > Arthropoda > Insecta > Lepidoptera > Noctuidae > Mythimna > Mythimna separata. Next base: position 10,545,004 of record CM061187.1, on the reverse strand, counting down.
GGATAGTCTGCAGCGTACGCTATAAATGAAAGCTGAAAAATGAACTCTATAAATCAGCAAATACACAAAATAATTATAAATCATATATATGTTACTGTAAAAGCCCGAGCTACAGTAAATCCTAAGATTTTCCAGTAAATCCTAAGATTTACCAACTCTTAATGGTAAAAGTCCGAACCATTCTATGATCATCGTTTATTTCGGACTTTTACTACCATTCACTTGGTAAATCTTAGGATTTACCTCAAAGACACGGTAAATGTTGAGATAAACATTATCAATAGATAGGTAACGATTTGACTGATTAGTAGTACTTGATGTTTAATAATTACTCATAGCTACGTAAGGATTTGAATAATTATTAATTAAAATAATTGATTAAAAATTATGCATTATTCTGTAAGACTATGGACCCTGTACTTAACACTAAGCTACCTAGAAACTTATGACTTCCTAAGTGACCGTCAATACGGCTTTCGCCGAAATTGGTCAGCTAGTGATCTTCTAGCGTGTACCATCCGTATCTGGAGTGAGGCCTAAGCCTCAACCTTTGGGTATACAAACGACAGTACTGTTACTTTGAGATACATACTTATCGAGTGCACGAACTAGTGGGTCATAGATCCAGTCTCTCCGAGTGGCTAAAATTGAGCGCTTGAATTGGTCCTTGGGGGCAGTCACTGAATGGGGCTATGCCAATTTGGTCAAATTCAATGCTGCTAAAACCCAGGCGTGTCTGGTTTCCGCTAAAATGAGACAATTCAGTCCTCCTCCTACTTTCCTGGGTGCAACCGTGCCGATGACCGAACATCTTGATCTTCTTGGTGTTACGTTGACGTCGACTCTCAACTTTTCTCCATAAAAGCTAGGAATCCTTGCAAAGGTGAGACAGTACTTCACGCCGGAACAGCTGCTCACACTTTATCAAGCGCAAGTTCGATCGTATATGGAGTATCCTCTCATCTTTGGAAAGGATCTGCCCGATATCAATCAGCTTAAAGCGCTTGAAGTAATTGAAAGGAGAGCCAAGAGGATCATTGGTAATGATGCACTCGTTGAGTCGAGGCTTCAAAGTCTTGAGCATCGACGCCGAGTCGCTAGCCTGTCGGTTTTCTACCGGTTGCATTTTGAGGAGTGTGCGTCGGAATTGCATAACCTAATTCCGCCTAGCCCGTTCCATCATCGGACCACCAGGCGTACGGCGATGCGCCACCGGTACATGATAGACATCCCTCCTATATGCACAAAACGTTTTGGGAACACATTTATTGTACGTACAGCCAAGGAGTGGAATTCCCTGCCGGAGTCTATGTTTTCTGCAGCTACAACTCAGGAATCTTTAAGTCAAGAGTGAATAAGTTACTTCTAGGTAAGCGCGCTCCATCGTCGACCGCATCGTCGCTTTCCATCAGGTGAGATAGCGGTCAAGCGCGAACCTATCTACGATAAAAAATATCCAAAACCAACATTTACCAACCGTCACCGGTAAGACCTAGCATGTACCAAATTCTAATGGTAAAAGCCCGATTAAATCGTTTCTTTTTTACATATTCTTACATTTACCGACTCGTGTTGGTAAACCCTAAGATTTACTGGTAAAACCTAATATTTACCGTAGTTCGGACATTTACAGTAACATATATACGAGTAAATACATAAACGAAACAAACACTGAAAAACGAATGAAAAGAAAAAAATACCATTATCGCGAATGGATAGGACTTCTAGTCGACACTGTCATAAGGTTCTTGACAGTGTTTTCTGAATTTGTCGATAAAATTGTAAAAGGAGTTGTCGCGTAACATTTTGATAGCTCTTGTTAATCCTCTACTTTTTGACTTTTTAACGATTAGCTTCGTCACGCTATCGCCAATAGAATTTTTAGTTGTCTAGAGTCTCTGTACTGTACGTGGGGTACTTGCAGGGTCAAACTAACAAAGATTGCGAAACTTTGCTATGATCGCGTTTTATTGCGACATCGGACCACGCCGGACAATAAAAACTGTTGTAAAATCGTCTGCTCTGTATTCATATTATAAAGTGCTCTTGGATTTGGAACGCCTGAAAAATAAAAATATATTGTTTTTGTCCGCTGCTGGATCGTGCAAATCTGTACTCTAAAAGCTTTCAATAAAATCACCCACATAGTCCATCAAAGGTCAACTCCCAACAAAAGCAAAAACTTTTCCGTAACGCGTCATTAGCCTAAAATCAATTTTACTTCCGATACCAAAGTGCTGTCGGACCAACAAACATTGCACAACTTCCCATCACCACAAAAGGTTACTTTGTGACGTTATGCCGCAACCTGTCAAAGCTTTCTCACGAGTCGAGTTCAAAAAATCAATTTCCGCACACAAATCTCGCGTCGTCATTGTTGCCATTTGAAATATTGAAGTTTGTTCTCGACGCTTCAAAGGGCTTTTGCGAATGGGGAACAAGGTGACCGACAAAGTGCACCGCGGTCGCCTGCCGTGCGTCTCGATAGTGCTGAAATACGAACAATCTACGTAACATGTTTTGGTTGTAGTGTCATTGTTGCATTATTTTGTCGCCAAGTTTTAATTGTCCTTTGAATTTGCCGATGTACCTGTTGCGACTATTGCCTTTGGGGTTTGCCGACCACAGAGGTGCCGCCCACCTCGAATTTTATACGTATTATGCAATTTTTTTTACGTCGATTTCCGCAACAATCTCTATTTTCATTAAAATAGTGCGCACATCAATTTTGTTATAATACCTATCGCTATTGCAAGCTAACTGAAGCTTCATTTCAATCACGTAGGTCCCAACTTAATGTGTATCGACTTTCAGTTTATTGAGCGATTTGAATCACTTAATTCTATTTACAATTTGAATAGATTGGATAGATAGATGGTTGAGGAAATAAACGAAAAATACAGTTAGTTGCGGATAGTACGAATGTGACAATTATAGAATCAGTTCCTGAAAAAATGTCAAAGGAAAAATCTAGAGCGCAGAAACGTGCGTGCATTTCATTTCTGATAAATTTGAATTGTACAATTCAGTGGAAATCATTACAGCGTATTACAGCGGATTTTCAGTTTCAGTTACAAAGTAAATTCTTCGAAGAGGGGGAGGTGGTGTGTGTGGGGGGGGCGTGGACTTGCCTCGTGTATGAAAACTATTATGTTTTCTACGAATTTTGTACAATCATATTTATCCTTCTCTATTTTGTACCTACTGAAAATGATAATAATTTACGATAGCAAACATTCACTGATATTCAACGTCAAACACTATGTTCACTTGGTGCCTTACTTTGTTCAATATCTGTTATTCTTCTGATTATGTGTTTGTCACCTAATTCTTCTTAAACGGTTTGTCCAATTTGGATGAAACTCGTTATGTATATTTGAGTGGGTCCTTGGATTGTTTATAAATACAATTAGACTCGGAAGGTGGTGCTGCAATCGGGTTCTCAATTTCTTTTCAACCCAGCTTTCGAGCAGGTCATTGAATGATTTACCAGCTAAAAAAACTCTAAAAAGCAAAGAAGCATGAAAATATTATTTACCTACCATTCGATAATGTGCTGTTAGTAGGTATTTGATAAAGAGTAACGGTTGGAGCATGCAATCAGAGCAATAATTACGCCTTTATAACAAATTTATGGCCCATTGAAATGTAATCAACTCTAGCATGCGCAAGCGCAACTCAGAGCTATTGCAGCTGCATCTTATATCTCTCATGTTTGTAGTGCACTTAAATACAGTGACCAATCATTTACTTTAGTTAAAAACATATTTGAAACAAAAATACCTAACTGAATATTTGGACTTCAATTCTAGACCGATGACTTTTTATTGATTTTTTAAATATTTTTTAGAGTAAAGAGTGTAAAGTCCTACCAACTTTCGCTGAAAAGGGAGGATCCTCCGACCAGAAAGGTGTTGCATCTGATCTAGAGAACTGCCCGAGAGATGATTTAGGGTTCAAATTGCGCGATGCAGGATTTCGTAGTTAAGTTTATAATAATAATTACCAGCGGCCGTGAGAACAAAGAAAATATAAGATAAAGTAACATTCAACTAGTACCTATAAGATTTTTTTAAACGGTCCACATTTTTTTGAGTTTATTAATTACAAACAAAAATAATATTGTCCTTTTTTTCATATTAGATAGTATACATATCTTAGTCATATTTATCATCTATTCAGGCTGAGAATGAGCACTCTTCGATAACCAAAGATCCAATAAGATCCAGCCCATCTGTCGTTACTCCTCATTGTTTTAGCATGGCGGAAAAGATTCCATTACAACACCTTTGTCAGTTACCCTACATGCCTAGGAACTCAAATGAATCATAATATTAGTTTACTCTGTTTGTTTAAATTGTTGCTGTTGACGGTGTCGCAGACACCCAGAGCAGCAGTCATCTGCAGTCCATACAAAATATTTGTTACAGACAGGAATCAAACCCGCGTCACCTAGCGTGGCAGTCAATTGCTTAACCAATAACACAACCGTGCCATTAAATACAAATTAGAAATAACTCTAAGCTTGTATTATCGTTTTCCCACGGAATAAGAGATACAGTGACAATAAAGATGATAATGATGGTGGCACGCACAATGATTTTCTTAAAATTTGCATATGTGCAATTGTGCATAATATATTGCCGCATTGCAAATTAACTTACGAGCGGTTTACAACTTTCAAATGAAATCGAAAGGTTCATTAACCTAATATTATATAGGTGAAAGTTTGTATGTATGTGTGTATATATGTTACTCCTTCACGCTGAAATAGCTGAACGGATTTGGACGAAATTTGACAATGTCCTGGCATAACATGTTGGATACTTTTGATACTAGGAGTGGGTATGTTCCTTTGCGATAACTACACATGGATGAAGCCGATAGCAAAACTTGTTTAATATATTTGTAGATGCTTTAAAAAAGTTTAAAAATTAATGAGACAATCAATTCCCGTAGTCGAAATAAAAATGATGAAATCTCGCCTAAAATACGGAAAAAACTAATTATCATGAACTTACAAGTGAGCTAAACAAAAATACCTATAACTTCTGATTTGAATAATGATTTACCTTTTTATCTTGAACTAGCTTTTACCCGCGGCTTCGCTCCCGTCAAATGACTACCCTACATATCCTACGCAACCTTACCCTACCTTCCCTACCTACCCTACACTACACTACCCTACACTACCCTACACTACACTACACTACCCTACACTACACTACACTACCCTACTCTACACTACACTACCCTACTCTACCCTACACTACCCTACACTACCCTACTTTACCTAACTTTTATTTTTTAGAATTTTTCTCTCCGTAAGAACCATCACTGAACTTAAAGGAACATTTAAAAAAAAAATCTGCCAAATCGGTCAAGCCGTTTTCATGTTATGTCGTGACAACGAAAAACGGGTTTCATTTTTATATATATAGATGAATGAATGAATAATAATGTATCTTGAATCTGAACCCCAGTAGTGAAAAAGGGCCAAATTATGAGTAAGGAAAAAAAGAAAAAGAAAACTTGCTGAAATCAAAACAAAACTGAAATTTTGTTCATATTAAATTGCAATTTTTGAGTTTAGACACTTTATAAGGATGCGAAATATGTACCCTAACACATGCACATTAATGGCGGAACCCAATAATTCCGCCATTAATCCGCCTATCTTTCTCCAGTTTTGGCATACTGGATATAGTAAAACAAATAAAATGATACAGTACAAAAATTATACATGTTTTCTGTTGTTTCATTTGTTTTTCTATCTCCGATATGTGATAGATATGTGCGACTGTTAGCCGGTTGGTCGTAACATCAAGTCCAACATACAGAGCGAACTCCGTACAATTCTTTATAGAAAACCCAAAAAAACCCAACAATCACGAAATTTGTCACGAGCCATTTCTTTTGAAGTCCATACAACATTACCGCCAACTACTAGCAATCTGTTTTCTCAGCCTCACAGCATCAAGGCAAAACAAAAGAGTGCGGGGGGCGATAAAATCTCGCATTTGTTTAATAACATCGCTCGTTAGAATCAACTAATGTCGCGTCGCCGTCGCCGCGGTCGCTGCGGCGATTATTGAACCACCGCGGCGACTAACGCAATCACTCTATATATGAACTTGTTTAGCACTGGTTTCCATGGATCAGAGTGCGGGAGGCGACAAAATCTCGCATTTGTTTAATAACATCGCTCGTTAGAATCAACTAATGTCGCGTCGCCGTCGCCGCGGTCGCTGCGGCGATTATTGAACCACCGCGGAGACTAACGCAATCACTCTATATATGAACTTGTTTAGCACTGGTTTCCATGGATCAGAGTGCGGGAGGCGACAAAATCTCGCATTTGTTTAATAACATCGCTCGTTAGAAACAACTAATGTCGCGTCGCCGTCGCCGCGGTCGCTGCGGCGATTATTGAACCACCGCGGAGACTAACGCAATCACTCTATATATGAACATGTTTAACACTGGTTTCCATGGATCGGAGTTGGTTCTGTAGGTTTGTGGAGTAGAAAGTCAGATTGGTTAATAAAATGTGATGAATTTCTTTTGTCACACTTGTATTATAGAGGCGGAAGTTTGTGTATGTGTGTGTTTGTTACTTCTTCACATTCGTACGGCTAAACGGATTTGGATGAAATTTGGTAGAGGGGTGGATCATATCCTGAAATAGCACATAGGATTTTTTATCTCGGCAGTATGTCCTCTTTAGACAATTTTCTACTTTTAGGCGGGCGAAGCTGCTAGCAACAGCTAGGGACAAATTGACCAGACATGTGTCTGAGTATAATAAAGAACAGCATCGCAGAAAAAAAATCATAATCGAATCAATAAGTCAGAAGTATTATTGATCTTTGATTAAATCGACAGTCAAGTGATGACTATAAAAAATAAATTAGTATCTAACTTCGATTTGTCCATCGAATGACATTGAAACGCCTGCCAAATAACAGTACATAGATTTTCAATCTTGTCACATATAATGCAATTGTGACAAGATTGAGAAATGATGACATTCAGCATTTCTATGCAGGTAATTCGAGGCATTAAATTGGTCGTATTCTGAGGCAACTAGACATGCACTTTCACTGAAGATGTCCATGTAAGCCGCGGCCTAACACGTCTCACAATTATTTAGTGGGCATTTATTACCTCGCGTTGTATTCAAGACAATTTTGTCTCATCACATTATTCAATGAGAGCCCTCCCAGAAGACACGAGGCCGTCCGGAAGTGGCCGAAAGCGTCCGACAAAGAGGAGGCGGAGTGCTTTTGAATGAGCATTAACAAGCTTACATCATTGCTTTATAGCGTCGCTTTACGAGCTTATAGAATTTATTTTAATAAAACTATTTTACTCACGTTAGTAATGATGGACATATTTCATACAATTTGCATCGTGTGCTGTGTATGAATAAATTCATCGGTAGTCAGCGCAAATTATTTTGAACTTACTTTTCATTTTACTTAATTTTCATTTACTTACCATTTAGTTTTCTCTGATAATAATGTAATGTAAACCAATCAAGGAATAATTTATTCAATACCTGCCACCGATGTGTATCGTTTCTAGTAAAACTAGAGCTTCCCTTTCACAAGTGTTCGTAAACTAATTAATACTAAGTGGGCACATAATACTGTGGACCGCAACTCCACAACACACAACGGCGAAAGCGGCACCCTTGTTAGAGTAGTTTGGACGTCCCGCCGTAATGGAATGAACCACAACCTAAAGGTCAATTATTTCATAAGGTTAATTAAACAACAAGAATCAATAAGAGCTGAAATTCAGAGTTCATTAATTATCGAATAAGTTAATTAGCATACTGATGAAGCTCTCTTATCAAAAAAAGCATACTCAGTAGTAGCGAAAAAAAAGATTTAGCAATACTATATAAAAGCCAAGAAGGCCGCGAGCGTGCGGTAAGAAACAAGCAACGCCGCCCACAAAACGCCGACGTGCTAATCCGACCATCTGTTAACATTGAAACAACCCGCTGAAACAAAGGCCGACCCGACCGTTTTAATGAACCCAGATTATGAAGGTGTTAAACCCTCGCCGCCGCTCTTTCAACTCCCAAATTATGAGTTCTGAGCAGAGCCGCGCGCGCCTCTTCACGGGGTCACATTTCGGCAATCGCCAAAGTTCCTCTCGCCCTTTCCCACATACCACGCATCCATAAACCTCTCGCCTTTCTTTGAACATAAAATCCCTCATAGTTTTGCTTTACTGCACCTCCACAATGAAAACAACCGGAATGGACTTTACGACCACGCCATAAAGTTTTAAATCGCTCTCGATTATTTAATATTTTCGATTTGTATTTAGCCTCATACGTTATGATCAGGACTCGTAACAAAAAAGACTAAATAAATCTGTCCCTGTCTCGGCCAGCCGGAGAATTTGAGCAATGTAAATCATTTTATTACAATGCGTTGTTTTTTATTTGTCGCAGCCTTTGTGCTTAGAGAGGTTGCCTCGTGCGTTTAATTATGCCGATGCATCATTATGAGGAAACAAATTAGTAAAATAAAACAATACATCAAGCAGGTTATACGAATATTTAAAGTTTGCTAATAAAACCATTTGCAATAAAATTATTCTTATAAGTATAAATACTTAAAGCTTTAAAGTTTTGCAATTACTGCTAAATAAAGTACTGAAAACAGTCTGAAAAACAGCAATATTGTTTATTTATAGGCTAAGTTTTTCACTGTATAATTTTCTTTCTGAGACAGAACAAGAATATAATGTCACAAACTTGCGTTATTAACATAGATACGTTGCGTTGCAAGGATTTGGGTGAAGTTTGCCAAAACTCAGCACATTTAAATCACGTCCAATAGCTGTCAGTGTCGATATTCCACTAATACTGACGGCATTTGAATCGCTGTTCACGTTTATTTGACTAGGTAAAATTTGTCGATGATACCATATCACAAGCACGATGTGATGATAGACATTAATTCTTACTTCAAAACATTTAGCAAACCATAGGCATCAACGCCTACATAAATTGCTTGTTAGCTTGTGTGTTTGTACCTACCAATTTATTTCTGCGGGTGTCGTATTAAACCCGTGCTTTCGCCTTACATGTCATAAATCCAGCTCGCGACACCAAAATATTGAATGGTGCCAAAATGTCACCCGAACAGCAAAGAGGCCGACAAAGGGGCCGCCGCGCTGGGTGTTCCTTGTTCCGCGCCACACTGAGCCCCTATTTTTTCATCTCATTCAATTTTGACTTCTTTCAAAAGGCTATTAATATAAGCCGCATTTTTTAAAATCAGTTTTAAGGCCAAAGCCGTGTATTGTTGCGGGTGCTTTTTAATCAGTTTCCGTAGGATACCGCTACCGATTTATAAATGAGATCGGCCCGCGAGCCCCGCCGTTCTTGATTTAGGCGAATTAAAACATGATGTGGGTTTACACAAAAAACACTCCGTTAATAAATAAAGCGTGTTTCAAAAAAAGAGATGAAGACAAATTGCTGTAATATAATGTCAAATAAATTATAGGATCGCCTCGGGAACGTGACAGTTTATCATGTTCTATTTAATCATTAGGAACATCAAAAAGAATCCTGATAGACAAAAGGCGGTTGATCTTAATTCCAGTAACAATTTTGATTATCAAATCATGTTGATGTTATCTCTTCAGTTAGTTCCGTATTATTATATTGTAATATAATAAACAAAGTTCAATCAAAGCGAAAATTGTTGTCATAACTTATCGTTTTAATTCGGGGATCTTTATTAAAACTAATTAGCAATAATTTATGATCAAATTAGTAATTCTCATCTTTTACTTTCCAGGTCGAGGTTCAGATTCCTCAGACATAGACTCGGAGCCAGGGTTGACGCTCAAGAGGAAGCAGCGTCGATCCCGCACGACCTTCACAGGAGAACAGCTGGACGCCTTGGAGAGGGCCTTCCACCGAACGCAGTACCCCGACGTGTACACTCGGGAGGAACTAGCCCTGCAGACCGGACTCACTGAAGCTAGGATACAAGTACATACATTTCATTTATTTCTAGAGTAGTATTATACGCCTGTACATTACTGTTATAATATTTTCTGGATCTGGTAATTCTGTAATGGATCTATCTCATCATCTTCCTGTATTTTCCCGTTTTATATGGTGCAAAACATTTTCTTCTTCTATTTTGTCCTGTCACGCTGTCACTAAATCCTTTTCCTTTAAAGTCATTTCTCATACAATCCATTCAAGTTTTCTTTGGCCTCCATCTCCCATTTCATCTTTCCACGTGTATACTCATAACTCTTTTAGTAACATGCGTTTCTTCCCTCCTCATCACACAGCTACGTAATGGATCTATCTATCATGTTGAAAAAATCTACAAACACGGTTGAAAGACTTTTAATGCAGCAGATAAAAATGTATCCTGTAGTATCTAGATATTATAAAAGATCAAAGATTTTATAGCTAGCTATAAAAGATCTCGCTCTACACAATTTTGAAAACGGCTAGCAGCATCTCCTATTCAAGGAATAATAGCTAGAATACCGTAAACACAGATTTTTTTAATTCGTGTAATCCTAGGTAAGACTCTTCATTGATGTAGGTTATGTCAGTTGATTTTAATCATAGATATATGGAATGAACAGATAAACAGTTACGCAATGATACATTATACTTAACTATAGTTTGTTGTTTTATCTTAGTACTATAAACATTGATAGACGTAACCACTGTCACTTTCAACATGTTTGCAGAATTCATATTATTCTCCCTTCCTTCATGATTATAGTAAATATTATTCACATAAAACAAATCCTTCATGATAACAATTGTCACTCACGTACATACTTTATATCTAAATTTATTTTTTTTGTTTTCAGGTTTGGTTCTCTAACCGACGTGCTCGCCTACGAAAACATACCGGATCAAATCCAAGTCCGGGTATTGGCGGATATTCTTCTTTACCCATGCCGCAAATACCATGTCCTTATCCCGCTGGCGAGATACCTTCTTTGTCTCAACATCATCCGCAGCACCCAGATGCAGCATGGCACCACCAAAAATATGCTAATTATAACCATCTCATGGCCCAATCTCAACATTTAAACCAAGCTTTCCAAAATGCTGCTTTCCCTAGTACTTCTGGGTCCACTTTTGGCCATTTAGTGCCTGGCACCAATGGCCCACCCCACAGCCAATTATTAGATAGCGGCATACCAAGAAATGATTACGCTAGATATCCTAGTAGCGAAATATATAACAAACCTATCAATTATTTACCTAAAGAGGCTGAAGTTGACGACAAAGTGAACAGTGATGAAGTGATCGAACCCAGGGAGGACACCTTCGAAAAACCTACTGTTGATGAGTACAGCAAAGCGTTACCAAATAATGAATATCCAAAAGTTCCTGCTGATTACTCCAAAGTCTCTGCAGATCCGTCTGCTGCCTCCAACTGGAGCCCCTCACACAATTCATTGAACATGAGCCTCGCAGGCTTATCCAGTGAATATAAATATATGAATGACCCATATTCGTTCCCGAACGTTTCCGACCCTCTCTCACAACACAATTATCCAAATCCGCCCAATACTGCCAACAAGTACTGGATTTGACATAGTTAATACAAACTTTTTATTTAGTAAATATTAAGTTAACTTTATTTAAATTATATTATAGTGTAATTATTATTTAAAGGAACTTTTGTGAGAAATTACCTCTATTTTTGCATTCCATTTAATGATACCTATTTTAAAACCAAACATTTGTAAATTGTTACTAAGAGAGTCATTAGATAATAAAGGGTTAAATATTATTTATTCGTTTTATTCATTGTATAAAAGTAATCATTTATTATTTTGTTTTTGGTATTTACAAGTACAGTATAAACATAAGCTATAATTAAACCATAAATAAAATGCCAGACCTATTTAATTAAATAAACATCAAAAACGATTCACGAACGATTAACGTGGTACAAACATGAACAATCTTCATTACTGTGTTGTTACTTCTAATAATGCTGCACCGTCTTCAATAGGTACGGGAGTTAAACCATCTCCGATGAATGACTCAGGTGCAGCGGGAGTGTTTGTATTCTCTAGGATAGCTTGAGGTGCTTCTGTAGTTTGAACATCTAACACATTGATCGTACTAGGTACGACTGATTCAGTGACAGGTGCTTCGTTTACAGGCGCGCTGGTACTGTCGGTGAAGACTGAGTCAGTAGATATAGCAATAGGTACATCGGCACTAACTGGAGTTGGTGCTTCAGCAGCTAATGTGGGAACACCTTCAACAGATGTTATCTCAGATGGAGGAGCAATCACTGCGACATCATTCGGGGAAGCGGGCTCTAAAGACGCAGGGACCGATGGAACATCCACTGAGGCTCCGGCATCAGCAGGAGCTGCGACGGATAAAGTGTCCACTAACGCACTAGCATCAGCGGGAGCCGGGGCGGCGACAGGTGAAGCATTTACTGAAACACTAGCATCAGCAGGGGCCAATACGGATGGAATATCTACTGACACACTAGCATCAGTGGAAGCCGAGGTGGTGACAGATGAAGCATCTAATGAAACAATAGCATCAGCAGGGGCCAAGACGGATGGAATATCTACCGACACACTAGCATCAGCGGCAGCTGCGTCAACGGCAGGTGAAACATCTACTGAAGCGCTAGCATCAGTAGGGGCCACAACGGGTGAAGCGTCTACTGACACACTAGCATCAGTGGGAGCCGAGGTGGTGACAGATGAAGCATCTAATGAAACAATAGCATCAGCAGGGGCCAAGACGGATGGAATATCTACCGACACACTAGCATCAGCGGCAGCTGCGTCAACGGCAGGTGAAACATCTACTGAAGCGCTAGCATCAGTAGGGGCCACAACGGATGAAGCATCTACTGACACACTAGCATCAGTGGGAGCCGAGGTGGTGGCAGATGAAGCATCAGCAGGGGCCAAGACGGATGGTATATCTACTGACACACTAGCATCCGCGGCAGCTGGGGCAGCGGCAGGTGAAACATCTACTGAAGCGCTAGCATCAGCAGGGGCCACAACGGGTGAAGCGTCTACTGACACACTAGCATCAGTGGGAGCCGAGGTGGTGACAGATGAAGCATCTAATGAAACAATAGCATCAGCAGGGGCCAAGACGGATGGAATATCTACTGACACACTAGCATCAGCGGCAGCTGCGTCAACGGCAGGTGAAACATCTACTGAAGCGCTAGCATCAGTAGGGGCCACAACGGATGAAGCGTCTACTGACACACTAGCATCAGTGGGAGCCGAGGTGGTGGCAGATGAAGCATCAGCAGGGGCCAAGACGGATGGAATATCTACTGACACACTAGCATCAGCGGCAGCTGCGTCAACGGCAGGTGAAACATCTACTGAAGCGCTAGCATCAGTAGGGGCCACAATGGATGAAGCGTCTACTGACACACTAGCATCAGTGGGAGCCGAGGTGGTGGCAGATGAAGCATCAGCAGGGGCCAAGACGGATGGAATATCTACTGACACACTAGCATCAGCGGCAGCTGGGGCAGCGGCAGGTGAAACATCTACTGAAGCGCTAGCATCAGTAGGGGCCACAACGGGTGAAGCGTCTACTGACACACTAGCATCAGTGGGAGCCGAGGTGGTGACAGATGAAGCATCTAATGAAACAATAGCATCAGCAGGGGCCAAGATAGATGGAATATCTACTGACACACTAGCATCAGCGGCAACTGGGGCAGCGGCAGGTGAAACATCTACTGAAGCGCTAGCATCAGCAGGGGCCACAATAGATGAAGCGTCTACTGACACACTAACATCAGTGGGAGCTGAGGTGGTGACAGATGAAGCATCTAATGAAACAATAGCATCAGCAGGGGCCAAGACGGATGGAATATCTACTGACACACTAGCATCAGCGGTGGCTGGGGCCGCGGCAGGTGAAACATCGACTGAAGCGCTAGCATCAGCAGGGGCCACAACGGATGAACCGTCTACTGACACACTAGCATCAGTGGGAGCCGAGGTGGTGGCAGATGAAGCTTCAGCGGGGGTCAAGTCGGATGGAATATCTACTGACACACTAGCATCAGCGGCAGCTGGGGCAGCGGCAGGTGAAACATCTACTGAAGCGCTAGCATCAGCAGGGGCCACAATGGATGAAGCGTCTACTGACACACTAGCATCAGTGGGAGCCGAGGTGGTGACAGATGAAGCATCTAATGAAACAATAGCATCAGCAGGGGCCAAGACGGATGGTATATCTACCGACACACTAGCATCAGCGGCAGCTGGGGCAGCGGCAGGTGAAACATCTACTGAAGCGCTAGCATCAGTAGGGGCCACAACGGGTGAAGCGTCTACTGACACACTAGCATCAGTGGGAGCCGAAGTGGTGACAGATGAAGCATCTAATGAAACAATAGCATCAGCAGGGGCCAAGACGGATGGAATATCTACTGACACACTAGAATCAGCGGCAGCTGCGTCAACGGCAGGTGAAACATCTACTGAAGCGCTAGCATCAGTAGGGGCCACAACGGATGAAGCGTCTACTGACACACTAGCATCAGTGGGAGCCGAGTTGGTGGCAGATGAAGCATCTACCGACACACTAGCATCAGCAGGGACCACATTGGATGAAACATCTGCTGAAACACTGACATCACCTAAAGCAGGCACTGATGGGGCAGCTACTGAGACATCACCATTATCGGCGGCGGGCACAGATGGGGCAGCTACTGAGACATCACCATTACCGGCGGCGGGCACTGATGAGGCAGCTACTGAGACACCACCATCACCGGCGGCGGGCACTGATGGGGCAGATACTGAGACATCACCATTACCGGCGGCGGGCACTGATGGGGCAGCTACTGAGACACCATCATTACCGGTGGCGTCCACTGATGGGGCAGATACTGAGACACCACTATTACCGGCGGCGTCCACTGATGGGGTAGATACTGAGACACCACCATTACTGGCGGCTGGCACTGATGGGGCAGAGACTGAGACACCACCATTGCTGGCGGCGGGCACTGATGGGGCAGATACAGAGACATCACCATTACCGGCGGCGGACACGGAGGGGGCAGCTACTGAGACACCACCATCACCGGCGGCGGGTAGTGATGGGTCAGTTACTGAGACACCACCATTACTGGAAGCGGGCACTAATAGGGCAGCTACTGAGACACCACCATTACCGGCGGCGGGCACTGATGGGGCAGATATTGAGACATCACCATTACCGGCGGCGGGCATTGAAGGGGCAGATACAGAGACATCACCATTACTGGAAGTGGGCACTGATGGGGCAGCTACTGACACACCACCATTAGCGGCGGCGGGCACTGATGGGGCAGATACTGAGACATCACCATTACCGGCGGCGGGCACTGATGGGTCAGCTACTGAGACACCACCATTATCGGCGGCGGGCACTGATGGGGCAGATACTGAGACATCACCATTACCGGCGGCGGGCACTGATGGGTCAGCTACTGAGACACCACCATTATCGGCGGCGGGCACAGATGGGGCAGCTACTGAGACATTACCATTACCGGCGGCGGGCACTGATGGGGCAGATACTGAGACATCACCATTACCGGTGGCGGGCACTGATGGGGCAGATACTGAGACACCACCATTACTGGAAGCGGGCACTGATGGGTCAGCTACTGAGACACCACTATTACCGGCGGCGTCCACTGATGGGGCAGATACTGAGACACCACCATTACCGGCGGCTGGCACTGATGGGGCAGAGACTGAGACACCACCATTGCTGGCGGCGGGCACTGATGGGGCAGATACAGAGACATCACCATTACCGGCGGCGGACACGGAGGGGGCAGCTACTGAGACACCACCATCACCGGCGGCGGGTAGTGATGGGTCAGTTACTGAGACACCACCATTACTGGAAGCGGGCACTAATGGGGCAGCTACTAAGACATCACCATTACCGGCGGCGGGCACTGATGGGGCAGCTACTGAGACATCACCATTACTGGAAGTGGGCACTGATGGGGCAGCTACTGACACACCACCATTACCGGCGGCGGGCACAGATGGGGCAGCTACTGAGACATCACCATCACCGGCGGCGGGCACTGATGGGGCAGATACTGAGACATCACCATTACCGGCGGCGGGCACTGATGGGGCAGATACTGAGACACCACCACTACCGGCGGCGGGCACTGATGGGGCAGATACTGAGACATCACCATTACCGGCGGCGGGCACTGATGGGGCAGATACTGAGACACCACCATTACCGGCGGCAGGCACTGATGGGGCAGATACTGAGACATCACCATTACCGGCGGCGGGCACTGATGCGGCAGATACTGAGACACCACCATTACTGGAAGCGGGCACTGATGGGGCAGCTACTGAGACATCACCATTACCGGTGGCGGGCACTGATGGGGCAGATACTGAGACACCACCATCACCGGTGGCGGGCACTGATGGGGCAGATACTGAGACATCACTATTACCGGCGGCAGGCACTGATAAGACAGCTACTGAAACACCACCATTACCGGGAGCAGCTACTGATGGGGCACCAGCAGCGGAAGTGGTGACAGACGAAGCCACTCCCTGAACATTTACGGCACCGGTACTTGTAGAACCTACGTTGGTTGCGTTAGCATTGGGCGTCACGGCTTGTCCTCCAGTTATCCAAGTAGGAAGTACGTTTGACAAAAACTGAGAAACAGTTTGAAGAATAGATCTTTTTTGTTCTAAATACTGCTGCGCCTGAGTCAACCACGGTGCACTAGCATTTTGCAATAAGGCCGTTTCGTTATCCAATTCAGCTATTTTGGTTTCCAACTCTGCACTAAGCCGCTGAATGTACACTGCGTTCACATGACTGACTAAGTAATTACTAAAGCTATCTTGCGACGCTGTGTCATTTAACAATTTATTTTGTACTAATTGTAAAACCGCTTGGCGATATTCAGACTTAGTACTATTAATATTAAGACCAAGTTCTTCTCCTAAGTATCTGTTAACTGCAGCTTGTTTCTCTATGTCACTGCTGTTAACAGGCAAACCATACTTAGTATATACATAGTTTTTCCAAATGTCTTCTAAGTCCATTGAATCATTTTCTTCTGCAGACTCGACGGAATTGTCTACAACTGGGTTATTTTCTTCGATTGTTTTTTGTTCAATCTCCTTCAGCTGTTCTTGGATTTCTTCTTGTCTTTTACGTTCTTCTTTGGCTAGTTTTTCTTGCCTTTTAAGTTCTTGTTCTTGACGCTTGCGCTCTTCTTTAGCCAATTTTTCCTGTCGCTTACGTTCTTCTTTTTCAAGTTTCTCCTGCAATTTGCGTTGTTGCTCTGCTAATTTCTCTTCAAATTTACGCTGTTCTTCTTGCAGTTTTTGTGCTTCTTTTTCTGCTTTTTCTCGTAGTTTACGTTCTTTTTCTAATAATTTTTGTTCCTCTTTAGCTCTTTTCTCTTGTAATTTGAACTGTTCTTCATTAAATTTGCGTTCCCAGGAATCAGCGTCATTCTCTTTTGTGTTGTCTTCATCGTTGTTTTCTTCGTCTACTTCTTCAGGACTTTCTTGTGACACATTAGATTCATCTGATAAAGATCTTTGCTTTCGTAGCAAGATTCCTGAAGCACTTTCATCGGGAAGATATTTCGCGCTCACCACGCAAAACAAGGACACCTGGAACAAATACCAATAAAATCAACGTGTTGCTCAAAAATAATTAGGCTTTATCGGATAATGTTTGAGTTACCTTACAGTCAAGATATAGAAAAATGTAAAACTTAATACCATCCACTGTACTATAGTTAGTTTATGAGTAGATAGAAATTAGAAAGCTTACTATTAAGAAGAACCGATAATTGTAGTATCCACAAACAATATAGGTTAAAATGTTAATCGTACAATAATATCACTATAAATACTTACAAGGAGTAGTAAATAAATGATCCTCATTTTGAACAGGTATTGTTGTTTATTGTTCTAAATTATAAATTTTCATTTAACGCGAAATTCGTTCGTTTCACACTTTAATATATGTGTACTTGTCGTATGAGCTCGTTCGTTTAAATTTGTTTAGAATTTTGTAGACATGGCCTTTTATACTTCGCAGAGCAATTAACGTAGATAACGTTAGATAATGGCTCCTGCTGAGATAGCTGGTACGTAGTAAAGTCTTGGCCAAACAAAATGTTTTCGCGCAGTCTGACTCAAAGTAAACACATGTTATAATTTTAATGGCGACTATCTCATCAATGCAGTGAAGAAAGTCTTAACTAAATGTTTGAAACAAACAAGCGGATGTTTGATATTATAAAACGTAATAATCGGAACGGAAATGGGTTTATATACAAATAATTGTGCCTGTCTAACATCCGTTGGTAATTCTTCTGCTAAAATTATAAACTCTTCCTAATTTTGGCTACATAAGTGTTTTAGAATATTATGGACACCTACGAGTTTTTACTCATGGTGCAAAAGTATCATCATCATAAAGGTAGGTTTCTTAGGCATCCCTAAGAAAATATTTTGCTGCACACTGAGCTCCGATGAAATAATATTTATCATCATTAAAGAATCTATGTTTGTACATAGGATCAGAGAGTGTTACTGGGTTTTTCGATGGGTTTCCCACTTGAAGTGTAGAGTTACAATCGTCAGTTTTTATGGGAATAACAAATGGCTTATGGCTTATGGCGGTGTTTATCTGGAGCTAGGCAAGCGTGCTCCATTGTCGGCTACATCATCGCTTGTACCATCTGTTGAGATAGTGATCAAATGCGAGCATTTATGTATAATAAAAAAACTTGTTCCAAAAGGCAGTGTATGCCTGAATTAATATTTTTACATGGAGCACGATGACGATGACTTTCGAAAGGATTGGGGTCCTGTAACCAGCTTTCTCGTTAAGGCTGGGGCTTGCAAAGATATGATCATGGCATCGGGCTGCATACAATATTGTATTTGCCTCATGAAAACCATCTTGCACCTAGCGTAGGAGTTTTACTTTAGTAAGTATTAGCAATTTTAGGAAGGATTTAAAAGAAGTATTACGATTTTGAATGGACCTTCAAATCTTCAAAAAGAACACTAAAATTAAATGGAAATAGTTTATAGCCTATTATTGCGTAGGAAGTTATCGAATGACTTCTCCCGCTTTGGATGGAGCGGGAAAGAGGTTCAGACTTTTCTGACTAAAATACACCAGTTTCTTCAGTTGCTATTAAAAATGGGTTGCGGTAACTCTGTCGAACAATCTTTCAGTTTACCTACCATCGTCCAATAAGATACAATATTCTAAGGCTAAACTGACCTCATCATCATCTACCTAGTCTTTTCCCAACTATATTGTGGTCGGCATCTAGCCCAGCCGGATTTAGTTGCATATACCAGTATTTTATGAGGAGCGGCTGCCTACCAGACCTCCTCAACCTATTGACTGGAGTAACAGGGTACTTTATGGCAAGACGAGTCAGATTTACTGGCTTTTAACTATCCGTAGAGACTGCCAAAGATCTACAAATGAAAGCCGGGACCTACGGCTTAACGTGCTATCCGAGGCACGCAGGAAACTCGGCTAGACTGACCTATCACTCAATTTGGAACCCCGATCTGCGTTGTGACTGCCAAAATGTATTCTTGAAGCCAACGAAATTGTTTCATGAGAATATCATTCCTTATTGTGTATTTTACAGTTAATGTTCCTTGATAGCCTCACTAAGCAAACGCGAACGATTGATGGATTGCGTGAAAGCTGATATACAGTGGTGCTATATATTACGATGACGTGTAAAGAAAAGACTGACATCCTATTGCAAGCATAAGATGCCTTAGCATTTAAGCATTATCGGCCTTATAATGTTCCTATTACTAGGACTCAGAGAGATCTGAGGCTCTCCTAGAGAGGAGGCCTGAGTCCCAGAAGACCTGGTGACCCATTCCACCGCACAGGCCCAGTGCGGATTGGCGGATGTCACATGTCTTAAGATGCATGATGATACTTATTACATGAGATTGTACTAACTGTATCTTACGGTTTCACCTGCGTCTTTGGTTGCTGCTCCGCTCCCGTCGTTCTTAGCGTGATGTAATATAAGACTATATTCCTCGACATATGAGCTTCGAACTAGTGGTGCCCGAGATCTAACTGTTCAGCTTTATAATAATAGTATAATTTTTTTAGCAATTTATTTTTTAACAGAAATATGACTCAAGTCTTCCCATGAAGTGCCGTGTTACCCCAGTTAATGGGTTGTGGAGGTCTGGTAGGCAGCCGCTCCTCGTAAAATACTGGCATTCAGCTAAATCCCGCTTGACTGGAAGCCGACCCCAATATTGTTGGGAAAAGGCTAGGCAGAAGAAGATTCTTTAACAGAAATTTTGTTGCTGCTCTGACCAAATAAAATTATCTTTACTTAAATTAAAGAATATAAAGGAATTCTACATCATCATGTCAGCCAAAAACTGTCTACTGCTGAGCATAAGCCTTCCCAAGATAAAAATAAATAAATTTACATTTTAAAGTTTTTCTAAACGCTCATTAACTGCCCGCTGGTCTCAGCTATATTTCCACTACAATCCCCGGGTCGGGTAATATATTATTGGGATTTGCTATCTGGAAAACATGGAAAAAGGCTCAGCCCCTTAAAAGGGACGTCAGAAGTAAACAACTAAATATATCTGAAGTAAGTTGGTCTATGAATCTTCTTTACCATTTAAGGAAAACTATTTTTTTTTTAGTCTATATTTTTATTTTTTTTAGAAATCATAAAGTGTCTGTCCCGCTCTAGGTAGAACGAGAGAGAATGTCAGACTTTTAATGTTTAACACCCCCTTCTGTAGCCCCCTTCGATAGCGCTTTCCATCCCACGGTAAATCTATCGAAAAATCCCGCCACCCTACCAGGCGTCGTCGGTTGTTTACAGGACTTCGCAACTTCGCTTAGTATTCTTGCGAGTATATGAAGATTATCTACGATCATTGAACGCTGCACACTCGAACAACTAAATTCCCTCGTTGCCAGGGTCAGTCAGGACAAATTTACGCAATGAGATCACGTGCATGTACCTGTGTCTCCAAACTTATCTTAGAGATTAAATTGTTTGTATGCTACGCCTATTGTACACCTAATGACTCTCGGAAATTGGGTATTAAAATTCTAAGGAACATGCGCAGAATTTTTTGAATACTGAGATATTTTTTTCTAATCTGCTTACTGTTTTGTTCGGTGTCTTGTAAGTTTATACATTAATAAAAAGTAAAAGTAAAGTAAAAGTAAAAATTCATTTATTTTCCACACTAATATAGTACAGATAACATTATTACAATAAATGGAGTGGACTGGAGCCTAAACTAGGGCAGCCCTGTATTTCAGGACTCCAGGTCTTCATCCCGTGGCAAGTGGGTCTGAATTCGGTAGCGAATTTAATCTACTTAAATTGTATGAATTCATGTGTGTGTTTTGAGTGTGTTATGGTCTGAAAGTGTGTGTGTGTGTTTATGTGTGTATGTGTGTTGTGTGTGTGACTGTGAGTGATATGTGTGAGAGTTTGTGGGAGTATGTATGATATATGCATGGTTATGCATGCGTGTGCTTTGACTGCTCTAAAGTTACTAAAGACTTATTTTATTTTTTTTATTTATTTATTTACTAGTTTCTACCCGCGACTTCGTCTGCGAGTTATTATAAGTTTAACATAAAAAAATCGGGATAAAAGGTAGCCTATATTTTTATCATATGCATGCCAAATTTTATCAAAATCCGTTCAGCCGTTTTTGCGTGATTAAGTAACAAACATCCACACTTTTACATTTATAATATTACTAGCTGTTGCCCGCGACTTCGTCCGCGTTAAGTTCGTTAAACTGCACAAAAGTAACCAATAATTCTACACTTGCGAATAATTCCGAAAGCATCCAATTCATTCATTTTACTTTCACATAAAACTGTTTAACTTCATTCCTTTTTTTAGTTGGGAAATAATCCAATGACTTCTCCCGCTCTTAGCTAACGCATCAGGGCGTGTCAGACTTTTACTGACCAAAACCCACTCCTATGTTCTTTCTTTGCCTTGCGTTCCAGGGCGCCAGGAATGCCTTTCAGAAGCGAACTCATGACCCCAGTAGGCTTGGCGACCCTGATGGTTCTCTATGATCTTGCTGACATCTCAATGAGGCACGCTTGGAACACTACCCGCCGTCGACTCGGTCTCGGTGTAGATATTTGGTTACCGAACGGTCGGACGGCGCCCCATTGCTCGCCGTCCGCAAGTCCACTTCTACGGTGGCTGGAAATCGGGGT
Organism: Mythimna separata; assembly: GCA_030763345.1. NCBI lineage: Eukaryota > Metazoa > Arthropoda > Insecta > Lepidoptera > Noctuidae > Mythimna > Mythimna separata. Next base: position 10,522,674 of record CM061187.1, on the reverse strand, counting down.
CGGGATCTTATTTCCTCAACGCTGGGGCGTGAAGGCCATTTCCTCATCCATGCGGCCGCCACCTTGGCTAGATTACTGCTTCTCAGAAGGAGGCAACCGCCTGCCACTCCACCCTGCTCTGGACCAGGGCCCGGCGCGAGAGGTCGCTGCAACCGATGACCCCCACAAAGGGAGGACACGGAGGCGCACACGGTAGAGGTGTGCCCTGCTTGGGCGGAGCGCCGCCGTGTCTTTGTAGAGTCTATCGGCGGCGGCGACCTCTCTGGGCCCTGGTACAGGCCATGGTCCAGAGCGAGGAGGGGTGGTGAGCGGTCGCCTCCTTCTGCGAAGCAGTAATGCTAGCGAAGGAGGCTGCCGACCGCGAGCGCCGCCGCCGAGATCCCGATCCCGATTTCTGACCACCGTAGGCGCGGGCTCGCGGACGGCGAGCAGCACGCCGTCCGGCAGTCTGGTAATAACCTGGACCGAGTCTAGTCGTCAACGGCGTGTTCTGTTCCACGCGCGCCTCAAGGAGTTGTCAGGAAACTGTAGGGGCCCGGCAGGGTCAAAGCCTCTGGGGAACACGGAAAATCCGAAAGGTTCTCACCGTGCCCCCCAGATCGAAGGAACGAAGGGGAACGGGGTGGGGTTTAGTCAGTAAGAGTCTGAAACGCCCTCCCGCTCCGCCCAAGAGCGTGAGAAATCAGTCTGATGATTCTCCTTCCAAAAAAAGCACCACTAAGTAAGTGTAAATAGCACTTACTTATGTAGGCTGAAAAAAAGTGCATAAAGTAGTTTTTAGTTGTCAAAATATATGAATGGTCAGCATAAAGCTGATCCTGAAGTCAATAGAAGGTTTAGTATTTGCCTCTTTTTTATTTGAGATAGTTATCCAGCTCTAGGTGGAGCAAGTGGTCTTTTGCGGACTAAATTCCACCATGTTCCTTCAGTTGCTATTTACGTATCAGGGCCACTAACTTTTGCACGCCTCAGTTATTAGGTACTTCAGTATATTCTCTCTTTAAAGAGTAACTATATAGGCGTCATGGCGTTCTCACTATCTGCATTATGCAAGTACTAACCCAACATGAGTGTTTCGAGAGGTAAATATTTTGGATTCGGCGGGAAGAAAAGGCCGAGTCACCATTCTGCGGAACGCCCGGAAAACACGTTAGACATTACGGTCGAAGTCTACTCCGCTAGGCGGAGCACCGCCATACTGTTTTGGTGTCAGAATCTGAATCCTAATGCCCTAGTTTGGGTCAATGTATGGGGCAAGACCTCCTCTTGCCCTGCCAATGGAATAAACCTGCTATCGTGAGAAAGACATCCTTAAGCCTCCTATTGTCGTGTAGACATTTCTTAGGTGTCATTAGTCACAAAGCGATTCCCGACGTTTTTAGTTATTGAAATTATACTCGTTTATTTAGGCAGATTTTTTACTTGGGGTGATATTTGACTGATGCCTTAATACATCATACGGTGTTTTTTTTTCAGCGGGTACTACTTTCTTTATCGAGAGTTAACTATGCAATTTATGAATTAAGTTAACTCTTGAGTGCGTGCATTTTTACTCAGCAGACTTCACATTATTGATAGTCAAACATGGTCAAACGCAACCTGCTCTGGTGCGATTTTAAACGGGTACAGTTTGCAGAGCTGTAAAAAAACCCACCATGTTCCTTCAGATGCCCTTTGTAAACAATTTCTCAAATCAATTCTACCTACCTATACTATGATAGCACAATTCATAAGAAAGAGACTTCGCAAAAGACCGTGCAGCAGGAATCGTAATATTTTAATTTCGCCATAACTTCAAAACTAAACGTCCAATTTTAATCATTCAAAGACCAAATATTATCTAAATAAACTGAACTTAGTGATAAAATAATTTATTTTGATAAGGGTTAATAGCATGAGTAAAATAAATGCATTTAAATGTAGTCCAAAAATATTCAAGATTTTTAGATTAAAAAAATGGTTGTTGTGCCTCACTCGACATAGATAGGTATAGTGTTTCGCGGACTTAATGTAGATATTTATAAGATCTACAATTAATTAGAACATTTTATGGTTCTATCTTTTACAGTTTAGGCAGCGTACGCAAAATAAGTAAATTTTCTGGTTGATTTTTTACATCTAAACCTAAATATCTTACGGAACCCTATTTTTTTTTCAGAATAAAATTTAGCCTATGTTATTCGTGGATAATGTAGCTTTCGAATGGTGACATTATTTTCAAAATCGGTCCAGTAGTTTTTGAGCCTATTCATTGCAATCAAACAAACAAAGTTTTCCTCTTTATAATATTAGTATAGATGAATTGTCAGCAGGGATTCCGTGTCGTTGTAATTTAAATTTAAAAGATATTTTTGGATAATATGTTTACATTCACGCAAGATTTTTGGGAATATATTTAAAAGGGAGTTAAGCTTATTGTATAAATAAGGTGCGAGGAAACATGAGTGTCTCCTGAAGAAGACAGTATTTTGATTTGCTGCTTTGCATATTCTATTGTTTCTTCGTGTAGGATAGCTTAATTTAGAATTGTAGGTTAGTTCTTTATGCTTACGAAGTGTAGTGTGAAGAATGAATAGTTGCCTCACTGTCAAGACATTACAATCCTTATATAGGGTGATTGTGGGATAAAGAAAGGGTTTCCTGAGCATTACTTTGAGTAATGACCTTTGTGCACGTTCCACTTTTATGATTTTGCTCTTACAGGTCCCCATACCGTAATACAATAACCCAAGATAGATTGAACCAAGGCAAAATAAATAATTTTTAACATTTTCAATTTAAGTACGTTTCTGAGTTTTTCGAAAATCCATATCATTTTACATAATAGTAACAACAACAAGTTGATACACATTAATAAATAGCAGTCAAGACCATTCACTTAAATGCAACAATTACCGAATTAACTAGCATATAAATTTTTTGCACAATCACATTATTAGAAATCATTCTATTTTTTTTTATATACAGTATACACACAAAATATAAGTTGCTGCATAACTATAGTTCGGATTTTGGTGAAACTTTATAGTAATATATTTACATCCGAATTTCATGTACGCCTTACTACTATTTCTCTAGGCAAGCGTGCGCCCTCATCGACCACATCATCGCTTACAATCAGTTGAGTTAGTTTAGTAGTCAAACGGGAGCTTGCCCATAATTTGAGAAAATAAATTATCATAAACAATAAACCTGTAAGTTAATTATGATGAATCTAAGGATACGTGACTGTTCCCATATTTAGATATTTCTAACTCTATCACGCAAAATCTAGTGAACAGATTTTGATAAAAGTTTACAGTAGTAATATAGCATATTTGTCAGTTTAATTATTTGTTAAGTTTCTTTATAATAGCAACGCGAAAAGACAAATGTGTTGACGTAAGCAGCAAACACGACTACCTATCAACTGAGACGGAGTGATAAAAATGCATTACCCAACGTAAACAATAAACATGGTATTTCAAAGTCATAGATATGTTTTACGTACGTATAATAAGAACCTAGCTAATAGCAACTAGCTTCAAGCTACTTAAACAGAAAGTAAACAAACAATATACTTAGTGCAAAGTACATAATCATATCAAATCTATGAACAACTGTAAACTGTCTAAACTTGGTCGTATGAGAGAGTCAGTTCCTGATAGGAAAAAACGTAACACACATGTTTTCCAGAGATAATGTGACACGTGTACAAAATTTTTAACAATAACGCAGTTTAAAATAAAGTAATCACAGTTTTAAGCCATTTTTATTTATTTTTCCTTCACACTGAATAAAATTATTGTGAAAGTTCCTACAGCAAATTTTACTCTAGAACTCGCATCGACCATTTTATGCTATTCTAAATTATAAGGCGCTTAGTAGTGCCGGTAGCGTTATAAATGTGTTGCAGTAATACCTTAACTTACCTATGTATTTCAAGGGCCAATCATTACAAAATCTCATGCCTGTATTAGTAGTAAAAGAGCTAATTAACTATATTAGTAATAAAATATCAGCGACTAAGAAGCCATTCAGTTCAAAATATTATGTTTCGTATCCATTAAAACGATAATAATGTCTTGATCTGAGAAGGCTACTCCTTAGCCTTCTCAAATCAAGACATTAGCAAATAAGCGAATACAGGAGACAATGGACATTAATTTTACATGCGACTAAGTGATAGCAAAAAAATACCTAGTGTATAGGTACCTACTGGTTGCCATTAAGTATAAGTTACTTTAAGTGATGTTGATGATCATGACGATGGATGGCTAGATTTTAATCCTGGAACTGGGACCACAGAAAGCATTCGATGTTATAATCTATTGAAAGTGCTAGTAGGTAAGTACGCAGCAAAAAATCCCTTATGTACCTATGTCTTAATCTTTGAGTACATACACACCTACGTTTTAAACACGTGTATATCGTTTACACATTACTGAAGATTTTAGAGTTCCTCAAACAACAAGTTGGGGGTTTGGAAATCCTAATACTGATTTACTTTTAGCTCACTCTTGATAGAGTAAGATTGACTAAAAGAGAGAGAGTGGGAGCATGAGTTGTCTTGAGTGAGTTGTAAGACTGAATTATTATCACTGATACACACTCAATACTGATTAGCGGATTCTAAATTCATATCTTTCATTCTGCTAGTCAGTATTACAACTTAATAGTTTTTTTCGGTGTTTCTTCTCAGGGTAGTCAGTTAACACCGGCCTCATCTAGTAAAAAAAGTTAAAAAAAAAATTGACGTGTAAAAGTGTTTGTGAAAACCTATTTCAAAACTCGTAAATATCATTTATCATAGAGGACTGTATCTGTTGTCGAATATGTACGGAGTGGTGATACGTAGGCGAGCCAAATACATTACAATAATACAGATATTACAAGGCCCTTGATATTATTCAATGGATTCTGTCAGCAGCTGAACTCGCCTTAAACTTATATATAATTATTATCGAAAAGAAACGTTCTCCTGGGAAGAAATTCTCTGTCTTATTAAAGGATATGGTCTTTTTTTTGGTCCCTTTTGCCAAGTTTCATCCAAATCTGTTCAGCTGCTATGACGTGAAGATGTAACAGACCGACCAACAGATAGAGTTACTTTTGAATTTCTATTGTTAGTACCTATTACCTAAGTTATTGAAGCTCGCCTTTGTACATGAATTATCTATGTCGTTTATTATCCATGTAATGCTGTTTATTGTGTTTCTGTGTACAATAAAAAAATAAGGGTTTAAAGGAATTATTTAGGTCTGACATTTTGTTTCACGCAGAAAGATTGTTCAACCTCTCCGGTAGACATAATTCTGGACTTTATAGATTTTATAGGTACGTACAGTGTTCATTTTATTTCAATTGCCCTTTGTTAGGCCACGGTGACTCTTTCAAATAATCTCGCATCCCTAAAATAATGTAGAACCCAGACATTTTAAATTCCACTCGCACTTGATTTTCCTTCACAATTTTTCCGAGATTATATCATACAACTACGTTTGCAACCAAAGCAACTCGAATATTGTTGGGCTAAATATACATTATTATCTAACCAGTGTTTACCTAACGAAACAAGCGTAATGCGCAAGCAAATGATTCTGCTCTTAAAGTGCCTATCATGAAATACAGTATTCATGACGTTTGTTTTCTTTACATTAATTTATTTGTAACCTAACATGACTGTTTTTCTTTCTTTTATTTCTTTGGACAGCTTGTGTAAACTGGCTTAATAGCTTTTTTAGTTTCAATTTTAAAAAAGTATTTAGTTTTTCATGCAGTATACAGTCTTATTTTCCATTAGAACATTGATACAAAACTTTTATTTGTTTATGCAGCATTTGTCAGCATATATTCTCGTTGAGTTGTAGTGTTCACTGCTTCGGCAAAGCTTGCCGAGAAGGCTGAAGGTAGAATAACATTGGGCTCACGTGGGTCACGTATGTGGATCTGGGCGTGTTGGCCTTCGTATTTCTTATATTACAACTGGCCTAATTGTAGGGCTACATTAGACCCCAGCCACACGAAGCATGCTCAGGCGTCTTCCACGTAATAACTACAAATATTGACTAATTCCTAAAGTCCACATGACTTTGTTCTGACAGCAACCCTCTTTGGAAATGCTATCACTAATTTTACTCGCCACTATGCGGTGACCTAAAGTGTTTCAGCTTCAAGCACGGTCTCAAAACCTCCCTTAAGAAATCACCCCATTTCTTCCCATGGGTAACGTAAGTTACCTGTTACGATACCCATGGGAAGAAATGGAGTTAAAAAATTCTTAGTTCAGAGCCATACGGCACTATAGTCTTTAAAATAGTTCTGAAAAATTATCTTGACAATGGGAACAAAGCTGAACTGAGTTTAACTCTTGAGCTGCAATAGATTTAAAGGTCTTGTTACAAAATTAGCTCCATAATACCCTTACACTGTTACACATAATCCGCACCCACGCTTGACTACCTACGGTCCAACGAAGCAATTCAATTAGCCACCAGCATTCTGTTCCAACTGGACTGCACCTAAACGCAATCAAATTCCCATTTCATTTCATGAAACAATTTAATCATCCTTTGTGATATGTGGGCACGTGTACGGCTTAGGTGTATCGATTGTTTTTTCTTGTAAACAGTGATAAATGATATTCGTTTTATGTTTTACTTTATTAGCAATTCCTGGATTGTTCATAACACAGATGTATTCTACTTTTCCGATGAAAACTTGAACAGAAATGCTTGGAATTTTTCTGTTGTAAGAAAATATTATTTGATCATTATTGGAGTTCCTGTAAAGCTTATAGGAATTTCAGTTATAATCTTGTTCTGAATTTCAATAACGTAATGTATTTATTTTCACGGTTAAATCGTTATTATCGTGTTTTAACTAAACCTATATTTTCTGCGATAAAGTACTCGTACACTAGTTTACTAAATTCTCTTATTTGTCGAGATGAATCAGCTTGTTGATCATGTGAAACTATTTGATAACGAAATTACGACATATACAACTTTAACAAAAACATGTCAGTACAGTATTAAAGCGATTATATGTAATCTATGTTATTTTCCACTAGTGAGCATACAGTAACCGTTTGACTTTCATTGTCCCTAGCTACTTTAAAGGTAGCATTTGGTTCTTAGCGACCGCGATCGGGTCGCACTACCCTCAGCTTAGTATTTATTTGTATGGCACCAGTAGCTCGACGCGGTCACCTGGTATGTTTAGTACTCGACTATGCTAAGCAGAGGGTTGTGCAACCCGGTCGCGGTTGCTATGAACCGAATGCTACCTAAGTGCTATTCGATTACCCTGAAAATTATTATTTTATTTGTTTTTTGATACTGGTTCTTAATCTTAATAATGTCTTATCTTTACTAATATTTGAAGAATGTATTGATTGTTGGATCAGAGCGAAGAGTTTACAATTTTACATCTTAGACACACTTATTATGAATCTTTTTAAAACTACCTATTCTACTCTAAACAAAAATTTAAAATTTATTTATTAAATACGTAGTGCCTAGTCCTTTTCTTTTGAGGTAGGTAATAATCAAATAATTTCTTCCGTTATATGTGGAGCAAGAGGACCGTCTTAGACTTTTACTGAGTAATAACTGTGTTCCTTTAGTCGCCATTAGCATTCTACGCCATAGTGACTCTTCGAACATTCACGTAGATCTTTTTTCCTGATGGTATAAATATAGCCTAAAGATACACAATAAGTAATATTCAGCATTGATCATATCTTAGAGACAATTACCTATTTATATAAGTTCTCTTAAACATGTAAATACCTCCAATTAATGAAGTATCTGTTTGTAATATCAATATTTTTTACTATACGAGTATATGCATATGAAAATATATATTCGATATTAGCTGCTGCCGTCGCCGCGTCGGCTTCGCCCGGATGATAGTATAAAATTATCTCACAGGAACATATCTACTCAAAAAGTATATAACTATATTCTAGGACTTGGTCTACCCGTGTATTCAGTTTCATCGATATCGATTCTGTAGTTTTTGTAGTTTTTGCGTGAAAAAGTAAAAAACATCCATACATACAAACTTTCCAATTTAAAATATTAGTAGGATATAACAAAATATCCGCATCATACAATTGTTTAGCTTTATCGGACCCGGGTTTTCGAGTCATATCGGCTCGGGAAAAGCGAGCAGAGTAGGTATTTCAAATGCACATAATTTTACAGCGTCCAAAAACATTGATGCTCGTATTTTTATTCCAGACATACGCCATCAGGATAAATAAAATATCTATTCCGTAATCATTAGATTTTGGAGACAACACTGTCTTCATAAAATAGTCAAAATTTGTTCAAGTTAAATCGCCAAACTTAAGTGGCAGTGGGTATGGCACTTTGCTCGTAGAACTAATTGTCGATGGAGATGGAAGGTCCTAGAGTGGCTACGTACCGGAAGACGCAGCGTTGGAAGGCCTCCCACAAGGTGGACCGACGACCTGGCGAGGGTCGCGGGAATCCGATGGATGCGAGACGGAGAGGACCGGTCTTTGTGGTGACGCTTGGGGAAGGCCTATGTCCAGCTGTGGATGTCTTTCGGCTGAGATGATGCTGATGATGAATCTAAATTAAAAGCTACAAAGTAGGAATAGTAATTTAACGGTCTTAAGTAAACGCTACAAAGTAGCCGAATCATCTCACGGTCATAACTGGAACCTATATACTCTGTCGCCATGGTCAAACCACAGTCAAAATATATTGTAGTCTATTTATCGATGGTGTTACTTCTGACACCGACAACTGACATCAATGCGCGCGATAATGAAAATAAAATGAAATACTTTATGATTGTTTTACCACCAATAGTTTTAAATATACTATTACTTTCTACCTACCCATAACTTAGTTCTAAATATCGTAATCTATAGAAGCTGTACTTGGATTATATTGACCTATTGAATTAAAAATATTAAGGTTTTTATTTTATGGATTGGTTCCCAAATAAAGTAAAGTGAAATATAGAAAATGAAGTGATTTGAACTTGAGCGTACCACATACACATATTAGGAAAAACTTGTATTATGCATTTCGATAAAAGGCAGCCAGAGACTTTCAGGCAGGAGCTAAGGTCAGGGACAATATGTGTTACGAGTTATTACTGAGGGTAGTGAACAGCATCGCCGATCGCATCCAACCCAGAGCTTTAACCGCATTTGAAAACCCAACTCAACAAACAGTAGGTGGCTATGTCATGACACAGTTGTTCTGTTCGAATTAAATGTATTAACATAGTAGGTATAATAACCCGGACCGCGCCCAAGTCAACGGTGCGTACTGTTCCACGCACGCCTCAAGGAGACTTCCGCAAACTGTAGGGACCCAGCAGGGTCGAAGCCTCTGGGGCCATGGGTCATTCTGATGATTTCCCCACCTTAAAAAAAGGATAGTATAATAATTAGCAGGATCAACCTTATAATGTTCTCACTACTGGGACTCGGGCTTCTTCTCTAGAAGAACGAAGGGGTCATCCACCACGCGATCCCAAAGCGAGTTGGCGAATTATTTTAATATCATTTTTTTTTTCTAAGAACCTAAAACGGCCATATGATATACTTATCTGAATATGTAATAAAAGTTAATTTAATATTATTTGAATTGCAGCAAAGTATGTAAGCACACTGCATTAAATGGCACCGGCTAGCAACTACTCGTAAAACAAAAAAATACCTATCTACGATAGACAACAGACATGCAGTAGATACATCGATTCAAATCTGTTATTTTAAACTTTAGTTTTTAACGCAACAAGTCCTTCGGTATTCTATAAGATACTTCTTTCAAGCCTTTCGGTATTCCATTGAGAATGCATTTTGGAGAGTGTGGGCGTGAATTACTGACTTGACTCCACCATCACCCTCTTTCTGCCATTGGTCAACTCGACAGAACCTTGCATTGTTGACACCTCTACATTCCAGACTAAGCATTTCACCTCGTCGTCTATATAACAATAACATATAATTCAATGTGGGTTACATTGAAGAAATGGAACAATTTGCCTGATGTCTTCCCGTCTGAATTATAATTTAATTGTCTTTCAAGGCTAGAGTGAATAAGGTCTTAATAAACTAGAGCGCTTCACCACCAACGATTACATCACGGCTTATCGTCAGGTGGGATTACAGTTAAGCGCAAGTTTATATCATTTAAAACATAAACAATGCAAACGAATATTGGGAGCAGCTAACAGACAACTAACGGGCAAAGACTTTCGTCCAATCCTACCACTCAACACACAAAGTGGCTCAGAAGCCACATTATTACCACTTCCAAAGGAAGACACGTAAGTCGTCCCGCCATCTCTTTCTTGGTCTGCCGCGACCCCGTGTCGTGCGATTTCAGGGCACTAACTTTAAACAAACAGATATAATATAGAAAAACCAAATTCTCTTGGCTTCAATGTAACCATCTTAACAAGTTCCCATCGCAACCAATTGAGACTCCTACAAACAAGCAAATAAAACTTTCCTGTAAAAACATTATGTACTCGTATGATTACCTGTTATTACTACACGCCTTCTGTTGTTCAGACAAACAAGTGCTGTTGTTGACTGTACACATCTTATCTCCTTTATGGCTGCATACTCTTTCCATTTGGGAAAACCTCTGTGTATATAGTATACACTACAGGTGGTAGCATATAATCTTATAGGCAAACAATACACGTATAAAAGGAGATAGTTTCGCTCCTAAACAATAGAAACGAAGTGAACCTGCTAGTATTACGAACTCGAAATATAACGAACAATATAATACTTCAAATATGTCTGCGAAAATCGTTTTAGTACTTTGTGCATTGGTAAGTGACTCATAGAAATCTGAATTATAATCTTACAGCAGTCTTTGACTCATCTTTGTAAAGTTGTGGATCATAATCTCTAACACCAGTTATTGATAACATTGTACTAAAACATTTGGGCCAAACAATATAAATTTAAAATCACTTTAAATTTTGTAGTCAAGTTTAGTACAAGTGTCTGAAATATCCCCAAAGACAAAATGACTAATAAATTCAAGATAACTAATAACTATAATTCGTATATTTTCCAACAGATCGCCTGGGTGTCGTCAGTTCCTGCCCAACCCGGCGCAGGTATTGGCGCGTGGGGCGGCGGTGGTGGCGGCTGGGGCGGTGCCGCTGGCTGGGGCGGTGCCGCTGGCTGGGGCGGTGCGGGCGCAGGTGCCTGGGGCGGCATCGGCGCTGGTGCCGGCGCCGGCGCCAACCCCTGGATCCCCCCATGGGTGTCAGCTGCCCCCTGGTACCCGCAGTGGGTTCCTTGCACCGTTATTGGCAGCACTTGCGTGGACTGTAACACTAAGGTCGTGTGCACGAAGGTCGGCGGTCTCCAGCGCGCCTGCACGGACCCCACTCTGCCCTACTGCAACGCCGGCGCGTGCTCCGCTACTCCCTCTGCAGAGTGTGCTGCCCCCGCTGTGAACGCCAACGACGCCGTCGCTCCCCGCACCGTTGCCACTGTCTAAGCATACGATGTAATGACATGTTTTCCAACCTCGAATAGCTGGTACTTCTTTCTCAAAAAAAGAATTACGACTCTCCATAGTTTTGTTTTCTAAAATTGTTTGGTTACCACTCTTTCTGAATTGTACATATATTTATTATCTAATTCATTTTCAGTCGCTGTTAAAAACCATTTGTATTTAACTTATAATTTCTTAGTTCTTAAAATGAGTCGATAAATAATTTAATTTAATTATTAGCATTTTCATTGTTTAAGAAAACTAGCCTAATGCTAGATAAATCACCTTGATAGGCATGACACCTGGAACTTAAACACTAAAACTTTAATATAGTATAGGAAGTTCTGTGTAATTTCCCTACTAAACAATTAATGAATATTAATATTCTCTCACACTTAGGAACCCTGTACTTTTCGCAGTAACTACCATCTATATACTCGTACATACGAGTTCATATTGGTATACAAAATTAATTTTGCCATAATTATCTCTTTTCGTAAAATAATCATTAAAAAATTGTTCATACATTTACATCTCAGCAATAGATCAATTAGCTTGTAAATGCCAATATGTTGGGCTTAACGCTTCTACATTTTAATAATACAACTTAGGAAAATTCCAAACTTTTTGCTTATCGCCCATTCTATATTGGGAAGATCGCAATATTGAAACCTTTTTTTAGATGCTAAAGTAATAAGTAATCAAAGATGTAGGTTCGTTTCGGCGTTATTCACTTATTATCGTCTTCTTGACTAAACTAGAGCAGTAGAAGATATAGATACTCCACAGTCCACATGTCGCGGTGGACCAATACACAATAAAGGGACCTATCGCTACAGGTCGAGTTATAACCAAACCTATACCTGTAATTGAATTTGTACCGATTGTACATTCACCTACCTAAATGTACAGTAAAGGAAAACTGTAGCCTATCAACAAACCTAACCTAACAATACAGCCCTAACCATATAGCTACAATATATACGTGAATATTAAAGTGCGGGAATCCTGTTACCATGAGACCTAAGACAACAGACGGATGGTGGGAAGGATGAAGGGTGCATAGTACGTGATTTTCCTAGTCCGTGACCAACCAATAACTAAGGCTGGATAAAGCCAGAGCTATCGGCCACCATTTATAGTCGGAGTAAAAGTGAGAGGAGTCGATTTTCTCGTCGTAATGAAACAGTGTTGCTCGCGTAGAAAAAGGGTGTATTAATTATTACATAGGTTTTATATTAATCTATTTACGTCTATAACATTAGTTATTACTGCATCAATTTAAAACAACTGATATAGTCGAATAATTTGAGTGACAAACAATTAACATTGACGTCAATTGGGGTTCACAACGGTCACTGCCCCTCGAGTGAACACTGATTTTAATAAAACTTTTGATCCTTTATACAACTTCACCTAAAGTAGTAAAAGTAAATATATGTACCTTAAATAGTACTAACGAATGATTCACTAAACCTATTCAAAATCAATATCAGAACATGTATTCTTAATAGGCATATTTTGTGTATTACTCACAAATGTTTCAAATCCTTATCTACTGTCCACTTGAGAATATTGAGTAATGGAACAGATTGAGGCATGAATAAGATTATGATAAGCCTAAGATAAAATGGGATGTATAAAAAGGTACCGCAAGATGAAATTTACTCAAATAGAAAATAGACGCGAATAACACGATGGCGCACATTAAAAACGTCCTGGTTTTGGCAGTAATGGTATGTATAAATATTATTTACTAATATTTGACTTAATTAACTTTCTATTAGCCCACATGGGTGTACGTTTCCCTGTACAATATACTGGTCGTTCTTTTGGTGTACAATAAAGTTTATTCTATTCTATTCTATTCTATTCTATTCTATTCTACCATGTGGGCTTCAAAACATAAATCTCCATAACGGTTTTTGGATCTTTTATCATTTTTACACCCGATTTTACTGAAAGCCAGCCTGGCGACTGGAGGCTTACCTAGTAGGTGGGCGAAGGTTAAAATTAAATGACTATTTTGGTTACGTCGAAAAAAATGATATCTATCAATTGATAGACATCGCCAGCATTTATACAATGCTTTTGTCTGTGTATGTCTTTGTCCTGTTCTATTTTAGAACAGACTACAGTATTTTCGTGTTAAAGAAATTGTAAATGTACCTAACACCTATATTTTTCTTCCAGTGCATCCTTGTTGTTGCCCTCACACAAGCATCTCACGATGGCCAACATATCCACGGCAAATGGTCCATGGTTGGCCAACCCCGTCAAGATTCTGAGTCCACATGGGTTACCTGTGACTTCACCGTTAGCCCCAGGATGCGCTGCCATGATTGTAACACAAGACTGATCTGCAAGAGAGTTGGAGGTCTACTGCTCGACTGCCCGAGCTCCTTCGCCCCTTACTGCAACAATGGTTTTTGTTCACCCGTACCTAGTGTGGAATGTGCTTAAGTTATACTAGTGTTTGGAAAAAAAAAACAATAAATGACTGTATACTACACCAATATGAGTTCCATTTCTTCTGTTCATTGGATTAAGCCCCATTTCCTCTCCTAGAAAAGAGGCCTGAATTCCATAAATAGTAAAATTATAAGGCTGGTACGGTTATTCCTCCTACAAATGAGTATCGTTTCTTCACCTTGCACGTTACGAGCTTAAAAAAACTTAACTCGAATCAAGTTACACACAGCGCCCTTGCAAAGCAATACACCACTGTACCGGAATACGGTCCAACAACTACGAATATTTAGAAAAAAAAACACTAACAGAAAATTCTAGAAACGTCTGGATTTGGGTTACTGGAATAATTAAACTGGACTAGATGATCCAAAAACCTCAGTACTTGTCCGGTTGTCCCAGTTTATGTAATTTGGCACTCGAATTCGGGTTAAGTACCAAGTGCATCTAATTGAAATTTTTGTAGGGGTGGAAGTGATTCTACTCACGATCGTTCGCTACTTCGTGTGGTAGTGTCCGACGATGCCCTGATACACTCGTGAAAGGGCTCACAGCATACTTAATTTGGTCTGTCGATAACGAAACCACTTTTCTTGCCCTCTGGGTGATGTATGTTGATGAGTTGCTAAATTTTAATGAGTTTATTTAAATACTTGCTGTGTTCACGTCTTTGCTCACGTGAACCTATAAGTTATTAGACTTGTGAAGCCAAATAGTATTCGTTAGATTCCATATCCATTGTTAGATATTTTTATCAATTTTAACTAAAAAATAAATGATCAACGAAAACATTTAAGACAGTAGATGAAAAAAATCGACCAATTTAAAAATTTTGAATTTGAGTACCTCTAGGTCGCGGTTACGACTGCCGAAAGTAGCCAAATTGGATAATATTTGGATTTTGAAACTAAGAATTTATTAGGCATAGAACGAGATTTTAGTTGCATCGTTCCCCTTTGGCAATAGGTTTTCCAGGGTACATGTAACTTCAGTTGTTACTATTGTGTGGATTGCACAGAGGACAAAATGTAGCATACAATGGAAATCAGCCCGCTGGAGCAGTGCCGTTTCCTCATGGAGATTGTCGCGTCGGTAGTCTCAGCTCGTGGAGTGCGAGTTTCCCAAATCAAAATTTATCCTATGTGCTTATCCAGGACATGGTCAACAAACGAAAGTTAGCGCACTTTAATCCGTTTAGACGTTTGAGCGTTAATAACTCACAAACATCAGACATACATACAAACTTCACATTTATAGCTATATAGATACACCTACCTATTTTAGTATGTATGAGGCAATTCTATACCAAACCATAATCTCAACAGATCAAAATTTGACAGACACTAACCACGTAGTGTTTTGATAAGATTACGACTATTTACATTAGGCTGGGTTTTCCAATATAAGAATAGTGTTGGAAATGACTCGGGATTAACAGGGAAATTCCATTTCCTTGTTTTCTTACAAGAGCGCTGTGAAACTGGAACAAACAAATTTGCTTAGTTAAAACAATAGTTGTTGTTAAAGACAGACTAATGTCAAATATTTTTTGTAGAATCGTACAGGAATCACCGGGCCGCGTTCAAAAATGTATGGCAATACTATATTATGGGAATATTTAAGACCTCAATATACTCATTAACATGGAGAGATATTGAGGGTAATGGGGACCTATTGGTAACTGCTCTGATTTGCAAGTTATAGGTCTTGGATTCAAACCCAAGGCACATTACTTTGTGCAATTTATTTCATCACCCCTGCTCTCAAAATGGTCAAAGAAAACATCGTGAGGAAACAGACAGTGTCCAAGAACCAAAAATTCGAAGACATGTGACATCCACCAATCCGCCTTGGCCCGGGTGGATTACCGCCCATTCTCCCTCCTAGACAGAAGGCCTGAGGCCCAAAAGTTGGAACATTACAAGGCCGATAATGCTAAAAAAACCTAAATTATTTACCGAACCTAATTATGTATGTCGCCATAATAAAAAAAAACTATCTAACTAAACGCTTCAAATGACACCAGTTTCAAATCTGTTGGTAGGGGGGGACAGTTTTACGCAATGCCCTTTATTAATTCGCTGAACTTCTGTAATCACAAATATTCAAGAGGTGCGGGCGTCAGCTTTGCGAAAGTTTAAAAGTCATCGCCTCTAAAACAGTTTTCCCAGAATGACTGAAAGGGGTTTTCGCGGAAAACACGTCAATATAGTTCGTAAATCCGAACTTGTTGAAGGACAAAGGCTGTGTTAGAGTTCCACGAAACAGAATATAGAGACCGAGCGCTTTTACTCGTAATGCTTCACTAATGTTCTGCCGAACTATGTACTAAGCGGTAAGTGCAGTGACAATCTGACATCAATATAAATCGATTTGTACCTATGTGATGTGCACTGTACAGGAGTACCCAAAAAAAGTAGTTACTATTCAGGTTCATAGTTTGCCAGAGTGAGTGAGTAGGGATGTGTAAAAAACGGGATTTATAGAAAAAACCGGCCAAGAGCGTGTCGATCCAAGCTCAGTGTAGGGTTCCGTAGTTTTCCGTCCGTCACAATTCCTACCTAAGAGTAAAAATCGTAACAGCGCGAAGTACCCCAAAGTACAGCGACATTGGTAATTTTGGATTGCGTGAACCGATTTTAATAATTATTTTTATTTACAAAGATACCTTTAGAATAATAAAACTATGTAAACGAAGTAAAAAATTGCTTGCATGTACGGTTAAACTATAAACTTAGTCTATTTTGTACAATTCTTCAAAAACTGTTCAACCCGACAAGTTCAAAATAATTTTCCTAGAAAGTCTTTATAAACTTCTACTTTCGATTTTTTTTTTCATATTTTCTAAACTTATTGTTCAAAAGTTACATAGAGGACACCCATTTTATTTTTACAAAAGTAAAATAGCGAATATTTCCGAAAATATTAACTTCATCAAACAAAGATTTTCATAAACCCGTCTTCATTTTTAAACAATATATCACACGTTAAGGTTGTAATGAAAAAAATAAAGAGAGCCGTAATAAAACATTTTTATCCACTTTTTATTTTACCACTTTGTCGGCGTGACTGTTACTAAATATCAGCTTTCTAGTGCTGACGGTCACTAAGATTATCCGCGAACGGACAGGTAGACATGGTGAAACTATAAAGGTTCCTAGTTGACTACGGAACCCTAAAAAACTGGCTTAGTCTGAATCGGATTCGCACACGAAGAGTTTTGTGCCGTCCATAGAAAAAATACGGCTAAAAATCACGTTTCTTGTATGGGAGCAGCAATTAAATATTTGAGTTATTCTGCTTTTATTTTGCTATTTGTTGTAGCAACAGAAATGAATCATCTGTGAAAATTTCAACTGTCTAGCTATTACGGCTTTTGAGATACAGCCTGTAGACATACGGAAAGAAAGACAGACTGGACGGCGGAATCTCCGTGATAGCATCCCGTTTTACCCTTTGCGTATCAATTACGTATTATTGAATAATATTAAACATACAAACATTGTTAAAGCGTAGAAGGTATGCGTATCAATGTAAATCCATAAAGTTACTCTATTGTTCATATGCACTTAGAAATTACCCACTCAAAAACATCAACATAGTTGTTTATTGACTTTAAACAATCGGAAAACCCTACTGAGCGTAGCGTTAGAGATTTCCCTATTTGTTATTAGAAAGAGCTAGTAGTAAACATTAGATAAGTAGGTCGTATATAAGGGATCGTATGCAACAGATGAACCAAATAGGAAACGAAACCGAAGCAACAATGGCTCATATCCAAAACGTACTCATATTCTCGGCGCTGGTAAGTATTCAAGCAATCACGATTTGTCTTAATAAGCTATTATTTTATTTTGATATATTATATATTTACGTTTAAAAAATACTTAACTAATTATAATTACAGTAAAATAAATAAATACCCAAAGCCAATTACTACAACTAATCAAAATATGGCATGAAAACTCTTCCACGTCCCTTACTTAATAATTTTACAGTCAGACCTCTCTTGCCTATCCAGGGTTACGGTATTGTTCGTAAGAGTTACCGTGGTCCTGGAAAGCAAAGGGTTTCCTTTTGAAGAAACACAAACAGGTTCCTCCAGTGCGAGAGACCTTATTTGCTGATTTCCCACATAAAGAAGACCGTCTTACTGTTTATGCTTGTCTTGCTGTCTACTATTTCCTGGCTCACCAGATAAGCCGAAACTGCATTAATAACAAATACATTTACTGGACTGTGGCTACTGGATTTCAAGGAATATACCAGTGCACAAATTTGTCACAGTAGTCCTATCCTTTAAAGACGTCCCACCGTAGACCAGCTGATGTAGTCAACGTTGGTCTTGTACGGCAACTGCCTTCGCTGAGAGGCCTAATTCAGCGATGGTAGTTACTGTACAAGACCCGTGGCATGCAGATATTATCATCATCATTTCAGCCAAATGACACCCATTATTGGACAAGCGCCTCCCCCAAGTGTCACCATAACGACCAGTCCTGTGCGCATCGATCGGATATTATAACTCCTAACTATTCCATATTATAACCATTTCAGTGCGTCTTAGCTGTAGCAGTCGCTCAAGCAGCCCAAGGAGGACCGCACAGCAGTCAAGGCGGCCCACCGACTTCACAAGGCGGGCCTCATGAGAACCAAGGAAGGGCCCGGCGACAGGCTCCAGACTTCAGTGTGTTTGACCTATCTCAGTCTATCGCTAACTGGACCACCTGTGACATCACTGTCTCCCCGAAGATCTCCTGCCATGATTGTAATACAAGAATGATCTGCAAGCCAGTCGGTGGGTTATTGAAGGCTTGTGACAATCCTTTCAGACCTCACTGCAATAATGGTATCTGTTCCGCCGTCCCGAGTGCTGAATGCGCCACCAGCCAGTAATCTTCTAACAAAGCGAAATATATTTTATTTTTCAAAAGATTTTGACGTCTAAATTATTTTTTGTATTTATGTTTCGGCAATCAAATTCAATAAACTGTTAAATATTTATCTGTTTTTCGTTTTTTCTGTACATCATGTCTCCTATCCCAAGCTCAGCAACAGAGAACAAGTTTGAAATTAATTAATGCAAAAGACTTTATTCTAATCTAACATTCTCCAAAGATATTGGAGCCTATAGGTACTCAATTGCGTTATTTTGATTACAATCCAGTAATAGAAACTTATCTAGGCAGGAGATAATTAAAATGAGCTTTGAAGAGCTCTTAGTAATCCCTTTGAAATGAGCTCAGTAATTAAATTACGTCCAATATGTAGCTCTGGATCATTCTCTTTAATTAACATCAAGAGTTACGGAATGGATGGAAAAAAACAATTTATAATTAAATGAGACACTCGTACTTCTTAGCTTAGCTATACTACTTTTTATGATGTGGGAAATTATTAATTAACAGCCCTGCTCTGGGTGGAGCGTAAGTGAGTATCAGACTTTTATCGACTAAAACCCAACCGTGGTCCTTCAGTAAACCTTAGCGTCCCGGAGTCGCGTTGACAATTTCAAACACCGCAGGCCTGGCAAGAATTGATCCTAGTCGCAAAATTAGGACTAGTTACGATATTCAATCAAATGAAAAGGCTTATAAGGTCACCTGATGGCAAGCGATGATGTGTTTGACAAAGAAACACACTTGCCCAGAAGTAGCCTAGTCACCCTTGACTTAAAAACACACGGTTTTTGCTGTCAGAAAACATAGACTCCGTAGGGGATTCCACTCCTTAACTGTACGCACAATGTATTCCTATTCTAAATCATATTTTCCATACGGGTGCGATATCCATAACGTACCGATGACGCATCGCCATACCTTTAATTTAGTGGTCCGATGATGAAACGGGCTCGGTGGTGAAAGTTATGCAATTCCGGAACACGCTCGTGGACGCTTTTCTCGCTCGTCCGTTTTACAAATTATATTGTTATTTTTTTACTAAGAATCATCAAATACATACTTCTCCCGCTAGGAATGGAGTGAGAAGGCGCATTAGACTTCTACTGACTTACCCTGTGTCCCTTCTGATGCCGTTTGCGTTCGAGGGCCCGTTAAATCTTTCGAACATTCCCGCATTTCCACATTCATTTAGCAGTAGCTAGCCTATGTAACTCACAAAAACGGTAGCTAAAACTATTCACAGAAAAACCACGAGTGCATGATAGTGATAAAACTTTGTTCATTGTTATAGTAGCGACGCACGTAGGAGTTACATTACAGTTACTAGTGGAAAACAATAAACTATCCGTAGTTGAGTAAAGCGGGCACGTGGCTTGCAGGGCTAGCACTATACTTCACGCTTTATGCGATTTATGAGGAAACGCTGAGCTTACCATAACTGCTAAACGGTTCCGACTCCACATAGTAAACATTTTACATTATGTTGCTGGGAAAACTTTAGCTGAAACCAAGAAATTCTATACCAAAATTAAAATTAAAACAGTAATGGAAAATCAGAACAGAAAGTTAAACAACAATATTGATAAATCATGAAACCCTTTACTGCCAAGATCTGACAACTGGCATAATTAAGCGCTTGTCTTGTAATTAAATATTGTTGAATTTTCATCATCATTTCAAAAAAAATCGTCCACTGCTGTACATGGGCCTCCCCCATAGTCTCGCCACAAAGACTGGTCCTTTACGTTCCACATCCATCAGATTACACTAGATCCCTTCGGCTCCATCGACCATCTGCTTCACGAGTAATGTGCCCGGCCCACTGCCACTTCGATTTTTCGGTTCATGAAGTTATATCGGAAACTTTGGTTCTCCTACGAATGAACCTGCTTCCTGATTCGATTACACAAGGAAACTCGATTTGTAGAAATAAGTAGTTCTTCATAAATCATAATTCTTTCTTACGCATTTGAAAATCTACCCACGCCGTACTACTTACCTATTTAACGTAACTGACTGAAACATAACAGTACGAAGATATTATTTCGTAAACATGTCAACACCTGATATCTTATCGCAATTTGTGTACAAATCTTTCACGTTGATCACGCTTGTTTTCTATCAATTATATGTCACGACAACGCTAACAATAATGTATAAGTATGTTCACTTCTAACAAGTACTTATGTTCTCTCATTGTGCTAAGTGAGAAGTACTGGCTGACGTTTGTGAGAAGAATAATAGCGCCTTTCATGTCCGCCGACTGTAGCGATGCCGTGATTGTTTACAGGAAGGCGGCGCTCTTACATTGTTTGCTTTTGGCTTCTGTGTTCGCAGAAGTCAGGGTTGCATCTCGTTATTACTACGATGTTTACATTTAAAAACCAGTTCCTGATCTTGAATGCTTAGAAAATTAGAAATTCGTGACTGACATAGTACATTACACTACAAAGTAAATTTTATTTAAGTTTCTGTTTCGTGTACTAAAACTACAAAGATATTTAAACCATAATAACAATTACGATCTCTAGACATGGATCAGATAACGATGCAACTATCATTACATTGTAATTAGGGTTCGCCAACCCTAATAACAGAAATATATTGATTACCATAATCTTTATGTGCCAATCGTATATAAACTCCAGCACTCACCACATCAAACAACTTCTTCATCTGGAGAACACGAGGAACTAAGAAAATCAAAATGGCTTCCGTAAAGAATATTTTATTCTTGTTCGCTGTACTGGTAAGATTTCATTTATTATATTTAATGCACAAACATGCCTTTCTCTTTTCTGGAAAATCTAATGTTTTTATTGTTCTAGGTCTGTTCGACACTAACCTTGGCTCAAGGTCCACATTCGAATGAGTCCGATTCGCACGAGTTTAGCCCTCCCCCTAGGCCGGAAAATAGCACCGGTCACTCCGGAGAGCACCCGAGACCACATGGCGGCGGCGGTCATGGTGGTCACGGTCCCAGAGGTCCTAAGCACGATGGGCCCCAATTTCCCGGACCCGCAGGAAACGAAACCCGTCATAAGCGGGCGGTCGATCGTCGTGTAATCTATTGTAACTACGCAACTGAGGTAAATAATGAACCATATCACCAACATTGTATCCTATCAATATCAGCATCAGTAGCTAACCTAGAATCCAATAAAGGATAAGACTATATAAAAATTATTTACTTACAAAACTTATTAATCTGAATTTTCGACTAATTAAAGAAAATGACTTAAATTCGCTCATTTCATTTTCTACTCCACTTCATTATTTGCCTGTTATTCCAGGGAGGCAACCGATGCACCGGCTGCAACACAGTCCGCCGCTGCTATCCGTTCGGCAGGGGCACAGACTCCACTTGCTCTGGTTTCTTCCCATACTGCAACAACGGCCAATGCTCTAGGAGTAAGGGTCCTCTGTGCGCGGAAACTACTTCGACCACTCAATCCTCTACCACATCTGGTTCTTCTAGTACCTCTGGTTCCTCTACTTCTTCTGGTTCCTCTACTTCTTCTGGTTCCTCTAGCACCGGTGGATCCTCTAGCACCGGTGGATCTTCGAGCACCGGTGGATCTTCCAGCACCGGTGGATCTTCAAGCACTGGTGGATCCAGCACCGGTGGATCCTCCAGTACCGATGGTTCCTCTAGCACCGGTGGATCCTCTAGCACTGGTGGATCTTCCACCACATAATAAGCTGGAGAAGTTCCTGGTAAGATATTGATATATCTAGTAGTTTATTTATTTTTTTACAATTTCTCTAATTTTTTCAGCCTGTAATGCCAGCAGACATGTTATTAATTTTTTCTTTAAATCCTCTTCAATTACACTGTATTACTTGACTGTTAGTAAATTATTGTCCCAGGTGCCCCTTAACCTGCACTTTGAGGATCTGATGGGTGCCACTGATGCTACTATTAACGTATCCACCTACTGGACCCAACGAGTTTACAATCGAATCGAAAAGAAGCGTAGTAAAAGTAAATTATTTTTTTAATGTCTTGTCTTTTTGTTTTAGGTTTCACCGATATTTGGCGTTAAATCAACCTGGCAATGAAATTTAAATCTGTTATTTATCTATGTTATTATCCTTCTTTCTTTTAACAAATACATATTGCGTTTGAATCTATTATGTGTGTTTTCTTTTATTTTAATTAATGCTCAACTGATCATTACAACTGTGAAGATTGAACCAAAAGCCTACTCAAGACAATCAAAATCTTCTGTAAACCCTTACGGCCGAACCCAATAACCCATCTATCTCCAGCTTTGGCATACTGGAGATAGTAAAACAAATGATACAATACAAAAATTAAATAAGTTTTCTGTTGTTTCATTTGTTTTTCTATCTCCGTTATGTGATAGATAGGTTATTGGGTTCGGCTGTTAAACTCGTAAAGCTTTACCACTTTATTACCACCAAGTATTTAATTTAGAAACTGGTATTAAGGGTTTTTCAAAATTTGTGTCTGTAGATGGAGATCTTTCAAAATAAAACAATAATATGGCACGGTTTTATTTATTTACAATAACACAAAACTAAATTCAATGAGTATCATCAGTAATAATATTCGTTTTAAAAATATTTTGATTGATATCAGATATATCATAAAAAGTGAAGAATAAAATCTACTAGCTACAGATATATTTTTATAGTACTGTTACGCCGTGAAACTTGAGTACGCTATATCTTCGACGGAACCAAGGGTAGCATCAAATAATTAAAACGCATTGCTGTGCGAAGCTTCGAGAATAGGAGTACATACTCAGGCCTGGCAAATTCCAGAAAAGTCCGACATACGCTATTATTATTAGATAACATTCAGTAGGTAGTTATGGGGGTGGATAAGGGAATTTGTACCTTCTGGTATTAGCAATAGAGTTGAAATTCGCATGTAAGGTGGTAGATAAGTACCTTCTTACGAGAGTAATAATAATGATTTATGGCCTCCCGATGCGACTATTTTGTGCTAGAATGTCCTTGAAACGTCGGTATCGAGAAATTTCGATGACTTCGCATATAAATACGGGTCCCCGGCTAGAAGCAGTTTCAGTTTGATTTCGTCAGCGATACAGAGCGAACTACCTAAGTGCTTGAAGTGATACCTAGCGACCTAAGCGATACTACACGGAACTCTGAGTGTTTATAGTGATTGGTTATTTGTTGATTGGACTAATTTGTCATTGTTTTGTGGTGAATAAAGTTCTCTGCTAGTAAACCGGCATTTAATTACTCACGTTCGTAACAACTGGTGTCAGAAGTGAGATGCCATTACTACAGAGGGACGACGAACAGGGACCACGAACAAGGAGGCAAGTGGAGATGGATGCTGCACGTCAACGTCTGGAAGTGGAAGATCGGGCTGGTATGGGAGCAACGGCAGCTGCTGAGGCGCCAACAGGCCCATCCTCGGAAATGAACCTCGCCGCAGTGTTGGCCGCCATGCAAGCTAGTATGGAAGCTGCCCGCCGCGAACAAGAGGCTAATCAGCGTAAGCTCCAGGATCTAATCGCGGCTAACCAGGAAGAAGCCCGCCGCGAACAAGAGGCTAACCAACGTAAGCTCCAGGACCTGATCGCGGCTAACCAGGAAGAAGCCCGCCGCGAACAGGAAGCTGCCCGCCGCGAACAGGAAGAAGCCCGCCGCGAACAGGAAGCTGCCCGCCGCGAACAAGAGGCTAACCAACGTAAGCTCCAGGACCTAATCGCGGCTAACCAGGAGGAAGCCCGCCGGGATCAAGAGGCTAAGCAGAACCTGATCCTCGAAAAAATTGATTACGGCCTCGTCACGTTGGGCGAGAAAGTGAAAAATCTCACCTTAGAGGTCAAGGAGGTTTCCGCCCGAGCTGATAGCCTCGAAACCAGAATGGAAGATCGCCTGCTGGACATCAACAAAAAAATTATCAAGCTCGAAGCACGCGAACCCGTTGCTGTTAGCGCACCATCGCACACCCACTGTGCATCAGCCGCAAAATTTGATATGCCGCGTTTCGATGGCACGTCGTCCTGGACGGCTTTTAAGTACCAATTCCAAACACTGGTCAAGACGAACCGCTGGGATGATGACCAGTCTTTCGCGGCGTTAACTTTGGCCCTACGAGGGGACGCTCTGCTGGTCCTAGAGAACCTTCCTTCAGACGGCAGGACGTTGGAGCGTCTAATGGAGGGACTAGACACTCGCTATGGTGACAAGCACCTCGAACATGTTTTCCGCGCGCAACTTCGCGAGAGAACGCAGAGGTCGAACGAGAGCCTTCAGCAGTGGGGAGTAGAGGTTGAACGGCTGGTCCGGCGGGCATACATGTCGATGACACCGGAGACGGTGGAAGTAAATCTGGTGCAAGCATTCATCGACGGTCTACGGGATACTGAAGTCAGGGCTACGGTGCGACTCGGACACCACCAAACTCTGAAGAGTGCGATGGCCCACGCTTTGGAAGTGGAAGCCGTACGACAAGACTCACGTACGCACAGAGTTCGGGAAGTGGTGGTCTCACCTTCAGTGCAACCACGTCACCGAGAAGTGGCTTCGTCGGCAAAGTCCCGCTATATTCCGACGTGTTATGGATGTGGAAAAAAAGGGCACATTCGTACCGATTGCCCCAAGAGGAAGAGGGGAAGTGTGGACTCCGGAACTCAAGTTAACGAGGAGTCGTTAAACTAAATGTCGCCAGGGCCGCGGGGCGGGTGCTGGCTGGTCAACTGAAGGCCCCAACCATCACCATCAATCAAGTCCACAACGGAAATAGTTTGATCATCGAGGGAACGCTGAATCAACGTGCTTGCAATTTCACCGTTGACACCGGGGCGTCACGGACTATTATAAGACCTGAGTTGCTGAAACGCACCATCTTGTGGCAAACAGAAACCCCAGCCTACCGTCTTCAGACAGCCACTGGCCAGCCAGTCTCCGTCCTCGGTGATACAGAAATCGAGTTTAAAATCGGTGATCAAGTGTACACCCATTCAGCGTTAATTGCGAATATTACCGACGATTGCATACTGGGTCTCGACTTCCTGCGGAATTACCGATGTGTTTTAGATATCGATAAAGGAGTATTGAAATTCCCAGACCAAGAAGTCTTCCTGCAAGGAATTAACACATGCAACCTCTATTGCTTAAAGGATACCACATTGGCTCCAAGAACGGAAACCTTAGTCGAAGTTAAATTTCCTAAGAAAATTAGGCAACGCAGATGTGTTATGGTTGAAGACGTTGGCCGGCACCCGGAACTTATCACCGCGAGGACATTAGTTATGACGAAAGGAAGATCCAAGGTCAGGATTGTAAATCTTGGGAAAAAGGAGATCCAGTTGAAGAAAAACAGTGTTGTTGGAAGATGTGAAGAAGTGAAGTATCTCCGCCAAATCAACACATCTTCAGTAAAACAAGACGCAATAAAAGGTGAACCTGATCACATCCAGCAACTTCTGGAAAATTCTAAGAGCAATTTATCAGTTTCGGAACTACAGCAAGCCAAGGAATTTCTGCTACGGTTCCGGGATATCTTTGCAACGGGAAAAGATTGCGGAAGAACAGGTCTCGTCAAGCATGAGATAGATACAGGTGATGCTAGACCAATTAAACAGAGACCGCGCCGCATACCCTGGGCTAAAGAAACTGAGGTAGCAGAAATGGTAAAGGATATGGCTGATAGCGGAATAATTGAACCTTCTACGAGCCCATGGTCTTCTCCTGTCGTTCTGGTGAAGAAGAAGGACGGCAGTACCAGATTCTGTGTAGACTACAGAAGGCTGAATGATGTAACGAAGAAGGACAGTTATCCCTTGCCTAGGATAGACGACACACTGGATATGCTCAGTGGTATGAAGTGGTTTTCAACCATTGACTTGAAAAGTGGCTACTGGCAAGTGGAAATTAGCGAGAAAGATAAGGAAAAGACAGCGTTCAGTACAGGAATTGGCAACGGCCTGTGGCAATTTAAAGTCATGCCTTTTGGGTTGTGCAACGCTCCAGCGACGTTTGAACGCCTCATGGATAGAGTCATGGTGGGCCTTCTTGGTGACGTCTGTCTGGTATATTTGGATGACGTCATTATAATGGGCCGCACTTTTAAGGAACACCTGAGAAATATGGAGAAAGTATTCACCAGGATACGGGGGGCTAACCTAAAACTAAGCCCAAAGAAGTGTGCCCTGTTCAAGAAGGAGGTCAGCTACCTAGGACATGTCATCTGCGCCGATGGAGTGAGAACCGATCCTGAGAAGATAAAGGCTGTCCAACAGTGGCCGGCTCCAAAGAACAAAACAGAAGTACGTGCATTTCTAGGGTTGTGCACATACTACAGACGGTTTGTTATGGGTTTTTCGGACATTGCAAAACCTTTACATCAGCTGACTGAGGATAAACGAGATTTTATCTGGGACAAGAACTGTGAGTCAGCATTCAACGAACTAAAGCAACGGCTATGTGAAGCGCCTATACTGGGGTATCCGAGCAGAGATGGAAGATTTGTCGTCGATACCGACGCCAGCAACACAGGAATTGGTGGAGTGCTGTCGCAGGTGCAAGAAGATAGGCAAGTCGTGATCGCTTACTTCAGTAAGGCACTTTCAAAACCAGAAAGGAACTACTGCGTGACTCGACGAGAACTACTGGCTGTTGTAAAAACTTTGCAACATTTCCACAAGTACCTCATAGGGAGACAGTTTACGTTGAGGACGGACCACGCTGCATTGAAATGGCTTCTACAATTCAAAAACCCTGAGGGTCAAGTTGCAAGATGGCTAGAGCAGCTGCAGGAGTTCAACTTTGTGACGGAACATCGTAGTGGAAAAGGGCATAACAATGCTGACGCCCTGTCGCGACGTCCATGTAATGAGGACTGTAGACATTGCCAGCAAAATGAAGCCCGGGAACACGTGAACTTAATTAGGGCTGAAGGCAACTTTAAGAAGTCCCAGGAAGAAGATGACGATATTCGACCTATACTGGACTGGAAGCGTAGTGGAACTAGGCCTCAGTGGAATGAAGTATCGTCACATAGTCCTGTCACAAAGAGCTACTGGGCACAGTGGGGCAGTTTAGTCCTAGAAAATGACGTGCTTTGTAGGAAATGGGAATCGAACGATGGCAAGGAGGTGACCACACAAGTGATAGTACCACGACGTGAAGTGGTCCCCCTGCTTCAGGAGATACACGATGGCGCTTCTGGTGGACACCTGGGAATCAAGAAAACTCTACTGAAAGTGAGACAGCGGTATTACTGGCTCAATTGTAGAGAAGACATAGAGCAATGGTGTCGGAAATGTACAGCGTGCGCATCCGTGAAAGGACCACAGACTAGGAGCAGGGGCAAGCTTCAGTTGTACAATGTAGGAGCCCCATGGAAACGCATTGCCATCGACGTTGCTGGACCTTTCCCAGTGACAGATGACGGAAACAAATACATAGTGGTGATACAGGACTATTTCACAAAGTGGCCTGAAGTTTTCGCCATACCCAATCAGGAAGCGACGACAGTGGCGAAAAAGGTGGTCGAAGAAGTAGTATGTCGGTATGGCGCACCTTTGGAGATCCATTCCGATCAAGGCCGCAACTTCGAATCTGCGCTGTTCCAGGAAATGTGCACTCTTCTGGGGATTTACAAGACACGCACAACACCTGCGCACCCACAGTCGGACGGTATGGTGGAGAGGTTTAACCAGACCCTGGAGAATCACCTGGCTAAGGTTGTCGATGACCATCAGAAAGATTGGGACCGGTATATTCCACTATTTCTGATGTCTTATCGATCAGCAGTGCATGATAGCACGGGTCATACCCCAGCAAGAGTGAATTTCGGCAGGGAGATGAGACTTCCAGTCGATACCATAACCGGCGTGCCACCTGACAAGACTAAGCCAGTTACGGACTTCGTAAGTGACCTCCAAGATCAATTGGATGAAGTGCATAAACGAGTGCGTGAGAATAGCCTGCACACCAGCGTTAAAATGAAAACCAGATACGACCGCAATGCCAACGCCAAGGGATTTGAGGAAGGTGCACTGGTTTGGCTCCACAACCCACTTCGACGAAAAGGGAAGTCGCCGAAACTTCAAGCTCGATGGGAGGGACCCTACACCGTGACAAAAAGGATCAACGACGTTACCTACCGCATCAAGAAAGGGTTACGAGGGAAACCTAAGGTAGTCCACGTGGATAGATTGGCGCCGTATCACGGATCTAATAATGCTCGGGACGAGCATGACTAAGAGGGGGGCACTGTTACGCCGTGAAACTTGAGTACGCTATATCTTCGACGGAACCAAGGGTAGCATCAAATAATTAAAACGCATTGCTGTGCGAAGCTTCGAGAATAGGAGTACATACTCAGGCCTGGCAAATTCCAGAAAAGTCCGACATACGCTATTATTATTAGATAACATTCAGTAGGTAGTTATGGGGGTGGATAAGGGAATTTGTACCTTCTGGTATTAGCAATAGAGTTGAAATTCGCATGTAAGGTGGTAGATAAGTACCTTCTTACGAGAGTAATAATAATGATTTATGGCCTCCCGATGCGACTATTTTGTGCTAGAATGTCCTTGAAACGTCGGTATCGAGAAATTTCGATGACTTCGCATATAAATACGGGTCCCCGGCTAGAAGCAGTTTCAGTTTGATTTCGTCAGCGATACAGAGCGAACTACCTAAGTGCTTGAAGTGATACCTAGCGACCTAAGCGATACTACACGGAACTCTGAGTGTTTATAGTGATTGGTTATTTGTTGATTGGACTAATTTGTCATTGTTTTGTGGTGAATAAAGTTCTCTGCTAGTAAACCGGCATTTAATTACTCACGTTCGTAACAGTACATTATGATACAAGTGTGTAATGTGTGCCATTACCGTCGCGGTGGTATTAAGATCCGAGCCGTGGAGAGGATCTTAAGAGAACCAAGAACGGTAATCGCCGATTACTCACGTGTATCATACGACGTTTTTCGACACACTTGTGAAGAAAATAAACGAAAAATCAGCTTTATTTAGTAAGTATATGAAAAGTTTATTTAGATAAACAGTTCGTAAATGTGCACTATGTGCAGTCAGTAAAGTTATCATTAACTATTTTTGACTGTATAGTGGTCCCATGACTTAGATTTTCTACTTGAAGGCGTACAGCATAAATCATTTTCCTCATAAATAGTTGTTGTAGACATTTTTGTAAAATCTGTATTTTATTTTTAAATATGGCGGCTAAAAAATTGACTTTTCTTAAACGCGCGTATGCGCGAAAAATGGCGGCCATAGACTAGCTACTCTAGCTCTTGGTTTAGAAAAAATAAGAATGAGGTTGCATATAAACAGAAAATACAAATTAGATGGAAGATTTAATTAATTAATTATGTAAAATTTTAAACAGTTTATTTAAACACGAAATTGCATGAAATAAGTAAGCAAAACACTAATTCATGCTATTGAACGCAATAACAAATTTTATTCTTTTTTGTCTTAAAACTCTTTTTGACAAAAAAGAGGTTAAACAAAAAGGCTCTAACTACATTACCGCACATGTGCATAATAGTAATCAAAATGTCACAGTTTGGTAACGAGCCCCTTTATATACCTAAGTACAGTGCAATAACAGCCACTTTATGAGCAAGTGTGTCGAAATAGTACATTATGACACAAGTGTGTAATGTGGGTCATTATCGTCGCGGTGGTATTAAGACCCGAGCCATGGCGAGGGTCTTAAGAGAACCAAGAACGATAATGACCAATTACTCACGTGTATCATACGACGTTTTTCGACACACTTGTGAAGAAAATAAATTAAAAACTTTATTTAGTAGGTATATGAAAAGTTTATCTAAAGAATCAGTTCGTAAATGTGCAGTCAGTAAAGTTATAATTAACTATTTTGACTCGTATAGTGGTTCCATGACATAGATTTTCTTGCGTACAGCACAAATCATTTTCCTCATAAATAGTTATTGTAGACATATTTATAAAATCTGTATTTTATTTTTAAATATGGCGGCTAAAAAATTGACTTTTCTTAAACGCGCGCATGCGCGAAAAATGGCGGCCATAGACTAGCTACTCTAGCTGTTGGTTTAGAAAAAATAAGAATGAGGTTGCATATAAACAGAAAATACAAATTTAATAAAAGATTTAATTAATTAAATATGTAAAATTTTAAATAGTTTATTTAAAGACCAAATTGCATGAAATAAGTAAGTAAAGCACTAATTTATGCTATTGAACGCAATAACAAATTTTATTCTTTTTTGTCTTAAAACTCTTTTTGACAAAAAGGAGGTTAAACAAAAAGATTCTAACTACATTACCGCACATGTGCATAACAGTAATCAAAATGTCACAGTTTGGTAACAAGCCCCTTTATATACCTAAGCGCAGTGCAATAACAGCCACTTTATGAGCAAGTGTGTCGAAAATATTTTTACTTACTTACAAGAGTATTATGTATATTTTTCAGTATATTGATATAACCATAGTTAACACAAATATGTAGTTATATTAGTATATTTTAATTTATATTTGCGATTGACATCTAAATTAATCTACAATAAAGTTACGAGCACGATTTCTGTCTTAAGCTGGCCAAAGTCGTTTTTGTAAAAATGAGATCCCTTAAAAATAACTTCATCATCATCTGCCTAGCCTTTTCCCAACTATATTGGGGTCGGCTTCCAGTCAAGCCGGATTTAGCTGAATACCAGTATTTTACGAGGAGCGGCTGCCTACCAGACCTCCACAACCCATTAACTGGGGTAACACGGTACTTCATGGCAAGACTGGAGTCAGATTTACTGGCTTCTGACTATCCGTAACGACTGCCAAAGATCTACAAATGACAGCCGGGACCAACGGCTTAACGTGCTTTCCGAGGCACGGAGGAAACTCGTTATGTTACGATGGTCACCCATCCACAGACCAACCTGGGCAAGCGTTGCTTAACCTTGAAGATCGACCTGTGCGGCTGTTATTATTTTAGCCACGAGCTCCTACTCAGCTCAGCTCAGCTCTCCTCAGCTGGCCAAAGTGGTTTTTTGTAAAAATGAGATCCCTTAAAAATAACTTATCATATAATTAAACTAATAATCACAACTTTTAACATATACCAAATACGAACATATATTAACAATACTGTTTAAAGTTATTGTCTAATTTTTATCATAGATCCGTGTTCCCTACGTCTTGACAACGACATGAGAAAAGAAACGAAGTCATGGTTATGTTTTACCCTATTCCAATAACCAATATACAGAATAATGTATTGTTTCAAAATTGTAAATATTGATATTATACTTTAAATATAATAGAGTCTTTCAGCTCTAAATTTCAGTAGAATTAGTGCTTGGAATCGAATGAAACATGATAAATGAAAAGCCCGGCACACTGGAGGCACCACAATGTTCACGCGCTAGGGTACCCTGAGCTGTAGAGCGTGGCATCTCCTAGCGGGCACAGGCATAGCTACTGATTCTTACGTTGACTCGGTAGACTGCTGTTGCGGTAACCTTTTCGGAGCAGGATGTTGTCGACTGCAGGTAGCAGCAGGTACCTTTTGCCTGACGTATGGTAAGGGACCTTTAGCGACCTGAAATAGTAGAACTTAGGAGATTCCTTGGTGTAAGATTGCCAGCGGTTCTTGGCGAATGTTTCGCCGTAGTTGGTGGGTGCGATGGGTGGTAGCGGCAGAGGGCTGGAGTGCGGCAGGTCGTTGTTTAGCGGTCGGTGGAGGAGCCGACCGGTCGGGTGCGAGTGAGCAAGTCTTGGCTTCTGTGTTCGCAGAAGTCAGGGTTGCATTTTGTTATTAATAAGATGTTTTGATTAAAAAACCAGTTCCTGATCTTGAATACTTAGGAAATTAGGAATTCGTGACCCACATTAGACTACAAAGTAAAGTTTATTTAAGATTCTTTTGTGTACTAAAACTGCAAAGATATTATAACTATAACAACAATTACGATCTCTAGACATGGATCAGATAACGATGAAACTATCATTAGACTGCAATTATTGTTCGCCAACCCTAATAACAGAAATGTATTGATTACCATTATCTTTATGTACCAATCGTATATAAACTCCAGCACTCACCACATCAAACAACTTCTTCATCAGGAGAACACGAGGAACTAAGAAAATCCAAATGGCTTCCGTAAAGAATATTTTATTCTTGTTCGCTGTACTGGTAAGATTTCATTTAATATATTTAATGCACAAACATGACTTTCACTTTTCTGGAAAATCTAATGTTTTTATTGTTATAGGTCTGTTCGACACTAACCTTGGCTCAAGGTCCACATTCGAATGAGTACGATTCGCATGAGTGTAGCCCTCCCCCTAGGCCGGAAAATAGCACCGGTCACTCCGGAGAGCACCCGAGACCACATGGCGGCGGCGGTCATGGTGGTCACGGTCCCAGAGGTCCTAAGCATGACTGGCCCCAATTTCCCGGACCCGCAGGAAACGAAACCCGTCATAAGCGGGCGGTCGATCGTCGTGTAATCAATTGTAACTACGCAACTGAGGTAAATAATTAACCATATCACCAACATTGTATCCTATCAATATCAGCATCAGTAGCAAATCTAAAAAAGACTATAGTTAGTCAGTAATAAGACAATATAAAAATTATTTACTTACAAAACTTATTAATTTGAATTTTCGACTATTAAAAGAAAATAATTTAAATTCGTTCATTTGATTTTCTACTCCACTTCATTATTTGCCTATTATTCCAGGGAGGCTTCCGATGCACCGGTTGTAACACAGTCCGCCGCTGCTATTCGTTCGGTAGGGGCACAGACTCCACTTGCTCTGGTCTCTTCCCATACTGCAACAACGGTCTATGCTCTATTAGAAAGGGTCCTCTTTGCGCGAAAACTACTTCGACCACTTAATCCTCTACTACTTCTGGATCCTCTAGCACTGGTGGATCTTCCATCACGTAATAAGCTGGAGAAGTTCTGGTAAGATATTGATATATCTAGTAGTTAATTATTTTTTTACAATTTTCTCATTGGGCATTTTTATCAGCCTGTAATGCCCGCAGATATGTTATTAATTTTTTCTTAAAATTCTCTTCAATGACACTGTCTTACTTGACTGTTAGTAAATTATTGTCCCAAGTGCCCCTATATCTGCACTTTGGAGGATCTGATGAGTGCCACTGATGCTACTATTAACATTTTCACCTACTGGGCCCAAAAAGCTTAACGAGTTTGCCATCGAATCGAAAAGAAGAAGAAGTAATTTTTTTTTTTAAATCTTGTCTTTTTGTTTTAGGTTTCACCGATATTTGGCGTTAAATCAACATGGTAATAAAATTTAAATCTGTTATTTATCTATGTTATTATCCTTCTTTCTTTTAACTGAAATACATATTGCGTTTAAATCTATTATGTGTTTTCTTTTATTTGAATTGCTCAACTGATTATTACAACTGTGAAGATTGATCCAAAAACCTAGTCAAGACAATCAAACTCTTCTGTAAACCCTTACGGCCGAAACCAATAACCCATCTATCTCCAACTTTGGCATACTGGAGATAGTAAAACAAATGATACAATACAAAAATTATACATGTTTTCTGTTGTTTCATTTGTTTTTCTATCTCCGTTATGTGATAGATAGTTTATTGGGTACGGCTGTTAAACTCGTAAAGCTTTACCACTTTATTACCACCAAGTATTTAATTTAGAAACTGGTACTAAGGGTTTTTACACAAATATTGATTTGTGTCTGTAGCTGGAGATCTTTCAAAATAAAACAATAATATGGCACGGTTTTATTTATTTACAATAACACAATACTAAATTCAATGAGTATCATCAGTAATAATATTCGTTTTAAAAATATTTTGATTGATATCAGATATATCATAAAAAGTGAAGAATAAAATCTACTAGCTACAGATATATTTTTAAAATTATTATCATCGTTAGTGTGGTCGCATTATTCATCATTTATTGTCGATTTTCCATAACATTTCTTTCCACGTCCTTTGACATATTTCAGTAAAATTAGTTTACGCTAAAATATTCAAAACATTGATCCTTTCATTTTAAAGCTTAAGCTTGATAATAAATAATCTCTAAGAAATGAAAATATTTCCAATTTATTTGTCAAACACAGCTAGTTAATTCTAGTCAATAGAGAGATACGTCGATATTTAGTATTTTAAGATACGTTATCAAAGATATGACTGCCTTTCTTTAAAATTCATATTTCATTTGTGATGTATTCTTTCACAAATAATGACTATCTTCTCCAAAATATATTTTTAATACTTATCTACTTCCTCTTTCATTTCACATTAATATTTTTACTTACAAGAGTATTATGTATATTTTTCAGTATATTGATATAAGTAACCATAGTTAACACAAATATGTAGTTATATAAGTATATTTTAATTTATATTTGCGATTGACATCTTAAATTAATCTACAATAAAGTTACGAGCACGATTTCTGTCTTAAGCTGGCCAAAGTCGTTTTTTGTAAAAATGAGATCCCTTAAAAATAACTTATCATTTAATTAAACTAATAATCACAACATTTAACATATACGAAATACGAACATATATCAACAATACTGTTTAAAGTTATTGTCTAATTTTTATAATTTTTATCATAGATCCGTGTTCCCTACGTCTTGACAACGACATGAGAAAAGAAACGAAGTCATGGTCATGTTTCACCCCGTTCCAATAACCAATATACAGAATAATAATGTATTGTTTCAAAACTGTAAATTAAATATTCATATTATACTTTAAATATAACAGAGTCTTTCGGCTCTAAATTTCAGTAGAATTAGTTCTTGGACTCGAATGAAACATGATAAATGAAAAGCCCGGCACACTGGAGGCACCACAATGTTCACGCGCTAGGGTACCCTGAGCTGTAGAGCGTGGCATCTCCTAGCGGGCACTGGCATAGCTACTGATTCTTACGTCGACTCGGTAGACTGCTGTTGCGGTAACCTTTTCGGAGCAGGATGTTGTCGACTGCAGGCAGCAGTAGGTACCTTTTGCCTGACGTGTGGTAAGGGACCTTTAGCGACCTGAAATAGTAGAACTTAGGAGATTCCTTGGTGTAAGATTGCCAGCGGTTCTTGGCGAATGTTTCGCCGTAGTTGGTGGGTGCGATGGGTGGTAGCGGCAGAGGGCTGGAGTGCGGTAGGTCGTTGTTTAGCGGTCGGTGGAGGAGCCGACCGGTCGGGTGCGAGTGAGCAAGTACTGGCGGCGGCGGTACGTCGGCGTGGTCTGGATCGACTGCTGGCTCAGCTTCGGAACCAGAGATATATTCCCTGAACACAGACAAACACGCACGTTAATCAGTTACAAACTAACTTCGAATCATCAATATCGTCGAAATATACTCGTACATTCGAAAATAAATGCATTTCACGTAGGTACAGTGTACAAAGTTGAGACCAAATGGAAACTATCACAAACAGAACTTATGGTTCATGTGTTCACATTCTGTTCCCCGGTATGATTCCGCGCACACGACTAACTTCCGGCAAACTAGCGGCGACGACAACGCTAGCTTACATTTCCCCGAGAATATTGTTTTCACGGTAACATTGTTACCAGCAAAGTGCTATTACGTATATACCTTACAGCGTTACAGCGTCGTGACGCAACTAAAAATAACTGTATTGAAAGTGAATGAACAAAATACAGATGGAAACATTGTCATCACTCACCTAATTCCGAAATTCTCGTCAGAGGAATGCTTCCTGTAAAACATTGTTTATATTAAAAATAAGCCTATAAATTTTTTGATTTTTATAACACCAACATATTTTTATTCAAACATCAAGAATTTGTCTCATTTGTTAGACCAATTCGACTATAACATCCATGCCATTTAACATCATGTAGATCTTAGCACTAAACATTTAGTAGGCATGCGACGTGAACACATCATTGTTCCTGTTACTAACACAGAACCCTTTCTACCTACTCTGAAGCGTTCTACAGCATTCTGGACTTCACCATCAATCAAACGAAACTCGTTCTAAACATCAAGTAGGTATGCACTAGTAACATTTATCATGCCTCTATTCCGTAGTCTTCTATACGATCTCCTAATAAACTAAAGCACAAAACGAGTTTCTGTATTCTACACACAATGATATTCAAACAATTCGAGACCTGTATAACTCCTGGCTAGGTAACAATAATCTGGCTCTTCCTGATCTACTGTAACGGCCCCCCGAATACCTAAACGAGGGTAACAAACCTAACCGTGCTAGCGAACCGATATGTCGTTTCTCATAGTTAGCACGGATTTCATCGTCATCATCTGTAACAGAAGTAAATAAGTCAACTTAACTCGTGAATACATAACTGTATCCACAAATCGAGTTGAGCATCTTTGCGAATGTGTCTCACAATACTTTTGTAAGTCATCACACGCATACGCTATGTTGTTAAAACTGTTATACTCATATTTTGGTTCCAATTTAGCACTTACCTACGGAACGCTTCTCTCCTTCGATATCGTTTTGCTCGATCACTTCGTCTCCTTCCAGAAGGTCCTCAGGGTATGGCATCACGTATCTCTTGGTCCTGGTGGTTGGTTCAAAGTAGTTAGGTCTGTATAGCCCATGAACTGGACTACCTGCTAAACTTCTCTTGAAATACGAGTTGTCTCCGTCTTTTTGGCTGTAATAGTCATAGTACGTCTCGAACGGATTACGCTTGTACACTTGCGACATAGAAGGGAACATGTCTGGGTTCATGGACTGTTGGAAATCATACATTTCATTGGCATCTAATGGATGGTCGATTTCAGAGAGCGGCGCGATAGGATTTTGGTAGAAGGGGAAGTAGTATTCGTCTTCAGTAGCCTCGTCTTTCTTGTGAAGAAGTCCATTGCGAGCCAAAGCAGCAATATTGCGTTTGTCGTTAGAGGGGTTGTACTGTCCCCGGCCCACGCGGTATCCATCTCGGGCAAGCGCCTGAATATTCCTCTTCATGGCTGCGTAACTGCGGAGCCGCGCAATGGATGCCATATTTCTCTTCTCCTGCGATTCCTCTTGATTTTGATCCTGTTTATCAGCTTCGACATAAGGCGATCTGTATGTAGGAAGCAAACCATTTTTGGCAAGTGTAGAAATACCCCGTTTATAAGCCTTCGAAGCAGAATTTCTCAGGTAACCATCTCTGGCTAACGCCGCAATGTTTCTCCGGGGAAATGAGGGCCATTGACTTACAGCCTCTGCTGGCAAACTCTCCACCTAAGAATAATAATTGCATTCAACTTGACTGTAAGACAGAACAACGAAAAAACACGTGTCATAATTTTGCTTTGTACGATTATTCATCACTGCTTACCATCGGGTGAGACAATGATCAAGACCGATGCTATCTATAATAAAATAAACACAAGGCGTTCATGTGTTCTTTACTGTTTCTTTACATTTTGAGTGACTTACTTGTTCAACATAAGAGGAGAATGCCACGGCCAAAGCAGCGAACAGTATGAGGTAGCCACGATGCCTTGCCATACTCGTGCCTGCGTCGTTCATCTAAGTCATAATCAATAAAATACGTAAGTATAGAACTTCGAAAAAAAACTGTAGATAATCGGGAATACTTCATCTGCTACTAAAGAAAGAATCTATTTTAATTTAAAGTATTGTTTTATTAATATTTATTAACAACAAAGACTGCACTTCATTGATATGCAAATCGATGCCTGAAATACGTAAATACGCCTCCCCGTAAAGTAAGAAACTCAAATCAAATTAGTCAAACAACAGTTCAATTAGTGTGAACTATGATAAATGGATTGTGGTCATCGCGTCAAACTTGTTAGAACTTCAGGCTAAATCACTTTACAGAGTCACGACACGAATAAAGGGTCGTTAGGGAGCGGAACTCGGAATTACTCGGATAATAGTCTGCCACGGGAATGGATATGAAGTTGGCAGATTCAATTACGCGGAAGTCTGTTATGCAGCACCTGAGCTCCTGCTTCGAGAAGCTACATGATGGTATACGACTATTGTAGGTACTTACTCCCTTTTCGATTTACGTTAAAAAACAGTATACACTTGTAATTATCTACTGTGTGATTCGTGGCATACACTGTAAGTTAATGCTCTCAAAAGTACTTGTAAGTACCTAGGTACTCACAAGTTTTATCTAGATACTCGTAAAACTTTGAGCTTTTGGCCGCCTTGCGCGGACGTGGCGCATATTTTCCCTATAGAATGTTCGTAAGCTAGTCTGAAAATTATTTAATTTCCCGTAAATAAATTGTTACCCTTTTATGAAAAATTCGATTTTAAATACAAGTTATTTTATTTGATTAATCGATTTAAGTATATTTTTTAATTTAAAAATGTATTATTTAAAAGTTCCGGTAAAGTTTGTATCATGATTATATAACATGTACGAGTATGTCGAAATTATAAGTTTAAACTTTTCAAGTTATTTTCACCAAAAAGGAGATATTTGTGTCGAATTCCAAAAAAAATGCCTTCAACATTATTATACGAAGGCTCGAGGGAAATCTGTCCTGATGTTATTATTTTCGATGGAAGATTAAGTAAATCCTCGATAATCCTGTGTGTTTCCAGATAATGGGGCATAAGGCTGGGTTTATTAGGATCCCCTTAAATGTCGTCTTTAGGACTGCTAATCGGGTTATCTCAGCGATAATTGGAGTAAATATTAAGTTATTTCAGCCCGCTTATCCTTTGACCTTTAAGTAATAACTCGGCCGTCGGAACAAACAAAGCCCTCTCGAAATATTCGATACAATATCCAATTTGTTACTCTTTCATGGAGAAAACATTTTCTTTATTGATTGCAATATTTGCAATCAATTACATTAACATTATTTAGCCATAGTGGCTTAATAAAGTTAATTAATGGATATGTATTTTTCTTTATTGAAAAAGGCTACAATTAATTTACTTGAGTTGCTTTATTAAATTGTCTTATTATTTTAGCAACTTCAATATAATGGTAATTATTAGAAAAATTACTAAAGTGTCATTTTGGCGTTAGATAAATTAAACCCATTAATCTTGTCTCAAGAAAGTGCAATCGTTCCTAAAGGCAATGAAAATAATGTACCTTACGAAGTTTACTTTCTACTTAAAGAGTAGAGCTAGTCTAGCTAGAACTAGGCTCTTTGAGATACTTCACCGGATCACTAAGCAAAAGGTTTTCTCAAAACTTTCCTCTTAATCATCTCAAAGCTTTTTTAGGGTACCGTAAGATATTCAATCACGGAACCTACATATATAAGAACATTTAATTGTTCGTCTGTCAAGACCGTTTTCTCAGGAACGCGTGGAGGTATAAAGCTTATATTAATATCAAATAATATATTCAGACCTGCTACTCCTTGTAGCAGTGAAAAAATCAAACTTCTATGTCAACACAATCGGCAAATTAGGCCGTGTATGTTGTAAAATCAAAACCTGGTAAAATAGGGTACATCCCACTGCACTAAAATCTTGTAATTTGCCAATAAGCAAGGTCTCATACCACAAGTAAAGGAAAACGTCTTAAAATTTGTAGTTTCGTCAAAAAATAATTACCTACTCTTTTGCGATTTGGAAAAGTCTTCGGAGCTAGATTCCGCAATGGAACTATTTACGTAGATAAGTTTGTACGGAACCCTCGGTGCGTGAATCCGACACTTGGCCGTTTTCTTTTTCTTAAGAAATTAATTGAGGAAATGGATGAGAAAAACCAATTATACCACGTTCATTTGTCAAACAGGGATTCTGTGTCAATAAAATGTAATTTACAGCAATCAAAATAGATCCGTACTTGTTGATCAGAAAAAATTCGCGAGTCTCGTAGCACGTTTTAGCGGCTACGAAATTCGTAGCAGGCCTACGACAATGACGCTTGTAATGTATTTACGGTTTCGCGAAATTGAGCAACAGTATTGTGACTATTTTAATATAATAATATCATTCCCCATGTTATATCACCTAACAATCATTTTAAAATTAATATTACATCGAACCCACCGATGGATTATGTATTTTGCCCAAAAGTTACCGAAATCCGCAATTTCAAAAAAAGTAATGTATAGGAATCGCCTCCGTCACCAAACAAACCAAAAACAAATACAGGTGCCGAAATCTTTTCGGATTTCCAGCCCTGACTAACAAGACAGGAACTAACTAGCAAGATGAATTATTTCCTTGAGCAACGTTTAAACTAGTCAAAAGTAAGCCTTTGGCTAGCCCTAACTCTAAGGGCCTGTTTCACCACCTATGATTAAGTTTCGAGTATCTTACTTGGCAGATAATTTCATACAAATACTGTCAAATTTTTGAATTTATTCAGTGAGTAGTGCTTACTCGGACATTGTGAAACAGTCCCTAAATCAACGACTAAACTGGTCTAGTAGAAAATGCCTTAGGTATTAAGTCCACGGTACCTTTTGCAGCGTTATTTACTAATTATAAAGTTTCAATAACTCAATTTTACATGATTAAATATTGTTCATATAACATTCATACCTAAGATATATGATACTTTACACAAATCAAGACAATG
The DNA here is from genome assembly GCA_030763345.1 of Mythimna separata. NCBI lineage: Eukaryota > Metazoa > Arthropoda > Insecta > Lepidoptera > Noctuidae > Mythimna > Mythimna separata. The sequence continues at coordinate 10,481,278 of CM061187.1, read as the reverse complement.
TATATTTTTGATACCTCATCCGTGCAATTAAATAAATCAAACAAGAAAAAAGATAGAAACAAATAAAAAGTAAGCGTAAGTTCAAAAAGTTTTCAGCTGAACTTTTTTGTTCAATGCTGATTTTTTTGCACTATATTCAGAATCTAAACCGCACTTTAAAATTATATTTTTCAAGAAAACAAAACATTATAAACTTTTTTGTGGAAGAAATGTTCAATTTTTTCCAGATAAACAGAAAACGATAAAACTGAAAAATATTTATAAGGACTTACCTTTGCAGACTTCTGCCACCAGGACAGCTCACTTTTTCAAACTTTAGAGCAACTTTAAACTTGACACTGCTGTTAGTTTTAGTTAGTAAGTTGAAGTTGTTGGCGGGAATGGCTGGTGGACTGGCCTAACTGAGCTTTTATAGAAAACTTCATGAGCCACGCGCATGCGCGGTACAAAGATGGGAGGAGTTTACCTCGCACTGTACTACATGCACTTTCCTTAATAAGCCAGAAGGTCATAAGGTTATGTTTTAATTAAATGTCTATTTAGAGGAAATTGTGTTAACGACGAACAATAGGCTATAATGTATAGGTTCTTCTGTGGCTTCCTGCCGACGTCCATTTGACAAAAGCTTTTAACAGGGATGCACCTCGTGAACTTTAATAACAATAACTCCTACTTTACTTTTTACAAGCTATAAATACTTTCTGGGATGACGCAGCCATGTTAAAAGTTTTTTACACTTTGTTCTTGCACATTCGATTCATTAAATTGAGTTATTTACTTATATATATAATTTTACTGGTAGAACGCTAATTGTAAAAGACATTAATTACAAATAGGTAGGCTCTACCTTATTCATTCTCTTTGAGGAATGAACAATAAATACATAACTATTATCCAAAACATCAGATCAGGTATAATTATACAAATATCATTAGAGCCTTTACCCAAATAGCCTACCTCTAGTTGTCCGGTACACCGGATGCGGCTGAATACCCGTATTTTACATGAAGTGACTTTCTATCATACCTCCACAACTGTTTACTGGGAAACATGATACTCCTTGGATAGACGGATGGTCAGACTTTCCGGCGTCTAACTACACGTCGTAGATACATGCGTTAAAGATTTACCGGGACCAACAGTGTTTCCGAGGCTCGGGTTGCTAGGTATGTCCTAGATATAGTTAGAAAACTACCTATGAATAAAAAAAATCACATACATAGGTATTTAAGTGACTTGGTCAAAGCCTATTGGGCCCCTGGGTTGCAACGAAAGAGAACCCCGGGACCCTGGAATTAAGGCAAAAAAGGAATAGTGGGTTTTAGTCAGTAGAAGTCTGACACGTCCTCTGGCAGTCATTTTGATGATTTAAACCTCATACATGAGAGGCGAGTGCCATAACCACTGGGCCATCACGACATATTACACAAATATGAATACATACTTAAATTGTTAACTGTTAAATTAAATTGTGTCGCTAACCACAGCTCACAAGGGCTTCTTCAAGACAAAATCCCGAAATTACCTACAAATAAGTAGAATATTAATTATGAAATTTTCAGAGACCTCGAAGAATCTACGAACAAGTGATAGGTATGGTTTCGAAACTTCGAAAGTCTTTTGTGGTGTTCCATAAAGCAACTCGACTGAATAGGTTTTAATCAACTTTATAAATCTTATAACTAGGAATTCAGCAAGAGGTAATTCTTGATGTAAGTAGGTACCTATATACTCATTAATTTATTTAATATCAGGTAGGTATATAAGTAAGTACGTTTCAGGGAATGTGTTTATACACAATTTAAGTCCGCCAACACCGTTCCATCATTGGACCATTTGACGTATGGCGTTGTGCCACCGGAATATGGTGGGTATAGGTGTACCTAACCACCCAAGCGTACCTACAAAACGTTTTGGGAAAATATTTATTTTACGTATAATACTCGTACAGATAAGGAGTGGAATTCCGTGACGGAATCTGTGTTTGCTAATAACTACAAGGTCATTGGATGATTTTCCACCTTAAAGAAGAGGATCTTTAAGTCAAGAACCTATTCATAGGTTACTTCTAGGAAACTTCTAGGCAAACGTGCTCCATCGTCGACTAGATCATCGCTTACCTTCAAGTAAGATAATGGTCAAACACATTCCCATCAGTAATTATTAAAAAACACTTTTCTAAATGTACGTATTTAAAACATGCCTAGGAATTATAAAATCCTTAGGTATTTTTAGGCGGGTACAGTGGGTGTGCAAAACTTATAAAATGTTTAAATGGATACTTCAACATTAGCAGTTTATTACTACGCGTAGATTTTTTTTTGAGGTGGTTAATCATTAAATGATTTCAATCTCCCGCACTAGGTCGGAGCGAAAAGACGTGTCAGACTTTACTGACTGAAATAAAACCCACCTTCCTCCCACGTTTCCGTAGCCCTATCATCGGCCTTTAATTTTGCACCGACGACTCGGACTTGGTTCTTACCGGACGAGCGGACGACGAGCTGCCCATTGCTCATCATCCGTAATCCCTGGGCTACTGTAGCTGGGTACCGCCCTGAGACTCCCAACGCCCGTAATATAATATCCTGCAATGGTGTCTGGGGCGTGAGGATGTCTATTCCCTTAAGTTTGTGACCATCTCCTTCGCTCGCATTACTAGTTTGCAGGAGGCGACCGCTTTCCATTCTTTTTCGCTCCGGACCACTGAACCAAGGTCGGACGCAAAAGGTTGCCGCTGCCGATCACTTCCACGATGACACTACGATGCTCCACTCAAGCGAGTAAGCGATTTGATACTAAAAGGATTAGCTGTATGTTCAAAATACAATACCTACTTACCGCATAATTCTTAGTTTGGGATGAAGATAGGTACCTAATTAGACTCTTTATCTCGGCAACGCCTGGAAGTATTAGAAGCAAGGGAAAAAGGAAAAGAATACAGGTGCAGTGGCGTAACTAGTGCCTAAGGGGCAACGTATGATAAAAAAAATGGGGGCTCCTCTTATATCTGATTGCGGAAAGCAATATAAAAGGGATATAGTTTTTATTACGAATTACCTAAATCCAACTAGCAGATTTAGGTACCTATTTCGTAATAAAAACTATATCCCCTTTATATTGCTTTTAATAACGAAATAAACCCAAATAGCATCTGACAATTCGGCACTTCGACAGGCCAACAGCGCGAGAGCCTCTCATTAGTAAGAATTTATGTTTTTGTACAGTAATGTTTCCAATGAATTTATGTTTCCAACCGGGGCCCCTGGATCGTGGGGGCCCCGTATAATTGATACAGCTACGCCTCTGCAGGTTGGTCAATGTGGGTCGCTACAAAATTTCAATCAAACATTGAGAAATTCCTTGGGGGAAAGCACAATAAGAAATGTGACCGATTTCGAAATTGAGAAACAACTTGTAAACTGCTTGAGGGTGACTTGAGGAAAAGTTTCGATATTAATAAGTCAATTATTCGGCACTTAAATGGTTTTATTGCGTACCTACACCCCAACCCCGCTATTGTGAACTATTTGAAAGTCACGTGTAGGGTAGAACTTTCAGTCGAAGTAGCCGGCTTCAGTAGAAAGTATTTTTGGCTTAAACTTCATTAATTTATTTAGGATTCATACACAAAGGTACAAAGGTGGTCTTAATGCTTTCGGCATTAAGTGCACCAACCATATTCTTTACTCTGTTGGAAGTTAATAAACATCTAAATGGTAGAAAATAAGTAATGGTGGTCTTATTTTTTACATACGTAGGTACTAAAATCATTGTTATTAATATGATATAGGTATATCTACACTATATATAGAGGAAACTGCTTTTTTGTGTTGTAAACAAATCCGCTTGCGTACCAACTTTACTAATTAGTAAAGTCGTTCATCTCGAGAAGAAGCGCGTTCCAGAGATAAATATAATGGACTTGTATATGAAAGGAAATGTAGCGTCACACACTTACTGCATACCTACAAGTATGTGAATGCACCTTAGATTTACGGCCGAACCCAAAAACCTATCTATCTCTAGCTTTGGCATACTGCAGATAATAAAACAAATGATAGGTACTTACTTTTTTGTTGTTTCATTTGTTTTTCTATCTCCGGTATGTGATAGATAGGTTCGGCTGTTAGTGTTGCATGTTAATATTTAAGTCAATATTGATAAGGCGATGTTTTGGGGCGCTAACCTTACCGTAGTCTCTCGCCCTCTTGCCCTTCATAACATTGTTTTGCTTACGGTCGGTTACTGGAATTTGGGTTGTAACGTACTGGCAAAGAACTTTGACAAATAAAAGGAAAAGGGTGTCGTGTAACCAAAACAAAAGCCGTTCGAATACGAGGGTATTTGCAACTCCGTTCATTTGTCCGAATTCGATACGCAATCGAAAACGAGCTAACGACCAAGTGTAGATACCTAATTGTGCCATAAGCTTAGGTACAAGCAACAAGATCGTGGCTATCTAGGTATATCTATATTATAATATTATAAAGCTGAAGAGTTTATTTGTTTGAACACGCTAATCTCAGGAACTACTGGTCTGATTTGAAAAATTATTTCAGTGTTAGATAGCCCATTTATCGAGCAAGGATATAGGCTATATATCGTCACGCTAAGACTAAACCAACTCTAGATGCGGGCGAAGCAGCTGGCAGAAGCTAGTTTTTTAATAAAGACAAACTAGTCTGCTTTTTCCTTGATATTTAAATAAAAAGTAACTAACTAGTATTCCCGCAAATAAATCAAGAAACAAGACACTAAAACTCCATTTGCAAAGGGGAGCGTCATAAATGACCTTCCAGTATCGATGCTACTCAGGACGCCGCCGCGGCCGTGCCGAGCGACTCCCTAAGCGACGCCATCAAAGATACAAATCAAACTCTGATTGGTTGCATCGGGACCGAAGATATCCTGTTACTGTCGCGATTTGATTTAAATGATCAAGGACACCGCGCTGCAGTTGATATTTAGATTGGTAGGTAGGTCCAACCTACCCAAACTTTTAAGTACTTTTTATGTTATCTGCGTAGTAAGAATCTTCAAAGTATTATGGAGTCTACAGGTGCTTTACCTACTACCATTTGACTTGGAAGAAATGACCGCAGTAGCCACAGATGATAATGTCGAATACCTAATATAACCTGTCCTACCAAATAAATATTAGTCAGTAGATACTAGTCTTATGCCACTATTAGGTATTTCCTTAAACAAATAATACAAAATATAGTTAGGTACATAAATTGTTTATTTAAATTAATTTCTTAATTACTCGAATAAGTTTCACAACCCAATATCGGCTTTACTTCATAACAAATTTGGTTCTTCACTTGATTTCTTATCGTTAATCGTCTCTTCAATTTTTCCTCCAATTTTGTTCGGTTTGTCACCTGGTTTCGGAGTACTTCCTTGTGGAACTGAACCATGTAATATAGGTTCCGTTATTTCATGGCTTGGTGCTACTGTAGTCTTGTTTACCTTGTTGAACATTTGAACGTAAGGCGGCATTGGTGGCATCGTACTGTGGCTCTCAAGAGAAGGATCTGCTTCCTCGGTACATCCTTCAGTTTTAAACCTTGAACAGTAGCCATTACGACAGAACGGGAAGATTCCGGCGCACTGGACTAGGAGCGCGAAGTTACCCGGATAGCAGTGGAGAGCGCTGCTGCAACTGAGGCATTTGTAACCCGGCTGTTGACAATTAAAACATACAATTTATACGCGATACAAATACAAAAGAAGACTCCTCAGTAATCATACATTTTAGAAAGTATAAAGGATATCCTTAGACCGAATCAGGCAGGACACCTTTCTTAAAAAACACTGTCTCAGAAGATACATTAACCACTTTGGGTGCTTCTACTGTTTCAAACTGACTAGACATAATAAACAATAACATTTCTACGTAGAAATTCTTAAATTAGGTACTATAGTTTCTTATAGAACTGTGATCAACGATATCAAAAGCTTTCAAAAGATCACAAAATTTGAGCAACACCAAATTTGTAATCAGTTCCTATAAGTATCGTGGTAAACGGGTTCTAGAACTTTTGTCTGCAACAATTATTAAGTATTCAAAATATACAAAAACTTTATGTTCACCTCGCTTCTGTAATCGCAGACCCAGGGGTTGTAATGTGCTCTGCTGAGCGCGCTAGCGTAGACGTCGAAGTGGGTGTAATTGTCTGGTCGAAATCCAGGTCCTGATTCTGAAATATGAAATGAGTTTATGTTAAAATAATAGAGTAGGTATTTACTAACTCAACAATACGAAAACATTATTACATTAGGACATTTCAGTCCTACTTTTACTCACCCACTTCAGCCCTTCCTTGGATAAGAGCCAAGTTTATCTGAAAAAGTAACAAAGATATAAGTACTAAAACTAAGAATTTTAAATAATTTTGTTTAGCTTAAATTTTTTGTTTACTTATATTAAAATTTTTGCCTAAGATTTCAAACAGAAATTGGGTATTTACCAAAAATGAAAAAAATACTGTCAAAACCATCTTCTGATTTTCTGCAGAAAGAGCCCAATGAACGTTTGTCGCGAACTCCGAAGTAGTTTGTGAGTCACGTAAAATAGATCGCGCTTATATACTGCGGAATAAATTATGTAAATGTGCCAATATGCACGCCGAACATATTCGCGATTTACAATAGATAAATTAGAAAAAGTCTAGTTCAAGACACATCATTAAATGGACTATTTACAACGATCATAAAATTTCATCTTAACGATAACTTTAATAGAGTCTTGCATTTTGATTGCTTGGAAGCTTAATGGCAATCTTAGGGAAATTTGTTTAGTCTTTATGGGTCACCGCCCACGGGCTACCGGCCGTAACCACAAAACGCCAGCACCAGAGTATTTCTTCTTGTAGTCTTCATATATTATATATGGACACCGCGTGGCCGCCACACGCTACAAATCGTTGCTACTCGCTTCTTGTTGGCCCGTGTGCGACGACCTTAACAGTAGCAAGCTGAAGGTTGCCTGAATATCAATCACTCCAATTATGATTGTTGATTAATTGAATATGATCAGCAAATCATTGCGTGCAAAAAGCAGGAGGGTGTCGACCTGTTAAACGTTGAAGAAGCAAAAAACACACGCACATACTAACTCACCACTTTCCTACCGTTACACTCGACTAATTATGGTGGAAAAAATCTGAATAATAAGAAAACAATTAGTATGAAAAAGTGACCGATTTGCATATCGCAAATCGGTCACGCGATATCTTGAAAAGGCACTTGATTTTTCTAGAACACATAGTTATTTAGATAGGTAGGTACTTTATAGGTACAGGCCTTACCAGTAACTTGTTATTTATAAACATCCCTTCTTGGACTACGAATCACTGCTATTACCTATTAAATGTCATCAAAAAATACCTATAAAATTATATTTTAGACAGAGCAATTGAGTTAGTTAGGTAGGTACTTACTTGTACGTAGATCTATATATTCTTCCCGTCCTCTTTTCGGCCTCTGTGACCAACTTTAACGGTGATTAAGTGTACATCATTTGTATTTTGTAGTGCACAAATAGGTACAAGTACACTCTGTATACCTACCTTTACTTTATTATTATTTATTTTATTTTATAGAAGGCTTACAGACTAATAGTGTAAATGGTATACAGAGAGTAATACATTCCAATGGCTAATTACAAGCCTCCACAAATAGAACAACTACCTACTATTCTGTCTCGATTTTTGCTCTTGTTGACAAGCTGGAGTAAGGGGAATGGTCCTTAAAATCTACAAAAAATTCCTTACTGGCCGATTGCAGGAGGTTAGGGTGGGCAGTGCAATTAGTTCGGATGTCATAGTCCCCTAAGGTCCCCTCTTCCTTATTTATATAAACAACCTGTGTCAAATGACACTGAATAATGGAAAAATATTTACATACGCAGATGACACAGCGTTGGTGTTTCAGAGAGAGACTTGGAATGAAGTCCAACGAAACGCGGAGATAGGGCTTCATGAAGTCGGTTTATGGCTGAGTCGTAATCTGTTAACTATGAACCTATCAAAGATCTCTTGTATTCAGTTCACTAACACTCGCATTAAGCAACCGAATGTGGCTATTCGATTTTGATTTCAAAATTTGTGCAAAGCTTCTAATTCCAGTAGTTTCGGCTGTGCGTTGATACTTCAGTCAGTCAGTTTCTCCTTTTATAATTATAATTATAGAAATGATTACATCTACGACTTTTTAGTGTTTCATTTAACGCTTTTGCCTCCACCTCCGATTTTGACTCTGATATTACCATAAAACCATAATATTTTCGTTAATAAGTAATAATAAGTTTATTAACACAAAAACCTTAAAATACAAAGCTCATACGATATATAGGTATAGAACATTTTTTGGGAACCAAAGGTTGCTTAAATAGTGAAAACCCTGCCTCCTAAACTAGGGGGGACCCTATGAGACAGTAGGAGACAGTATTCTACTGTAACTTCGTGTACAAAATCATTCTTCTACATTATGAACCTATATGTGGTATGGCTTGTTATGTAGTGGTGGGGTGTGGTATGTTATGTTGTGGTGGTGTGGTGTGGTATGTTATGTTGTGGTGTAGTGTGTTGTGTTGTGGTATAGCTCTAGTGCACAGTGTTCTGTTGTGTTGTGGCGTGATGTAGTGTATGAAAGGAGTTTTAGGGTTGTGTTTTGTGTTTTGTGGGGGTATGTTCTGATCTTATGGTGGGTTTATGTATTCTTAGATTATTATTACGTGCCTAGTTTATGTTATACTTAAATAAGATCTTCTGTTCGAGCATAATCCTGTTCATACAGCCAGTTCTGTAGTTTAGTTTTAACTTCGTACTTATTTAAATTGGTTATCTGGATATGCTTACGAACCCTTCTGTAAATGATCGAGCTTATTACATAAAGCTGGCGGCCAGCGAAGGCTGTTCTGTGAGGGACAGATGGATATGAAGATTTCACTTTACGAGTGGTTGAGTCTGACAGCGGAACCTGACTATGTTATCTGAGGGTGACATAAAGCACAAAGAGCTGTCGCACAGTAAGTACCCTGCATTCCACATAATAATTCACTGGTGGGAAATCTATACGGCTTGCTGAGCATCACCTTAAGCACATCCCTCCCAGGAGTCTTCGGTGTCTCCCCAAACCGGAATGCAATAACTGATGACAGACTGACAAAAAGCAAGATAGACCATTTTAAGTGTTTTGAGGTCAGCGCAGTGCCTTAGAGACTTGAAGATAAAAATAAGTTTCCTCACCCTTGATGCTAGGCTTTCAACGTGAAAATACCACTTTAGTCCGCCATCAATCACTACACCCAGGTATTTGGTTTGACTGACACGAGATAGTGGCGTACATGAACATGAGGTGGAGCTTAGACAAGAATGAGCAAAAATCTTTAAATCAGAAGGGGCTTTGATCCTGTGACTAATAGAGAAAGGAATGTTGTTTTTTGACAGATTTTGTGATAGAAGGTTATATTGCAGCCATCTCATGAGTGTTTGCAAGGATTGTTCTGCATAATATTTCACGTCAGTCTATGTATCACCACAAACTACGATCGCAGTATCATCAGCATATGTGAAAATCTTAGTGTTGGGGAGAGTCAATGTGCAAAGGTCATTTATATATAAATTAGGAACAGCGCGCAGCGTAGGCCCCATCACACTGCCTTGCGGAACTCCGTATATGTAATGATTTCTCCATCACTAGAGTATGAATCAACACGGAGTTGTTTTGGAGGTAGCTCTTAAAAAGGTCATGCGCTGTTTCCCCGAATGCCTATGGCTTCCAACTTGGACAAAAGAGTAGGAATAGAGACTGTGTCAAAGGCTTTCAGTAGATCCAAGAATATCGAAAGGCATTTACGATTTTCATCTAGATTCTTAGCAACAGTTTCCGTTAGGTCGGCAATTGCATCTTCAGTCGAAACACCTTTTTTCAAGCCATATCGATTTCGCGCAATGATAATTAAGATGTTTGTATAGAAAGTTGAGTAGACGACTATTGATCAACCTTTCCATAACTTTCGTTACATTAGAGGTGCGTGCAATGTCATAATAGTAAAAACAAAACGTAATACAAAATATAATTTATTTTATACTCTGAAAAATACATTTTATTCATTGCATATAATGTCCATATAATAAAAGAAAAACCATAATAAAATTGACAACTTAATTATAACATATTGGACGGTTTGTATTCACCAATAGTGTACATTACAACACAAAGTTCATACATTTCTGCACTTTTATTTACAAACTAGTTTCTAACTGTGATTTTAAGCTGTTAAGTTTGCTTTCCACATATTCCAGATCGTGGATTCGTTCCAAAGTGTCGACATTGGACGGCTGAGTCGCGTTTGAAGCACTGTCTTCTAAAGGCATCTCCACAATGCTACCATTCACTGGTATGTTCCAAATGTGCTTAGTTATAGTACTGTTCTGATTATTTACATTGATTCTCAGAACATTTTTTGTTTCGTTGTCATTTCTTCCAACACCTTGGTCTGTTGACTTGGCTTGACTTAACTTCGAAGTAGACAACATGCTTGTCATTTCGTTCATTTGATTTAAAATATCTGTAAAATAATTAAAGGCTTGGTTAGTATTTTTTATAAAATAGCAAGGAAAGTAATATTTAAAATGTAAGTGGGTAGTACCTGTAATTTGCAGACTTGTGGTTTCATCCATCAAGTCTTCCTTATCATACGTCATATTGTTAACATTTTTAACTTCAATATCTCTGTAGACAGGCATCTTGCACTGTCTGCTCAAAACTGCCTTCCTTAACGACGGTCGATTCCTTATCGGCGAAAAGTTGTAAAGTACTGAGAACGACGAATCTCTTACTTTGCCCAGTTGCTTATTGACGAATACTGTTTCGTCACAAGCAGCATTTTTCTCGTCGCCCGGAGTGCTGAACAATTGATCCAATTGTACGGAAAAGCTGAGTTCGCTACACATTTTGGTCTTCAGACGCTTCGTTAACTTAGATAAGGGGAAGTTTCTCGTTGACGAACGCACATTGGTCCGTCCAAATACGCTTCTAGACATATTATTGACGGGCTTCTGAGGCAAGTGCACGTACGTATCGGAATTCTTCACTATCGTGTGTGTTGCATTCTTGTAAACCATTTGTGGTTCCTCTTCCCCTTCACAACCAAGCCACTGGTCGTCATTTTCCTTAGGATGGTGCAAACTGTGAATCCTCGTAACCAATGTATAAAGCAGTTTCAGTCGTTTCAACAGTTGATCGAAAGTTACTTCTTTGTTATTTTTCGGTATTTTAACGTCGTATACAACGTCGTCATTTGAGCAGAGAAGATTGCTAACAATTTTGCATTCCTTTTGTACTGTAACAAATATTATAAAAATTATTCAGAAGCAAATTTAAAATGAGATAATTTTTATCTGTGCATCAAAAATCTTTCTAATTCTTCACGAGCAATGTTAATACTACTTACACCAAAATTTTTACAATAATACTAACGCCCGTTTTCAATAACCTACTTAAACCTACCCTAGTTCATAGATAGCTATCCCCGATAAACAGTAAGATTCTATCTATCCATCCACAACTTTGGTAGGAAAGCAAGTAAGCAAAAGGAGATATATATATATAGCTTATATATATATATAAGGAGGATATATATATATATATATAGCTATATATATATATAGCTTATTGAAAACGATCGTTAATAAATAATATTCCATAATATAATATTCCACAATTTTCACACAACATCATCTAGTCCCAAACTAAGCAGAGCTTGTATTATGGCTACTAGACAACTGATAAACATACTTATATACTTCTAAATACATACATATTATAGATAAATTACACCCAGACACAGAACAAATGATCGTGCTCATCACACAAACATTTGTCCTGGGTGGGAATCGAACCCACGACCTCCAGCATAGCTGCAGTCAGGGTCACTAACCACTAGACCAACAGGCCAGTCAAAATCGTTAGTAACTTTAGGTACTCCGATTTTGTAAGTAGGGGATGGCAGGGGCTAGTGAGCAAGCAAAGCAAGTAAACACAGACCCAGTAATCCCATTTGTGGTTTTTTTTTAAAACCACCCAAAAGAGCATATTTTAATGCACCCAAAGTATTTTTGGATGAGATAAATAAATTAAAAATCTCTTTGACGAGCGCGTGGATTACTATGAGCTATTGACGACTGGGTTCGGTCCGGCTGATTACCGGAGGGCCGGATGGCGAGCTACCCATTGCTCGGAGCCCAGAGTGCCGCGTCTACCGTTACTGGTAGTCGGGGTCGGAATCTCGGCGCCTGGAACGTGAGGACGTTCGTTCCCTCACGCCTGCGGCCTGCTTCTCCACTAGCATTACTGCTTCGCAGAAGGAGGCGCCCGCCTGCCATTCCTCCTCGCTCCGGACCATAGTCTGAACCAAGGCCTGGCGCGAAAGATCGCCGCCGCCAACCACGTTAATACTGGTATTCAGTTGCACCCAATCCGTCTGAAAGCCGACCCCAATATACTACAGATTTATTGATGGTTTTGTTACCTTTATCCAAGTCTGCCAACAATAGCAGCAGTTTGTCATGATGGCCCAAAGCGTCAGGCTCATACTTGTCGTACACATGGAAGAAGTCATACACCATGCATCCTATATTGATTACTGCACACACATCCACATTATTGTAACAATCATCTTTCAATACTACCAGCAGTTTCTGATGCATCATTTGTTTTGTTTTCTGAAACAGAAGTATAGCTTATTGAGGTGATATATTCTTCATGGGATATTCTTTGCAGAGATATGCGTAGCGCCTACTTACATAGTAAAGTAAAAACGACGCGAATTTATGTGCGTATCTAAGTATAATGACATTGGACAGAGGAGTGTCTACTGTTAAAAGAGGGGCTAATTAAACTGCTAAAAAATATATTTTGGGATGACATTGTGATGATATCAGGTGTTTGTCCCTTGCCAAAAATACTGCATCATTTAAGGTGCTATAAGACAAAAGACCAGACCACTCAGAACCCTTCAAATTATAAGCAAGTACCAATCCTGACATAAAAGTTGACTTCTTTACCTTTTGCATGCTTTTACATAACTTGCTGAATGAAGGTAAGTAATTCAAGCAAGTTTAATAACTTCTACTTTCTGTGTTGATGAACAAATTTTTTTTTTCGACCACTTTTTGGCGATTAGTACAGCTCTCGTATTGGCCTTTTATAAATCCTGAATTTTATGACTTAATCTATGTTTTGCAACCACATACCTCAGTAAAAGCACTTGGATCAACAATTAAGAAAACATTGTCGCGAATCTCCTGAACTTCATGCATCCAAGAGTTGATCAGTAATGTAGCATGGTGGCCATCTGGCGACATCATCAATGCTGGCACTAAGTGAGGATCCAAGGCTTCTAGGCTGGCTAAGCCGCTGCGAAGAGAGAGGATCCCTGCAAAATTATACATCCAAATTAATATTATTATGTTTTTATTCCAATATTGTACAAAAAAAATGCTTTTAGAATGGTTATTAGGAAAAGAAGACTAAACCAACAATGAATGGACTGTGTAAGAGACAATAATCTCTATAAAAAAGAGAAGAGAAATATGAATGAAAACATGTTACGCCAAAATAATAAGGCAAAGTAAATGACAGTGTACAGTACAGTTAAACAATATTCTTACTATTTTGATCAGAAGAGCAAGAAACAGCAAAGGTACCAATCTGCAGCAGCCTCTCATTGTACAAATCAAAATCCCTCACAAAGGAGCAATTTTCTGTGACGTCATCTTCATTTTTGACTAAACAAGAGCAAGTTCCTTTGGACCCATCTTTGAAATGGTCCCTCAGAATGGCTATAGGAGATTTGTTGTAGGTAAAACAGTGGCCTACTAGAGCCAGTAGCGCAGTGTTGGTGTTGGTCTCTAGTGCGTAAAGGACATCTTTCAACACATCAATGAGGACATTGGCATTGGATGGCATTACAGGCAGCTTCAATGTCTCGGGCGTAGCTTTTACAGATGCACTGAGGTCTCCTTCTATCAGTTCACTTAGCAATGCTTTTGTTTCTCTCAAAACCTGTAAATTAAAATGAAAAGAATTTAGATACAGACTTTATTGATTACTATTTGTTCTGGGGTTGGTGCCCTCAAATCGCGCGATGGGGTCGCAGCAGACCACGAAGGAGATGGTGGGACGACTTGGATGTCTTCCTTGAGAATTGGCAAGAAGTAGCTCAAAGCCGGGAACGGTGGAAGTAATGGAGGAAGGCCTTTGCCCAGCAGTGGTACAGCATAGGCTAGATATAATAATAATAATAATAATTTGTTCTGAAAGTAATGTTTAGCTGAGTAATTACCACTTGACAGCGTGCCTTCACAATGTGTTGATCATCAGCCAGGCAGTATCGGCACAGAGTCATCGCTGACAGTAAGAGTTCATCAATGGACACATGCAGTTCACTCACACACTCAACCATCTGCAAATACAATAAGAAATAATTAGAATCTGTGTACTTTTCTCACCCTTTCCTGTTTTTATTTTGTTAACACTTACATAATTCTTCCACTGAGTATATAAAACTTCAGACTCCTTGTGATCAGTCTTATAGATGGCATCGGAAAGTTTACCCAGAACTTCAAATGTGTGATCAATCCAATTGACAAAGTGCATAGTGGTTACATTGAAGGATTCATTTCCACTTTCATCCGCATCAGATGAGGCTAATGATCTCTCTAAATAATTCTCAATTGATAGTAATCTATTGATGCACCATGATAATCTTTCCAGATTATACTGACGGCTTTCCTGAGTGATAAAAAAAGATTTAGAGAATAATTTTGAGTCTGGGTGATGAACTGATGACTTAAAAGAAAAACAATATTTTGTAGTAATACTAAATATATGTGAAACACAGGATGAAATAAATATTATTATAGCCTCGTTTATTTACCTGCAAAAGAGTGTGGTTGCGAAATTCCACTTTAAAGACATCAAATAAATTGATCAAGCATTTATTTATTTGACTTGAACATAATGTGTAAACATCTCGAAGTTTTGAAATTTCCTCTTCATTACTCTCACTAGGCAATAGTCTACGACGTAAACGGAGAGTCAAAGGTTGGATTTTGTCCAGTAACAGGCTCTGAAATTTAAAAAAGTGTTTTAGTTAATAAACAGCATTTCTTACAAAAAATATACCAAGTTGATCTCAACTATATTTACCAAAACGTGCTTGGTGGCAGCGCGTGCATCTTGAGGTATTATACAAAAATCTTCGAGACTTTCTTCCATTTTGATCTCAAAATAAAAAAATGTAATCACACAACCATTTCAAATTTCAAAATAAACGTTACGAGTGAAGTTCCAAAGCAGCGCAACTTTACTCAACAACACAACTGTCAAGTTGAAGTAAGTGTCAGTCAACTGTCACGGCCTATCAGTCATTCAGTCATGTCAGACCACAGACACAAGGAACTGGTTTTTTTTTACTATGCATAGGCTCGCGTTTGGCCACTATCTCACGCTGATGGTAATTGATGATGTGGCCGACGATGGAGTATGCTGACAAACATGAATATTTGTTCTAAATCTATGCTAACGCTGACTTCATACATCCGGAATGGCTTTCGGGTAAAGGGATTCTTGCTTTTTATTCCAGAAATCTCCACTAGCTAAAGTATTTCAGCGATTATTGGGGATTTTTTAGGAAAAAAAGTAACAAACTCCAGCAGGCAAGTTATGCTTAACAGTAACAGGAATTAATAATGTCTGCGAGAGAATTTCTCTAAAGGTTATCCTGTACATCCAACAGAGGATAATTTCTGATTTCGTACACAAGCCTTATGTTTACGGCCCGGGGTTCTACAGGTTAACGTTCAAATAAAAACCGTAGCTACCTCCACTCCATTCCACGATACCTACATCCCTATCTTTGACAGATGTCATGTCAGAGAACGCCATATCCATTGTTATTTCGATTCCGGAATAAATTTCGAAAATATTGTTCATAAAAGGATTTAGAAAGTACGCAATCATGAGTGAATTAGTTTGGGGAATCAAAAACGGCGACATCGACCAAGTAAAAGACATAGTAGAAAACAAAGTAAGTGGATCACGTAGTGTCTGTGAAACGTTTTTCCTTCTACGTGAACATTTTTAATCGTTGGCAGGAGAAAGCAATGTTTCTCGTTAATTTCAAGTATATTTAATTGCAATTTAGGGGAAAACATAAAGCGAATAGCCAATCGCATGCCATTTACTTTACTAAATAGTCATGACTATAGTGCCTACATGAATTCAAACTGTGCTGAAACATTGTGTTACATAGACCTGTTTAATTATTGGTAGAGGTATTGTGTGACGCCTCGACTGCAGGCGCTTTATTGTTACGTATATATATAATGATCATAGTAACATAATGTTTCTGTTGTGTTTTCCAATTAGAATATCTTAATAAATGCAAGTTTTTATTTTTTATTTTAGAAAATAGATGTCAATGCCCTAATTGATGGAAGAGTACCTCTGCACTATGCGGCCGATTATGGACAAACAGCTGTGCTCAACTATCTCCTGGACAAGGGAGCAGACCCTAATGTAAGTGTGTGTAATATAGACAGTATATTTATACAAAAAAGTATGTTTGTCTAATTAAAATGCATGTTTTCAGATGCTGGACAAACATGGCATCTCGGTACTGCTAGCAGCTATTTGGGAAGGTCACACAGACTGTGTTAAAACATTACTCAAAAATGTACGTATAAGCAAATTGTGCCTTTGTTGCAAAATTAATATGCATGACTTGCAATTTTGTAGTCATGGTAAGAAATTAATTTCATGCAGTAAACTCATAAAACTTAAACAACATTATAGGTATATAAAGTATACTTATATACATTATTACTATAATTTGATACAATAAGAATTGGGAAATCCAGTATTAAGAATGAAATGAGTCATAGCTTTCATACTCAGAATGACTGTCTGAATATTGACTATCATAAACAGTAAAACTCTGTTATCTTATAGGGTGCATCTAAGAATGGAAAAACCCCAGATGGAACGCCATACATCGAAGCTGCAGAAAAGGAAGAAATAAAAGAACTACTTACATAGAATAACATCTGTTATGCTCGAACTGTAACATGCAATCGCTCAGATTTATGTTTTGATGCTAAGGTAAAATCACGAAGATCAAATAAAAAATAATTAATCCATTATAAAATATTTTTACAAGCATTTATTTACATTGTAATGAATTATTTTTATACGCTCAACATATTGAACTATAAAATATGTATTTGATTATGCGTCCATTTAGTAGTGTGTGTATTTATAAAGGCCTGACCTCCCTTATGGGGGTAAATACAGCAATCACCTGAAATGTGATGGCTAGCTCATCCTTCCAGTGCTTGCATGAGATTTGTAAGAAGCCCCATAATCTAAATTTAGCAAATAAATTATTTAATATTAAGGTATAATTCCAACAAATAAGATGTAATTTTTATCGCTAAAATAATAAACTGATATAAACAAACCAACTTTTATTTTCATCAAAATGGGTATGGACTAAACAAGAATATTTTCACTTAAAATTAGTTTTTAACAGGTATCAAAACTTAAGAGTATCTCTTGAAAAACACCTATATTTCTGAATTATATTTGATCTTATAACTCTTCCACATAAGTACTGATCAGGTTCAGCAATTGAAAAAACTTAAAGAAAATATTTGAAAGCCATGCATTACCACAATTTTATTGAAACAATGTTAATAACACTTCAGTTATTGATGGTGTAATATCTGTATCTAATATAGCAAGTACTTTTTGATTAAAATGTACTATAGAAAAAAAAAATATTTCCTCCTGTAACATAATGGTAAGATGGAATTTTTTGTAGTTATTAGATATTGATACTACACTGTCGTTATAAAACAATAAATTTGATTACAGTGATCACACTAACATTATTAACATATTATAGCGAGGAGTACTCCTACTTATGCGTACGACCACTATGACGTGTGACGTATCTTCTACGTCGCGTCGTACGAATCAGAGCCGGATTAAGCCAAAGCGGGACCTGTCGCAAATTCTACCTAGGGCCCCATTCATATAGTAAAATGAGAAAGAATTAAATATTACATATTAATTTTCGCAGGGCTCTTAGATAGCAATAGCCCTATATGCAGGGCTCTTAGGTAGCAATAGCCTATTTGTGCAGTTGCTTACAAGGTCTTTGTGGATCATCTGGTATAGGTGCCCTAACTTCTTTTATTATATCCAAGTGGGGCCCCTCTGCGAGTGGCACTGGGACGAACGCAAGTTTGCAAGCACCCTTAAGATATACCCTTGCTGATAGAATAAGCTTAACAATTTATTAACAGGGTGTCCACTTTCTGGAAGGTCAGGAAAACTAAAGGTGAACTGAAAGGCCTGAAAGCAAAGACTACACCAAAGACTAAATATGCTTAAAGCTGTTAATTTATGCTATTAAACATTTTTTTTTTTCGATTTTACGCGACCAAGGTCATAATTAAATTACAGATGTAAAAAATATAAACAAAAACAAAAAAAAAAATTAGTAATAATTCCATGGAGATGTTTTACTTCATAGGAACTTTGCTAATCGTAAAAAATCCAAAAGTAATTTTGAATTTTTTCCGTCATCAGAGTAGGTAATTTTTCATGGTTCATTTTCATGAGAGATGTGGAGTTAATGTTAAAGTTAGATGGAAAGTTAAATGTTTTAACTCGATTTTATTTTCATAGATTTTGCGTGCAGTAACTATGGAACGCTGGTTTATTTTTAAAAGTAAATTGAATTTTTCTTTAAAATGGTAAAAAGTTGGTCAGGGAAAATTGTTAAGCTGATCCATGAAATGTCAGGGATTTCTTTTGAGCATTAACAGTGGACACCCAATTAAGCTTTTCGAAAATATTGATATCTTACTAGCTACAGACAATCTACAGTTTCAACAAGACAATTTAAACGCCTTGTGTGTTCTGAAACAATAGATTGTTTTCAGATATTTAATTTTTGAGCAATTTTCTATTTGTTTTCATCTTATTGAAAAATAAGAAGTTTTCTTTCTTTGCAATATGTTTAATTTTATCTTTGATACCTTAATTCATGAATCCCCGACTGGTCCTATGAGACCGCTCTTTTATTGTTTTACTATTGTGTCTTGTTTTGTGGGTATGTGATAGGTTAATGTATCATTATAATTTATTAAATTATGTTGCACTTTTATTGCAATAGTTACATAAATTGTTTTTAGATTACATGGAAAATGCCATTGGTTGAATTGTAATTGGAAACCAAATAAATAAACCTATCCTAAGCCCTACTCACATGTAAAAAACCCCCATAAACACTACACCAATATTTACGAATAAATAAATCTTATACAAGTATCACAAATCTGGTATTTAAACATTCTTTTGGATGACTAAGAAGAATTATAAAAGCACAAATATTATGCCTATTATAAATCTCCACTTCCTGGATATTTCTTATATTTGTTATTTTTGGCTGGTGGGCAGTAGCATGCATTTTTCTGTGCATCCAAATATGACTTACAGCCAAGAGTTAATGTGCCAGTAAACAGTAATTTTGCTGCAGCTTTACAACCTGAAATCAAATTATAATATTTCAGATAATATTCACAACATAATATTAGGGTGAGGTAGCAATGGCAAAGACAGAAAAATAAAACATAATAATAGAAAAAGTATTGTAATATATGGTCATAAACACTAGGTTTTGGACTTTCTGCCCTTCTGAGAAAAGAGTATGACTTGAGTCTATTAGAAACAATACTAATTAATGCTTAGATAATTTGTACTCTAAGTGATATTGGAAAACATTTTTAATAGTATACCTTTAGTTATTGTATCTCCTGCTACATTTAGTGCCTTGTAACTGTCACAGTAGTTATAGAGGCACCTTTTAAAGTCTAAATCGCAAGTTTCTTTCCCACTATTACATGTATCATAGCATATGTCATGGGTGTCACAACATTTCGTCATTTCCTCGAGTGGTAAGTATTCTGACGCAACCTCAAACCCAAGGGAACCACAGCCATCTGAAGATGGAACATGATTTCTATTGCGGACTGGTCTAGATCCTGAAAATTAATAATGAAGCATGTTATTTATTTAAACTATATGTACATTTGTGAAACATAGACTGATTGAATACAACAAGGCATTATATAGGTATGAGTCAACTTTTGGGAAAGATGGTTTGAAGGAAGGAAGGATTGCACTATAAATAAATTACTGATACTTATTAAAATTTCATACAGGTTAAACTAAAAGTTAGGAAAAGAAAGAAATATATGAAGTATAGAATGTAGTAGGTATTTTATTAGACATGAAATAATATAATACTTTGTTTTGTTTATATAATTAAATTAAAGCAAAATACCTTCAGGGCAGTTGAATATGCATTCTTCTTCCACAGCCGCGTCAAATACTTCATGTAGGGATCGAAACCTTTCGGCCACTGTTATGACATTTTTAAACATATCACCAAAAACTGATTCAGCCGATAGAACTGCATCCTTTAGATTCCTTAGCATACTAGAGCCCATGCCAGTGTATGCATAGGCCACAAAAGTTAATACGTAAATCGCAATCTTTCTATATGGAATCTCCATCTTGAACAATTTTAACTTGATTGAGTTTTGAAAAATATTAACATTCTTATCTAAATCCTAACTATCCCTACCCAGTGCTTAGAGAACACGTAATTTTTAAAATTCGTCTTGGATTGCAGCCAAAACAAATTGTCATAATAAATGAAAGAATGTCACTGTCATTATTATGTCATTTCTTTATTTCATATTTACCCCTTAGGGTAGGCTAAAGTCTTTCAAACATATTACTTAGTTTCACAATACCCGAGTAGGTATTATTCCCATTTGTCCCCTCTAGCCCTGTCCTCCGGGGTGACAGCTGGGAATTTTCTTCATTTCTTCCCAGTTGTCACCGGGGTGACAATTTGTGCCACTTGTCCCCTTTGAAAATTGACTAGAGGGCAGTGCCGTAACTAGCCTTTTATGCACCCGGTGCGAGCTTTCAAAACTGCGCCCCTAAAAAATTAATGCTCTAATCAGGTTCTGAAAATAAAATAGACAAATGTGAATACAAATAAATCTACCTATTTATTGTTTACCAAAGTATATAAGTACCTACTTAGTATATTTCTAAGCAGGAGGGTGTGTCAGACTCTTACTGACTAAACCCCTACCCCGTTCCTTCGTTGCCTTCGATCTGGGGGGGACTCGGTGTCAACCTTTCGGAATACCCATGTTCCCCAGAGGCTTCGGCCCTGCTGCCCGGCAGGGCCTACAGTTTGCTGACATCTCCTTGAGGCGCGCGAGGAACAGAACGCGCCGTTGACGATTGGGCTCGGTCCGGATTATTATCAGACTGTCGGACGGCGAGCTACCCAGTGCTCGCCGTCCGCGAACCCGCGCCTACGGTGGTCGGAAATCGGGATCCGGATTTCGGCGTCGGCGGCAAGAGGACCGTTCCCTCACGCGCTCGCGGTCAGCAGCCTCCTTCACTAGCATTACTGCTTCGCAGAAGGAGGCGGCCGCATGCCAACCCTCCTCGCTCCGGACCATGGCCTGAACCAGGGCCCGGCGCGAGAGGTCATCGCCGCCGATAGCCCCCACAAGGACATGGCGGTGCTCCACCCAAGCGGGGCACACCTCTACCGTGTGCTCCACCGTGTCCTCCGGGCGGTCCACACAATGGAGACACTCGGGCGTCCTTTCCTGCTTGATCCGATGCAGGAACCTCCCGAACTTACCTTGAGCTTTGGGTTGCGTTTTGCGTTCCTGGGACCGAATGATCCCCGCGTAGAGCCTACGGCAGGGGGCGTCTGGACCCCTTAGGTTGGGCAGGAGCCTCTTCAGAGCGGCCCCAGACCTGTCCAGTTTGGGGGCCAAACGTAGGAAATGCTCTCGAAAGTCCACCGGCTGTCGAGGACGAGTCCCAGGTACTTCATCGTCGACCCGACGCCGATGTGGCCCCCCTACCGTTATTTGGGAACCCGGTGGTGGCGCGGTCCGCGGGCCATGAAAGCATATAGCCTTGGACTTGTGCAATGCCACCTTGATTCCCAGTTGCTGGATCCTGTCCACGACTGTCGCAACCACGCGTGTGGCTGTTTCGACCGCCGCCTGGTACGACTCTCCCCGCGACAGGACCAGCGTGTCGTGTAGTGACCACGCTGACCCCGTCGGGGAGGTCGCCGCGCAGCACGTAGTCGTATCGATGTTCCACAGGGGCGGTCCTAGTACCGATCCCTGCGGAACACCGCACATCTCTCGCCCTCTCCACTCTCCCTGGTGACCGGGATAGATAATGAACCTATCCGACAGGTAGGCCTCGATCACACGACGGAAGTAGGCGGGCACCTCATGGTAACGAAGTGCCACCCCGATGCAACTCCAGGGAAGGGAGTTGAAGGCATTGGCGATGTCCAAAGACACCGCCAAGACGACCCTGCCCCGAATCACCGCATCCCTCGTCGTAAGGGCCCTCACGCGCATGATGGCGTCCACCGTGGAATGCCCCCTGCGAAAGCCGAACTGGCCGTCCGCAAGATCCGGCCCCACCCGCGCCAGATGCCCGACGAGGCAGTCTGCAATTACTCTTTTAAAGAGTTTGCCCACCTCGTCGAGCAGCACGATGGGCCGGTACGCGGATGGAGAGTCCGCGGGGCGCCCCGGCTTCGCGATGAGGATCAGTTTCCCGGTCTTCCAGCGAAGGGGGAACTGGCCTCTCTCCATGCATGCGCTAAAGAGCCCTCGCAATCGAAACCTGAGAGCCTCCATGGCCAGGACCCATACCCTTCCGGGCACGCCGTTGGGTCCTGGGGCGGTGTTCTTGACACTGAGTCTTCGTACCACCCTCATCTCTACCTCGGTCACCTCTGGAGCGTCGTCCTCGTTGTCGCTGGTGTGGTCCGCTACGGGCACTGCAGGTGGCGGAGCCATGAGCGGGGGAGAGTGTTTCCCTCGCTCAGGGAACAGATTTGCCACCACACCCTCCACAACCTGGGGCCGGAGACTTTGAGTTAGCGGGGGAGCCCATAGGCGGAGCTTATCCCGCACCACCGGGCGTCGCCATGGGTCCCTGTTCAGGGTCTCCAGCCACACATTACGGGCCTCCAACTTGGCCCGCTTTATCTCCGTTCGGAGGGTGCGCCTTGCCGCTCTGTACCCCTCGTACAGCTCCGCCTCTCTGGCCTCCGCATCCGGCGGGCGGGTGCGGCGCCTGCGGAACCTGGTGTACCGGCCCCGCGCGGTGGTGCACGCAATCTCCGGCGAACACAAGTACACCTGGCGCCGAGCACGTCCTGAATACCTTACATGTGTTGTTGTTTCAAGATTGCTTGAAAAATGCGATATAGATATAACTATAGATAGTAGGTACAGTAGGGCGCGTCTACACCATGTTCACAATAAAACAAAATGTACCTACTAGCTACCATGCATGAGATAAAACTAGATACTAGTCTGGTCATTTCTGCGCCCCTCCAGGGTCTGCGCCCTGTGCCTGGGCACCGCTCGCACCGCCCTAGTTACGGCACTGCTAGAGGGGACAAATGGGAAGTTTTTTTCACAGTTGTCACCGGGGGGATGACATTTGCTACAATTCCTTCCTTCGATTTCAAATAAGCATGCGACTAATAAGCACGTATAACTTTACTCTTAGTGATTATCTGTGATTATACGATTAGTATTAATAAAAGTTTATAATCTGTGATTGTAGCTATTAAAGGAAACGTAATGTTGATTTTTTCTCATTTGATTCTATATATTTTTTTAAATATTTTTATTTACTTAATTAATAGTTAATATTTTTCTAATGTAATTGTCATAATGATTGTATGTAGCATAAGAAATAAAAAAGGTAAAATCTATGGCAATTACATTTTTTTTGTGGGAAGGAAGTGATCGTAGCAAATGTCACCCCTCCCCCCGGTGACAACTGGGAAAAAAACTTCCCATTTGTCCCCTCTAGTCAATTTTAAAAGGGGACAAATGGCACAAATTGTCACCCCGGTGACAACTGGGAAGAAAATTCCCAGCTGTCACCCCGGAGGACAGGGCTAGAGGGGACAAATGGGAATAATTCCCGAGTAGCCACTACTTCCCGAATAAATTAAAAAATAGAACAACATTTCTATGAAATTAACTGCCAAGTAAGATATTATCGGAAACTTAATCATAGATGGTGAAACAGGCCCTTACTATTATAGTGCACTGGAATTGATTGAGAAGCGAACCAAAAGTATCATCGGACTTGTTGCACATATCGAGTCACAAATCCAAAGTTTTGGGCATCGATACCGAATTGCTATACTAGCCTGTCGATTTTCTATCATTTACATATTGTCTGCTAGTGTGCATTAGAATTGTAAAATTTAATTCCGCCAAGTTCATCCATCTTCGGGCCACAAGCGACGTTGCGCTTGCGCCACATGGTAGACATGTTAAATTCGTTATACTTACTATTTGAGGCCAGTAGGTGCTAAATGCGTGCAGCCACGTGCTGCTAAATAATGAAATTCCGTGCCGGAGTCTGTTTCCTGATAGCTACAACTTAGGAGTCTTTAAGTCAAGAGTATAAAATAATAGTTACATATACACTCTTTTGCAAAAAAAACGGGCACCTAAGGAAACTTACGTTCTAAGGTCGATTTTAGTTAATTTAAATGAAACTTATTTTTTTGACGTAGTCTGTTTACTGTTCCGTTCCGTATGGTGTCTGGAACCGAAGAATTTACACCATCCCATCTCTTCCCGTGGGTGTCGTAAGAGGCGACTAAGGGACACACCAGAAAATGGGCAGCAGCATTTTCTGTGCATTTCAACATCTACACTGCGATCGCCAACCCGCATGCCAAGCGTGGCGATTATGGCAAAAACCCCCCAACAATGCAGACACGCAAATCAAAACGGCCCCTAGTACCCGGCAGCCCGTCTAACCTTGACTACGGTAGCGGTCAAGGCTACGGCGAGGCAAGGGGTGCGAAGAATCTCCGGAGGAGGCTAGGCTACCCCTTCCAACGACTCGACCTGGCAACATACAACACGCGTACACTGCGGACCGACGAGAAGATCACCGAACTTGAGGAAGAGTTGAGCGGGGTACGATGGAGTATTGTGGGATTATCCGAAGTCCGAAGACAGGGGGAGGACACGATAATTCTCAAATCCGGTAACCTGCTCTATTTCCGGGAGGGCGACCAGCAGTCCCAGGGTGGTGTCGGGTTTTTCGTCCACAGGTCCCTTGTGAACAATGTGGTGAGGATCGAGAGTGTGTCGACCAGGGTGGCTTACCTTATACTCAGAATATCGGCAAGATATTCGCTGAAGGTCATACAGGTATATGCCCCAACCTCGACACACTCCGACGACGAAGTAGAGACCATGTATGAGGATATATCCAGAGCCATACATGGTTATAAGACTCACTTCACCGTGGTCATGGGGGACTTCAACGCTAAACTGGGCAAACGAGACGGTGATGAGCTGCGAGTGGGGCAATTTGGATTTGGACGGCGGAACCACCGGGGACACCTACTGGCTAGCTTTATGGAGAAGGAGGGCCTCTACATGATGAACTCTTTCTTCAAAAAGCGTGAGCATAGGAGGTGGACCTGGCAAAGCCCCGATGGTGCAACTAAAAATGAGATTGACTTCATCTTGTCGACGAAGAAGCAAATATTCAATGATGTC
Organism: Mythimna separata; assembly: GCA_030763345.1. NCBI lineage: Eukaryota > Metazoa > Arthropoda > Insecta > Lepidoptera > Noctuidae > Mythimna > Mythimna separata. The sequence goes on along the minus strand of CM061187.1, from coordinate 10,455,512 downwards.
TCTGTGATCAATGCAGTGAAAACTGGTAGTGATCACCGCATGGTGAGAGGCACATTGAATATCAACATCAAGCTTGAAAGGTCTCGACTGGTGAAGTCTACGCTCCGTCCAGCACAAATCCAGCTCCAAAACCCCGAGAGCTTTCAGCTCGAACTCCACAATCGTTTCGAGTGCCTAGGTAGCTCCGTGGACGAATGTAACGATGGGTTCGTGGAAACTGTCCATACGGTCGGGTCTAAGTTTTTCAAGACCCACCGTACAAATAAGAACAAGAAGCTCTCAGATCCGACTCTCGAGCTCATGAAGAAGAGGCGTGAGATGATTCTGCAGTCTTCAGACGATTTGTGCAGATACCGTCAGCTCAATAGACAGATTTCGAAGTCCTTAAAACGCGATCTTCGCCACTTTAATTCCGAAAGGGTTAAGGACGCGATAGAGCGGAATAAGGGCTCCAAAGTTTTTGCGAGGGATCTGTCTATTGGGCAGAGCCAACTCACGAAACTGAAGACCGACGATGGCAGAGTCATATCCGCTAAATCGGAGCTCCTGGGAGAGATCGAGGCATTCTATGGACAGTTATACACGTCTATCTCTAAACCCACGACAAATCTAGCGAATGATCCAAGAGCTAGATTGACCCGACACTATACCGAAGATATCCCGGACGTCAGCCTGTACGAGATTAGGATGGCTCTGAAACAACTTAAACACAATAAGGCGCCGGGTGAGGACGGAATTACGGCCGAACTTCTGAAGGCGGGTGGAAAACCGGTCCTTAAGGCCCTTCAGAAGCTATTTAATTCCGTCATACTCGAGGGCAAAACGCCACAGGCATGGGGCAGAGGTGTGGTGGTACTTTTCTTTAAGAAGGGCGACAATGCCCTCCTTAAGAACTACAGGCCCATCTCACTTCTGAGCCATGTCTACAAGTTGTTTTCCAGAGTCATCACGAATCGTCTCGCACGCAGGTTCGACGACTTCCAGCCTCCTGAACAAGCCGGATTCCGAAAAGGCTTTAGCACCGTAGACCACATACATACGCTACGGCAGGTTATACAGAAGACTGAGGAGTATAACCTGCCTCTCTGCTTAGCGTTTGTGGATTACGAGAAAGCCTTCGATTCGATCGAGACTTGGGCTGTACTGCAGTCTCTCCAACGGTGCCAGATTGACTATCGGTACATCGAAGTGCTGAAATGTTTGTACAAAAACGCCACCATGTCAGTCCGACTCCAGGATCAGACCTCGAAACCTATCCTTTTACGGCGGGGTGTGAGGCAGGGAGACGTTATCTCTCCGAAACTGTTCACGGCCGCATTGGAGGATGTCTTCAAGGTTCTGGAATGGAGAGGGCGAGGCATCAATATCAACGGCGAGTACATCACTCACCTTCGGTTTGCCGACGACATAGTAGTCATGGCTGAGACTACGGAGGAGCTCAGTACAATGCTCGGTGATCTCAGTAGGGCTTCCGAAAGAGTGGGACTCAAAATGAACATGGACAAAACCAAAGTCATGGTAAACATCCATGTAGCTCCCACTCCTATCAAGATCGGAGACTCTACACTCGAAGTTGTGGACGACTACGTCTACCTGGGACAGACGGTCCAGTTGGGTAGATCTAACTTCGAGAAAGAGATCAATCGTCGAATCCGACTCGGCTGGGCAGCGTTCAGGAAGCTGCACGGTATCTTCTCGTCCAACCTACCGCAGTGTCTCAAGACAAAAGTCTATGACCAGTGTGTGTTGCCAGTGATGACATATGGCTCGGAAACGTGGTCGCTCACAATGGGCCTCATCAGAAGGCTTAAAGTCACCCAAAGAGCAATGGAAAGGGCTATGCTCGGAGTTTCCTTGCGCGATCACATCAGGAATGAAGAGATCCGCAAGAGAACTAAGGTTACCGACATAGCCCGAAGAATCGCCAAACTTAAGTGGCAGTGGGCAGGGCACATTGCTCGTAGAACAGATGGTCGATGGGGACGAAAGGTTCTAGAGTGGCGGCCACGTACCGGAAGACGCAGCGTCGGAAGGCCTCCCACAAGGTGGACCGACGACCTGGCGAGGGTCGCGGGAATCCGATGGATGCGAGACGCGCAGGACCGGTCGCTGTGGCGACGCTTGGGGGAGGCCTATGTCCAGCAGTGGACGTCTTTCGGCTGAGATGATGATGATGATGAGTCTGTTTACTTAGGTGTCGCTCGTCGTTGGTCTAGTGGGCGCAAGAGCGACTGCTGAGCAAGGGGTCCTGGGTTCGATTCCCGGGTCGGGACAAAAGTGCTATTGGGTTTTTCCATTAGGAATTACTCTGTAGCTGCCCGGAGTTTGGAAGTTGGTGGTGTGATACCCCCGTGCCTCGGAAAGCACGTAAAGCCGTTGGTCCTGCGCCTGATCTCTCTCCGGTCGTATCGGATTGCCGTCCCATCGGGCTATGAGAGTAAAGGAATAGAGAGTGCACCTGTGTTTGCGCACACACTTGTGCACTATAATATCTCCTGCGTACTTGGCTGATCTCTGTTGAGATTGGCCACCGTGACCGAAATTCGGTCGGGGGAGTAGTAGTAGTAGGTATAATCGTGTAAATTAATGCGCGTGAAGTGAATTCGAGCAATTAAAAGAAAAAAAAAAAACGATGGATTCTTTAAAATCGATGTACACGCCCAAACAATAAGAAGCGGTCGGCAATAAAGACAAGTTTTTTTTTAACTTTTTGTAAAAACCTAATAACGAGTGTGACCTCCTCTTGCCAAAATCACAGCTTGAATCCTTCTGGGCATGCTTTCCACGATGTTTTTAATAACGTTTTGAGGAATACGTACCCACTCTTCTGCAATGACTCTTTTTAGCTCCTTGATGTTTTGTGGAGCAGGTTGCACTGATCTTACCCGTCTCTTTACACATGCTCAATTGGATTGAGGTCAGGACTTCGAGCTGGCCAATCTAAACGACGGATCCCAACTTCTTGCATGTACGCTTCCACGTCGCCAGAACGGTAGGTATACGGAAACACACTTCCGCATAGCGTTCCCGTGGTTTTCGCAGCACTCGCCAGCGTCGGTCCTCTTCACACAAAAAGATTCTAGCTTCATCAGAAAACAATACTTTATTCCAGTCCTCCAGAGTCCATGAACTCCTAGAAGCACAGTTCCAAGCAAACTGAAGTCGAGAAACACGGTGCTCACGGAGCAATTTAGGGCCCCGAGCTGGGCGGTAACTCTTGATATTGGCAGCCAAAAGCCTCCTCCTGACCGTCCACAAGCTAACTTCTACTCCTCTTAGATCTTCAAGGCTCTTCTTCAGGTCCACACTTGACGCCTTACGATTACGCAACGCCTGACTCACCAAAAAGCGGTCATCTCTTGGTTCTGTGCGTCGTTTTCTTCCCGAACCGGGTCTTCCTTTGACCAAACCAGTCTCTTGATACCGTTGCCAAGTCCTCTGGACAGTTGAACGACTCACATTTAGCCGCTGAGACACGTAAGTTTGCGAACAACCTTCTTCAAGTACCTAGGGCTTAATATATAAAGAAGTAATTTTACCAGCCCTTATCCCTTTATCACTCATATCAAAAAGTGTTATTTAATGTAAAAAGAAAGATTAAATTGTTTAATTTGGAGAAATATCAAAAAAGTTTTAAAATATCGTAATCAGTTAAAAATCGTTTCAGCAATTCGCGCCATTAGTTAAGCAATTTTAGAATAATCCACAATAATCATTATTTTTCTTTTAATAATTTCAAATTTTAAATTTGGAACGTAAAGAATCATGCCAGGATGCTTCAAAAAACATGCCAATACATCGTCAAATTAACAAAACCTATTTCTTGTTCTTCTTCATTGAAGTAGAGAAAAAAATCTAAAGTGCCCGTTTTTTTTTGCAAAAGAGTTTATATACGTTCTAGGCACGCTTGCTCCATCGTCGGCCAAATAATCGCTGAGTGCGCGAGATAGTGGTCAAAGGCGTGCGTATCCACAGCAATAAAAAAAATAGGGATCTTAGTGATAGGCAGCTATTTAGGCAAGAACGGAAGCAGTAAGAAATATGTTCTATTTATAAAAGGCCAACAAATATAAGTCGATTCAATTTGTTTAAAAACTCTTGGCAAAAATTCTACCTAAGGTACCTTACACGAGCGTATCAAATTGATGAACACACTCAGACTTTGGTCGATAAACCGACAAGTTTTACTGCCTATATATTTTAAAGAGCAAATTCAACACCTTTGCGACTGAATCGACTAAATCATCAATTATCTTTTTAGTATGGCAACATTCGAGGGGCCGATGAACGTCCGGTAGCCATATTGTTTTAAAAAGTTATCCTTTTCCGTTTTGTTGTCGTGAAAATGACGGGCTTTAGTAATAAGGTGAGAAGAAAAAATATGAAAATCAAGTAAAATGCCTTGAAGAGGATATTATAACTAGCTTTAAACTCTAATACTCTGCTATTCTTTAATTTGGTTCGTTTCTGCCATGTGATAAATTTTAACAACATGCATTCATGGACAGTTCCATGAATCACACGTGCTTTCTTGTGTTTGGCATTTGTTACAGTACAGTATTACGTGAAATTATTCGTATATTCTCTGTTACAATAAATTCCGACATCCCAGTTCCGAATATTGTGTTTCAAAACAATCTGAATTGAAAATAGTGTAAATAATTTTGAGGTTATACGGTACGTCAGCGGTGGTTCCTAACCAGTGTAAATGCTTGTGTTCTAGGCCATAGTAATCGATGGCCGTGGCCATCTGCTCGGCCGCCTGGCCGCAGTCATTGCTAAGGTCCTACTGGAAGGTAACAAAGTCGTGGTCGTGCGATGTGAGCAGATCAACATCTCTGGTAACTTCTTCAGGTAAGAACATCTCCTAACTTAGTGTTTGTGTCCTGAACATATCTTCAAGTAAAACGTTAATGTTGTTCATAACTTAATGCCAACGTTTAATTGTGTTTGGAAACAGCACATTGTGGTGTTATTTTAATCAGTAACAAACTCACCCACCAGGTGGTTCACTTATACATTGTATATGAAAAGATTACAATTACAGTTATTGCTTACAGTATAAGACTTTAAATGATGTTTTACTTGGGTAATTTGCGACTGAATATTGAAAAATATATGTTGTTACTTAATAAGTTGTCTGATAAACATGCCACAATTCCATCTTGTGGTCTGTTTCTGAATATTTTGTCTAATAGTCTGTGTGATTTTCAGAAACAAGTTGAAGTTCATGTCATTCCTTCGTAAGAGGTGCAATGTGAACCCAGCTCGTGGACCTTTCCACTTTAGAGCCCCTTCCAAGATCCTGTGGAAGACTGTCAGAGGTATGTATCTATCCTTAGTCTATGAGATCGATAATTAAAAATTATAACAGTAGGATTATTGAAATTTTAGATTTTTTGTTAACAAGTAGAATTTGTACGACTATACAATTACAATTGAGTGTTACCAATTCTATGTAGTAGATGTATAGGGGAGGGCATTGTTACTTGAATCATGATAAAAAGTAGTTATTCTAAATGAGGAGGCCTTTCAAAGTAAATTTTTTTTTCACATAGCATAGCATAGCCTCATCTGTGTCTGACAAAATCACCGCTTATGATTATTTACCATTTTACCTACATTATTTGATGTTTATGATAAGAATTCTTTTTTATGAAGCCCTACAATCAATACCACTACAAAATCATCCATTATGTACTGATGTTCACTTGAGACATTTGATTTTCAGGCATGATCCCACACAAGACTGAGCGCGGAAAGAGCGCGCTGAAGAGGCTCCGTGCGTACGACGGTTGCCCACCACCTTACGACAACCGCCGTCGCGTGGTTGTTCCTGCTGCGCTCCGCGTCTTCTGCTTGAAGCCTGGCCGCAAAGTAAGTCAATTACTCAATTATCTAGTTTTACCGAAAAGTCTACTTGGAAGCGAGTTGCAACAGCTGCTCAATCACACAATTAACTGACTATAACTGATCTGTCACAAGTTAACTAACCTAACAAAACCTGACAAAAGTAGAAGTTATGATTAAAGTATGGTTCCAAAACACCAGGGACACATAGTAATAACTATAATAAAATAAAATAGTAATATGATTGCATCACTGCTTACCATCAAGTGGGATTGCTGTCAAGCACTACTCTGTTACATGAAAAAAAATCGTATTCTTTTGGATCCTGCTAGTTGAACCACACAGATTTTTTACAATGATGTTTCATTTGGGTAATTTGCGACTGAATAACCTTGTTGCAACTTTATAAATGTCTGAGACTACTCCACAAGTCAACCCCTACACAGAACAAAAGGAACAGTTTAAATTATTGTTTTATTTCTTTCAGTACTGTCACGTTGGTCGTCTGTCCCACGAAGTCGGCTGGAAGTACCGCGACGTCGTCCGCAAGCTAGAAAACAAGAGGAAGGTCAAGTCTGTCAAGCTGATGGCCTACGAGAAGAAGTTGAAGGTTTGTGTCCAACTATGAAAATAGTCATTTACATACCATACGTCCAGTACTGCACTGTAGTTTTAATTTGCAAATTGATTCCTAGGGATACTAAGTTGTAAATTTTGAGCTATGAATTTAGTAGTAGTAGCTCACTACTTCAGCAAAGCCTATCAAATACCATTTTGTATCAAAAAAGAAATTCTTTCTAAATTTGACACTGCCTAAATGCATAAACCATGCAAAGCCAAGAGAAAAAGTAACTTAATCCATTTTAACCTAAGTCACAATGCTGCCCGCATAGTACACATATTTTAGGAAAACTTCATAGATATAATCAGCATGATTGAGCTATATCTTGACTATTTTATAATGATGATTACATTCTTACCTACATTATTTGATTACAAATGAAAATAACCCTTTACTGATTGAGATTTATTATTATACCATATTGAACTATATTTAGCAGGTGTCTAAACTTGTATAATATCTTTGCAGAGGATCACGAAGGAATCCGGCGAAAAGGTTGCGAAGACGACGGCGCCGTTCACCGCAGTCATCCAATCCTATGGATACAATTAGGATTAAGAGAATATAAATATAAAAACCTTTGGTTGCCCAAAACTGTATTTTTATTATAATTACTGTTGCCACTTATATCCTGATGTAGTTTAGCATAGCAGCAATGTATTTCGCAAAAACTTAGCTCGCTAACCCATATCCCAATATTTACTGTACAGTCCAATCAAACATTGAATAGACGCTACTAGCCTTCCGGTAACAGTGCACGGACCAAGCCCAAGCGTCAACGGCGCGTAGTTTCACGTGCACCTCAGAGATGTCGGCAAATTAGAGCAGTGCCGTAACTAGGGCGGTGCGAGCGGTGCCCAGGCACAGGGCGCAAACCCTGGAGGGGCGCAGAAATGACCAGACTAGTATCTAGTTTTATCTCATGCATGGAAGCTAGTAGGTACATTTTGTTTAATTGCGAACATGGTGTAGACGCGCCCTACTTGTACTATCTATAGTTATATCTATATCGCATTTTTCAAGCAATCTTGAAACAACAACACATGTAAGGTATCCAGGACGTGCTCGGCGCCAGGTGTACTGGTGTTCGCCGGAGATTTTGGCTCTGCGCGAGGCGTGCACCACCGCGCGGCGCCGGTACACCAGGTTCCGCAGGCGCCGCACCCGCCCGCCGGATGCGGAGGCCAGAGAGGCGGAGCTGTACTAGGGGTACAGAGCGGCAAGGCGCACCCTCCGAACGGAGATAAAGCGGGCCAAGTTGGAGGCCCGCAATGTGTGGCTGGAGACCCTGAACAGGGACCCATGGCGACGCCCGGTGGTGCGGGACAAGCTCCGCCCATGGCCTCCCCCGCTGACTCAAAGTCTCCGGCCCCAGGTTGTGGAGAGGGCGAGGATAGGTTCATCATCTATCCCGGTCACAAGGGAGAGTGGAGAGGGCGAGAGATGTGCGGTGTTCCGCAGGGATCGGTACTAGGACCGGCCCTGTGGAACATCGATACGACTACGTGCTGCGCGGTGACCTACCCGACGGGGTCAGCGTGGTCACTACACGACACGCTGTCCTGTCGCGGGGAGAGTCGTACCAGGCGGCGGCCGAAACAGACACACGCGGGGTTGCGACAGTCGTGGACAGGATCCAGCAACTGGGACTCAAGGTGGCATTGCACAAGTCCAAGGCTATGTGCTTTCATGGCCCACGGACTGCGCCACCACCGGGTTCCCAAATAACGGTAGGGGGGCCACTCGTCCTCGACAGCCGGTGGACTTTCGAGGAGCATTTCCGACGTTTGGCCCCCAAACTGGACAGGTCTGGGGCCGCTCTGAAGCGGCTCCTGCCCAACCTAGGGGGTCCAGACGCCCCCTGCCGGCGGCTCTACGCGGGGATCATTCGGTCCCAGGAAAGCAAAACGCAACCCAAAGCTCAAGGTAAGTTCGGGAGGTTCCTGCATCGGATCAAGCAGGAAAGGACGCCCGGGTATCGCCATTGTGTGGACCGCCCAGAGGACACGGTAGAGGTGTGCCCCGCTTGGGCGGAGCACCGCCATGTCCTTGTGGGGGCTATCGGCGGCGGTGACCTCTCGCACCGGGCCCTGGTTCAGGCCATGGTCCGGAGCGAGGAAGGGTGGCGTGTGGTCGCCTCCTTCTGCGAAGCAGTAATGCTAGTGAAGGAGGCTGCTGACCGCGAGCGCGTGAGGGAACGGTCCTCATGCTGCCGACGCCGAGATCCGGATCCCGATTTCCGACCACCGTAGGCGTGGGTTCGCGGACGGCGAGCACTGGGTAGCTCGCCGTCCGGCAGTCTGGAAATAATCCGGACCGAGCCCAGTCGTCATCGGCGCGTTCTGTTCCTCGCGCGCCTCAAGGAGATGTCAGCAAACTGTAGGGGCCGGGCTGGGCCGAAGCCTCTGGGGAACATGGGTATTCCGAAAGGTTGACACCGAGTCCCCCCAGATCGAAGGCAACGAAGGAACAGGGGTAGGGGTTTAGTCAGTAAGAGTCTGACACACCCTCCTGCTTAGAAATATACTAAGTAGGTACTTATATATTTTGGTAAACAATAAATAGATAGATTTATTTGTATTCACATTTGTCTATTTTATTTTCAGAGCCTGATTAGAGCATTAATTTTTTAGGGGCGCAGTTTTGAAGGCTTGCACCGGGTGCATAAAAGGCTAGTTACGGCACTGAATTAGAGACCCGGCAGGGTGGGAGCTTACTTGGAGCCTTGAGTTGAAACGAAAGAGCCCTGGGACCCTGCAGTAGCGTTAGCTGTTACACACTCTTTGCCCTGCAGTTACGGCAAAGTAGGAACAGGAATAGGTTTTATTTCCCGATCCGCCCAAAGCGGGAGCAGTCATTTTGATAATTTCCCAACTTAAAAAAACCGGGCAAGTGCGACTCGGATCGCGCTCTGAGGGTTCCGTAAAAAATAAATGCTATATAATAGGTAACCGTTTTTAACAGCAATAACAAGTGCAAATTGCATTAAATTTTTTTAAACTTTTTGTATGAGTTTCCAAGCGCCAAAATTCGCAGAGCCTAACTTCAGACTCGCCAACTTAAAACGGCCGTACTGTACATCGCGTTCAAACCAATTTTCGTAGGAAGTTTGCATGGGAATGTATAATCACTGAAAGTGTCTCTTGCGCAACAAGTGATACCCCACACGTATGGGTTTGATGAAAAAGAAAATTTCGAGTTTCAGTTACCTACCTATAATGTATGGGGAACCCCAAGAATGCATAAAAAACACTAAAGTAAAACATTACGACGCGATTATTGTCGTCTAAAATCTTAACGCGGCTCAAAATTGAAACTTACAAGCAATGTATTCTACATTGCTTGTAAGTTTCAATTTTTTCAAATTTCAAAAATTCTTATAGTTTCGGAAAAAAGTGGTTGTGACACTGACATGGCCGACGGACAGACGACGACGGACGAATCTATAAGGGTTCCGTTTTTACAAAAATTTGAAGGGAATTTTTACGTTGTAAATTGTTCCCAACATTATCATCGATGCTTTAGCAGAAATAAAAATAAAGTCAACAACCATTGGACGGGTACTCTAGATTAAAAAAACGCATTAGAATCCTTTGCGTAGTTTTAAAGATATACGTAGACTGACATACGCTGTGCGTTATAAAAGTCCCTAAATTTTCTTTTAAGAAATAAAAAAAAAAAAAGATATACGTAGAGACAGAGAAAGCGACTTTGTTTTATACTATGTAGTAATATAATACCTTGAACGCATGATATTTTATAATCTATGCAATCTCTGCCATTTTGTTTTTCGGTTTTACTATTAACTAGTGATGTGATATCAACCGGTTTTAAAAATGATACCCTTTTGTGTGATAGCTACTGATGATATTAATTATTATTTATTAATTGTTAGAAAGATGCGTTCTTCGTTCAGTTTAACCTGTAGAACCCCGTGGCACAAAAACGTGCCAGTAAACAAGTAATTACCTTTTAACTTTGAGAACCGCTGGAAAAAAATTGTGCCACCAAACCCCGGCCGATTTAAAATTGTACTCTAGTAGTATAATTACAGAAGCAACAGAAACAGAGCAATAACAGTTTATATTATTAATATTATTTATATTAATTTTTTAATATTAAATAAATAAATAAAAAATAGCGGGCCCCACAAGGCTCCACAGGTACCTAGTTTTATAATTATGTTAGAAAGATTATCGATTCACCTAAGTTGCTCAAATAATACAAATTTTTTATTAATAAAAAAAATTGCCGTTTGTGGAGCATTTTTTCTTCAAAACCGGATTTTTTGAGGTAGAGTAACCACTATAGTGATTGCCAAGCATATAGTGATTGCCCACATGAAGAAGCAATGAGTTTTTTTGGTAATTTTTAAAAGGTTAGTATAAATTTAATAACCATAGATGTTGTAGTAACATCAACAGCAGTATAAATTTAATATATTTATACTAACCCTTTCAAAATTACCAAAAAAATGCATTGCTTCTTCATGTGGGCAATCACTATATGCTTGGCAATCACTATAGTGTTTACCTATTTCAGAACAGTTTGGGGAAAACTCAAAACCGTCGTCTGGCAACACTATTCGTTATTGATCGTTGAATCGTACTCGGCATCGTCTTTCGTGTGTGCGTTTGATTTAATAATAAAAAACATACCGGCTATTTAATTTTAACAAGTAAGTAAAAGTTATTAATTTTCTTAGTTAGGGTATGCGTTGTTAGAACTACACTATTATATCTATTGCCTAAATCCAATACAGGTGTGTCAGATATCGACGCACAAACAAATACCATGGATCCAGTACATAATAATGAACCCGTCGGTGATGGAATTTATCGTCGGCTTCTTTAATGTAGCTCTCAAATCGAAGAAATTGTGTAGGGTGAGGGTGATAGATTTTTTTAAAATAACATTTATTTTGATTGTTTTTTTTTTAACTCTGAATTTAAAAAGTTATTCAATTTCGCTCATGTCTGCATCACTGAGGGGTCATCGTCGTTCTTATCACCATACCATCATCATTGTCACTGCCGCTTTCCCATATAGAAGTAAAACATGGGAGTCAAACCCCAAGCGAATGCTGTTTCATCTCTCATCTTTAATTTATGGTGAATTGTAGCTAGCAATAAAAATAAGAAAAAGTAGAATAATTTGTCAAAAACTAATTATGAATATATTTGAAAACCAGGCAAGTGTGAGTCGGACTTTTGCACTGCGGGTTCCGTACCAACTTACCTATGAAAGCAGTTCAAGCCTTCAAGATTTGTTTGAGTGGCCATGTTTTTTTTTATTTTTATTTATTTATTTATTGGCACACCAACAGCATTACATACAAGAGTATTATTATAACTTACTGTATTTAAATCTAGTCACTGGTATGCATGCCTATTATAGGTCTGCACAGCTTACACCATATTACATATACTTAACATTATTTATTTAGTAGAGAGAGAGAGGTGAGAAACATTGCCACAAAAGTTAGACATACAATTATACAGATAAAAAGAAGATGAATGTATAAATTTAACCTTTCACATACCCGCAAAACGAGACACAATAGTAAGACAATGACAGCGCGGTCTCATGAGACCGGTCGGAGATTCAAACGTTAAATTATAATGGGAAAGTTTGTACAAGCTCCTCCGAGACTGTTCTCCTAAACTTACTGAGTGAGACACCGTGTAAATCAGTGTCCGGTGATTTGCAACAACGTCACGCAGTGTCTTTTATTTTGAAAAAGTCTAGGTGCTGTTCATAAGGACACCAATGACTAATTTCTCTAGATGTAAGTGCTAAATGTTTGGTGTTTTGTTTTACAGCATGTCCAATTGGCGTGAAAACGAGAACGCACCTTCGGACTTCCTCTGTCTTTTGTATGATGACGTGGAGGAACAGAGAGTCGAAGCAGAGATTGGCGATGAAAATGAAGAGCCAATTGACGTTGAGGTTGTAATCCACTTTAGTTTGCCTTATAATTTGTTATATATAACGTGTCAATTGTTTTATGTTTATTGCATTTGTATGGGATTTTTCGCATGGACTTTTTTGTGGCGTTCATTGTGTGCCCAAAAAAAACATGTTTTGTTTTACCTACATGCAAAGATGAATATTATGAAATCCCATAGACTTTAAGAACTTGCTAGCTACCTATATTCTTACAAAGAAATATATCAATAATTCTTTCATTTATTGTATGTTTAGGGCGACGCATGGGAGCTTACACCTTTACCGGCGGCTGTACCATACTCTCCTGTCCTGGCACCAGAGCGCCCCGAACAGAGTTCGCCAAAAACTGTAATACTTTTCTTCTTTATTCTGTTCGTCGTGCGATATCTGTGTGTTTATTACTTGTGGGTTACAGTGACTTTAATGTTTATATATTTTAGGATGAACCGTCGCCACGACCTTCAGCGTCCCGCGACAGGTCACGATCCCCAATACGCAAACATTTGTCCTCGGAGTCGTAAGTTCATAATTTTTACTGATGTTATTTATGAATAAATAGTCATCTTCCGTGTCTTACCGATATGGACGAAAATAGAATAAATGTAGTAAAAGTATTTGTATTTACAGCTTACTGGAACCTGCTGTAGTGCTACGTATTTTTGGGGAGGATGGCCAATCGCTGGGCGCTGAGATCGACAATGGCGACTTTTTATCCCCGGATGCCCATGCTTTGTATGTGTCCCCTGAAAGGATGGATAGTGAAAGAAATGAAAGGGAAGGTAATGAAAGAAGAATTAGTTGGCGAAGAGGTGAACAAAGAGGTGTGCGAGGACAGAGAGTAGGTGTACGTGGGTATCCGAGCAGGGGCCGCAGGGGGAACAATCAGTGGGAGGTGGGACACCCACTGAATGAAATTTGGATGAATGATGAAGACGTTCCTCCTGAATTGGTAAGTTTGGCGACAGATGTAATGAGGAAACGACAGATGAAAATGCAAGGTGTTATTAAAGTTGAGAGAAATAATGAACGAGAGGTTGATAGAGAGACTGAAAATTATGATGAATTCCTCGACGCTAGTGATGGAGCGGATAGTCACCTAAGTCTGGAAGGCCAGAACTTCCACTTTGAATGGTCTACTATGAAGTCCTTTCAAGGTCAGGAGGAAAATTTTAGACCAGAGCGTACCGGTTCCGTTTATGCTTTCGATTCGGCCTATGGTGCTTTTCGCTCTTATTGGGACGACGACATCTTAGAAATAATCGTGACTGAAATGAACTTGTATGCCACTAAAATTCAATCTGTTACTTTCCAGTCTGAATGGTACCCTACCAATGTCCACGAAATTTTGTGCCTTTTTTCGTTTTGGATGATGCTGGGGATCATCAGAATGCCAACTGCTACTAGCTGCTTTTCTGTCGATCCTCTTCTGAAAACGGAAGTTTTCAGACGAATCTTTACACGGAGAAGGTATGAAATGTTATCTAGAGCATTACATTTTATAGATTCCGAGCCCGCTGTTAACAATCCAAATCCCTCCAACATTAGCGCCGCTAGAAGCTCTGATCGATTAAACCGTTTGAGACCAATATTTACACAATTAAATTATAGATTTCAGGCAAATTATATTTTGGATAAAGATATTTGTCTAAACGAGAGTTCAACCCTATGTGAAGGAACATTGACCTTAAAGCAGTTTAATGAGACCAAAGCTTCTAAGTTGGGTATCAGGACTTTTGAGCTTTGCGAGAGTATCACTGGCTATTTGTGGTCTTTCGTTGTTTACGACGGTAAACAATCCTCAACAGATTTGATGCAGACGCCTGGTGAACTTAAAGGTACGGCTGTTGTGAAGAAGCTCATTAGTCCATTACTAAACAAAGGGTATAGATTATTTATGGATAATTGGTACAATTCTCCACTATTAGCTAGGTTTCTGAAGCTCAATGGTACCGACTGCGTTGGTACTTTGAGATCTTCTTGTAGAGACGTTCCCACTCTAATAAATAAGGCTCCGCTTAAAAGGGGAGAATATATTGCGAGACATTCCGGCGATGTATCAATATTATCATGGCAAGACAATGATCGTGTAACCATGATTTCTACTTGTCATGGTTCAGCTACTGCGTTGCCTACAGTCTCGTCGCGTCCACCGCCGCCGACTCGTCCAATACCATTTAAACCGCAGATGGTGTTGGATTACAATAAATTCATGAGGGGAGTAGATACAGAAGACCAAATGTTTGAGCCTTATTTGTTAGATATCAAACGGTGTGCCAAATGGAACATGAAACTTTTCAAACGCCTTCTCAATGTTTCTATCCAAAACTCTCGCATTCTTCTAGAATCATCTACACAAAAAAATCATAATCATTTAGCTTTTCGCCTTAGTCTTGTAGATTCTATCCTTACATATCATCTTCCATATTGTCCGCAGGGTCGTAGGTTTACTATTTCCAGCAGTATATCTACGCACCAAATACCTCAACCAATAATTCCTTCTAATACACATTGGCCCGTTCTGATGGGACGTTCAGCTGCAACTGCAGCACGCAACCGGAGTTTCCGGAAGCGTTGTTTTATTTGTCTTCGCGAAGGCAGGAAGTCACAAAAAACCCCGTACTGCTGTGAAACCTGCCAAGTGCCACTTTGTATAATTAATTGTTTTAAATTATACCATACGTCACAGTAGCAATGCTTTGCTTTCTTTACTGGAAAAGGTAGGGTTCTTCCCAATTATTCACAAATAACTATTGTGATAGGTATTTTATGCAAAACAGTGCAAGTTTTGTGTGCGGAGAATGCTTGTGTGTTATGATAGGTATTTTCTGAAACCAGAGTCACAGTGGAAGGTTTGTGTGTGGGAGAATATTTGTGGGATAAATATCAGATTGGTTACACTTTTAAAATTTCTGGCTGATTACGTATCTCTGTTGCTGACAATACTCGATTGAAAATATTAAAATATTTGCTTTCAAGATAGTTTTGCGATTATGGATGATGGTAGTTTCAGTTACTAACAAGTAACAGAGTACTATCAAAATTAAATCCAATTGAGGATTACGTTATGGCATTTCAGCTATATGATTTTACCCACAGTTACATAATCAGCCTTCTAACGGATTAATTTACGTGTTTTGTGCTTAGATGAAAAAATTGTTGAACAACTGTTTTGGTGTGCTATGAAGAATAGTCTATTTAAGTTTATAATTGTGATTTCAATATGAGACTGACATAGTTTATTTATTTAATGTTTAAGTACCGCCAACGTTACAGGCACAGACAGCTTACAATTACAATTCCATGATACAATTCAAGTGCCAATCCTTAGAGGCAATTCATTAAATTAATTAAATTCATCATCCACCTAGCCTTTTCCCAATTATATTGGGGTTGGCTTCCAGTCAAGCCGAATTTAGCTGAATACCAGTATTTTACGAGGAGCGGCTGCCTATCAGACCTCCACAACCCATTAACGGGGTTAAATTTAATTAATTAAATTAGACAAAGTATTACTTAGTTATAAAAAAAATGATTGCATTAATGTCAAGGGAAACGAATGAAAATAAAAAATATAGAAATGAACGAATATTTAACAATTTTAATAGTACTAATAACAGTGAAATTTAAGCTCACTACAAAGAAATAAATTACATATCTTGCTTACCGATAAGTCCTCTCATAACATAGGTACCCTTTTGTTAATATGTGGAAAATGTTGTGGTTATTACATTGATTTTGTTTTATATAAGTACTTTATTTTTAATACTCAATACTTTATTGCATAAGTAAGTTTATAAGTTTTATATTGAATGTAATATCGTTTTTTTACCAAATAAAATATTAAATAAAAAAGCACTTGCTCAGAAAGTGACTCAATTTGTATTGAGCTTAGGTATATAATGGCGCTTATTACCAAACTGATATTTTAGATTTAGGTTTAAATAATTTTTTACACCACCTGCTCGATAATGCCCTCGATGTGTCATTTAACCTTCGCTTAAAGCAAGTCACTATCACCTAGGGAGATAATGTAGTATGGGCGATCTCTAGGGAATAATGTTTGAATCCCCAACCGCTCCTATGAGACCGCGCTGTTATTGTTTTACTATTGTGTCTCGTTTCGCGGGTATTGATAGGTTAATTCATTAATCCCCGACCGGTCTCATAGGACCGCGCTGTTATTGTCTTACTATTGTGTCTCGTTTCGTGGGTATTGATAGGTTAAAACCTTTTTGCCAAGCTTCTTTTTTCTCAAAAAGGTTCATCAGGTTATTTCGCTCAATAGTGTAAATTTATTTAAGATTGTACATACGACTTATTTATTAAATAATATAGGTATTATATAATTCAAATAAAATTTGTATTTTTTTGTAGTCTATGGCCTCTATATTAGACGCACGTGGTTTATCTATTAAATAAAATTTAATATGGACTACAAAACATTAGAAAAAGTTACATTCGTTTTCTAAATTGTCACTATGAAACTTTCACGCAAGTATAAACGTAAGACTAGGCAGGTGTACATTCATAAAAAAATACACACAGCCGACCATAGAATCTCCTTTTTGAAGTCTGTTAAAGTTTTCTAACTTGTGATGTTTATAATATATAAATAAAATAAAATTGATGACTGAGTTTGTATTTTGATTTTCTATCATCATCTATCTACCTATCTATCGAAAAAATTACAAAAAGTGTAGGATCCCTAATTGTTTTTGGTCTTACATAATTATAGCACTCGTATAAAGATGTGCTCAGTAGGAACACTTAGACATTTTTACACCACCTGCTCTTCTTCTTCTTGGCCACTAACCGTACGATAAGAAGAAGAAGAAGAGCAGGTGGTGTAAAAATGTCTAAGTGTTCCTACTGAGCACGTCGTTATACAGAGTGCTATAATTATTAACACCATCATCATCATCTGCCTAGCCTTTTCCCAACTATATTGGGGTCGGCTTCCCGTCAAACCGGATTTAGCTGAATACCAGTATTTTACGAGGAGCGGCTGCCTACCAGACCTCCACAACCCATTAACTGGGGTAACACGGTACCTACTTCATGGCAAGACTGGAGTCAGATTTACTGGCTTCTGACTATCCGTAACGACTGCCAAAGATCTCCAAATGACAGCCGGGACCAACGGCTTAACGTGCTTTCCGAGGCACGGAGAAAACTCGTTAAGATGGTCACCCATCCACAGACCAACCTAGGCAAGCGTTGCTTAACCTTGACGATCGACCTGTGCGGCTGTTATTATCTAGCCACGAGCTCCTCGCTATAATTATTAACACCACCTGCTCGATGATGCCCTATTATGTGTCATGTACCTAACCTGCAGTTCAAACACGACTAACAAACAAAAAAAAAGAATAAAAACCGGGCAAGTGCGAGTCTGACTCGCGCAGAGAGACATATTAAAAAAGCTACTAGATCTCGTTCAAACCAATTTTCGGTGGAAGTTAGCATAGTAATGCACATTATATATACTTTTAGGGTTCCGTAGCCAAATGGCAAAAAACGAAACCCTTATAGATTCGTTGTCTGTCTGTCTGACCGTCTAAATAGATGTATTTTGTGAACCGCATTAAGATTTTCACACAAAAATAGAAAAAGGGCAACAAATTTTGGGGTTCCCCATACTTAGAACTGAAACTAAATAAAAAATCATCAAGCCCATACGTGTGGGGGTATCTAATAAGGAGTCCCCCCCCCCTGTAACTTCTAAAATAAAAGATCGATAAAATTAAAAAAAAAATGTATGATGAGATGATGACCTACGTTACCATGCAAACTTCCACCGGAAATTGATTTGAACGAAATCTAGTAAGTTGGTACGGAACCCTCAGTGGGCGAGTCCGACTCGTAGTTGCCTGGTTTTTAGTTTTTAACTCTTCCTTTCCTCCATACACATTTTACCTCTTTGGAAGTGTCTCTTGCGCAAACCATTCAGTTTAAAAAAAAAATAAGTAGGTATGTTAGAAACCTCAATATCATTTTTGAAGACCTACCTATCCATAGATACCTACCCGGTACCCCACACGTACGAGATTAATGAAAAAAAAATTAGGTTTCAGTATTATGTATGGGGAACCCAAAAATTTATGTTTTTTTTCTATTATTGTGTGTAAATATTAATGCGGATTCAAATCCGGTATTCTATACAATACCTAGGCAATGTATAAAATTCCTAAAACGTGTAGGTTATGCATGAAATATTATTTATTTTATACTTTGCCTAGGTATTCTATACAATAATTACCGAATATGCAGCCGGTAATATGTGTAAAAGACGAAAGCAGGGATAGAAGTGATGTAATTTTGGAGCCACGGACAGGTTCGGTTAGGAGCTGGAAATGGAAGTCGCTCCGTTCTGCTCCCGTATTAGCCTTCCAACCAAACCTGTCTGTGCCGTACCCTAAGATTACGTCAGCTCCTTCCTTGCTCTCGATTTTACCCACATACAGAAGTAGGACCTGAACCTGAGTACTTGTAGGTAAGGTAAGGTGGGGTAAGACTATCAGCGGGGCAAGACTATCACTTTCAAATATCTCGAAAAGTACCGTCTTCTTTTTGAATTTTCCATGTCGATAAAACAGTTTGCATGAAAAAGTTCTCGACTTAAAACACAGATGGCACTTCTGATCGTTAATGTCGATAACATAACAAAACGAAAATGTCAGTTGTGAAAAAATTTTTCGCACGTGACAGAGCAGTAAGAATTTCTTTGAATTTTGGTGAAAAAAAGCGTTAAATGGAGGAGTCTTGAACATAAATAGCATCATATTAATATTGTCTTTTAAGTTATCGTACCATTTTAACATTATACATACGATTTCTTCTAATATTTTACAAAACTAAAACGTAACCTACAAATATCAAAGTGGGGGAAGACTATCAGTTCGCCCGGGGTAAGACAAACATTATGTTAGTCTTTCCCCTGGTCAGTTGTAATCAACATTTTCGTTTAGGATATTTTTCTTTAGTTAGGTACATGGTCGATTAACTGAAAACCAAATCGAAAAAACAGTTCATCCATTATTAAATATTCGGTGAATCGTCCAGTCGAAGTGGTGTTTGGCCATAAAAAGTTGTTTCGCCATAAATTCTATATCTATGGGTGAATATAATACAAATTCAATATATCAAATCAATATATTTCAAATTTATAATTCAATTTTTTTTTCAATTTTGGTAGCAAAACTGTTACTGCAACTTTCGTGGAAATTAGAGACTTGGGTCTTTAATTTTCACCTTTTTGTCTTTTTATTTTATACAGGGTTACTGGTAATTCGACGTATATCCGGCAGGGGCTGATAAGGGGGCCAAAATGCAACAAATTGAACCCCCCATATGTATGGCCGAAATTCAATAGTTTTCGAGATATTAGAATTTTAAGGGTTTTTCGATATTTACCCAAAATTTGACATTTAATTCCAAATAAAATAAAAACTACATATTTGAATGGGTACCATTAAAAATGATGTTGTAGCTGGCACTTCAATTAAGCTATGGACATAATTAAAACTACTTAATTTAACAAAATACTGAAAATAATGAGCGATATAAGAATAATATCTTACCAATATTTTCATTTTACGCTTCAAAAATGTTGTCTCGTCACAAAAGTTTCTATGACATTAATCGTACAAATAACTAAAACAACTTGCTTATCCTGTAAGCTTTCCAGAAAGGTATAAAAGTCAATTTTAAAATACATAATTCGTGGTATGGCATGTGTTTGAACCGGCGCGGGGAGAGAAATTATCTGTGTTTTTAGTTTATGATCCTCGCTAAAACAACCGATTTTCCTGGCGAAATTATTCGCGATGGGGCGAGATGTGAGGGCGGGGTGTGCGGGCGGGGGAGTACACGGCGTCTGTTGCGCTCGCGTCGCCTTCCTTAGTTAGTCGACTTCCTTAGGACGCTGGCAGACCTCGACGGTACACGGCTGACGAAGAGGACACCATTCTTCAGTGTTTTATTGATGACCCAAACATCTCAACGAACATTGTTGCAAGACAGGTCGGTATGTCCTAGTGGAAAGTGTGGTCGGTAGTACATCTATCAGGTAGACCCGCACCATTATCAACCTGTTCAAACATTGCACGAGGGAGATCCTGCCAGGTGACTCTGCCAGCGTTGAATTGTGCTCTTTGAACACTGCCAGTTTCAGACAATCGTCGATAGGTGCTCCCGAAAACAGTAACGTGGGGAAGTCGACGATCGGGAAAGCGGCGTTGGTATTCTCGCCGAGCCGCAGCCGCGTTTCCATCGGCAAAACCATAACAAAACATTATGTCTGCGTATTCGTTATTAGGATACGAAGCCATGTTATTCGAAATAACAATGATAACAAAAAGAATAACAAGAGAAACAAGAATTAACAATAATGATTGATAACAAATTAACGGGATGAGAGATTGGTAGAGTCAAAACTTACTAAGGAAGGCGACGCGAGCGCAACAGACGCCGTGTACTCCCCCGCCCGCACACCCCGCCCTCACACCTCGCCCCATCGCGAATAATTTCGCCAGGAAAATCGGTTGTTTTAGCGAGGATCATAAACTAAAAACACAGATAATTTCTCTCCCCGCGCCGGTTCAAACACATGCCATGCCACGAATTATGTATTTTAAAATTGACTTTTATACCTTTCTGGAAAGCTTACAGGATAAGCAAGTTGTTTTAGTTATTTGTACGATTAATGTCATAGAAATTTTTGTGACGAGACAACATTTTTGAAGCGTAAAATGAAAATATTGGTAAGATATTATTCTTATATCGCTCATTATTTTCAGTATTTTGTTAAATTAAGTAGTTTTAATTATGTCCATAGCTTAATTGAAGTGCCAGCTACAACATCATTTTTAATGGTACCCATTCAAATATGTAGTTTTTATTTTATTTGGAATTAAATGTCAAATTTTGGGTAAATATCGAAAAACCCTTAAAATTCTAATATCTCGAAAACTATTGAATTTCGGCCATACATATGGGGGGTTCAATTTGTTGCATTTTGGCCCCCTTATCAGCCCCTGCCGGATATACGTCGAATTACCAGTAACCCTGTATATGTAACGCTTTATTCATATCATGCTATAGATATCACTCAAAAGGTTCTGCTCCTCTGATTTTGATTGTATGTTTGTCTTGCCCCAAATCATGAAATATACGAATTACCGCTAAAATGAACGTTGTTCCGTCATTATACAATTCAAATTAAATACGAATACTTTTATCATTTGCGTTTTTTCTTTACAAACCTCAATAAGTATTCGTTTTCAGTTAAAATACATTACTGTTATTCTTACCCCATGTGGTGGGGCAAGACTAGCAGTTTTAACGGCCTTACAATTTATTCAAAATTTACGTTCTAGATGCATTAACGGAAATATATCCATTATTTTATTAAAGCGTATAGTATTAGGTATCAGTGATTTTTTTATCTCAGAGGTAAGTCAAATAACTTGGCCGTGAAAATCAATCATTACTGTCTGGCAGAAAAGTATGTTCGTCTTACCCCACCTCACCTTACCTACATTACAAAATTAACGTGAAACTAAAAATACTTCTGATTTTATGTAAAACTAGTTTCTTTCAGCGGCTTCGCCCGCGTGTAGAGTTAGTTTTGTCTTAGCGTGATGATATATAGCCTATAGCCTTCCTCGATAAATGGGCTATCTATCACTGAAATAATTTTTCAAATCGACTAGTATTTCCTGAGATTAGCGCGTTCAAATAAACAAGCTCTTCAGCTTTATAATATTAATATAGGTAGATAGGTAATGTAATTCGCTTACCTACAAGTATTTTTTTTTAATAATAATAATAATATATTTATTTGCTTAAAAAATTAGGTCATAAAAATTTAGGTCATAATATAAACAGCTGGGTTTAAATCTTTAAATTAAGGCTCCCATTTCAGGGGGGTTATAAAAAAAAATTAAGATGCCTTTAAATTACGTAATTTTCTTCCCTGCTCTCTTTTTTTACACGCATTGATTTCCTAGCCTGTCTAACATCGAAAGAGACCTCAAGAAAGCCATAAATAATTACCAAAATCGACAACCCAGGTCAGACTGCCCTAGCGAAGAATTGTGAGGAAACCCGACCCCAAATAAAAGAAGCAAGGACGGACAAAGAAGACCTGTTTCCAAAACTTGTTTTATTTGGCCTTCATTTTTTATAGGTAAGCCGGTTAACATTGATAAATATAGACCAACATCTATTTTATACATTGCTGGTGGATCAGCTACTGGTAGGTACTTATACAATCCCAGGAATTGTATACCAAAATTACCTAGGTAAATTTTATGTAATCTGATATAATCCTTCTATACTAATATTATATAGAGGTAACATTTGTAAGTTTGTATGTAGTTTTTTAGTTCTTTCTTTCAGTGTTAGATAGCCATTTCCTTGTTTCCATTTAATGGTTATCTAAAAGACCAGACACAGTTAAAACACCCACGCGCAGAGAACTTATACCTAGTGCAAACTGCAACTGACACAAATCCTCAAAATTAGATTTATTGCTTTGAAATGAAGTTTTGTTTAGGTACACAGACACAAGTAATATTTCATTGAGAGGCAATTTTCGCCAAAGTGGAACAGAGGAGAAGAGGAAACATTTTTATGTTCTTTCGTTTATGGTAGGTAAGTTCGAGACGTGAAACTGAAAGTCTTTCCGTCTAAATGGGCCTTAATAAAAAAACTAGCTTCTGTCCGTGTGTAAGTAGGTTTCTCTATACAAACTTTAATTAAAAAATCTAATTCACTCCCTAAGTGGATGAAACGGGGACCCCAGATTCATCCTATTAGGGAGTGAATTCCCCTCTTTACATGCCTATGGTATACGTATAGGAAGGTACATACCTTCATAACCATAATGTAATGTAACACATTCATTTACAGTTCGTCCACTATAAGTTGGCGAGTGTGAAGTTAGGCTCTGCGAATTTCGGCGCTTGAAATATCTTACAAAAATAAAGGTTTTAAAAAAATAAATGCAATTTGCAGTTCTTATTGCTGATAAAAAACAGTTATTGGCATTAATTTTTTTTAAGCCTTTATTTTTGTACGATATTTCAAGCGCCAAAATTCGCAGAGCCTAACTTCACGCTCGCCAACTTATAATGGACGAATTGTAGGTAGTGAAGCGGTAGGTCAGGGCATACCTACCATTCTTTTATGGTGAATGAAGCAACCGTCCAGGCGCTAAATCAGAGAATACCGGAAGACGAGAACAATTGAAATTTTTCATCACGTCTCACCTGTAAAGGTTGGGTTGAAAAGGCGAGATCCGACGATTATTATTAGAGTTTAAAATAGAGCTCTTCAAACCATTCGCTTTCTTCTTCAGTTTAAACTCTATAGATAAACCTTCATCAGCCTGGATCAACCAAATGCGTGTCGGGCCACGCTCAGTGTAGGGTTCCGTAGTTTCCCGTCCGTCAAAATAAGTGTCCCCAATTATTCAAAAACTGTTCCTTCCATCAAGTTCAAAATAAGTTTCCTAGAAAGTCTTTATAAAGCTCCACTTTCCAGAATTTTTTCATATTTTCTAAACTTATGGTTCAAAAGTTAGAGGGGTGGACACATTGTTTTTTACTTTTGAAGCGATTATTTCCGAAATTATTGATATTGTCAAAAAATTATCTTAATAAACCCCTATTCAGTTTTGAATACCTATCCAACAATAAATCAAAGTCAAAGTCAAAGTCAAATGTATTTATTTGTAACACATAGGTAAAATGTTATGACACATGGTGGTAAATACAAAAAAAATAGTGTTCACTATGTGTTGCCTTGCTGGGCGTACAAATATTGCTTACCAGAATATGGTTTTAGACTGTCATGGGACAGTTTAAATAATTCTTTATTAAATAGTTCTATGTTAAACATTACAAATATTTTTATCTTACTAATTAAACCTTTATTTATAAATATAACGCACTACTTATAGAAAAAAACATAATAAAATATTAAAATATAACAAAAATATCTCGCTTATAATATTATATCCTTATAACTAAAATGGGCTGCTACTAAATAAATCGGAGAATATATGGAGTTAGACACAGTTTGTCATTTATCTTCTAAATATTCATTAATACTATAGTATGCTTTTTGTACAAGAAATTTATGCAGTGTTTTTTTGAAGGATGTTAAGTCTTTTGAAGTTCTTATGGATTTAGGCAGTTTATTAAATATTTTAGGAGCCATTCCTAAAAAGCTTTTTGAGTAGAGGGTGGTTTGGTGGTGTTTTGATTTAAGTGCTCCTTGATGGCGTTTTGTGGATAATTTTTCAAAAAGGTCTTGATTAGTTCTGATGAACATGGCAACTTCATAAATATATAAAGACGGAAGTGTCAATATTTCAAGTGTCAATATATCACACGTTAGGGTTGAAATAAAAAAAAAAACACTTCACTTTACATTTAGGGGGGCTACCCTAATAAAACATATTTTTCCAATTTTTATTTTACTACTTCGTCGGCGTGATATACCTACATATTGGTACCAAATTACAGCTTTCTAGTGCTAAGGGTCACAGAGATTAAGCGAGGACGGACGGAGAGACATGGCGAAACTATAAGGGTTCCGTTTTTGCCATTTGGCTACGGAACCCTAAAAGTCGCTACGATTGTGAGAGGTTGTGTCACTTAGCGGCAAAAAAGAGAGGGGACCAAAATTATTGCAAAATTGTCGAGCTAGGCAAATACCTACTGGTTACCATTGCACATAAACCTTTTAGATTTAAGAATATTTTTTTGTCTAGAGCATTTTTCATGGAATGGCACCCAAGGACTGCAGCTGAAAACCAGCGTCAAGTGGTGGCCTTGTATTACCACTTGGCATTATGCTGAGCTGAGGTCCTTTTGGCATTACTAAATGTTATTTTTGTTTTATCTTTAAGGAGTTTTCTGTAGTTGTAATGCTAATAAATGCAATTTTCTTTCTTTTCTTTCATTGGCAATTATTGTACCTATAATTTAACAAGCACAGACATAAATACCTAACATAAATACCTACCATAGCTACCTACTCGTAATTACCTTCCCTTAAAAAAAAAGCGTTAAATACCTTCCTATATAGCTTAAAACGATAATTCGTGGTTCAAAAAGATACCGATTCCTACCTATACCTAGATAGAAGCTGTTTTCTGTATTGACGTCATAGGAAATCAATTTATGGATCCCATTTATTGCTCCAGCGGGTTCAATCAGATAATTATTTTACGCGCAGGGACAAATTTTCTTGTGCAGCTGTGTCCTGCGATAATACTCGCCAAGTCGCAACATAATAAACTTGAATCGTCTTGATCCTTTTAGACTATTCCGTTTACTTTTACCTTTATTGGACCAATTTTTTTTTAAATCCAAATCTCATGATGGGGTCCACGAGAAATCGAGAACTGAAATATTATAGGGATTGTCTCTCAACTATTTTCATCGTGAACTCAAGTATTTACAGTCAAAAAGTTTCTCTTGCAATAATATTTTTCGATTGCTTCACCCTCAGTAACTGCAGCACTGCCTTCAGATGTGACCACGATCGTTTTACCTACATCGCCTACTTTACAAAGTCAGTCAGAGCCTTCAACTTCAGTGTCAATATTTATAAATGAAACTGCGGAGTCTAGAGCGAGTTCGCCATCAATTTTGACTCAGGAACTCTGCTGATTCTCTTATTAATGCAATTGCTGGCCTGAGCCAGCAATTGCATTAATAAGAGAATCAGCAGAGTTGCCTTCTACGTCTCAAGATACGGTAGATTCTGTTTCACAACTAAAACCAAAAATAGTTTTACCACAAACGCTTCGTCCATTTCCAAAAGCTTCTCCAAGAAAAATTTTCTGCCGTGGTAGACAGCCCGGAAAAACTAAAATTTTAACAAAAACGCCAGAAAATCAAGACCAAGATGAGAATAGAGATGAAAACACCAAAAAATAAAAAAATCAAGACTACTAAAAAGAAACGAAAAGGTAATGCAAAGAAAAAGAGAGTAAAAAGCGTCACTACCTAAAATACTCAAATTATATAGTTCGTGTTATCATTTACTACGTATTATTATGTGCCATGTTTTTTTTATTAACTTTCTTTATTTAATTATAATTTATTATTTTTATTTTGCCTAGTTTTAAACCCGGGTAAAGCCTCCCTTCTTGGGGGTCAAGTCTCCTACCTAGGCGGGAGATATTAGCCAAATCTCACTTCAGCAGAAATCGTTAATTACTCATAAAGTATTAATGATTTATAAAAGTTTCTTAAGACAAAATAAAGCTTAATAATGCAGTTTAGGGTACAATTTGTAGAAAATAGTTTTTTGTAAATATGTATAAAGCGATTTATGAGCATTTTAGTCGAAGGCGGGTAAACTCTCCCGGACTCCCCCTACCTATACTATCAAACTAATCCGATCATGGCGCCAGAAGGTACCAGAAGGAAGGTAGGCGGCGAATTGTCGTACGATTTAGGTACTCTGGCTATACTGTATTACGACAAAAATATGTATGGTAAGTTGTCCCACATTGAACCAGGTAAATTTCAAAGTCTCATATTGGGCTGGATGTTCAATCAATGCCTTTAATTTTTTGTGTATAGTTAGCATATTTATTTAGCTTCAATTTTGTAAAACATTAATTTCTCATATTCCTTTTAGTTTCGGTGTAAAACAGGTTTTTATGAAAAATGATTTTTGGTTCAATGAGTACCACAGGTGGTACACATTTAACCAGGGTATCGTCCACATTGAGACACCTTATTAACAATGTCTTCTAGTTCAATTTATAAGGCAAATACTTTGTAATAATAATAATAATAAACAGTAATAATAAAAATCAGCCTTATATTTATAAAAATCACTTTAAATCATATGCAATTAAACCGAGAGTCTTAGTTTTATACATCACAAAACCTTTTCAGTCAAATTCTTATCATATTTTAATAATAAAAACAAAAGTAACAGTTTTTAATTATAAAAACAAAAGTACCTTCCATAATATAACAAATTAAAATTAAATTAAAATAATTATAAAAAACACTCCTTTAACGACTGGGGTGTACACAGTAAACCGTGGTTCAATGTGTACCACCCTCAGGTGGTTCAAAGTGAGACACACCACGTTTTATCACTAAACTCAAAATTTTACCGGCAAATCAATCTCATAAAATCACGAATTATAGCGCTTTTAATTGCTAAATAACCGTAGAAAACAGTGTATATATAAATAAATTGATATTATTTAAACGAAAAAAGCTAAAACAGAATGAAATTGGCAAAAAATATTTACTTTTTGAGTCAGTTTGCTTTCGAATACTCCTCACACAACCACTTTGCACGCGATCGCCACGCAAACTAGTGGGCAAGAACGGAACGTAAATACCTCTCTTTCACTCATATTAGTGCGGTTTGGCAATGTCGCATTTTCGAGATTCGGCGGTGGTTCAATGTAGCTGCCTGGTTCAATGTGAGACACCCGACCCTATGTGAAATATTTTTTGCCAGGTGATATCGACATCCTCTTCCCCGCCATCTTAAATGGGGAATTAGTTCACAACCTACGACACAAACTGATTGAGCGGCAGCATGTCAGCATTTGTACCTATATTATGTGCATACAGTAATAAATAAATAAGTAGCCTTAGTTTTTATAAGCTTAGAGTTTAGCTAGTAGGTATACCCTCCTAGCCCGATTTCCATGATTTACTAAGTGCACAAGTACTAAGTAGTAGTAGTTTACTATGTTTACATAGCACTTATTTCTTACGGAATTAAATCCTTAATTTTCATTAAAAAATAACACATTACACTGACAAAGTTGCCGTAACAACCAGTAATTTTATTCTGCTGTTGTTACTACCAGCAAACTTTCAAGCCAAGGATCTAGATCGGGCAATCCGCGTCTAAACCCTGGTTGTGTGGGAAGCTGAAAATTGAATGCGTTCTAGCGCCTAATAAGTATTCAATCGACACTGTTTCTGAAACTGTATATAAGCCGGGACAAGCGCTTCAAAATTCAGTTCGGAAGCGACCGCCATCGGTACACTTCCAACAGATTCACTCGCGAAAGGAAGAAAGCCACACCATAATAGCACACAGTTACTATGAATAACTGGCGTTTACTACTACTTGCGGTAGTCGCGGTTTTTCAACCAATTGCATCATTCACCGATAGCAACCTCATTGATGGCAGGGAGCAGTGTTGCGACCGTATTTCTTCAACACCACTTCAAGATACGAGGTCTTCGCTTCATGGAACATACCGGCTCGGAAAAACTACATCTGCACTGCGACGTATAAACGAGCGAGATGAAACCCGTGAAGATCTTCGATATGAACTAAGCCAACGTGATTCTATATTCAGTCGTTTTTCGACGGAGAGACCGCTGGTGGATGTCAGAGGAAGGGTTGCGAGACAGAGTCCCTCTGAGATAGCCAGGTCCTCTCGAGTTGAACACCGTCTACAACGTCTTACAAAGTACCCAAGTCACGAATTTCAGCTGGATGGACGCCAACGGGACGCTCGATTTATTCAAGATATCACTCGTAGAACTATCGATCGCACCTCTGGGGATGCTCTAGAACGTCGTAATGACAGGGTCTACGCTAATTTTCCTCAAGAAAGTTTATTCAGGAACGAATACAGTACCGAGCGAATTGGTGATGAGCGTCTATCTAGAAACTTGTTCGATTCTCAACGTGAAATGTATCGTGCGCAAATCAGCTCTGTGGACCGTAGGATCACACTGAACAGAGATGCAAGACGTGTCGTTAGCCGAACTCAGGAACCCGTTCGTATTGAAGCTTCTGACCGACTGAATAACCGTCAGCGTATTGCAAGGGAAAGGATGACTGCAGGCACAAGGCGTTACAGTGAGCATAATACTGAACGCCGAGATCTACAGCGAGACAACGAACAAAGGCGGATACTTTCAGCAAATACACGATTAGTAGATCAAATCCGTGATATGCCCAATCATCTTAACGCTCGTAAGGAGACACGGGAAAACAGGCAACGCAATCGCACAAACCAACGATTATCTATCGACAGATTCGATGACCGTCGTGAACACGGAGAAGAACGTAGAAATATCAGGGATCAAAACAAAGAAAATATTCACCGTAGTGCTTCTGGCGAGCGACGCACACAGGCTCGAAAAATAACACGTGAATCTCGAATCATTAATGTTTTGAATAATAAAAATGACAGACACGTAGATGATGAAAGGGAAATTAGACACGTGAGAATGTCAAGGGAGATTCAGACCAAAATAGGAGAAAATCCAGATCATAGGCTTACCCGCGAAAGAATCAACGAGGGTCAGAGAAATATCCGCGAATCTAACCCCACGAATGCCCAATATACGAGGAACGATGCTGATCGACGTGAAGTCAGGCAAAACGAAAGGATGACTAGGCAGACTCGTGACGAAAATAGGGAAAATCTGGAACAGAGACTTGCTCGCGAGAGGATTCAGATGGATCGAAGAGACATCCGGATATCAGGACTTACTAATGCTAGAAGCACAAGGGACATTGCTAACCAACGTGAAAACCGTCAAAACGAAAGGCTCACTAGGGAGACTCGGGACGAAAAGAGGGAAGCTATTCGAGAAACTAGAGTTATGAATGCTCGAAATTCGAGGGACTCTGCTGATCGTCGTGAAATCAGAAACAATGAGAGGCTGATTAGGGAAGCTCGGGACGAAAATATGAATAATCTGGAGCAAAGACTTAACGAAAGGATGACTAGGCAAACTCGCGAAGAAAATAGGGGTAAAGTAGAGCTCTCCCGAGAAAGTACTCGGGAGAGAAACCAAATGGACCGAAGGGATATCCGTGAATCTAGACTTACTCGGAATACCAGGGACAGTGCTGACCAACGTGAAATTCGGCAATACGAGAGAATGACTAGGGAGACTAGGGACGAAAATAGGGAAAACCGGGAGGAAAGACTTTCTCGTGAGAGGATCCAGATGGACCGAAGAGATATCCGCGAATCTACGCTTATTAATGATCGAAATACCATTGCGAACCGACGTGAAATCAGAAATAATGAAAGGTTAACTAAGGAAGCTCGGGACGATAATAGCGTAAATCGGGAGGAACGACTTTCCCGCGAGAGAGTACAGATGAACCGGAGAGACATCCGTGAATCGACGCTTATTAACGAGCGTAATACGAGGGACGTTGCTAGCCGACGTGAAATCAGAAACAATGAGAGGTTGATTAGGGAAGCTCGGGACGAAAATAGTGTAAATCGGGAGGAAAGACTTTCCCGCGAAAGAATACAGATGGATCGAAGAGACATCCGTGAATCGACGCTTATTAACGAGCGCAATACGAGGGACGTTGCTAACCGACGTGAAATCAGGAACAATGAGAGGTTGACTAGGGAGACTCGGGACGAAAATAGGGAAAATTCGGAGCTAAGACTTTCTCGGGAGAGAAATCAAATGGATCGCAGAGACATCCGTGAATCGAGACTTATTAATGTTCGGAATATCGAGAACGCTGCTAACCGACGTGAAATCAGAAAGAATGAGAGGCTGAATAGGGATACGCGGGAAGAAAATAGGGAAAAGCTGGAGCTAAGACTTTCTCGTGAGAGGATCCAGATGGACCGAAGGAATATCCGAGAATCTACGCTTACTAACGATCGAAATACGAGGGACATTGCGAACCGACGTGAAATCAGAAATAATGAGAGGTTAACTAGGGAAGCTCGGGACGATAATAGGGTAAATTGGGAGGAACGACTTTCCCGAGAGAGAGTACAGATTAACCGGAGAGACATCCGTGAATCGACGCTTATTAACGAGCGTAATACGAGGGACGTTGCTAGCCGACGTGAAATCAGAAACAATGAGAGGCTGACTAGGGAGACTCGGGACGAAAATAGCGAAAATTCGGAGCTAAGACTTTCTCGAGAGAGAAATCAAATGGATCGCAGAGACATCCGTGAATCCAGACTTATTAATGTTCGGAATATCGAGAACGCTGCTAACCGACGTGAAATCAGAAACAATGAGAGGCTGAATAGGGATACGCGGGACGAAAATAGGGAAAAGCTGGAGCTAAGACTTTCTCGTGAGAGGATCCAGATGGAACGAAGGAATATCCGAGAATCTACGCTTACTAATGATCGAAATACGAGGGACATTGCTAACCGACGTGAAATCAGAAATAATGAGAGGTTGAATAGGGAAGCTCGGGACGATAATAGGTTAAATCGGGAGGAACGACTTTCCCGCGAGAGAATACAGATGGATCGAAGCAACATCCGTGAATCGACGCTTATTAACGAGCGCAATACGAGGGACGTTGCTAACCGACGTGAAATCAGGAAGAATGAGAGGTTGACTAGGGAAGCTCGGGACGAAAATAGGGATAATGTGGAACTAAGACTTTCTCGTGAGAGGATCCAGATGGACCGAAGGAATATCCGAGAGATTAGAAATATGAATATTGCTATCCGAACCGAGAGAGATGTTGAAAGTCAAAGGGAAATCCGAACTGACACGAGGTTACATATGGAGAATAGGGAAAACCCTGGCCACATACTAGCTCGTGAACGCGTCCAAATGGATCGGCGAAATATTCGTGAAATGAATACTCGAAACGTACGGGTCCTTGGCGATCGAGCACAAGAAAGTAAACAGGTAGATCGACAAAATACCCAGGAATCAAGATTAAATTCTAATGAGAGGAGCGTCGAGACAGATACGGAAAATCGTCGAGAAAGGGGTAACAATGAGAGGCTGTCTGGACAGATTCGTAACACTCTGGCTACCCGAGAACGACGAGCGGTCTCAAAGTCAATCGATAGACTTAATGTTGAAAGGGACAGGTCAATGATGGACCGAAGAGCACGTTCTGCTGACAGTCTTAACTTCCGCGAAATTAACGCTAAAACTAGGCTTAGCCGATCTGCCGACTCAGAACGCCGAAACGAAGTACATCGTAGCCGAGTCGAACATAGCCGAGAACGCGAAACAATCGATGGTCGTTCACGGAACGTTGATTTGGCTCGGAACCGTGAGAGGAACTCTGTGATGGTCGAAAAAATGGAACCTGAGTACGATTTTACCGTCGCTACCTGGCAATATGTTCTGTACACATTGCAGGCCGCC
Organism: Mythimna separata; assembly: GCA_030763345.1. Taxonomy (NCBI): domain Eukaryota; kingdom Metazoa; phylum Arthropoda; class Insecta; order Lepidoptera; family Noctuidae; genus Mythimna; species Mythimna separata. The sequence goes on along the minus strand of CM061187.1, from coordinate 10,422,953 downwards.
TATTTGTGTGCTCTTTTCATGCAGATGCTGACACCCAGCCGAACTGAAAAAACACAGAAGATGTATGTATTTTGAATATTGTATAACACCACTTGATTATTGGTCCTATTTTTAATTTTACTTACACTATCTACCTTGTTCACAGGAGTCTTCGCTGGTTGCCCGTATCTTCTTACTACAACCCCATCAAAGTGGATTAAACGACTACTATACGACGACCTTACCTACATACCATAATATTTAAACTTGTAGAAAATTTTAATTAAATGTTATTATGATCTCTAATCTAATGTATTCATAGAAAATAAATACTTACTGTGTGTTATACATATGTCTGTTATTTATCGGCCTCCAAGTCAGTTAAGATAACCTGCAGCTTAGGTTCATCATTAAATGGATCATATATCTAACTAGTTTCTGCCATCGACTTCGCCTGCGTGAAAGTAGGTTTGTCCATACAAACGACCCCCGTTTAATCCCCTATGTGGTAAACTTTGGAAAATCCTCCCTTAGCGCTCGCCTACGTCTTAGTAAAATCTCACACTCATGTCCTATAGTTTCGGCTGAGCGTTGATATATCAGTCAGTTTCTCATTTTAAATATTATATATTCCAGCTTCAGTCAGCGACTTCGCCCATGTGTAAGTAGGTTTCTCCATACAAATATTGGACGCCGTTACATTCCCTTATATTTCGGAAAATCCTTTCTTATCGGATGTCCAAGTCATACAAAGAACATAAATATCCTCTAAGTTTCTGGTATTTACGATCAGCGGTGTAGGCAGTGCGTTGATCCGTCAGTCAGTCATACGGAAGCGAAAGTGATAATAGAGAATAAAGGCGAGTAAATAAAACCGAACTACATAATAAATTGGATTCCATTTATTCTTAAGATGTATTTTCACATAAAAACTATATTGGTAAGCTAAATGCATTCTACAGATCTAATGTGTCTGACTTTTTCTTGTGCTGCCCTTCATACCAGGCCTTTGAAATCATTCTCTTCATTTCATCATCCCCAGTCTCGTACCTGGAAATAATTAAATACATTCATTTCTAGACATACTGTCATAATCTTGAGAAGGCTCTTACCAAACCGTCATCAACTTGAGCATGATTCAAAGGCTTTATGTTTTGTCTAATGCAATGTTTGATAAAGAGAATGGTCGTTGTAAAGAGGCAACGCGAAAAAAGAGAGAATGCCTGAACACTCTATTGGCATTTGGTAATTCTGCCACTAACTCACATATTTCATAAAACTTGTCAACACATGGCAGGTTAAGAGCGCACCGAGTTTCTAGCGCTAATCGACTTTAGGTTTTCTTTGCGCTCTGTGTATGTGTGCGTGAGGCACACCGGCAAGCGAGCGAGCGAGCCGCGCGCGCGTCACCGCGCTGCCGCCGCGGTACAATATTATTACGTGTATTACTATTTTGTAACTTTTTTCCGCTTCGCTTCTGGAATAATAGTCGCGGAAGGCATAGCTTTTTTTCGTTTTACTGACTCTTTCTTATCTATTGCGTCTAAAATATATTGTGGCTCACGAATTTTCATTTTTCTGTCCAGCCTTGAATCAATTATTTCTGGTAAAAGACAATCAGAGTAAAAACTTTTCCATAATGTTCTTCCAGAATTATATTATCCCTTTTTATTGCTTCTATTTTTTTACTGAGTAATTACCGAGAATTCAGTATGAATTTAGCTGCATAAAATATTTTCACCACATACTTAGTAGGTACCACTGTAGGCGCATGCTTGCGGACGGCGAGCAATGGGTAGCTCGCTGTCCGGACGTCTGGTAACAATCCGGACCAAGCCCATGTCGTCGACGGCGCGTATTGTTCCACGCGCGCCTCAAAGAGATGTCAGCAAACTGTAGGGAACCGACAGGGCCAAAGCCTTCTGGGGCCTGGGTTGACGAAAGAGATCCCCGGGACCACGGAATTAGGGCAAAGAAGGAACAGGAGTGGGTTTTAGTCAGTAAAAGTCTGACACGCCCTCCCGCTCCGCCCAGAGCAGGAGAAGTCATTTTGATGATTCCCCAACAAAAAAAAATATTTCGTATGTGGGCAAAGGAGAAACAGGAGTGGGTTTTAGTCAGTAAAAGTCTGACACGCCCTCCCGCTCCGCCCAGAGCAGGAGAAGTCATTTTGATGATTCCCCAACTAAAAAAAAATATTTCATAGGTGGGCAAAGAAGGAACAAGAGTGGGTTTTAGTCAGTAAAAGTCTGACACGCCCTCCCGCTCCGCCCAGAGCAGGAGAAGTCATTTTGATGATTCCCCACCTAAAAAAAAAATATTTCGTAGGTGGGCAAAGGAGGAACAGGAGTGGGTTTTAGTCAGTAAAAGTCTGACACGCCCTCACGCTTCGCCCAGAGCGGGAGAAGTCATTTTGATGATTCGCCAACTAAAAAAAAAAATATTTCGTAGGTGGGCAAAGAAGGAACAGGAGTGGGTTTTAGTCAGTAAAAGTCTGACACGCCCTCACGCTCCACCCAGAGCGGGAGAAGTCATTTTGATGATTCCCCAACTAAAAAAAAAATATTTCGAAGATATTTTTTTTTTCACTCTCAAATATATTTTTTTCAGTATTCTCTTTATTTTCAAAATTCTTGGTCTGTAATATCTTGATCTAGAAAGATAAAATAATTGTTTTTTAAAATATCCCATTTGAAAAAAATATATACCCAAGTCAGATAATTGGTAAATAAGTATGTAGGTAGGTACATATACGTATACGAATATTAATTCATTTTTTCATGCAACCGTTTAGCATTGATTTTTCGCCAACCACTTTACAAATACACATTTTAAATAGGTACCTACAGCGAATTTTAACACAATTTTATTCGTAACTTTTTTAAACCCGTGCGTAATCGCAAGCGACACAGGTTCCCCGTTCGACGGCCGAAGCATGACTAAAGCGGATAGGAGGGAGGCGAGGCGGCTCTAGTTATGATGGGCTGAATGCGCGCCAGTTTAGGTATTTCCTTCGTATTATTAAACAAATACACATTTTGAAAATATAAAGTGTATACGGTATACAAAACATGTAGTTTTGTTAATATTCAAAATCTGAGAACCTTCCGTCAAGAATTCACGTCGTACTAAGCGTTTATTGTGGTTTTTAGAGGTATCTTTGTGAATTTATTCTATCGAGCAAACTTTATGAAATCGTGTTTCCATCGTATATACGGCCTAGTATATATCCTCAATAATACCAACATATTTTCTTAGATTTTAATTTAATTACTTACTCCTTCAAACAAGGGTTATAAAAACGTGTTTTTGTGTATAAAAAGCTCGGTGCCTTCTTAATGGCTTGATTGTAGAATTTACACCTGCCAAAAGTGTTAGCAATTTGATTTTATAATTATGGAATTTGAGAGTATAATAAACTTACATGTTCTTCATGAGGCTCATGATAGACTCCTGTGGATCCGACTTGTCCATCTCGGGAGCCGCTGGCTTCAGCTTGCTACTGCGCTGATCTTCAAACTTCTTCTCAAGTTCAGTCATGTGAGACCATTTGATGGCAGGGCGATCCTTGGCTAAGAATATCACTACCATATCTGTAAGGAAAACTCTATATTTAGAAAAGTAAAAACATGAATAGGAAACTTTGTTCCACATTTATTAAAAAAAATTGTATTTTGTTGGTAACTTTGTTTGCAAGACAGTTTTCATAAAAGTAAAGCTTTTATGAATACCACCATATTTTTACTGTAGTTTTGAGAAACTAATAACAACAGCCTTTATTTTTTAAATCGATAATATTTTTTGCTGTTTCAAGTTTACTGATCCAAGAAATAGTAATTGTTATAACCCCCTAGATTGTTATATTGTGGGTAGTTCTGAAAACGAATAATGATCACCTTTATTATGACTTATTTTCAAGTTTATTGGTATACTGAATACGATTTCGAATACAAAGAATTTCATCCCCTTAAAGGCCCCCTTCTTTACAACCCCTTAACCTATCAATATCCGCAAAACAAGACACAATAGTAAGACAATAACAGCGCGGTTGCATGAGACCAGTTGGGGATTCATGAATTAAAGGTATAATAATTTCCAAAAACCTAAAAGAAAACCTTGTGCAAAATTTCATGTTCATTGTCCCAGTAGTTTTGAGTGATCATTGATATGTGGATCAGTTAGTCAGTTTCTTTTTTTATACAACATGTAACATGATTAACGCACATCCTCTAGGGGGTTACTGTACTCATCATTATGAACAACTTTTACTATGGGACCAAACGTGAAATCGAGAAAAAATAATCAGCTGTTCCCTACATTTATGTTCGCTTATTTCATCAAAATGTATGGAATAACAATGCAGTCTCTAATTACGGTACTCGAAGGATTGACACCATTTCGAAACATAACATCTTGTAGGTACAGTCTAAATGGGTATGCAATCTGTAAAGCTCATAGGTTAACTTTGATGATTTTTTGTGTTGAGAATTTAGGATGACCACAGAAATTCCTTGGTCATTCCAGTACATACATTCTATAACATTAAAGATACAGATGTGGATTCATATTTTAGGTTTAGATTTTTCTAATAGGTATCTTATTAGGCAGCTTGCTTGAAATTTGTTTTAGTAATTACCACCATCAAAAAAATTGTTTTTACTAAAAAATCCAAGTGACTCCCAAAAATTTGTACTTAATTTTAAAAAAAACAAAGTTGGTGTCAAAAACGAAGTAATAAAATCAGAAGCCCAGATTTTCGAAATCATGATAATATTCCGTATTTTTATGTAAAAAAGGTGGTAGGTAGGTAGGATATTCACTTCAGTAGTCACACAGCAAATTATAACAAAAAACAGCCACAAAAGAGGAATAGTTTTAGCTGATTTGCATGTCTAGATGTCACAGAGAGCATACTGTTTTTGTAGGTATTTGATAATCATGAATGTATTATAGAATCATACATAATCCATAAATTGGGGTATGAAACAATCTTGTGGAAGCGATGATCCAATATTGTGAATAATTTCACTGATTGAAATGTACATGATGAATGATCGCTGAGTGAGATTCCTGAAACCTGCATAGCTAGATAGACTATGGGAAGTGGAACTAACAATCCAAAAATCAATAAATGTTAACACTAGTACATTAACGTTTGAATCTCCGACCGGTCTCATGAGACCGCGCTGTCATTGTCTTACTATTGTGTCTCGTTTTGCGGGTATGTGAAAGGTTAATTACCTGTTTTTTGTTTCCAATGGCTCTCTTCAACATTGATAGAATCCAATAGTTTGTTAATGACCAGCAGATAGTCTTTATTTTCCAGATTTTCAACATGGAGTTCCATTGATTTCTCAGTAAGCTTGCAGTACACCTGCTCCTTTGGTATGGTTTGGACATTTTTCAGTGTAACAAAAACTTTTATGTATTTATCTGATTGATCCCAACCTGAAAAAATGCATAATTGTATTAATATGTAGTAAGTTAATATAGGAGTGAACAATTTGGATTTTCTCTGATGATTTTCTAGTTATAGAAAAGTAGTGATTGAAGCACAGATGGGTGAGAAACAGATGTCACTGCCCCACCCCAAATAAATGAGGTAACAAATCTGATGTTCTAAGACTTCCAGAAAACTATGAATATGTTATGCATGACTTGCTAATTTTTCTATAAGGGTTAAAAGCCAAAGAAACGATAAATGAATTGTGTGAACGAAGATACAGCTAGATAAGGTAGTGACGAATAATACAGATTTAAGGAAGAAGAAATGTTGCGCACAAGAGCTGGAGATGGAAATAGAGAATGTCGATGATGAGTAGAAAACCACTAACCGTATCCATTGAGTTTTATTTGGTATCTCTTGTTTTGCGCAGCTGAAGCAGTGGACGGAGCCGGCGACGATCCTGCCTGCGCTGCCTGTGCAGCGTCTCTCAAGTTTATCCATTCAGTTTCCAGTTTCCTGACTTCTAGCGATAATAAATCTTGAGCCCTCTTCCTTTTCGCCTGTTTTAATAACTCATTGAGCTCGTCGATATCGCTGCGTAGCTGCAAATAACCAATAATATGAGTGATTCAGGTTATACCAAAATAATATAATTATTTTCTTGAGTTAATATATATAAATTGTTGTGTACCTCCTTCATTTTTGCTTCCGACATTTTTATGCACAAGTTTTTCCAATTTTATACAAAATGTCTGATCCGTTTCGAATTTATTTCACTCCAAAACAGAAATACAAGCAAGTAAACTGTAGCTCAGTAGGTACCTAGGTAATTCACAGATTATCTTTAGGTAATTACTATACTCTGTAGTCTTTACAAGAAAAATAGGCAAATAGTCTTTGGTAAAACAGTTTTATGACGAATGCGATTATGTGAGTATTAGAGTCCGCGCCACGACTCAAGTCCGACGGCGAAAAGTCGAACTAAAGATGACAGCTCCGTCATCTTGTCGTTTGTCAGTTTTGAACGTTACGAGTGTTGTTTACAGATTTGTGTTGTTTTTTATTGGAAATAGATTGATTATGGAGCGTAAAGTGATAAGAAGTGCAGCCAGAGAAATAATTCTTAACGTGAAAAAGTTTTGTGAATTGGAGAAGAAAAATAACGAAGTTTTGATCCCTTTACAAAATGTTCAAATGCGATTCGCTGTTATGACAGGTAAATTTTAGGATTGCAAACTCATTGATGTGTACCTAATTTTATGGAGAAGTAAAAAAACTTTACTTTGAAGACAGATGGACTAAACCAGTGTTATACGACATTATTAAAATAAACAAAGAACCACCACTATTTGCAGTTGATGAACTACTAATCACGAAGTGGTAAAATTACCTCCTTACCATTGAAAAAATTTGGTGTTTGGTAATAAGACGCGTTGCAAAAAAAAATGTGGCTCAAGATCGAAAAAAAATTATTTACACCAGAAGACTGGATCGTTCAGTGTAACCAAGTGGAACATCTTGAAGATGAGTATTTTAAAAATGACGGAATGGAGAGATTCATAATATCAACAGATAGTGATGCTGAATCTGATCCACCATCCACCGTCGAAGAATTGCGATATTATATCATAATGATTACAACTATTGCAATAAATTGTAATAAACTTTATTAAAATACTATTTTAATGATAATAATTATTTGTTTTATTACTTGGGCAGTAAAAAATATTAAATTCCGAGAATAACAATAATTTTGGAGTATTGGGATGTGGGAGAAAATTTGTTCCTACTGGCAACATTTTAATACACGACTGAGGCGCCGCGCCTATCGGCCATGAGTGGTGGCGCGGACTCTACTCACTGAGTAATGAAAATGACAGACCGATTGACAATTACAATTCGTCCATTATAACTTGGCGAGTGTGAAGTTAGGCTCTGCGAATTTTGGCGCTTGAAATATCGTACAAAAATAAAGGTTTAAAAAAAATTAATGCCAATAACTGTTTTTTAACAGCAATAAGAACTGCAAATTGCATTTATTTTTTTAAAACCTTTATTTTTGTAAGATATTTCAAGCGCCGAAATTCGCAGAGCCTAACTTCACACTCGCCAACTTATAGTGGACGAACTGTAGATGAATGAATGAATTCTTTTTTCTACCAGCACGTCGAATCGACTAGAACTTTTCATCCGTATTGCAAAGTACTCTGTGGCTCCACCAGTGCGCAGTTTGTAAAGATGCGCAGGGTCAAATTGTCTATAATATTAAAATGGTATTTATTTTTTACATTTAGAACTTTTTTGATACGAATGAAATGTTAACTGGTTATGACTTTGAATTGAATGAATATTTTAGAGATTCGCGAAACAATTTCGGGGCAGTCATTTTAGGATTAGCAATGTTACCACATGAAAAATAAGAATGGCCCGTTGATATTAGCCTAGCCACCATATATTGACTATATTATCATGAAATTAGATAGTTCTTTTACTTGGCCCTAGAGTTTTGTCAACACCAAGAATCTTGTTACCCTACAGACATAATATGTGTATGGTTACTAGAGTCACTAAAGTAGTCTAATATGGTTATAAGTTACTTTTTTAGACAACAGCCAGCGGTGGCTACTAACTTCACATCATTTTTATGCCCTTAGTCCATTTTATTTGGGATCAACGTAACACTTTTTTTACTTACGTTCTGTCTTATGAAGCTACGCTATTACCTACTCACTCCTAGTCTCATACAATCCATCCATTTTTTTGGCTTCCCTCTCCATCCATCCACAATATTGCTATGAACATTGTTTAGTTTTCCCGCTCACTATCGTTTGGCAAAAGTTTGAAAACAACCTGTATACCAGCACCGGCAAGCCTTGAGCGACGGCGCCTGCTGTCTGTTCTCTATGTAAATGACCGAAAAGTATCTCGGATCTGCACTGAGTTACGACAAACTTTAGCCATAAAATAGATGCTGGTTTTGCCACCACTCTATATTTTTCCTTTTGTACCTACTGTGATACTGATCAGCCAACGGAGTCACCACCTCACTGTTAACGGAAGTTTAGGTCTTAAAAACACAAAAATTAAAAATGCACGTAAATGCACATGGAATTATTTATTTAATAAGATACACAGGTAGATTAATGGCATAAAGACGATATGAGATTAAGCACAAAGCAGTAACATCGTCGTAGAGAGTTCAGTTCTTTCGGTGGGCGCGGTTGCGACGCATGTTGGTCTGGCACTGCGGGCAGTACCATTTTCCTTTCGGTGGGGCGGTGATCCCGACGCATGGGTAGTGGAACCACTCGTAAGGACACTGAAACGAAAGAATAAATAATTTAAACCATTCATCCATTTTTTTTTCTAATCCTGTTTAGTCCCTCTCCTGGGCAAAGGCCTTCCACTCTTCCTTCCATCTATCGCGGGCTCGCGCTTCCTCTTGCCAGTTCTGGTGGAATCTGATACGTCGTGCCACCTCCTTCGTGGTCTGACGCGACCCCATCGCAATGTTTTACACTTAGACCGAGCTAAATAGAACATCATTTCATTTTTTTTGTTTTTTAATGTTTAAATCTAGGAAGAAAATCAGTAATGATTATGACTACTTACATCCTGGTTGTCACAAGCAACCATGTCTCCGTAAGACACTTGGTTGCAGATGCAATAACGAGGCTCGTTGGGGTCGTAAGTCCATTCTTCCTCCATCGGCTCCTCAATAGCCACGGAATTGTTTACAACAGTGTTCATAGCCCTAGAATCAAGAGATATTTTTACAACGTTACTAACTTACTAATCGGGTAATGGATTGTGGAAGTATTGCAAAAGTACTTTCATCTCTGGCAGAATAAATATGTTTTCTTTCTTTCTTTTAAGTACCTTTATAAATTAGTATAATTAAGGATCCAGCGGAGATCGCTCGCTACTTCGAGTTGAGATGAAAATAAAATACGTTCGCGGTATATTGCTATCTTTGTTTGGCAAAAACAAATGCGAAATTGCATATGTGTGTGTACGTGTGAGTCGGACAATCTTCACAGCATAATATAGAACAGTTTTGAACTTGACAAAATAATTCCATCAAAAACACAGCTTGTAAAAAAACTCAAGTCTCGCAACACTACTCTTCTACCGTAAAAATATGTGAGATCCATGTTATTCCAAGTCAAAATATCTTGTATGTTTTAAATAAATGAATTTAGCTTTGTAATCGCATGAAAACACAATGTATCTCAAAAGTAATTAAGTAAATCGTTTAGTGCGATTACCAAGTCAAATCTTAAAAATGTAACTTTGTAATCCTATACATTTATATGGGATTACTAAGTTATATATGCAGTTGGTGTATCTAGAAAACTAGGTCGAAATTGCAAAATATTTTAGTTTTCCCTTGGTTTGTACACTAAACACTAATTGTAATCAAAATTTGAAACTTCTGTCTCTATTGCTGCTAAAAGTGCCTTAGACTTTTTATGTTCATTCAGTCAGTGAGTGACAAAATTTAGAAAATTTAATGAAATTTGAAATATATAGTCTTTTTATGAAGCCTGCTTGATCTAGTTTCGTCCACAACGGATTTATAAGAGGTTGAAAATGGCTCGAAATGTTGCGAGATAAGGATGGCACTTTTTTGCGCGACTTGGTGGGTGTGACACTACCGTGCCCTCAGATTACCTATGCTCCATTGAAGTAATAGGGTCGTCACTTTTAATGTTATCCTAAAAATAAATTTAATGCAAAAAAAGACAGTGTTCTGTAATGATCAATCTATCGAATTGAAATCATATTTTTATTTTACGTGGGCCTACATGGACACTTATGAAACGTCAGAATCTAGTGCGTAGTTCCAATTCGTCGTTTCCTATGGAGAAGAACCGGCAAGAAACTTCATGGTTACTCTTTTCAAAAAAATATTGGGTTTACAATATTTCCATACTAGCTGTGTCCGCGACTTCGTTGCGTGTATGAAAAAACTTATCAATAAGTTTTTAGTGTAGTATCTACACTTATACAGGAAAAGTTTTAACCACTGCGTAAATTTTTTTTGGTGGCTCAGTGTAAGTAATAAAACACAGATCGATCTTCAAAGTTAAGCAACGCTTGCCAAGGTTGGTCTTTGGATGGGTTACCATCTTAACATAACGAGTTTCCTCCGTGCCTCGGAAAGCATAGGCTGACTACCAGACCTCCACAACCCAATAACTGGGGTAACAGGGTACTTCATGGCAAGACTGGAGTCAGATTTACTGGCTTCTGACTATCCGTAACGACTGTTAATGACAGCCGGGACCTACGGCTTAGCGTGCTTACCGAGGCACGGAGGAAACTTGTTATGTTAAAATGGTCACCCATCCACAGACCAACCTATTGGCAAGGGTTGCTTAACCTTGAAGTCGACTTGTGTTCTATTACTTACACTGAGCCACCAAAAAAAATTACCCAGGTAGGCCGCTGCAAATACAATTTGGCGAGGTGGGGTTTTACGGACCCTTCGGATACTCAATGTGAGTGCGGTGCTCCGGTCCAAAACATGAGCCACATGTTAGAATGCCCCAAGTGCCCCTACACCTGCACTTTGGAGGATCTAATGAGCGCCACTGATGCAGCTATCAACGTGGCCACTTATTGGGCCCAAAAAATTTAGCGAGTTTACCGTCGAATCGAGAAGAAAGAGAAGACCAAAAAAAATTTACGCAGTGGTTAAAAACTTTTCTTGTATGTATATCAATAAATAAGTAAAATCCCTAAAAACTAATATCTATACGAATTACTAATCTTACCTAAGAGTACTAAAAATACCCTACACACTATCAAATATACTACCTATACTTGAAATTAAAATCTACACGGTCTGCGCCCTATAAAAGTAAACCTAAGTACCAAACTAATTTTAAAAAAATGGGTTCGGTATCGGTCTCGTAACACCCCCTCTGCCATAATTTTTTTGATATTTTCAATATACAGAATTTTTACTTCTACAAATGTATTATAAGTATATATTACAATATTATATTAACAGACAGATTATTAAGATTGTACCCAAAAGTATAATAAAAATATTTTTTATCAAAAAACTGTCGAAATACTAGTAATCAAAATCGTAGTCTACGGTGTTCCCACATTCACACCATAAGAGAAAATGTAAATATAAGAAAAAAAAATCAAACCTATCAACATGAGATGTTAACAAAAATAAATCACGACTTAATGAATTTAAGGTGATTAAGATCTAAATAATATAAGAAACAAACGCTCGCAAACCGCTTGTACAATATGACCAATACGCTAGTGTGAAAGCCTGTAGGAGGGGAACCGATTTTCTTAGTGGCGTAACTACAAAGAACAATGTTCAAAACGTCCCCACCCTTGTAGCACTTTATAACCTATATCAATCGAACGGCCTTGACCGTCTCATTATTTTATTGTATGACGGTGAAGCTGAAATATGCATCCGAAAAAAGTTATATCGACATGAAGTAGCCGAAATCAGTCACAATTTATGTTCCCATCTACAACAATTATCCCTTGTAGCACTATAAAACCTATATCAATTAAACGGCCTTGGCCGTCTCAGCATTTTATTGTACGACGGCGAAGCTGAAATATGCGTCCGAAAAAAGTTATATCGACATGAAGTAGCCGAAATCAGTCACAATTATGTTCCCATCTACTACAATTATAATTATAAGTTGGCAAGTTTTTCAGTTTAAATATGTTCAAATAAACTAGAGCAAGATAGCATAGTAGTCATAAGGGCCGCATGCGCAGAGTCGCGCAATATTATAATTATAGCAGAACTTCTTATAGTTCATATATAGTATACAAGTTCTTTGGAGTAACATCACAAAAAATTACTGTACGACACATGTCATCTCACTTCACTTCACCTTTTAATTATTTTCACTTATCTCGCGATACACTTCCTGCATTCCCCTAATGTTCAGGACAGCGACACGCGGGGTTGCGACAGTCATAGACAGGATCCAGCAATTGTGACTCGAGGTGGCATTGCACAGTCCGACTCCATGTGCTTTCATGGCCTTCGGACCGCGTCACTACCGAGATGACCGAGCACTTCCAACGTCTGACTCCCAAACTGGAAAGGACTGGGGCTGCCCTGAAGCGGCGCGTACCTGACCTAAGAGGTCCAGACTCCCCCTACCGGAGGCTCCACGCGGGGATCGTTCGGTCCGTGGCCCTTTATGGGCGCCGTCGCTTGGTAAGCGACCGGCGGCCAAGCTGAATGCTTGCCAGAGGGTCATGGTCATCCAAATGGTTCGGAGATACCACCGCTCGATCTCCCGCGAAGCGGTGAACCTGCTTGCTGGCCTGCCACTGTGGGATCTGGAGGCAACAGTCCTTGCCCGCAGGCACGATTTGCGCGTGGAGATGCAAGTCGAGGTATGGCGGACAGAGTTCCGGCGGGATCTAAGGGTGCCATGGCGACTGCGACTGTCGCATCCCAGTGCTGGGCACGCTGTCATTGCGGCGGTAAGTCCCCTCTTTGAGGTGTGGTTTGAAAGAGATCACAGCGTCCTCACTTTCCATATGACGCAGGTCCTCACCGAACGTGGTAAGTTCGGGAGGTTCCTGCATCGGATTCAGGCAGAAAGGACACTCGGGTGTTGCCAATGTGTGGATGGCCCGGAGCACACTGTGGAGGTGTGCCTTGCTTGGGCGGAACACCGCTGTGTCTTCGTGGAGGCGACGGCGGCCTCTCGCGCCTCGCCCTGGTACAGGGCATAGTCCGGAGTGAGGGGAAGTGACGGGCGGTCGCCTTCTTCTGCAAAGCAGTAATGCTAGCGAAGGAGGCGGCCGACCACGAGCGCGAGAGGGAACGACCCTCACGCCCCCGCCGCCGCCGGGATCCCGATGCCGATTTCCAAAGACCATAGGCGCAGGTTTGCGGAAGTCGAGCACTGGGTAACTTGCAGTTTGGTAATAATCTGGACCGAGCCAAGTCGTCAACGGTGCGTTCTGTTCCACAATCATTACTGGTATGGATGCTGTGACTAATTCGTTCTAAGAATTCGTAAGATAGTATGCACTATCTTGAAAAGGCTCCCTGAAGGTATTAGGAAGCGCTCCAGCAACTCAGAAGACAGTGAAGACGTGAGGAAGTGATTTATTAAGTGTCGTACAGTACTTTTTTCGCGACGCTACTCCAAGGAACTTGTATACTCTATACGAACTAAAAGAAGTTCTGCTATAATTACAATATTGCGCGATGCTCTGCGCATGCGGCCCTTACAATTACTATGCTATCTTGCTCACCTATAGATTCTTTGGACTGTGAACATATTATTTAAATTGAAAAACTTAAAATTATTATTGTACTAGATGGGAACATAATTGTGACTGATTTCGGCTACTTCATGTCGATAAAACTTTTTTCGGACGCATATTTCAGCTTCGTTGTCGTACAATAAAATGATGAGACGGTCAAGGCCGTTCGATTGATATAGGTTTTATATTGCTACAAGGGATAATTGTAGTAGATGGGAACATAATTGTGACTGATTTCGGCTACTTCATGTCGATATAACTTTTTTCGGATGCATATTTCAGCTTCGCCATCATACAATAAAATGATGAGACGGTCAAGGCCGTTCGATTGATATAGGTTTTATAGTGCGACAAGGGATAATTGTAGTAGATGTGTACATAATTGTGACTGATTTCGGCTATTTCATGTCGATATAACTTTTTTCGGATGCATATTTCAGCTTCGCCGTCATACAATAAAATGATGAGACGGTCAAGGCCGTTCGATTGATATAGGTTATAAAGTGCTACAAGAATGGGGACGGTGTCCGAACATTTTGAACATTGTTCTTTTCAGTTTTCAGACTTTTCCCATATTTGCTATAAGACCTTTTTTACCCTATAAATTTTGATTACCTAGAGAGTATCAAACGTACGTTTTTTGCGATATAAACGGCTGTATCTTTTTTTTTCGATAACTTATATATTTGATTTGTGCACAGCTTCAAGGGATCGCGGGCCTATTCTCGAACTCGATAACTCCACGCGTTTCCGATATAAAGGGTCTTGACAAACAGACCGACGGACAACAAAGTGATCCTATAAAGGTTTCGTTTTTCCCCTTTGCAGTACGGAATCCTTAAAACGAAACGATAATTGTTGAAAAGTTTTATAGGAAATGAAATTCGATCAAATATGAACCTATGATAGATAAGTAGGTAACCCTGTAGGAACGACACACACGCAAGGACCTTGTGTACCCTGGAATGATTACGAAGTAATATCACACAATCTTAAGTGTACTTAAAATTCATTGCCATTAAGTTCATATTTTAAATTGACAAGCAAAAATGGAAAAAATGTACCCAGCAAGACAGAGCATACAAAGAGGTAGCGTGTCCCTTTCTTACTCGTCTATGGACACCGTGGTAGAAAGAGACAACATAGCCTTTTGTGGGTACGTTTTTGAGGTTGACGTAATCAATCCAGATAGTATAAACAATTCTTGGACACACTGACTGGAGATGTCATCACCCACACACTGACATTTGCTTGCTGCGATAGCAATAAAAACTATTGAAAATTTGGGAGAAATTTAGATGTATTCCGTAATACCAAAAATGATGAATGAAAAATTAATGATTTTCCAATTTCTTTTCAATTCTTTATAACTTGATAATAATATCTGTGTTCCTGCGGGGAGATATCTTGAAATATTGATGTTAATAATATAGAAAAAACTATATAAAAACATGACATTTTCGCTGTGAAAATGTGCAAAATTAAATTCGCTTAAATTTCGTTTGGGGTAAGTTTTTCAACAAAAAGACGACGTAGGAACCTAGATAATTATTGTCTGAATCCGAATAACATCATATTATGGTGTAAATATGCTTAAACTGCAAATGATTTTGGTATTACGTTTGTATGGAAAATCGACACTTCGCGCCAGCCTTAAGAGGCAAGATGAAAATAGCGCCGCGAGACACTCGCTCTTGGCACTCGTTTTTTACGAAGTCCATCCATAATGTTTGCAATGCATGTCATTTTACATTATTGGCTTGAAATAATCTTACTAATATTATAAATGTAGAATTTTGTTTGTGTGGATTTCGATGAAACTTGGTCCCTGGACGGTATAGTATGCTTTTTATCCCGAGAGCATGTTTCCCGTGGGATAATTTATCTATCATCACGCGGGCGAAGCCGCTGGCAGCAACTCGTTACGAAATAAATATGAGGAAGATACATACACGACAGTCGGCGAAGACGAGCGACTGGCAACAGATGCCACGGCCTGTTGAGTGTGAGCAGCCACGCCGGTAGAGCTGTAGCTGTTACTTTTCCTGTAACAAAACGTTCCCAGTCAAATATTGTCATCAATATTATAGTAATGATGAAAAAAAATGTTATCTATCCCACAACACTTACTTTTCCTACCTACTAAGTTTTTTACTAACAAGTACTTATAATACCATCATCCAATATGATCATCACCTTAGCCTAAGTTCGTTCACTGCACACAAAACCCGCACTATAAACTAATTAAGTTTACCTATGTAACGGCAAAAGCTAGGTGGGTGTGAACTTAAAGACTGGCAGGCTAAACTTAGGTTTAGGACCTTTCGAACTATTCATGGTCCCAGTAGGCTCCGACCCTGCTGGGCCGTTACGGTTTTGCTTACATCTCATTGAGGTGCGAGTGGAACACGCGCCATCTACGATTTGGGCTCAGTCCGGACTCCGGATGGGCAGCTTTACGAGATGGCGAGTTACCCATTGTTTGCCTTCCGCAAGCCCACGTCAACGGCGGCTGGAAATCGGGATCGAAATACCAACTGGGGCGTGAGGGGGGACGACCCTCACGCCCCACACACGAGCGTGCGGCCGCCTCCTTCGCTAGCATTACTACTTCGCACAAGGCGACAACTGTGATATTCGAAATTCCACTGTAGTGAATCACGTTCATTATTATAGTATTTTAACGATTTGATATTGTTGTAATTACATTTTAGGTAAGTAATTAACACTTAACTTATTTTGTCATTTCGAACAGGCAAGTAACCTACCTATGAATCTATAGGTAGATAATGAGAGTGACTGTATTTAGAAATTGATTTGATTTCAAGATGAAATAGTATTATTCTATTGTTTCTTTTTTCATTTGCTTCCATATTTTTAGCTAAGGAACTGCGATTACACCAAGTTTAGCCTGCAAATCTTAAGTTCCACACCAATTCCATTTTATCTGCAATATCAACTTATAAAATAGATGCTTACTTCTGTTTGGTCCTTTTGTTAGTAGATGAAGACGAGTTGTTGTGTCCATGAGAAGTGGTATGATGGCCGTGAACAGTACCGCTCTGACTGTGGCTTGATGACATGGCGCCGTGTCCTGTTACAAAGTATAAATAAATAAAACAAACTAGGACAAGAACTCCTCAACTAAGTATCATGCAGAATGATGAACCCGAAAACGTAGCAAAATAACATAGTTCTTCAAAGAAATCTAATACCTATATTTTTTTTAATTAAAGTAGTTTTACTTATAGATATAAACTAGTGCTTGACCGCGATCATCTCTCACCTGGTAGGTAAGCAGTGATGCAATTGTTGATACAACTAATAGCGGATCGTAGAGGCGCACTAGTTTATTAAGAGCCTATTCACTCTAGCCTTGAAGACACCAGACAGGTATCAAAAACTCATTACATACACGCTCATACATATATCAGAGCATATACTCTCTATAGAATTCTACTAGGCATAATGGATATTATGGACATTACCATGGTCGTGATGTGTGTGATGATTCTGCAGCGCCGCATGGTGAGCAAGTTCCCCGCCCGCCACGGCTTCGTAGGAAGCCTTCAGCGAGGCCGTGCGGCGACCGTGCTGCATCTATTCAAGCAACAACAAATACGGTTAGGTACATAATGCTGTAAGGAAATGCATGTCCCAGAACCAAAAATTCGAAGAAATGTGACATCAATCAACCCGCACGGAGCCAAGAGGATGCCTGAGTCCTAGCAGTGAGAACAGTATAAGGCTGATGCTATGTTATGCTACATAATGCCTCACACAAATCGCGCTAGCATTTATTGAAGTGACTATACAGGCATAAATGAGAGTTGTGGAGGTCTGGTAGGCAGCCGCTCCTCGTAAATTACTGGTATTTAGCTAAATCCGGCTTGACTGGAAGCCGACCCCAATATAATTGGGAAAAGGCTAGGTAGATGGTGATATAGGCATAAATACAACAGTCCAACGACCAGCAAATTCTACCAAGGCGACGAACTAAAAATTGTTTCAATTTAATTATTAAACAAGTTCGGGGTTCTTAGGAAGCCATGAGGTCCATATGTAGTTAGTCACTAAATTGTCTTTATAGAAAATCTAAAAGTGGTGAGAATTAATATGGCACAGAAATCTATTATTTGTCTTTTCATGTCCATGCAGGGTCACCCAATGCGTGGGGCCCGTAGCATTTGCTATTCTTGCTATATGGCTAATCCACTGCTGGCCACAACACGTCTGGAACGGACTTGACTTTCAATGCAAGCAGCTGGATTTACACCTTTTAAAAGTATACAGCTATCTTC
Organism: Mythimna separata; assembly: GCA_030763345.1. Lineage (NCBI taxonomy): Eukaryota > Metazoa > Arthropoda > Insecta > Lepidoptera > Noctuidae > Mythimna > Mythimna separata. The sequence goes on along the minus strand of CM061187.1, from coordinate 10,404,941 downwards.
TATACTGTAATACATTTCCGGGGTTGTTTATATCAAAAGAAATACTTAGAATCAATCTGTTATGTGTAATAATATTTTTATAGCTTACCTGCTGTGTTGCTGCAATAGCCTGACTGGCAGCGGCAGCAATAGCACTACCAGCATGTCCCAGTGAATAGGAGTCTCGGCCCAATGCAGCCTGAGAAAAATATACCAAGTTATATAACATACCTAAGTAAATATATAACTATACAAGGCGTTAAATAAGCTTGTAAAAACAAATAATGAACTGTTTTTCATCACTAAAAAACTTATAGGATCACGATGTATGTCAATTCAAGGCTGCTCTATGCCATTATATAGGTTTTTGAAATGATTAAGTATGTGATCTTTATTCCACGATTATTTAGCTCCTACCTTAAACCTATGTATAAACCATGGCAAGATTTGAATGGTAGTTGCTCGTGTTTAAGTAGTTACCTGAATAGCAGAATCAGTTCTGGAAAGATTTCCAGAAGCATGTCCCCGAGATTCACGGTTACCCCAGCTATCGCGGCGCTTTTCAGCCCGGATGCGATATCTGTAATCGATATACTATGTATAATATACCCTATAATAGTAATTTGTTGAATACTAGTAGTCGCAGTTAAAAGTTTACAAAGTTTTTTCTTTAAAAGAGTTATTTAAATAAGAATAGGAACGTCAATGACCAAATGTATCTTGAAAAGTAAGGATTGCAAAGAAAATTTAATTGTATATCAATAAAGTTTTTTTTTACTTTGTTTAACCAAGTTACTAGTATAAATACTCATTACAGTACCTATGCTGTCAAAATTAATAATTTCATCAACTCTCTTCTTAAATTACCTGTTTTCCTTGTAATGATTGTTGTTAGATGTGCTTGTGTGATTGGTGTTTACATCAAGTTCTAGAGACCGTTTCTCCAATAGTTCAGTAATACCTTTGTTGTCTGCCTCCAGTTCACATTTAAACTTATGAAGTTCCGTATCTATAAAATTGAAGTCTCGTATAAATATTGGTAGCAGAACACATCAAATAAATTATTCACTGCAGAAAGAGCAAATTCCACCACCAAAAATATATTTGTGAAGTAAAAAAACTTTTCTATCCTTACCAAGTCTGCGCAAGTATCTATCAACTAAATCATACATCTGGTTTGCTAAAGCCATTTTTTCATCAGCTTCTTCAAGAGTCTTATTGTATCCCCGCTTTATGTCAGAAAATTCAGTATTGGCCTGGTCAGTATTCATTTCACCCCGTCTACATCCACCGAAAAGAGTCCGAACTCTTTTCTCTAAAGTATCCATGTTATCTGTGAGAAAATTGAGTTCATTAGCACCATTTTATATCTATCATGTATTCTAAATAAAAAAGTAATTTATTTACTTTGAACCGATAAATCCATTTCACGCATTTCAGTGAATCTGTCCCTGAGCTCTTGTGGGAGGTGCTCAATCACTGAAATTAAATAAAATATAAATTAACTAAAAGTAAACAACGGTCAGCACTTAGAAACCAACACCTTGCAAATAATTTTGAATTTTCGCGCTACTTTAGGCAATACACGCCACAATGCTGCCAACATTTAAGTACAGAAAATTACGTCATTGCAGGAGAACAAAGAACATCTTACTTTCCAAATAATCTTCAAGATACAGCATTTTGGTAAGTTTTATTAAAGTTGATATATATTTAAATGTAAAATCAAGCCGAATCTCACGTAACTTAAGCACAAAATGATAGATTCACGATTAAAGCTACGCAATATTGACGTGTACACTATGCAACGTCACGGCTAAAGAACAAAATTGTTATAACTAGTGATGTGAAATACTAAAGTAAAATGTCATATCGATAAAATCACCATAACTACGCAAATGGATGATTATTACGACCCGCGTCTCAGTAAATGAGGCCTCAGGGTCTTAAGATTGACACGCACGCTAAATAATGACATTGGATTCCTGTTTTCAAGACTAATACGTTTGTAATTGTCGAGGTATGACGATATGGACCTTATCATTACTGTCCATTTTTGTGATCAGGTATCAGTGTGTTTCGATGTAATTTTAAATACGTTTTACGTCGAAAAAGGTGAATTTATGTGTATGAAATGAATATACGTAATAATGATAAAAGTAAATAAAAAATAATAAATAGCTAACCAGGCGCCATCTAGGAGTGCTTAGAGAATAGCTACTCTGATACTCGATATCTTTGTCAACACAATAAATGTACAGTTATATTTGATATTTTTGAATTTCTTCTGACGATTAAACCAAAGACTTATTTTTATTGTTCTTATATTTTTACTGGCCTTTTCAATTTGGTCATATTAGTTCAAAACGTTTTGATATTTATTTAAAACTAATTGTCTTTGTCTAGCATTGTACAACTACTTTACTATTACTAGTTTGATTTTCCTGAGTTGTTATCGACTGTACTATTTCTAGAGAGCTTTTGTTGGAGACTATTGGAAAAGTAAATTAAATACAATACTCGCTTATCGATAAAAATATTGATTTTGTGGGACCATCACTGTTACGATGCAGTGCTACCAACCAAACGTTTAATGATGCGTTCATGAAATATTGTATAGTATGACTATGAACATAATATGGGAGCGTTCAAAAATATAACTTTTACTGTGTCCATAATTTGTTTTATTTTATTCTTTCAGCTAAAATGATCCGAAGACCTCTAACAGAAGTTACATTAAAATTGGATGATTTAAAAGAATATGAAGCTTTTTTGATAGGTCTGAGGCATAATTCGTCTTCTGCTACTGAAATGCAGGAAGATACGCCAAAGAACACACAATCGGCTAAAACGATTGAAGAAATACATAACAGAATCGGTTATGCCCCTAAGAAAAAACCTAATGGACCAAGTACTGTATAAAAAGTGGTAAAGGGTTAGGTATAATGAAAAAAATAATGGTGAAACTGATTTTTATTTGCATTTCAAGCACATTATACATAAGTAACTATAATAAAGAGATTAGGTAGGTATTAAATTAACCTACCACATTCTTAAACTTTAAATCAGTGAATTAAACAGCAATATCTTATGTGCTTTAAAATTTCGAAAAATAGGTTTTCTTACAACTACTATAAAAAGACAATTAAAGAAATGAAGTGAACTTTGTAGTTTTATTGAAATCTTCAATCGCTGTAGGGATGAATCACTTTACTCGGGCTCGGTCCGGGCATGGAATTCCGTTTTGCAAAATCAATACGTCGCTGCTTGCTACGCCGACGCCATAGAAGACAGCATAATCTATAAAAATAACACATTTAAGACAAGGTAACGGAATATTTTGAAACCTAATCTAAACGTTTTCAAGGATATAAGAAGTCCCTACCCACCACCAAATTCACACCATCATCAAGTCATCATAGATTATCTCGGTCGAATAGAAGAAAAGGACATAGTTACGTAAAGACAAATTGCATCACTCCATAGGTCCTTTAAAAAAACACAGGTAGGTTCCCAATGAGGCGGCTTGTTGTTCGACCTTGATGGAACGGAAGAGGCGTGCTAATGCTAAGTTGGTGGAACGGACGTACCTAATGATTACGTGTTCTTGGGACCTTATCCCAAAAACACGTAATCTAGATCACAATAGTTAACAAGATTTAGTACCACATAAGACATAATAATCGCGTCATAATGTTTTACTTAGTACCTATTTTTTATGCATTTACTACCTCAAAGTCAGAAAATAGACTATTTCGGCTACACTAAGGATGGAGAAGCCCATGAATAGTCCAAGTAAGCCTCCGCAGTTGGCCAGGAAGTCCGTTTGGCCGTACAGCTCCGAGCGACGAGATGTGATGAACTGGGCTTCTTTGAAGAACACCATGACACGGGAGTAACTCAGGCTGGAAATAAAAAATAAACATTAGGTAGAATCTTTAAAACAGATCTGGCAGTAGGTTAGACAAGATCCTTGGTGTAATCATGTCGAAGTAGCTGATAGATAATAGTAGTTATAACTACCACGTAGAAATTGATTGACGATTTTATGTCTAATCTAATCTGTAGCCATGTTGTCTAGTTGGTTAGCAGTTGAAGGTGTCGTAAAAGGCAACCGTTAGACCTTAGGACCTCCTGTGTCTTATTCCCAAGCCGAAAATTGCCTATAGCAAAGTTTCTTTTTTTATGAGGTGGGAAATCATCAAATGACTTCTTCTGCTCTAGAGTGATGGGACAGAGGGCGTTTCAGACTTTTAGTGATTTAAACCCATATAAGGAACATTTGCTCTTGGCGTTCTAGGATCACAGGCTCACAGTAACTTTTTCAAACGTCCTCGAAGTCCTAGCAATTATCGGCCCTATTAGGCCCCATCAGATTTTCCAACATCTTTTTGAGGAGCGAGCGGATGACAACATTGCTACGCACCGTCGAGCACAACAAAGTCTTAATTAAGGTATGCTGGTGATTAATCGTCCTCTACCTAGTTGTTTTCTTGAGACTGGATAGACTCTGCTTTCTCCTTTCCCTCACCTGGCCTAGCTATTTAGGCCAGGGGGTGTTTTGTATGAGTGATTTATAGGTAGGTACCTATCTAAGTTTAATACTTAATGCCAATGATTCACTAACGGGGTGCAGCTGTTTTGGTTTTATAACACCTCACAAGAAGGTATTTGACCGAGAAGTTTATTTTGGAGAGGTCGTTAGCTTCGAGTCAGTCGTGTGTGGAACAGAGACTTGAAGACGATATGAATATGGTTTGAAAACGAAAAAAAGAGTTAAGTAAGTAAAAAAGAAGTATTAATTTTATTGTGATTTTACCGCTACTGACTTTATGTTACTAAAAAGAATTTTCATTTTGTAACATAATGCAATAGCATAATATATAGATCGTCTTATAAAAGCGCTACCTGAGAAAAAGAGGTTAAATAAAAAAAAATGTATGTGGTATTACTAACTAGCAGGAGAATCATGTCTTGACACATCACAATTTTTATATTTCCTACAATTGCGGCTGAATAAAGTTGCCAATTAAATTAAAAAAAAAAAACTCCAGGTCGCGCTTTCATTAGACGCACTCTACCTTACAACGTGCTAGGACACAGCACTAAGCTTCCTCTATGTAACAATCTATAATATCGCAGGCCCAACACTGGTTGACATAAATATAGGCCCTATAACTACCACAGGCAAAATATGTAAGTAGGGATGTATATGATGATTGATGTCTTTTTGTATTTAATTACTCAGATACCCGCGAAACGAGACACAATAGTAAAACAATAACTGCGCGGTCTCATAGGACCGGTTGGGGATTCAAACGTTAATATCCTACCTACCGATCTATATCATGTTGTCTTTGATTCTTTCGTACTAGGACATGGCGGTTTCCTCACTATCGATTTTGACTAGGCGGTGGGCTAGTGATTAGTGGCGCTAATTGCCAAGTTGGAGGTCATAGGTTCGATTCCACTCAGGACAAATGTTTTTGTAATGAGCACGATCATTTATTTTGTATCTAGGTGTAATTTATCTATAAAATGTAAGTATTTAGAACTATATAAATATCTATGTTTATTAGTTGTCTAGTACTCATAGCACAAGTTCAGCATAGTTTGGGGCTAGATGGCGTTGTGTCATAGTTGTAGAATATTATTATATTTAATGCTGTATTATAAAACATGCTTAGGTACAAGGTCGCTACTAACGGGTAAACGAAGCGAACGCCGATAGCGGGGATTTGATTTTGTATCAAATCTGTTATATCTTATATCCCTCTGGGTATTGACAGGATACTGACTGGCGGTTTTAGCAGATATGTGGATGATATTGTAAACTGGCTTCCGGCGTTGGGGATAAGAGACAAACTTTTAATTAGGTATACCCTACTTTATAGTTGGGTACCTATACCTGCCTACTTAGCCAAAAACCATAATCTATAACTAAAGCTTCAAAAGCTTGCACGCAGATCCTTAGTCGACTAAATGCTGGCTGGTAAGAATAAATAGGTAGGTAAAGTAGGGTATTGTTCTAAGAACAGTTACTTCAACTCATACCTGTTGACCCCGTAAAAAGAGTTTAAAAAATTCAAAGGCAAGTTAAAGCTATTTGCAAAAACCAGTTAAATACTAGTACAGTAGGTACGGCCGAAATATCTTCAACGCTCCGAACTTCGAACAATTAGCTGCGCAGTAATTCTTTTTATGAATCATAATAATGGCGAACGCGTATTGCTTATTTTTTCTAAACGCCAAGTTTAGAGTGGCCAACATATTTTGCCCGTACCGACAAAAAAAATGTATGCGTCAACGTCATTACTCTATTTGGGTGAACAAGTTACTTACTCGCTTAATTCTTCAGATACATTCAATCTAAAGGCCCTAAAAAGGGCCGCCCAATCGTAGTCAGCTTGTGATGTCTCTGCCTCGTACTCTATGGACGTGCAGGCTGGCAGACACCGGCACTTAGTCGAGACCTCCAGAGCTTTTCTAAACGAATCGTCATCGTCGCTTATTGCAGTGTTATTACTATACGTCTCATTTGCGTCGCGGCTGTTGAGTCCTGTCTTGATTGCAATTGTCACCAGCTCCACTGAAAATGTGGATGGAAATGATTAAGTACCTAGGTAAATAAGTTTATCATCATCGTGAGGCTGCTTTCCACAGCTGGCTTCTTCATAAATTGATGCTCGGCTAATAAGTCGAATATCCTAACAGTAGAACTGGGCATCCTACTTATTAGCTAAAACAAAAAGAAGCATTACAATGCTTCTTCTTCTTTCATTCTGATAGATCATCATCACCATTTTATGAAAAAAAAATCGATCTCTCCGTACAAACTGTCCGATAAAATTTATAATTTTGTATGGCGAGGCTGAAATTTTATTTCGTTACCTGAAAAAAAAATTTGTGGGAGGATGTTCAGATTCGTCTACTGAGCAAGCCCTTAAAGTTAGTGGAGGGCTGTCCCTTACACCCAGTATATTATATGTACAGATCTATAATGCTTATTTTTTTTATAGAATTCTTATCTTAATTAATTACTTATACACAAAATTTGGAAAACAAATCCATAAGACACCCATGTGAAAGTCGATAAAAATCGAATTAATAAGTTAAAACCATGCTATGCTAATTTCTTACATAACTTCTACGATAACAAGTCCCAAGCGATGCATGCTGTCACGCTGATTTATAGATAAGTTACTGGTGTCACACCTGGGCTTAACCTTGTACTAAGTATTACTTATTCTGTGGCTTAACCAAAGTACTTAGTTATTGTGTGTACAAATTATTGTACAAACAATAACGTTCATCATTCTTTCTATTTATGATTATCATTTCAGCCGAAACCCGACCGTGCCTATCTTTCATATTGTCCGACCCGATATCGGATATCGGAGGACGGTATTTCATACATTTTACTTACCCCGATATTGTATCGGCGTCCGACACCGATATCGGATCGGATAATGTGAAAACGCTCTAACGGTACGCGTACACTAAAACTGATTTTGTCGGCCGATGGCGGCCAGAACTACTCGGACGAGTAATTCGGACGTTCAACTGAATACACTGCAGACGATAACGGCCGTTGTCGGTGGAACTTATGAAGTCTAAACTGTGCAAATCGACTCGATCGCAGAAAGAAGTCGGTAAAACTGACAAAAAATCCAAACACGTTCGGATTCGTCAGTTGATCGTCCGTTATCGGGCGTCATCGGACGACGTCGGTAGTAGCAGTGTATGCGCTCTCTTCCATTTACTTACGTTTGATTTGATCGGCCGATTTCGGCCGATGACGTCCGAGCATACTTCGGCCGATGACGGATTCGGTGTACGCGTACCGTAAGACTTAGGCCAATTGTTTTTTATACCCAAGAAATGCTGTACATAGAAGCTGTTGGTTTTACCTTAATAAATAAATAAACACGTCCACTGCTGGATATAGGCCTCGCCCAAGCAGTGTGGCAACACAACGACTGGTCCTGTGCGTCTTGTATCCATCGGATTCGTGTCCCTCGCGACCCTCATCAAGTCATCGGTCCACCTCGTGGGAGGTCTTTCAACGCTGTGTCTTCCGGTACGTGGTCGCCACCCCAGAACCTATCACCCTCATCAACCATCAGTTCCACCAGCAATGTGCCCTGGCCACGGCCGCTTAATTTCCTTTGTATAGATCCAGCATATATGATATAGGTACAATTATACATTATATAAGTAACTTCTGTGCAAAATTTCAGCGTTCTAGGTTCAAGAGTTTAGGCTGGGCGCTGATAAGTCAGTAAGTAAGGAGCCTTTTATAAATACAGAAGTCTATTAAGAAGTACGATGACCGACTTACTTTGAGCATCTTTTATACACTTCCTTTTACCAGCATTGCAGACTGTCATATTTGGTCCATCTGGAAATATAGAATTCATTTTTAAGCTGTTTTTAAAACATCCTGAGTGAGACATCAGCAGTGCTATTTGGCTTGAAGTGCTGTCAATCCAACTCTACAGGTGAAAAGGTAGATGCACCACCACCACTCCACTTAGTCTCGTTTTATAAAATATTATTGTATATATCAAAAAAAATATTAGTGAAAAATAATAATATTTATCGTAAATACTATTAATCCATTTTTTTTTCTTTAAAAAGCATTGCAACACACTAGACTCCTGTATCGTATCGTGGGTGCTTTCACAACGAATGTAGGCCTGACAAATATGTTCCGTGCGAGAATCGAACCCGTGACCCGTAGCGCATGCAGCAGATAATTGCTCAAATGCTCATCCACTTCGTCAACCGTGCCGACAACATATAATATGTACTTAGGTAATTCAACAACTGAAAATACCTGCTGATGTTATATAGAATAGAGTATAGCACTTAGTGTCTGACAAGAAATTCTATATAGCTAATAATTTTGAACAAATAAATGTTATACTAAGATTTACATCAACTTGTTCTCATTTTATCTGTTGTTCTTATTTCATCTGGTGTTTTGCTAAAAGCTTTTTATTTCCGTATTTTCATATTAGGTAATCAAAAATAAAAACAGATGAACGTAGGTTACTAATGAGTAATGAAATTGGTGCTGATTTTTTTTATTATTTTTTAATTTAGAGTACCTACTTACTACCTAATTTTTACAGCCAATGAGCCAGCAGATGCCTACATAATTATTTGAGACTAGCTGACCCGGCAGACTTCGTACTGTTGATTTTGTTTTAAATTTGATTTTTTCTCACCTTTTAAACCTTCCCTAGACTTCCACGAACATTTCAAGACCAAGATAAGATAAATCCGTTCAGCCGTTCTCGAGTTTTAATCAGACTAACGAACAACAATTCATTTTTATTTATATAGATTTAAATTTAACAGATTCAGTACTTACAAGGCATTCCGAAATGCACACACTCGCACCGAGTGTATGTAAAGTTCGACAAGCATTCCATCTCGCAATTCGCTTGAGTATACACTTTAAAGTATTGGAGGTAGCGCTCGCTTGGAAAATAGCATTGTCGTCTGTGAACAAGAAAAAACAACACATTGTCGTATTGATATTCTGTCGAAATCGAAACTCCTTTATAGAGCTAGACGAATGAAATTATTCAGATGAGGATATTATGTTTTGTTTTTTTTTTCTGGTAGGGGAATCATCAGAATGACTTCTCCCGCTCTTGGTTGGAGCGGGAGGGTGTGTCAGACTCTTTCTGACTAAACCCCTACCCCGTTCCTTCGTTGCCTATAATCTGGGGGGGACTCGGTGTCAACCTTTCGGAATACCACGTGTTCCCCAGAGGCTTCGGCCCTGCCGGGCCCCTACAGTTTGCTGACATCTCCTTGAGGCGCGCGTGGAACAGAACGCGCCGTTGACGACTGGGCTCGGTCCAGATTATTTCCAGACTGCCGGACGGCGAGCTACCCAGTGCTAGCCGTCCGCGAACCCGCGCCTACGGTGGTCGGAAATCGGGATCGGGATCTCGGCGGCGGCGGCGTGAGAACCGTTCCCTCACGCGCTCGCGGTCAGCAGCATCCGTCTCGAGCATTACTGCTTCGCAGAAGGAGGCGACCGCATGCCACCCCTCCTCGCTCCGGACCATGGCCTGAACCAGGGCCCGGCGCGAGAGGTCGCCGCCTCCGATAGCCTCCACAAGGACACGGCGGTGCTCCGTCCACGCGGGGCACACCCCTACCGTGTCCTCTGGGTGGTCCACACAGTGGCGACACCCGGGCGTCCTCTCCTGCTTGATCCGATGCAGGAACCTCCCGAACTTACCGTGTCCGGTGAGGACCTGCGTCATACGGAACGAGAGGACGCCGTGACCTCTTTCCAACCACTCCTCAAAGAGGGGACTTACCGCTTTAATGTGTTTTGGTGAGAAGATAATAGCATGAAGTTTAATAATTTGTTGCCGAGTTGGAAATTTTAAAACCATTTACGTTTTCCTTAACCAAACTAAACCAGCCGTTTTATCTAAAACATGTTAATAACTGAAATAATGCACACTGTCATTTGTATAAAGTTACAAAATTAAGTTACAATCATAATTCGAGCACTGAAATTTTAATTAAATGCACTGAAGTGATGTTTTTTTAAAAGATTAGTTGATCTAATTGTAGGCAAATAATAATGATGAAAATCAATGCATTACCATGGTAGCACATTGATATTGGAATTACGCACGTATGCGAATACGTTTGTTACAATAGGAACTTAGGTAGATATTTTTAACTTAGGTACCTAAAATAGTTCTTAATTATTATGTTCGATAAAAATTTACCCATTTCAAAAATAGCTGAAATTGATTCAGTTGCTGATTCTAAACATACCACTACTAAATTCAGGATGTGCGTTTATTATGTTACTTATATGTTGTATAACTAAAAATGAGGTAATTAATAATGTTGTTACCTGGTAGGTTCGTAAGGTTTAAGGCCTGAGGAAGTGGTCATCATTTTAGGTTTCACCGCCACCACTACCTCTTGCGATAGAGGCGATCGGAAGTACTGTTGTGAAAGCCTAGGCAGCTCCGCCGGATTGTGCAACAGTATCTACGGACGTCACAGGAAATGTGTTAAACTATTCGATTACCGATCATTACCTATGTTACCGAATAATTATGTACTAGCCATGCTTGTGTAACAATGAATAATTACCTTAAAACCTTGCACTGGGCCCCTGCAAAGATAGTCCAAGTCGATATTTTTGGCTTTTAGTAAGAAGGTCAGTCCAGCTTTTATACCGAAACCCTGTAAACAAATTTAGATCAAAGTTGTATAAGATAGCTTAGGTAAGCTAAGATAGACTTTAATTAGTATGGTACCCTCGTTTTCTACATACATTGTTTTATATGAATTTGCCATGATGTCTCTCCACCACCCTTGTTTGTTGGTAGAGAATGCCAAAGGCAAAGTCCGTCTTTATACCTTTATTTATTTATTTTATTCTTTATGCACACAAGATACAGAGGCGGACTTAATGCCTTGGGGCATTCTCTACCAGTCAACCTTTGGGTGATACAGAGACAAAATGTGGTAGGTGCAATATTAAAAATTAACGAAAAAAAAAACATTGTGTTATACAAATATATATATACATAAGCTATAAATACAATATATTATATAACATATATAAAATTTACTTTAAAAAGATATATATACACGATCTAGTAAACATACGATGTGGACAGATAAAAAGAAAACAAATTAACGCTGTGACGAAACTGCTGCCATCTTCTTGCGAATGTACTCGCGAACCTTCAGTTTGAAGGTCAAACGGTTGGGTGCCATCCTGATTTCCTGGGGAATTGTGTTCCAGAGAGAAATAGCTTGGACATGAAAAGAATGGTGAAAGAAGTCAGTACGGTGAGTAGGACAATGAAGTAGACGGTTATGTGAGGACCGTAGATTTTTATTGTGATTTGCGCAACTGTATTGGAAATAATGGGTAAGATAACTAGGTGAATTGGGTGAGACTAAAAATGAGAACAAGGTAGTAAGCGCTCTTTGCTCTCTACGTTGTGTCTTTGTGTTGCGCGAAGTTTGAATAAATAACAAACCTAAGCTAGGTACATAGTGATTAGGAGGAAACACAAAAGATACTCTATTCTGCATATCTATGGTAGATACTCACTGCGCCCCTGTGTGGATACGTCTCAATGGGCGATCCTGGTGCGTATCCTTCTTCCAAACTCCAGGATTGAGCTCGCTTGTCATGCTCCAAGTATGGGTAGTCGTGATGTAAACTAACAAACAAAATAAAGCCAGTAAGTTAGTATCCGATCGAGCTTTTGATTTCGTTCCTATTTTCGGCAAAAAGGGATTTTGGTTTCGGTAAAAAAGGATTTCGGCAAAAAACATAGTTTCGGCTTACCTACTATCCGTCTCGGCTGCCACCAAACCGAAACTGAATTCTAGAGATTATAACGTAAAAGGTTGTTTGTTCTCCTTCAAATAATTTATATAATGTAACTGAATAATCTATACTAATATTATAAAGAGGTAAAATTTGTAAGTTTGTATGTTTGTAAGTTTGTATGTAGGGGGTAATCTCTGGAACTACTGGTTCGATTTGAAAAATTCAGTTTTATATAGCCCATTTATCGAGGAATGCTATAGGCTATATACCATCACGCTACGACCCACGGGAGCGGAGCAGAAACGAAAAATGCGGGTGAAACCGCAGGGGACAGCTAGTTTCTTAATATTGCAGATTCAAAAATAGCAATACAAAGTATACGTCAGCAGTTTTCTATGGTTGCGTTCTGGCCTTGTATAGAATGGAGATACGCGTACTTTACGCGTTTCAGCTTGTAGATTATATGGATAAAGAAGTCTTACTTGTCTAATCGGAACATTTCCTCAGGCCCCAAAGTGTTAAATGTGTAACAAAGTCCTTCTTCCGTCAGTATAGGAGAAAACAACTCGGAACAATTTTCACTTGGTATATCTTTCCACTTACACCCGAAAAAAACTTCTGTCAGATTTGGGGATACCTGAAAAATTTATATAAATATTATTGAAGGCCTCAAGAAAAACCCGCTTGGGACCACAATATGTTGGATTATAGTTCGGTCCGTCTCGCAGAGAGGAGGTCTGAGTCTCAGCTAAGGTTGCCAACCATATTTTACGTATGTTACTTTATCTTTGGTAAATAACTATTCTTTATACTTTTGCATAAAACTAAATTTAGTATTGTATAAAAAATAGCAATGGTAAATAACAAACATTATAAAAAAAACACATTAAAATATGTCTTCAAGTGAAAAAAATGATTAAGTATCTTATTAATTTGTTTGTTTCTTACAAATTAATAAGAAAATCATTTTTTTACACCACCTGCTCGATAATGACCCTATTATGTGTCATGTAACCTGCACTTAAAGCAACTCGTTATCATCTAGGGAGATAATACAGTATGGCCGATCCCTAGGGCATAATGTTTTTTTTTTAATTTAGAACATCAAATACGCCTTCAGTCATTTAAAATGTGCGTGCATCAAACAAATTTATTCAAAAATGAAACTGGCCACTAACAAAAAAAAAAGAATAATAAATGTGGTTACATACTGAGGAAAAGGTTAAGGAGGTTCTAAAAAAGAGTTAAGTTATAGAGTAATATTGAAGTATTGAATTTTTTTTGCTTCTAATTTGGAGTTGAGATTAACGTGTAAATAATGTTGCATATTTTTTAATTTATTTATAATTTGTTTTATACGATATATTATTATAGTATCTAGTTAATTAATCGTAGTAGTCTTGTAATTATCTCACACATGGTGTAAAAAGTAGAGTATCCAACACGGGAATAAAGCTGTCTTTGTCTTGGGTGGCTTTAATTCCTCACTTCACTCAGGTTTCTCTATTAACTCCCTCGCAATGCTCGGGAGTTAATTATATAAATCCCTCACTAACGTTCGGGATTAAAACTTAGCAACCTTCGTTTTGTTCGGAATTGAACATGCCGCCCTCGCCTTAAAGACACTGCTTTACTCCCTAGTCACATAATCTACTATTTCACCTCAGCACCTCAAACAAGTATGTTTTGCAGTTTAAAGACAGTGAGCAAAATTCGATTTTGCTGCGAGCGTGAGACAAAGTAACTTTTTAATTTTTTTTTTTAAATGCCGAGTCAGTGCTGGGTCTACTCACAATATTCGAAAGATTTGAACTTCACTTTGTTCTGTCACTTTCACTTCGATACGAAAAGAGCGAGAGATAGAAGCAAGTCGATTCAAAGTTCGATTTTCAAATTCCATATTTAACGTTTGAATCCCCAACCGGTCCTATGAGTCCGCGCTGTTATTGTTTTACTATTGTGTCTCGTTTCGCGGGTATCTGAGTAAATAATAGGCTCAAAAAAGAAACCAACAATAAAACGTTCGGAAACACGTCACCTATAAAATTTCAAATCAAGGTTTAAATGTAATTATTATACTTTTCTCTTAATAATCGAATTATATTTTTTTATGATCAAATAAAAGATGTTGAATTAAAAAATACGAAGTTTATCATGTATCTACATAATTATTTAAAGTTTTAACAATCTTTATTGTGACGGAATAATTTAGTAATAGTGCAATTTCCGAACGCATCTTTAAAAAATAGCGGGCTTTAATTTTTTATTGTTATCTTCTTCTGTTCGCTAGCTACAAAGTGCGATACACGTTGGATATTATTAAATAATAATAAATAAATATTAATATATATATAAGTAAATATTAATTTTAATATTTAAATTATTTGTTCTCGCTGCTGAAGTGAAAAGTTGTATGTGCTACACGAGACCAAAGTTATTTGCATCTCGTGTCTTTGAATCCCTCGCTGCACTCAGGATTCTAACCTAGAATCACTCGCTACGCTCGTGATTCAAATATAGAATCCTTCGCTTACTCGGGATTCAAAATCAACACTCGCGGCAAAAACCAACTTTGCTCTCTTGTTGCACAAATAACTATTTCCTTTTAAATATTTTTTTTCTCTACCCAAAATCAGTGATCGGTAGGTACTTTATTTTTTATCAACCCTAATCTAAGTAGTGGTAATATTATAATAAAGCTAACTATACATTTCCTTATTTTAAAGACCTGAAAAATACAGATAAATGTTTTATATGCAAACCGATTTAATATTGTCCACTGTATCAACTCCAGATGCAAATTCTCGTCCATTTGGAGGAGCAAGGTGATCATCACAGACCATCGTTAAATCTTCAAACATGTTTCGACTAAAACAAAAATAAATAATAATTAAATTATTCATGTGATTCCTATTACGAACTCTTTAAAAGTAAACATGAAAACACCCAGAGGCTGACTGGTAGAGAATGCCTCAAGGCATTAAGTCCACCTCTGTACTTTTGTGTGCATAACGAATTAAATAAATGGTTATATTCAGTTTTTTTAACACTATCTAAGAAAATAAACTTTAAATTAAAAATTTAACTCACTCAGATATTGACAGATTGTCACGATTGTTGTTATACAAGTGAAAGAAATTCGTAAAATTGAATTTTCTCTGCATTGCCTTCGTTTCGAAGCACACCGTTACTGCTGGATAAGGAATCTGAAATCAAAACAAAGGCGAAAAGAACGCGTTCTTGTGTAGGTCAAGAATACATCAATGAACAAACGTAAAAACAAAATAATATAGTGAGAAATTTGTCCGGTCATGAGGATAGTAGGTGCAGACATAGACCACATCGTCAACATTGAGAAGAAAAAAATATTGCGCCAAAAACCTGCTGCGAATTTCTGCACACTTATAATTATTTTTAATTCCTTTTATTCAGAAAAAGTCCGTACATTAGGTACAAGTACAAAAATAAAATCAAAGTCAAATAAAACATTAAAATAATTAATCAAAAATAAATAATAACCTGTATATAAATAAAACAAAATATTAAAAAATCCAAGAAGCAAAATAACTTGAATTTCGGGAATCGGACTCAAATAACGAAGAAACAAAACTAGAAACAAGAGTTTCCAAAATTAATCAGTGGATTGCATTTAGGTATTGTAAAAAGCTGTAAAGTTAAACTTACTTGCCAAACAGGAGTAGGCATTTCAGCAAAACTCACAATGACCGGGCTTTCATTCCACTTTATCCAAACTTTTCTGATCAATCCGGCGCAAAGGACAACACAGCAAGTAAACATGAAGAGCCAGAACACTCTACAATATAACAAGACGCAAATATAAGACAGTGTAAATTTTCAAGAAAATATTTGAAAGATGCTTGGAAAGAACTTACTTTTCCACACATGTTCTCTCTTTCTCTCCAATATATTTGAGTCCATGAAGATTGGAATTAGCCGTATAATCTATCAAATAATCTTTGATAATGCTACGCCTTCCTCTTTTAGGCTTTTCAGGATACGCTTCGTTCTCAACGACATCGGGGGCCTTTGCTAAGCTTTCCGCTCTAAAAGATCAGATTTATTAATTTTTTTATGGTGTTGATCATAACATAAATTTATAAATTTTATTGCCTAAGGTATACCTCGAGTGTCGCTTCATGATGCTCGACAAAGACTACCTCAAAACGGCTCAAAACAAAACGCGTTTTGTTTTCATTTTGGGCTTGGTATGAACAAGGCGTCATTGCCGTTAATGTTAACCCAAGGGATACATGTGGCACAATTACTAAATTAAAATTTGTAGAATGCTGACTAATTCGTTACATTTGTTCAACATTATTATTTGCTAATGAATATTCAAATCGTAACAAGGTACGCACACATGGTGGTTAAGTACGTAGGTAACTCCTTAAAGTCCATAGGTGCTTTCATAATTGACATTGCAATGACATTTTTAACTTTGCAGAATTACCCTACTTGAAGCCACTCGGGAGTTGCGAAATAATGTTCCAATGGTTAATGACAGTTTTGTTTGTTATGTTTTACCTACTTCAATGGCTGTTAAGCTTAATTGGTAATAAATGTATTTTTTTTAAATCTTTCTGTCGAATATTTCGTTTAGTTAGGATTGTATATCCTAACTAAACGAAATATTATATACAATATATATATAAATAAATATTATTATAACAATATTGATATTATCATACACGAGTTAGGGTTAGTTGTCGGGGTTACGGGGTTGGAGATAAAAGGCGTACTTAGGTATATATTATCTACTATATAGGTATATATTTTGTGTATTAAGTATTTACTGATATACAACGCAACTGTATCTACGCATACTTTCTAGGTACCGCTAGATATCCTAGCGGATATGGATGCGAAAGCCAGACCAGATTTGCGCCATCCTTCAAAGTGTTACCTAATACTAATAGTGTCCCAGGAATCGCAGAAACGGTAGGATTGGTGACACGCGATCCGTTAACGTACGACCGCTATCGGTTTTGGGTGGTGCAAGCGGCGAAGGCAACCGCCTCTTCGCCTAAAACGCCGAAACATGCATGCACAAACCTGCATAATTTGACGCAGGCAGGACTGCGCTAATCGTGCGATCCCAGGAAAGACGGCAGCACAGCGAATTTAGGGGGGACCATTTTCCCCAGAGATATTAAAAAGAAAAAAACCGGCCAAGTGCGAGTCGGGCTCGCGCACAAAGGGTTCCGTAGCAGCAAATATAATACAGTTAAATCAACCTATCTCAAAAACTATAAGAGATACTTTGATCAAACCAAAAATCGTTGAAAGAGTTAATTAGCATGCATCACCTCTATTTTTTTTAGAATTTTATACCCCGTAGTTATAAAAATAGAGGGGGGGGGACATACTTTTTACGACTTTGAGAGCTGATATCTCAAAAACCGTTCACTTTAAGAAAAATGTTTTTTAGAAAACTTTATATCATTTTAAAAGACCTTTCCATTGATACCCCACACGGGTATGTACATCGACAAAAAAATTTTCATCCCTCAGTTACATGTATGGGGGGCCCCACCCCCAATTCTTTTTTTTACTATTTAGTGTCATAATTTTGTAGCGGTTCATACAACACATATTCCCATCAAATTTCATCACTGTAGTACTTATAGTTTCCGAGTAAATCGGCTGTGACAGACGGACAGACGGACAGACGGACAGACGGACATGACGAAACTATAAGGGTTCCGTTTTTGCCATTTTGGCTACGGAACCCTAAAAAGTCCCTTGAAAAAGAAAAAACAGACGAAGTGATCCTGTGGGTTGATGGTAAACACCGGGATGGTTTAAGTACGGTAAAATCCCATAAATACTCGTCAAATTTAAATGAAATAAGGTAGGTTTTCGTATATGATCTAGCGAAAGCGAACTCAATTTTCGAAGGGCTAGTACTAGTAGTGACCGAAATACTTACCTAATTTGTAAATTATGATGCTGACGCTTATTGGGACGGTGTAGCGTTTGCTAAAATAAATAAATACCGAAACCCAGCGTTTTCTAGATGCTATTTGTACAAAAACATTGCATGACTTATTTTTCTACAATTTCCCACGAGAGGCATCGCGTTGGGATTACTTACTAGTGACATAAATAGATAGATATACACTTGAAGTTAATTACAATAATTGTGCAATAAGTAATAGGTAGATAATTGCCGTAAGTATATATCTATAGGCGCAGTTTTGACACGCTTCAATTCCCTAAAGGAAGCTTCATTTTGTTAGTTTTAAGTGTGACATTAACATGAAAGGCCAAAGTTAGCTACCCGATTAAAATGTTTTCGTAGGTAATGTGACATAACATAAAATTATACCCAATATCTTTCCTACTGACATATTTACATAACATATACACATATTATAAACTACTTCAGTAAGGAAAAGTGACAAAAATAACATAATGACCCATGCCCGCAGCTGGAGTTTTCAAACCTGTTAAAATTAGCTTACTCGTGCGATGCGTTGATCTTCCTCAATTCACAATCACGACACCTAATTTTGGATTTCCTTGATTCTGTTTCGATGTCATCCATTTTGGATATCTTACACACAATTTAGTTGTAAATATTAATTTAATTTAGGTAAATAATTTTATAATAGAGTGTTATGAAGAGCACTGTACAGATATTATGTCACGATACGTAATACGCGTACGACGTGTCAAAAAATTGCATGTTCCCGTAACATTGCAAAGTTTGATAAATCAGTGCCAACGGACTGGACCCTGTTAAACGTTTGACTGAATGAATTTTAGAGCGCACGGCGCTTATCGCAACATATTGTGGTCACGAATTAATGGAAGAAATTAATTAATTTGACTGTATGAGATTAATTTGTGATTTTGTCGCATTGTAGAGTTCATCTTTCTATGACAAAATTTCTAACATAGAATATTAGCAAATCTTAGAGAAAACTTTCGCCATATCTAATAATAAAGCGCGTAACCGAGCGTGTAACCTCTAGTGCCGTTTAACCCTTTTTAGCCCCTTGAAGTGGGAATGTGTGACGATAGCACTCTGATTGGGTTTAGCACTTTTTGGTTAGCTTTTTCATTAGATATTTTGTAACAGATTCTACTTATTGCTGCTTATTTTGTATCTGGCCTGTTTTTTTGCTGGGTTTAGAGATTACGCCTCATAAAATTTTGGCGCTTTGTTTCCGTAAATTGCCGAAGAGCAAAAGAGAGCCACCCAGCTGGTCAGTGACAATTTTAGATACAAGTTTTATACATTAAGTGTTTTGGCCTGTTGATTGGGACTTACGAGGATAGGTAAGCACAGAAGACGATAATAAGGTTAGGCCCCTTCACTCTAAAAAAATCCTGGTTTCTACTACAGAGCGCATAGTACTTACGGCGCACCGCTGTCTAGAGCCCTTCACTGTTCTGGCTAAAGTCTGACCAAGTGTATTATGTAACAGACCACACCCCGCTCATGCATTTAATATGGATAGGAAAATAAGTTGTATTTCTCCACTCCGTTTTCGTACCTACTTTGCGATCATCATTTTCTCGCAGAAGAAGACGACAGCGTCCCATGCACGCGTGCGAGAACACGTGCATTGGGACGCTTAGTCGGCACCCCCCGCGTGTATAGCTAGTACCTAGCGAGGGTGTGGGTTCCTGCAACTACACAGCATTGGGGGTTTATTAGTTTTCTTAGATCTTTCCATGAAATTAATCTTAAAAATTTAAGCCTAATTAGTGTTGTAGGTACCTACCTAAGCATTACTAAAAAATAAATAATAATAGGTAATAATAATACTTTTAAACATCTGTAGGCACATAATTGAATTACCTATGTTGGAAAACATTTTCATACTTACCTGCAAAAATACCTACGAATGTAGTGCCTAATAGAAGCATTGATCTTACTTGGGCATTTGTGAGTTCACTGTAAAGTGTAAATGGTCCTGCTTTAATGTTGTTGGTTCATTTCGTCTCAGTTTCTACCTCGGAACCTATGTCTCAGTTCTCGATAGGACTGTAACTAGAGGCCTGAATGTGTGAGGCGATGACACTATGGTTTCAAATCTATACTAATATTATAAAGCGGAAGAGTTTGTTTGTTTGTTTGTTTGAACGCGCTAATCTCAGGATCTACTGGTCCGATCTGAAAAATTGTTTTATTTCACTGTTAGATAGCCCATTTATTCAGGAAGGTTATAGGCTATATAACATCACGCAAGGACTAATAGGAGCGGAGCAGTAACCGAAAATGCGGGTGAAACCGCGGGGTTCACCTAGTATTCTTATAAGGCTCGAATGTTTCGGTATAAAGCCTGTTTCGTTAATTATACTGTGGCAGTTTTTGCCATCATTACCGATATTATGCGGCGTAATGTTAATTAAATTAATTATTATTACGTAAGCAATAAACGTTGACGACATTGCATTGTGTTGTGGAAATCAGATCTTAGACAAACGCGGATCTTAGATTCCATTATGACGGAGATAAAAGATTTTAATTGGACTACTTACCTTAGGTAGGTTTCTTGTACCTAGGTTTTATTTAGGTCTCCTTGATTCTTAAATCGCAAATCTTGTAGGCACATTACAATGCCGGCGGTAAGACTCGTTACAAGGGAGTGGCTGGAAAGACGGTGCGGCGGCATTGCGCCCTTACTTTTCTTATGACACTAGTACTTTCTGAATATTGGAGCTTTAGAAAGTACCTACTTGTGTCGTTAGACCGGGAGCTGAAAATGCCACCATTGTGGAAATTGCCTCAATGGACGATGATGCGGCGTAGCACACTGTCGAGGAATGACATGAGCAGTGCAATGCTGTGCCCTCGTCACAGCCGCATTGCGGATAACTTCTCGCTTTCACACATGGGCCATGGTCCAGTCTAATCCAGGTTTAAAGCGAGAACGCGTGCATGGGACGCTGTCGTCTTCTTCTGCGAGGAAATGATAATCGCAATGAATGTAGGTTGTACGAAAACTGAGTGGGGGAAATACAACTTATTTTATGTTTCTATCCATAGTAAATGCATGGGCAGGGTCTGGTCTGTTAGATAACAGACTTTGGCAGTGTTTAGCCAGAACAGTGAAAGGCCCTAGACAGCGGCGCGCCGTACTGCGCACTCTGTAGTAGAAATGTGGCCGTACGCACTACGCAGCCGTAACCAGGATTTTTTTAGAGTGAAGGCATGGCTTAATAACTGTTCTGTGGCTTATTTATATCGTATTCTGTCCTTATCTATAATGTTCATTAACGAGGTTCGGGAAATAGTCTAGAAATGCACAAGCACTCCAGAGTCCCGGCCAAAGGTAGCTACATAACACTGATGAGTCCAATCCGAAAAGGAAAGCATACACCTGTATACACACATTAATTACTCAGATACCCGCGAAACGAGACACAATAGTAAAACAATAACAGCGCGGTCTCATAGGACCGGTTGGGGATTCAAACGTTAAAAAGTGCAAGTGAGCATGATTTTCAGGATGAACTATTTTGGTTAACCTTATAATTGTTGTGTGTAATGTTTTTCTTTTTTGTAATAAATCAATTTATATAATTGTATATTAAATAGTTATTGTAAAAGGGTTACCTTAAATACTAACCCAATGAAGAACAATTACCAATTTAACCCTATCGCTTTTTTTTTCTAAGGATAGCTTTTGTTCTGCTTTTAACCATGAAAGACACGTCTACCTGTCAACCCGGAACCGTAATTAACCCCTCCCAAACCCGCTCAGTCTCTTCCTGGACCAACATGGTTTCATAGAAGGAAACCATTTCCCCCGACTTTTCGATCGACATTCATCTGACACAAACTATAAGTGCCCCCCATAAAGAATCATCAATTGCGAAAAGCTTGCGTTATGGTGGCAAACTTCTGCCCGTGGTTCCCCGAGGACAGTAGTTGGTCCAAAGCAGCGATTTCTTTACCAACGCACGCTACAAGGCGATCGAAGTGCTTTTAGAAGCCCGACTGACTGTTTATGGCAACAGAGCTCCTAAGTTTAGAGATATGCAATCTCTAAAACCAGAAAAAAAGTATAGACCAGAAATAAAATAAACAGAACAATCTGTTACATATTTAATGAAAAGGACTAAGTGCCCACCCAATCAAAGTGCTATCGTCATACATTCCCGCTTCAGGGGGCTAAAGAGGGTTAAACCCACAGAATCTAAATGTTAAACCACACTAGAGGTTACACGTTACGCTTCATAAGATTCAAAGAAATAACCGAATAACGGCTAACCTTTTAACTGATGGGGCACTGTACTTTTCATCAATGGTCGGATCTAAAAATAATGACTTTTGTATTGTGTCATGTCATTGTGCTAGAGAAATAGGTCTAGCCGTAACATCATCGCCGACTGCCGATAAACGAGAACAATAACGTAACTTAACTCAGTCGTAACGACCCGCAATAAAGGAACATAGGTAATACGTATGTTCCTATATTACGCGTCTGTCCGCGCAGTATCAGCCATTATCTACGCTTCTTACAAAATATATCTGTGCTTTACTCTTCTTGACGAGCTGCGGTGGTCCAGTGGTAACTACCCAACTTATGAGTTATTAAGTAGTTTTTATACCGGGAGTGTGGGAACTTAACTACTCACAGGATGGGACAATTTTACTTTCATGCGGATGAAACCGTATACATATAACAATTAATTCATAGATTGACAGTCAGTGCATAAGAAAACCTTTGAAAACCTCCAAATGTTCGAATGGTCTGCCATACGATTCTGATCTTAGAACTTCAGCCATTAACTATTTTTGTTTCTTTCTTTGCCTAATTTGCATATTTTGATCAGTGCCAACAGACCTAAAAAGGAAAAAAAAACAAGTGTTCGTTTGCAAATGAATTTCGCTAAAAGCCAAAGCCATGATAACGATTTTTTCCTCTAGAGAACGTCATACCTATTAAAACGGAATTACATTGTCAAAATTTTGTGTAAAAAGATACAAAATAGCACCGTAGTTTACAAAATACAGAACCTTAGAATTGTCTACTAGTTCTAAGCATACCTAACCATGAATTAATGATAGATTATAATATCTCATTCAATGAGATATTATCAGCATGTTAGTTGATATTGTTGTAGGGACAGTAGATAAAGTTAGTATCTCCTGCGAGATGTAGAATGATTGTTGCAAGATTAGGCAGATGACGGAGCGGTGCGCGGCACATACGTGCGTCGATCCGTCCGTCCCCCGCGACTTGATTACAGCGAGGGAGCGAGTGCGGGGCAGTGAGTGGCGGCGCGCCGGCCCGCACTACCAGTGTTTGTAAGGTCGTAGCCGCAGGCAGCCTCTCGCGCCGCCCGACGCACGCTTACCTGTTTTAAAAACAACATTTTTCAACCTTTTCTTTGGCGCGAAAAATCACAATGTCAGCCACAGACGAGCTCACCGGCATTCTCTCCAGGAGGCAAGAGATCAACGATAAACTTGAAGAGGGTTTGGAGGTTAAGCCAAAATATAAATTCGTAAACGTTTATACGGAATTTCATGAGTTCTCCAGGAAGGAAATAAAACAATACGAGGAGACCTTCAACAAGTAAGTGGGTTTTTTTATTTTATCAAACTCGATTTTGTTCGCATCTCCGCAGAAAGTCGTGTTACCACCGGCGTCACCTGGCCTTTATTGCTTTAATAATTATGTGTAAATAGAGTCGCTATCACAGCCTCTCATGGAAGTCTTCATTTTAATGTACATATCTAAGATGTTTATGTGATGATTATATGTTAGAATGTTGATGAGAATACTATGAAGACGAAGAAGGTAATCTGGGCCTCTCTTTGACTTAATAAGTACGTACACTGTTGGTTTTTTAAGATAAGGGTTAGCAAGTATACCTTGTTACCCCTTATCTTGGTTAAATATGAGCTTGAACAGGCATTCAAATTGTTAACATTTACATTTTTACTAATTGGAGGTAGAAATACACATCTAGTTAATTTACCCACTTTATGTAGCTTGCTTATTAGTTAAATTATAGATCTGAGGGATTGTTCGAAAGATTTAGGTACTGTGGCCCTTGGCCGGCTGGAATGCAAAGAAACACAAATGAATTTATTCACTAAAATAATGTCCGATACTCCCTCTTGATCCACCCAGAGCGGGAAAACTCATTTGATGATTTTCCATAAAAAAAGTCTACGTACAATTTAAATTATGTACTATTTGTTGTTATCCATGTAAAATTCACAGGGTTACTAATGGTAATAAATAGCTCCTTAAACCGATTTAAATGTAAAGGGTAACCCTTTAAAGTTTAAAGAGAGGTAGAAAATAGTTGTAATTACTTAAAATTAAATAATCAACATAGTATTTTTTTAATAAGATCTCTCTCAGATCGTCTTTCATAAAGCACTGGGTTTAGAATCAGTTAAGATACTTCATAGAATATTATTTGATTTGACCTTACGAGGGTACCCAGCCAATTAATACCTACGCAATCAAAACAAAGCAATGACGCTTTAGTTTTAATACAACACAATAAAGATAGGATGTTAACCTCACAACACAATATGGCGAACGGATTCTGCGCTATCACCTCTGACCTTTAGATACAATTGCTACAAACAAATTATTCTAATATTAAATTAGCAAATTTGCTTTCAAAATATCAGAGCCGGTCTCGTGAATCTCATTTCTAATAGGGTAAGTATTGACTTTTATCGGACTTGACATTTCAATAGGTCACAAGTCACGACTTTTGTAGAAGTCAGGTGATTGGAACTTGCTTTACTTCTAGATTTTTATGAATAATAAGTAGGTATAGGTCATAGAAAGGTAATTTTTTTCCCTTCAGTTTACCGCGTCGTGTTATGTATTGTTTAAAACAATTTCCAAAGCTTCTTTGTGGTGAGAAGTTGATCAAAATTCAAAAGTTTCAAGGTTCATCGTTAGAGGGTGGTTTCCCCCCACCCCATCTACCCACTCCACCCTTATTTGGGTGGTATCCAGAACTCATTTCACAAGTTCAAGAGCCCATCGAAGTATTGCTTAGTAAAAGGGCAAACCCTTTGTTATTCTTGTTCGTGTAAGTGTCGTGTAAATTGTATTATTTTATACTCGTTAGTATAAAACAATATCTATAATTATATTTTTTTCAAATTCGGTACCTGAGCCTTCAGTCAGATTCCCACTAGGAGACTAACCTCATCAGTATGACTCCCAACTAAAAACTAAAAAAAAATAGGTACCTATTACAGTAAGAAATTCATCATCATCTGCCTAGCCTTTTTCCCAACTATATTGGGGTCGGCTTCCAGTCAAGCCGGATTTAGCTGAATACCAGTATTTTACGAGGAGCGGCTGCCTACCAGACCTCCACAACCCCTTAACTGGGGTAACACGGTACTTCATGGCAAGACTGGAGTCAGATTAACTGGCTTCTGACTATCCGTAACGACTGCCAAAGATCTCCACATGACAGCCGGGACCAACGGCTTAACGTGCTTTCCGAGGCACGGAGGAAACTCGTTATGTTAAGATGGTCACCCATCCACAGACCAACCTAGGCAAGCGTTGCTTAACCTTGAAGATCGACCTGTGCGGCTGTTATTAATTAGCCACGAGCTCCTCGGTATTACAGTAAGAAATTATAGTAATTAAATAAGTAGCATCTCGTTTGTACTAAACCCTTTCAATAGAAATAATTGCAAGTCGTTATATTAGCCGTCATTAAATAATAATTACGCGATTCAATAACAAAAATAAGTCGTCAAAGTGAAAGTAGCGCTAACTAACAAATTACATAAAATGGGTTCATAATAAAACTTTACATTAGTTAAAAGAGTAATTTATTAGGTGAAATGACATCGCTTCGTCGTGGGAGACAAAAATGAATAGAGTCACGCCATGTTTACGACAATTATAATTTACATCATCGCACGACTTTCATTCAACTAGGTAATGAGATAACACTACATACGGCATACTAAATTCACACGATTCGCATTAAATCATTAACAAAAGTAAAACTTTAACTTTTCAATTAAAGTTTGTAACGAGGTAAAATGAAGCAATTCTTGTGCTCCATTTTACCTCAATGACTTTACGTCAACTTGGGTTTTATGCCGGGGAATTATTTTCTTTCCTAATAGGAAATAACAGAAACGATAATATAATTCGTTTAGTAATTAATACTTGTGGTAACATACTACGCAGCTAGTGTGTATTTATAAATTTGCCTGTTTCATATTAGGTATAAAGTTAAAAAGCGTTGGTTATGAAAACATTACAAAAGTTAAAAAGGATATGGGTAGCAGGGGAAATAGCGGTCAGTTTAGGGAAAATTGTATTTATTTATATTACTGGTTTATGACATAAAATGTGAATATGTACCTAACAAACGTAAAACTATTCAGACAAATGACTATATGAGTAAATATTACATTTTTGTAAGGTCACTTACATCTTTTTTCGTTAGATAATCCTTCCCACTCTTAATAGTGTGAGAGATCGTGTTAGACCAACCTGTGTCCCTCTGGACACAGGTTGGTTTTAGTCAGGGAGAGCCCTTCAGTTGTTCTTTGCGTTCCAGGCTTCCAGGGTTACGGCCATGGTATATCTATCGAACAATCCCTCAGCCTTGGCAGGCATTGGTCCTAGTAGGTATAGGCCTTGTACGAATGCTAACAACTGTTTGAAGGCGCGCGTGTAACACGATTACACGAAACGCCATCGACCCGGCTTGGTCCTTATCAGACAGCCAGCTAAACATTACTTACCATCCGCAAACCCGTGCCTCCGTTAACTAAGACTCACCCTGCGTCTCCCGACACCCAGAGCGCCTCCTGTGGGATTTTGTAAGTTTACCTACAGAAACATCCAATCCAAAATTAGAACATCGCGGCCACAAACAAACAAACTCGCTACACAGTCTTCTGTAGCAAGCCGACTGAGTTTTCTTGTCGTTGTTCCCTTAAGTAACATGTTACTTACTTTGCACCTTTTTAATGAGGTTATTGAGGTGATCACCATTACCATATGAACATCCTTACTTCATTAACCCTTTGTAAGGGAAACCCTATTAAGTAGATAATTGTTTCAGAACTTTTAACAATATAAGTAAAAAGTTGGCTACGATTATTTTATTTTTGGACAAAACATCTTCGGCTTGCTGTAAAAATAGACTAAAAGGGGCTTTATTCAAAGTTTTTTAGTTCTTGCAGTAAGCTGGCGATATGGCCCCTAATTACAAAATAATTTAGCTACATCCTTTCCCATTTCTGTTAGTGAGCGGAAGTCAATAAAAGGACCACAATCAATGAAGTTCGGAGCGGGCAGGGACACCCGCATGTCCACTTATCTGCGCCTCGCCACTACAATATCACTAAACAAACATAGTAAATAATACAAACAAACTCCCACTGTGACGGCTCTCTTTGTTACCCAAACAATTACTATAGTCATTGCTACTTTTCAAAACAAAATGACCTAGCTAATGATTAATAACAACAATAAATAAATGATAAATCTAATGATTAATTTATTAATGGAGCCGTGATATCTTTAGATAACGCACCTACTAAGAATATTACGTTATTTCCTTTTTAAGAATCGGAAAATGATTAACAGCACTCGGAAGTAGATTCGTCAAGAAAATAAACTTTAAATTAGTCATGTTTCGTAGCAAAACCAAAGGTGTTACCTACTGTGTGGTGTGCGACACAATAAGTGAATCACTGTGTTGGTCATAACATGGCCACGTGTTGATACCAGTAGTCTACTAAATATTATGTATTAATGTGCATTGTGAATATGCATTCAACCTTCAGATTAGTCTAGTGTTACAACTTTCATCGTATGTAAAGGAACATGTTTCCGTAGTGCTAATTCGTGGCTAATTCCGAATTAGTACCGAGTCCTAGTTCCGGAATCGCTGTTGTTAATTTTAGCGGTTTACCGAACCAGGCGTATTAAAGTACTTTTCGGTTTTAAGAGGCGATGTAACTGCATGTTATTAAATTTGATCAGAGTGCTCCCAGTGCAGTGCATTCAGGGGGAAGTGAGACGGGAACTGGTGTTGATAAAGAGCGACGACGCGACAAATCAATGATCGCCGTGACTCACACTTTACTCCTTGTTTTATGAAGTTGATTTACTTCACCCTCCATTTCCGCAAGCATGTTAATCAACAACACGTAATAGGTCATTACCGCAGTGAATCAGTCTGAGTAAACAGCTGATAGTGAGATACAATCACTTCGTAATGGACACATCCGATGACTTAATACATTAATCGAACACTTAACAGCTTCCTTGATGACGTTTAGCGTCGATGATTGAGCCGCACCTGTTATCTTAAATACTCGTACTTGGAAATGTGAATGATGTGTGGATAAGAAAGAAGTGGATATTAGAAACAGACTTATGAGAAAAATACTTAGAATCATTTAGATAACGTCAAGACATGAGATGTTAACGCTTAACGTTAGAAAAACGAAACGAAGAACGATAATTTCGAAACAAGCGTTTGTAAACACACTAGTTAGCATACGAAACCTCGTGTCGTAGTAGTACGGTAGACAACCATAAAATTAATTTTATGTTTTCACGGTTTAACTCGTAGTTTACGATATTTAAACTGTTCCATAGAGGTTAACACGCAAAGCTACTATTTTCAAAGGAAAGCACGTATCGGTTGCCTAATGCCATTGATGAAATTCATGTTTTATATCCATCAATAATATTTCGTTAGTAGGTGTAGATTTAAAGATTGTTGATCACCGTGACGGAAGTCTATCAGATTGTATCTTATTCTATCTATAAAACCTTGACTAGAATTCATAATAATTTGAGTAGGCGGTTAGGAAAAAAGGATGCCTTAAATAGAGAGTTCCTTTCCTTTCTGTAAACAATAGGTTCTTGATTATATAATTACTGGGCTGCCCATAGATCCTATCAGGAGTCCTTTTATGGGAAGCCTCGAAGACGGGGTTGATGCAAAGGAAAATGTTTTAAAATATTCAATGAATATTTCAACTCAAGTTAAAAATTTTAATAAATATCATTTAAACATTTTGATAGGGACAATGCTGCAACAGGATATAATGTAATAGTAATGCGATATGGCTTTAAATAACACACTGTACGGTAACAATACATGAATGATTCGAGCGCGACGGTTTGAACACGTATTTGAATTTTAAAAACACATTAAATTCCGGAATTCAGAAATTTGCATGCTATAATCATATTCGAAAATATTTCCACATGTCTATTACATAATTATGTATGTGTGCCACTAGATTCATCTTTTTCTGACCTCTCAAACCATCTTAGTTTTTAATAATAAGGTAGACAGGTTTTAGGCGTATGTGTCTAAAAGTTACGCTTCGGTGGTTGCGTATTAAAATGTTCCTTAGGTATTATTATCCTCTTCTACTTGAGAGTTGACTGCTCATGAATGTATATTTATAGCTCCTTCATGAGTCAAGGCTCATGTTTTCGTTCTGCACCGTAAACAGCTCTTGTACCTAATCCTACAGTTGCGCCCATGTCGGTTACCAACTCCAGATGAATACTTCCAAAAAACTGGCAAGAAACAATAACAATCACACGAATACACGGTTGAGACAGAGTTTCGTTTCACAGACAATTTACATTCTATTTGTGTTGCAACAACATTGTATTTTGCGGTTGCAGTGCAATGCAACGAACTGCACCAGAAATGTTGGGTGCACTGCCAGATCGAACTGCTAGAAAGAAGAACAGAAACTAAATAAAAATTATTGATTGTTGTACGTTGTACTATTGGGCTGCGAAGTTATTCGAAAGAGGCCACGGCTTTGGAACGCCAAGAGCTACTAAAAGAATACAGGTGAATTTTGGTCAATAAAATTCTGTCAGTTCCTGTCGCTCCTCCCAAAGCGAGAAGTTATTTGAACAATACCGACCTCAAAAAAATCGTGACTATTGTTCTAACTGACGACACTGCTAAAAATGACAATCACGTTTTTATTGTATTACCTGGTACCTTCACAAGTTATATCAAGGTGCTAAGTGTTAGCAGGTGTTTGTTACAGCTCTGCTTAGCTTTAGAAGGTGAATATCATATTGACCCTCTATGACTTCTTCGTAACAATACGGCATGAATAATAAAAACTGTTTCATTCCATATTCTCCTGAGCTATTTCTCTCCCTACCACTCGTAATGGAAATAAACACACGGCCTAAATTACTTACAAGAGTAAGTAACACAGGCTAACGTATTCCATCGCCGCCGTTTGTTGGAAATTCGCCAAAATTGAAATGAGTTTACGTAATCGAGACTTAATTGATGCTACGGTCATATAACTACTGCAATCATTCATCTTATGCAGTCCTGACACAGAAAATGAAGCCTAGACAAGTACCCACAAACAGTTTCTAAGAAATTATCAGATTAAATTGCTTCAAACAGTAATAATTAATTATGATGAATGTCGACATTAAATGGCAAAAAATATGGTCTGCGAACTCCAATTTCATAACAGACACGAAAAAGTATGTCACATGACATTAATAGAGAGAACTGTTAGTGACGGTTGGCTGGTATAATAATTGCGATACAACGACACTTATGGTCCTATTGTCGATAATTTTCGTACAAAACAAGACCGACCTCATTCTGAAAACTGAAGTAGGGTTCTGAAAGAAACAACAAAAGCGCTCTAAAAAATAGGGCAGAGACAGGGTGAGCTTCATAATTCACGAAGGTTTTATTTTTATAGGTGTTAGTCTCAACACGCCTACAATAAAATCCACACGATTGCCTGTAGAACTTCGATTAGTAAGTTTTCGAAAAACCTTGCAACTCAACATTAAGAATATTACATTCCTTTATAGTTACTTATTTTATTCGTTTCTATCCTTTCATTTATGAGATCGAACCATATTTGTCGCAAACGAATTAGGTCCTACGCATCTACCTACTTAATTCATTTGAATACTAGCTTGGCTAATATATTTGATAGATAGAGGCGCAGAGGTTACAGAATTCATTAGAAGTGTCTGGTGTTTAGTGGGACACAGTAATGGCATTTTATTATGACTGGCCTCATTTCCGTGGGTGTTTATAGGATAGTTCCAAGACATGGAAGTTTATTGGGTCGGGCCATGAACGATGAAACGATAATCGTGTTTTAAGTAGGTAAAGAAAATAACGCGTCTATCGGTTATCGATTCCCGATATTTTATGTAGGTTGCTTTGACACGAGATAGCTCGATTGACAGGTAGCTGTAGGTACCTACTATATAATTATCTAAATAAGGTGCGTTGGAGTAAGACCGGACGGATTTTGGTATAGTTGCAAGGGTGTTGCAAAAACTTTTTTTTCTCAAGTTTGGTATACCCTACATACTTGAAAATTTTAGGAATTGTTAATCATTAAACACATTATCATTTTAAATTTAATTTATGTACAAACACTCGATACTTTTAGTTTTGTAAGCCTGTAAAATCAGGACACATTTTTTGCGAGTATGATGACGATTTTGCCGCAAAGGGGCAAGTTCGGACAACAATTTAATAGTATTTCTTTTGCTAGGAGCACAAGGTGTATAAAAAGAATGTATCCGGTCTTTCTTGTTCTTTTACATGATATCAACTAAATCTACCTAACACTGCAAACATGGATGTACCAAATGATTTTTTCTTTTTTTAGTTTAAACTGTCCGGTTTTACCCCAGGTACCAAAATTTAGAAGAAAATGAGATTCTCAAAGTTTGATTTTAAACACAAGCATACTATCAAATAAAATAAACGTCTTAAAACATTAGAATTCTGAATGGTTGGAGAGATGGAGAGAATTTTTTAGAACCGGATATTTTTGTACGATCTTTACCCAAGAGGGTTAACACCGGATTTCAGCCTACAGAGATAGTAGACACTTGTGGATTCGTTTTATCGGGTTATCCCTGCTTAAAACTAAGTATTTAGGCACAATAATACCAAAATAAACCATAATTTTGCTAAAATATGCAAAAACAAATGAAGGTGAAAGACCGGATCGGTACATATTTCGTAAAACTTGACTTGTTTTCTTTAAAGGCACATAGTACACGTCCGAGTACCCAGAGCAACTGGCGGTCAAAGCGGGGCGGGGTGGAACGAAATGACGTAGCGCGCAATGTGACTAGCATTAAAAAATATAACCAAATAAATGAGATATTTGATTTATACGTTCTTTCCCCAGGTCCGATCTTACCCCAACGCACCTTATTTGGTCATTTATAAACATAACACTGATCATTATAGCTCACTCTTTTATTGGCATTATCTATGTCATATAATGTAATACCTAAAGTGAAACTGTTTTTGTTTTTTTAATCAACTTCTAAAAGGAGGAAGTTATTTTTTTTTGTTTGTTTAAACTTGTTGTTCCTTGTTGCGCTAATCTCTGAAACTGAAACTACCCGTCGAATTGGATTAGCCAGATTCATGACGGTTAGTATAGGATACAAATACAATTATAACTTCACGCCACAACTACAACATACAAAATCGGAGCAATAACCAAAGATGCGTAATTTATGTGTTTTATTGTAAAGAGTTATATGGTTGTGTATTATAATAATCCCTGTTAGGTACTGTATGAGTAAGTATATTAGGTTGATATTTTATTTTTAGACTTGCCTACATTATATTAACAGAGTTTTGATAACTAATAGAAGTCGCCAATTTCCTTGTATTAGACATCAATTGGTTATTGTTTCAAATAATAATACATATAGGCAAGCAATTCTTCGTCACTAAAATCACAACCGATTTACTAAACAAACAATTAAAGGAAGAATTTAATTAGTGAGCTATCAATTGCGTCATTGGGATAATTGAGTAATGTTCGCGTCCACAATATTGGTTGTTTGCGTTCATACATCGACATCGTAAAAACAAATGAGTCAAATGGTCTCCCGCAGCGTCTGACGGTTGAAGGAACTTACTATACGAGACATAGCTAGGTAGGAATCTATATATAAGTATAAAAAGGAGAAGCTGACGGATTGATACTCGAATATCAACGCACAGTCAAAATCACTGGAAATAAATAGCAACATGGAATTTTGCACAAGACTTCCTTTTATAACGTAGGCGAGCATTAAGACAGGTTTTCCCAAAATTCACGATGAAATGGGAGTGCTAAGTTTGTATGGAGAAAATTACTTTCACGCGAGTGGAGTTGCTGGCAGAAGCTAGTATTTTATATGAGATACAGAAGCAGTGACAGGATCGAAAGCTTATTATAAAAATAAAATAAGAACGTCTTGGTAAAACCACGTCACCGGACATCGTCCACGTCAGACTTGTAAAACAGTATAATGTTATTTGATCGCAAATTCAAAAAGTTTCCGCGGCACATTCTTTTTCTAAAATAAAAGTGAATTACTAAATTGATCCTTATAGCATTAGTTATCTACCAGTGGAAGTTCTGGCAAAATCGGCCCAACCGCAAACACAGAAAGGCCAACCGACATAGACAAAAATGTTAAATATTGCATTTTTGTTGAAGGTGTCGAATATACTTTCATTTTTTTAACATTATCGGCCTTATAATGTTCCCACTGCTGGGACTCAGGCCTCCTCTTCTGGAGAGACTATAATATATGAATATACTTTCATATGTAAAAAATATTTTGATTTATCAAACAAGCGCATCAATTTTATTTAGCTGTAGGTATTTATACTGTGTCTAGTAAGATAGATTCATACGTTTTCACTATATTTTGAGCAAACATTAATCATGAAGATAAAGACATAGAAAACAAGAATTTTTGAGGAGTGTACTTAAGTAAAAGTGAACTGAGTAAGAAAATATTTCATTTAAACGCGTATATATTTACTGGTGACAAACAAGTTTAACAAGATTATGAATGCAGGCATCGGCTTTCAACAGATATGTGTAGTGCACCTAGGTAGGTAACCTACCTTTGTATAACAGTAGGTAAAGAAAATATACTTGGCTAGATATGTACCTACGATGGACTTTAGTTTTTAATTGGTTAGGAAAATTCTAGCTGTCGTCATCTTCTTCCTGCCATTGTCAATTAGTGTTATTTGGGGTCGTCGCAACATTTTTTTTTTCCATTATTTTCGTGTCACTCGTCATGCTATCACTAAATCCATTTTCTGACATATCTCTCCTCACATAATCCATGCATCTCTTCTTAGTCTCTCTCCGTCTCCATCTATCCCACATGTATGCTCTTAATTACTCAGATACCCGCGAAACGAGACACAATAGTAAAACAATAACAGCGCGGTCTCATAGGACCGGTTGGGGATTCAAACATTAACACTTTTAGTAACATGCATGAAGGGATGAATCCTTCTCTTCATATGGCCATACCAAGACAGACGAATCCCCTTCAACTTTTCAGTCACTGTCTGGTGCCACTTTCAACCTTAGCTATACATATAAGCGGAAAATTTTAAAATATGTAGAACAGCAACGTTAATTTTTTTAACGATGGCTACTTCATCATTTTTGTGACTAGACTTAATTCATTGGACTATGCCTTCACTTACCTTGAAACGACATTCAAGACAATTCGATTCGTAACCTGTAGCCATAACCACGATGATTTACATGTGGATACGTTCTGCATACCTATAGAAATTGTCTGCACTGTATCTACTATATGTCCGACTGACCGTTTGTTTGATACGCTTTCACGTTAGTAAACTCAGTCCAACTACCTATAGAACTTGAGTAAGTTATTTACTGATAGGTACATAAAAAAACATTAGATAACACAGCGTCAGACATCAACAGTCTGTCTGCCATAAATATATATCTCTGAAATGAACCTTTTTAACGCAACTGTGACGCACTTTCTGACTTATTTACTTATAGTTAATATTTGCTTTATAATAATTGATATTTCTATGTAGGTACTGTGCGTGTTTCACCTGCTGTCAGTGGATCAATTATATTTTTTTATATTTCCTTTTATTTGGAATTTGATAGATAAAGATTGGATATACGATTAAATCAAGAGATGATTGGAAACAGCATGACATAAGGTGTCAGAGAAATTTATTGTTGCTCATAAAACTACCAGAATATAACTATAACATATACCTACATACACAGAACATACTACATATATCAAATAGGTGTGTAAGCTACGAACGTATCTCGAAAGGATACAATAAATCATAGTTTTACGCTTCCCGTGATATAACATACAAGTAGCTATCTGTGTACTATCTGTATCGCAGTTGGTCGCTTGCTAATGAAATAAGGGGACACATGGCCTTGCTAGTGCCAGTCTATCGCACGGTAGTCGTTCCTAACGTATGTATACAAGATATAGCATATGACTTGCTATACGTACATAGAGAATTAGCATTATTTTACACTTTACAACTTTAGACGGACAGGTCAAGGTATATCTACAAACACGCTCAGATACATTATGTAAGTTCTAGTAGAGAAAAAATATTGTTGATTTAAAACAGATGTAGGTTTTTTTCCTTTTTTTTACATAACTAGGTATTTAGCCTCTTTAAGTATCATGGGTTTATATGAATTATGATAAAATAGAAGATATCTCTAGAATCCATTTATTATCTATCAGTAAATATTATGTGTTTATGGTTTAGATAATAATATTATAGATAAATAAAATATACGTCATATAGGTAAGTAAACTATCAATCATTAATTTTACTAGTTACTTATAGCTTTTTGGGATAGAAATAAGTAAATTAGGGTCCAAGGGCTCACAAATTGTAAGTATAAATTTCTAAACAAGTGCTGGCTTTTACCTTGGCTTGGACAGAGGATAAGCATTGCCAATTTGCCATACAGCGTGGCAATGCCGCCAATCTTTTGGGCAAATTAGTAAGTCTACAGCGATGGGATGGGGAGGAGTTTTTCGACGCCATATTTTGAATATATTTTAATATTTTATTTAGTTAGGTTAGCTTAACCTACCGCAGTATTTTATATGTATGTAAAGAGCACTTATATGTAGCAATTTTTAATTACATTCTCAAAACGATGGGTAGCGTAAATACGTGCGGAACAACTCTGACATACTGTATACATTAAAATGATATCTATAGGTAACTCTACCGGACAAGGTTCACCTTAGATTAGTATTATATCTACCTACCTACCAAGATAGGCATCTAAAACTTTATGGTTTTACTATTATGTGGGCAGTGGAAACTATGTCATCGGTCTGCTATGTGCCTATGTTCAATTCAATGACTTACCTATAGAGTCTATGTTGCAGGGCAATTATCACTGGGCCACCACTGCACCCTAAGTTACTATGTTAGAAGCAAAATATTCTTTTTTACTTATTTCTTAGTAACTATTTTCGTATGTTCTTATATCTACCTAGTCTCGGTACAGTACCAACCTACTAACAACAATATTTCACGCAATGAATGTAACTAGGTGAAATACGTGAAACAGGAACGTGCTCCCCATATAAACAAGTTCTTAGTCATGTTTGTTTGACAAAACAACTCCACACGGTACCAGTAACCACAAAATTGACTCACAAAAAAATGCCCAATTGACTTGTCACTCCTCGGTTGGGTATGCGATGACAGCTTGTCTTTATATTCTAACAGCCGAACCCAATAACCTATTTATCACATATCGGATATAGAAAAACAAATGAAACATGTATAATTTTTGTATTGTATCATTTGTTTTACTATCTCCAGTATGCCAAAGCTGGGGATAGATAGGTTATTGGGTTCGGCCGTAAGAGGATCATTTGGTATCCCAATTCTACGGGAGTACTTATTACCTAACTTTGTTGTCAGCTCAAATGATGATCATGTTCCGAATTGAAAAAAAATTGATAGTTACAAAAACAAAGGCTAAGGAGTACCTAATAATTGTGACGTTGCGCGTTCCTCGGATTCGCGATATTATCACTTTTATCGCTTCTCGGAACGCAGGCTACTTATAACTAGTGAACATCATTGTTTCTGTCAGCTGTTTCCCCCATTGGCATGGTCTTCAGTCTCCTTTTTGATATCTATGGCTTCCATGCACAACTCTCTATCTACATAATTTTCTGTAGCCGGGCTTATCTCTCACTTAAAATTTCTTAATCGTTGTAACACAAGACGTATCACATAATAGCTCCCATAAGGTTTACTAGGAAATAATATCAGTGATATAATCCATCTTCTTAACTTTCATATAATTCGTATGCTATGTTGATGAGGCACAGTTCGTTAATTGATTGTATAGATTTTCGGGCTTGCGCAAACGTTCATTATGAATTTTCTTCTTCTAGCCACGCAGAGTTGAGCGAAAGTGGCATATTCAAACGTATATAAATTAGCATTCCCCGTACATGACACTGAATAACGTAACGGTCGTTCGTTCCATTATGTGACATAGAATGTACCTACTCGTACCTGCCTTCTTTCCAAACAGTTATATTAGGTACTATTATACTACGCAGAATTTTGTTTGCTGCAGTGCAAATGTTGTGATGCCTTTTAAATTAAAAAAAAAAAAAATGTTTGAAAGTGTTACCGCAACCTCAGTATGCTAAGGACAACAGACTGAAAAGACACATGTGGGTTTTATTTAGTCATTACGGACTTACGGTACCTACATGTCTGACACTAACTCTCGCCTCATCTAGAGCGGGCGGGAGAAGTTAGCTATTTCACGAATTTCCACCAAAAAAAAGCGTTTTCATCCCATCTATTCGAAAAGGACGACTTTGTTCGCCTTTAAGTGCGACCAAAGGTAGTGTTTTCTGTATCAAACTTTTAACGGGAAATAAAAGTAAATGCTTAAATGCGTTCCCGTTAAATGTTTTATTCCCCGTTAAGTATTTTTATTCCCCGTTATCTGAAATAAGTGCGCAGCAATGAATTTGGAACATCTTAGTGTTTAGCGCCAAAGAAATTGAACGCATATATTGTTTGAATGATAAATACAACAAAAATGACAAAAATGACTAAATTTTATAAATATGTCTAAAACCAAACAAAAATAGATTAAAATGACTAAAAATGACTAAGTATTACAAAAATGACTAAAAATAGACTAAAATAGATTAAAACGATTAAAAATGACGAAGAATTACAAAAATGACTAAAAATAGTTTAAAATGACCATAAATGTCAAAAAATGACTAAAATGACTAAAATGAGAAAAAAATGACTAAACATAGATTAAAATGACCAAAACTGTCTAAAAATTACTAAAATTACAAAAAATCACTAAGAATTACAAAAATGACTAAAATGACCAAAAATTACAAAAAATGACTAAGAATTACAAAAATGACTAAAAATAGATTAAAATGACCAAAAATTACAAAAAATAACTAAAAATGACTAAAATGACTAAAAATGACAAATATTGACAAATGATGAAATGATGAGGCGCCTTTTATTTCCTCATAGAGGGTGATGAAAAGTAGAGTGTATGACTCGGGCGCAAATATATTTTTGGCTCGGGCGATGTACTTTGAATCCCTCGCTACGTTCAGGATTCTACTAAAGAACCCCTCGCTACGCTCGGGATTCTACACAAGAATCCTTCACTTCGCTCTCGATTCAAAAAACGCCCTCGCCGTAAAAATATTACTTTGCTCCCTTATGATACAATCTACTATTGCCTCTCAAAAATAAGAGGGTTACCTTTCTAATATAAGTATTTAACGGTTTACACACTATCGTAAGAGTTTTATGAAAACCCTTAACAACTTATTACATCTTAGTAATTACTGTAATTAGCACGCACGACAGATCGATATTTCTCTGGGGACTTTAATGAAAATTTCATAAAATAAAACGTCCTGAAAACTTTAGCCAGCCAGACAGGTCGGTGATGGAGCCAGACTGTGTGTAATTATTTAGTAATGGGTAGGGACGCTTATGTAACTAAGTACCCAGTTTAAATGCATACACTGGCATTAGTACGTGATTAATACAATAGGCATGCTTGTATTAACACAACGTAGGCGCAATAACTCATTCTAATGTCCGTCTCGTCCTAAAATGGAAACAAAGTATCTACCTAATTGATATTTTAAAGGCTAAGTTTCACTTAGGTACAACCTATAACACGTATGACGTATTTCTAATAATTTTCGCAATATTTTAATCAATATTTTCGTTTGTTCTAGATTCGATGAAGGCCGCGACGGGTACCTTGATTTAACTGAAGTGAAAAGAATGATGGAGCGGCTAGGGGCACCACAGACTCATCTGGGACTGAAGGCTATGATCTCCGAGGTTGATGAAGACGGGGACAACAGAATCAGCTTCCGGGAATTTTTACTTATTTACAGGTAATTTAAAACTGTTTTTTTAAACTTGGTCTAGGTAAGCATCAAGGAGACAACCGCCTCGATGTTTAAACACGTCGAATGCAGACAGCAGGTACGCAGGCAGAGCCTTTGTAATCACGGGCGCACAGAATGAGGACTCTCCTCGTCCATCGAGTGATTCCAGGAATGACGATGGCACAGTGATTACGAGCTGCCGTGTATTGAGGCTCACTCAGTCAATACAGTCTCCTCAGGGATTTGCCGTAACAGGCGTTGCACAGAGGGGGTTCTGGAATGGTCATTTGAGAGGTAACGCGGGGCCCCTTCTAAGTGCTGGATCATGGTGATCATCACTGAGGTGGTTTTAGTGAGGTAAAAATCTCACACTCCCCGGATTTATTCCCAAAAGTCCTAGCGCCTTTAGGAAGGGTATGACTACATGCCACGATCTACAGTGCAGTAGTGAATCGTTTATCATTTTTAGAAAATGTACCTGGCTTTACCTGGAGCCTATTATTTACCTTAGATCCTAGGGCCCAGGCTAGCTCGCATGTAGCAGCTACGTCACAACAACATGAATTGCTTGTGGACATAGATAGGTACCTACCTACTGTGAGTTGACTCACAAAACCACAATGTTGCTGACGAAGTCAGTGCTATGATTTAAATAAAAACCTAGTAGTAAAAACCTACATCAATGATGTCGTCTAGTCTATAAATTGCTTTAGCTCTCCCCTAGTACCTATTTAATACCTAAGGCCCTTTTATTTCAAGTGGAGAATCATTAGAATGACTTCTGCCGCTCTTGGGCGGAGCGTGAGGGCGTGTCAGACTTTTACTGACTAAACCTCACCCCGTTCCTTCTTTGCCTCTGTTCTGGGGTCACGAGCTTCTCTTTCGGAATCCAGTCCATCCCCAGAAGGCCCTTAAATGATCTAAACGCAAAAGTCATAATTATATGCCAAACTTCAATACCTATAGAAATAGCTTATTCCGCGTTCAAATGCGGGAATATAATTTTAGATACTTTAACAATTACATTTTGTTCTTATTCTTACGTTCTTCTATTATTTTGCAGAAAAGCGCGCGCGGGAGAATTGGAGACGGACTCCGGCCTAGACGCGTTCGCGCGGCTCACAGAAATCAACGTGGACCAAGTCGGAGTGAACGGCGCGAAAACTTTCTTCGAAGCTAAGATTGAAGAACTCTCCAAGAGCAACAGATTCCACAATGAAATCATACAAGAGCAGGAAGAGAAACGCAGGGAAGCCGAAGAAAAAGCCTTACGGAGGCAATTGTTCAAAGAAAAAGCAGCTTTATTTCAATAATTTAAATTATTAATAAATTCATAACGTTATTTTTTTAGTTTAATGTCTAGTCTTAAGCTGTTACCATGGCTTTATTGAGGAGGGAATATTATGGATTTTATAAATTACGTTTATATTTTCCTCTCACTTGTTTCAGAGTAGGTAGTATATTTTTCTCTATTGGAGGAGCGAAATTGTGTAAATAAGAGTATACTATAGATGAATTCTAAATGGAAGTTGGAGAATGGAATTGCAATGAATGAGGAATGTAAGCAAACATGAGCGTGTCTATTGTTTTTCATTAGGTACCTACTACAATTTTACTCAGATCTAAAATAAATGTTACTAGTTAATCAATCAAATGTTAAGTATAATAATGTAACTATTTAACGGCCGAAACTAGTTGCTTCTAATGTTAAAAGATTTGTGTACACTCTGCCATCTAGAACAATATTGTAAAACAATAACTTATATCTGTAAGCAAATGGCCTAAAGATAATGAAGCTCAAAAATAAAAACTGCATGTTGCCTTGTATGTTATTCTGTTAATAAAGATTTTATATTAAGTTAATATTTGTGATTAACTTTTAAATTAGTCACAAACAAAAGAAATAAAGAATTTATGTACTAAACATGTTTTTATTATTAATCACAACTCACAAGAACTCTATAGAATGATTCAAACCTACAAACAAAACTTCTCATCCAATAAAAAAAGATGCAAGGTTTAAAACTTGCTTTTATGCTGGGCTGATGTTTCAATAGTCAAATATTTTATAACTTGAGAATAAAATAATGGTTTGACAACTCTTGTATTGCAAATATTATTTATTTACTTATCCTTTATTTAACTTATTAACATATGTTTTTTTTAATGTCCATATAAAAAATATAAATTTTTCGAACCATCATCTTTATTATTCTCATGACAGTTATCTGACTATTAAAAATCAGGCCTAAGATAAAAAAAAATCTAGAAAAATCAGAATGATTGAAAAATTACAGAATAAATATGTGGGTAGTTGTTACCTCTGATTTAGAGGCACCTAAATTAACCTATCACCTACCCGCGAAACGAGACACAATAGTAAGACAATGACAGCACGGTCTCATGAGACCGGTCGGGGATTCAAACGTTAACAGTTGACCGAGATATTCATAAATAGGGAATTGTAACACAGCAAAGCATTCACTGGCTCTCTTCTAATGAATCTATCCTATATGAAACATCATCTTTGTTGGATGCATGTTGGTTTGTATGCATATCTATATCTATTTGTCTTCTGGTGAAAGGGGGCAAGTTGTCCAAGTTAACTTGTTGCATCTTCCCTAGTTCTTTGATTAATGAGGTATTCTGAAACAAAAATTATAACAGTTTTTTATTTATGAGTGACTTCTCACAGGTCAGAACAACGTCCAGGGAAGGGCAGTTTAACCTGATTTGGCTAAGGCAACCTTATCCTCGATTTCTGATTTAAGCATTTATAGTTGAGTAATTCTCAAACTCTACTTTAGCGTGGAAACCTATCAAAATTTAGCATTAACCTATCACAATTACAGAGCAGTCTTGAGAGCTCTCTCAGTCTTTTCAGCAGGTTTGAGAGGCTTTTAGATGCGGCCAACTCAAAATATTCAATTCAGAAACCCGCTAGAAAAATTAAAACATCTGTGAAACAATTTCATTTTTAATTACTAAATAAATTTAAGCTAAACATCTGGGAGATCTATACCTCAAATCATAATAGTAGTCAAATATTAATAGAAGTGTTTACTTTTACACCTTATGTTCACAAGCAAATTATTAAAAAGATAGGTGGGTATTGTTT
This sequence comes from Mythimna separata, assembly GCA_030763345.1. NCBI lineage: Eukaryota > Metazoa > Arthropoda > Insecta > Lepidoptera > Noctuidae > Mythimna > Mythimna separata. Next base: position 10,362,217 of record CM061187.1, on the reverse strand, counting down.
TAATTAAATTCAGTTGAATAATTACCTTAATAATGTTGGCTTCAAATTCTCCACTAGGCCTAGTTAAGTGTTTAATTTGTTGTAGTTCTACTGATCTGAAAATTATAAGTTTAGTGAATATAAGTCTATTCTAAACAAATCTTTTGGACTTGTTCGATTAAAAGCATGCTAACCTATCTACACAACCGAAACAGTAGTAGCTTTCTTTTATTTATGGTATACACATTACGTTTATTTATAGTCATAAAAAAAATATATAAAAAATAGTAGCCTACCGGTATCGGGAACAGGGTCTAAGTAGCTTTCTTATTATTAAACTTATTCAACTTCTTCATAGAAGCAATAAAGCAATTTATTTATAGAATACGCTTATTAGACAAAACAATACTTACATTAATCTTAGAAGTTGATTAGTAGTGTTCAATTCATTTTGTAAGTCTTGTTGCAACTGTTTGGTTACTTGATTCTCATTTCCTAATGCTGACATTTTCGTTTAGGGTAAATATTGTCACAGAAAAATACGTCCTAATTGATAGTTTTTCAAAAGATAGTATTTCAACAGTTTTACATAATATATATTTATTAATTAAAGTTTTAATAGTAAGAACTTCAATTCTTTGAAACCGTTTTGTTTTGAAAAGTTTTGACACTTGTGGTTTGACAGATACTTTTTTAAAGGAGAATGGGCCTTTTGGTACTCGCTCCAATAGCAATCATTGTGGTGTCATTGGATAGGTCTTTTAATCAGGAAAAATATTTACTATGGCGACTTGTCCCAAATCCTTGTCCGAAAACCACGGGAAGCCCCCAAAGTTCCAGTTTTAGTTGATAGCATAATTGCAAATACTATAATATTATATACCTATCATGGTTGAAAATACGAAAAATAACAATGTAATACAACATTATTTAAAACGAGAATTGTATTTTGTTTCTATTCATCTATATATTGTTACTGTTAGTTAGTCTCGCTAAAACTCGAGAACGGCTGAATGGATTTATGTTATCTTGTTCTTGAAATGTTCGTGGAGGTCTAGGGAAGGTTTAAAAGGTGAGAAAAAATAAAAAAAAATAATCGGCAGTACGAAGTTTGCCGGGTCAGCTAGCTGCATAATAATTATATCATGATATGAAAATGGTAACGACTTTTAAAGATAGGTTTTTTTACATAAAGAAGTAAGTCTTTTAAGATTTCTGTTTTTTGTTATTACGATAACTATAGACTTCGGGGATTGGGAACCAGCCGCGGGATGGGTCATACGGTACGCGGTGTCAGTGGACACTGACAGCCTTTTGAGACGCGTCATTTATTAGTCGTTGACCATTGTATCGTTCTCTGCTTAAAAGACGACGTTCCGCAGCTTATATTCTACCTACTACTTTCTTTCACCGTTTTCATCACTGATCCCGGCTCCCCTTTTGGACATTGTTACCCGCTATAAACGTTTATCTCGGCTTGTGTTGTGGACTATGGTTTTGCTTATCTATTTGGAATATCACTATGGAAGAACTTCGCAACTGTGTGATGTGTTGGCGAGGCCTACATCATGCTAGATATCAACAGCATCTTTTAACTGATGATCTTCCAAGAATTCGCCCCGAGTTTGTGGATATGAGTCCTACGTTCCCCCATCTAAAGACAGATGGGAGTCACAGTTAACTACTGAGCAAGGTAATGAAGCTCGATCAATTACAATATGCCGGTGGGTAGTGGAAGTGGTGAACGGGAGGTTCAAACGTGATTTCAAGCTTTTGCGGCAAAAATATAATAATAAAACGCTACCAAAAATGTTAATTGATTTTAAAATCGCCGCAGCTATGTTAAATAACTTCCACATATCCATCGATGATAATATTCACGCATACGCCTTCCTAAACATAATCAGGGAAAAAATAGATACCCCGAATCTACTTTATAATTATTTAGAAAGAAAACGTTTAAATACCCGAAGAGCGGATTTTCAAAGAATTGAAAGTCACGAAGTACAGAACTTCCCACTACTGACGGAAGAACAGATTATTTTATTTTCATTGGGCATCAACTGAAGCTAGCCCGATCATACTGCAACGAGCATTTAACAAATTGACTATACATTTTAGAAATATATAGAGAAAGCGCACTCCAAGATTTAAATCAATATGGCATAGATGAAGATACTTGGCTTTTAGGTGGACGCATACAGTCGCGTCACGTACGGTCAAGGACTTATTATTGTTATATACTGGTAAAAAACAATGTTAATGAAAACGAAATCAATATCCATAATATTTTATGTAATTATTACTGCACGTGTTTGACCGGACGACGAACAGTCGGCACTTGTGCTCATGTAGTTTCAATCGTGTGGTATCTAGGGTATGCCAGACATGAAGGCTTCACTGCTCCTGCAGCATTCCTAAAGTAAAGTTTAAAAAAAACGTTTCTTACTTCTTCTATTTTTTTTTCTGTATTATTCCAGAATGTTTATTCATTTTAGTACCTATTGATCAACACACAAATGATTCAAGACAACGATATAATATCACCATTATCTTAACAAAATCAAACAAAAACCAAAAAAATATTAAATACTTAACACAAAATAACTCCGTTCGGACAGCAATTGGAGACAAGCGACTCGGTTATTATTAATCCTTGTAAGAAGCCCTTTCCAATGATATATATGTTATAGCTATTGGGCCGAGTACCAAGCTTCATACATTTTCGCCCATGATCCTTTATACCTGAGGGAAGGCTATCAATCTTTCCTTCAGTTATAAATTTAAAAAAGTATCTGTCTACCCTTCCATAGTCGTATGTTTTTATTAGTCAACAAACATCAAGTTCACCTTCTCGGCAAACTTCACTGAAGAGTCAACACTACAATAAAATTTTCATTCTCACTTCCATTTTATCCCGATCTCCCTTTATTTTTTTTATATGTATATTATTATTTTCAGCTTTTATTAGTTATAATATTTATTGATTGAGATATTTATGCATCAAAATTAACAAAAATTATTGTCGTATTGCTTTGTAGCGTCTGCCAAATTATTGATTTGTCGCGGACTCAGATCACACAAAATAATATTTTATGACAGTGGAACGCATCCTTAATCTTCAACGTAGTCGAGAATAACAGTGCATTCACTTCTGCCAACAAAACAAAACCAACTGTCAAATAGCAAATGTTCTTTTCGTTCCTTCCGTTCTTCAATATTCATTCATTCAAATTGTTGTCAATAGTTGTCTTTGATCTTTGTGTTGTTGATTCATTGAAATACAAAACAATTAGAAAAATGGAAGAATCTGTTTCTGTAAAGCACGAGGGTAAAAACCTCGATATAAAGCAAGAGAAACAAGAAAATTTGGAGAGCTACAAATTTGAATATGATTCGGGAAGTCAGGATAGTAGTAAAAGTGGCAGTGGAGGCTATCAACGATGGGCGCCCAATTTAAACGGTGTAAGAAAAAGTGCATTTACGCCGTATAAATCTGTCCAGTGCACCGCACTGACTAATTTACAGAGAGGTAATGTTATTTTTAGTAATTTTGTGTCTGTAGCCCGACGTCTACATGTATTGATTTCTAGGAGTTTCTTTGTGGGTCTAAAGTAGGTAAGTAAAACGTTCAAGGTCGCTCTTGCAGGTAATACGCAGGCGCGAGTCCCGGAGTTACCCCAGCCAGATTGTAGCTTACACGCGAAGGCTGGCCGCGGTGAAATAACCCGTGACGACGTGAAACTGGAGCAGTATGTTGACATCACTGATGAGCATGGACTCACTGCCCTGCACTGGGCAGCCAGCTATGGTCAATTAAACAGCTGCCAAGATTTGGTGTGGTGAGTACTTTGTAGGGGCCCTTTGTTCTTTGTCTGAACTTAGATTGATTTTGATGTTCAATGACAAAGGGAAAGGGAGTAGTCTGTTCTTAGAAACCTATTGTGAAGTTAATTTAAACTGGTTTGGGTTTTTATGATGAATAAAAAGTGCCTTTTGTTATAACTAGGTGTGGTGCCAATGTTAACATGCGGGGCCCGGAGGGTGAGACGGCACTACACTTGGCAGCTGCGGGGGGGCACCATGAGGTTGTGAAGTTTCTTCTGAACGAAGGAGCTGATGCTGACATACAGGATGATGTAAGTGCCACTTGCCTTAGATCTCTTCTTTGTGTGAACAGTTATTTATTGTGTTGTGATTGTTTCAGTCTGGTAGCACAGCACTGATGTATGCAGCAGCAGCTGACTTCCCTTACACTTGCAATGAGCTTCTCGTCAGAGGAGCTGATCTCACTCTTACCAATGATTATGACCAAGATGCTTACACACTGACCACTACCAATAACTGCAAACTGGGTAAATATTATTCATTCAGTCATAAGTAGTCATGTTTTTGGTAAAAATTATTATTTCTAAATGATTTTTTTTTCTTTTCAGCACAAACTGTGATAGAGAACTTTTTGATCGGTTGCCTCAGCAAAATGTAAAGTATATTACTTATACAACTACTGCTCATCTTATGTTGCTCTGGACAACCAAGACAGCAGATTCATTTGCCTCCAGGAGTTAAATGAAAATACAGGGATTTAGTTTATAATGTAAAGTTTATATATATTTTTAAGTTCATTATATACAAATTACAACAATGTGACCATAAAAAGTATGACTCAATTACAGACAATATCAAAGTCAAAGTTTGTATTATTTTAAGTACCTTAAGACAGAAACACAAAAGTGTAACTTATATTGTTATGTACAGTTATAAATGCCTCTTATATACATTAACAATACACATCAGAAGAAATGCAATAAGAATGTAGTGCCTTGAAGTCAGTGATACCACTCGAGTCCCACCACCCTGTTGAAGTTATTCATATGATAAGTTACCAAATGTAACAATAACCATATCACAGTTTAGATTCAGTGAGCCAGTTGAAGGTCTGTGGTTTCCTGTTGGACTGTGGGTCAATAAGAATGTTGATGATGCTAGGTTTGTCTGTGACTGCTACTGCTTTCTTGATAGCTGCCTCAATCTCTTCTACAGTGCGGCAGAGATGTCCAGTCTCTCCAAACATCTCCATCATCTTCTCATACCTAATCTCGCAGCCAAGGGCTGTTGGTGGAGTGCTGGAAAAATAATAATGATTGCCATGTTCAGTATAAACTAACAAAAAGGAGATTAGGTCAGTCATTGATACAGTTTGGGAGCAATGAACAATGAGGCTTACAGACTCCATAGTCTTATAATGTTTCCATTGCTGAGACCCAAAGCTCTAGGACGGAATGGGCTATAATAAGTTTTATGTGGGGTCCTAAACGTCAGACCATGACTTACCACTGAGCAATATCGCCACCAGACTGTATATCTTCCATCACGTCTTTAGGGAAGCCGCTGTAGATACCATTGTTGTTGACTATGATGATGATCACGGGCAGTTTGTACCGGAACATAGTTTCGATCTCCATACCTATGAAACATGGAAAACATCAATAATACAAACATTTTTGCATGACTCAGATTAAAAGAGCTTGACCAATCATAATAATATTGATAATAACATGACATTATTGACATTCTCTGACAATTGTTAGTGTTAAAATATGAAACGAGTTTATAATCGTGTATTGCATTATTTATACTGGGTGAATGATAACATACCTGAGAATCCGAAGGCCGAGTCTCCCTCGACGCAGACGACGCGTTTGCCTGGGGCGTAGTCGCGACACCACATCGCTGCAGCTACGGCAAAACCGGGACCCACCTATGAATAAGGATTTGGTTTTAAACTCACAAGAGCTGGGATTAGCGCGAGAAAAGAAAGAATTATATTCAGCAGTCGTTGAATTCGGGCTATAAAATAATAATGCAGGATCTCTCATCGATGAGTTATGAAGCAGTTGAAAATCTATTGATAATGAGTTAAATCTTATCCACTTATAGATACATTCACACACGAAACACACCATCACACACACACACCATCACACACACACACCATCACACACACACACCATCACATACACCCTCACACACACAGACATACTAGCATGCAAACAAAATTGTTTTTATAAAAGTTTGTTTTAAGTATTTGTGTTCTTTTAAATTTTTTTTTTTCTCTTCTTTGGTATTCTGTTTTGATATAGAATTACAATAATGTCAACATACACAGGGGAAGACACTAACACCTGTAACACAGTATTCACTAGCGCAGGTGTTAGGGGATCCTACGAACTTGATGTACCACTTTTATATCAATAAAGAATTTTATTATTATTTATTATTATTATTATTATTATCTAAATTAAAACGTCTCGCATCTCATCTCGCAATGCGAGACGTACAGGACCGGTCGCTGTGGCGACGCTTGGGGGAGGCCTATGTCCAGCAGTGGACGTCTTTCGGCGTGTGCGTTACCCCAGCAGGAAAGTATCTCCTAGAGATATATGAGTAGAACGTATAGTTTGTGCCTTATCTGGTGTAAATGTGCCCCCACATAAAAAATGTGTGCCCCCTGTCGTTTTGAAAAAAAAACGGAAAAACGATTCCTGCTGGGGTAACGTTTTTCTAGCAGGAAAATTCTAAACGAGTGATCGGAGAGAGAAAAATTGTGCATGGCCAGAGAGCTTATATGTGTGCTACTATGTGCCCCCAAAAATAAAATCTGTGCCCCTTCAGATTTTCGAGATATTGCGTTTCCTGCTGCAGTAACGTTTTGATGAATCGTATATCTCTAAAACCATTGCATGTGCCCCTGTAGAATAAACATACACGAGTAGCTCCTAATGTGTGCCCCTGTGTGCCCCAATTAGATTTAAGAAAATATTTATAGTTTTCAAGTTATCGCGGTTTTATGAAAACCCGAAAAAACATCGCAGCGCCTAAATGAGACAAGGCACAAGTTCGCTGAAAACTGTATTCGGTCCTTCTTGACGCTAATAATAACCATACAAAGTTTCAAAACGCTTCATGCATGCGTTTTTGAATAATCTTGCTAAAAGTCAAGACGATAGTGTCATAACTTTGACGGCAAAATACAAGGAACTGGCTAAATTTCAGATGTGTAGGTGTAAACCAAAATCATGTGCCTTTAGTCAAAAATATACGGTGAAAATATTGAGCTTGGAATGTTTCGCATTAAGTAAATATAAACAAAAAACCAAATTAAGTAAATAACGGCTGGTTATCCGACCAAATTTGAGTGACTACTAAAAAGCGACGGATTCATACATATCGATGACCTTCTTTATTGGACGTATTATACCTAAGCTGTTGTCCGTACAGTTGCGTTCAACAGTTTTGGGGGCTAATTAAAGAATATGTTAAATGCACCTTGTGAACTGTTGACTATATTAATGAAACGGCTTGTTGATGTGGAAATTATTATTTTTCTTCCCTTAATTTTAATTCTTAAAGTAATTAGCAATAATTGTAGTAATAATTATCAAATCACAGATCAAATTTCCTACGTATAAATATTAGAAATAATTTGCACGTTGTGCAGTCATTATTATTTAAATCACAGATCAGTTTTTCATCTAAGTCTAACTTATAATTAATAAATTCGCATCACAAAAATCACGGATCAGTATTAAGAATAAGTTTAGTATTGTGTAAAAAAAATATTAAATTTGAAATCACAACTAAATAATCTCTTACGAGTAATTTGCTTATACAAATTATTGCTTTTTAAAATATATTTTTATTTTTATACAAAAAGCGCCAACTCTTTTTAGTAGTAGTAGGTATTCATCATACATTTCATGAACTATATGTTTTTTAAACATCGGGACCAATCAAATTTTTGGTCAAAGACCTAGCAAATGGCAAATATCTGGATGTAATTCTTTCGTTCACACATATATTACTGGATGTAATTTAATGAAATTTAGAATGGAGAAGATAGCTTACCTTAGAATAGCACTTAGTCTATTATTTATAATGTACTTAATCATGTGTAAGGTCATAGAAACGGCTAGTAGAACATAATCCAATAACAACTTTATTTTATTATTTATTACTTTTCTACTTCAGTGTACTCAGGCACAACACGTGTCAACCGGTTAGTGAGTAAAATAAAGAAGGTCATCGATATGTATGAATCCGTCGCTTTTTAGTAGTCACTCAAATTTGGTCGGATAACCAGCCGTTGTTTACTTAATTTGGTTTTTTGTTTATATTTACTTAATGCGAAACATTCCAAGCTCAATATTTTCACCGTATATTTTTGACTAAAGGCACATGATTTTGGTTTACACCTACACATCTGAAATTTAGCCAGTTCCTTGTATTTTGCCGTCAAAGTTATGACACTATCGTCTTGACTTTTAGCAAGATTATTCAAAAACGCATGCATGAAGCGTTTTGAAACTTTGTATGGTTATTATTAGCGTCAAGAAGGACCGAATACAGTTTTCAGCGAACTTGTGCCTTGTCTCATTTAGGCGCTGCGATGTTTTTTCGGGTTTTCATAAAACCGCGATAACTTGAAAACTATAAATATTTTCTTAAATCTAATTGGGGCACACAGGGGCACACATTAGGAGCTACTCGTGTATGTTTATTCTACAGGGGCACATGCAATGGTTTTAGAGATATACGATTCATCAAAACGTTACTGCAGCAGGAAACGCAATATCTCGAAAATCTGAAGGGGCACAGATTTTATTTTTGGGGGCACATAGTAGCACACATATAAGCTCTCTGGCCATGCACAATTTTTCTCTCTCCGATCACTCGTTTAGAATTTTCCTGCTAGAAAAACGTTACCCCAGCAGGAATCGTTTTTCCGTTTTTTTTTCAAAACGACAGGGGGCACACATTTTTTATGTGGGGGCACATTTACACCAGATAAGGCACAAACTATACGTTCTACTCATATATCTCTAGGAGATACTTTCCTGCTGGGGTAACGCACACTCTTTCGGCTGGATGAGGATGTTGAGATGGATGTGTGGTGTAACGCGAATGGATAAAGTGAGAAAGGAGTATATTAGAGGAAGTTTGAAAGTGGCACCAGTGACTGAAAAGCTGCAAGGAAATCGTTTGTCTTGGTATGGTCATGTAAAGAGGAGGGATGAAAGGCATGCTACTAAAGCAGTTATGAATTTACATGTGGAGGGATGGAGAGGAAGAGGGAGACCAAAGAAAAGATGGATGGATTGTGTGCGGACTGATATGAAAGAAAAGAGAGTTGATGATACCATGACGGGCAACAGGACAGAATGGAAGAAAAAAACATGTTGCGCCGACCCCAAATAATATGGGATAAGGGCAGGAAGAAGAAGAACTACTTATTTTTCTACGTAATTAGTTACTGTTTTTTTATATGATTATAGTGCACAATTAAATCCACTTATGTATAGGGAAAGACTAATTGTAATCCTTCGAACTTCTGTACGCAAGAAACACCACGTAGAATTTGAATGGTTGACTAACCCCCATAGTGCCAAAGGTGCCAGCGTCGAGCCTGTGTCTTGGCTTGTTGTTGAGCAGCAGACCGCGACCGATGTCCATGGTGTTGGCGCCCTCGCTCACGATGATCGAGTCCTTGGGGATGGTGGCCTGCACTGTCTTGAACACGGCGAAGTAGTTCAGTGGCAATGCTGTGTTGCTTGATTGTGCCTGGTAAACGGAATAAAATTGGTTAATCGTATATACTTTTATGAGGGATTCTCTTTTGGTAAGGTTTTGGTTCTGAGTATATTTGTAGACGGATGGAGAGGCAGAGGCAGGCCAAAGAAAAGATGGATGGATTATGTGAAGAGTGATAGTGTAACGGGTTCGGTTTCAGTTTGTTCAGGTTGGCGGATGACACTAATATATTTATTTGAAACCTTTTTTTAGGAACATTCAGGATTTTAGTCATCTCACTATGTTCATCTTTACGGTTTAGAGTGTAATGGTTTTGAAATAAATTAAGCCTGAAATAGCACTGGCTTTCCACCAGCCTGTGCGGATCGATAATAGGCTTATTTTCTTACCAAACAATTGACCAAGCCATCTAACAAAACCCACTGTAGTTATTGATTGTCACAGATATCAACAAAGTGGCTACTTTAAGAGCCCTAGCACATGAACCAGCAGAAAATAATCGTACCTTAACAAACTCAGTGTTAGCCAGCTGTTTCTGCTTGAGTGCCTGCCACCAGCTGTTGCTAGCGGGCTGCAGCTGGAACTTCTTCTCTGCCAGCTTGAGTGCGAGGGCCTCGGTGAACGGCTTGATGTCTGAGTGGATGGCCACCTCGGACTTGACGCTGTTGTGGAACTCCTCAGGGGTTATGTCGACCTGGTAATAAAAACAAATGATTTATTAAAAAGGTTCCCTTATTTAATGACAGTTTGTGAATTACAAAAGGGATTTTATTGGGTAGTTTTTGGTAACAATCGTATTTATAGCTGCTCTACTCTCTCTACATTTGTTGTTTATGTATTTATTAAGATTTGATTGTAAATAGATAACCAACGGCCCGGAGGCAAACTGGGGCAACTGGGATGTTATAAAATAATTTCTCTCCCTAGAAGCCCACAAGGTGGACCAACGACCTGGCGAGGGTCGCGGGAATCCGATGGATGCGAGAAGCACATGACCGGTCGTTGTGGCGATGCTTGAGGAAGGCCATGTTCAGCAGTGGACGTCTTTCGACTGAAATGATAATGCTCTGGGTGGAGCGGGGATGGAAGGAGTATCGGACTTTTACTGACAACCTACGAGTGACCCCATAATATATTATTGCTTTGCTGATCAGAGGCTTAATCAGGCTTTCCGAAACGAAAGAATGGTGAACCATACTTTGTATTAAAGCAGATATTGTATTGAATATTTACAGTACATAAATTAATTTAGATTTTAGTTGTTCAAATTACCTGAATGACTTTAACGTCGGGCGCGAACCTTGGCTGCTGTCCGAAGTGCAGCATCCAGTTGAGGCGCGCGCCGAGCAGCACGACCACGTCCGCCTTGAGCAGCGCCTGCGTGCGCGCCGTCGACACGCAGTACTCCGACTCGTCCGGCACCACGCCCTTGCCTGGAGAACAACACATCTTTATAAGTTATACACGGAATAATATTTTATTTGCGAGTACACAATTACACTTAGTTTAGGGTACTATTGGCGATTGGATAGTAAAACAGCATCTTCAGCATACGCTATAACTTGAGCAGCGGGTAATGTAAGTAGACAGATCGTTAACGTAGATTTGGAAGAGAAGGGGGTTGAGCATGCTTCCTAGGGGCACACCAAAATCTAGTAACTGTTCATCACTAATGTGCCCGCCTACTTTAGCACACGGGGTTCGGTCGGAAAGAAAGTTCTGAAGTAATAAAGGCTGTGCCACGTATTCCGATCCGTTCTAGTTTTCCACGTACGATAGGGACAGATATAGTATCGAAAGCCTGTGACAGGTCCAGAAATACGCCGATTCATTTGTATTTGCTGCCGATTTGATTGACAACAGAGTAGCGCTGATATAATACAAATTCAGGTGGCTTATATCTAGACTTCCCTATAGTTACAATTAGTAACTTCCATACATACCCATAGGCGTAGGCAGGAAGGGTAGCTTGGTGGTCTCCACAAGCTTGGTGATGGCGTCCTCGGCGCGTGCGTGCGCGGCGCCCTTGCCCACGATGAGCAGCGGCCGCTCGGCCTTCGCCAGCAGCTCGGCGGCTTGTGCCACGAGGGCAGGGTTAGGGTGTGCCAGCGACACGGGAGGTGCGCTGTAGAAGTCCAGTGGGACTTTGTCTTCTTCTGCTTCTGCCTGAATTTATCGAGAATTGAAAGAATAAATGTCTATTACACTTATCACAGGTCGAGAGTAAAAGTTTAATCAGACTTGTCAAAGCACTGTTTTAGGCTATCATGGTTTGTTTCACAATTTAAATTGTCACTTACGGGATATCTTCCGTAAGTGACAATTTAAATTGAGACTTGTCAGAGACAGAGACAAGTCAGAGTTAGCTAAAAGTAAATAATTAATTAATTTAGACTATTTTTATTTAACTACATTTATCTTATAAAAAAGTCTTTGTTGTGTACGACAGGGTCCATAATTGAACCTTTTATATACCAGCTTTAACGCCTTTGCAACATTATGGAATTCAATGAAGTATTGTGTATTGAGGCTGTAGATACAGTTGAATAAACAGAAAGTTACCATGAGCAGTGTGCCAGGCATGTCGAGGTAGGAGACGCCGGGGCGGCCGCTGGCGGCCAGGCGCACCGCCTTCTCCACGTGCAGCGGGATGAGGCGCGGCGACGGCGGCCGCGCTGCGTACTTGCAGTACAGGCGGCTGGATTCCACCTGCGCACAATGGTACAACCAATTTAGTCCAGTGCTTGAAGCGAAAATGTTACCAAGAACTGGTGTCTCCTTTAATCTATATCTGTAGATTCAGACAGGAACTTTTCCTGACGCACTAAGGCCCTAATCCTTCCAATATAGTGGTTGCATTTGCAAATATGTAAACTCGTTTAGATATTCAAGACCCGGAACAACTATTTGCTGTATAGCATGCGTCATCATCATCTGCCTAGCCTTTTCCCAACTATATTGGGGTCGGCTTCCAGTCAAGCCGGATTTAGCTGAATACCAGTACGAGGAGCGGCTGCCTACCAGACCTCCACAACCCATTAACTGGGGTAACATGGTACTTCATGGCAAGACTGGAGTCAGATTTACTAGCTTCTGACTATCCGTAACGACTGCCAAAGATCTACAAATGACAGTCGGGACTTACGGTTTAACGTGCTTTCCGAAACACGGAGGAAACTCGTTATGTTAAGATGGTCACCCACCCACAGACCAACCTCGGCAAGCGTTGCTTAACCTTGAAGATCGACCTGTGCGGCTGTTATTATCTAGCCACGAGCTCCTGTATAGCATGCGTATTGAAAAAAAAAATTTAAGTAATATACAATTTTGAGGACTTTCCATGACGAACATGTCGTCGTACACCTTCACAGCTCCATCTCTTTAACAGTTCAGTTTAGGTCGTAAATAAGTGCTCGTGGTAGGGCCTCTGATATAGCAATATTCATTTTCGAGATATCGTGATAGGAAGATTGGATCATCGAATAGCATTGTGACTTATGTTATGACATAAATTTATTTTGAACTGTAGAATGAAAATTGTTTTTGCTTTGCCTCATACCTACTAATTTCCGAGTTCTGAAGACGTTGTCTTAATAATATGATAGTGGGCTTATCTTTTTAACAGATAGTAAAAAAATATTCAATAATCTACTATGAAGGTCGCCACTTGTTGTAACATATATTATTATAGCTAAAGTAAAAGTTGGTAGAATAATTTAATTAAGTTGGTAGTACGAGTATCAAGATAATTTGCTAAATTTTTATTGTTACGTCTCAATGTTCAAACCATGAGATCAATGTTCAATGTGCGAAGTCCATTCTTATAGTTGAGATTATAACGTCTCGAATTTTATTATTTTGATTACGGTTATGTACCTACCTACTGAATAGAATATTTTAAAGATGTCCTATTTTCTTATATATTCATTCAATTCTCACTGTCATGAATTCGTAATAATTATCTCGGGAGTAGCTAGGCAAACCCGGTGAAGTGGAAGTCGGATACGATGGGTCCCGCTGGGGACCTTGCTTTTAGGAAAAAAAATCATGAATCAACGGCGACGTTTAACGTTTTGCGATTGTCGAAAATGCGGTTTTGTGTGCACTCACACACCTACACTCCATGTAGACAGAGTGTAGGTAGTGTAGGTACTTACCTATTACTGCCTCTCATCTGTCCGTGGATTAATGTGGGACCTATTACGGTTTATGATATACAATTCGCGGACAAACGATTGAATGAAGAACACAGACAAAGAACCACCAAAAGTGATTAAATCATTATCATCACCAATTTTTTATACCTTCAGATAAGTTGGTATCATAATAATATCTAGCCTCTTTGGCCACTGGTCAGGCTAGGTTGCCTCATTGCGCTATTGTTGAGTTTTTGTAAAGTACCTACTACTAGGTACCTACTCGTTTTTAAAGATAGTTAACTAATTTAATGCTGGCTTTTTTAGTCAGACACACAACTTATTATTACCTACTGTGTGAATTTGTTTATACCTACCAACTACCTATTTAAAATACAACAGTTTTCATAATGACCTTTTCAAAGGTGCAATAAATATTCAGTTAAATTAATTTTGGTAAGTATATGTACATGAAACTACGAAGTACCAAAAGTATCTACATATTTAAATATTCATCATGCCCATTCAGGAAATCATGTTGTTGTACGATCTTTGTAAGCAGAAATATTTGTAAGTATCTAATCTAATCATTTAAGAATTGCTCGGATACAGGTTTTGATTAAATAATTCGTTTTAAAACTTTAATTATGAATAGATGACGTCAATGTAGCGGCAAAAAAGTTAATTTATTTTAATTTGCATTATAATAGTTACGAAAGCAATTATGTTTTTGTTGTTACCAAGTTTCGGCAATACGGGGAATATTCTAAGTAATTTATTAAAAACTGATTTTCTTAATTTTAAAAGTATGTTTATGATGATTCAGGTTTTTTTTAAACATGTAAACAAGATACCCAGATTCGAACTATCTACCTTAGGCCATACAAAAATTTGCTTCGTGCGGGAATCAAATCCGCGATACGCAATGCAGCAGTCAATCGTTCAACCTCTGCGCTGACCATGTCGTAAAAACTTGAATGTATGTAGACCATTGACTTTTTCAAATGAGATCTTATTTAATCTATTTTAATTTTCTTACCTGTGGCCATTCCTGGAAGCCTCCAATGCCTTCATGGTCCTGTGGGCAAGAGCCAGCAATAACGATGAGTGGCCAGCAGTTGACCTGAGCATTGGCCATGCCTCCAATGCAGTGCAGTAGACCAGGACCCGATACTGCTAGACATACTCCTGGCTTTCCTGGAATTTTACACATTATTTGAGATTTGAATAGAATAAGACCCATTAATTTCATAACATAAAATATTTCATAATATACAAGTAGGCACGTAAAAAAATCTATTGAAGTGGCTGCAGAAACACTCTCAACAAACAAACAAATACTCTAATACTATTCTACAAAAATGTCATTGAGGTTGATCAGAATAATGATTTTATACCTTACAGATTTTTGATGGAAAAATTAGGAAAAAGGTAACATATAATTCCACCCCTGGGGGGTCCAGACTCATGTACTGGATCCATGGTATTTATTTGTGCGTCAATGTCAAACACACCGGTTATAATAAACTTTAATTGAAATGGAATTTTGTTACAATGACATTAAATATGATTTAAATTTGAAAAGTATTGTAATCTTTTAAGTAACACACTACAAGGTAATTAGATTAAATGATTTTTTTCCTTAAGGATCCTGCGTAGATCGCTCGCTACTTCGAGTTGAGATGAAAATAAAATACGTTCGCGGTATATTGCTATCTCTGTTTGGTAAAAACAAATGCGAAATTGCATATGTGTGTGTACGTGTGAGTTGGACAATCTTCACAGCATAATATGGAACAGTTTTGAACTTGACAAAATAATTCCATCAAAAACACAGCTTGTAAAAAACTCAAGTCTCGCAACACTACTCTTCTACCGTAAAAATATGTGAGATCCATGTTATACCAAGTCAAAATATCTTGTATGTTTTAAATAAATGAATTTAGCTTTGTAATCGCATGAAAACACAATGTATCTCAAAAGTAATTAAGTAAATCGTTTAGTGCGATTACCAAGTCAAATCTTAAAAATGTAACTTTGTAATCCTATACATTTATATGGGATTACTAAGTTATATATGCAGTTGGTGTATCTAGAAAACTAGGCCGAAATTGCAAAATATTTTAGTTTTCCCTTGGTTTGTACAGTAAACACTAATTGTAATCAAAATTTTAAACTTCTGTCTCTATGTCTGCTAAAAGTACCTTAGACTTTTTATGTTCGTTCAGTCAGTGAGTGACAAAATTTAGAAACTTTGATAAGAAAATTTAATGAGATTTGAAATATATCGTCTTTTTAAGAAGCCTGCTTGATCTAGTTTCGTCCACAACAAATTTATAAGAGGTTGAAAATGGCTCGAAATGTTTCGAGAAAAGGATGCCACATTTTTGCGTGACTTGGCGGGTTGGACACTACCGTGCCCCCAGATTACCTATGCTCCATTGAAGAAATAGGGTCGTCACTTTTAATGTTATCCTAAAAATAAATTTAATGCAACAAAAGTGTTCTGTAGTGATCAATCTATCGAATGGAAATCAATAATATTTTTATTTTACGTGGGCCTACATGGACACTTATGAAACGTCAGAATCTAGTGCGTAGTTCCAATTCGTCGTTCCCTATTGAGAAGAACCGGCAAGAAACTTCATGGTTACTCTTTTCAAAAAAATATTGGGTTTACAATATTTCCATACTAGCTGTGTCCGCGACTTCGTTCGCGTGGATGACAAAACTTATCAATAAGTTTTTAGTGTAGTACCTTCACTTCTATGTATATCAATAAATAAGCAAAATGCCTAAAAAATAATATCTACATAATTATACGAATGACTAATCTTACTTAAGAATACTAAAATACCCTACGTTACCTACACACTATCAAATATACTACCTACACTTGAAATTAAAATCTATACGGTCTGCGCCCTATAAAAGTAAACCTAAGTACCTACCTAATTAAAAAAAAATGAGTTCGGTGTCGGTCTCGTAACACCCTCTGCCATTATTTTTTTTTGATATTTTCAATGTAGGAATTTATACTTCTACAAATTTATTATAAGTATAGATTACAATATTAACAGACAGATTAAGATTGATAACCAAAAGTACAATAAAAATAATATTTATCAAAAAGCTGTCGAAATAGTAGTAATCAAATCGTAGTCTAGTGTTCCCACATTCACACCATAAGAGAGAATATAAATATAAGAAAAAAGAACAAACCTATTAACATGAGATGTAACTAACAAAAATAAATCACGACTTAATGAATCGGTGATTAAAATCTAAATAATATAAGAAACAAACGCTCGCAAACCGCTTGTGCGATATGACCCCTACGCTAGTGTGAATGCCTTTAGGAGGGGAACCGATTTTCTAGAGGCGTAACTACAAATTTTCAGTTTTCAGACATTTCCCTATATTTGCTATAAGACCTTTTTTATGCCAAATTTCATGATTCTAGGTCATCGGGAAGTACCCTATAAATTTTGATTACTTAGAGAGTATCAAAACGTACGTTTTTTGCGATATAAACGGTTGTAACTTTTTTTTTCGATAACTTATATCTTTGATTTGTGCACAGCTTCAAGAGATCGCGGGTCTATTCTCGAACTTGAGAACTCCACGTGTTCCCGAGATAGAGGGTCTTGACAAACAAAGGTTTCGTTTTTGCCCGTTGAGGTACGGAACCCTTAAAACGAAACGATAATTGTTGAAAAGTTTTATAGGAATTGAATTTCGATCAAATATTTTTCGAACCTATGATAAGTAGGTAACCCTGTAGGAGCGACACACACGCAAGGACTTTATGTACCCTGGAATGATTACGAAGTAATATCACACAATCTGAAGTGTACTTCATTTTCATTGCCATTAAGTTCATATTTTTGATTGACAAGCAAAAATGGAAAAAATGTACCCAGCAAGACGGAGCATAGAGAGAGGTAGCGTGTCCCTTTCTTACTCGTCTATGGACACCATGGTAGAAAGAGATAAGATACCCTTTTGTGAGTACGTTTTTGAGGTTGACGTAATCAATCCAGATAGTATAAATAATTCTGAGACACACTGACTGAGGTAATGTCATACCCACACACTGACATTTGCCTGCTGCGATAGCAATAAAAACTATTGAAAATTTGGGAGAAATTTGGATGTGTACCGTAATACCAAAAATGATGAATGAAAAATTAATGATTTTCCAATTTCTTTTCGTTTCTTTATAACTTGATAATAATATCTGTGTTCCTACGGAGAGATATCTTGAAGTATTGTTGTTTATAATATAGAAAAAAACAAATAAAAACATGACATTTTCGGTGTAAAAATGTGCAAAATTAAATTCGCTTAAATTTCGTTTGGGGTAAGTTTTTCAACAGAAAGACGACGTAGGAACCTAGATAATTATTGTCTGAATCCGAATAACATCATAGTATGGTGTAAATATGCTTAAACTGCAAATGATTTTGGTATTACGTTTGTATGGAAAATTGACACTTCGCGCCAGCCTTAATCTTATTTTAATTTATTTCTATAATTTTCAGCAGTGTGGTCTGGAAAAATTGAGATTACAAATTGATTACATTCCAATTGTTTACTAGGATAGAATTTAAAGAATTAAAAATTATCTGATGTGATCAAGTAAACCTATTATATCATTATCATAATAAATGTAATTATCCATACTTTGTTACAAGATAATGATAAAGTACTTACTACATTATTTTTTAGCACATTAAATGTTGGGATATGCATTTTACAATCTAAATGATTTAATATTTTAAGAATTATAAATCAAATAATTTGGTAGGTGCTCTTACAAAATTAGATAATAAATGGGAGCTGAAAAGATTAGCTATAATATTATATAAATATATTAGCTGTAATAGATTTTACAGAGCTGTAGTAAGAAAATGTAGATATTTCATAGTCCAAGGACTAAGAAAATAATGAATGATTCAGGGAGGTACTTTGTTGGGTAAGATGTTGCTTTTATTTTTATAAATAGGAACAAAAAAATAGTTTCTAAAACTTAGATATTATAGGTACACAAAACAGTAAACAATATAATTATCCTCTACAGACCATCACTATTAAAAAAATTGTCTTTTATATATAAGTTGTTTAAAAAAAATAGTAAGTATGTAGTTTTTTGGACAGTTCTTCTCCATAGGAAACAACCCATACAAGCCCATGTGATATAAAATTATTTTGAGTTTCTAGACCCAATTTGTTTTTTAAATGAAGCACTTTAGAAATAAATTCTTATGTTCAGTACTTAGGAAATGATTCATACAATCAGAATATTGCCATAATTCATTTACTTGACCCATGCAATTTGCTTCTTTTTAAAAATGGTTGTAACAGCTCAAGAAAACTAAATGGGATAGCATTCTGGCCTAGGGAGGCTAATGGGGGTGTTTTGTTTAATTTTATTAACCATTCATTGCAGAATTTACCCACTGCTTCTTCAGATAATTAAACAAACATTTTTTTGTAGAGAAGATTGCAGAAATAGCAACAAGGGTGCTTGAGGTAATGGTTTTTTTGAGAGTTTAACATAAAAGTCCTTTTGTTGAGGTAATTAAAACTAAATATGTACATATTCCAGTAAACAGCACAGATCTTATGGACACTCAAGAAAAGTTTGTAGACTGATAAATTAATTGATATGACTTACCTGTGAGGTACCCAACTGCCTGTGCAGCATAGCAAGCGGCCTGCTCATTGCGCATGCCAACATATTTGAGGCCAGCACTTTGGAAAGCCAGGGCAGTCTCAATCACCGGGATGCCCACAATGCCAAACACATATTCGACACCCTGGAATAAGACACATCTGTTATAAAACCAATTAAAACAACATAAAAGGCTGCATAATTATTATAAAACCAGGTCATTGCCTTCTACTTTTGCATAATTATCACTAGGTAATAAATTGTGGTTATTTGCAAAAAGTTGGCCTATATAGTTTTAGAATAGCCACATATTAAAAATAGAATTTTACAAAATGAATTGAAAGTGATTACATTTTTTAAAATTTAGATAAAGTTTAATTGAAGTTAAACAGTTAGTAGTAAACTCACCTGTTTCTTTAAACTCTCCGCTAATATAGTATTACCGTCGGTACTCATAGCAGCTTGACTTAGTCTCGGCGATACGTGAATGGAACGTCTCAATAACAGCTGGCTAACTCTTCCTAATAACATTTTTAAAAATTAAAATTAAATATTATCTTTAACTACTGAGAGTTATCTGCGGAGTTCCGATCCGAAACTAGAGTACGAATAAACTTTGAACACTCCTATCCATAGTGGTTATCAATGTTGTTAGTTTTTAAAAGGTAACTTATAGGATAATATTCTTACCTTTAATCTGCCGAACAACAGTTTATATCTTAGACTTTTACTTATCACACAATAACAATACGCAGTGCTCAATTTACAACTCTAAAGGATTATTAGCGCAGCTAAATAATCTGATATCTGAACACACTGAAGTTTGACCTAAATATAGATAATTTGATGATAAACAAAAATAAACTTTGGACTTCGGATTTAGCGCTTCAAATTGACAGTGACAGCCAAAGTTTACTTTTTAAATTGGTTGTGACCTTGGATACAAAGTGACAGCCAAACATAATACAGTGTTGCCAAAAGTGCTATTTTTTCACCTAAGGCAAGGCTTATAAATTCATATATCGTCGTTTTTAAAATGACATTTCAACACAAAAGAACTTTACTGGCGTCATTCCTATAGTAAATTTGACAGTACTTGTGTCAATTTAGTCTCAGGGTATAAAAAACAGACGATAGTCCGTCTAATGAAAGCGCGACTTGAGAAAAAGAGATTACTAACTTTTTTGAAAGAGAAGAGTAGGAGAATCATGTCTTGACACTTCTCAATTTTTTTTATTTCCTACAAATGCAGCTGAATAATGTTGCCAATTAAATTTAAAAAAAAAACTCCAGGTCGCGCTTTCATTCATCAAAAATATAAATAAAATTTTTATGATTACAATTTATTGTATTATCGTTTTTTTGGTACAGCTACTACATAAAAAAACTTTACATTGAAACTGTTGAGTGAAAAATTGCTATTTATTTTGCGGCAGGGGTACCCTTAAGGCACCTAAAAGTAGTGGCATTGTTATTAGTCTTTTCGACTTCTTTCACTCAAGCAAATATAATTAAAAGTTCTTACCTACTTAAGTTAAAAACCAATGTAAATAAAATCTAATGATAATTTACTGGTTTTCTACTGATATGAACGCTTTATAATATCGCAAGGTATTCAAAATAATGATTTAGTCCATTCTAAAAGCTCACTGACATCACAATGAGCGCACCTGCCATAAATATAAGAGCAATACTCCGATATGCTATTCTTACTATTTTTTCTTTTAAATAAAATGTTGTCTGTATCTTGATTCTATGCTACAGGCGCTACAGCTAATTAAACCACAGTTTTATTTATTATACGCTTTATTTAAACATTTTAATAAACTGGCCCTGGCCTGGTTTTAAAGACCCTATTCTTTGAAAATTTCAAATTTTTATACGTGTCCATCTTCTTTATGTGCTCGCTACGAGCAGGGGTAGCTCGACGTCCGGCTGCCTGGTAACCGTCCGGACCATTGACCACACCACCGAGGTCATCGGATGATTTTCATTCTGCGAACCAGTAAAGCTAGCGAAGGAGGTGTGTGCGGGCATGAGGGAACCCCTTACGCCCTAACCAACGAGAACCCGACCCTGACCTCGACTACCAGCCACGGCAGCCGCGGGCTTGCGGACGTCGAGTAAGGCAGGCCGCACACCGGCGCCACATGCTACACGTATCGAACATTTACGTCGCCACAATCGTTGCGCTACAATTCAGCTTACTACAAATGTATTGTATATACGCACATCGGAAGCACAGTTGTAGCGTGGCACCGCTTTCAGCATGTCGACGTCATCTTCTGATGACGACGATTTCTTGATGTGGCGATTCATGAGAAAAAAAAGACGCTATTGGGTTCATCCGTTTAATCAAGATTGCACAAATTACGGGAATTTTCATTGAATTTTTCACCAATCTTAGTCAAAATAATTTCTGTAATCCGTCTGTTACTATAATCATTGAGTGTATGATTGTATAATATAGGGTTTTTTCGACCTCTGCAATAAATTCAATGTTGTCTTTCATTTTTTCAAACCAACGCGACACAAAAAACGAACAGGTTCGATCTTTAATTATTGTAGCGCGGATGACGTCTCGCCACAAAGTGCGCCCGCTTCAAATGTTTCCTCGGTGTGCGTGCTCACGTAGGAATATACGGGGGCGTTAAATGTGTCGCATTTTAAATGTGGCGTTACAATTGTGGAGAAACAATTGAATGCCTGGTGTGCGGCCTGGCTAATGGGTAGCCCCGTCCGGCCATTCGGTAATCGTCCAAACCGAGCCTAAGTCGTCAACAGCGCGTAGTGATCGACGCGCTCTTCAAAGAGACACAGCGAACCGTTCCTCCGTAAATCTTCGGCGAACCGTTGGGGAGCAGGACCGATGCCCACTAAAGTCGCGGGGATTTTCTGAAAAGGAAACCCGTAGCCTTAGCACGCAAAGGACAACTGAACGAAACAAGTGTGGTTTTAGCCAGTAAAAGTATATATGGCACGCCCTACCTCCGTGCTTCTTTCTTTTGTTCCTTAACGTGCTTTCCGAGGCACGGAGGAAGGGCGTCCCGGCTGTCATTTAGATCTTTGGCAGTCGTTACGGGTAGGTCAGAAGCCAGTAAATCTGACTCCAGTCTTGCCATGAAATACCCTGTTACCCCAGTTATTGGGTTGTGGAGGTCTGGTAGGCAGCCTATGCTTTCCGAGGCACAGAGGAGACTGGTTATGTTAAGATGGTCACCCATCCACAGACCAACCTTGGCAAGCGTTGCTTAACCTTGAAGATCGACCTGTGTTCTATTACACTGAGCCACCAAAAAAAATTTACGCAGTGGTTAAAAACTTTTCCTGTAGGGTCGGGTGTCTCACATTGAACCAGGCAGCTACATTGAACCACCGCCAAATCTCGAAAATGCGACATTGCCAAACCGCACTAATATGAGTGAAAGAGAGGTATTTACGTTCCGTTCCTGCCCACTAGTTTGCGTGGCGATCGCGTGCAAAGTTGTTGTGTGAGGAGTATTCGAAAGCAAACTGACTCAAAAAGTAAATATTTTTTGCCAATTTCATTCTTTTTTAGCTTTTTTCGTTTAAATAATATCAATTTATTTATATGTACACTGTTTTCTACGGTTATTTAGCAATTAAAAGCGCTATAATTCGTGATTTTAAGAGATTGATTTGCCGGTAAAATTTTGAGTTTAGTGATAAAACGTGGTGTGTCTCACATTGAACCACCTGAGGGTGTTACACATTGAACCACGGTTTACTGTGTACACCCCAGTCGTTAAAGGAGTGTTTTTTACAATTATTTTAATTTAATTTTAATTTGTTATATTATGGAAGGTACTTTTGTTTTTATAATTAAAAACTGTTACTTTTGTTTTTATTATTAAAATATGATAAGAATTTGACTGAAAAGGTTTTGTGATGTATAAAACTAAGACTCGGTTTAATTGCATATGATTTAATTTATATAAGAATATACATAAGATTTTTATTATTACTGTTTATTATTATTATTATTACAAAGTATTTGCCTTATAAATTGAACTAGAAGACATCGTTAATAAGGTGTCTCAATGTGGACGATACCCTGGTTAAATGTGTACCACCGGTGGTACACATTTACACCGAAACTAAAAGGAATATGAGAAATTAATGTTTTACAAAATTGAAGCTAAATAAATATGCTAACTATACACAAAAAATTGAAGGCATTGATTGAACATCCAGCCCACTATGAGACTTTGAAATTTACCTGGTTCAATGTGGGACAACTTACCATATATAAATATAGTGCTTACTGGGCCAAGCAAGGAATCTAATAGATTTTGTCATCGACACGCTAAGAAGAAGAAGAACTAGTACTTCATTGCGGTCTCAACCACCTGATGGTAAGCAGTGATGTTATCGTTGATATTGAGGTGCACTATCATAGTTTATTAAAAACCTATTCACTCTAGTCTTGAAGACACCTAAATTATAATCAACGGGAAGACCGCAGCAGGCAAATTGTTCCAGTCTATCGACCTACGCAACGTAAAAGTAATTTTTAACACAGTTGCTCGTAAAGCTGATGTAATTCCACCGGTTTTAGATATGTAAAGCGGGTCATAAAAAACGCGTGTGTTATACCAAAGCAAATAGTTAAGTTATAGTCCATACAAATTCCATAACAGCATTATTTGCCATTTCGTGCGCGGCGATTAGTTCGAAACTTGAATAGCCTCATCATTTTATCATTTGTCATATTTTATCATTTTTTGTCATTTCTTGTAATTTTTTGTCACTTTTTGTCTTTTTTTGGCATTTTTTGTAATTTTTTGTTATTTTTTGTCATTTTTTGTCATTTTTTGTCAACGTTTGTGATTTTTTGTCGTTTTTTGTGATTTATTGTCATTTCGGTCATTTTTTGTCACTTTTTGTCATTTTTCGTCACTTTTTGTCATTTTTTGTCACTTTTGTCATTTTTTGTCATGTTTTGTAATTTTTTGTCATGTTTTGTCACTTTTTGTGATTTATTGTCTTTTCAGTCATTTTTTGTTACTTTGTGTCATTTTTGTCACTTTTTGACATTTTTTGTCATTTTTGTCACTTTTTGACATTTTTTGTCATTTTTTGTCATGTTTTGTCACTTTTTGTGATTTATTGTCTTTTCAGTCATTTTTTGTCATTTTTTGTTACTTTGTGTCATTTTTGTCACTTTTTGTCATTTTTGTGATTTGTTGTGATTTTCTGTCATTTTTGTCATTTTTTGTGATTTTCTGTAATTTTTTGTCACTTTTTGTCATTTTTTGTCACTCTTTGTCATTTCAGTCATTTTTAGTCATTTTCGTCATTTTTTGTAATTTTTGTCATTTTACCAAACAATATTTGCGTTCGATTTCTTTGGCGCCAAACACTAAGATGTTAAATGTTTTTTTTTCTGTTTCCTCGCAAATGTGTTAAAAAACGTCGTGCGTATTGGTTATAACATGCTCGGCTCAGTTACGCCCTCGCCTTCGGCTCGGGCTGAAATTCCGCCTCGCATGTTATAACCATCATTACGCACTAATATCGTAATGTACTATTTACATAAAATTGTAAAAATAAAGGGATGTGAGGTAATAGTACATTACGATATTAGTGCGTAATGATGGTTATAACATGCGAGGCGGAATTTCAGCCCGAGCCGAAGGCGAGGGCGTAACTGAGCCGAGCATGTTATAACCAATACGCACGTATATCGTACGACGTTTTTTAACACATTTGCGAGGAAACAGAAAAAAAAGAAACATTTGACCTCACACAATAAGTACGCAGCAATTTTATTGTGTGAGGAATATCTTAGTGTTTAACGCAAATATTGTTTGGTAAATGACAAAATGACAAAAATTACAAAAAATGACGAAAATTACTAAAAATGACTAAAATGACTGAAATGACAAAGAGTGACAAAAAATGACAAAAAGTTACAGAAAATCACAACAAATCACAAAAAGTGACAAAAAGTGACAAAAATGACAAAAATGACAAAAAATTACAAAAAATGCCAAAAAATGACAAAAAATGACAAAAAGTGACAAAAAATGACAAAAAATGACAAAAAATGACAGAAATGACAAAAAATGACACAAAATCACAACAAATCACAAAAAATGTCAAAAATGACAAAAAATGACAAAAAATGACAAAAAATGACAAAAAATGACAAAAAATGTCAAAAAATGACAAAAAATGACAAAAAATGACAAAAAATGACAAAAAATGACAAAAAATGACAGAAATGACACAAAATCACAACAAATCCCAAAAAATGTCAAAAATGACAAAAAATGACAAAAAATGACAAAAATGACAAAAAATGACAAAAAAATGACAAAAAATGACAAAAAACGACAAAAAATGACAAAAAATGACAAAAAATGACAAAAAATGACAAAAAATGACAAAAAATGACAAAAAATGACAAAAAATGACAAAAAATGACAAAAAATGACAAAAAATGACAAAAAATGACAAAAAATTACAAAAAATTACAAAAAATTACAAAAAATTACAAAAAATTACAAAAAATTACAAAAAATGACAAAAAATGACAAAAAATTACTGAAATGACAATAAATTACTGAAATGACAATAAATTACCCAACCAGCAATTCAGTCCTATTATTTCAACTTATAATTCTAAAAAGCTCTATAAACGATTTATTGAAGTTTTAGCGGTGCCGCAGTGTTGTATAAAAGCGTTCGACAGTACATTATTGCTCTAAATGCTTAGAGAGCTAAAAATACCTATAAACAAATAATGTAAACGTTTACTACGCCATTTTATACAACCGTTATAGTTAAGTACTGTAGCAAGTTTTAATATAACTAATACATAATAATATTGCTCTATAAAATTGTTAACAGGTGCCTTTATTTGCCTGATTAACGCAATAAGGGTTCCAAACGAACTGCAATAGTAGTTTCGTTATAGCAGTGATGAACATTAAACTACAGGGCGATATTGTGATATTGTGGATATTCAGATCGCTGCTATAGTACGTGTGCGTTAGTAATTACAAAGATTTTTCAATAGAGTGTTTTTGTGATGTAGTCTAATTTCACTGCACGCTAATAGAACGTAAGGGTATTATAATAGTTTTTAAATGCAAATTATAATTTTATCGATAAGCATATCACACAGACACTATAATAGAGCCGAATTGTTGAATAACAACTTTTTTGGTGCCTAGCAGTGCGCTTCTTGGTATTATAAATGGGTATCTATCACTATACTGACGCAAAAGTGGCACATACATGTAGATAAATGTTTCTATTAAATGACAGCTAAGTCTCAAAAAGGATTCTTGGCTTGCTTTTACAACAATATTCAGACATTTTAATATGGAATTAATGCGACGTGCATTCTGACCTAAAAGCAAAAACATGAATTTAAAGAATTGGAAAATATATAAACGCTGTGGAACTTACAGAAGAGAAGTTAATAGACGTTTTGACAAAGTAATTTCGTCATCATCAAACAATCAAAGCAATGATAGTAGCCAAAATCAAGTTGGAATTACAAATGTGGGAAACGGTTCCGTACAAAATGTGTCTTACGAAGATATTATTTCTGAA
This sequence comes from Mythimna separata, assembly GCA_030763345.1. Lineage (NCBI taxonomy): Eukaryota > Metazoa > Arthropoda > Insecta > Lepidoptera > Noctuidae > Mythimna > Mythimna separata. Next base: position 10,335,247 of record CM061187.1, on the reverse strand, counting down.
GAGAGTCTATACTTCAGCAATTTTTCTGAATCTTCAACATTCGAAAAAGCCCAACAATTTCGTGACGGCGTGAAAAATTGGGCCATTAATTATAATATTTATTATATTATAATATTAATTATAACTGTTTACATGATTAATTCATACTATTCGTCAGTAAACAGTTTATAATTCCGTTTTTTTTCATTACTTATGGTCTTCAGAAAAATAATAAAAAAAAACACTGTTAACAATTTATATAAGTATTCAGTCATGCTCACACAGAACCCCAATTTTAGGTTGAATCCACGATGAGTGACAGTGAAAACATTATCACAGCAAGTACTATAATGGCTCTTAGAATATCGAAATCACTTTATATGATAAACATTTTAGTAAAAACTCAACAATTCGAGGGGGGCACTTTAAATTCATGGTAAACCTATCCCTAGTTTATCAGTAAACCTGCAGTCGCACATCATTTCCACCGTAATAGACTAATATTATAATAACAAAATAAAATCTTAATCACCTCAGATTGCTTGTATCCATTTGTAAAATTATTTTAATTATTTTTTGCACTATCACAAATGTAAAATAATGAATGGTGAATGAAAAAGTGACGTAAAGGAATCTAAACTCTTATATAGTACGAAAAAGTACTATAAAAGGACCCACAGTAGCCAGTACATCACTATTTTGAGACCTGCATCACTATTACATAGATTTTATTGGACTGTTTCGTCATTATGAACACAGCAATAAAATTATTTTATCACTGAACAGAGATGTAAATGCGCCACTTCCGAATAAAAGATACGTTCTTTGGGGTTTTATAGGACCAAGGACAGATTTTTACAAAACGTTCTATGGTTTGTTATAGTACTAGTTTTTGCTGCTTGGGTACTGAAATGACAATAAATCACAAAAAGTGACAAAAATTACAAAAAGTTGCAAAAATGACAAAAAATGCCAAAAAAGACAAAAAATTACAAAAAATTACAAAAAATTACAAAAAATTACAAAAAATGACAAAAAGTGACAAAAAATGATAAAAAATGACAAATGATAAAATGATGAGGCTATTCAAATTTCGAACTAATCGCCGCGCGCGAATTTGCTTAAAACCTGCTTACCATCAGGTGGGATCGCAGTCAAGCGCTAGTTTATAACCATAAAAAAAAAATGGCAAATAATGCTGTTATGGAATTTGTATGGACTATAACTTAACTATTTGCTTTGGTAACACACGCGTTTTTTATGACCCGCTTTACATATTTAAAACCGGTGGAATTACATCAGCTTTACGAGCAACTGTGTTAAAAATATGATTATCCTATACGGGCGGGCACAATGCACTTCCCGTTACTTATTGAAATCATAAAAAAAAGGAATACAGATTTGTGTCATTAACCCGGATATAATGAGGAACTTTAGGCATACCACAGGGAACTGTAATTGGTCCATCACTGTTATTCAATGTATCTAATGAAGTAAAGTTTTTGCCTGGCTTTAGTGGAGAAAAACTATTTCGTTCATCAATGTGTACACTTTTTTGGTACGTAATACATAAAAGGTATTGTACAAATACCACAGGCCGTCATTCACACGTCGTGATGGTGATGAGAATGAACTCACAAAAAAATCTTTATTGTATAAAAAGGCCAAAAAAAGAATTGAACAGGAAAATACAAAATGTGTATCTTTCTCATCATGCCTATATTTGAAGGTAAGGAGATACCAACATCTTGAGTGTTTAATTAAAAAGGGATGGATATAGTGTTTAGAAAATAGAACAAGCTGTGCTGACCATTAATTTTTATTATGAAATGAGATAGAATGCATGCATGGATTCATTTACCTTGGTCAAGGTCCATGATATTATGTTTGTGTGTTATGATAACACAGGTACTTGTCTTTATTATAACAACACCTCTAGACAACATAAATAAACGAGCGATAAATAAACAGTTTTCAAAATCTACCTTTTATATAACAAATATTGTTATATAAAAGGTAGATTTTGAAAACGGTGACCTGAAAATATGTTAATGTAGGTATCCCTCCTATAGAATAAATATCCCTCTTTTGCCTGCATTCTTTAAATGGACCTAACACGAAGAGAATGAGGAGAGTTTGATTCGCTCGCTCTGCTCGCTCACTATCCCCGACATCGCCTTTGCATCAACTTCCGTCTCAAGGTGCACTTGCTCTTGAACTAAATAGATCAACAAGAGCTATCAGAATCAAGGTGTTATGAACTCTAATGGGTAATTTCTAGATAACTGTTTCAGTTTTTATAGTCCGTCAACTTAGATTTTTATTAGACAGTTCAAAAATATCAATTAGGTTGCCAGTTGTGCACAGGCCATGTTGAAGCTCCAAAGTCAAGAATATCAACGTCGATTTGCAAACCTATGGGTTTTCATTTTATTTGGGTGTATCGGTGTACCAACCATAGCGAACTTTCAGAGCATACCAATGCGATGTTATTTTATGGAGTAGTGTAAACAATACACAGACATACGATCACAGCAATGTGTACAACAATACAACAGTATCAGAGATCCCAGAATGGGATCACTTACTGTTAGTTATTGAAGAGTTGAAGAGACCATTGTTTATCTCTATGGTACGCATGGTAGATCATTATCATAATTTTAATATAGGTAATTATGTACAAATTGTAACATAATAAACGCACTTCCTGAAAGTATTATGTTTAGAATCGGCTACTGAAACGATTTCAGCAATTTTTTTTCAGAAATAATCAAGAATTATTTTAGAATAAAATAATATGTATTGTGATAAATTCTTGACATATTTTGATTATTTCACTAGTGTTTGTAAGTCGGGGCAGTTACCACTCGGCCACCACTGCTCTCAAGATTGTAGGTCGCGGGTTCTAACCCAGCCAGGCGCATTACTTTGTGTAATTTATTTCATCACCACTGCTCTCAAAAACGGTGAAGGAAAATATCGTCGGCATGTCCTAGAACCAAAAATTCGAAGACATGTGACATCCACAATCCGCACTGGGCCCGCGCGGTGGATTACGGCCCATCCCCTCTCCTAAAGAGGAGGCCTGAGTCCCAGCAGTAGGAACATTATAAGACCGCTAATGCTAAAATGCTAATGCTAAAAACTAGTGTTTGTGTGCGTATATAGCAATACCGATGCGCTACAAATGTAATGCATCGATTGTCGTATTAGTTGGCCTAAAATTAGGATAATTAATTTCTTTAAAACACTACTACTAAGAGCATTAAACTGTAAATATCAGTACTTGAATAGGTGTGTATTACAGTTTCATGTTATATTTTTTTTATAGATAAACCTTCCATGAAAAATATGCGTTTTATATACCGTAACGCTCCAAATCCAAATCGGATTACTACTTCACTTTTTGAGAAAAACGCAAACATACTGACATGCATTCTAAACGGGTCGACAAATCAAACAAGTTAATAAAAAATAGAAGGTCAATGTCCTTGTTTGCTTTTTTATTTGTCTACCTATAAAGATAAAAATATAGACTAGAATTAGAAATATAATATAAAAGAAGTTTTTTTTTTAAGAATATTAATAATATAATCACGTATATACAGTTACATATCCTGCACGATTTTTTTTTATGGATTTAGATATCTTTCGATTATTTAATTTTTAGCGGTATTACTGTGATAACGAATTTAAGATTTGTAAAGCGCTGTACGCATTGCCGGATTAAGCCAGCGCGGTGCCTGTAGCAAATTTTACCAATGCCCTGCTAAAATGAAAAAATAAATTCTCAGACAGCCGAGCCGTTAGGTAGCAATATTGCAGTTGCTTACATTGTTTTTACTTATATTGCGGAATTGTTTAGATATCGTATGATGTAGTTATAGGAGGTATCCTGTATTATATTGTTTCTTTATGTCCGACGGGGCCCTCCGATGTGAGAGACCGGTAGCATTTGCTACTCTTGCTACGTGGCTAATCCGCCACTGGCCTACGGCCAAGTGGCGGATTAGCCACGCGTACGCACTATCTTACTATACGACGTGGTTGGAAATCGAGATTGGGATTTCGGCGTCTGGAGTGTGAGGGTCATTCCCTTCGTTCCCTCGTTAGCATGACTGCTTCGCAGAAGGAGTCAACTCGACCATCTGTCATTCCTCCTCGACTTGGTGCTCAGAATCCTGAAGATGTATCGAAATATGTTCATATTTCAAGGTTTACGTAAACTTGCTTACTGTCAACTATTTAGTTTGCGACACTTCACATGCTCGGCCTCCACGCCTCTGTGCGGTCTCTACGTCACGTCACGCAACTCCTTCGCTATTTCACACGGCCGTTACTACGGACTCTCAGTTCAGCTCTCAACTGCTACATTATATTATGAGGTTGCTATGGCATATTATAATAATATCTTTATTAACCATGAGGTTTCAAAAATATGTTATAGTTTATATTGCAAAATCTGTACAATAAAATAATATTCTACCTCTTAAGCCATACACGGTCAGGTTTACAATTATTATCAACAAAAACTTATTGTCTTGTGGACTGTGTCGTTCTTCTGCATGGAATACAAAAGTGTGTATGTCTATTATAGGTACAAGATACGACTTACCATCGTAAGTGAAGACTCCTTTTAAGAGTTATCTAAGAGCAGCAACTCTGTTACTTTAGATTTTAGTGTATTCGAGTTCAATATTATAATATTGAGGTATTGGTAAACACTTTTATAAATATGAGTACTGTATATATAATATTACGTAGCTCTTTCATCCTGTTGCTCTAGTGGGTGCTACGCCACGTGAGGCCACGTCACGCAGCACCTATGCCTGATATGTTACATGTCCGTAAGAATGGTCTTACGGACATGTAACATATCAGGCATAGGTATGCGCGTATGGGCGCGTGGCTACTACGCGACCGTTACGCACTCTAGACAGTTTTGCAGCTGCAGAAACTTTAAAACAAACGCTTATCGCAAACACTTAGCTGAGATGAGGAGTACTACAGAATAGCGACGCCGTTTAGATACATTATTCCTGTCCAAGGAGGTAAGAGTGCTGTTTGAAGATCGCAGTTGATAATGTAAAGTTGATGAACAGTGGGTAAGCTCCCCAGAATCGATACAAAAGATGTGTAGGATAATCAATAGATCGGAAGGAGCTTAATAAGTTTAAGGTTTGCCCGTTGAGCTTTTTCAAGAGGAATAAGGGTGGTTTTATTTTAAAATGCAAAAAGTTAAAAGTGTATTCACAAAGTTCCCTATAAACTTTTATAGGATTAGAATGTCTGCTACATGGTTTAAGTTCTTGAATACATGAATACATTTTCTAAGTATGAATTAAAGTAAAGAAATGTGTGCACTGAAGTTTAGCGATGATTGGAGTATGACACCCAAGTATTCAGGTAGCATCAGATCTTATAGTCAGCCAAGGGCCGTTGAAAGTACTGACATTTAAAGAGGGGACATGATTGAAATGTGACTTTAAGATAACTTCAATGAATTCGCGAATAAAATGGCATGTATATAGTTTTGTCCGAGTGGCGAAAACTTGCTTCAACGGGTCCTAAAGACGTTATCTCAGCTTGTTGACACAAGTGACAGCAGAAAACAGCAACACAAATACACAATGTCAACAGCATAAGAAATGATAACATACCGCTCTGGTCTCATCCTGCACAGCTTATTAAGATACACCAAGAAGAGCGTAGGTCCTACCACTAAGCCTTGCATAGAGATTGGTCAGTGCTAAATGTAGGTAGGTATCTACTTTTAAACATTGTTTACGATCGCATAAGTATGAAATAGTTTTTTCACCTCAGCACCTCAAACAAGTATGTTTTGCAGTTTAAAGACAGTGAGCAAAATTCGATTTTGCTGCGAGCGTGAGACAAAGTAACTTTTTAATTATTTTTTTTAAATGCCGAGTCAGTGCTGGGTCTACTCACAACATTCGAAAGATTTGAACTTCACTTTGTTCTGTCACTTTCACTTCGATACGAAAAGAGCGAGAGATAGAAACAAGTCGATTCAAAGTTCGATTTTTAAATTCCATATATAATAGGCTCACAAAAGAAACCAACAATAAAACGTTCGGAAACACGTCACCTATAAAATTTCAAATCAAGGTTTAAATGTAATTATTATACTTTTCTCTTAATAATCGAATTATATTTTTTTATGATCAAATAAAGAGATGTTTAATTAAAAAATACGAAATTTATCATGTATCTACATAATTATTTAAAGTTTTAACAATCTTTATTGTGACAGAATAATTTAGTAATAGTGCAATTTCCGAACGCATCTTTAAAAAATAGCAGGCTTTAATTTTTTATTGTTTTCTTCTTCTGTTCGCTGTTGCAAAACTGCAATAATTTTACTTTTAATTTTTACAAATATACATGTGGTTTAAATATTACCAAGTTGTATTTTTTATTACCTTACATTATTTGTTCTCGCTGCTGAAGTGAAAAGTTGTATGTGCTACACGAGACCAAAGTTATTTACATCTCGTGTCTTTGAATCCCTCGCTGCACTCAGGATTCTAACCTAGAATCACTCGCTACGCTCGTGATTCAAATATAGAATCCTTCGCTTACTCGGGATTCAAAATCAACACTCGCGGCAAAAACCAACTTTGCTCTCTTGTTGCACAAATAACTATATCTGCAAACCGCTGACACCCTTGCGTTCCAAATTTAGAAGACGACGACATCATGTCTTACCTCTGACTAAGATCAGGGAAAATGGAGACTGCTTTGTTACCATCATTTATGACATCTGGAAGACATCACAAAAGGCTGCCTTTTATGAAAGAGGCGAGCCCTACCTAACAGAGGATTTTTTATTTATTTACTAATTTTTATTTAAAGAGGGTTTTAAAGTTTAAATGGAAGAATCTTACCTCTTGTCGACGCCGCTAATATTAACGTTTGAATCCCCAACCGGTCCAATGAGACCACGCTGTTATTGTTTTACTATTGTGTCTCGTTTCGTGGGTATCTGAGTAATTAAGAAATGACTAATGGAAAATCCCATACTTTCACCCAGACCCGTCCTAGGTTGACAAATTATCCAAAACGTCTTTATTAGCGATATGAAGAGGTGTTCAAAGAACAGGAATATATTGAATCTGCACGGACAAAATTGCGGATCATCATCATCATCTCAGCCGAAAGACGGCCACTGGTGGACATAGGCCACACCCAGGCGTCGCCAAAGCGACCGGACCTGTGCGTCTCGCACAATTGCGTATAAGTTCTAATATTAATAAGGAGGTAAAGCTAATAAAACCAGAAAAAAAAGTATAATAAGGTTATCAGCTCTGGAAGTACTAATAATTTTTCTTTCTAATAAAAAAAAGGAAGTTTAGTGTCACCATTTATTTATATTTATCTTGGAAACCTGAGAACTGCCAGTCTTCTGAATTCGTAACACCGGCGTGCCTAGAAGACAGCAATGTGTAGCAGTACCTACTTCGACGAATAAATTTATTTTTGGTGTATTTAATTTTATATGGATGGAAGGCTATAATTACTCATATGTAAGGCTTTGGTTAAAGGACTGGTGTTCCTTCTCTAGTAAAATGTTAATAAATAAATAATCACTTTAGATTGCCAAAAATAATAATGATCACCGACTGAACGACGATGAATTTTACGACTTGTGATCCTACAATAGAACATCATAATTTGGAGTTGCTTGAACTCCAAATTATGATGTTCAATCCAAAATTAGTTAAAGGCGTTAAAAATTTAACAGTATTATAAAATAAAATGACATTTAAATTTGTAACATCTTTTATAAATATAAATTATCTATATATATATAAAAGGAGAAACTGACTGACTGACATATAAACGCACAGCGCACGTGAAAATTTGCACAAGGTTTCCTTTTATGACGTAGGCGAGCATTAAGAGAGGATTTTTCAAAATTCACCTTAAACGGGATGAAACGGAGATCCAAAGTTAGTATAGTTAAACAAACTTCCATGCGGGCCAAGCCCCTGACAGAAGCTAGTTCAAGGTAAATCATTATAAAGTTCGATGATTTTATTCTGGATGATTATTTAAAAAAAAATAACTACGAAGGCTAAGGAAGCGAAGAGGAGCTTCTGCCTTATCCTTAGAAGGCTTAGGAAGGGTTAGGTAAGACCTAACCTATCCGAATCGAACTGATGAGTGCACGAATTTAGTGACCAATTAGAAGATTCAATTTAAAGTGCAATCATGACTAAATAACTAAAACCTTTTTAACTTTAGGTTTTTATATTTTGGTTTGGGTTAATTTCTCTGCTGATTGATCTATATTTTAGGTAATAGAGGTCATGGTCACAAAATTCTTTGGTGGTCATTACCTATATTTATAATTAATATTTAATAGCCATTTATTTTGTTATTTCATAATAAAAATATACCTAGCCAAATAAAAATGTGTTTTACTAAAAATTCTTTGCACCAGGTTACATCCATTCAAACGCCTTTGCTAGATCTTGATAAAATCCGTTATTAAATTATAGATTTTATTGCGGAGTGGTCTGTAAAGGACATTGGTGATAAAAATAGAGATAGATTTTTTAAACGAAACGAAGATTTTACTTAGTAGTAACATACTAATATTTTGTCACGTGATTATCTATAGGCTTGACTTCATTTAAGTTATGTCTTCTTTATATGCCTTTTCTATTAAAATTATAACTATGACGTAAAATGTTTAAAATTGTAATATGTCTTGTTATCCAATATTATTCCAATTATACAAGAAGGTACTGGTTGGCACTGAAAATCGCATGAAATGATGATTTGATTTGCTTTAAATAAATCAAAGAAATATGTTAGATTTCTAACTAAATCAAATATAACTCACACATTTTCCATTTTACTAGGAATTCGTCACGCTCTGTAATTCTTGCACACATGGCATACTGATTTCAAATAGGTAGATACCTATACAACGTGACAATTTTCTCTAGGCATTACCCGAGACATTTCAATCTATCGCCACATTCACCACTAACTCAACTATAAAATAATGAATGATAAAATTTGAACTTTGTCATGTATGTCATAGGGTTTATTGTGCCAAAACTTTCTCGAATCCTTTATTCAAATATCAATCAAAGACACGATTATCGCAAGAACGTTCCTAAAAAAAAGAAAGAAAAAAAACAGGCAGTACATGAATCAACAAACAATCGTTGTATAGAATGATAGCCAGTGTTTTCGATTGAGCCAGTGAGCTAGTATTGTTCTTTCGACCGTAGCGATAAGTAGCAGGCAGTTTACCCAAAACTATACCTACTGATGTATTAGTACTTATTTGCATTTCATTTGTCAGAGCGGAAGTGTGGCGGTACTGCGATAGTGGTGGCCGAAGCCTCCTGGTTGTTGATGTAACACGTTCGTCGGCGGCTACTGCGTCCGCCGTAGGCTGCCACTTGGCCCCAGGCTTCCGAGGCTTATTCCGCAGTCCGCAGCCGCCGCGACCTGTCCGCTACCACTAAGTGTCATGTACCGTTTCACTGACAACATGCTCGTATTCTAGAGTGACGGTTAACGTGTGAATATTGGCAGTTTTTATTCAGAGAAAAATAAACATAAAAAATGGCAGTGATTTTTGTAAAGTTTTTTGGTGAGTACCCGCTGCTATTAATACTATGTTTTGTTTCATACGTGATAATAATTTTTTTTATAGCTACCGCCAATTTGGAATTTGTACCATAATTTAGTATTTATTAAAAATTGAATAATTTTTTTTAAATACAGTTGAAAGTAAAACGCATAATTACTTCAGTCAAGTTACACAAGGCATCGCAATTTCAATTAATTTTATTGGCCATAGAAAAGTGAAATTGTTTAATTAAACAAAAGTTCATTTATTACCTGTTTGCAGTTCGCCATTTATTTACTAGCGCCTATAAAAAACCGAACGTTCTTTTATAGGTAATGTTGTTGCAATTTTTCGAAACGAAACGTCCTAAAATTTGTTTAAAGAAATAAACAAATAATTATTTTTGTAAACCCAATAATAAAAATAACTATGAATTGGGGACTTAGGTTATTAGTATAGATAAAAAAATGTTTCAGAAAACTGCAGGCAATGTCAAAACTACGTTGCCTAAAATATAAACGTACTTACCTAATTAAGTTTAAATAATTACACAAAATACACCCTTAGATACACCACAATTTTTATTTAAATAATGGTGCTTCTCTTAACCCGTACTTAATAGATAATCCCAATGTCATCTTTCCATAATGATGGTCACATAATGTTCATAACAGCTTCCTGACCATTTTCCGTAACATCTTCGCATCACGAACATCACTCTAATACCTTCGCAAGTCCTTCTACTTTAATAACTTATTATTATTTTTCGTAATCTTTTTATGTTTTACCAGTCTTTGACAATTTGCGTGGCAATTGAATACGTTTAAAATGATGATATACATAAGAATGCATAATTTAATATACGACCAACATTTAATAATGGACTATTTAATGTTTTGAGTTACACGTTGTTATTTGTTCACACCTGATCACACACTTTTATTTACGGCCATCGACGCGGTCGCATGTTCTCGACATTGACAGTGATTCTTAGTTTATCGAGGACTCGATATGCAGAACATATACATAAATTAATAATAAATTTGACTTTGGCACTTACATGATAAAAGAGATTACCAATTCTGGACCCATTATTAGGACGTGCAATTTTCATCTCGCATTTAAAATTCATAAAATTATATACATTGTACTTTATATGTTGCATGCATGTAATATGTTAAATAAGTATCTCTGTTATTAAAATTTGATCGCACTACCATTGTCTATTGTGTTCACAAGTGCAGGTTAACTTAATGTTAAAATATTTTACTTTAGATACACAGGTAGTCCGATTATTTCCAGCTTGTCATAATAATTACAGAACTATGTCTAAGTAGATATATCTACTGGATTAAATTGACGTCGAAGTTGTTTTTGACGTCTGCGTATGAACCATTTATAAACACACACCGGAGTACTTACCTAATGGTGATCTAGACAAAGACGATAATTTCGCATGATCGATGAGAAATGGTAAAGATCATTTTTATGATAAATGATGTATAATTACTTATGAGTAACTACTTGTATAAACAATTACTGTTTATTCCTCTACTCATTGTATTTAATCCCTTCCTCTTTTATACACATTCTCATCAGGTTATTTTGTTTAGGGGTTATCTCATTATCTTCATTCTCTTCTTCTTCATTATGTTTATTTTTTGCATCACCAGTTTGTGACTCTGTCCATACACTCATTTGTTCACAGATGATCTTGAAGTCATTGAGATTTGCACTATAAAATGTGGTGTTTATGGATTTAAGCACCATTAAATATTTAATGAGGATGGTCACGTTTTATGCGTATGTCAATACTGGTTGGTTTCCGGGGAAAACGTGATTATTTTATATTAATTAAACATGCAAAATCGTTTGAAATTATTCAATTCAAGTTTAGTCTATCGAATGAGCAGAGAAGAGATTCGATCAATTAGAAGTTTGTTACCGAAATACTCGGAGTAAAGTTGTCGCAAGATAATTTATTGATGGTTTACTTATTAATATATTGTCAACAATTAAAAGAAAAAATTGTTCTACCTAGTAGGAAAAATACTAAACATCCGTTAATCTATTAGGATGCCAGCATAAATAAATATGTATTCGGAGTTCTGCGTAGTGCTCAGACACACCTATCTGCAAGAAGTCACGTTAATCAAAATAACTAAAACGCCGTTTGAAAATAACAGTAAGCGTGTCACTCTAAAGCAAATCTCTAATCAGTGAAAACATATTTGATTTAGAAATCAGATTACGATTGCAAAAGTAATAAAGTTCTCCCTTTTATCGAGCACCTGAGATGATAATTGGAATTAGGTTCAGTAAAGTGTGAACTATCTTCTATTTATAGATCGCAGGAGTTGTAGGATAAACATAGCTTTGAACAAGTTGGTTGTACTCGACTAGTGCGCGAGTACCATCAGTAAATACGTCGATCCTGTTCCCTGAGGCTTGTTTTCTATTCTCAAGTAATGACGCAAATAAAAAGCTATTTTTATCTATAGGTGCTTTATAAAGTACTCGTAGTGCAAGGCAGTGCGGGTACTTACAGCTTTGTATGTGCCTATTATGTATGAAGGTGTGTATCTATCTACATTTCTTTAGGTGTATTTTCGAATTTACAACCGGTTTAATTGTTCAGTGGTGTAAAAAAATTCTAGCATATAAAATATTTTTCTGTTAAACAATATATTAAATTGAATAACTAATACATCATCATCATCTCAGCCGAAAGACGTCCACTGCTGGACATAGGCCTCCCCCAAGCGTCGCCACAGCGACCGGTCCTGCGCGTCTCGCATCCATCGGATTCCCGCGACCCTCGCTAGGTCGTCGGTCCACCTTGTGGGAGGCCTTCCGACGCTGCGTCTTCCGGTACGTGGCCGCCACTCTAGAACCTTCCGTCCCCATCGACCATCTGTTCTACGAGCAATGTGCCCTGCCCACTGCCACTTAAGTTTGGCGATTCTTCGGGCTATGTCGGTAACCTTAGTTCTCTTGCGGATCTCTTCATTCCTGATATGATCGCGCAAGGAAACTCCGAGCATAGCCCTTTCCATTGCTCTTTGGGTGACTTTAAGCCTTCTGATGAGGCCCATTGTGAGCGACCACGTTTCCGAGCCATATGTCATCACTGGCAACACACACTGGTCATAGACTTTTGTCTTGAGACACTGCGGTAGGTTGGACGAGAAGATACCGTGCAGCTTCCTGAACGCTGCCCAGCCGAGTCGGATTCGACGATTGATCTCTTTCTCGAAGTTAGATCTACCCAACTGGACCGTCTGTCCCAGGTAGACGTAGTCGTCCACAACTTCGAGTGTAGAGTCTCCGATCTTGATAGGAGTGGGAGCTACATGGATGTTTACCATGATCAATTGAAATTGAATAACTAATACATACAAATTATTAATTATTATCAGCATTTTTACTCGAAAACCAGCTACTACCCCTACCGCTTATAGCGAAGTGAATTTAAGGCGATGACAAAAAACCGCGATCCATTTCTCACAATATTTTTTTACAATTCTCATCGGGAACCTAATTGTGTTGAAAAACGCTTTCATATGGCCACATGGCCTACCGACGCGACGAATGGCGCGAACGTAGATCAGAATTTTGGAGGCGCCTACAATTGGATATCTTGATTCTAGTATCTAGTTTATTTAAAAATAGAATTTAATACGTATCATGTAAATTAAAAGGTAATAAATGCTGTGTATCAAAAATAATTTGAATCGGTATATTAGAACATTTTTAAATCGTTGGGGTTAAGATTATCCATTTAAGGCAGAAGATATCCCTTCAGAACTCCACTAGACCACAATGCCTTCACCCGTTCTGAAAACTAAACACATCGTGCTCAAGAACTCCCGGCAACATAGACCTGCATTTCGTAGCACTGAAGTTAGTAGCTCTAAGTACGGAATGTATCTTTTTTGGTGGTAAATGTCATTGAGAGCACCTTGAGTACATCACTTGATTTTTTGATATACTTGTGCCTATTATTTGGTATTTTCAAATTATTTTTTTAATTGATATAAACTAGTGCTTGACTGTGATCCTACATCATAGTAAGCTATGATTCAATCGTTGATTGTGACGCGCAGTGGTTTATTATTGAGGTAGTAATTTATCCCACAGCTGCAAATCCGTGGCCCTTGTTTGGTATCACAGAAACCATGGATTTTTCTAGTATAAAAAGTAGCCCTACACTTGGCGATAGAGTAGCGTTTAAGTGAAAGTATTCTAGAAATGGAATTAGTACTCTCAGTTACAACCTCATAGGCTCGTACCTACAAATTAGGGCTTTCAAATACCGGATTTTTTCAATACCGGTATCAATACCGGTATTGGAATAGCTCAATACCGTGATCACGTGATCACGGTATTGAATTCAAGTTATTTGTACATTTTTTAATTTTTTAAACTAGTGCTTCTTCTTCTTCGAATCATAATAATATTTAAATAAATAATGAAATTATTGGTTAAAAACACAATTTTATTTTTTTGTTTCCAATAAAACCCACGAAAAAAGAGGAGACAAATTTGACCTTATAAGAGTGATATAACAGATTAAATAGATTTTTCAGGTTTTTTTAAGCAAAAAAATTTTTCCCAGTCATAATTTTGAATATAGAATTTATGTAACTCGATTCACAAAACTAGCGAATCCACAAAATTGTAAAAAGATTTTTGTAGCATGTGGCACATAACTAGCAAGAGTAGAGAATTTTTGAGAGAGTTTGAAGATTCCAGTCACTTTTGGTTCTTTTTTTTGTAGCCATGTAAATAGCTGTAACATGAACAGCTTTAATTTAAGTCCAAAACTTTGCGAGTAAATTTTAAAAATCTAGATGACTAATGTTACTAATTTTGGATTTAAAAGTACTCTTATACAATGTACGTTTAAATAAAATTAACGTCTACGCCTTATACATTTTCTAATATTTGAATTTAAGTGTAAAATGTTGATCTATTTTTCAAAAACTTTAAAATGTCGATGAAAAAAAAATTCCACAAGGCATGGGTAGTGTTTAAGGGGCCTGAAAGGATAGCAAATGACCCTTCCAGTCGACCATTTTAATTTGGTACACGATGCACCAAACATGTATGCGTCAGAATGGCTGGTTGTCTGTGGCGTTGGTCTATGAGAATTGATTCGAATATTTGCTACCTATATAATAAATAATTGCTACATACGATATGTATTTAGAAACAAAAATTTTTTTTGACCAGCAATCCTGACGTTTGGTTGGCTGGTCACCTCCTTGTTTTAAGTCAAACATACAGTTTCCTGAAATGTATAGCGTTAATATTTTTGTTAATAATAATAATTGTTGCTACATATTTAGTTCATTAGTCTAATTTAGTTGTAACTTCAAACATAATGACTAATAAAGGATGTTATTTAGAGCAATTATTTATTATATCTATGTATCAATTTGCGAATCAACTCTCATAGACCAACGCCACATACAACCAGCCATTCTGACGCACACCCAAACACCCTGTACATTAAAGATTGTAATACCGTAATCACGGTATTGGCAAGTCAATACCGGTATTGAAAAAAGACCAAAATATATCCGTGATCACGGTATTACGGGATCCCGTAATACCGGTATTGAAAGCCCTACTACAAATAAACTAATTCACCTATCAATTAGGATGAACATAGCTGGTCTTATAATGTAGTCTAACCGGATGCTATAGATGCTAGAGGTACCACGAATACTGTTTAGCAACTGCCTATCTGACCTCCGAAACGCAATAAATTAATGGAAAAGAAAGGAGGAAAATGTTTTATTTTGTATTGGGTGTTTTCCAATACATGCAATGTTTTGCATGAATCTGAGGCTAGGTCAGATTTTCTGGCTTGCGACCACCCGCAGCGATAGTCAAAGATTTACAAATGCCAGTTATTGTCTTAACGTACTTTCCCAGGCACGGAGGAATCTTGGTATGTTAAGATGGTCATCCAATTCAGTCAGTAGGATTGGATGACGACCATGACTTCGGCAAGCTTGTTTGATATACGTGCTGCTTATGCGTGCATTATTTTAACCTCAAACTCTTTTGCAGTAATTCTTACACTATCCTGAGCTATTGATTGTTCCGCCATGAGCATGAGAATAGATGTATCTTCCTTCTGGTTGGTGTCTTGTTGTTGGCAATACACACTGTTGTGTTGATTAATAGTTTCGTTGACTGCATGAGGAAAATGCATTTTCCATCTATCACGCATGTCTGCAGCAGCACCTTTAATTTATATAATGAATGTGTGTGTTTATTGATTGATAGAGATAGGTATATCTACATATATAAGGACAGTCACAGATTATATTTTATAGTCCTCTTCTCTAGTGGATACATTGTAGTGGTCACCTTTTTTACTAAAATAGAATTTAAAATATTGATATTTTTTATTTTTGTATGACATTTTGTTTAAAAACATGGCCAATTTTGGACAATGCCCTTTGTAAATAATATACAACATAGACATCACAGACACGAACCTATTGGACTAGACTACTAAGGTCATCATGTTAAGTTAACGTCGATGTAGCACCCATTTCTATCTGAATCAGAAACTCTAATCTCGAAGTTGTAAGCGATTTCGTTTATGAACATCCACTGCTGGTAGGGGATATCTTTCGGCTGAAATGACAATAATAGTAACATTTTGACACATGGTCCATTATCTTCTAAAACAATTTCAATTATCTACTTTTAGCTTTTAAACTGT
The DNA here is from genome assembly GCA_030763345.1 of Mythimna separata. Lineage (NCBI taxonomy): Eukaryota > Metazoa > Arthropoda > Insecta > Lepidoptera > Noctuidae > Mythimna > Mythimna separata. The sequence goes on along the minus strand of CM061187.1, from coordinate 10,318,907 downwards.
TTTTAACGATGTTTTGAAAGTTAGCCTATTTAGTTTGTTAATATCTCCGGCATTAAGTAAACGATTTGGAGCATACTATCCTTCATTTTCGGATGATGTGTTGTGATGCTACAAAGTTTTTTTTAATGAGATAAACTAGCGCTTGACTGCGATCCCTTGCTTTGCTAGCCTTGAAGACACCTTAATTATCTTCGGACGGGAAGACCGCAGCAGGAAAACTTTGCCAGTTCTAGACAATCCATATCCCATAAATTTTAAATGTGACTGTAACTTTTGTAAGTATTGATTTTGGTAACTTGATTTCGTTGCGGGATCCAAGACAGTAGAATTATTTCTACGTTGAGCTTCTGACTGACTGGTTGAGCTTCCTTGCCGCTTTTTATTTATTATACAGAAATGTCTGAAAACTATAAATGTCAGTCACATTTATAGTTTTCAGTGGGAAAATAACACTTGAAGAGATAAAAGATAAAAACCACTCGTGTGAAATATAGGTATAGATTTTGAGCTTAACAGTGGGCGTATTCTAAATAAAGTATTCTTTGAAATTAGTACAGAAGTAGATTCTGAAATTTTTGAAAAAATCCATTTGTTTGATGTCCTTACCTTGCGATGGTGCAACATGTCTTCCTCATTTTACCTTAATTTAATCATAAACATAGGTAACCGAGTTATGGTGAAGAAACAAGTTGTGAAGAAACCTGGATTTATTCTAAAATAGTCCTTTCACAGCATGATTCGCTGTACACTATCAATTAAACTAAGGAAAAATAACTTCTAAAAGGTACTAATTACCGGGTGTTGTTGTACAGCCAGGGAACAATTTCAATTCATTCTATAAACTGTTTTGACACGTGTGCGCAAAGGAAGAAGAGTCATAATTGTTTTTAAATATGCAGTTTATTTCACACCGTATTCAATGTGTTCTCAGCTGTTTGTTGTTTTTGTATGTTGGAAGACCGTTCCGTATGATACCGGACACGTGGGTATTGTGCCGAACATGTCTCATAATACTTGGGGTAAAGAATTGGATCACCTCATCCTACCTGTGGGTGTAAAGGGTGACTAAGGGATTTACTAAAACCCTCTTGTTTTCAGTTGCCATTTGTGTTCTAGGGCCACTAGGGTAACTCTTTCAAATAATACCAATACATATTAGCGAATCTGGTGGCTTGTAAATATAATTAAATATGTATAATAAATGTTATACTTGTGCTGGTAATTAGTCTTAATCAATTTTATAGTTAACTAACCGGCAAATACTAACTAGCCGGTTGAATTAACGGCTACAATAACTCACAATAGTGATAACTAATGTTTGTAATGTTTTATTATTATTGGTAAGTAGTATTGTGTTAGTATTAGCACCACCAAAACTACGCTTTTAAAAATATACCTGTTATTCTTAGGGCTCCGTACCTCACAAGGAAAAATGGAACCCTTATAGGATCACTTTGTTGTCCGTCTGTCTGTCAAGACCCTCGAAGTTATCTCGTGAACGCGTGGATGTATCGAGTTGAAATTAAAACCACTCAAGTATGCGGTCCCTTGAAGCTGTGCAAAAAGCAAACTTATAAGTTAATGAAAAAAAAAAACATACGGCTGTTTAAGTCGAAAAAAACGTACAATTCGACACTCTCATCATCATCTGCCTAGCCTTTTCCCAACTACGTTGGGGTCGGCTTCCAGTCAAGCCGGATTTAGCTGAATACCAGTATTTTACGAGGAGTGGCAGCCTACCAGACCTCCACAACCCATTAACTGGGGTAACACGGTACTTCATGGTAAGACTGGAGTCAGATTTTACTGGCTTCTGACTATCCGCAACGACTGCCAAATATCTCCAAATGACAGCCGGGACCAACGGCTTAACGTGCTTTCCGAGGCACGGAGGAAACTCGTTATGTTAAGATGGTCACCCATCCACAGACCAACCTAGGCAAGCGTTGCTTAACCTTGAAGATCGACCTGTGCGGCTGTTATTATCTAGCCACGAGCTAATTCGACACTCTCAAGGGAATCAAAATTCATAGCGAAGTACCTACTCTATGACCCGTTGCCCTAAAATCCTGAAATTTGGCATAAAGCAAGGTCTCTTGTCACAAAATAGGAAAAAGTCTGAGAACTAAAAATTTGTTGTAACGTCAAGATATTTTTTTTTTTGCGTTTCGGAAAACTCTTGACTCGATTCGGGAATTGAACTGTTTTCATAAAGGTTAGTACGGATCTCTCAGCGGACGACGCCGACTCGCATATGCCCGTTTTTTTTTCATGTATTTTTCAGAATTCATAAGATTCAGTGTAGTCTCTAGTAAATTATAAAGAAATAGAAATATTCCACCGATTAAAGCGTTTAACTTCAGTAACACAAAACGTAATTTTCAACAACAATTTGCCCGCCAAATTGAAGAACAATAGGACTGTGCGCACTGTGCTATGCATAGATACGCTTACTTTTCTATGATTTGATAGAAACACTGTCTATGACATGACTAATTGGCTAACTAGAGTTGCACACTGTTGCAGTGAGCAACAAAAGTCGTATTTATTCTGGAACAAATCTAACGCTGCCTACGTCGTAGAGCGGCTTTCACTTATTTGTTGATAAACAGCGTCATTCTAGAACTTACTGCAGTCGAAGAAACTACAGTCATTTCTAGAATCAACACGTGGTTCTAAGATTTAAAAGGTTCCTTCTCTACGTGATTCGCCTCGTTACAAGGTTCTGCACATTAAATTGTTGACTTCTAGGACTCATCATATCATTAACTCGCACGTCATACGTGTTGCAAATGTTACACACCGGAAAAGTTAGAGTGTCAGATGACAATTCTTATAACATAAATCTGATAAATTGTGGAAATTCAAAAGACAGTAAGAATGGTGTTTGTGAAATCGGAGCGATTCATTCGTATCGGCCGACATGTTAGTTATGTCAACAGTCCGATCGGTGGGACGATGTCGACTTGTGTTATCAAATACTCGTCGATGTTGACGGTATTGAAAGGACGCTGACGATAAAGAATTTTCGCTTGGCGCGAGCGCAGCCATCGTTGTGCCGATTGAACGTGATTTTATAGGATTTTTATCTGGCTGTGCGTAAAAACGATTGATTTGTTGTTATTTTATTACAGTCAGAACACATTGAGTTTGCATTCCAATGTGCATACTTGCATGGCGATTGCTCAACATACAGGAAACAAATAAATTATGAAGTTAATAAAATGATTTGTAAATCAAAACATAAACCTTTTTTTAGAGTTTTATATAAAGGACACAATTGAAATAAATCATACTTATATTGCAAATTATATTCATCACAATAGGTAGAATAAAGGATAGCATTTCAATTCTTTATCTTTATTGATATAATAAAGCTGCTGGTAACTGCTGGTTCGAATTGAAAAAATCTTTTAATGTTGGATTGCCCATTTAGAAGACAAGAGGCTACATCAAGCCGCGACCAAGAGAAGCGTATATAACCATAAACGTGGGTAAAACCGCTGGGGACAACAGCTATGGGATTCATAGACCTATTTTCTTATAACACTATCACTACCACTTATTTAGGTCTGTACTTAACTCCGTCAAATGCACGATTTGATTGATTCGGTACCTAAGTGTTAGCACCTAATTATGTATCTACGTAGTTAGGTTATAAATAGGTATGGAGTTAATATGTAAGAAATTTGAATACCTACACTGTACATATACAATTTTGTTACGATTATATTCCTAACATTTTTTCTTATATTTTTTTTAACATTGCGATATGCTCGCATGTTGCTGGTTTCTTGCAGGCTTGAGGTGTTAATATTTTCACTATTTCTAAAATTCTGCCTTTGGTTGCATTAGTAAAACATAGTTGGATAAACCAGTTCAAGTCTACATATGAACGTAAATAAATAATAATCTTACTAAACCATTTCAAAATATACTTCGTTTTACTACTTAATCTGGAATTGATTTCAGCTCCTTCAACTTTATGTTTAGGAACACTTTGTGTTAAATTGTAAGCATTAGGTACTCAGGCATTGTTTTCAGCATTCCTCATGATCTCAAGTTTTTCACAATATGGACTTTTATTTCTTTGTTTAGTAGGGTACCTATTCTTATTAATATTTTCGGTACAGTGCATAATTAGAAAAGTAACAATAAGCATTTTGTTTCGTTATTATGCCCATTTATTTGTTCGGCACGGTACCTAATTCGTTAATATTATGCCTTTTAATTTGATCGGAGCGGTACTTAAGTAATTTAAAAAGTAACAATATGCATATTGTACTAAATATCAGTCCCTCCGCTATGAAATTTTTTAACGACCATGTTCATTTTCAGCCTGAAGCATGCCTAAAGGATCGTGATTGATTTCAATATGACATTCACGTGATGCTGTAGGTGACTAACATTACTTTTGTAGTTTAGTACACAATCAGCCATGTGCGTAATCGAGGTCATATTATAAAACGCCATTGACATTGAGTTACCGTGGGTCGGTATTTTAACGTCCTTGGTAGGTTTTCCGGATTATCTTTCAATATATATTTTCAGATTTATTATATTTTTTGCGCTCTTCAAACAGTCTATCCATTTAATATCTTTTGTCTTCTTATAATATGTCAATATTTCATTTCATTGTTACTTAGTTACGGTATACCTTCTTGTAAGAAGTGTTACGTATTGAAGGAAGGATGTACCATTGTCTCCATAGATTGGTGATGTCAACTGTTTTTTTTTCTACCTTATTATTAGTAGGTACCTAATGTTGTTTAGTAGGATAATCATTTAATCATGTCCTACTCTTCTTCGGTCTCCCAGGACTAGCTTCAACCAGCGGCTTCGCCCGCGTGAAAGTAGGTAATTTTCACTTTTTAGGGGTAAGGTGTGCGTTGATCCCTCAGTTAGTCATTCAGGACAACACATATTACTTATAAGTATAAAGTGGCGATACACGTTTTATTCTTTCAATATGTCCTATTAACCGTCAAGTCAATATTAGGTTGGTACTATAGTAGGTTACACAGTTGGTGTTAGGCTGGCGGCCGACTACAAAATAGTTTCCAAATCTTAAACATGTTGGGGTTCAGGATATTTAAAGCAATGTACTAACATTGACAAAGCTGCATGGCAGACCTATGGTCGACTTTTGACTGTCAGGTTTTGCAAAACCTTTCATGACTTTCATGAGACGGCTAGATGGCGCTGTTCAAACATTTAAAAAACACAGCATAGCTTAAAAATCTTATTACGCAGTGGCACTTAATATGGTTTTTAATACCTAAAATAATTACTAAGTAATAATAATATAATAAAAAACAAACATAAATGATTTTATTTTCTTATTTCCGAGTACTTAATACAGCGCCATCTATACTAAACCAAAAAAGCCAATTGGTATATTAGTTAATTCGACAACAGATGGCGTAGATCATAAATAATAAAATCCCTACATTCACAAAGTAGCTCTCATTTTCGCATACTCTAATAATTAGATCGGTAGCTCAGGTGGATAAGCATGGCAGAATATCTAAGCTAGTTCCACAGGGCACTGGTTCGAATCCCAGTTCTAAGTCCGCTTTTTTGAAATTTAATTATTGTATAATATAATTTATATTCTTTTTTTTTAAATTTTTAAACGTTTTTTATTTTATTTTTTGTTATAAATAATATAAAAATATGAGGTATAAGATGTAATAAAGGCATAATACACAAGTATACATACACTACTATATATTAACATTATATAAATATATATATAAATAACTTTCACAAATAGTGGTAAGTATTAGCATTATAAGTAATAGTTTTCTTACAGATTAAGATTTACTAAGTTACGAGAATTAGTAAAGGATAAGAAATGAAACAATATTAGTGATATTATAGTTTAAGACATTTAATTCTCAAAGAAGAATACAATTTTTATTTCTTTCTTATTTATACAGTGTATAATCTAACTTAACAGTTTTACACCCAATTGACAATTATTTAATTCACGTGTTATGAGAAATACAAGCAAAATTTATAACTGAATAACTCTATTACAAAATGGAAGACATTAAAAAAAATAAAACTATACTCCAACGGTTTAGGTAGTTAACTAAAGTACCCGTCACGAGAAGCTATAAATTATGTAAACAAACATCTTTTACTATGTAAACATTTTATACTGCGAGATAAAAATAAATTGACCATATTCAATCGACATGAAATATAGACGGGTTATATGAAAGTAACAACCTATTTAATTTAGTTGGATCATATTTTAACGACGTAATGCGCTATCGTTTGTGTTTCTTGGTACCGGAACCGTCTCAGGGATTGTAAACTATCGGGACGCTATTTTGAAATAAACGCGTCATTCGAGTTTCCAATGCGTACGAGTTTGTTTCATTGCTTTATTATTGGAATATTGGAAGCGTTGTGTGGAGCATGTTATCAAGGAAGAAGATAATTTTTATTCCAAAATCGATGAGATGATTGAGTCACTGATTCTGACATAGAAATGGAAACATCTGAATCTGACGAATAATTATTCTTAAATAATATATGTTAATTAATATTTGTTACTTAATAATTTATTAAATCTTAAACACTTTTTTTGTTGGTCCAAATGTTGTGAACTCCTGAACACTTGTTTACAAAATTTATAGCTTCTCATGACGGTTACTTTAAATGTAAACAATCTTGGCATGTCTTTTTATCTAAAAGTTATCTAAAAATTGTGTGTAAAAATCTTTGCGAATAGGTATTTACCTAAATCGATGTTAGCTAATAAACTACATTTAAATAATCTTTGTGTAAATTATATATGACCTCTTTAATATAAAAATACATACCAAGATTGTTTACCTTTAGTTAACCACCTAAACCGATAATAATAGTAGATATTATAAGTATTCTAAATCAAAACTGTATTGTGCCATTCTCCTATTATTTAGTTTGATTCATAATGTTACAATACCCTTCCCTATAATATGCAACCTTATCGTCTGTTGTTTATACCCTGAGACTAAATGGACATATTAGTGTCAAACTTACTATAGGAATGATGCCAGTTCTTTTGTGTTGTAATGTCATTAGACGGTAGTTCTGTAAATATTTTACCCAGTCATAAATTATAAAAATATTACGTTTTGCATAATTATGGTTAGTGGTATTGACTATGATGATTGATTTGTGCATTATGTTATGACTAAGGTTCACAGCTTAAGTATTCGTTCCAGAACGAGGAAGAAATTGAAGCTTAACCTCACATCAATAACAATAATTATTGTAAGACCGGGTTATAGCTGTAATTTTGGGATCGAGTAGTTTATAATAATATCATTATTTCACCCACAAAAACAAGACTTACATGATTAAAATTAACTAACATAACAAAACAAATTCAGTTACTAGACTACTACTAGACTAAAACCTGTATTACAGATCACCAGGTCCTCACCCCACGGAATCAGACAGGTATAACATAACGAGGAATATATATAACACGTATTTAAAAACAAAAAAATAGCTGTAGCAAGATATTAATTTAGTATCTAAACGCTAATTTGCCTCTTTGCGCGAAGGTTTGTGCATTAAAAGTATGGTAAGCGTGGTGTATGCGTGCGTGTGTATTTAACTAGTTTTCTACTTACGGTTAAGGTATTTATTTCTCAAAAATAAGAAGGTAGGTTTTACACAAGGAACCGCAAAACAATTTCGACTTATGAGGGTAGGATGCAAATTAATGATTACTGCGTGCCTATAAGGCTTACGCCACAGTGCAGAATGTAAGCGATTTAAAACAATTGTTTTGGTTTATTATTTGTGATATAATTTTGATTTTGTTTTGTTTAATAATTTGTTTTATTTAATATTACTTTATAGTAGTTTGAGTAGACTTTCTTTATTTTTAATTTAACTTGTTTTTTTATTTGTTTGTATTTTTTATTTATATTTATTTATATTTTTTATTTATATTTATTTGTATTTGTTTATATTTGTTTGTATTTATTCTTTATTTTTAATTTAACTTGTTTTTTTTTTTATTTGTATTTTTAATAAATAATTATTTTTTTATATTGGAAAGAAATACAATATGCATTTGGGATAAAATATCCATTATGGACCGTCGATTTGGAAGTTCATTTTTTTATGGTAGATAGTACTCATAAATAGAAAGCATTTTTACAAAATATTAAGGTGCGGAGACTCACAGTTTTTCAAGATATACATTTTTAAAGTTTCATGTAAATCGAAAAAAACACGACATTTAGGTTAGATAAATTGTCACTGTAGATGTCAAAGTTGACGTTTGACGTTTCTATGTTAAAAGTCATTATGATTTAGGCCCCAAACCGCCCCACAAATCGATGGAAATTAGTGTTCTAACCTAACATAACCTCAAACTTTAAACATGAATATCTCCATAACCATGGGGCTCCGCGGTGTGGGAGTGGTACCGGGGGGCAGCCCTTCACTCCCCCCCTCCCCCTCCCCCACGCTGACCCTTAAATCGACGGTCCATAATGGATATTTTTACCTGCATTTGCATTGATTTTATTTTAAATGATATTTTTTCTGCAAATAGGTTTTCACAAACACTTACACGTCAATTTCTTCTCTTTTTTTTTAATTTCTCATGTTATATAAAAAATCAATTTAATACATTTTGTTGTTATAAAATAGTGTAAAGTTATTACATACTTTATCCCTACATTAGGTTTGATCACTGTAGTTTATCAAATAAATTATAGCTACCCCGGTCTTTGTTATTACTCAATCCAATAGTCAACACTTTACATTCTTTTTAGGGTTCCGTAGCCAAATGGCAAAAACGGAACCCTTATAGATTCGTCTGTCTGTCCGTTCGTATGTCACAGCCATTTTTTCCGAAACTATAAGAGCTATACTGTTGAAACTTGGTAAGTAGATGTATTCTGTGAACCACATTAAGATTTACATATAAAAGTAGAAAAAAAAACAATAAACTTTAGGGTTCCCCATACTTAATTTTTTTTCATTATACTTGTGGGGTATTTATGAATAGGTCTTCAAAAATGATATTGAGGCTTCTACTATATTTATTTTCTAAACTGAATAGTTTGCGCGAGATACACTTTCAAAGAGGTAAAATGTGTGTAACTTCTAAAATAAGAGAATGAAATGTCTAAAAAAAATATGTAATGTAGACTATTATGCAAACTTCCACAGAAAATTGGTTAAAACGAGATCTAGTAAGTAGTTTTTTTTCAATAATTCATAATTCGTAAACCGTAATTAAGTTGGCACGGAACCCTCGGTGCACGAGTCCGACTCGCACTTGCCCGGTTTTTTTAATATTTCGTGTATCCGCCATTTTGATCGATCACAGCTTGCAACCGCGAACTCATGGAGTTAATTAATTTTTCACACAAGTTTTGACCCCGTATAGAATCCCATACCTGCATGCAATGAGTACTCAGTGCTTCTTTAGTCCTTTCATTCCTATTGTCCCACCTTTGAACCATAATGCCCCATAAATTTTCAATGGGGTTTAAATCTGGCGATCTTGCAGGCCACGGAATGATCCGTATGTCCGATTGCTGGCTAAACCACTCTTGCACAATTATGGAACGGTGTATAGGACAATTATCTTGCACGAACGATATCTCTGGCATATCTTCTACAGGAAAAACATTCCGCACAGTGGGCAACATAACGTCATTCAGCACATCTATATAATTTACACTGTTTGCACGACTGGGAATTACAGTAAGTTCTCCTGGTCCTGAAGAACTCATCCAACCCCACATATTAACTGTTATACGCCCGGATTCAGCGTTAGGCACAACGTGATCACTGTCATAACGCGTATTATTCCTACGCCACAACATAACTCGCCCGTGCTGGCTAGACTTGAAAGTCTTTTCATCACTGAAGATGACGTTGCTCCAGTCGAAATTTATGTATTTCAACGCGAACTCCAATCGTGCTCTTTTATTAGCTTCGGTTAACAATGGCTTAATAGCATGTCGCCGATAATGTAGACCTTCACTATGAAGAGCACGATATACAGTCCGCAAAGATGTATCAAATAATTGTGCGAAATGTCTTGTTGGTATAAAGCCATTTTCCTCATAACCTTGCACCATAAGTTGACGCTGGTCTGGGTCAATATGGCGTCTTCAGCCAGATCTGCGACGGTGTTCCAACGAACCCTCTTCTTGAAACCGCTTTATCCATAAAGTGACAGTCTTTACCTATAAGGGAAACATATTATTTATTATTTTTGTGTATCGATAACCATGGATAATAAAATAAATAACGGACAGTGGTTTTAAAACATTACTTACGTTTAAGCCAGTTTCTCTCGAAATTTCAGAATAATTTAAGCCTTGATTATGCAATGCTATTATTTGGGCCCTCGTAGCCATATCAATATTTGCACGCGAACTCATGATAAAAATAAATATTATAAACTTGTAAACGCAATTGTAACCGAACTCACTCAAAGATAGTTAAGAACGTTATGCTTGAACAAAAAGATTTAATTTTTATACAGTTAATATTAAACTACCCTCAATTCTTTTGAGATTTATGATACGGGCTAAAGTCGCTAAACAACTTCAATATAATAAAGAGTACGATAATTTCAACTCGTTGCGTAATGACTCAATGGTCTAGTGGCTAATGGAATCGGTCAATTTTATGCCACCGAGTTCGAATCCCAGTTATTACGTGCTTTGCTTTATAAGGTTTGTAATGTTGTAGGAGAATTTGTGTTAAGATTAAATAATTTTGTAAATAGCAAAAAACAAAGTAATGTTCTTTAAAGAGATATGTATATTTTCCAATCCTACTACTATACTAGCGCCATCTATGTCATAGCAGACATATTATTAAGGCCACAGAACAGTTGACATTACTGTGTCTCGTTTAGCGGGTATGTGATAGGTTAAGACGATGAAACCCTGTGCAAACGATTTTGGTTTAGAATCTTCCATGCAATTCCGTCACAAATAGTACGTAACATATGCTTTTTAATCTGTTATAAATATTTCTTTTTGAACATAATATATCGCTCATTTTGGCTTTTCTTTGAATGCAAAGTAACGAAGTAGTGACAGTTAGCTATTATCTGCGAAATTGGTATATTGTCAACATACATGGGAGCATTAAAATCAGTCATCCACCGTGAATTGCGGAGTTTTTCCACTGAAGTGTTTGTAATTCAGAGTTATGTTTTATTCTCGGTGCATTGTGTATTGATTAGATTTATTAAATTCAATTGTTGTGCAGTACCTACCTTTTATTAATTTTACTCCATAGTTTATTAAGTACTTACTTTAATGTGCGTCTTTTATTAAGCATAGCGATACATTATACAAACAAGCCAATATAGTGAGGTCTAATAATTGCACCTTGGGGAACACCAATATGTTTCTATGAAACATGTGGATTACTTTTGGTTACTATGTTTAAAGAAAAGAACACAATCAGCCATGTTCAAATTAGAAAGAGAATACCATTTATTTATTGTAGTAAAATATTTCGGTTACTACCGACCAAGACAAAATTTCTTATAACATCGCCCAGTAAAAAGGTTCTCTCGTCTACTTCAGTATTCATTCTTTCTTAGAAAACCATGGTACAAATATTTACTTTAATTAACTATCTGGCTGACTATTTAATTACTCTTAGATTGCACCAGTGTTGCACTTTATTTAAAACTAGTTGTTGCCCGCGACTTCGTCCGCGTTAAGTTCGTTAAACTGCACAAAAGTAACCAATAATTCTACACTTGCGAATAATTCCGAAAGCATCCAATTCATTCATTTTACTTTCACATAAAACAGTTTAACTTCATTCCTTTTTTTAGTTGGGAATAATCCGATGACTTCTCCCGCTCTTAGCTGATGCATCAGGGCGTGTCAGACTTTTACTGACCAAAACCCACTCCTATGTTCTTTCTTTGCTTTGCGTTCCAGGGCCCCAGGAATGCCTTTTAGAAGCGAACCCATGACCCCAGTAGGCTTGGCGACCCTGATGGGTCTCTATGGTTTTGCTGACATCTCCATGAGGCACGCTTGGAACACTACCCGCCGTCGACTCGGTCTCGGTGTAGATATTTGGTTACCGAACGGTCGGACGGCGCCCCATTGCTCGCCGTCCGCAAGCCCACTTCTACGGTGCCTGGAAATCAGGGTCGGGATCTTATTTCCTCAACGCTGGGGCGTGAAGGCCATTTCCTCATCCATGCGGCCGCCAGCTTGGTTGGATTACTGCTTCTCAGAAGGAGGCAACCGCCTGCCACTCCACCCTGCTCTGGACCAGTGCCCGGCGCGAGAAGTCGCTGTAACCGATGACTACCACAAAAACACGGCGGTGCCTCGTTCAAACACGGTGCACACCCTTACCGTATGCTCCACCATGTTCTCAGGGCAATCCACATAAAGGGTCACCATTCCACATAATTGTGTTCCACATAATGGGTCACCATTCCACATAGTGGTGATCCACATAATGGGTCACCATGAAGATGAAGACGCCGATTGGCTTACGAACATCAACGAAGCAGAAATAATAAGTGAGGGTTGCAGCAGTTGGTGATCTAAATATTTACCTACTCCATGGATAAAGGCGTTTGTTTATGTACATATGTCTCTAGTCTATATTACGGTTTAACAAAGATGTACGATTTTAAAATTATTTGCTGACCAAAAAAATCATATCAACCTTGAATGAATTCCAAGCACCACTAAGTAGACACGGTAAGTTCGGGAGGTCCCTGCATCGGATCAAGGAGAAAGGACGCCCGGGTATCGCCACTGTGTGGACCGCCCGGAGGACACGGTGGAGCACACGGTAGAGGTATGCCCTGCTTGGGCGGAGCGCCGCCGTGTCCTTGTAGAGTCTATCGGCGGCGGCGACCTCTCTGAGCCCTGGTACAGGCCATGGTCCAGAGCGAGGAGGGGTGGTGAGCGGTCACCTCCTTCTGCGAAACAGTAATGCTAGCGAAGGAGGCTGCCGACCGCGAGCGTCACCGCCGAGATCCCGATCCCGATTTCCGACCAACGTAGGCGCGGGCTCGCGGACGGCGAGCAGCACGCCGTCCGGCAGCCTGGTAATAACCTGGACCGAGCCTAGTCATCAACGGCTCGTTCTGTTCCACGCGCTCCTCAAGGAGATGTCAGCAAACTGTAGGGGCCCGGCAGGGCCAAAGCCTCTGGGGAACACGGAAAATCCGAAAGGTTCTCACCGTGTCCCCCAGATCGAAGGAATGAAGGGGAACGGGGTGAGGTTTAGTCAGTAAGAGTCTGACACGCCCTCCCGTTCCGCCCAAGAGCGTGAGAAATCATTCTCATGATTCTCCTTCCAAAAAAAAAGCACCACTAAGTAAGTGTAAATAGCACTTACTTATGTAGGCTGAAAAAAAGTGCATAAAGTAGTTTTTTGGTCAGCACAAAGCTGATCCTATAGTTAATAGAAGGTTTAGTATTTGCCTCTTTTTTATTTGAGGTAGTTATCCAGCTCTAGGTGGAGCAAGTGGTCTTTTGCGGACTAAATTCCACCATGTTCCTTCAGTTGCCATTTACGTATCAGGGCCACTAACTTTTGCACGCCTCAGTTATTAGGTACTTCGGTATATTCTCTCTTTAAAGAGTAACTACAGAGGCGTCATGGCGTTCTCAGTTTCTGCATTATGCAAGTACTAACCGAACATGAGTGTTTCGAGAGGTAGACATTTTGGATTCGGCGGGAAGAAAAGGCCAAGTCACCATTCTGCGGAACGCCCGGAAAACACGGCAGACGTTACGGTCGAAGTCTACTCCGCTAGGCGGAGCACCGCCATACTGTTTTGGCGTCAGAATCTGATTCCTACTGCCCTAGTTTGGGTCAATGTATGGGGTAAGACCTCCTCTTGCCCTGCCAATGGAATAAACCTGCTATCGTGAGAAAAACATCCTTAAGCCTCCTATTGTCGTGTAGACATTTCTTAGGTGTAATTAGTCACAAAGCGATTCCCGACGTTTTTTAGATAAACAGATTTTGACATAAAACTGATTTTTGTTGTGTGTTCGAGAATGGCGACGAAAGAAAAAGACGTTTTAGTTGAAGTCTGCCATTATATTCATGTTTGATAACTTGTCGCGCAGTAATAAATATTCTTGACCCATGTCTTTCTTTTTATTTTTCTTTATTTTGATAGACCCACCGGCCACAGCCACGGCAAGGCTATTTTTTTTTAATTTTTGGACAGTACTGGAGTCATTATTTATAGTAATAAAACGTCCGCTCTTGTTTCGTTTCAGCAGGCAACTGATTTAGTAACTAAATTTAGAACAGTGTGATTAGAAGCTTCTAATTTCGTTCCTTTCGTTCTTTTCGTTTTTTTTTTTTCGTTACTAAATTTAGTAGCGTAAATTAGGATTCAGAAATCCTAATTTAGGCTACTAAATTTAGTAAAGTGTAATAAGCCTTTTACTTTTACGTGCAGTTTCCGAGCTGAGATGTCATTTAAATGGGTACGTGCCTTCACATATTATCACGATACCCTTTTTTTATTTCTCATCAAAAACATTTAAGTCTTGTTTATGGACAGTATTTGGTTGACAGTTATTTTGTTGCGTTTAAAATATAAAAAGCCCCAAAGTCCTTAAGAAAATTATTTTAAAAATAAAGTAAGGAGTATTGACCTCGCTGGTACAGTATTGTTATCAATTAGATTCTTAAAGTTTAGTTCAACAGGTGTCCACAATGTTTAATATCGGACGCGAAGGTAAAAGTTTTTTTTTCTCATAAATATTCAAATTAAAATACGCGGCTTTAACGATTACGCAGCGAGGCCGTCGGTTTGCCGACTTACGAAAACATGATTTTAAGATTTATTGTGAACTAGCTTCTGCCAGCGGCTGCGTGCATGTGATAAACAGTCTCTCCATAAAATTTTAGGACCCTTTATCATCCTTCTAGACACAGAATTTTGGAAAATTCTTTCTTAGTGCTCGTCTACGTCATGCAAGGAAACCTTGTGCAAAATGTCGCGCTCCTAGTCAAAGTAATTTCGGCTGTGCGTTGATATTGTATGTCAATCAGTATAGACGATGACTTCTGCCAGCGGGTTGGCCCGCATGAAAATAGGTTGCTCCTTAAAACCTTTGCCTACGTCTTAAAAAGATAATAATGTTATTATCTTATTTATTGGATTATTATTGAATAATCCAATAGTCACAGTAGTTTTGGCTGTGCATTGATATGTCAGCCAGTCAGTTTTTCCTTTTATATGTGAGTGAATTTCTCAAGCATAATATTTAAGCGGTGCAGCTGAAAATCATATCTGAAAGTAAACGTACAACGAAGTTATTTTTTCTATAGAAAGAAGGCGTACTTATCTTGATCAGGCCGTCAATATTTTAGTAGATAACATTTTTGTAGTAAAATTAAAAAATAATTATTTAGCATAATTCTAAGTTTGGTGGCGCGTCCACAATCTGTTTTTTTGGGGACGACCACCGCTTGAACGAAACTACACTAGTTTACTAGAAATTACTAATTTTATTTGTATTCAGCATTATTTTTTCTATCTAATGACAGTTTTATTTTAATACTTAGGGCATTACTTTATCCTAGTGAAAATCAAAAAAGACTGTCCGCAGGAAATTTTAAATTTTGGTGGGAGCAATATAATCATTAAGTGACTCGTATAGAATAAACCTAGACGGATAATGCTCCCAACGTAAACTTCATTTAGTCAGGCACTAACGCGCAGCAGTGATAGACGAGTGCCATCCCGCTGTGATTTCCCGCCAAAAACGTAAGTAAGTCTTTTTTTAGTAATCGGACAAAAATCCTGCAATTTTGATGTAATGTTTTAAAAACGTTTTATGATTAGGTCGGTGTTGTAATTTAAATTTATAATAAAAAGGTTAAGGTAAGTTTTCAAAAGTATACAAATATAAAGAGTACAATTTTAGTAGTTTTTTTTTAAATAAACATATTCAACAAGATTCTAATTTTGGTGGTGCAATTTTGGTGATTTTGGTGGTGTTATACCAATTACCGGCCACCGTAGGCGCGTGTTTGCGGACGGCTAGCAATGGGTAGCTCGTCGTCTAACCGTCTGGTAACAGTCCGGACCGAACCGAAGTTGTCGACGGCGCGTAGTGTTCCACACGCCCCTCAAAGAGTTGTCAGTACCCGCAAGGGCCCAACAGGGTAGAAATCTATTGGGGCTATGGGTGATCTGAAAGTGATGCCGGGGCCCTGGAATAATGGCAAAGAAGGGACAGGAGTGGTTTTTTAGTCAATAAGAGTCTGACACTATCTTCGGTCCGCCCAAGAGTGGAGGATGACATTAGATGATTTTCCCACCTAAATAAAAAAAAACATAATAAGATGACTCGGTTTGGAAGTACGGTAGGTATATTATACCTTCGAGTTGCTTGAGAGTGACGAAGAAAATGTATAATGTTCGTTTACTGTACGCTTAGAACGAAAATATCATTCAATAGCATTAAAAAATAATTAAGATAATTATTATTTGTTTTCCAGCATGACAAAGAAAAGTAATTCAAAGTTGACACACGCAGAGTGCTTGGAGAGGAAAAGGATGGTAGAAAAGAAGAGAAAAGAAAGAATTAGGAATGATCCCGTTAAACTAGAGGAGTTAAGAAGAAAAGAAAGAGAAACTGGTGTCAATATTTCTAATTTTGGTGTCAGATATCAATTTTGGTGTCGTACCAATTCTGGTGTCGACAATATATTAGAAGCTTTCAGGAATAAATAAATTTCTCTTACATTTTATGTACCTGAATACGTATCTCTTGCTTATCAACATCTTAAATTATTAAAAAAACCTGAAACAAACTTTTCCACCAAAATTAGGTAACAAATCATAGTTGTTGAAATTCACTCATGTATAGAAGAGTTCGTTTGACTGCTGAAATTTATTTACTGATAGGTATATGAATAATTCTCGTGACAACATGATGAGGGTACAGGCAGGCTTGATCGATTAATATGGTTAATTCGTGTGACCGACCGAAGGAGCCCAGGCTCCCACTAGCTGACGCGATAAAATTGTTCTACAAATTAGAACCATTTCTACGAAAAGTCGTTGACGTATTGTAGCGTAACGCCTGCCAACATAAACCTTTAGTTACTTAGTTACTCACTTTAATTTTAAATTAAAGTAACTATAAAGAAACCGCAGTCATCATTGTTACATCCAAGTTTAATTGCTTTTGTGGCTGCTAAAAATGTTAAACTTGCCGTGAACTTTCGCTTTTTGTTGCTACGTCTATGGGGTATAAAGAAATACTGTTAAATTTAATTTTAGCATTAGCAAGAAGTAAGCCTTCTTTAATAGAATGAGGTAAGGACAGCGAATGTGCATCGTCATCTTAAATTGTATCTTCCTTGTGTTGATGGATTCTAGAGGGACCACAGCATCCAGCAGTCGACTTCTTTCTTCTGACAATTGGTTTTGTTCATGTTGGTTTTCTAACGAATAGTTTTCTACATCAGATTTTGTTATAAAGATTGCAGGATCTGATATTTTCAAATCTATTACCTAAATCCGAAAAACTGTAAATCCCTGCCGCGGTCACTTCTAGTTACCTATTATGACCATCAAGATTAGAATTGTTTGTCATCTCTAGCAGGAACACTTTATCTGTCATTAGGTACCATGTGCTAAGTAGCCAGACACCTATTAACCGCAGTACAATTAGGTATGGTCGGATGATCGACGTAATGTAACTTACGTTTCATGGGACACTGAACTGTTTATGCGTTCATCCGTCATAATTATAAAAGTGTCAAATTGATTTCCTGGATTGAGTTTAATATTGCCTATTAAAATGGGTTGAGGTGTAGTTGGTATCATAAGCATAACATTACTGTTGAAACCTGTGCACGCCGAGATATATTATCTGGTTCCGTTTTTGCCGACTGAGGTACCTCCGTTCTTTGTTGTTCACATGTTTCTCTGTCAGTCTTTTCGTCTGTCCCCAGTCAAGAAGACCCTTCATCTCAGGAAAGCGTTTTTTTTTTTTTTTTTTTTTTTCCGGTAGGGGAATCATCAGAATGACTTCTCCCACTCTTGGGCGGAGCGGGAGGGCGTGTCAGACTCTTACTGACTAAACCCCTACCCCGTTCCTTCGTTGCCATCAATCTGGGGGACACGGTGACAACCTTTCGGATACCGTGTTCCCCAGAGGCTTCGGCCATGCCGGGCCCCTACAGTTTGCTGACATCTACTTGAGGCGCGCGTGGAACAGAACGCGCCGTCGACGACTTGGCTCGGTCCAGATTATTACCAGACTGCCGGACGGCGAGCTACCCAGTGCTCGCTGTCCGCGAGCCCGCGCCTACGGTGGTCGGAAATCGGGATCGGGATCTCGGCGGCGACGGCGTGAGTTCCGTTGCCTCACGCGGTCGGCAGCCTCCTTCGCTAACATTACTGCTTCGCAGAAGGAGGCGACTGCCTGCCACCCCTCCTCGCTCCGGACCATGGCTTGTACCAGGGCCCGGCGCGAGAGGTCACCGCCGCCGATAGCCTCCACAAGGACACGGCGGTGCTCCGCCCAGGCGGGGCACACCTCTACCGTGTGCTCCACCGTGTCCTCCGGGCGGTCCACACAGTGGCGACACCCGGGAGGAAAGCGTAGAGATATAAAATTGAAATTAGTATCAAGAACAATTAAGTCTTCTACTCCTTGGAGTACTGAAAAATTCAATCTTCTAAGTTACCGCAATCCAAAGAAAAAGCTATACTGTTTTGTGGCTTATATTGCCACATATGTATTTTGATATTCGGAAGGAAATCAAAACCTATTTCCATTTGATCCAGAATTTTAAAATTTGCTTGGGGTGTTAAATGCAATAGGTAGTCTGTAGTATATACAAGTTCCTTGTTTTAATTGATAGCACGAACAAATTTGAAACTTTTTAAAGCTATTTGTCTATATTTTGGTTGAGCTTATCAGTAGGTAGTGAATAGTAAACTTTTTCCGTATTTGGCTAGTCATACATCTTACGGTACGAGTCAATTCGGATAAGATTCGGATTCATGCTGGTTGCATCTTCTGCACATCATTCAATTTATCAATCGTTTTTCTATTGTTACCTCGTTTTTCGCAAATAAATGTAAACTTTTTCTTAAAAAAATCCATCGCTTTAGATCGAAATTTCCCAAACTCTTTACTCCTTCAATTGGTCAGTGAAATGTCTCATTTTGACAAGTTTACTTTAGTGTACTTATTTATGTTTTATTTCCACAATTTTTAGTTTTATTTCGTAAAGTAAAATTGAAATGTTCGAAATCAAGGTTAATGTAAAATATGGGCGACCTGGAGATATTCGTAAGACTTTCCTCATTCATAAAATAAGTATGTTTACAAAGTTTTAATAGGATCAATAAAATAATGAATGCTGTGCCTGTTTTACTATTACATAGCTATGTATAACCTATCTACAAGTTAGAAGTCCAGAGTAGTTCATCAAGTTTCATTATTTAGCACATTTCACCTACTTCTATTCTTTTGGGAGTTATTATAGCTATAGGCTTCAAGTAGGCATCGTTATAAGCATAATATTTATTTGTTGTCTCATTGAAAGTAGTAAGTTAATCCGTAAACTCCTTGTTATTTCAATCATTGAGATTAGAAGTCTACACTTTTGAGATTGGTATTACAATCACAATATACTCATTTAAGATGGGAATGAGGTATTTTACACAATTTTAATTTACACGCTTGTTTGCCATTTTACAAAAGGTTTAACGTCATAACCATTTTCTTTTACTGATTATGATGTGACGAAGGTATTATGACTTACGCGTAGCGTAATTTCATATCGCTTTGAAATGCTCTGTTTAAAACAGTCTATACAGTACTTTTTACAATCGGACTAAGATATTTTTTTAGTTTAGCTTCATTTAGTGATAGTTGTTTGAATTGTTAAATAAATGTTTTTTTTTTCACAGATGTCGTCCCCGTCCGATTCAACTTGTGGGTGATGCTGTTCACTAGTTGCTGGGTGGTGTACATGCTCCGGGTGAACATGAGCCTCAACCTTATAGCCATGGTCCCACAGACAGCCCACAACTCCACGTAAGTCAACTTCGACTCTTTTCTTACCTGCGTTATCTAACCAACTAGTCTCCTCTTAATGTTTTAGCTTTGGATTTTAGCATGTAAGTAAGTTCTTATCGACTACTATACCATTTATTTAGGATTGTCCTGGGTCAATGTAAGAAAATAATGTATCTTTATTTTTCTTTACTAGTAATTTAATAGTAGTCTTCCACCACTGAAATTACGGCATTCTAGCTATTTGCCACTCTCTTATAAATTGATTGAAAATTGTCACTGTACTCTTCAAAATTTAATAATAAGTTGGAATTATTAGTTGTATTAATTTTAAGCTCAAGGATAGACGTTTTGCGCAGATTTATTCAAAAACATGGCGCGTTTATAGTTGTGGAAGAATATTAATATAAAATAATAATAAGTATTGCACGGTATATCTAATTATCTAACAATATTGTAAGAACCTATAAATATTATTCAAAGAGCTTCTTTAAAGTCAACTATTGGAATAATTTCCAAGTAAGCGAAGTGAAAAACTTATAACTGGAAAATTTATATCTTACCTAACTTAATATTATTATTATATATGAACTAGGAACTGGAGAGGGTTGCGGGAATCAGATAGAAACGAGACACACAGTGTCGTTGTGTCGACACTTGAGGGAGGCCTTTGTCTAGTAGTGAACGTATTTCGCTAGAAACGATGGTGATGAATATTACGAAGTAGAATTCGAAAGAGAAAATGAAATGAAAGAAAAATTTATAAGTAGTAGACGTGCTTGCCTATCTGTTATTCTGTCTGACACATATATTTTTCTCCTATATGTCACTAAAAGAATACTTGTATGGCATAAATATATTTTTAACTAGGAATGACGGGATTAATGAATGTCATGTACTCAGCTTTCCTAAGAAGACATTTCGTGTGAGGTATTAAACGAAAGGACGTAAGTTGACTATTCTGTACTTTTTTATTCCTGAATATGTCTGCTGTTATTAATGCTTATTGTGTTTTAGATCGCGGTCTCAATGTGAAAAAGACGACGCGGTGTCAAATGTGACGCTGTCTCGTGTCGACGGCGTGGACGTTCACGCGGCGCACGTGAAGGTAGCTAGAAAAACTCTATCTAATAATACTACCACAAAAAACCATCTACGAGCCTCTCACTCCGTAATGTTTATTTTTATCTCATTTGTTTTTCTGTCTCATATCATGCTTACCTTATGGATGCTGGATAAGTAATTAGGTAATTATTATTCAAATACTGGCTTAAGTTTCACCTAAGTGTGACATTTAGCAGTGCAGTCATCTTTTCTTGTAAGTAATAAAATCAGAAACAAAATTGAAATGAATTATTAAAATAGAATACCTGCCTACTTAGTCGCTATAATTTAATAAATATTTATAGTGAATTAATTCGATGCAGATGTGTTTTTTTTGATAAAAAGTCAAGTCTATTCATTTCAGCGAACTCTGTTATTACACAACGGAATTTTTTGATGCAATAAATTACACAAACTCATGCCCCTGGCAACAGTGGCAACTACTAACTTAGAACTTGCAACCTACAACTCATAAGTCGGGGCCGTTACCTCTTGGCCACAACTGCTCAGAATTTTATAGAGCAAAATGTACCTTTGTTTATTATGAGGATGATACAGGACTAAAGAAGAAGTGTTAACAATATTTTAATCATTTTTTTATTCCCCTAGCAAATCCCAGGTGGAGCGTCATTCAACTGGTCAGGAGAGCAGCAGGCCCTGATCCTGGGCTCGTACTTCTGGTGCTACCCGCTGACGTCACTGGTGGGGGGCATGGCGGCCGAGCGCTGGGGCCCGCGCTACGTGGTGCTGGTCACCTCGCTCGTCAGCGCCGTCCTGACTGCGCTCAGTCCGGTCGCAGCCAACCTGGACTACATCGCGCTAGTTATTATTAGATTCTGCTTAGGATGTGCTGGGGTAAGATGACTGTTACTGTGAGCTAAGTTACTTTCTTCTGATCCATCTAACAAATGATAACTTTAAGATAGCATAGCATTCAGTTCTTGGCAACTGTGACATGAGACCGGACCATATAAATCCATACTAGCAGAGGGTCCCACGACACAGTCGTGGTCGCGATTCGCGGTCGCTTACAACCGAAAGGTACCATTAGAGTTTTGTACTCTGTCGTCGCTCTCTCTTAGTATTTTGTTATCAAAATCAGCCTCAGTTTTATCCTTCAAATAAAACTAGTTTCCTTTATATGGTCAATGTTTTATATTAGTCATAAAGTTTTAGGGTGCTGCAGGGTGTCCTAATTTGTTAGCCATCTTTCAGGGGTCCTTATTAATATAAAAAGTTTTCTCTATAGTCTCAAACTTTTGAGAAAATAAATATAGTCTGAAACTTTGATCTCTTCTGTGGACAATATTATTGAGAATCGAAGTTTATGGGAAATGTAGAACTAGCTCTAAAAATGCTATATACGTATACTTACATGAAGAATCATTCAACTTAGCTTACTGTCGAGTTAAAGTGGCTTCGTCCAAAAGGGAAGTTAGACTCCTAGAGTGCCAGTCAAAGTGTGACTGTCACTCTAACACACTAGGTTAGCGGGTTGGTGACCGCTTATAGACTTGTAATAAACACAAGTGAAAACATATAGCGTAGAAACCCAACCGCAATATTTAATGTTTGAACTTGTTTTGAAAAATTACTTTTTAAAAACTTGTCCATTGCGTGCGTGTTGAGGTTGTACCTAGGGTTCCGTACTTATTAAGATCACGCAATGGAGATTATCGAAGGAACAGGTCACGCGTTTAGTCTTCTCATTTGCTTTATTTTAATAAATGATTTATTTGTTATTAAATATTATTGTATGTAAGTTAGGTACTTTATAATCAGAGCATAGATAATTAAAAAAAACAAGTGTACAATCTTTGGGCGGTTTTATCGGACAGGGCAAAGGAAGATAGATTTGGGGCTGATATTATTATGAAAATCTTAAATAATAATATTAATTAGACTAAATATTTTTTTCATGACATACTCGAGCTTTGTAATGCATGTATTGTTTATTTGTATATCTTTATTTGTATTCACCTAAGTTCTACTACTACTATTTTTCTCCGCACCCAAAATTGACTGGGAATGTGCATAAAGTATTTAAAAAATTACATAAATAAAGAAATTCTTAGAAGACAAATATTACAACAACATTTGGCTAATAATCCTATGGTGCAAAATAACATATTTTTTCCTTATATTTCACAATGAACGTTATAATTATGCAATATGCATATTAGCGAATCAAATAGTATGATAATTTTCTAATTTACCGCTCCTTATGAGACGTGCCTAATAACGTTTTTTAACCTTGCATTGAATTAGATGACACTGTTGAGTTTTGCCATCGTCGAAACAGGATTGTTACATTAAACTCGTTTGTATACGGTAAAAAATTGTCCTACTTTCCAGGGTTTCATATATCCGGCACTACACGTGCTGGTGGCGCGATGGGCCCCTCCGGCGGAAAAAGGCAAGTTTGTAAGTGCTATGATGGGAGGAACCCTGGGCACGGTCCTCACGTGGTCCCTCACCGGGCCTCTCATGGAAAAGTTTGGATGGGCGTCAGCTTTCTACGTGCCAGCTGCAATGACAATGGTCTGGTGTTTCTTCTGGTGGTACCTTGTAGCAGACTCACCAGCAGAACATCCCAGGATAACAGACGCAGAGAAGAATTACATACTAGACGCATTAGGCGACAAGGTCAAGAAATCAAAGGTGAGACAATATTTATACTGCCGCTGCCGTTGTCACTCTAAGGTTAAGTAGTTTGCGGTAAAGTGATACATTAGGAGTTATAGTGAACGTTCGGGTTTGTTCGTAACAATGCTAATTGTTAAACATATATTGAGCTGGGTAAACGTTGTGTCAATATCTCTGTCCAGGTATAGATTGACAAATATTAAATCGAACTGGTGGAACATAGAACGAAAACCCCATTACATCATCCATAATAATGTTTATATATATGTGCAAAGTTACATGTTTGTTATGTAGGTTTACTCTGAATGCGCTAATTGCAACTGAAATAGGTATAACGTGCTACATCACAGTGTATTTACCCTGTTACTCTTTTCAGGGACTGCCACCGTTCAAAAGCATCGTGACATCACTCCCGTTTTTGGCCATGACTATTCTCCACTACGGAAATCTTTGGGGCTTGTACTTCATAATGACAGTGGGGCCTAAGTTTGTGTCAAGCGTCTTAGGATTTGAATTGTCGGCCGCTGGAGTGATATCTGCTCTTCCATATCTTGCGAGACTGTTTTTTGCGACGATATTCGGAGTGATTGGAGACTTCATACTGGGAAGAAAACTACTGTCGACGACTGCTATAAGGAAGTTCTTCTGCGTATTCTCACACGTCCTTCCTGGTATACTGTTAGTATTGTTGGTGTACGCCGGATGCTCCACAGCACTGTCAGTGGCGCTGATTACGATGTCAATGGGATTCAACGGCGCGGCGACATTGACTAACCTACAGAATCATCAAGACCTAGCGCCAAACTATGCTGGAACCTTATATGGAATTGCCAATTGTATCGGCAGCACTGCTGGATTCTTCACACCAATGATCACAGCATACTTTACAAGCACAGGAGTAAGTATCTTTTCCCATCAGAACAATTTTATAAAAGGTATATAAACAGTTGTTATACTTATATAACGAAATTTTCACTTAAGTCATGGTTAAAATACTATTATCGCATAGTTTTAAATAACTTATCTAAATTTAAAGAAAACACACAATGCCAAATCAAATCAGAAATATAAATATGTGATAATAGCTTGCAGATTCTAATTATAAACTTTCCACTTACAGAATAATTTCGAGAATTGGCGTCCAGTTTTCTTCCTAGGAGCGTCAGTTTACATCGTTTCGGCCCTATTTTTCATATTCTTTGGAACCGGTAATATCCAACCATGGAACTTTGCTGCCGAAAGCAAGGATTCAAAGGAAGATAAAACAAATGGAGATCTCAAAGAAATGAATGGATCGTCAATCAAAATCGGTGACTCGAAAGAAGTAAAAGAAACTCCTCTTAACGTTGCCAAGTAGGTGTATGAGATTATTGTGTGAGATTCGCAATATTATAACCTGTATCGTAGTTCCGAACATTGGCATGATATCGATGCAAAAGGTGTACTGCAAGTATGTGATAAAAGAATTAGATACTAGGCTGTGGACGGAATTGAAATATGTTTCATTATTTAAGCTCACAAGCACCTACACCAATGTCGGAGGAGTATGAATAAAATATGTAAGTAAATGTGCTTTAAGTCACGACTGAAGTTTCCAGGGTTTTATTACAGGCGTAGGCAGAAGCGTGGCCTTTTGAAGCGAATGCCATTAATGTCAGTAAGATTCTGAAAGACTGCATATTTTTGGATGTAGGTACCTAATTGTAAAATCACACGACATTATATTTGGTAGATAATTAATTGAAACTATGTTAGCGTTACCTTGGTTAGTAGATTTAATAGGGGTACCCGATAAAACCTTGCGGAACGTTTCTGTAATATAGAATTTCATATATCGAAAATTTAACATGGAAGTGCACTTTATCCTAGTTTAATTGTGAAATAATGATGACAATGATTATTACTATACTATTTTGAGCAGTTTATTTAATGGATTATTTATTTTATATACTTGTATAAATGTGTACTTACCAAGTTTATTGTTAAAATTGTAGGCTGACGTAAAAATTATGTAATGTAAATGCATTGTAATCGCTGTGATCTTTATTGAAAATGTAATGATAATATTATTCGTATGGTAGATATAGGCGACCGCCCCAGTGGTATTGTTAAATTTATTTATAGTTCATTAGTACTAAAGAATCCTCGCACTGGTTTTGCCGTGTACTAGAAATGCAAAGCAGTCATTCTGTGCTGCGTAGCAACTTACTAGTTTTTGATCTTGCCTTTTGTGGGACGATGACCTTATCTACGAAATTGTATAAATTAAAATCAATATTATTTTTATCAGACTTTTAGAATAATGTTTGTTAACCAATTAAATATACGACAATAACTATTTTTTGTATAAATTATTCGTATAATACAATCTATGACCATTTTAAAATTAGTCTTGTAATTTTACGTTAGTAGTTTTAATCAAAAGAATAAAACTTCATGTAGGTTTTATAATTCTCATAAAGTTCATATACTAATGTCTGCATGAGATAAGACTTACAGAGTAACTTGACATGACAGCAACGGACTTGGGGGTCAAAATGGGCGATGTATTTTATAAAATTTAGACATAATTTAATTAAGACCCATTTGTATTTGTATTCGTAACTATATTGTATTTATTGACATAAAAAAATCATTTGTTTTATTGAAGACATCGCCAATCATAAAATAAACGTCGATTGTGATTTGATTGTTTTATTTATATTTTATTTCTTTTTCTGTCATTAGAAGCTCTTATACATAATTATAAGGGTTTGTTTATTATAGGATAGATTTGTCCATAATAGGATACAATACGTCACTGAAACAAATATTCTATTCAGTCCATCAGTCACCAAAAAGTATTGGACATTTTTTTTACCACGTTAAAAAACCTATAGGTATTTTCCCATAGTTGGTATTTCTACTCAAATGCTTTCTTATCTAAATAATGATTGGGAAATTATTTATATTCTACTGAGTATATCTGTATCTAATCTGTACCTTTAGCCATTTCAACATGGCCATGGATATTCAGTGCACTAAACTTTGTCATTTTTTGAAACATTTTCGGACTTTGGTTATGTTAAAAATTAGGATACGAGCAATAGTAAGAGAATAAATTAATTACTGACAAAATTAGTAAAGAAATAAATGCTTCTTTTTATTATTATTCTGTTGTGTTCTAGGTGGGTGTAATGATATTTCTAGGGTATTTTTTAATGTACGTGGTCCGTAATAACTTGAGTGTTCACATAGTTGACATGGCTCAAGCTATAAAGAGAGATGAAATTTTATTTGGAAACGACACTATTATAGCCCGATGTTGTATCAAGAGAGCTGGGGTATGAAGTTTAAGTTTTACTATTAACTCTGTACTTATTATTATAATGGTTAGGGTCGCGGGAATTTGGTGGATGCGAGACGCACAGGACCGGTCGTTGTGGCGACGCTTGGGGGAGGCCTATGTCCAACAGTGGACGTCTTTCGGCTGAGATAATGATGATTATACAAGCTTCGAATAGATATTTATGATAACACCTGGAATAAAATACAATAGGGTCCGCAGGGTCGAAGCCTACTGGGGCCATAGGTTCGCTTCTGAAAGGAAAACCCGCGGCTCTGGAACACAAGACAAAGGAGGCACATAGAGGGCGGAATTAATCAGTAAAAGTCTGACACGCCCTTCCACTCCACCCAAGAGCGGGAGGAGTAATTGGAAGACTTTCCACCTAAAAAAAACTTGGAAAACTAGTTGTTAGCATATAAGTACCTACCTACGTAAAACTTGATACAATAAATCAATAATATTTACCTGCACGTTACAATAAAACAATGGCATTAACATTGAATACTATTATACATATTGCGTCTTACATAGTATCTACGAGTATAAAGTATTATAATAATATAAGCCTTTATTACTGTTTTACATCATTTACATTATTAAATATATTTGTTGCTGACGATCGGTTTTCAGTAACAGCTTGTCCTTCGACAAAGGCCTCCTCCAAAGATTTCCACCTATCTCTATCTCTTGCGATTCTGATCCATTCTGGACCGGCAACTTTTTTGATGTCATCTTCCCAACGTTTTATTTGTCTACCTTTACTTCTTTTGCCATCCCTGGGGTACCACTCTGTAATTATTTTAGTCCATTTCTCATTTTTCTCTCTCAGCATATGACCTGTCCATTTCCATTTAAGTGTTTTACATACTTTGCTCACATCTTTAAATTTTGTTTCATTTTTTATTTTGGTTAGTTTTATTTTATCTTTTCTTTTTACTCCAAGTACACTTCTCTCTATTCCATTTTGACATACGGTTATTTTGTTGGATAGTTTCTCCGTCAATGACCATGTTTGACAGCCATATGTTAAACATGGCAAAATGCACATGTTATAAACTTTCCTTTTATCTTTATTTGGCATGTCTTTGTTTTTCATGATTTCGCTAAGAGACCAAAATCTTTTCCACGTGTTGGCAATTCTTCTGTCGATTTCTTTATGCATAGTATCTGTTGTGGCTATTAGTTGTCCAAGGTATATATACTCATCCACGTATTCTATTTTTTCCATGTTTACAATGATGTTGTATGTTTGGGAAGAATTAGTCATAATTTTAGTTTTTGTTGTGTTCATTGTAAGTCCTGCTTTTATGCTTTCCCCTGATAGTTCTTGTAGCATTTGCTCTAGTATTTTTGGACATTCTGAAAATAGAATTAGATCATCCGCGAAACGTAAGTGGTTTAGGTTTTCACCATTTATATTAAGTCCGTTTTTATTCCAATCTAGGTTTTTAAATATCATCTCTAGGGCCGCCGAGAACAACTTAGGTGAGATTGGGTCGCCCTGTCGGACGCCTCTTTCTATAGGGAACTCCTCTCCCGTTACTTCTAACCTGATTTGGGCTGTGCTTTTTGAGTATATGTTTTTAAGTATTCGAATGTATTTTTCTTGTATCCCTTGATATTGCAAAGCTTCCCAAATGTATTCATGTTCTAAAGAATCAAAGGCTTTGTTGTAATCTACATATGCCAAATAGTAACTTTTATTGTATTCTTTATATTTCTGTAAAACTTGTCTTAGAACATGTATATGATCTACAGTTGAGTATTTGCTACGAAACCCCGCTTGTTCTTTTGGTTGATGTTCGTCAAGTGTAGATGTGATTCTGTGTAAGATTATTTTGGAAAAGACTTTATAGATATTCGACATCAAGCTGATCGGGCGATAGTTCCCTATATCTCCTTTATCTCCTTTTTTGTGTAGTAATATTATGGTTGATTTGGTCCAATCTGTAGGAATAATTTCCGTCTCTATAATTTCATTGAATATATCTGTTCGTGTAGGGGCAATGGTCGGTAGGGTAGCTTTTAGTAATTCGTTCGTTATCTGATCAGATCCAGGAGTCTTGTCTCTTTTTTGGGTATGAATTGCTCTTATTGTTTCTTCCTTTAATATTTTTGGTATTTGTTCAATGTCTGTTATGTTTCTTTCGGAGATCTCTTTTTTCAGGTTCTTACTTTGGTACAAGTTTTGGTAGTAATCTGTAGCTATTTTAAGTATTTCTTGTCTTTTATTTGTACAGTTTCCGTCCTTAGTCTTCACTTTTAGCAACCAATCTTTTTTAGGATTCAGTTCTTTAGTAGCCTTTTTTATTCCCCCAGTTTTCTCAATGTGTTTTTTTAATGTATTTTGCCTTTTTTGCTTCTTATCTTTTCGTATACTTTCGTTTATCTTTTTACTAATTTCTGCTATTTCACAGCGGTTGATCTTGTTTTCTTTCATTTGTATTAGTTCTTTTCTCTTCTGCAGTAGTTGTTTTGTCTCCTCCGAGCAGATCTTATTGCTTTTTGGGTTATCTTTCTTGGTTGCTATTTGTAAGATGTTTATAAATTTTTCATACTTGCTTTGAGTTGGTGTGTCTTTTTCTATTGAATCTTTGAAACTAGTCGTAAGTTCGTTGCCATTATTGGGGTCTATATAGGGATAACTTTCATTATGGAACATCCTTTTTCTCTTTATAGGAGTAGAGCTTGTTAGTCTAGCACGAACCATTTTATGGTCTGAATAATAATTTAGATTATGTAAAATTGATACATCTTGAATTAGTTTGGCATTATTAGTTATAATATAATCGATTTCGTTTTTATATAGTCCGTTCGGGGCCATCCACGTCCACTGCTTTGATTTCTTTTTCTTATAAAAACTATTGAGAATCCTGAGTTTGTTTTCTAAAGCCAAAGTTACTAACCTTTCTCCATTCTTGCTTCTTTTACCATGTCCGTGTTTACCTACTGTATATTCTTCTTCAGTATTATTACATGTACCTATTTGGCCATTAAAATCACCCATTAGAATAATGTTTTTGTGGGAATTTATAATAGTTGTTCGTAAATCTTCATAAAATTTTTCTATATGTACTATATCATCTCTCTTATCTGATTCCGTTGGTGAATAGGCTTGAATAATGGACCATTTCACATTTTTATTTAAGGGTAATATTATATTCAACACTGTTATTCTTTCAGAGATGCCTTTGATTTCTTCGATTCTGTGTGCAAGTCGCTTTTTAATTAAGAATCCCACACCATACAGTCCTGGTGTCTCTCCTTTGTAGTGTAGGATGTAGTCCCCGTAGTCTTCTATCCCTTCGCCATGCCTTCTCATTTCACTAATTCCTATTATGTCCCATTTTATTTCCGCTATGGCTAATTCGAGTTCAATGAGCTTTTCAGTAGTTCGTAAAGATCTTGTATTAAACGTAGCTATGTATATGTCCGGGGTGTGTTTTACTATCTTTGGAGGGTTGTGGTCTTTTTCCCCCACGAGGACCAGTCGGCTTGGGGGAGGATATTTTATTTCTGTTTTGTTATTGTTTTGCTTGTTATTTAGTTTTTGTTTCCGATCGCCGGTGTCTAATTGCTATTGTTCTTTTGTGGTTGGTTTTCCAGAGTAAGATAGAGATCGACCTCTCATCATATCAAATGCGTTTATTCTTTTGTTTGTTGGAGGATTTGATGTATAAAGTATTATAGAATTTAATAAATGGCAGTAGCAGTAGGCACTCGTCCAGTACGTGGTGAAGAAGAGGCATATGTGGGTGTATATATGCCTATTCCTGTCATTAAGTCTAAAGGTGAGAGAACTCGAGATTGGCGGTATATCCTACTTCACATCTTGTCTTGCACGCCTTCCTAGCATCCATTTTTCATGACATTGAATTTGGAATGTAAAAGACCTCGCATCCGCTAAATATTTTTCAACCGGAGCTGCGCTGGGTGAAGCTAGGGAAATAAACAATCCTATAATGAAGCGGTTTCATTTCGTGACCGTAATTTCCTAGTTACCTATTGCAGTCGTAGTCATGGTATTAAACCACTAGGCAGAAATACCATCAGAACCACCAGACATACGCCACTAACATGCACAAAATTGTTTTGGGAACACATTCTTTATGCGAAGATACAGCTAAGGAGTGGAATACCCGAATACTCTGCCGGAGTCTGGGTTCCCTGATAGCTAAACATAGGGATCTTTAAGAGTGAATAGGTTACTTGTAGGTAAGCGTGCTCTACCGTCGACCAAGTCATCACTTTACCATCAGGAGAGATGAGATCAGGCGCTAAAATATACTTACTTTATGTGAGTCTTTCATATGAATTTTCAGATGTCGGACACAATAAACTGGGATGACACAAAAGTAGGGAAATTGTTCTGCGCCTATCATATAGGATATTGCATTTGCTTCCCGATTTTTCATAGTTTCGGAGATAGGTAAGCAAAAGCTATTTATAAAAAAATAAATCAAATTGTGAGCATATAGAAAGAAAAAAAAAACCTATTATATAAGTACGTAGCCTTTTCCCAATTACCTTGGGGTCGGCTTCTAGTCTTACTGACGCGGCTGACTGAATACTTACCCGTATTTTACATGGAGCGGCTGCCTGTTAGACCTCCACAACCATTTAGTGTGGGCAACACGACACTTCTTGGATAGACTGATGGTCAAACTTTCTTTGTCTGACTACCTGAACGAATATCAAAGATCTACGAATGAATGGAATGGGTTACCTAGGTTTATTGAAAGAACCATGTTTTCAGATTTGAGGGTCTGAACGATTAGCAGAAAAAAATTGTATACAAAAGTAATGAAATTGAAATATAGGTAATTATGAATTAACTAAAATAGTATAATAATAATCTATAGAACGGACTAAATCTTAACTTATTAATGACGATGATAA
Organism: Mythimna separata; assembly: GCA_030763345.1. Classification (NCBI taxonomy): domain Eukaryota; kingdom Metazoa; phylum Arthropoda; class Insecta; order Lepidoptera; family Noctuidae; genus Mythimna; species Mythimna separata. The sequence goes on along the minus strand of CM061187.1, from coordinate 10,286,873 downwards.
TGATGTAGTAACGGTACTCGGTATTCCTAGTAGCAAACGACGGACGAGAATATACATTTCCAGTTAACTTTTCAGGTTAGGTCCTACATGGGTAGTGGCCATCGCTGGATGCATATCAGGAATAATGACTTTGCTCACACCTGCATCCGCTTATTATCACTTTTGGGCGCTGTTCTTAGTGCGGATCGTCAAAGGATTTTGTGCTGTTAGTATTTTGAGTGTTTGGTTATAAGACTCTATGAACTTGTAAATATGGCGTTACCAGCTTATCTAGAAAAACCCTGCTCCAACAAAAGCTGGTAACGTCATAAATTGTTGATATATTGCATGACAGTCAAGCAAGTCACGGTAAGCAGGAGACGTTTTCTGAAGTATTTTATGTTTTCGCCACAGGTACTGTCTTGGCCCAGTTACCTACTTTTATCTATTTGACCGATATTTTTAATCTATCAAAGTACAGTTTTATGTTCACAAGGTTTTGTTGCCAGTTCTAAGTGTGTCAATATTTGCCCTTTCTCAAACAGGGAGCCATGCAGCCAAGCATGGTCCAAGTCTTAAGGTACTGGGTGCCACCTATAGAGAGGAACCATTTCATGTGGGCGTACTGTGGTAAGCTTCTCACTTTGTTGTGTTCTTAAATGACCGTGACCTAGTGCTTCACAGGTGTTACGTACAAGGTACGATTCCATCTGACCCAGCAAATGATTAATTAAAGTGTCTTGAATATAATAAGGATTAATTTCTCTTAAAGCTGTCTATTGAAAGGAAAGTTACTATTCCGTTATCTACTCGACAGGACTGGATATATAGATATATTAATAGTATGACGAAATGTAACCTAAAACGGTACCTATCTAATTTGTCCAGTTTAATATTTGCGTATATAAAAAACATGACACTATATATTTTACCGGTGTCGCAGTATAAAAACTTTACCGGTGCGCATCGGGTCGGTTTTGTTTCGAGCCGGGGTCGCATTGGAAAACAGCATGACTAATAACGATGTATACAAATGTATGTATATTTGTCACCAGGTATAACCACGGGGACTTTCTCCACGTTCCTCATGTGTGCCGCCGTGCACTACTACTCGCGGTGGCCGGTAGGGTTCTACGTCTCCGGCGGGACGCAAATCACGTGGGCCGTCGTGTGGATCCTTGTTGTCACTGACTACCCAAGGAGACACCCTTGTATATCTGAGAAGGAACTGGAGTATTTGTTTAATACTATAAGTAATATTTTCCCTATAAAAGTGAGTATCTACTTATGAGAATGAAATTTCAATATGCATGGAAAGGATTTATTGATTCGCGCTCGGACGCACGCACTAGGTTTAATCCATTAAGATAGCATTCAATTCAGTAATCCGCTGCAGTTATAGTTATTATAAACAGCAATATACATATGTTGAATAAGGGCTTCGAAAGCGTCTTAAGATGCCTTTACGCATCCGCAAAACAGTCGTAAACAAGCATGAGAAAGTGGTGATGTCATCAAGGTGCCAAGTTCCAGTTTGCCCTAACATACATAAACCTTCATTGACCTTGAAAATTAACTAACTATTTTAATTTTAGATGACAAACGCTCAAACTCCGTGGCGACTGATACTGAGATCTGTCCCGTTTTGGGCTCTTTGCATCCTCAACTTTGGATATTCATGGATGATCATTTCTCTTTGTCTCTACGGTCCACTTTATTATTCCAAGGTTGTCAGATACAGTATATATAGTGTGAGTTTAACAATACCCATCTACCAAATGATAATCTGCTTCTTCTTTTCGAATCGAAAGTAATTCGTTAAATTATTTGGCCCAGTAGGTGGATTTAATGAGTGCCACTCATAGTGCAGTTAGGTATTTATAATCTGCAAACGACATGAACTTGTAGATATAATATCCATGTCATTTTTTACGTTTGAAATATGAGAGCCCGGCTTGAAGTTAAATCCTTCCAGTGGTCCAGGTGGTCTGATCATTAACTAACTTAAATTTTTACTTTTTCAGGCATCAGCATTAACAGCGCTGCCATTTTTTTTGCGTTTAGTTTTGGGAACAATCCTCATACAACTTTATCACAAGTATAAAAACAGGCCCGAAGTTACACGTATTAAACATATACGGAAGTATTTTATCATAGTTTGTGAGTAGTCTTTTCTTTTAGAATATTAATGGTACATAGTAAAGTGGAGGAGTACCTAATTGTCTGTTGTGCTACGTATTGCGGGTTTGGTTCCCGCATGAATCAAACATATATTTTCACTTCAGCACCTCAAACAAGTATGTTTTGCAGTGAGCAGACAGTGAGCAAAATTCGATTTTGCTGCGAGCGTGAGACAAAGTAACTTTTTAATTATTTTTTTTAAATGCCGAGTCAGTGCTGGGTCTACTCACAACATTCGAAAGATTTGAACTTCACTTTGTTCTGTCACTTTCACTTCGATACGAAAAGAGCGAGAGATAGAAACAAGTCGATTCAAAGTTCGATTTTCAAATTCTATATATAATAGGCTCAAAAAAGAAACCAATAATAAAACGTTCGGAAACACGTCACCTATAAAATTTCAAATCAAAGTTTAAATGTAATTATTATACTTTTCTCTTAATAATCGAATTATATTTTTTATGATCAAATAAAGAGATGTTGAATTAAAAAATACGAAGTTTATCATGTACTTATCTACATAATTATTTAAAGTTTTAACAATCTTTATTGTGACAGAATAATTTAGTAATAGTGCAATTTCCGAACGCATCTTTAAAAAATAGCGGGCTTTAATTTTTTATTGTTTTCTTCTGTTCGCTAGCTACAAAGTGCGATACACGTTGGATATTATTAAAATAACAATAAATAAATATGAGTGAATCCAGTGATGATGTCTGCGATTTAACACCGGAAGAATTGAAGCAGTATGTAAAAAAATGCAGAATTAAGGAAGGAAGCTGAAACCGCAGCGAATACTCAAACGCAAGTCGCTAACACAACAATATAATTTTAATTTGGACGGTTCCAATAAAACTGTTACTTTTAATTTGCAAAACTGCAATAATTTTACTTTTAATTTTTACAAATATAATGTGGTTTAAATATTACCAAGTTGTATTTTTTATTACCTTTACATTATTTGTTCTCGCTGCTGAAGTGAAAAGTTGTATGTGCTACACGAGACCAAAGTTATTTGCATCTCGTGTCTTTGAATCCCTCGCTGCACTCAGGATTCTAACCTAGAATCACTCGCTACGCTCGTGATTCAAATATAGAATCCTTCGCTTACTCGGGATTCAAAATCAACACTCGCGGCAAAAACCAACTTTGCTCTCTTGTTGCACAAATAACTATTGTATGGCTTACAGATAGTTGTTCCGGGTCTGGGTGTCTTGTCTTTGACTTTACATGTTTGTGAACGTATCTACGACACAGTAGTCCTAGTGATTTTTTTTGTGGTGGAAAATCATGAACACTACGCACCTTTAAAGAAGAGACATACTGTAGACTGTGTCCGACGCCAAAGTGGTCTATAAGTCTATACTGACCCTGATAAAAAAACGAAAATTGAAGTCTGTCTCTGGGAAGGCATTCAGCCTTCTATTATTGATTGTTATATTCTGTTTATCTTAGCTCACGTAATCCCAGGACTTCTGATGTGTGTATCATGGATGCTGCCCGTTATTCCTGGACCCCACCTCTTGACTATAGCAGTCGCTTTAACCGCAGCTGGGATGGACCTCACATTAGACCTCTGTTATGTAAGTTTTGCTCTAATTGAGAAAACCTAATTAACTTAGGAACTGATAAACTTGGAGACGGTACGGGTGGCGCAATGACTGAGTGATTGGTTGCTACACTGAGTGTCGTGAGTTCGATTCCCGTACCGAAAAAATGTTAATTAATAATTCCGGTTTTGGCTATTTGTGTATGTGAGTTTACCTATGTGTTTATAAATGCACCAATGGTAGGTACAGGAGAAATGTCTAAAGTGGGACAACAGTTTTTTAAATCTTATGTAGTTACAATTTGTGTGTTTTCAGGAACTTTCGCCTACTTTCGTGAATTCTATAAATACAGTTATTAAGATGATTGGAAACACATCTGGTATAATATTATCACTTTGTGTTGGACAAGTCACATACACGTATAAGGTACGTCTTAGAGAAACTGTTTAAGCATATGTGTAATTAGCCTTATAAATTATTGTTTCCACTGCTGGGTCTCAGCCTCTTCTCTAGGAGAGGGAATGGGCCATAATCCAGGACGTAGATCGCGCCAAAAACAGTTTATTAGAGTTTATTTAAGTACAGAAGCCATTTGCCCTACTTGCTATAGGACGTGCCACAAATGCAAGCGTGTTGCGATTGCCGACCCAGTATGAATTCGCGGCATACATTTCCAACCATTATTTAAATACAATGCCCTGTATGTGCAATTCTTATATAATGAGGGTTTGCTCCGGTAGCCTATGAAGGCTACGTGACGGGCGATATATAATAAGGATATGTGACAGTCCTTGAAACGGGTACTTAATCATTTATTGTAGTACCTAATATATCTCACATTCACATTACCTCCAGACGAAAACTCTGTCAGCATCCACTGCAGAATACCTATCAGTGGTAGCCAAATCTAATATAGCACAGCAAGATAAGGAATAGATAAGTCCCAAAATAGAGAACTGTCTGGATTTGTGCATCAATCAGCTTTGCCATCAATCAAATTAAAACCCGATAGTACTTTGTCCTACTCAGCAAACAAACTAAGGAACTAGTTTTTGCTACCGCTTACGGCCACTAGCTCAACTAGACAGCCTAATAATAAAGCCTAGTTTTTAAAAAGGACCTTGTTTAATTAAGTCATCAAATCTTTTCTAGAATTTGGCGACTGTTTGGAAACATATCTGGTGCTTTCATGCTTTAATTTTATTTATCAGCGGAGTTGTATTTCTGATTTGGGGAGAGACTGAAGTACAGCCATGGAACCAAACGCGGCGAGAAAGAATGTTAGTTAATTTTTTGTCTTTTATACTTTAGTAGATTGGTTCGGTACCTACCTGTTTATCTGAAGGAAAACTGAACAAATGTATGTACCTATGGTCTGTTTTAACCCTGAGACAAAAATGACATTACAATACAAAGGAATTGGCATCATTCCTATAGTAAATTTGACATTACTTGTGTCAATTCAGTCTCTGGGTTTAAAAAACAGACCATAGTAGACTATATTTAGTGTAGAAAGGTAGATAGTGTAGGAAGACGGGGCTAAAAGAGTCTAAACTGGTTTTCGATATTTCAGCCCTCGTCGTAAATATATGATTCATAATATGCCGTCTATGATGTCGAATATTGCCGAAGTAGAAGAAGAGAGTCTCAGGTCTTCATTGGCATCGTCTATGGCAAAAGTACCTCCAAGTTAGAAAATCTCTGCTAAGATGGAATTCCATAAAAATCATATTTTAAATGTATTTTTTTAATAATGAAGGATAATCATGGTATAAATATAAATTGCTACGTAAATCAATATATGTTTTACAGATTAAGACAAATTTGCCATTAATGAGATACCTAATTATCTGGATATTTATTTTATATACCTAGATTTTGATAGTTTGAATAAACGATATTTTCACAGTATTCAATAATTTTGTAGTTGTAATAGCTTTGCCCTTTGTTCGCGTGAATGTTGGTTATAGCGGACTGAAGTCGAATTATAGGTCAGATAAAAATAGGTATTATGGCCATCCTTGGGGTTCAAGTGTGCCTAATTTTCAGTTATTTTGAAGTTTTTGTTGAGATTTTTTGCAGTGAAGTCGAGTGTTTCTTTTAATTATTCAGAATTTAATTCCTATGATTATCATATCCTCTGATATTATGATGCAAAATTGGTGGAAGTATTTTTTTACCTCAAGTGTCATTGTTCGCACGACTAAGCAATAAAAATGGTTGCCTGTAAAGTCGTTTTTACGGGCGAAGATTTTACGTGACAACGTCTTTTTCTCGGTAGAATATTTATTGATATGAATATAATTAAATTGCACAATAGGAACAAGGAATTGAATGAAAATAAGAATTGCACAAATTTTAACTATAGAAATATATTTTGTTTACTAAAATTCTCTAGTGCTGCGCGCGCGGCAGACCGATCATAGTTGAGTGGGAGAGAGACGCAAGGCATTCGGCGGGCCTCTCTCTCGTTCGGTGACTCATCGTAACGTTACCGAGCGTTACACTTTTTCATAAGTGACTCCCAGCCGCAACCTAATTTAAGACGTTGTCACGTCAATAATTATTGGAATGGGAGCGAACTAGTTAAAAGGGTATTAAAAATTTTATTTTAGTATATAGTAGCTGAGGTATGGAGAGAAAGAGGTAGACTAAAGAAAAGATGGATGGATTGTGTGAGGATTGCTATGAAAGGAAAGGGAGTTAGTGATATTACGATGGGTGACAGGACAGAATGAAAGAAAAAAACGTATTGCGCCGACCCCAAGTAATATAGAATAAGGGCAGGAAGAAGAAGAGTAGCTGAGGTAGTCAACCTCAGCGAATTTCAACATGACAGCTGACTCGAGACATTTGTTGCCTACTGGAAAAGTATTAGAATGTGTTAAATATCTCCATACGTAGTCGTGGCTGAAAGACTTAGTATCCAAGCCAAAAACATTGATTAATAAAAAAAAACTTTAGTCATTGTCAACTGGCTGTCAAACTACCTGTCAGGCGGAATCGCTGTCATCTTTTCTTTTCTTCTTGGATTTTGTTTGGTCCAGGATTTTAATATAGTATTCACGCACGAAAACTCAAGTTAGTAGAAATTGATAACGGCGTCTCAAAATGCTACGTAGCATTGTAGAATATTATGCTGAACATGAACATTACCGATGTGGGTATTGTAAGCGCCCTGATACTAATTATAGCCATGGTAAGTTTATAAACATTATTTTTGAGTTTGATCTGTTAATACCATAACATTAAGTCATTATATTGATTCAGGTATGTGGGCTCATGCCATGACTGTGAGTGACTATCAAGATTTAATCGATAGAGGATGGAGGCGGTCAGGAAAATATTGCTATAAGCCAACCATGGACGTAACTTGTTGCCCTATGTACACTATACGGTTTGTATTCAATGTAGAATTACTGCATTCATGCTTCCTTTAAACATTGAAAATATATCTTGAAAATTGGAGCTTTGATTTTCAAATAGATTGACAATATTTATTAATCACTTGAGTATTACAAATGGTGCTGGCTGTTTAGTGCTCTAATAAATTAATCATGTTCTGTGTTGGCAAACAAATAAGCTAATATTATTTTTGATACCTAGATGTCGGGCCTTAGAGTTCAAACCGACAAAGTCTCAGAAGAAAGTTTTGAAGCGAGTCAACAAGATGTTAGTCGGTCAAGAGAAGTCCCAGCCATCGGGAGACGGGAGGAGAAAGATGTCCACCTGTAGCAGTGGCAGTGAGGTCCTAGCTGAGGGGTTTGAAGAGGGAGGGGAGCAGTTTGTGGAAACTATGAGGGAACATCAGGATATCAACTTGGATATTATTGACACTAGTGAACTCTCAGAGCGTAATGCCGGAGAAGGTGTTGGAGGTACCATTATTTAAAATTCCTTTATCATATCCAATCTCATATTTTTTTATAGTTACAAAACTATTCAACAGGGATAAAACCTTTATAATAGTGCTTGATTAGTTTTGTGACTTCATGAATTTATTGAATAAATTGTAGACCACATAACTACAAAGCAAGTTGCATGAGAATGTTGAAGTATTCTGATAACAACTGTAAGCAATGACTCATTGTTTTAAAACATTCTGTACTTGAAGTTGAATGTATTATTAAATATTGTCATGCAATTTAGAAGTTACTGGAATGAACTGAAATTTTTACGTGATTTGACTTCAATTTTCAGATGTCATTGTTCAAAAAGATGTTATAAAACCAGAACAAATCATTGCCCCTCAGGAGAAAATTGGAAAAATAGGTTTGTGTTGCTTTCTTATACTATACTAGAAAAACTAACACTTAAAAAAATACTAAAGAAATAGCAAGATTGAAGTAAGGTGCCTGTGAACTGAAGGTCTTGGCTATTGGCTGCTACGCTTTGTGATGCAGGTTCAATCCCTTCATGGAACATATTTGGATGACCAATAAATAAAATTGCAGTGTCTTACATTTGTGACTTTTTAAATGTGTGAACATAGGCACTGTGACAAGTGATAATACAAGAGCAATTCCCAATGTCTGGCAATATTAAAAAAAAATACTAAAATCTCACTGCTTATTGGAACAATTATGTAAATTGTGTATCTTGTGCAAGGCTGTTGAATCTTTCATTTATAGTCATCCTTGCCAGGGCTAGTAGACTCTTGTCATGATAAACTTGCATCTTATAACATCATCATTTCAGCTGAAAGACATTTACTGCTGGACATAGGCCTCCCCCGAGTGTTGTTACAATGACCGGTCCTGTGTGTCTTGCATCCTTTGGGTCCCTGCAACCCTCACCAGGCCATCGGTCAAATAAAATTAGTCTTATTGTTAACATTCAATTTTTTTTTTTAATATTTCAGTATTAGGACCTGATCCTAATAAGGCGCCTTGTAAAAAAGCCAAACAATTGAGGAGGGAGAGGAAGTTAGAGAAACTAAAAGAGAAGGGTATTGATGTGACAGCCATAAATGTCCAACAAAACAAGGAAAAACAAATAGAGGATTTTATAAATGAGTTGCCCGATGATGTCAAACACAAACTAGAGGTACTCAGTCAATGCTAAAACCGTTTTTATGTTTTCTATTGTTAGTTTTTTGTAGTGACATTTGAGTACTTCATATTGTACTTAATAATGGTAAGGTAGATCATTAGATGTGTTTACCCAATCTGAGTACTTAAGTATGAATTGTATATATTTTTTTGCCTTTTTTTACTACTTACAGTTACAACTTCTAATGGGGTTGTAAGTAGTAAAAAAATAACAAAAATGTTTTAATGGTGAGTCCATCAGAAGTTTTAAGTAGTAAAAAATGTTCAGTCTCGAATATTCTCATGTCTACATTATTAGTTTTTCCTGTATTTCTAGATAAAACTCGTCAGAACAACGCCGCCGAGCCCAGAATGGCTGGCAACAGCTAGGGAGACCCATGAAGTGTATGTCAAATATCAAACGACAATTCACGATGACAAGCCAGACAAATGTACGGAACCCAAGTTTAAGGACTTTTTAGTACAGAGTCCATTATTGGTGAGTCTTAGGTAGTAATTCTAAGAGCTGCTGTATTGTTTGAAAGACTGCGGGATTGGTCGAAAGAGTTATAGCGGCCCAGACGCAAAGGGTATCTAATGGAATATAATCTGACACTCCTCCTGCTTTACCCAGAGTGGGAGAAGTTATTTAATCATTTTCCACAAAAAATAAACAGTCAAGGAGCTAGATGTTGGCTTTTATAAATGAGTTGCTTTAATGATAGGTTAATCCCCAAACTATAAAACCGAAAAGCTGGAAAGATCCATTGTTGATAGCTTGAACAGTGGCGATTATAAATATCGCTTAGTCACATCACAAGCCTTTGTAGTTCCACGTCCTCGCGCTAGGTGTCACTCATAATGCAACAATAGGCGATAGTTTTTTCCGTGAAGGATAAATTACTTGATGATCGTGCTAATATTATTATATTTGCTTTAGAATAATTGAAGTAAATAGGTACATTAACTGCGAATTATTTTTATTGTCATGTCGCACACAAAATCGTTAAGTTTTCCTGGTAAAAAAAGTATCAATAATTCATATTATTAGGACAAAACTACTATTTTCCCATGAAAGTAGTAAAACCGCGTTGCGTTGATTGGACCATCTGTTCAGTGCATAATTTGATAAATTTTAACTTTAATTCACGAGTTTTTTGTTGCTATGTAGGAAGAGCACAGAGAGAATGGTCCCGCCTGCGGCTACGGATCGTTCCACCAACAGTATTGGCTGGACGGGAGGATTATTGCTGTGGGCGTCATAGACATCCTGCCCAAGTGTGTCTCCTCCGTTTACTTCTTCTACGACCCTCAGTATATGAACCTGACGTTAGGAACCTATGGTGCTTTGAGGTGAGAAACTGAACTTGATAATAAGTAACATAATAGTATTATTTCTCCTTCCTAAAGGATTGGCTAGAAGTCAACACAAGACAGATAAGAGTAGAAAAATAAAAGGGAGGCTCTTGCCCTGCAGTGAGACATGACAGGCTTATAGTAATTATAAGAGCATTTACAGAGCCTTAATGCACATTGTTTTAAACAACCCTTTTAAAAATTGAATGCACAATACTGTAGTTGCTGATTTTCTAAAAGTATTTTACCTACATTTTTCGTTTTATTCTAGAGAGATCGAGTTTACAAGACACATGCATTCTGTGTGTCCGGAAATCGAGTATTATTACATGGGTTACTACATCCACTCTTGCTGTAAAATGAGGTATAAAGGAAACTTTTTCCCTTCGGATTTAATGTGTCCAGAGACCTACAAATGGTTTCCATTAGTCGATTGTATTCCTAAGTTAGAGGCATCGCCGTACTCAAGGCTAGACCCCGATCTAGATAGTGTGGATGAGAACTTTCCAAAGGACAGTGATTTGAACTACATGCCGATATGGGTGAATGGAGCGGTGATGCTGTATAAAGCATATAAGAGGCACGCAGCCGGCAAGAAGAACGGAAACCAAACTAGCGAACTTACAGAGTACGCGCGTCTGGTCGGCACCAAATCTGCCAAGAGTCTAATTTTAGTTCGGTAAATAAGGTATTGTTTTTAACGTAATAGCTAATAAAATGTATTATTTCGTTTCACTATTTATCACGAAGTCCTTGCTGTTAAGTGGAATTTTAATGTTAATTGACCTAAAGCATGAAAATGTACCTACTGTCACTTTTATCACACTTACACGAAACTTAATTACTGCGTGATACTTTTGCTTTTAAATATCCGGTTTTGGAAGTTGAGGACTACAAGTGGTGTTGTAAATACCTACATAATGTATGTAGTTTAATGTATCAATTATCGAAGCGTAAATCTTGGCGCCTTAATTGTAAGTCGCTCTTTTGTTCAGAACAGAACGTCGAATAGTTGGTACTAGACCTTGTAAAGGGAATGGCTGTCACACTGCTGTGCCGCGTCAAAGATCATGTGAAGTACGTACAGGACTATCTATGTACGTAAATAGATGTATTTATTGATATTTTATTAAAGAGAAATAAGGCTCTGCAATGACTGCAATGTGCGTCAACTACTGATTCAGTGGATAAAGTGAAATGTATCTGTTATGTGTCTGTCCATTTTATTTTAGTCTCTTCTACTTGTCTATTTCAATCGGATTATTGCAAACACCATTAGATAGTAATCAATTTGGATTATTCCCAATCTTTCTTATTCTTTAATTCTATATTTATTTTCCTTTCTTTGTTTAATTTATTTTCTTGGTATAAACGAATTCTATCTCAATTTAATAGTTTATAAATTATTTATCTGTTAAGATGATTAAGCTTACAGTCTTATAAGAATTATTAAAAAAATGCAGTGTTTACAATAACCCGGTGTGGTCTTTAAGAGAAATAATGTAAAAAAGTCTGCTAAAATGTCTGAGGCTAAAAATGTAATTTTTTTGTACTGTTTTTTTGCAGCTGAATTGGTCAATGATGGTGGTATTCAATTAATGTTTCCTAGCAACTGAATTCTAAAATAAAAGAACGAAAATGTGCAAAAAACTTATGTAAAGAAAAATGATAGTGAAATATGACTATTTTTATTGTAATTAGGCTTAAAATTTAAATATATATTTATATATATATAGCGATGTTAAAAATACATGAAAAACTATATTATGAATTACCTAAATAGAATGAGTGATAACATTTTTCACAGACACCAATTTTTGTTTTGTTAGATCATCAGCTCTGCCATTTAAAATAAGTTTCTATGTAAAAGAAATAGTGTTATGTTTATATCCCACCTGATATAAAACAACAGATGTAATGTAATGTTACGTTGTGTGTACTTAATGGCTTTATGTTTAATTATATAATTAACTAGTCATGTTAACATCCTCTAATTTGTGTTTCTTTGAGGTTACTTGCAATATATTATAATTTTAATTATTTTTGTTTTTTATTTGAAACTACCTGCTACCTACCTTGTAACATTAGTATTGTTTCGGCAATCAAATGTTTTGTTGTAAACTTTTGTTTACAAATATATTTTGGTACTTAACCACTTTTGGTAGGCAGCCGCTCCTCGTAAAATACTGGTATTCAGCTAAATCCGGCTTGACTGGAAGCCGACCCCAATGTAGTTGGGAAAAGGCTAAGCAGATGATGATGTGATGAGATAAAAGGTACCTGCTGCTCCAAAATCTACTTTGAAGCTCCTCTCAGCTCAGCTTGAGGAAAGTAAACGGTAACGAGTAAGGGAACATGGTTTTTTTTTTAATGTGGGAGATCATTAAAATGACCGCTCCCGCTCTGGGCGGAGCGGGAGGGCGTGTTAGATTTCTACTGACTAAAACCCACTCCTGATCCTTCTTTGCCCTAATTCCAGGGGCCCGGAGTTCTCTTTCGTCAACCCAGGAAAGGAAAATTGGCGAGTTCTGGTAACCTAATAGAAGTCTACAATCTTTCGCTTCACATAGAGCAGGAGAATTTCACCTAAAAAGAGAAACTAGAAATTGTTCAGATTAACATTTATGCCCCACTCCTGGGCAAGGGCTTCCCTTTCTCCTTCCAATCCTCGTGGGGGTCGGGGTCTTCGACTCTTCGTCATCTCTGGACAAATTTAGCCTGAACGCGTAATCAGAAGGGAATTAGGTGGGTCGGTACCTAGACAGTAGACAGGTCTTATATTCTGTTAAAACACTTTAATGTAATTGATGATACACTTTTTAATAGGTAATTATTTAAAATTATATACATAAAAGATAATTAAATATGTATACTAAACAGTTTTATTTACCTAAATTATTCGAAATGCCTTCTTCCATTTTGATTCCATCCATTCTATTCCATCTTGACGGTACGATTGGCGTAATGCTGCTGCGTTGCGGGTTCGATTCCCGCAAGGAAAAGATATTCTGATGGCCTACAGAAAGGTGTTCTGGGTTTGGGTACCTTGTATAAATGTTTGTGAATACACCCACGATACAGAAGTAATTCCTAGTGTGGGGCAACGTTTAAATAAAAAGAATAACCGTCATAACCGGGTATTTTTCCTTTTTTATCATTTATCCAGTAATAGGAGTCATTTCTGTCTTATTTAAATACTATTATATAATATGGTTACAAATAGGGGTTCGATAGCTTTTGTATACTTAGCACATACCTAATATAAAATCGTGTCACAGATAAATAAAAATAATCCAGTTTATTTTGCAGTTTTCTGTTTCTTAAACAAGTTTGTTGTTGATAGTTGTTGATAGGGATCACATTATCAAGCTCCTGCGTTGATAAGGTTCAGATAGGCTCACGTGCCGCGTGCGAGATGAAACACAGTGATAATAGGGGATAGATAGCTACTTATCTACGAAGATCATCGCTATCAACACTTATCTACACCCATCACAAACATTGAAGATCACCGGATATGCAAAAGAATCTACCTATAAAGGTGTTATATTATCATGAGTAGGTAGCTATACCTACCTACTTGAGCAGTAAAGGAAGAATTAGCACAGGTTACTAAATAGTTACGAATTAGGTACATACATCGTGCACACGAGGGCCACGTACGTCGATCTGGGCGCATCGGTCTCCAATAGTCTCCATACATTTTATATGGCAACTAAAATTGTAATAAGTAGGTACATTAGACCTACGCCTAGGGATGCCAGATCTTCAAACCGAAAAGCCGGATAAACCAAACAGTTTATCCGGACATTTGAGTAAAAAGGCCGACAAAATTTCTTTTAAAGCCATTCGGAAGTTTTACTTTTTACATTTTAATGAAATACAAGTTATTACTGGTCTGCAAACGCTTGCAATTGCAAGAACTCATAACAAATCAATGATTTTCATTGATTTGTTATGAGTTATGAGTTCACAAACAAAAGCCGGACAGGCCGTACTCCACCTAATTTGGCCGGACACACATCCAAAAAGCCTGACCGTGTCCGGCTTTATCCGAACGCCTGGCTACGCTACCTACGCCACACGGGCGTGGCAAACGTGTCTTGTAGTTCCCACTTAAATCTAGAGGTGAAGTGCCTATACCTGTAGTAGGTATCTACCGAAGTATTTAATTCACATGGGTAGGTTCTGAAGATCACAGATGACCCCGATGTCTTCATGAATGCGTCCATTAATTGTATCTTTTTGCCAAACGTACAAACACCAACGTCAAAAAAGGTGTGGGTTACATAAAAAATTGATCAGCAAAAATTGGCGATAAGTTCGTACAGACGTGTAATAATTCTGTTGGTTCTTTATTTTTATAATCCTGACGTGGAATAAATTCATACCGGGATCTTGTCCCGTATCCAGAACTGGTCTTGCAATGTAAGTCTTCACCGTTCATGAGAAAAGGAAAAAATAAACTACAACATTGCAAACCGCATGAGAGCAATGGCTTTTTATTTAGATCGCACCTCCGATCCTTCGGTAATCGTATTTGCTTGACTAATCAACGGGCAAGTTCTTGGAATACTTACCTTTTTTTTTTTTTGTTTTCGGGGGGAAACCTTCAAAAGGCGCCCGAACTCTGGGGATTAGTTCGGGGAGTGTGGGATTTTTACCTCACTAAAACCACCCCGGTGATCACCACACATAGAGGGGGCGCCGTTCCCTCTTAAAAGACCGTTCCGGAACCCCCTCTGTGCATCGCCTGTTAAGGCACATCCCTGAGGAGACTGTACAATGGTCTCCCCTTAGCCTCATTGTGCACGGCGGCACGTGACCACTGTGCCACCGTATTCCTTGGAATCACTCGATGGGCGAGCAGAGTCCCCACTCTGAGCGCCCGTGGTTCCAAAGTCCAACCAACATTGGATGATGCAAGCGGGGTTTCGGCGTGTTAGGCAGCGAGGCGGTTGCCTCCCCGTCGCCTTCTTCTCCGAGTGGGATCGGCCCTTTCGCGATCCCGCTCGGCCGCCTCCTTGTGGACCATCACGGTCTCACAGAAGGAGGCAACTTCTTTCCAGTTTTCTGGCTCCACCAGCATAGTCCTCACTACTGCTGGTAGAGACAGATCTTGCCCGATCCTGGCAACCAGGACTCGTCGCTCAGTGTTCCACGCTGGACACTCTTCTAGCGTGTGCTGTGCGGAATCTATAGCGCCTCCGCAATGGTGGCAATTCGTCGTGGCCTCTCGCCCAATCCTATTGAGGTACTGGCCAAAGCAGCCATGCCCGGTCAGTATCTGAGTCAGTCTGTAGGAGATGCGCTCCTTTCTTTTCAGCCAGGCTTCGAAGTGCGGTAGGACGGCTTCGACAATGCGCTTGCACGAGAATATAGCCTCGAGCTCCTAAGTCGGCTAATAATGTAAAACCTACAATAACTCCAGAAAAAAAAAAACCATAAACTTATGAAATAAAGCTCACATGGCAAGCAATTTTTTTTTGCTGATGATCCGCTGTCCATCTGTCTCACCAGGCTGTATCTCATGAACCGTGATAGCTAAACAATTTCACAGATGATGTAGCCTTTATTACAACTAATGCAAAAACAGAATAAAATAAATATTTAATTGGGGCTCCCATATAACAAACCTGATTTTTTTGCCGTTTTTTTGCTACGGACGGAAGGTAGGTACAAATAATAAACAACAAATGCATTGATGATACTGCGGAGGTCGTGGGTTCGATTCCCACCTAGGACAAATATTTGTGTGATGAGCACGATCATTTGTTCTGTTTCTGGCTGTAATTTATCTATAATATGTGTGTATTCAGAAGTATATAATTATGTTTATTAGTTGTCTAGTACCCATAACACAAGCTCTGCTTAGCTTGGGGCTAGATGACTCGTCAATGGAGGAGGAACCTAAACAATGAAATTTCCTAAAGCATAATATCTAATAGGTAATTTATTTGACTGATGTCTAAATCGCGAGCTTTGATTAAGTAGTTAAAACCTGACAGTATTATTGATGAAGGATTCTAAGATCTCAATACAAATACTTTCACTTCGCTAATTTCTAGAATCATTTGTCTAGGATCTCCTTTCAGCTCAAGGTAAGGCAATGCACTATAAAAACCCGCGATGGTCGTTAACACAATAAAGTGGCTAGTTTTTATTTATTTTACTTGCTACTGTATAGCGTGGCCGCGCAGCCAACAGGTTTGCGTGCATCCACTCCACTGTCTAATTAATCGTGGCTACATTTATCCTTTTTCTATCTGAGTGGCTACTGCGAGTTTGGTTTACGTTAACGCGATCGACACGTTTATGGCGTTCGGCGTTGCCCGCTCCAAGCTCCTAACCAATGAGAGAGTCGAACGCGGTCAACGTTGCGATCGCGTTAACGTAAGAACAACTCGCACTAGGCTGTCTTAGTCGCAAGTTTTTATTCCTATGCAATCTGCTGTTTTAATGAACTTGCTGTTTTAATTGAGTGGTTCAAGGTTAGCAATTTAGAGGATGTCTAGGATACCATAAATAGATATAAGCTACGTAATTCTAAGAATCATCTGAAAAACGAGATCTACATAATTGCTGGGAAATAACTATTTCCTATAGCCGAGATTCCTACGTACAACTGTGCCTGAATGAACATAATGTAAACGTGACGCAAAATCGTGCATTCGTAATGACCGTTGAATGGCAAAAAAGATGTAAATTAATTGATACATTCATGTTTTGTAAAACGTCTAAACATGGGTATCTAAAGCTAAAATACTTCATTCATTCATTTCAGCGAAAGACGTCCTCTGCTGGACATAGGCCTCCCCCAAGCGTCGCCACAACGACCTAAAATACCTACTTATTTAGCTTTAATTAATATTGAAGAAGATTGCCTTGTTGGTCTACTGGGGTTAAGCGCTTCTGCAAATGATATTCTTTATTTTTGGATGGGCATCAAATCATCAAATAACTTGTCCTGCTCTGAGTGGAGCGAGAAAGAGTGTCAGGTTTTTACTAACTAAAACCCATTCGTGTTCCTTTAAACCGATGCGAGCATGGTTGTGTCTTCTATTTTAAGCTAAGGCAGTTTTATTGTTTTTTTCTTTTTAAGTTATTTCCCTGTTAGGCCAGAGCACGGCCTAGAGTCTTAGATAGACGGCACTAAACTCGCTCTGTAATCAATATTTAGACCTAAGCATAAGTATTCATCCCTATCATTTAGACCTAAGCATTTTCGTCCCTACTATTTAAACCTGATCGTACTCGCCCCTATTATTTAGGACTAAGCATCACTAGCGAAAAACAGATGTAGGTAACATAACACATAGGCAGGTGAGGCCTTTAAAATAATCCTTTACGAATTAGAGGTGTGATGTTGTTATTCACAGGCACAATGAAGGTGTTGTTGATAGAACAGGATTTTACAAAAAGCAGTTTGCGATTCTAGTACTAGTTTTATTTTCCTTATTTACTTAACAGTACCCAGGTAGTCCGCCTGTTAATCAATAATTCATTAATCAAACCCAGGGCATTATGCTTGGCTGCTTGCAACTATAGTTATACCTACTGAGCTATAGTTACATATGAGGTGCTTATGTTTATTACAGTGGCATTCCGTTCTTAGCTACCCCGACGTGCGACTGCGACCGGGCACTGCGAGCGGGTCGCGTGACTCAGTATAGATTCGACGACATCGCGCGACCGGTGCCATACCATCTACACTAATGTTTGAATCCCCAACCGGTCCTATGAAACCGCGATGTTATTGTTTTACTATTGTGTCTCGTTTCGCGGGTATGTGATAGACTAAGCTGTGGGTTGTGCGACCTGGCCGCAGTCGCAAGTCGCGGTCGCTAAGAACGAAATGCTTCCTTTAACATGACAAAAACAACCTGTTATCCTTCTTTTTCAAATAACGTCAAAGTGAGATCGACCAGTTGTTCTAAGAATCGATCAACTTTCGATTACATGTTCGTCCGCGGTTCTAAAATAACATAGCATTTAGCATGTCACATTAATCATCTTTAAATCACTAGCTCGTCGCTAAATAACGAAAGTGGCGTGCCCAGGTTGGGCCGTGGATCGATGGGTATCTATGGGCCTTAGTTGTTTGATAATAAAGAAATAAGTCTTGGTATGTAGGCATATGTATTTCTGTGCCACGAAAAGCACGTTAAGCCGTTATTCCCGGATGTCATTCCCTTGACAGTCGTTACGTCCTGAACCCGAAAATATGACTACTATGTTCGCCCGTATTTTGATATCTGACCAGCTCTGAAGCAGGCCACGGTCCGGAGCGAAAGGGTGACGAAAAGCAGTCACCTACCACGTTAGGGGACGCCCGGGTATCAGAATTCGCAGGCTGATTCCTGGCCACCGAAGGCGCAGATACTCAGATCAGAAGACTGCGAGTATTGGGTAGCTCACCGTTTGATAAGGACAAAGCCCAAAGTGTCGATGGTGCGTTATGTTCCACACGTGCTAGAAAGAGCCGTCAGTAGAATTGACGGGTCCCGTTAGACCCGATGCATGCCAGGGTTGCTTAAAGAACACAGGTAGGTTTCAGTCAGTAAAACTCAGATACTTCGTCTCACTACATCTAAAGCGGGTGGACTTATTTGAAGATATTCAGCTTAAAAAAATATGTCCATTGAGAATTCATCATAATTATTTCAGCCGAAGTCATCCACTGAAACATGTCCAACGATGCTACCCCAAGTGTCGCCATAACAAAAGGTCCTGCGCGTCTCGCATCTATCGAATTGCGAATTGAAGGATCGATATCTTCGTATTTTTTCTAAAGCCTTTAACTCCACATAGTCTTTATGAATCCTATGCTATCAAGGTTAATCTATAGGAATGCGTTTAACTAGGCACTATAATGTCTAGACTAGGCTAGCTAGAACCTTATCTAAGTGGTGCAGGCGGCTGTTCGTGGAAGCTCTGTCTGCGACCCGCATACTACCCCAGATGAGTTTTATGAACTAGCCTAGGTTTGTAACACACTTCTATATTAATTTTTTGAACCGCTTTTAAAAATTAAAGCTCTGTTTAGTTCTTGTAGGGTTTTTTTTTTAGAAAGGGGAATCATCAGAATGACTTCTCCCGCACTTGAGCGGAGCGGAAGGGTGTGTCACACTCTTACTGACTCCACCCCGACCCCACCCCGTTCCTTCGCTGCCTTCGATCTGTTTTTGTAGGTAAGTTTAATGAGAGGAAAGTTTCTATAATATATATTCTCCAAGACAGAATCTTTTGAGAATTTAGGCAGTAAGAGCGAGCGAAGCGACCTCGAATATTTTACCACCGTTGCTCCGAACTAAGTAAGGGTTTTTTTTGTTGGGTACTAAAAATACAAAAGGGCAATTCCATTATTAATGAGGATCCTTCGCATTAGCATCTCAGTCGCAAACTATGAAAATTCCTCGAGATCTAATCCATTTTGAAAAGTTTTTTGAAAATAGTTTCCGTCGCCGACATGAAATTGCGATTTCGAAGTGAACGTTTTTTTTTTAAGTACGAGAATCGACCTTCTGATATTTTTCGACTGATGCAGAAACTTGAAACCATCAATTGTAGACGGCAAGAATGAGCGCAGAGAGTATGCAGACGTATGGGGGTAATTTGTAGCTGAATGAATGCAATTTGACCTTTTTTCATAAGATTAAAAAGTTGGTACACTTTCAAGAATTCCCGGGGCAAACTGCCTTTGGTATACCTAGGCCAACAAAGCCTGCAACCATTACGATTGGTCCCTTTGCAGCTCTGCTCTCATTTAAGCAGTTGGTTGACATGGTTGGTTAGTAACAGAAACGCCAAGGAGAACATCATCACATTTCCAGTTGTTTACTAAAATTCCAGCAGGATTATTGCCCAGACTGGAAATAACCACTGCATAACATTTATCTTGTGGTTCTGCAAATATTTTGTGAAATTCCTGCAGTTGCGATACTAGTAAACAATGATTGATTTGATATGCAAAACTTGTAATTACAATAATTTGTCTAACTTGCCCTCCTTGTGATTTTCTATTGTTATTATGGTACTGTGTCTGCATGGGTAGGTAGGAGTACCTATCTGTAACTTAGATCTACTACAAAAACACTTGTTTGAGGTCAACTAGAAATACCATACTCAAGTAGACAAAATACTAGCTGGTTAAAGTTAAAGGAATTTAAATTAGGAATCATATGCACTGAACGAGGAGTTAGTGAGTTAAAAGGCTCAACTAAGATCAGGTTTGTGATGAATGTCAAGCACTCGACACTTAGAAAAAAACTCAATACTCCTCTAGTGTTTCCGCATGAACACCTACATGTTATTAATACAGTCTATTTGCTTAGCGGGTCATTTCTCCAAACATAGATAGCTAGGTATCTAGATATCTATAGCTGCATTAGCAGTAAAGTATGCGACAAAGGTTTTAAGTTACGACGTTGATGCTAATGCCCATTGACGATCGGATGTTTTGAAGTGGCACGCGAGGTGAGGCCTTCGTTGATTGCAGTGTGCGGATCTAAAAGCAAGCGACGATCTACCATCGGCGAAGGAAGGCAGTCGCAGAAAGACAAGCGTGCGCGCAGCTCGCTAGTACAATTCGCAACGTCCGGCGACACGCGTGCGTGCTTACAGTGCGGCTGTTCTGTGCTCTCCATGTTACGTGCATAATACTACAAAATGAAATTCCATATTAAATTATTCGGTAAGTTCTTATACAAGAAAACAAAGGTTTTAATAGAAAATTAATTGATGCTACAGAGAAGGTCACTGAGAAACAATAAGAAAAATAATTATTGCGGACACATTATAATTAAATCCATCAACAACACAAATGACAAGATAATCCATGAGTACATGCCATTAGATTTGACCGGTAATTCCCTTACAGTGTGTTTTTGTCTAGAAAAGTTTAGTAATTGCCATAAATTGTTGTTTTGATCATAAAGTAAGCGCCAGCGAGAGGTGTTGTTTCAAGTTAAATTAACGTTAGTGACCGTCAGATACCCAGCAGTGACTTTTTGCTTATAAACTTGCTTTGTATATTTACTGTTCTATAAGGTCGAAGTTTTTCTTGAATTATAAAGTAAAGGTGCAGGAGCATGACAGGCTCTTAGGACTTAAAAACAAAACACCATCTCTTTAACTTAATTGAAACAGACTGATCCATATTTTATCCATAGTTAAGTACGATTGCAGTTAGTGTATGTGTGAGTGTTATAAAAGAACGAATCTTCTTACTTCTGAAAATTTTCTTTACTAGTTCTTCTTATACTTCATGAGAACTGAAAAAAATGTTGTTGTCTTTGATTTACGGTGTAGTTGTTGTATTCATCATTTGCAACATTTGTTTCGTCACACGAACTATTATACATATTTTCTGACTTAATATATAAACATTGCCCCCCCCCCCCCCCACAGTACCTCCAACTGGTATCGTGCACAGCTGAAATAACATGTCAAATAAAAGCGTTCAGTACATATTTATTCAAATATGTGGTTTTTATGTACTTAACACTATCAAGAGTCGTGCCACGAGATACCTATGTTTATATTATTTATATTAATTATTTTACCTGTATTTATAACTTAACACTGATTTTTAATTTGGTAATATTTTAGTGATAAAGGTTATTTTCAGATATTTCTAGCATTGTGTGTATTGAAACAGAAATGTAGCGTAGATAATTGAATAATACCGCAGCTAATTTGTTTTGTTATTGTGGTGGTCACATTTGAGTGTGGTAACACATCGGAACAACATTGTTGATTTCGATATGGTAAATGAAAATTAATTTAAGAAAAATTGGCGTGGTGCAGAAAACTCGAGGTATTCCACGAAAACTCACGAAAAATAAGGTGATATTTAGATAATTAATGTATCTACAAACTCGCAACGTCAAGTACCTAAGTAGGTAATGAATTCAGAAATAACACCTTTCTGGGCTGTTGCCGAAAACGAGTAATTAAAACAATGATGTAGGTATCAACAACAATCATTCATAAATCAACAATATTTTATCCTATCCTATAAGATCAACAATATTTTATCCTATCCTATAGTATAAGAACTTATGATACTAGTTTTTACAGAACGTGCAAGGTTTTAGAAATCTGCTAAAATTACAGAGCAATGCAATTTTTAAAGTTTTATAAAACCGTCTCGTTTCGTGTCCGGCTGAATATGCACTAATTCCTCCTAAATGACTGAATGGATTTTCGAGCAGTTTTCACTAATAGATAAAGTGATAACCGAGGATAATTTGTGTATCTAATTTGCACCCGTGCGAAGCCGGAGCGGGGCGATAATTACATACAAATTAAGATATGCACAGAAAATTATTACACTAACATTGTACTTACTTCTTATTTCCGAGAACATTACAAGTTTACTCATTTGATCGTAGTATTATTTTTTCCTGGCCGTTACTGTTCCAATACTGAGTAAAGGCCTTCCCCAACTCCTTCCAGAAATTCTTATCTCGCACCGTCTCGAACTAGTCCTCTTGGTATGCGTCTAGATCATCTCGCCACCTCTTTCTAGGCCGGCTTCGACGCTTTCCCTCTGCAGGAACCCACTGCATGATGACTGTTGTAGTGGTCACTCTGCAGCATGCGGCCCAACCCTTTATGAGCACAGCAGCCTTTATGCCCACGTATATTATGCCCCGTTTGGAGCTCAACTGTGTTTTATTAACTTTATTAATTAAACTAGCCTAGGCACCGCCTGCTTTTAAATAATTTGCATTGCAGCAAATTGTAAATTGTAAGTACTTCCCTATGACGACGTTATTATACCAGTCATGTTCAATCAACGTTAACCACTTAACAAGCAATTAGGTGATGATGTGTGAACTTGTACTATTCTATCATACATTAGCTATTTGCTTAAAGAAACTGGTTTCCTATCCACAGACGTAGTACTGACATGTTATGCGAAAATAAATTCGAAACAGAGCCTCTTGTCGGAAAGAGAGAGCTAAATTCTCAATCAAAACGAGTTATAAGTTTTCAATGAAATCAATAAGGCTGTAAAATTCTAAAGCGAACGGAATTAATAAGTTGATTAATGTTTACGATGCTTCACAGACCAGTAGGTGGGTTCGCAGAAAACTTGCGTTTTTGTTTGTAAAACACATCATTAATTATGCACGGGTTGTGTTCATAGACGGCGATGCCCTTGGCGAGGTCGCTGTAACATGCTTGGTTCCGTCCCGCCACAGTTCAGTGCTTCTGCCACTAGTTCCGGACGATCGCTACATCGTTATTTATGTAAAAAATGGCAGCATCATCAGTTACTTAACAGGTTTCTCC
Source organism: Mythimna separata (assembly GCA_030763345.1). Taxonomy (NCBI): domain Eukaryota; kingdom Metazoa; phylum Arthropoda; class Insecta; order Lepidoptera; family Noctuidae; genus Mythimna; species Mythimna separata. The sequence goes on along the minus strand of CM061187.1, from coordinate 10,263,475 downwards.
CGACAAACCGGTTATTTTTCTATCTACGAATAATGCCAAATATTGTTACCATGACGTACCTAGGTAGTTAGGTACTTTTTGACAGTCAGTTAATATTCATAACAATATGAGTTAAGACTTACATAATGTACATTCAAAATAAGGAAAGTTCGTACTCATTACGAGTGTACACAAATGTACGGTCATCACCGTAAGAGATTTAAAATCTCGAAATTAAATTATTAATTATGAGATTATTGTTTGTTTATTATTTGAGGATTATTTACTAAGGCATTGCATAAGGCATAACTAAATGAAATTACTCACGCCATATAAGTCAGATATATAAAAACTGTATCAAACTAACTGTTTGTTTACTTTATTTATATTACTAAACTAAAATATATTTTATACAATGTGGATATGACAATAAATAAAAACACCGGCAATACTTATCATTATGAATAACTTTTAGTATGGGACCAACCCTAAAATTCAGCTGTCCCCATTTTGTCGACTTATGCAAACGTAAATTAATGGGACACCTGAAATTTTTTTTCGCGATTTCAGTATTGCCAGTGTTTTCATTTACTGTCGTATGCCATATCTACATTGTATAAAAGGAGAAACAACTGACATAAACCCAACGAATAGCGAAAATGCAACAAGCAGATGAAACAAATAATTATAAATGAGGGTTCAAATTTTGTATGGAGAAGCCTGCGATCACGCGGGCGAAACCGCAAGCAGAAGCTAGAATTATCATAATTTATTATAGAAATAGATCTTAGTAATATGAAACTGAAATGAAAAGCTATTCGTAAAGTAATTTTGAAACTGAACAATGGCCACTTAGTTTTTATGTGGACGGTACTGGCAGGAAACAGAGAGTTTCCATTCGCATTTTCCTTCTCAGCTACCACCCGATAATCGTGAATTCATGAATGTTTAATTTTATGTTGTTGACAGCTTGTATGTAAATATTGTGTTGTTATCATTTTCGTCGCTTACATTTACATAATTCTGAAAACATAATGTCTGAATGAAAAATCAAACCGAAAATTGAACATATTTATTTAAGTTATTGCAAACTCCTCGCATTTTCGATTCGCAACGTTTTGCGGCGGCGAATGAAAATGAAATGAAAATGTGACGAGTTTACAATAACCCTTAGTATGTAGCTTAATTATTATGTTTTCCACTGCTGGGAAAAGGCCTCTATCCATTCCTATAACAACACAAATGCTGAAAATTAATTCAATAACCCTTCAAACTTTTACTGTATTCTCACTCACTGGACGCTTGAGGGAGGTGGACACCGTCAGAGTTGATCACGGCGAAGTTGGTGAGACGATCTGATCAAGTTTGCTGGGCAAACTTCGCCTAGGATCGCCCAAGAGCGATTGGTTTCGAAGGAGAATGGAGCCTTTGCCCAGAAGTGGGATACAATAAAGCCTTCAAACTTAATTCACTTTATGTTAAAAGGTTATAGTTAGAACGCATTTTGCTTAGCAACGCGGTAGTAGTGACAGTATATTGATGTGGAGGCCTTACCTTAGAGGTTATCAGAATAAATAGGAAATCGATTCAATTACTTTGAGTCACACGTTCCACAATGCTATGGGTAGTGCGCACCCGAATCTCATTTAGGAAAATGTTACAGATATTCTATAAATTCATGTCATTCATGTGCAATTTTGTTGTGTGCGTTAGCTATTATCTATAGGGTTTATTGCGATTGACAATATTTATTTGATTGATACCAATTGATGCAAAAATTTATCGTTTATTTTAAACGATTGTTCATTGTAGCAACATTGTCAATATATTGTCATTCACGTAAATATTATCAATCGGAATTGATCGTTTCGGGGTGTTTTAATGAGCTCTCCAAGCTTACAGTAATATTATAAAGTTTGCGAGTATCTATGTATCTTTATTTCCTCACGCCTTCAACTATTAGTTGAACGAATTTGAATGAAATATAGCAGACGGGTAGACCATGTCCTGGAATGGCAAATAGAATAATGTTATCCAGGGAGTATGTTGCTTTGGGAAATTTTTTCTACTTTCATGCGGCAGCAGCCAATAGGAAATAAAATGTATGTGAACTAAACATCCAAGAACAACCCAGTTTCTTGAGAGAGAACCACTACATTATGTTCTAAGATTCTGTTATATTCAGGTACAGTCTGCTGGTGTCGTTTCACTGTATCCATTGCAGATCTCATTACTCAAGTCTTGTGACATAGCAAATCTTTTGTGCAATATTAATTGCCTTCTTTTTATTCATTACTCGTGAAAGACCGAAACACGGTACAAGTGGTACCGTTATATGTTATTATTATTTTTTTTAAATAGAAACATAATAAATGATTACATTAAACATAGTTGCATGCATAAAAGTTGCTTGCTTGCAGTAAATAAGGATGTAAACACACCGACCGGTTCATCGACGTCGAAATTTTGCATCTCGATGTCGACCGTCGCCGTTGTGCGAAATGAATCATAAACCTTTTTAAATATAAGTAAGTAGGCTGTCCCGTTAGAGTATGTATACCTGTAACAAGCCGGGCCGAGTGTTTAATCAATTTGAAAGTTCAGTGTTCGACATCTGTCACTTTTGTTATTTTAATACGTATTTTGGATCCCGCTGCCGTTAGGTTCTGCTGTGACGAGATTAATACAAATGATAGGCATGTGGAAAAAAGCTTTTGACTTACTTTCAAAGACCTTGACCGCTTCTAGCTCATAAATAGTGATAGGAGAAAGTTAGGGACTGATCAAAGCGTTTTTAAAAGTATGTAGGTAGGTATAAGGTAGGTAGGTAGGTAAGGTAGGCTCTTCTATTTATTTATTTATTTATTCTTCATGCACAATATACATAGGCGGACTTAATGCCTTAGGCATTCTCTACCAGTCAACCTAGGGTTCTATATGGGTAGGTTAATGTTCATCTAGTAAATAGTACTTTCTTTTAAGGGTGGAAATGATCTAATGACTTCTCCCGCTCTGGGCGGAGTGGGAGGTTAGACTTTTACTGACTAAAACCACACCTGTGTCCTTCAGTTATCCTTTGTGTTCTAGGACTACAGGTTTCCTTTTCAGAAATTCCCCGCAGTTTTAGTAAATAGTGCGTAAGTTTAATATGTAGCTATGTCTTTGCTGTCAACAAACAAATCATACAGTTCAGTGAACGATGCGTAAATAAAACTAGGAGGAATTCACACTAGGCTTTCCACTTAAGTAATTTTAATGTGCACGCAATAATAAAAGTATTCCGTGTGAGACTAATAAAGTGTTATGGGGCAGGAACGGGATGGGCAGCGCAGTCATTAGCGCGCGCCGGCGCCGAGTGCGGCGGCGCGCCGGCGCCTGCCTAGCACAGCCTGCATTCTTGCACTTTCACCGCTACGCAGACATTCGGATTCTTCCAGAATGCAAGCCTAGCACGAGCTAAGAGCTCACCGTTACGCAAATGATTGACGCCGTCTACCGACTCATTGTAATAAGCATGTGTCTGCGAGGTTAAGTAGCTCATTCTATCAAACATTTGCATAGGCAAAAGCTCATTTATTGGTGCCTCGCCGGTGCAGGGACGCATCTTTGCACATGCATGGACGCGCGTGAATAAATCATTGAATGTGTTGTCGCCAATCTTTGCAAAACTTTTCGTCTTTTCGAATAGACGTCTCAAGCTTAAGAGCGCTAACCCGTGATAGGGGAGAGGTGGCATGAAAGGGACATTTTTGTTCTAGAGGCTCTAGTGAATGCTCTATATAATATTTTAAATAGGTTAAACCTGAATGAGAGACCTACATTCATCTTCTAATGACATGAAAGTAAATTATGAACATATCTTTATTCTTAGGTACTCATTTTAACGATTTAAAAAAATGTAGATTTTGTCCCTTTCATAAATTTGCTGTATTGAAAGGGACGGATTCATTTATGAAAGGGACATTACATAATATCCATGTAAAATCACTTTATAATACATTGATACTAGTTTGGTAATGTTTAAAAATCTAATTTTTTAAGTAACAAACAATCAACACTCTTAAAATTTGGTTATCTGGCTATCCTAACATAAATCGACTTAGGTACTAATCGTGACCTTTTGACTAGTAATACAACTAGCGAAAAAATAAAATAACCAATTATTTTTAATCAATTATTTGGAGAAAAACTGAAACTGAAATAAAACAGTAATGAACCGTATTTTAATTGGTTTTTTTAAGCAAATTAAGTGTTTATATCTTTTTTATATGAATTTTACTCAATTGTCATTACTTATTTGGTTTCTTGGCTACATTTAATCATCAAATAAGATATATAAGAGAGACTAAGACAATTATAACGCTCATATACAGTTTCATTCACAGTTTTTTGCATTTTGTGTGCTTTTACAAGTGTTTTTGGTAAATTTAAACTGCAAAAATAATAATAACAAAAATATTACTATATAATCAACAAAAAAGATAGACAAATAGATAAAATACTTTTTATTGCACAACATGATAATAAGAAAAGCTTAAAACCGGTCATCCGTTAGCCAGATTCTAGGTGTTACAGAGATTGTGTAGAAATTAGCTAATTAATGTACTATTTATGAAAGGGACAGTTTTGAAAGGGACGTCCCATTCATGACCATTTTTCGCGTCCCTTTCATAAATATGACCCAAAAATTATAAAAATAACCTTAAAACCTTACCAATGAACACAAGTTTACTGACCTTTTGTCCTCGTATCTTTCGATAACTAAGTCGATCGAAAACACTGGTAAAACAATGTTTATCCATTTACAACATTCTGCAAAGCATTTGTAATGAATAACGAAAATTTACTTTTGTGTACGATTACAAACACTTGCTCGCCTTTGCCATGTTTGAAATGATAGATGTGGGACATTAGGTACGAATGGTTGGGCTTCGGGATTGCCACAGAACAGAAATATTCTCGTTTCGAGACGTTTCTTATTTTACGAGTAATTCGATTTGTCCCTTTCAATACGCGTCCCTTTCATGCCACCTCTCCCCTACTATTTTCATATAACAACTCTTACTTCTACTAAGTAAGAGTACTACTATTTTGGAAAAATCTTTTGAATATTTACGTGTAAACTATCCAGTACCCTCTGAAAATCTGCTATTTTGCACAGATTACGTGAACTTTGGTCCTTCATAAGGACGTCTACCGAGTGTTCAGGAGTTCTCTTTTTTTCGTGTTGTCTCTTTACCAGACATAGCGTTAGATGAAACAACAAGCTTTTAAACCGAACGTTGACGTTCGATGGATCGGGAAAGTTTCTCGTTTGTTTCAGTCTCATCTTGAAGGTTTTCAATAAAAGCGTCTCCTATTAAATTATCATTTATACACACATCAAAAGTGTCTAGGGATCAACATATATTTTTGCAATAACTTTTCTCCTAATTGATATTAATTAAAATTTTCTTTAAGGATTCATCAAATAAAGTGTTTTCGTTTGTCACAGTAACGATAAACCAAGTCACCTTTGCATTAATAAAGAAATTTGCCATTTTCCTAATAAAGGGATTTTTGACATTTGAACCACTAACATTAAAGTTCGAAAAAAAGACTGAAATAACAGTTTTCTTTAAAATTTTATTGGGTAACTTAAACAATTAATAATCCGTGTTTCTACCGCGAACACTAACAACACAAGAACATCGGTTTGGCATACTCAAAATGAGTTCATCCAAATCACGCTGTGGAATGGCCGCCCATGTTCGTTGCAACAACAAAAAAAGGTCTTCTTGCGACTGGATACCCTCCATATTCGGCAGAGCTCTTCTCTGTAGCATATCCCATGCATGCTCAATCGGGTTCAAGTCTGGCGAATTAGCAGGCCAGGGCAGGACATTGATGTTAGCTGCGGCGAGAGTCTGTCTTACAACTCTTGCGGTGTGCGGTCGTGCATTATCATGCATTAACTGAAATAAGGGACCGATTTGCACTTGTAGAGGAACGATGACGTCTGATACAATTGTCTCAGCATAAATTTGAGCGTTGAGGTTGCCTCTGATCCAAATCAACTCAGTTCTTCCGCCGATCCAAATACCCGCCCATACCATGATGGTTCCACCACTATAAGGATGGACTTCCTGGCAAGATTTTAATCGCTGTTGGCGTCCAGGGGTTCTCCAGTGTCGTATACGTCTTGTATCCGGTCTCATACCAAAACGAGACTCATCAGAAAAGCACACGAAACGCCATTGTTCTTCTGCCCAATTTCTGTGTTCAAGAGCCCATTGATATCGAATCCTACGATTGTGCATTGCTATAGGTGGTACCCGTAGCGGTCTTCGGGAATGAAGGTTCACTTCATGCAAGCGGTTTCTGACTGTTTGGTCGCTAATTAAGTTCCCTGAAGAGTGATGAAGCCTCACGGCTAACATCATGGCGGTTATTGTTGGAGCTCTTCGAGTTAAGATTTGAATGTATCGGTCTTGTCTCCGTGTGGTGCAGCGATACCGTCCTCCATGGCGCTCAGCCCCGGTACCAGTGCTTCGGTAACGTGTCCAAAGTCGACTGATAACACTCTGACTTGTATTTAGAGCTAAAGCCACAGTACGTTGCCGGGAACCAGCTTCTATCATTCCCACGGCTCTGAGCATTTCTTCCCTGCTTAAATGACGTCGCCGCTCCATAATAACGTTGGTTTTAATCAGTAGTAGGGAAACAGTAGCACTAATAATGTCTTCAATGCGTTGTATGTTTTTATAGGGAAAATATTGACAGCTGATTTTCATCTTTTACTCGAATTTGATTCACAGTTCCTGATTCAAATTATGAAATGCACCAAAAAGGATCCATATAAATTTATAAAATCATAAATTTATTACAAAGCCACATCTCAATCTCAAGAAATCCGCATAAAAATGCTTGATCCCTAGACACTTTTGATGTGTGTATATACCAAGGGAAGGTTTTCAATAAAAACTTTAACTACTAAATTATCATAACATACTTAACTAATAGACGGAGATAAGTAGCCATTTATATTTGTACATGATTTATTACATGTACTTATGTGTGATAGCGGATCTCAGCACTTGGATTGTTACGGACTAAAAGGCCTAATAAACCACCCGTTTTTACGACCGGTCTACGTAGACTGTCGTTGAGTCTACGTACAAGTAAGACCGTCTTACCACGCGACGTAGACTAAGACCGTTCGTAAAAACGAGTGGTGTAATAGGCCTTTTAGGTACGGGCAGTAATGACTGTTTGTGATCACATCAATTAGGTGAACGACAGACTATTCACGGCCACACAATAGGACCTCCGAATAACAATAGGTTTGTGAGGACAATGTGGCCGCCCCGCCCTCTGGCAGGTTTCTGCGAACGCGTGTAATGTCACCATAACGCGCCCATCGTTAAACCATATTATTATCTAGATAAGTGATGGATTTCTTGAATCTGATTCAGTTACAACTGGGGGTTTTTTAAGGTGCGAAATCATCGATATGACTTCTCCTGCTCAGGGCATCGCTGGAGGACGTTCAAGACTTCTATAGTCTAAAACGCACTCCTGTTCCTTCTTTGTATTCATTTTAGGGCCCCGGGGTTCTCTTTCGTTCAACCCAGGGCTCCAGTAGGCGTCGGCCGTTTGCTAAGTCACTACTGGGGTTCTGTTTTGGTTTTATATAGTGGCTTGTGTTGCAATAAAACAAGATTGGCCGTAGGAAAAACAATAGAGGAAGGAAGAGGCTTTTATTTAAATCTTATACTAATCTAATGTGAATGTGACGCATTATTTGTGATTCTCACAGAATAATAGATTAAGGTTAGATGAAGCAATCCGCCACATTCCACGTAAACATAAAAGTACAAGATATAACTTGTACACATTAGAACAGCCTCTACTGGTGATCGCCAGTATGTCTAATTATAGGAATGCTTAAATCATCAAACAATTCGATTCGAACATTAATCTCAACTCAATTTTTTCTCTTTGACAGAATAATTAATTGAAAATGTTTTTTTGTTAAAAATCAATCCAAACAAAAGTTGCAAAAATAGAAAAATTAAATAAAGTCGTTAATTCGTTATAATTCCATATGTAAATTCGAATAAATAGGCATCTAAAAATGTGCCACAACAAAAATTAAAAAAGTTGTTGCCACGAGCTGTACTTCTAGACAAGTTATAAGAAGGAAACTTAGATAACATCATTATAATTTATTCAGATAGTGGTCTAATCGTTTGATCTCGGAGGTCGCCGGGGAGCGTCTCCAAAAAACGAATCGATGGCCTACAGCGTGCTTAGCGGCCGAGTGAGGCTGCGTTGTTGTGATCACGCGGCGCTATTCAACGAGGCCATGGCCATAGAAAAACACGATATTTTGCAACAGATAGCGATTAATTCTACTAGGTATTTACCATAGCCCTATACAAAGTTGTAATTTAGATGAAGAACTCGAAATGTAGATTTATACCTAAATGAAATGAGAGGCCCAAGTAGGGCTGAAGCCAACTGGGGCCATGTAAATTTTCGAAAAGAAAACTCGAGGTCCTGGGACGCAAAGGCAAAGAAGAAACATAGGAGGCTTTATTCGGTGATTTGCAAGAAATAAACAATACATGAATAAAAATTGTATCTAAGATGTATTTTCTAAATACTTTGTGCCGAAGCTATTATACTAGTTGAATAAAAAGCTCACTTTAAGCAACAAGCTTTATGCGATTTTAATTAATTACTTTAAGTTCCACCAGAAAAAGCAGTAAAAAAATTGGCGGTCGCCACTAGACACGTTTTCTTAGAACGTGCTTGTGAGAACGTGATGGCCAATACTCGTTTGGAACCTTGTATTTAGCTACTTAGTTGTAGCCTCATTTTTAATGCGTCACTGATATTTCTGTGTAGGTACATGATCATTAATTTCACTTGCATCATGTCAAGAATTTCGGCACGAGTAACTGGTCCAAGAGCTCAATGTGTCAAAAATGTAACTTTCGCCTTAACTTGTTTTTTGTTTGTTTATAATCTCAGTTTTTCTAATAAGCGGGTATCTCGTTATGCACGGTGCAATGAACCGCACGCGTTCGTCACCGCGACTCCGTCTGATATTGACAATGTATTCGAAAGTTAATGTTCCGCACACTTACGGGTTCTGCGAGGTCGTGCATTCTTGTCGACAACTATTTGCCAAACTCTAAACTCGTGTCTATTTCCGCATTCGTCTAAGGTCAATGACGAAATCGTCTCATCTCGCGTCAAAGATTGAGCGTAGCTGGGCGATAAAATAATTAAATTCTGAATGAAAGGGTTATTGATATTTACGTTCAAACTTATTGCATCATAATTTGTTATGACATTTTGGAATCGATAAGGAAAATGCCCTCGGGTTTTGCAAGCGTAAAATTACGTGGGTTGCCCGAATGCCTTCGAGTTGATGTTTCGCTGTAACGGTATGCTAATGAAGCAGGGTTCTTCCTTTTCAGATTTGGTGCCGGCGCGGTTCAATGTAGCCATCATGATGTTCTTCGCGTGTTGGGTCAACTACATGATGAGGGTCAACATGAGCGTCAACATCATAGCGATGGTTCCTGATGACTCACACACCACATCGTAAGTAACTTAGTTAATGCTGATGATTTGAATTCGATTAAACAAATAACGATTTCATTCAACACAAACACAGACAAAATGGCTCGCAATAATCATAAATGAAATTAGAAAATATGAAATCTGAGTTCAGTTTCTATTAATTAATTCAATGCATAATATATTGTTAGCGTGTATAGCAATGAGTTGGAGTATAATTAATGTTCGTGTACGACTGCAGGCCTTAAACCCAATATGTTATCTGTGCATACGTGACTTTCCGCAGTATCAACGTGTAGGCAGGCTTCGTGCTATCGTTAGTTGTGCTTGTACCTGCTGGTAAACTTTACTCACCTATTTCGACGAATTCAAAATATATTATATCCGTCAACTGACATGCTCTCAATGCGTTTATGATTGAGTTTTGACAATATGACCTGAGTGCCTAGCGCAAGTTGTTTTTACGTTGTTGCGATCGAAACGTTTATGACGTTCAGTGCTTTGAATAGCTTGCTCAAAGCTCAGAATCAATTAGACAGAGAGCCAAACGTTATAAACATATCGTATCGATCGTGTTAACGTAAAAACACCTCGCACTAAAGCCTATGTTACATTTGATTCTAATGCAATTGAATCCAATGAAATGAATGGTACCTACGTAGGTACATTTGTACCTACATGTAATTCAGTCTCAATTCTCAAGTGTGATCTGGCAGTTACGCAATGATAAAGATAAGGAAACGCAATCTTTTGATAGGCTACATAGTAAGTATATCTGCATAATTCTGGAGAAAAAATATCATCATATCTTAAAAACACACATGTACGCAATAGATTGGTAACAGAATTATATCAGTATCAATGTCAAAACGCACGTTAAGTGTGATGGTCACGTTACATGTTTATTTTTTTAGATAAAACTATACATTATGTAGGTATTGTATTCTTCATCATTTTGTGAGTTCTCTTCGCATGTTAATTGACTGAGACCGGGAAATACATCAATTGTAGGATTTAACAGATTAAAAAAATAGTAACACATTAAATCGAGGTATCTAATTACTTGGCTAGTAAACGTAAATCGTGATTTTATTCGGGGATTTTAGTTTGCAGATTTTATCAATCAGCTTTACGTTTAATGCGTAATGTTATGCTAATCGTTGATTCTCGAGTTTTCAACTGAAAATGTTGGTATTTATAATGTAGTTCAAATTGATTATTAATAGTATGCAAATATTGTAAACTGAACAAAAATGTCGTATAAATAAGAGAAATATGAAAAGTCACTGCAATTTGTTGTTAATATTTTTTTTAAACTAGTTTTTGAACTAAGTACTTATACTTTTTTATCTAATTAAAAAGTCACTAATACTACCAAATACCGCAGACCGTTTGTTTAGTCTATGTATGTATCTAAAAACAATCTGATTTATTATCTACCCAAAAGACTGGCGGCATTTTCAAGCCGCGTGGCAATGCTTAAACATTTTTCCCAGCCCTTGACTCACGCAAGTGTCAACAAAGCGTTTAGATAGATCTATATGTAATATAATTAAAGAAAATTGGATCCCACAATCCACTCGTCGTTTATTAACGTTTACGCCTCCGAAGGCCAATTCTTGTACTTAAAAAAACCACAAAATCATCTCGAATTCTATGACAAAATCTTGTCAGAACGTTGCGAAATTAGAGGTGTTTATAACAGATTGAAAGTCTGATGCGAATGTGGACGTTCATTAAAAATACGAGAACTACCTGTCTATACCAATTAAGTATATTTGGTTGCTTGATATTGTAGGTAATAATTACTTAAAAAGTGGCAGTATTCAAAAAAATCAAACTAACATTGTTTGATTATGTTTATAGGTCTACGAGTAGATATATCTAATCTCTGAAAGGACGAAGTACTACCATGCCATCTTAACATCATTATCATTTAGGTGTCAGAGAAGAGACAGAGCTACTATCACTATCCCTTATTCCCTTATCGTGATTTTAAGACTTCTCCATTAAGTATTTTCCTTAGTATTAATAAGTATTAGTATTAGTATTAGTATTAATATGTGCGGGTTTGAATGGTTAAATTTTTTACGTGCTAAATCATCACAAAACTTCTCCCGCTCTGGGTAGAGCGAGAGGGAGTGTCAGACTTCTAATATTTTTGAGATTTGGACCTCCCCTTAAGATCATTGATTTTGGACTTTGACCTCCCGTTAAGGTGATTATCGATTGTTTACATCAACTCAGCCTCTCCACTCTAGACACTCTTTTTGGGGATCTGATAGTCATATCAAAAGATTGATAAGCTGATCTTTCTTGAGAGGAGAGCTGGCTGATACTGGAGAGGTACTACAAAAGTTGATAATGTTATTGAACTCCTTATGCAACTATTCTCATATCTTTTGTTTATATGTATATGTCGAAAATTGTATCATTTTTGTATGATTGATCCAAGACAGATGGTAATCGAAATAGATAAGACTTTCAAGATGATAGTAGATAAATATTAGGTACCTAAGCACCCACGATATGTTTACATCAGTTAAAGCAAATATGATATAACAATTTATTTATTAATTTAGTACATAGAGGACTTTAGGATGTTATGACGAGTGACAGGACAGAATGGAAGAAAAAAACATGTTGCGCCGACCCCAAGTAATATGGGATAAGGGCAGGAAGAAGAAGAAGAAGAAGAAGTGCATAGAGGACTTACAGATATTGAAAACAACAAAAAATCATAATCATTAGAAAATCAATTACAAGTCCTTACGAATAGACACATACTTAATACATTAATGTATGGAGTACAAAAATAAATAGCTTCGCTTTTTAGTAACTAAGAAGTAGGATTTATATCCTTGGTTTGCAATTACATAAATCACCACTACATAATATAAAACAAAGTCGTTTTTTGCTGTTTGTCCCTATGTGTGCTTAGATCTTTAAAAGTACGCTACGGCTTTTGACGCGGTTTAATTGATAGATAGTGTAATTTAAAGGGAAGGTTTATATGTATTGATCATCACTTTCACTACATAGTATAAAACCAAGTCGCTTCTCACTGTCTAGCCCTATGTATGCTTAGATTATTTTTTTTAAACTACGCTACGACTTTTGATGCGGTTTTTTTAATGAATAGAATGATCGAAAGGAAGGTTTATATGTAGGTATAATACATGCATGATATCATGATGTAGCACCCGTGTGAAGCCGGGGCAGGTCCCTATTAACTAATAAACTGGATAAAATCAACATTTAATGTCTGATAATAACTAATGTTCTGGTAAATGCATGTGTATGAAAATATAGTTAGTTTTTAGTGAAGCCACGAGTAAATCAGCAGCGAGGCGTGAAGATACAATGAATGGTGACCGCATTGTCGTGCGGGGAGTATCAAGTGCATCCGACTGCAACCGTGTGCAGACGCTGATTATACGTGGGAATGCTAATCAATCATTGTACCTATGTTTTGTAGGTAGGGTTATAGTTAGTGTAGATAGATAAATCTGTTAGTTTAACCACTGACACCTGTTTTCAATAAGCTATCTATCTACAGTTGCATCTACTGAAGATAAACAAATCTATCCTTTTGCCTTACTTGATTTCCTATAACCTACCGACGGATAGCATTTCCTACCAAAGTTGTGGATGGATAGATAGAATCTTACTGTTTATTGGGGATAGCTATCTATCTATGAACTGCGGTAGGTTATTGAAAACGGTTTCTCTTCTTAATTCTTTATTGTACACAAAAAACATTTTACAAAAAAACATGGTGATATAGATTATTCATGAACAAAGGCGAGCTTAACTCAGCTACTCTCTCTAAAATACGCTACAGATTTTGATGAGATTTTCATGTATAGAAAGACCAGTAAATGAGGAAGGTTCATGCACCACTAGTTGGTGCCAACGGCTTCGCACGCGTGAAAGTAGAAAATTGTCCCAAAGAAACATTCGCTGGATAAAAAGACTATGATCTCCACGACATGATCCGTATACCAAGTTTCACTGAAATCTGTTTTGACGTTCGAGCGTGAAGAAGTAACAGACATACACACAGATACATAGTTTCGCCTTTATAATATCAGTGTGATATGCAACCGTGCGAAGTCGAGGCAAATCACTAGTGTAGAATATACTTTATTGTACAACAAGGTGGTAATTAATACGACTCTTTTACTTTGTATATATGTATTATGTATACAAATACAATACAATGGCGTATACTAATAAGTGACTTAACAAGTTTTTTTTTAATTTCAACTGAACTCAAACTGAATTAGTCAGAGAAAACAATAGGTAATAATCTATGTTAGATTAATTCATTAACTCAATGATAAAGTTTAAAGTTCCGCAAAAAAAAAACAAATGTGAAAAGTTATAGAATTTAAATAATATTTAGTTTTCATGTTCTGCAAATCGTCCTAAATAGACCGTAGGCATGTAGGACGGGTACTATATGGATATCACAGCAACCTTAAAAATTAAATAAAGTCGTACTTACCAACTAGGGCTGCGGGAATGTTTAAGAGCACGTTTGAGAGTTACTGTGGCTCGGGAACGAAAAGAGAAACTAAAGGAACTCAGAAGATTGTAGTATGGTAAAACTTAAAAAAAGGTAAAAGTAGACCCTTGCTCTGGCTTCACCCATAGCGGGAGAACTATGAGATACCTACCTCAGTGGGACATATTATAAAATTTTCCAGAAATGTTGGATTAAACAAAGTAGTGGTAATTCTAGATAAAGACTTGTTCAAGATTCGAATACATTGTCGTTGTAACTAAAATTAGACTTTGTTATTTGACTCATAAACTACAATAAAAACAAACTACAATTTTTATTAGCCATCACGAATCGGCCGCGGCGTGAGAATGTAGAACCGTAGACTTACTTACTTTACGCCTAATAAGTATTCTAATAAGGTGGGTACTTTTCCTGAGTTTATAGATATTTCTACATGTTTCAATTATAGGTTTTATTAACTTTTGTTAGCAGTTGTTGACGATTAATAAAAAAACCTACTTACACAGAAACTCCAAATTAAATATTAAAAAAATGGCTTAAAAAAATTCTTCCAATTCGCTGTTGGTGTGCCCAAAACACTGGCGGCAATAACACGTTGTATGCCAATGCTTAATATCTTTTAGGGCCGATTTTTCAACCCTAAGTTAAGTCGTCGAATAACTATCTGGCTAGTGTTTAAATTATTAGGTAGGTATATAATATAGATATGTACGCTAATTTGGAACCTTTTTCTGTTAAATTTACATATCTGTTGTAAATTTTGTCTTAGATTAAATCAATTTCTAGAAGTGAAATAAGGCCACTTATAAAATAACTTCTTTTAACTGCGTACCTGAACGAATTCAAACATATATCGCCAATAGAAAACAACACTGTGTAGAGTAATATCAATATAATGGTCAATGGTCATGTACCCACGCTCGCATTCCTAAGGATACTTTACCTACTCGTAACAACACTTTTATTTATTACCACTTTATTTGTGCTATTAAAAACATTACTCATAAAAATACAATCTAAATGTTCAAGGTGTAATCAGAACTCATGATTGCGAAACAATTTTAACAATAAAGTCTTAATATAAGTAAGAAATGTCGGTCATTTGCAGTCTCCTAAAAAACTCTTGATACTTTTAAAAGGTCTCTGAAAAATCTATTATTATCTCAAGCAACGTCTGAACCTTATCTAAAGCGCTGGCCACACAGAAAAGACGTGAGACGCAGACGGGGCGCGGGTAGGTGCAAAAGTACCAGCGTTGCGCCCGCGCCCTGTCTGTTCTGTATGTTTTGAGTCGCGACGCTTCTATACATTTTGTATGAAAGAGACGCGGTAGAGACAAATGCCCGCGCCCCGTCTGCGTCTTATGTCCTTTCTGTGTGGCCAACGCCTTATAGATAAAATTCACGTGTCAGTGTTTGGAACAAGGCCTTGGGTGTCCTTCCGAAAGGAAAACCCGGGACCCTGAAACAAAGGCAAAGAAGGAACGGGCTCGTTCTGCCCAGGAGCGGTAGAAGTCATTCTGATGATGTTTGTAACAAAACTGCTACTAAATGTCTAAGTAATTCCCAAGTCGTTATAAAACCAGACATTTAGAAGTTGATTCTACAATGACTCATGGCTTAGTAAAAATGAAACATACTTATTGAAAATGCTTGATACACGTGAGTGGTCGATAGCAGTGCTTCGAATAGCATCAGTTAGCCACGCGTGGCGAGACACGTGCGCCAGCCACTACCAACGGGCAACTGAAATACTAATCGATATAAGTATCGATAATAATTTAACTTTTCGAATACCGTAATTAGAGACACAATAGAAAGACAATGATAGAGCGAACACCGGCGGCGTTCGCTCGTGGTTTAACAGATTAAGAAAGTATTTCGAAAAATCAATCAATTTCAATCGGAACCTCTAACTAACGCTAGCCTATGTGAAATAAAAACATTGTTTTTTTTTAATTTTGAAATGCATCTTTGTTAGTCATGTTTTGAAGATATTATATAGTACGTATGTACGTCCTTATAATAAATATGCAACTCTTTAAATTGTAGATATATGTACATACCTTAATTGTATATTACCGGATTAAAAAAATATTGACCGATATATTTAACCCAGCTAGTACAAGCCCGTCGACATTCTCACGACCCTCGTTTTAATAACAGTAATTGCGGCTTTAGCACTTTCTTTAAGAAAGTAACTGCGATATTTGTATGTAACGTTTTGAACCCGTAAATAAGCCGTAACTAAAACGTTTAGGATGCACGTGATTCCATTAAGTAACACATGCGTAATGACTTTATAACTTCAATAGAATTGACTTACAGTGTATTTAATTATTGTATGTTTGTAAAAAATAGACTGTTATACTTTTAATAATAAATATGTTTGCGATGGAGTCGTAATAACATGTAGTCAATATGCATTTTTAAATCTTCATACGCTTCGATTTATACTGTTGCTGCACTTCGTTCCTTCGTGTGCTTTAAAATCTCTACATATACTCGTATGCAGCTCAAGACAAGTGGGAAAGCCACAAAAACCATTTTTTTTTAGTAAAAGCGTTTGATTTGGATAGATATATACAGGAAAAGTTTTTAACCACTGCGTAAATTTTGTTTGGTGGCTCAGTGTAAGTAATAGAACACAGATCGATCTTCAAGGTAAAGCAACGCTTGCCAAGGTTGGTCTGTGGATGGGTGACCATCTTAACATAACGAGTTTCCTCCATGCCTCAGAAAGCATAGGTTGCCTACCAGACCTCCACAACCCAATAACTGGGGTAATACGGTACTTCATGGCAAGACTGGAGTCAGATTTACTGGTTTCTGACTATACGTAACGACTGTAAATCACAGCCGGGACCTACGGCTTAACGTGCTTTCCGAGGCACGGAGGAAACTCGTTATGTTAAGATGGTCACCTATCCACAAAACAACCTTAGCAAGCGTTGCTTAACCTTGAAGTCGACTTGTGTTCTATTACTTACACTGAGCCACCAAAAAAAATTTACGCAGTGGTTAAAAACTTTTCCCATATATACCTAAACAATATGTCTGTAGAAAAAACAATGACCAACAAAGCAATTAAAAAAATAAGTAGTTGTGTTTTACTTTTAATTGAAAAGAACAGTTATTCCATTAAACACATTATTTGTTTTCTCAGTTGATGTAAACACGATCGCATTGATACGGCCATGACGTAAAATATTAACAGCGTTCACGCTTTACTTCACTCATTCGCTTTTCATTCACGTTCTGTCAATAATTAACCGTTTACGGCTGACGCAAGTGCATTATAAGTTTGTTTATCATGAAATATTAGATTACTAAATCAGGTAAAAGTAACTACTTCATTTCTTTCTGTGTCCTTCAGACTAAAGAACACGGCTCTCTTCATCATCATTTCAGCCGAAAGAGGTCCACTGTTGGGCATAAGACTCCCCCAAGTGTCGCCACAATGAACGGTCCTATGTGTATCGCGTCCATCGGATTCTCGCAACCCTTATCAGTTCGGTGGTCTACCTTTTTGCCTTGACCACTACTGCTGCCAGGCACTAGGGGCCATCTTTTCTTGTCCTTTTCATGTTTTTTTTTGCCGTGAGCGACACGGTTGGCAAGTGGGTTGACGTTCGCAGTGTGGTAGGTAGTTACAGTGCACAAAGAATGCTGCTGCCCGTTCTATGGTGTGTCCCTTAGTCGCTTCTTACGGCACTCACGGGAAGAGATGGGCTAAATCTAAATACATATTTACGTGAAAAGATGACTAATAACATAGGAATGTCATTAGTCATCTCTTTTAGAAGCCCAAAATGTGTTTGTTTTCAGTACATTGTTACCGTAGTAAATACTGGGTCGGTCTGTAACCACCAACCTACCCTTCGTGTTTCATAACACTACGCTGCTCTTCATGATTGCGGCAATGACGTCAGGGAGATGTGCGTGAGAAATAACAATTAGTCGCGCAATGGACACCGGTGCATGGTACTATCATATTGATGCAAGTACGCAAAGTTGGTCATTGCAGGTGAGAAGAGTAGGTAATAGACGCGGGCCGTGCTTCAGGCGAAAGACTGCAATTAGGTTTTCAACACACTTCTTTCTTTTTTTTTACATTCTTTTAAGGAATGGTTCTTTATGAGGGTTGCCCGTCGACCAGTGGTGGCTGCCCGGAGACCAGCCTGATGCCGTAATGTGGGCCAATAACCGTAATATTTCGCACAAGCGCGAAATATACTATATTCAATTGCGAGCATAAAAGCGGTAGAGGAAGTAGTGGACGTGGGAGCGAATCTCAAAATAAATACCTAATACGAATAATTATTTTAAAAGGTTAACTGTGGTGTTTCTTTCTAATTCTTGTCCATAGGAAATGATCTATTAGAACCGTGTAGTAGCTTCCGACGATTTGTAAATGCACACGTACGAATAATTAATTGATGATAGTGGGTTTTCCAGCGCGCTGAAAAATATTTACAAGCAAAATTTGCTACTATACGTTTAGTTAATGTTATAATCCCTAAGCTTAGTCTTAAGTTAAATTAAAAAAATCTTTAATGAAATCCATTAGAATATTTAAGATAAAAATCTAACTGAATTACAAACCAGATTAACATTAGCATTACAATCACGTCTTATAACCAGATAGTTAGACTTTGATATTTAGGATGTACACAATAGTAATTTAATTGTTATTCACAGGGTGAAAAGCGAGTGCGAGGCGATAGTGACAAACGATACTTCGTTGTATAACAGTACCGTGGTCATGAAGCGAGAACTGCGACAGGTAACATCTAATTCTTTAATTCTCTATCCACGATCTTCTTCTTCGTCGGTATCACTCTTGACAAAGAGGTCGTGGTCATCACTTCAGGTGGCAAGCTTCACAACACGCCGCCACTCTTCTCTGACGGCCGCCTTGCTTGTGCATGCATCTTTTATCTGGTCAGTTCACCTCATGGGCGATCTTCATCATGACCTAGTACCCTCAACCTTTCCCTGGACTACAAGACGCTCAATAACCACCTCCCCTTACACCACACATACACATCATGATAAATGATAACATAATTATGTGCCTAAAAGAGTTCATCAAACTCAACTTCGACGTTAAGCTCGCCCATGTAGGCGAGCTTAACGTCGAAGTTGAGTTTTCTTCCAGCAAACCATTGAGTGATAGAGAGAGATCATTAGACGGTAGTATCCATTGGTTCCTTATAATTATGGGTTCGGCCACATCTGCTAAATAAAAGACCGGTATGCTGGAAACCAACCCCAAGTTAGTAGCCAAAAGGCTAGGAAAATGATGACTGTCCGAGTACCTCACAAGCTTCAAAATAAGGGATGGTAGACCGAATAACAAAGCCGAGATCAAAATCAAGCAAAGCATGAATCATTTACCTATTATATATTTTTTCAATGTAATTAGTTCATTAGATATAAAGGTGACTGTAATTATTCACTGTAAGAAAGAAGATATGAATCTGTTCACACAGTTAATTAGTGCCTTTGTTGACACTTGAAAAATCGATAAAAAGTCTCTATTATATCTTGCAATCACATGGTAGTTAAATTAAAGGTATTCGAGGGTGAAATTTTTGTGTACTTCTAGTAACTTGTAATAGTAAAAAGTTGAGTGTCAAAAAACCCGACGAAATACACAATATATAAAACAAATACGACTAAAAAGAGTGAAACTAGTCACTTTGTGTAGTCTGATGCAGTTGGTGGTATTTATTTGGTTTCAATTATAGATTTGATGCTATTAACTACATCACTTCGGCTTAAAGTGATTTGTTTCGAACTATTTAGTCGGTTTAGCGGTTAGGTTTCTTCACACTCAAATTTTTTATTTGAATACATAATGTTTTTATTTAAAAATATAATTTTTGGCGGCAAAATACGCAATTTTATTTCTTTATAATTTTGATGTGCCCAGTGTCGTTTCCACAACTAAGATACGTCTAATGACTTCTCTCAATCTAAAATGCTACAAGCAAGTTTATACTCTAGGGCGTTATGGGTGTAACATACTTATGTACATACCCTCCTTATTCTAACGTAGTCGGATAAAAACAAGGGGTCATTGAATTTATAGATAGCTACACATTTCAATTAAGTAGTTCACTGGTATTTAATCCTTTGTTTGTATTTCAATACGTTCATTAAGTTAAGAATATACCATGTTTAATTTAACAATAACTGCATCTGGGCTGGCGTCTTTATTCAACTGTATAACTGTGTAACTATACGTCACATGTAAGGAAATGTGACGTACATATTCATTCTAAAATATATACAAATAGTTATTTGGTCCTAGGGTAAACCAGGCATACATGCCCCACTTGCAAAACAAAGACGCGCATTTAAAATTACATAAACTATACAACGCATGTTACAGCGCCGTAATACTTATAATCTAACCAGATCGTCTGAAATAAGCACCTTTTAAATGCGTGTCTTAGTTTTGCAAGTGGGGCACGTTACGACTGGGGCAAGTATGCCTGGTTTACCACATACAACAATTGTCACTTGTTTATCAGTTGTAAGGTAGGCGTATTTTCCATAACACAGCTGTGTCCTGAAAATAGCCTTTGCGTCAGCTCATATTTATGATAAATGTATTCAAATTCTTGTACCATTTAATACTTGTAAAACAAATTAGACATTAGCAAAATACTAATATTTCATAATGACCGTTTTTATTACTGATTTATTGTTCTAACAAATAGGGACTTAAATTAATTCTGATGTTATTGAAAACGTTGTTTTGATATTATATCCTCACGAGACACTTAACTAATGGTTTTACAGGTAAAGACCAAGAAATAATAATATTTTAAGTAGGTATAATGATACAGTCAGTGTCAACCGAGTGATAAAAGATTTTATTACTTGAGATAATACTTCAAACATACTGGCGCTTACAGTAGTAACGCCAACAATAATAAAAAGGTTTACTTCATACTTACTTCTGAGGCTCTGAGATTGACTGAAAACATTAAAATTCTGTGTAATTTTCGTACTGAACATTTAGATAATGTTTTTATGAATAAAGTCTTAATTAAATAATGACATGTAACACAAATGGGGGTTTTAAATATTTAGTTAAATTTTCGAGTTACCCTATACATGTATTAGCAATTTGTTTAGACTTTAGAGCAATGGTTCAGTCCATCCAGAAGTTGTCTTTATGGAATTATCCTGTGCGGACCATATTACGACAACTAGTGACCCGTCAACCACTGTATTATATTTCAAGTTTAATCGTAACGATATCGTCATCCTCCTGCCCTAGCACCAAATCAATCGGAAATTGCACAGCATGACTTCTCTTCCAGAAATCTCTTTTCGCCATCATCTCAATAGCCAGGTCCTGTCCAGCCATACCAACTTTTACACAATCGATCCACCGTTTCTTGATTCTTCGTGTACATTCAAGCACAATACTACAATATAACGTATTTTTTGTTACACAGCCTGATGGGGTGGTCACGTTCACATGGACAGCTCAGCAGCAGGCATATGTATTATCGGGGTACTTCTGGGGGTACTCCATCTCCTGCCTGGTGGGAGGCACGGCAGCCGAGTTCTGGGGGCCCAGGAGGCTGGTCTTCGTCACCATGTTGCTGAGCGCCATCCTGACGATGCTGAGTCCGCAGGCGGCGAGGTGGCATTATTTGGTGCTGGTGGCAGTGAGGTTCGTCAGTGGACTTGCAGCGGTGAGTTGTATGATCAAGAACTACTTTTATACTCTCTAGATTTTAATGATATTTTTCGAAAAAGATTACAATAAAAATCAATCATATTTAGTTGAAATCAGAAGTTGAAGTTGAAGAATGAACAATTATGAAGCAAATGATTCAGATGAATCATTTGATTGAATTCAGATATAATTCTAATAGCAGACTTGAGGCCCAGTATAGTACCTACATAATACCTGGCCAATAGCTTCATGCTACAAGAATAAAATTATTAATTATCTCTATTATTAAGTACTCTGAGTTTGTGAGGTACTACCTACCTGAAACAGCTTTTTTTATCGTTTTTGTCTATACCTCCTACATTTGCATAATAACTAAGCTTTGGAAGTTCATTGATCATAATAATAATTTTATTTTGGTCATGCCACATATTTATTTGTCCATATCCTATTGAAAATGTATAATCATTATACATTTTGCAATAAATGGTTATAGACTTAAAATTACAGGTTCTAAAACTTAAATATTCAAATTCCCACCGTCGCGCGTCGTCTTACGAAATTACTGATAATAATTAGATACCCATTTTTGAATAATGCCAGGTATAACAGTTCTATTAATAAATATTCTATTGTAAAATAATTTATCTTGAATGGTACACGATTTCCTAAGATAATGTTGGCCTTAATTGCGGATAAATTAGGCATTAATTAGCATAATTGCATTACAACGAGCTATACTATAACTAAGCGCCGGTAGTCACTTTTGAAAGGTTTACAACTATAGCTTAGGACCTGCGGGACGTTAACAAGCCTATTTATTACCAAAAATATATTTCTAAATTACGAAATTGTTAATTTTATGTATATCCATTTAAATCAAAACTATTTGATAAGTTTTTGATGATCGGCAGTTTGCGAAATATAATATACGAAAATCTATTACGGTAAATGGTACATTACTTGAAGATGGATAATGCATTTACGTTCTCGGAAGAACAATCACTTCTGAAACCTTTTCTCTGTTAAGACTAATAAAACCACAGGTAATTTGTCACAGTCATAAAATTTATAAAGCGTCTAGGCATGATGTACATAGAAAAAGTACTTATATTTAACTGTAGGTATGAATAGTCGTCTACGTTTGTCACCACAGTGCATCATTGTTTTTTTCAATTTGTTGAAGTAGATAGGACACATAACTGTGTTTATTTACATGTTTAGTGCCTCCATGCTCCGTTATTTCTAACTCTTTAAAATTATACGAATTCCACGAATTAATACGTTCATTCTTTCCTTATCTACTAGCATAGAAGTTTAAAAACTTGTTTTTGTTTTAAACTATACAATTAGTTCAATTTTGTTGCGATGTAACAATTAAACGTCACGGTTGGCGCAGTGGTTGAACGATTGGCTGCTGTGTTGTGTGTCGCGGGTTCAATTCTCCCAAGGAACAAATATTTATATGACCTACAGATTAGTATTCCAGGTTTGGGTGTATACGAGGTTACATATTTATAATAATAATAATAGTTATTTATTAATGTGACCTATACCCAAAAAGCATGAACGAACCCACGATACATCATTCATTTCTAGTGTGTGCCAAAATTGAAAACAAATTGGTCAACCACTTAAAAATTTATTATACCTATTTTATACAGTTTTGTACAGAGTAGGTATTTTTTTTACAAACTACAACTAATCTAAGCAATGACCTCAAAGCGCCGCGTCAGTAGAACGCTAGCTCAGGAAAACGCTAATCAAGACGACTCCTAATTTCCCACGGCCATTATATTTATAGAGGTGTCAATTGTATTTTTATCAATGTAAATGAACCTGTTCATGAATGCTACAAAAAGATACCGCCAACTAAAACTGAACACTCTAGAATATCATTATGCAGTTATTTTAAGCGGCGGAGGTTTTTCGCATACTTTATATTTATATACTTTTGTAGAACCGTTTATGACAACACAAGAGCATTTTTTTGCGATAAAATCATATCTGTTTTACAATAATTTAATATTTATGTCTTCACGTTCGTAGAAGTGTGCAGAATGTTCTTTGCGTTCATGGATGACATACGACTTACATAGACTTATTATGTCGCGTTTGCGCAACTTTGTTCTTTATTTCTAATCTGTTGAGCAGGCTCTAGGAAGGCTCGCTGGTATGCAATAGCAATTAAATCATAACGATGTCACATTAAGTGATAAACGCATTTACGTCATGATAATTCTCAAAGTCGTGTTCATATGTAAGAATTATTGTCTTTCTGAGTAGTGTTCTAAATAAACCATAAGAAGTAGTTGCTAGATGTTATCTTTATTTGTTATGCACACGGAATACGATTTAGAATAGTTTCTCGTAAATCAATAGTATACTGTATTTATTTATTTATTTATTTGAACTTCATGCAACAGTTAAGGTACACAGGCGGACTTAATGCCGTAGGCATTCTCTCCCAGTCAACCTAGGGTGGTGAAGAGAGAAGGTGGCAGGTGCATAAAAAAAAAAGAAATGTGTAATTAGAAATCGAGGGTACATAATTATATATACAAATAAAATATACTTACATATATATCCAATATAGTATATACCTACATATATATATCTATATAAAATGAAGGAAAGAGGATATTGAAACGACTCCGCTACTTGTGTAGAAAATAATTCCTCAACTTCCGCTTAAATGCATAGTGAACGTACGGTACTGTCCATTTTGCAACAAGAGTTAGTCTATCTTGATATACTGTAAGCTGCGTAGACGCAACGTAGAAGCGCGTGAAACTTGCGTAGCATCGTTTATTAGTTACCACAACCGTACAACCTCCGTAGCAGTGCGCACAAGGTTCGTAGTAGTGCGTAAAAGCCGCGTAGCAGAGCGTAGAAGCTGCGTAGCAATGCGTAGAAGCTGCGTAGCAATACGTAGAAGCTGCGTAGCAGTGCGTAGAAGCTGCGTAGCAGTGCGTAGAAACTGCGTATTAGTGGGTAGAAGCTACAAAGCAGTGCGTCAAAGAAGCGTAGCTCCGCGTAAAGTTTTCTTAGCAGCCGCGTAGTAGGCGTTCCATAGACTTAACACATATGCCACGTAAACTGGGCTAGTATATCCATGTGCGCTATGTGTGGACTACAAAATATAGTGTCGTCAGCTAGAAGTCATGGTGTCTTACGTGTTATTACTGTAATCTGTGTCATCACTCCTGCTGGTTATACGATGTACATATTTTGATCATATACGTGAGAAGAACTTAAAACAGTAGCTATAAAGTAGGTACCGATTGAACCATAGATTA
Organism: Mythimna separata; assembly: GCA_030763345.1. Taxonomy (NCBI): domain Eukaryota; kingdom Metazoa; phylum Arthropoda; class Insecta; order Lepidoptera; family Noctuidae; genus Mythimna; species Mythimna separata. Next base: position 10,238,392 of record CM061187.1, on the reverse strand, counting down.
TAGTGATGAAATTGTGTTATCGACTGAGTCACGTAAAACTAATGTGGTCCAAGGTAACAAGTTGAAAGAAGGTGATGTTGGAAGAATAAATAAATATGCATAGATATATGTTTTATAGAAATTATCATTATTTGCAGGGATTCCTGTTTCCAGCGTTGCACGCGTTAGTAGCCCACTGGGCTCCCCCGGCGGAGAAGGGCAAGTTCGTGAGCGCGCTGCTAGGCGGCGCCATCGGCACAGTGGTCACGTGGTCACTAACAGGACCTTTAATTGAAAACTTCGGATGGGATTACGCGTTTTATGTACCCGGTAAGTATCTCTTTACGATCGACGTGCACCTTGAAAGTACAGTTAATGCTTTTAACAGCTAATTACTAGGAACTTGATTGAAAGGATCGGTTTTATATGGGCACTTAGAGTGCGGCCAATCTTACAATACGCTTACATTTCTAGGAACAGAAGTAGATAAAATTTAAATGACTAGAAAGGTTCACCAACCGCTATGAATACTTCGTCTTGCAAAATACCGCCAATTTTCAATCAATCAAACATTTGATTGGTTGTTAAAGCACGTTTTGATTGCTAGATTAATTCTTCCGAGGCATTCTTTTCCTTAGCAACTGATCAACAATCAGTATATCGTCCTGAAACCGGTACATTCGCTTAGTAAGCTGGTTTTATAATAATGAATTAGCAATGCCTGATGCGTGGGTTAAAAATACATGCTTGAATGTATTATCACGCTCTTTTCTTTTGTGGGGTCAGCGAACCTCTGAGCGTAACTGTAAGAAGTGCGTCAGTAATAAGTCATGTCATGTTGACCTGGGGGAAGTTTGCGGATGAAGATATACTGGCATTAACTTTATGGTGTAAGCAAAATAAATATTAATGTTCATGTAAAAAAATTATTACAAATATTTATGTACTTGAATCAATTGTATGCAAAACAAATCTTAATACTTTATTAAACATCATGAGGAAACCGGTATTTCCTAGAACGAAGAATCGAGGACATGTGATATCAACCAATTCGCACTAAGCGCGTGTGGTGGATTACATTCCCTCTCCTAGAGAGGCGGGTGAGACCCAGCAGTGGGAACATTACAAGGCCGATTACGATGATTTCTTTAATGTACATCGAAATCTATATCTATACTAATATTATAAAGAGGTAAAATTTGTAAGTTTGTATGTAGGGGGTAATCTCTGGAACTACTAGTCCGATTTGAAAAATTCTTTCAGTGTTAGATAGCCCATTTATCGAGAAATGCTATAGGCTATATACCATCACGCTACGACCCACGGAAGTGGAGCAGTAACGAAAAATGCGGGTGAAACCGCAGGCGACAGCTAGTAATTTATATTGTGGTTATAATTATAGTAACTACAGTGATAATATCTAGACTTCATGCGCAAACGGGAGCTTAACTCAAAGTTATATTTCACAAGTATCCTATTGAGTCGTGAATCAAGGCTAAACGTATAAAAAATCGTAGATTATAGTTTGATAGTAGGTACTTACGCAAATATCTCAGCGAATATTCCAGAGTATTTCACAAATAGGGGCACAGAGTAGCGCAGATATTTCCAGTGTTACAAAATTGGCTTTCTTGTCTTGCTATTTAAATTCCGCGGCGGTTGGTGCTGATTTCTACATAACTAATTGAGCCGTGACGTGCTTGTAGATGTCTTTGAAATAGTTATTGCTCTGAGAATTAGCTCGGTAATATAATATTACTTAGGTAAGAAAATGAAACAGGCCTAGCAAATGTAGTCATAAAAGTAAAATCTTAACAGGCTGTCTAAAATCTTTGTGTTTAAATATTTACCGTCCAAATATATTCGTAAATACTGTATGTATATAAATTAGGGATATCCTAGATATGACATTTCGGATCTGGATGCGGATATGGATACAGTAAACGTATTAACCTTTCACATACCCGCAAAACGAGACACAATAGTAAGACAATGACAGCGCGGTCTCATGAGACCGGTCGGAGATTCAAACGACTGCTTTTGGATATAAAATTATTTTAAATTATCCACTATTTTTGGATAGCTTCGGTTAGAATTGAATTTAAAAAATATAAAAGTAGCAAATAGCAAGATAAGACTTTTATTTCTAGTATAGATTATCACAAATTAACAAAAAAAAAAAAACACAAAAACCTCTAGACGGTACGGTTAACGCAGTGGTCGGGCGATTGGCTGCTGAGCTGTGTAGGTCGCGGGTTCAATTCCCGGTTGGAACAATAAATTGGTATGGCGTACAGATATATGTTCCGAGTCTGGATGTTTGGTGTATGTAAGTTTACAATAGTTTACATGTTTCACCCGCAATGCTGGGGTTATTCTTAGTGTGGGGTAATGCTTTTTTAAAACATAAAAAATCTGTCGTAATCTGTCCTTTAGACTTCGCTTTTATCCAAAAGTATCTGAAAATTTTATATCGGTTTAGGTTACGGTTTCGGATATTTTTATTTAGTTTGGATATCCGATAGTTTAAGTCAAGAGCCGACGTCTACTTGTACCGTTCATTAATGAATTATGTTACTGTTTCAGGAGCAATCGCGTTTGTATGGTGCTTGTTATGGTGGTTCCTGGTGTACGACTCTCCTGTGCAGCATCCGCGCATCTCAGACAGCGAGAAAAAGTATATCCTCGATGCTATTGGCGACAAAGTTCAGCAGAGCAGTAAAGATACCAAGGTAAGGTTACTATGAGTCATTGAGATGAAAGGTAGACCGTTTTACAAAACCAATACTACACTACTGTTCCTGCTACTTACTCGTACCAAGCAGTAGGCATTCCTGAGTATAAATACTCCCCTATTTTATGTGCGAAATTATTGAATTACTTCTTCCGCTCTAGTGTGGAGTGACATGTGTCCTTTAGATGCCCTAGCTTTTTGGGGCCACGGCCACGGCTACTCTTTCAAACATTCCCGCCTAGTGGACATTCCTCTAAGTATGGCCTAAAAATGGATCTGTGCTTCTCATGACTGTGCATCACTACCTTACTACTGTGGCCTTCACCAAGTCATCGGCCCACTTTGTAAGAAAACAAATGACCCAAAAACTATAGGTACGTGAAAAGGGAAAAGCAATCACATTCGTGTACATCGTCAAGGCTATGTAGCTAGGTGCCGCCATCGCCAGTAAATAGATATTCTAAACTTACGCTTAAACGTGACCCGCGGTTGGATTTCCCCCATCCTCATTTCCTGGCTTATGACCTTAAGGAGTATTAAACATTATTAGGCGTGCAGTCTATAAGAAGTGCATCATAAGTATACTTACATCGTAAGTACAGACAAATAAAAAAGTTCCAAAATATTTGCACGAAACATACACGACGGCCATCTCTGTACAAATGACGATCGCAGTATGCGATATGATCGCCCATTATATGTGTTTTGGATATAAGTTTTTCTCTCTTATGGTTCTGGTTGTACGTAGATTAAAATGTATAATAAACTAGCTTCTGCCAGCGGCTTCGGGCCACGTAAAAGTAGGTTTCTCCATACAAAATTTTGATCGACGTTTCATCCCCTTAAAGGTGGAATTTTGGCAAATCCTCTCTTAGTGCTTGAGTACGTCATAAAAAGAAATCTTGTGCACAATCACGTTCCTAGTATTAACAGTTTCGGTTTTTTTGAAAATTTATCATTGCGACCGAGGTGAAATCCATCCGAGCCGCAGGCGACCATGTTATGAACCGAGTGCTCTATGCTGCAGTGTCAAATTTCCATGTGTATCAAACGACGTTTATACTTACGAAGAAGTAAATTAATGGGGGTTGACTGGCCACTTGTGGGGGATCATTTAGCGCTCAGCCTGAATTTATAATCAAACTAAAGTTTACAATAAATTGTGACGGGTCCAACTCGCACTCTTTTCCATACCAGTGCAGTAAATTGCATGTCTAAAAACGGTAGAGATAAGATCGGGTTTTCGAGTAAGGTTATTCAAAAGTCTGTCTAAGCTTGATGAACTGATACAGAAAAATACGCGTTAAGTAAATAATATTGACATGCAGAACTACTTATTTGTTGCACTAATGTTTATATTATCACCTGATCCACGTATAAATATAGGGTTGACCTCAATCTAAGTACGTGGTTATGCCAGTTACGAACTAAAATCGTGAGCCTTTTTTCCTACATTTTGGTCAAGGTTTTATATCCTTCAAGGAGACATCGTGATTTAGGAATAAGTAAGTATCCGAGGTTGAAAAACACCTTATTTTTAGTTCCATCTAAAAATAAGCTTATTCAATTAATCTACAGGTCAAAAGACGGTTGAAGGTGATACTTAATAGCCTTCGTACGAGCTTTTTGTAGTACTTAAAATAATATTTTTAGCCACAGTAGTAATAAATTTATGATAGCAGAAGCTATAGGTAGGTATACATTTTTTTATTTGGTTCTCATCTTCTTTTAAGATAAACGGTAGTGACTAATATAAAACATTATTATTAGTATATGCGAAACCTTAAACACTCGTCTAGTATTTTTATCTTAAGAATCTGTACAGAATTTCAAAACCTTATCATGAATAATCAGTTATGGACAGTCAGATACCAGTAAATCTGACTGCAGTCTTGCCATGAAGTACCGTGTCACCCCAGTTCATGGGTTGTGGAGGTCTGGTAGGCAGCCGCTCCTCGTAAAATACTAGTATTCAAATAAATCCGGCTTGACTGGAAGCCGATCCCAATATAGTTGGGAAAAGGCTATATAGGTAGATGATGATGATTATGAAAAATCACAAAGTTAAAAGCTTGTTATGTTACCTGGTTGTCCGTAGAAATACATGGTCAACGCGCAGCGCGCCCATGCCGTCTCGTCGTCTAAGTCCGTGCACTTGCAGGCTTTGGGCCGCCTTGTCTGTGGTCTAGTGTAGATAGATATTATTATGTACATACTTTATTTGTAAAAGCAGCCGTGAAAGATGAAATGGAGTGAATGCGATTTGGTGCTCCTTATGCCAAACAAAGTCTAAAGTGGATGAAAGGTGTTTTTCACCTAAATCAGGGTTAAAGTACCTACAAATGATAACTTTCTACAATTAACCATCTTGGTCTGTTTAAAAATGTTAATCATCCCTATTTACAGTAATTCACTTAATCACTACTAACAAGGTCTTACACCAATCACTCACTACTCACCTCACACGCACAGTTACGCACAGACGCCCAGTTTTGGTTCACTCACTAACATTGTCAAACCTAAGGCGCGGTGGGCCGCTCGCTCGTGCGGAATGTATGCGTACGCACGTCGCACGTGTGAATCGTCTGGCGGCTTTTTGTCGACTGAGGGTAGAAGTGCAAAGCGCGCGCCGTGGGTAGGAATAAAATCTTATAAATATTTTTGGGAAAAAATATAACATGGTCTAAAAATGATTGGAATCGATTCAGTTAACGATTCTGAACAAACTAAATTCAGGTTTCGTATTTATAATAAAAATAATGTTGTATATTATTTCTTATTATGTTATCCCAAAATGTAAAATTGTGGAAGTCAGATAGCATGTGCATCATATAAAATACAAACTTCTGACAGAGAATATATTCTCAGGATAAAAAGTATCTTATAAACTTTTCGAGGAGATGGCCTACCCGTGTGCCAAGTTTCGTCTAAACCCGTTCACCTGTTCGAGATCGAGGGAGTAACTAACACGTACTCGTACATATAAGACTTATTCACAAACTTTTGCCTTTATAATATTAGTGTGACTCTTTTTTAGCTATGGTTTATTTTTAGTACTAATAAGTACCAATTGTACTGATTATTTACTGAATTTGGCGATGAGGAGATGAGGGGTAGTCAAGCACATCAATTTTAATATCAATATCTTCCTTTTAATATTCACAGATTGTGCCACCATTCAGAAAGATTTTAACTTCGTTCCCATTCCTGGCTATGGTGATCCTCCACTACGGCAGCAACTGGGGCCTCTACTTCGTCATGACGGCGGCTCCGAAGTTCGTGTCAAGCGCGCTCGGCTTCAACCTGACGTCCACAGGAACACTCTCCTCACTGCCGTACCTCGCTAGGATGATATTCTCACTCATATTCGGAGCTATTGGTGACAGGTACGGAACTGGGTCTCATTTGAATAACTACTAGATAAAGGCCGTTTGTTGAATGTTGAGTGACTTATACTGGTTTGGTGGCAAAGGATGATATAGAAGTGTATATTGCAAGGTTACCAGGCTTTGTTTGCAAATGTGTTACGACAGCTTTCGAATGCTCCCATTTAAAGTTACAAGCCAGTCTCATAAGCTTAAGAATTGTCACATAATTTAAATAATTTTGTCACGATCTATATACTAATTAGATTTGTTTTTTTCTGTGTCCATGACATTTAGTTTTCATATAACTATGTGCCGCTTTGATCCGGCAATTGGGAGAGTTTTTTTTTGACTGACTATCATTTATTTATTTATTGCATTAGTGTGTAGTGTCTCAGACATGAGCCTTGGTAGGGCACAGAAACATTCATATACCAACTTCTTTTTCAAGTGGGGAATCATCAGAATGACTTCTCCCGATCTTGGGCGAAACGGGACTGTGTTAGACTTTTACTGACTAAACCCCACGCCATTCCTTCGTTGCCATCGTTCTGGGGTCACGAGCTTCCCTTTTTTTTGGAAATCCCAAGACCAAGACCCCACATTTATATACTTAATATTTTATGCATTCATCTAATTTAAACATTATTCTTTTACGTTTCAGGATCGTGAAACAGAACATAGTATCAACCACGTTCATGAGGAAGTTCTTCTGCTTGTTCTCCCACGTGGTGCCAGGTCTGCTCCTCATAGGGCTGGGCTTCACCGGCTGCGCGCCCATCCTCTCCGTGGCCTTGATCACCTTTTCCATGGGATCGAACGGCGCGGCCACGCTGACCAACCTGGTCAATCACCAGGACTTGGCTCCTAACTTCGCTGGAACGCTGTATGGCATTGCTAACGGAATCGGCAACACCGCTGGCTTTGTTACGCCACTGGTTACTGCGCACTTTACCAAGAATGGAGTAAGTAGTTTGTTAAGAAATTTTCTTCTTTATAGAAACTTATTATTTTGACTGGCCTATTGGTCTAGTGATTCAGACTGCTCGTGCCTGAAAGGTCGTGGGTTTGATTCCCACCCAGAACAAATTTTTGTGTGACGACCACGATCATTTTTCTTGTGTCGGGATGTAATTTGTCTATAATTTGTATGTATGTATTAAGGGACTTATAAGTATCAGTTATTTAGTATCAGTACTCATGCCACAATTTTTGTTTGGCATGGGATTAGAGGGCGTTCTATGAAAGTTGTAGAATATTATTTTGACTGATTGCTGCGCTTTGAAATGAGCATATCGGTTCGCCTATATTTGACTGAAAGCGATGTTTTACACAAAAAAGTGCCTGTAAATAGTTTTTATTGATGTTGTGAATTTTAATCTGTTGTATCGTCGAATAACTTGTAGAGTCCGCGCCACCACTCATGGCCGATAGGCGCGGCGCCTCAGTCGTGTAATAAAATGTTGCCAGTAGGAAGAAATTTTCTCCCACATCCCATTACTCCAAAACTATTGTTATTCTTGGAACTTCATATTTTTTGTTGCCCAAGTAATAAAACAAAGAATTTTTATCATTAAAATAATAGTAGTTACTCAGATACCCGCGAAACGAGACACAATAGTAAAACAATAACAGCGCGGTCTCATAGGACCGGTTGGGGATTCAAACGTTATAAAGTTTAATAGCAATAGTTGTGGTCATTATGATATAATTCTTTTATACGCAATCCCTATTATTCAATTCTTCATCGGTGGATCAGTTTCAGTGTCACTATCACTCTCTGTTGATATTATGAATCCCCATTTCCACATCAATTAGTCCGTCATTTTTAAAATACTCATCTTCAAGATGTTCCACGTGGTTTCACTGAACAATCCAGTCTTCTGGCGTAAATAATTTTTTATGGATCTTGAGCCACATTTTTTTCAGCAACGCGTCTTTTTACCAAACTCCAATTTTTTTCAATGGGATTTAAGTCACAGTGGTAAGGACGTAATTTTACCACTTCGTGATTATACTGTTTAAGTAGTTCATCAACTGCAAATAGTGGTAGTTGTTTGTTTATTTTAATAATGTCGCATACCACTGGTTTAGACCATCTTTCTTCAAAGTAAATTTGTTTGTTTGTTTCTTCATAAAATTAGGTACACATCAATGAGTTTGCAACCCTATTTACCTGTCATAGCAGCGACTTAGTCCGGTCAATTTAGACATCCAAGGTTACAATAATTCGCACTTGGCTGAAAATTGGTAGGATTGTTCAATACACTATTATAAAGGAAATGTGAAAAGTCCTCATCGATCCGGCACGTGCAAAAAAATTTACACGTGGTCAAAGGTCACAAAAGTGGGTTTTTCGCGATTTTCAGCAAAATGGTAAGTTTTATCATAAAATTAGCTCAGACAAAAATTGTAGATCAGACAATTATCTATAAAAATGTCTAAATACTTTTTTTCCTGAGAGCCACCGTTTTTGAGATATAACGATTCAAAAAGTTGAAACAGTAGCAAGAGCAACCTGAGAAAAAGAGGTTGAATCCAAAAATTTTGTATGTGGTATTACTAACTAGTAGTTGTGAAGTGTCAAAACATGATTCTTCATGTCTTGACACTTCACAACTTTTTTTATTTCGTACAATTGTGGCTTAATAATGTGGCCAATTAAATCAAAATCTCCAGGTCGTTCTATCATTAGAAGCACTCTAATAGCATTGAATGTATTGGGCATAGTAAAATAAAGCAGGTATACGACCCTAGCCACGCAGACAATTGAATGGGAGGTAGATGTTGCTGAAGGTTAAACTGGCGTAGAAGATAAGGGAATGGGTTTTTTTTACCCCAAATTTTCATATTTTATATGTGTTAGTCACACTGACCGATAGAACGATATTTTTGCTTGTATTACGGCTTCAGTGATGTACGAGTATATACGTGGTGTACTTATTTATATTAAGACGATTACAACTCTTTAAATTTTTTGAATCGTTATATCTCAAAAACGGTGGCTCTTAGGAAAAAAGTATTTAGATATTTTTATAGATAATTGTCTGATCTACAATTTTTGTCTGAGCTAATTTTATGATAAAACTTACCATTTTGCTTAATAACGCGAAAAACCCATTTTTGTGTCCTTTGACCGCGTGTATATTTTTTTGCACGTGCCGGATCGATGAGGACTTTTCACATTTCCTTTATAATAGTGTATTGAACAATCCTACCAATTTTCAGCCAAGTGCGAATTATTGTAACCTTACCCCAATTAATTAGTCTATTTTGACGGGACTAACTCGTATTTGAACATTTTGTAAATGGATCAAAACTTAGTTATTTTTCTTCTCCAGTTCACAAAACTCTTTCACCTTAAGAATTATTTCTCTGGCTGCACTTCTTATCACTTTACGCTCCATAATCAATCTTCTTCCAATATATAAACAACACAAATCTATCAACAACACTCGTAACGTTCATAACTGACAAACGACAAGATGACGGAGCTGTCACCTTTAGTTCGTTTTTTCGCCGCCGGACTTGAGTCGTGGCACGGACTCTAGATCTTTTATTTCATTTTATCTAACCTTACAATCTTAATTCCAGAATGGATTCGCAGAGTGGCGGCCAGTATTCATCACAGGTGCTTCGGTATACATTGCGTCCGCCTGTTACTTCATCATATTCGGTACTGGTGACACGCAGGAATGGAACTACGTCGCTCCAGTCGAAGAAGAGGAAGAAAACAAGAGGCCAGCCAACTCCACGGATACCACTCTCACGATCTCACCCAAAACATAGGCCGACTCATAAAACTAGCAAGGAGCAGACATAGGTCTGCTGCATAGGTATTTTTAATTCATAGGTTAGTTTTAAGTTCGTATTAAGTCGCCATAATTATTTAATTTCCTGGTAAAGATACCCAGGCAAGTACATTTTTTTATTACCGTTCATTTTTCATAGTTTCGTTTCGCTTATCATTAATCGAATATCTAAGTTTCGTAACTTAGCTTAAGCTACTGATGTTGATTTTTGTACTTGAATGCCAGATATTAATTGGAAGATAAGACGCCTAAGGGGGAACTTATTTTTTACTGCTTCAGTGGCTTCAGTGCGAGATACTGTCAGTTTGTGGGTACTAAAGCTAAATAAGCGCCATCTGGTGATAAAAAACGGTAAACTTAGTTTTTATACGCAATCGGTTACGTTTAAATAACTCGCACTGAACCCTCTGTACACAGTAGCTACTCATATAATAGAAATATTTATTAAAAATAATCACGATTTTAAGAGAGCACTAAAGTACGTTTCACTGTCGACAAAAGTAAACTCATGTGAACTGGTAAAATGAAATTGTAATTGTATAAAATGACCACTTATTTTATATTAGGAAATTGCTACTAATTGCTGGAACGTGACATTTGATTTTGAACTCTCAGGAACAGTGAATAAAACTTTTTTTAACAACAGTAGGCTCAAAATTTTATCTGTAACTGCTTATCTATAATTTGGAAAGTATATTACTATTATTCTAAATTAATTTATTTGTATTTCATAACGTGATAAAAACATGGTAATTAATGAAAGGCCGAATGTTTGTGTCACTATCATTTACTTTTTCGAGTGATATATTTTGGATTTATTATTTTTTATTATTTACTAAAAAGACAGCACGCTCATCATGACTTGTCCTTAGGATGCTTTTGAATTATTAATATTATTTGTAAATAGCCGAATTTTAATTAATAATAATATAATTTTAATTGATATAAATGTACACAAGTTATATAACTTTATTTGCATTATTTAGGTTTTGTTTTATTCGTGACTGTGATGATGATAATAAGAGTGAATTATGTGAATTTCATAAAAGAAATTAAATTATTCTACATATACATGGATTGTCTTATTTTCATTATTTCCGCACACTGCTGAGAAAATGGGGGCGAAACCGAGACTACATGGACAGGTGGAGTTGTTAAAATCAAGAATTCAACATGAAGTTGAAAAATGGTTCAATACAAATAAAATATCAGTGAAACCATTTAATATATTTTATTATAAATGTACGTACAATATATCTACATTATATACACGTCAGGCATTCATTAATTACATAATCAAATATATTTTAATATTTCCAGTTTTAAGACTACACAAAGTCATCGTTTATTTGATACAGCGCTAGTCACATACTTATATAGACCACAATGGTCGTTCACATTGACATACATTGTGTTTTTGACCGTGAGTTCACGCATCGGCGCAGTGTTTGCTTTAGATATTAGCCAGCATAGGTGTGTACTCAATGAATCGTCAATGTGAACCAACCCTATGACAAATATCTAACGTTAAATAAAATTTAATAGCGAGTGATTGGCATAAACACGTCCTACATAAACGGATTAATTAAGGACATATAATTATAGTAATATCCCATTGATACATCCATCTACATTTACCATTAAGATTGAAACTATTCTTACGTCTTTGGAATTACATCACCAAAACAACTCTGGTTATGGTCACATATTATAATTTTCAAGGCGGGATTCACAAGATACTCTTATATTATCACTATGAAATCATAGCGTCCTAAAAACGTAGTAAGTAGTAAGCATACTGGTTCAAAACATAGTCCTAACATCGAGAATAATTCAACGTTTCTAACAAAATTTATTCAACACAGATCATGGTTACTTCGACACGTAGGGTACGCAATATTAATAATTTAAATACTCCATTTATCGTAAATTATTTGTGCTGACGCAGCGTCTAAACGTAAGATTCGGACTCTGTGTCTGACTCGGAGCCCTCTAAAGCTATGATGTTGTTTTGTCCCTTGGCGTCCGCACCGTTGGACGGCTCTCTGTACAGTCGCGGCACAGACTTGGACCGAGAGTTCTTGTCATCTTTGTTCACATGCACTGGCTGGAACTTCTTCAGTACTCTCTGATACACCATCTTCCGCGGCGGCACCGGCGGAGGCATGTGAGGAGCCTTCTTATTATTATTGTTGTTGTTGTTGTTATGTTCATATTCTGAGTTGTTATACTCTGGCTTCACAGCCGTCGGCGTCGCTTTGTAAATGTCAGAAGGGAACATGTTTGGCGATTTCATATCGTGGTAAATATCTCTTCGTCGATTGTAGACGGACGTGTATAAGGGATCAATGTATTGAGTGGTATAACAATTATTCTCAAAGGAATTCTCACTGGCCGGTGACTCCGTGGATCGGCTGTTAAACGAGTTCTGTGGCTGGTATAACGTGTCGCTACTACTCGAGTCGCTGTGTAGAATAATATTCGCCAGAGATTTCGATTGGTTTAATTTATTAGTGTTATAATTCCGTAGTCTTGTTTTTTTATTCTCCTCTGAATTGTTATTGTGTACGTTCTCGACGTAGGAGTATGAGTTTTGTAAAGGATTGGCGTTATGTTTGTCCTGCTCTCTGTTGGCCGACGGAGCAGTACAACTCTTAGTGCACATGTGCGCAGGATCAAAGCGTCGCTTCCGGCAAGAATTAGTAATTTCGTAGCTACCATTGCGCATTTTCTCCGAGTTTGCAAGTTCTTCGCTGACTTCTAAGCTCTTAGTTCTAGCTGCTTGACGAGTCCAGTCATTTCGTGTAAAAATGGTGGCTGCCGGTGTTAAATTCCCATCAGTTTTCGCCTGCGAGGTCTCTCCCTGTTTTTTCGACATTATTCCGTATATTTCCGAATTGTTCGTTTTGCTGCTGTAGTTGGCGCTCTTTTTTTCCCACCCCGTGTACACTCGGGCATAGTTCGTATTTGAAACTGTGTCTGCTTGCGTTTGATATTGATTCTGTCGCTGGATATTCTCTGTAAACATGGCTAAATCGTGTATGTTGCTATACACAATATTTTCTTGACTAGAAACCAGATCGCGTTTATTATCGATATTTTCCTGTTTCGATTCTAAGAGATTGTCCGAGCTCTTGGCTCTGTTGAAGTTTTTGTTTGAGATATTTTTGCTTGCTTCTTGCGTCTCGGCAAACATGCTGTAGACTTTTGAAGTGCGGGCTGCTTTTGAAACGTTACTTCTCGGTGGTTTTTGTGGTTCTAAACCGGTTATATACTTTGCTGGGCTCTGGTCGTAGATGTCAGCCGTCGATCTTTGTAATGCTTGTTTAGATACATAGTTTCTCTCATCTATACCGTTTGATATACCAATATTTATAGAATTATGTACATATCTTTCTCCTATATATGGCGTGGTATACAATTCGTCGTTAACCGTACTATACAGTTCTGATTTATTTGAGTAAATGTTCTGCCTCTGGCCCATTTGCGGCAAACCGCTTACGTTATGGTTGTCAATGTTGTATCGCACTACTAATTTAGATTCTTGCTGCATGTTGCACGTGGGAGCCGACAGACTGTGCAGGATGTTGCGAGGTGCAGGGCTGTTGCCACCGTTGCTGTTCGAATCGTCTTCTGACAGAGTCAGCCCTGAGTCTCGGCTTAGCGATAGTTTTTCCTTGCGAGGTGTGGACAGTTCCATTGAATCTAAGGATATTCCTACTGAATGGAGACTGTCGCTTTCCTCGGCTCCGGAATCTAGTAACGCGTTCGAGGTTTCAGGACTGCCATTACCCAGTAGACCTGCAATTTGGGGTCCAAATAGAGCTTCAGCTTTTACTATGAGGAGTTCTACTACCATTGGCACTGCTTTGGGAGCTTTGTCACAGGGAGTGTTGGGCCACAGCAGGCTGGGGCCCACGCAGACGCCCAGGTTCATGGGGCACATGAGGTTAATGTTGGACTTCTTGGCGATGGCTTGCAGCAGACATATGAAGTATGTCAGCATGGTGTAGTGCGCCTTGGGCAACTTTAGCAGCAACGAACGTACGGCTGTCACCTTCTCGTTTTGTGATAAAGCTGTAACAAAAAAAGGATGTTATAGTAAAGTATTACAAATGGACTGAGTTGTTCATTTACAAAGTTGCATTGGAAGTAATCGGTAGCTAACAGACGCAAGAAGTACGTTATAGATCTCAAAGTAAAGTAAGAGTAAAGTAAATAAATTGTTTTAAAGTGGCAGGCCTACTTACTTAGAACTTGAAGCCAAGCGGGGTAGAGGTCCGCAGAGAGTAGGGGTTGCGGCAGGGCTCTGAAGAACTCCTTGACCAGCGCTGCCAGCAGCAGCACGGGCGCTCGTTCCAGCTCGGGGCAGCCCTCCGCCCACGGGCCCAGTGTGTCCAACTGTACAAGCACAAGGAATCATTAATCATAAGTTCAAGACTCAATAAGTCATAATGAAAAAAAAATCTCTTTCAGATTTCCCACTTCAGTTAAAAACACTCAAGTTATGAAAACAAATAGGCCGAAATAGAATTCAGTCTCATTGTAAAACTGATGTGAGCAATAAACATAATTATCTAGCTACAGCTAAGTATCTGTTTTTATAAAGAGAACCACAATTTACCTTATCTCTAAGAAGTCTGAGCGCTTTAGCATTAGCGCTTCTCCGGAATACGCCGTGAGTGAGCGGAGCGAGCGCGCGCAGGCGCCGGAGCGCGAGGAGCAGAGCGGGCGGGGGTGCGCCGCCGCACAGCCGCGTCAGCGCCACGCCGAACAGGCGTCCGCCGCGCCGTAGCAGGCGTAAGCCGCGCCCGCCAGTCGAGTTGCCGCTGTGGGTCAAACAAAGAAGACATGTTAAAAGGATGAAATTTCAAAGTAGTATATTGGGGTAAGAATTTTTATTATGCCGATCGCTGATTTTATTAACCTAAAATGCTGTAGGCTCAAAGTTGATTAAATTTTTTTGGGTGGATATTAAATAATTAAATTAAATTTATTATGTAAGTTTACATGTACATAAGAGCTCTTTGATAAAAACTAGATATACCTATTGGAGTAATTCACTTCACACCTAGGGTTAAATTAATTTTGCTAATTTAATACTCACTTTTTTAATCCCTGATTTTTCTTCCTTAATTCGAAGACCAGTCCACAAGGATTATTCTTAGCGTTAACGTGTTCTAAATCAAACCCGTCTTCATTTGACAACGTTTGCCTTATTCTTGACATCTGAAATTAAAGAAGACTGAGTAAGTAGGGAAATACATAAGATAACTTGATTAAACTATGGTTTTTCTGAGAAAATAGAACTAAGGCGTATCTAGCCTCGAGGCTAGAGTGAATAGGCTCTTAATGAACTAGTGTGCCTCACCATCAACGATTGCATCACTAATTGCCATCAGGTGGGATCAAAGTCAAGCACTAATTTATATCAATTAAAAAAAACAGAAATGCTTAAATGTCACCACCGCTTCTCGCCACCTAATTAGAACATAGTTTCTATCTTTTAGAAAAGGTATTTAAAAGTTTACCTGCACAGCATGCGGTCGCTCGATGCCCCTGAGCGGCGTGGGCGGGGCATCCCTGGCCGTGCGCACACAGAGCGTGAACTCGGCGGCGGCGCCCCACCGTGCATCCCCCTCGTGCTCGTCGTGCTCGCCCTCGTGCTCGGCCTCCGCGCTGCCGTTCTGCAGCACGTGCAGCGCCTGACGCACCACGCACAGCGCGCTCATCTCGGGGCTCACGGAGACTGTCTTACACTGGAAGTAAATGAAGATAGTTAAGAACCATGCTCGAAAGGAAATTGTTTTTCTTGATATGGTCATGTGAAGAGGCTCTTAACTCAATTCAAAACTCTTCAAGTAACATGTAGATGGATGGATGGGTTATTTGTGTGAATGCACCCACGATAGAGGAGTAATTCTTAGAGAGAGACAACGTAAAAAATGCTGGCTAGTGCCTTAACTATTTATTATTAAGGTGGGTGATTAACAGCACTTCAAACGAAACTGTGACCTAAACTTCTAAATTGATAAAAAGAAATACTTACAAATTCTATTGAACTCGTCGCATCTTTGTAGAAGATCTGGATGTTCGTGGTTTTAGGTTCAGTCGCTAGTTGAGCGGTTAAAGCATTTTGAATTTTCCTGTAAAGAGAAAAACTAATTAAACAATGATCTTAAAAAAACATGAAACGACTACAACTAGGAGTTTTTATCTCAAGAGTGAATGGATTATTCTAAGCGAACGTGCTCTATTGTCAACCAGATCATCAGTGAGATAATGATCAAACGTGAGCCTTTAAGAAATTTAAGAAAAAAAAAACCATTGAAATGAATACAAAATTATAAATCTCTTACCTATACCAAGTGTCTCTAGCAGCTTGCGTGGGATAAATGGCGAGGTAGTTAGCAACACCAGTAACCGTCGGCCATCCGAGCATGAACCCGGTATCGTCTCCATCAGTCATGGCGATCCAGACCTCAGCTAGTCTGACGCTTTCCTTCAGCTTGAAGCAGTTGGTGCCCCTGGCCTTGCCGACGAGCAGAAGGTCGCTGAAGAGGAACAGGTGGCGGTCGAGCGGTGGGGAGGTGGTGCCGAGGGGGCTGAGCTGGACTGGCGCCTCCATGATGAAGGTGCGCGGGGAGAGAGAGCTGCTGCTCGCGCTGATGGTCCCGCTGATGTCCAAGCTCGGTCGCTTGCGCAGGCTTTTCTGTTTCTGGAAAGGATATTTAGAGTTGAGGTACGGCTTTATGAGATATTAAAGTTGCTAAGGGCTGTTCTCTTTTGATAGGTTACCAACAGGTTAAGAGGATCAGACGCCCAGTGTAGAGTGGCTGGTGGCAGTTGGATGAAAGTAGCTGAGTATTGGGTTGAATTACTATTAGAAAACGACAGCACGCTGGGGTGGATTCAAACAAAAGATTATACTAAATGGGTCTCTTATATTTTTTTCTAAATGGCAGTTTTTAGGCCGATTGTCAACACCAATAACTATGACAAATTGCATTCATAATGATTCTGCTTCGCTGAGTGGGCCTTACAAATCTCTATTCCCAGTAACTCTAAGTTGATGCCTCTTTTTTTAGGTGGGAAATCATCGAATGACTTCTCCCGGTCATGGGCTGAGCGGGAGAACTCCAAACCCACTCGTAAGTTCCTTCTTTTTCTTTAGTTCCAGGGCCCCGGGTTTTCCTTTCAGAAGCGAACCAACAGGGTCGAAGCCTACTGGGGGCCATCTACAGTAGGCTTGCTGGGTCCCTACGGTACTATTAACTAAGGAGATGTCGTCTTACCTGCGCATGATGCGAGGCGAGCGCGGCGGGCGCGTCGGCGTCGTGCAGCGCGAGGTAGTCGTGCGGGAACAGGTCCTGCACGCGCTCCAGGTCCGACAGGCGCGCAGCACGCCGGCGCGCGCATCCTCCGCCCACCAGGCGCTCGTATTGCGCTAACCGCTCGATCTGGAACAAAAACGATCTTCATAAGTTTTTGATGATAACAGATTGGCTACTGGTACTAGACAGTTATGGTTCTTTTGAGAAGTAAATAGATTATGTTGCTTGATCTTTGGACTGCTTTAAATCACGAGTTTGTGTTCATTGTACGTCTTGTTGGAGGTCATCAAAACATGAATCTTATGGAAATGACAAATCACAAATAAAAACCAGTTGTGT
Source organism: Mythimna separata (assembly GCA_030763345.1). Taxonomy (NCBI): domain Eukaryota; kingdom Metazoa; phylum Arthropoda; class Insecta; order Lepidoptera; family Noctuidae; genus Mythimna; species Mythimna separata. The sequence goes on along the minus strand of CM061187.1, from coordinate 10,220,829 downwards.
ATACCACGAGTAAATGATGATTGCACATATCTCGTTGAAGGTCCTTAAACATAAACAGAACATTACGAAACATGAGTCTTCCTAGAGCCATAACCACCTACTACTGCTGCATCGCTGGCTGCCCGTTAAAGTCAAAGACACGCACTAAAGGCAGTTTTAATTAACGAAACTGATACCCAGTCCCGTTTCACAGTAACGTTAGTTTGTGACAACAAGCCGTGCATAATACCCTATCCCCTGAGGCGTATGCTCATATCCGTTGAAGCATACAAGTGAGTACACGAGACTTTATTAAAGTAATCAGTGGTAACAAAGCGTAATCTAAATTCTCATCGCGACGAATCGGAGTCCTTAGGGAGCTCCCTTACGACGAGTCTCTGAACCGTGTCCACGACAATGATACCTTATAATAAGAGGGCGAAGTAACCGTGAGAAGTTACCAGTCATTGTCAGCAACTCGCATCCTTATAAGCAAAATTGTACGTAACGCAGTAATGCGTGTAGATTCACACATATTGTGTATGAAGACTATGAAGTAAAGGTCACGAGTGGATTGGTAATCGTTGCTGAAGTAAATTACTCGATAAACGATGTTTGTTAGCAATCGTTGCTTCAAGCAGTAATTTGGTAATGATTCTCTTGTTGAATTGGCTAATCCGCGAATATGTTTGCTCTAGAAATGGATTAGTTTAAGTTTCATCTCCTCGCAGAATGGATTGTCGATGGGACCGAAAGGTTCTGAAGTGGCGACCAAATACCGGAAAATGTACTATCGGAAGGCACACACAAGGTGGAGCAAGGACCTGGTGAGGGTCACGGGAATCGCGAGCGATTGATACGAGAGGCACAGGAGCGTTCATTGTGGCAACACTTCCCTAAGTCCAATGTACGTCTTTCGGGTAAAATGATGATGATGTTAAACTATGTAATTATATTTATTTGCGCATAGTTTGCGTATTTGAGAGCTTAGAACATTTACTATAAATATTTTTTAGTTTTCATACAGAACCCTATGGAATAATATGGATTTGTTCGTAACGCGGACATGAATTTCCCTTTAACAGTCATATCAAATGATTCGGTTTGTGTGTAGACGTGCTCACTGGCTCGTAAAATTATGCGTTTGACTCGCAATGACCAACATTAGACTCAGTTACGTGCTGCGCTTCCATTACCTTCTGAGAAATGGTTGCTACGACGGTAAGCCGTGCGGACTAGTGGTATTATATCCTGTGGTTTTATGTTTTATAGACTTTTAGACAAAAAAATCGAAGGTTAATAGTTATGTATCAATAATCACAACGACGTATTAACAATAATCGTTTCCGAGGATTCCACATACCTACTCCCCCATTTTTTGTTCCCAAGCTTTGATTATGGAATGACAAAAAAATGAGTTGATCGTTATTGACGGCTCCATTAGGATACCTACACAATATGGCGATGACGCAAAGTTATTGTACTGTAAATAATTACATATTAATGTGCGCACAACCGCGAACTGACGCGAACATGGTGATTTTCATTTGAATAGACAATTTGACACTGGAACCGTTACTCGATCTTTGTTGAGATTGAACCAACACCTACGTGTATTGTACCCTAAAGTTAATGATTCTCTTTTAAGAAGTTAAAAAAAAAAACAAACACATCATAAGTGTTTTTTACAACAGTGTAATTTGAAGGCCTAAAGACATGTTCAGTTGTATATTATTACTTTGATTTGAAGTAATTAACATTCAGAGAACATATTACGAGTGTAAGAGAATGTCTAATTAAATAATCAAATCGCCATTAGCTGAAGACTCGTCATTAACATTTAAACGTTTAGCCTTATTTCGGATTTGCGGTAGATAATTAATTTCCTCATCACGGTAATAAATAGGTCCCGTTGGATAGGCTTTAAATACTTCTGAGAAATTCTTAGAACCTGATTGAACAACATTCACAACAAAAGACCCTCATTCAGACGTCTGTTCAACAATGGAACCGCACTCAGCCTCCAGTTTTTACAGATGGGCAATTAGATACTTAAAAGAAGCTTAGCGTTTTTTGGGCAAATGTTTTTGTTTTCAAGATAAAACAGGATTTTTTGAAGATTATAAATCCTTTCTAGGGTTCGGAGATAGCGTGTTTGCTCCTCAATGAACACCATTTCCTCGGCTTATTATTTTAAGGCACGCATCCAGAGCATTACAAACACTCGAGTGTTATCTATACGCGTTACACGGAACTGCACTTTCTAAGTCAAATGTTTACTTTACCGTAAGTGGGCTCGGGTAACTTGTAGATAACGAGTGAACTGTCCTAAACTGAGATAACCTGCGCGTGTGCCGAGCCCTTTCCCCCCCTCACGTACCTACCAGCTTTTTACTTCTTAATCTTTACGTTTCCTGCTTTAGTGGACACACCTTGTAGTTTCTTTTCGAAATATTTTAAAATGTCCCAGTTTTTATTTCGTCATAAAGTCCTAATGTGGGTCGTATAATGTTTATTTGTCGGTATCTGTATCAATAGAGAAGTGGGCTGTGATAGGAGGTCTTAGTCTTTCGTCTGCTTGGAACACGTTTGTCCTTACGTAACGCAACGTATCGTATCGTATCAGAGTATTGCGCAAAAGAAGTTGAAAGTTGTCATCGTGTTGTATTGTGATTTATATAACATATCGAGACGAAATTAACGAGACAAATTAGATGGTTCAGCAGACAACGAGGCAACTGAGACAAGGTTACGAGTACCTACACTTTCGTGCCGCAATATTTTTTTGTGGATACTAGCTTTGCCAGTAGATTTTTACGCGTAAAAATCGATTCTTTAAACTCGGAATTCAAAGTTCAAAGTTCGGAAGTTTCCTATGTCCTTTGCTACACTCAAAAATTCAATTTATTTCTATATTAAACTTTATTAGCATTGGTTGAGCGTCTTAGTCGTGAAATGTAACAAACGGACAGACACACAATTAGAGTGACTTTTCATATATGTACATATTAGAATGGAGTACGGATATGGATTAAAGCTTTCACTAACCATAACATAAAAAATAAACCAATCTTTTTTTAGTACGTCCCATAATCCAGTTTAAAGCCTTATTAATAGAATCGATCGCTTTAAATAAACCATTATTGAACTTTCTTCATTATCGCTAACAAGACATTTTCGCCAAAAACGCAGACATTATTAACAAACGGGCGATTTTTGCCCGAAATGAGCTCTCGAGGCGCCATAATTACGACAGAATTATCGCTTGACATTGGTTTTAAAGGCATATTTAATGCCATAAAGGTTATTAACGGTAATGCGGCATGCCGACCGATTCACGGAATGCAAGTCTCGTGAATGTTCGTGATTCATCGCAACCCGGGACCCGATCGGAACAAGGATGTGCAATACCGCCGAATAGGGTCGTGAATAATTTGCTCAAACATTTATTGCAGCAAAGGTTAACTCTATGATGAATCTATTTGAATTTATAATTTCATCTTCCACTGTTATTTTGTTTGGCAATGCCTTTTTGGAGGTCTCGTTAACGAATTCAATTACATGGGAACAATTTACGATACCTTGAATCAAATTGTGTGTGATCAAATTCGGCGTTCCTTTACAAATAAAGGCTATGACGCATACCCATGTAAATTAAGTCGGAATGTTATTTTGGCAAATAAAATGATTGTGCGAACGGACTTCATAAACTGAAAGGGAAATCGTTTGTGATATTACGGTACACGACAAGGAACACAATGCTGCAGACGTTGAACTGAATACTTGCGTTGAACAGTTCATTTGGAATAAGGAGTTGGTATACAATGTGGAGATGACGATTCGCCAATAACTTTGGTATTCAATAGTTCCAAACAAGTCCCTTTTCAAGTATTAATTTTTATTTTTGAAGGTGGGAAATCATGCGATGACTTCTCCCACTAATAACCTGCCTGTAATAGTCTGACAAACCCTCCTTTTTACTGAATAAAACTCACTCCTATGTTTCGTCTTTACCTTACACCTAGGACTCCGGGGTTCCTTTTCAGACAACCTATTTGCCCAGTATTCGCCCCTATGGTTTTGCTGATATCTACCATCAAATCTGCATTCGAACCAAAATGAAAGTCACCAACAGCACTAGACTGCTTGAGAAGTGGCTTGTTTGTTACATTTCTTATTTTTGGATGTTAGAAATTATAAGGTCGATAGTTTAAAAATACTCCTATTAACTAGGTTTGCCAGTATTTTATTATTGTTGTTTTGCCCTCTCCGCATTGTATAAGTAATCGCGACATCGGATGACATCGGGCGGGGTCGGCGCGGGTCGGCGCGACACATCGCTCTATTGTTGTTGTGCCACAAGCGCCTACTCATCCTCCATGAAAACAATCCTAAGATCCCCGATAACGTTTCACTTTTAGACAAAATACCGTTCAGTAAAAGTGATTTCTTTATCAAAGGTCAACGATAGAAACTGAACCACGAGTACGTTCTATTTACTCACCTACTTAGAGATGTCAGTGTTATTTCTCATTCAGTTAGGTAATCAATAGCTGTCAAACACTAGTATGTGTATATTACTCATGTCAGTAGTAAGAGTAACACAATAGCCATATTATTATTGTTCAAAAATCGCATCGCGGTATCGATTTCAAGATAACGTTAAAAATAATGAGTAGCGTATTGTTCATTCGATTCCATCCGAATGACCTAAATAAACACGTACTCATTGGCTCTTGTTAATAGAATAAATGGTAACTAGAACAGAGAACTTGTGTTTGCACCAGAAGGTCGATAATTGTGTTAATTACAATGCTAATAGTTACGGAATATTGGGCACACACCACGTAACAGATGCGTCGAACGCGTTGATGTCTTTTGTAAGAAGATAAGTTTGAACGATAAACAATAACAACAATTCTTCTTTACAAGATTGATTTGTTTATTATTCTATCATTGCTTAAATTGAACTAAAACCGAACAGAACCACTTATCATAACGACAAACAAGGTATGTATGAAATAATGTCAAGTAATTACCAGTTGAAGGCGAGTGGTCATAAATCATATCGAAAGCTGCGTTGTTACCAAAGAAGACATCAAGCGTGGAATTTTCGATTGAGAATGATATAGGACTGCCGCAGTGATTCGGAATAATGCATTCTGGGCCGAATCTCGGCACGCGGGAGATTGCGGTCAACGGCCTGCTTACACCCCGAGCCTCCTCCACAACATTCATTTTAAAACAAGCACGGGGAAAAAACCTCATGAAACTTAACAATCTTTCAAATGAGATGCCAACTTGGATCGCGTTCGGGAACTCGACAATTAATGGCGACGATAAAACATTATTCTCGCGCGACTTCTGACCAATTTAAATGGAATGCCTTTTAACATACAAAAGTTCCTGAACATAAAATCAAGTACGAACACACTCGTGTCGTTCAAGATGAGAAAACCAAAAGATAATAGCAGACTATAAAACTGTATGAGTTGCGGGAGGTGGATGCCTTGAAACAAAAGCTGTGTTTGTTATCCTTTATTTAGTCATTATCATTAAGAATCACTTAATTGTACATGTACTCGCAGAAAATGCATTAAGGAATATCTTTTGAAATATTTATTGCGAAGTACAAAAGTAAATATCAAACTTAGCAATGGCATTGTGATGTAGAGAGAATGACAGCTTCAATAAATTCTAGGCATGGCCGAGTCGAGGCGTGAAAATCATCTCGCGTTTAGCAATAAACTTATACATATGTTGAGGGGACGGATCTATTGCCTAACAATTAAATGGCAGTCACAAAGAATACGCATCATTACATATTAACAAAACCTCTTGTAAATTGAGTGACGGCACATGAGATATGTTACGTCACGGCGTAGTTAACAATTGTGCGGCTTCGGCGTCAATCACGCCTTGGAGACGATTTTAAATAAGTCCATGGGAGAAAGTGCATCGCCCGGGGCGGAGTCGTAACGATGTGCTGTGGACCGCCTCGAACCTGGAGGTTACGGACATAGGCCGGCTAATTGAGCCCCTGCCCCCGCGGGTCACCGCCTGACCGCATCATTTAACGCGTTTCATGCTCCCTTCCCACCTTATGCGGTAACATCACTGATTAGGTCCACCCATACTATGACGCAATAGCTTCTAAAGTGACAGGAATGATTAGTTAACAGAAAAAAGTTTCCCAAACATGCTCAATGTCAAATTCATCACTGTGGCTTCTCCGTCTATTGCATCACTGCATCTGATAACCCTCAAAGGGCCAAAGCGCAGCGATAAAGCAGTTAAAGTGAAGATTTATTAATATACTCGCATTTGACGTTTACTGCATCTATTACCTAACAACCAAGTTTACGAGCATGAAAGTGGAAAAATATTATTTTTACGTAATAATCGTGTTAGACAGGCAGGAATTTATTACCAAAAAATCCGATTGGGCTAAGAATGAAATCCGAATCCCGTTAAATATTTGATCGGATTTACGTCAACTTATGATACATGGGGTAAGGCCGTAAGACGGAGGTGACAGCTACCTGCCTCTACGATTTTTTAAGTATCGATAATATTATTTTTGTAACCTTAAACTTTTATTATCGAAACTATAAAAAAGTGGAGGTTAAATAAGATAGAGAGATTAGTTGTTTGCCTAAACCAACACGGCTTGGTCAATCTATTACGTCAGCAGTCAGGTAAGTACTTCTAATTAATCTGTGGGTTCCAGAGAGTTGATGACTAGTGATGTAGTGGTTTCCGCGAACCCGGGCAAAGTACCGATAACTTAGTTTCCCGCTTTCTCTTTGCGTAACACGCCGCATTGTTTTTCAATTTTCATCACCAATTTACACGTACAAGTACTCATTATCGATATTTGCACTTCGATTCAAGTTCGAACGTTATATATATATAGTTCGATACATAGGTTTGTTTTTACGACGGTAATGTTAGTAACATTACCGTCGTCGTCGCCTTGGTAAGCTTTCACAATAATTTAATTTAAAAATCATCGAATAGATTCTTGCCATTTCCAATTTAGCAATTTAAAATCTAAATCTGAATTCAATGAACCTATTTAATGATACAAAGCAAAGTCAAACAGCTCTCCTTTTAGAGTTCCTAGTTTGACGTTTGTATTGAGGACACAATTTATACTAAAATTGAAATGTTGAAATCAGGTTGAGTTAGCACCAACATATTGTATGATATGAATTTAGCACTATTTCATTTGCATACAGATAATATGATTGTTGTAGCGTATGATAATGAAATTACATAAAACATGAGAAAGTATTGAACCCGGCGAGGAAGTAGAATCACGGTGTGTCAATATTAAAATGGATGTGCCACTTTTCACGTTACGTAAGTTACGCTAAGTTGTATTTAGATTAGTCGGCAAACATGATGAATTGAGGAGTTTACTATTGCTATATTATCAAACAGTCAGTTTTTGATTACTAAATAATGAAATTAATAACTTTGTTAAATCTTACTTCTGATATTTACAGAACTGTTGAAAATGGTGAATCGAAACAGCTGCGCTTGCATCGATTACGTAATTACAAATTATACATGGTGCCAACACACGAAGCGAATAGATACTGAATAAGGACACAGCATCGCCTTGAATGAATAAAAATACCAATAATTATATTCAATTACAAGATGTAACAATCACGAACAAACCAATAGATTTCGCATCTGTGTATAATCATGTTCGGTACACACGTAGTAGACGTGTATAATTTATAAGCGTACAAAAAGTTTGGTTATACTTCGAATCAACGATTCGTGCGTTTTAAATGTCAAAATACTAGTAGCTGTTATAAAAAGTGTTATGCGTGTTATATTATTATATTAAAAAGCTATTATACGTGCAAAGGATTTTCCAAGGAATTAGAAACAAAGAAAACCGTAATGATAAATTTTTCCATAAAATTTGGAGTAAAGGTGACCTTCAGGTCATACGACGAAATTCTTTTTTAATAATAAAAAAATGCGATTCGACCACTTTTTTATTTATATCTATTAAAAACCAAGATAGACAAAAAGAGTACAGTTAGGCAACATTCCTGATTTAAATTATTCAAAGTGTATTATGCATTCCGTATCATGGAATTTACAGGCATATTCCGAACATTAAAAAAATCCGATTCGTATCAAAATACTTACGTTAGTGTTTTTTTCTTCCGCCCCTGGATATCCCCAAGGACTCAGTGGTGCGCGTCATGGCCACCGCTCCGTGGTTCCCGGAATATGATCGAAACGCTGCGCGCACGCAACAACGCGAAACTACCAATTAACTCCCCGAGGAGGCGACATAATGATGTGTCAGCATTTTTTATAATTTTTACTAGCTGAGAATATCTGATTATTCGAGAGTCTGGATGTGAACAGCACAGGGCCGGTTGTTGTGGAGACGCTGGAGGCTAGTGTCCAGCAGTGGAAGACTGTTTGGCTGAAGTTAATGATTATTGACTTCTTGGAACGTCCTCAAATTCATAGTTAAATTTTATATACAAGATATTTGAAAGTTATACAAATGAACTTTTTACAATTTTCTTTGTAAAGCTATCAACAACTTCTAGGTATGTAGATATAATTAGAACTGTTACTTTCAACAAAAATGCGTTTTAGAATAACGGACCGTCTAGTCTTTATTAGTCATGAATACCGAACCGTTACTTTTTCATCTAATTTGACCCCGAAGGAATTCAGTGTCGCTTTTTGCTGCGTTCAAGGAAGTGGTTTCCTTAGTTTTGTGGTAAAAACGTTCAGTCGTGGAGGTTTTGTCCATGGTCACGTTTTGTTGTGGAACGGGCGCAAGTGGCGGACGTGTCCCTTCGATGTAGATCACTGACCATCCTCCGCTCCCGCCTGGGGACGCGCCGGCCAGTCACGTCCACACCTGATTTACGACCACCTCACCACTATTCATACGTCGCATCTCGCCGCATCACATATTATGTACATCATGATTTCAGGTCGATAGCGTCATTAACTTCCTTCCTTCTCGCTTTATTTAACAAGCAATTTGCTTTATTACAAACATTCAAAAACAACAAAATAATTCTTGTAATCGCTTCCCCATGGAAACCAAGAATTATTGTTTCTCTGGTCCGTATTCATGAATATTTTTCAAATGACTCCTGGCTTTGTAAATGTCCTCGTTACAAAACAATTACCCGAGCATTTGTTGAATGTTACGGTGGAGGGTACAAAGAACAGTCAGATCACCGCAGGACGTCGACTAATGACGCGGCCGGGTCCTGACGTCACGTCGGGGGGTCACTCAACTTGCTGCTCAACACGTGTTGCTGCAATGTTATCTTTAGATTGGAGATGCTGCACAGATTGCACTGGAAACATTATTTTAAGAGCTAGTCCTTTGAGAGCGTTACGTACGTGACGATTTTTTAAACGCCTTCACTGTCGAATTACGTGACGTCGAACATTTCCTATACAAAACTGTTTCATAGAAGTTCGCATAGTGTTGCTTCCACGGTGTTGTTTGGTTTTGTGTTTTGTGTTGTGGGAACCAACGGAGATGCACAATGATGCGAGCCCTATTAGCCGCCGATCGGCGGGCGCTCCAACAAACACTGTTCCGCGAACCCAGAACAATGGTGGGTAATTTTGTAATGTCTTCTTATTACCATGCATGACGCAACGCACTCTCGTATACTCGTCCCATGTATTCCTATGATTAATAATTATTATTCATACAGTGCAATAAGTTAGATATTTTATATTTAATTCTTTCGATTTACGATGCCTGCATATCAAATGCAAATAAGTAGACGCCTCATAGTTTTTAATACTTTATAGTTCTTCAAGTTAAATAATCCTTGATAAACCAGGAAATTCAGTAATCATTGTTGTTAACATTTCCTACAAAAACTGAATTATTTTATTTCGTTTTCTACTGATCTCATAAAATGCGATTCACGTAGGAAGGAAACTGTGTCACAATTGAAATTGTCTTGGGCCTACTAAGCGTACAAAGTGAACTTTCATTTGTTAAGGTTGTATGGAAAACAAAAGAGCTCGTAATTGCTGGTTCTGTAGTGGCGTCCACGCCTACAGGTGTGTTCTGTGCTATATTTATCGTGGCCGCATCGTTTGGGAGATCCCGTCCTGCACATGTTGTATCAAAATATTTAATTAGTATTTCCCTTACAAGCGCATGAGCACGCGCGCCCCGCAGCCTGCACAGATGAGTTTTTGCTCCATTTGCTAATAACTCGAAGACATCTTGAGCGTCGTCTGCGTCGCCATTTATAAGAAGCGACTACTTAAATAAATTCGTTCGTGTTTTGTCAAGTTAATTTTGTTTCGTACGCCATTATGTCTGTCAACAAGAGGGACTTTTTTCAAGTTGACTGCTCATCAGGTGTGTTTGTAATTGACAGGTGCACTAACTAGTTGTGCTATTAATATTTATGAAGGCGTATTACTAGACAATAGGCAGCTATGAACACGCTAGTCTAATAAAACTCCTTTTTTGTAACAAACAGTATAAAATTAACCATGAAAAATGTATGATATTAACGTTGTTAATTAATAACTAGGTTCTCCGTTCAAACAGTTGATATTAATCATGGTAATTGTAGCATTTGTTAATATCTGTTACTTTATATAGGCTACAATTAGATGCGCTCTCGAAGGGGAGTTATGAACGGCTTAATGAGATGCATCTAAACAATGCATTATTCATATGAACCTTGTTTACATCTATTTCACCTTTGTTGAACGCGTCTTGTGACAGAGTAGGAACTGACTAGAAAAGCTGCGTCATTCTCACAACTTTTTCACAGTGGAAATGTTTTATTTATTCAGCAAAAGTAGAGAAAACAACGATTAGTCAAGAACATAAACTTTACGTGATCCGGAACTTGAAACGAGTAAAACGCAGTTTAGTGCGTGTTCTGCAATTCGCATTAAATAAATAATGCTTTATTTATTAGTGTAGAGCAAAAGGCGAATCGACGCACAGAGATAATTAAATTAACTGAATCAATCAATCACTAGTTACGTACTACAAATGGAGTTTTGGGTTACGGGCCCATAAATCGGGTCAGAGCCCATTCGTCCCCCAAGATTCGCACCCTGTGCCTACTCGTCCCCTGGAACTTTTGAGGGACCTATTCGTCCCCTGAAGAATATTTATTTTTATTCGTTCTTCTAATATAAGTACATGTATATGTGTATACTGCAGCTTGGTATCTTGGTACAGTCGCGCAGAAAAAGGTAAAATAAAAAATATAGTAATTTGGTAGATATCATGTTTATTTCAATTAAGATTAAGTTTAATAAATAACCTCTAGGCTCTACAAAATAAGTTATCAGCTTTTGGTGTCTTGTACATTTGTAAATATTTAGCAAAATATGTGACAACTATAATATCTTTATGCAGTAAAATAAAACTGTGTAACTATTTAAATAAAATCCCAGTAATAACTGAATTTTAGATTAATTTAAATCCAGAGTACAAACAAATAACCAAGTATCAATACGAATATAAGAAAAATAACTATGTATTGTTAGTACTTTGTACAGTCAAAGAGATCTACAAAATAATGCAATATCACAATAACTTTGTATAAAAGAAATGTAGGTAAAAAATAAAATCAGTGTTTATCAACTATGTAAAACCAACATTTTTACTAACAAAATATAACTCTTTTACTATAATATTAACAATATTGTTTATTTCGTTAGGCGAACATCATTTAATATAAAAAAGACCAAAGACACATTGAAGTCTTGTATTCGCAGTCACTTTCAAGAACCAATATGTCACCGAGGCAGCCATAACATACAAACAAAACACCTTATCTATTTTTTACCCCGTTTTTTAAAAAGCCATTCGTAGAGAGACTATATTACATCGTAAGCCTATCGACAGGTTATATTATTATCATGACGGATTATCAATCATCATAGCTCTTTTTTCAATGATCTGTTATGATTTATTAAACTAATTCCGTTAATAAACTGTTCACAAGTGTACTATGTTAACCGTTTCTTGTGTAAAATTTAGCTTATTTTATCTCAGGGGACCAATAGGCACCTGAATAGGTGCCGAATCTTTAACTTATATTGTATTATATTAGAGGGGACGAATGGGTACCTTAAAAATAATATTTTTTTATTAAATATTAATTGGTCCCCTACCAGGAGACCAATGGGCACCTATATAGGGGCCGAATCCACAACTTTTATGCTGGGGGACGAATTTTAGGGGACGAATGGGCTCTGACCCCATAAATCTGGTCCAAACTGGATAATTACGGAACAATAATTATGAAATAAGTTTCAATCTATCGGGTCTTCGCCGGCTCATGCGTTGAGACCTTTCCAATTACTTATGTAACACGGGGCTCTCAAATTATGGTATAACACGAAGAAACGGGACCGATTTGCCTCGAGCCCGATATCGGCTCTATTCATTAGGTTATTTTAGAAATTTTCGGGGCTCAGGTAAGAATGGAGGGCTCCATTCAATATTGTTATGTTTACTAGCGATGTTCTAAACAAGGAAGCTTTTGTTGCGTTGTTATCCAACGGCATTTGTTTACTGTTTAGGATCATGTTGTTTTCTACGAAATTGGATGAAACTCTTGCTTTAAGTACAAATGTTGTGATAAGGAACTGTCTCTAAAGGTGTGTCCAAACATCGAGCGGCAATCGAGCGCGGCTACTGCGCGCGGCCCGCCGCGCTGTGATTAGACGACTGCTGCGCGCGAACGCTTCTCGCTACCTGCCGCGCGCGAACATTTTTAAATAGTTCATCCAGCATTTCCTCGTTAAAATATATTTCTTTTTAGCTCTTTTATGTATTTTTTTTTAAATAAGCAGAGCTACGACACATGCGACCGCTTTCATTTTAGTTCTGATGCCAACTGAAGCGCGCGGCATATCTTGGTTGTGCGGAGCAGTACTGCCGCGCAAATATTAGTTGTCTTTGTCCAGACTAGAGTGCGGCAGAAATGTGTCCTGCACATGCCGCGTGTTGCGGCCGCGCTCTTGCTCCTCAATGTTTGGACACACCTTAAAAGGGTTTTACGTTTGGAACGATGTCTAGACTAGATATGATTATTTTATTGTATACTGGCGCTTGGCTTAGTTTTGTACGGCTGTCAGAAGTTTTAGAAATTCTCGGCTTTTCTCTATTATAACATGTATGTGTTATACGAGTACAACTAAACCTCTCTCAAGAATCATTCTGTCTATTGATGAAAATCCGGACAGATAGTCATACATACAGACTCAGTGGGGTCATTGTTTTAAAATAAGTATGGATATGGTTTATGTTTACTTCTACAATCTGCTTTTTGAGTTTGGTACGTATTTACGTTTGAATTAACGGTCTACAAAAGTCTAGACTATCGTCAGTGTTTATACACTTTTTAATCTACCCGTAAATGTATGATTGAATATCCCTGTTTTACAGGCTTACGTTCGTTATTTGCAGTATACGTTTTTACAATAATTTTATCTAACTTCTTGGATAAAAAATGGTGTCTATTTTATCCATATACATTATACACGCATACAAGTAAATAATGCCTGCTTGCAAAATTAAGTACAAATATTTGGCAGTGCAATAAATCTGCCATTGTCATACTGTTCAGCGGTACAGTTACAGACAAAAATGAATCTGATTCATATCTGATCAGACTCATAATTCCGCGAGAATTATGCATGCATTGTTGGGTATTGTATTACATGATATTAATCGACTGTCCGGCTGCCAACTTCGCGAATGTACTCGACTTTTTTCATTCACACCGACATATTATATACTAAGAGTTATGAGTTATGAACAATCAGTTTATTTACAAATACTAAGACAACGGGTTTTTGATTTGAAGTATTTGTTAGTATACTAATAGTTTTCTTTTTTTTTGGTGATGAATTCATCTAATGGCTCCTCTCGTTTTAGTTGGGGCAAGAGGGAGTATCAGACTTACACTGACTAGAACCCACCCCTATTCCAGAACAGTAGTAATTCTCTCAAACAAACCTGCAGCCCTAATAGGAATATTTTCGTACAATCTAGATGTTAAGAAGATAACAACACTAACTGGAATCGAAAAAACACAACCTTCAGCAATGAATACTAGATCAAGATATCAACGATACGCAGCATTGATCTGTCAACATTACTGACCATTTGAATATCAAACATCAATAGCCTCTCTGATCCAAGGAGATAACAATTACAGGAAAATAATAATACATATCGTAGATACGTAGTACGTCAAGGAAAATACCATGACAGCCAGACAGGTGGCTTAATAGCTGGCATTAAGTCGGACCCTGCCGCAATTAAGGTCGGCCGATGCATTACAAAAACAGGATGCTTAGAAACTTGACGCATTGTCGCCACTATTGAATCATATTGTAGCTAAAAGAAATCGATTGTGAACGGCCTTGTCGTAAATAGAGTTTGATTCAAACCACTATTGTTTAGTTGACAATACACCATACAATAAAATTTGTATTAAAATACATTAGCATACAACATGCAAGTCGACAAGTCGTCAAGAAATTAACACTGAATAACTAAAGTTATAATAAACATCTTCTAAGTATAATCCTCGGTAGCAAACGGTTGCACTCACATGCATCATAAGTCCTTTGTGCAGGCAAGTGGTAGTGAAGTAGTCACTGACACGGGAACATCACTCGCGGGGTCACGTAGGACCCTTGTTATTGTTATGAACGTTTGTCACTGAGCTGCGGCGGAAGGGCTCCGGGCGTGCGTCCCGTGGCGCGGCGCGGGTGATACTGCGCGCGGGCCTGCGCCGGCGACGCGACGCCGCCCGCATGCGCGCGCGCACCGGCCGCCCAAAACTATGTACTACGTGGTTCACCGCCCGCCCGCCTTGTTTTAATTAATTAAAGTCATTTTTAACTTAGGGTGGGCTGTTTTAGAGAATGTTGATGATTCTTTTTTAGTTAAAATTCTTCTATCTATGAATAGATAGATTAAAATGTCACTCATTTGTCGTTAAACATAATAATAAAATCACCACTGGTTTCAAAGCTATACCACTGGTGCAGTCATTTAGGTAAATGATTAGAATATGTTAGTTACGTTTAAAAATTAATAATTATGTGACATAAATGTTTAAATAATATACTTAAGTAATTTTACCGTAACATTTCGAGGCATTATTTGTAACTACTGCCTCAAAATGAGCTTCATCTTGCTATGCACTATCCATCTAAGAAGGTTTAGATTTAACTGACATAAATGGAATAGAAAAATAACCAAATTTCCTACGTTTGCCAATTGTTTGACACAACAGTTTACTATTTTGGAAACTAATGTTGAAAAACACAGCGACCGTTTATTGCGATGAAGTCATCTTTACCGCTGGACAATGGTGATTATCATGTTTCAAATTCTGAAATGCAGATAAATTCACTCACACTGTACCGTGTTTACTATACAATACTATGATATATTCCAAAACTACACTTAATCGAATTACGATAGGCTTAATTCATCGTTTTCATTGTCATCATTTTTATAGCCCAAACAACCCATTTTATTTACTCGACAGAGCAATAGACAACACTCTTTGTTCAATTTTACGAGGACGCTATAATTTATCTCATCATAAAACCGATATAGGTTATAGAAATCGTGCCAATAAAAAAGTAAAAGTAACCACTCGATCTTTACAACAATGCTGTAATTTATAACAGGGATATTAATGTCTGAGTTGACTTTTGATATCTTTGGGCTCATCCAACGTTGAAAAAACCGGCCAAGTGCGAGTCGGGCTCGCGCACAAAGGGTTCCGTAGCAGCAAATATAATAAACTTATTATGTCAATTTATACACCTGGTGAATGGAGCCTAAACTCTCCCGATATTTTGCCTTGTACTTTTATGATCGATTTTATATCATCGCGGATTTTTAAAGGTGTACAATACTGTAGTATATTTTTTGATCTATCTTATAAGGTTCAGCCATCGTTTTCAGTGTAAGCACAATAACTTAACCAAAATTACAGTTAAATCAACCTATCTCAAAAACTATAAGAGATACTTTGATCAAACCAAAAATCGTTGAAAGAGTTAATTAGCATGCATCACCTCTATTTTTTTTAGAATTTTATACCCCGTAGTTATAAAAATAGAGGGGGGGGGACATACTTTTTACGACTTTGAGAGCTGATATCTCAAAAACCGTTCACTTTAAGAAAAATGTTTTTTAGAAAACTTTATATCATTTTAAAAGACCTTTCCATTGATACCCCACACGGGTATGTACATCGAAAAAAAAATTTTCATCCCTCAGTTACATGTATGGGGGGCGGACCCCCAATTCTTTTTTTTACTATTTAGTGTCATAATTTTGTAGCGGTTCATACAACACATATTCCCATCAAATTTCATCACTGTAGTACTTATAGTTTCCGAGTAAATCGGCTGTGACAGACGGACAGACGGACAGACGGACAGACGGACATGACGAAACTATAAGGGTTCCGTTTTTGCCATTTTGGCTACGGAACCCTAAAAAGTTGGCTGTCCTAGAAACCGGTCGGTGCAGAAACTGGCAGGCAACTTTAAAACTATACAATATATACAATAGACGGTGTAGTCTGTAGGTCAGAGTTATTTACAAATGACAGACAGTGCATAAATCATAGGTGTAACGTATCAATGTAATAGTTAATGTAATGTAAGAGCACATGAAAGATTTCGTGATGTCTGTGGCCGGGCGGCACGCGCGGGCTGCGATACGCCCGCGGCGATCAGAAGTGGAGTATGTCACACGACTTATCAATCATACCCCAGTACATACGTCTCGCTGATCTAGCACCAGATGAATACGCGAACTTGGACAGCTCCTTTTACTAAGTGCTGTGGTCATTAGAATCCAGTTCACATTTGGTAGAGATTAACTACTGAAAGTGTCGAATTCATCGTTCTACGTCAACGAGAGTGGACTTAAACTGCTACTGTAACTAGGCTAGCAATGTCATCCTGATAAGCAACTCTGTAAAGCAAGACTTACTTGGTAAGTAATTACTTTATGTAAACTATGTTACATTCGCAGAGCAGTCAATCAAAGAGAAGTTTAGGAGCAGTGGTGGCACAGTGGTAACGGCCCCGACTTACAAGTTGTAAGGTCGTGAGTTCAAACGAAGCATTAGTAGTAGTGGTGATGAAATAAATTAGTTTGTATAATTTATTTCATCATCACTACTCTCAGCACCGTGAAGGAAGACAACGTGAGGAAACCGGCATGTCGAATTTTTAGTTCTAGGACAACTAAAATTTCGAAGATATGTAACAATTACCAACCCGCATTGTGCTCACGTCGTGGCACGCCAATTCCTTTTACTACAGTTTTTTTCTCCCGGTCTGCGTGGAGCGGGAGGGTGAGTCAGACTTCTACTGACTAAAACCCTCTCCTGCCTCTTCTTTGCCCTAATTCTTGGGGCCCAGGGTTCTCTTTTGTCAACCCAGGACCCCAGAGGCTAGAGTGGGAACATTGAAAGCTATGCAATCAAGGAGACATTGGATATCTCTCTCTTAGTATATCCGTTAGTGATCTTCAACGTCCACTTGCCATCAATAGGCGTTCACGTAGATTTATAAGAAAACAGGAAACAAGCAACCCGGTGTGCTAATTAGCGAAATTAGTACTTAGACTCCTACCGACCAATAATCCACGATTAATTGCCATAGCTTCGATGTTTATCATAATTCTACCACTAGTAATCGCTGTGTTGAAACTTCCGTCGTGTTGCGCCATCTGATCGTAGGTATCGGCTGCTACTCGCTTGTCACCTAACTCAGTTGGATAACGATTATTGAGTAATGGATTTATTATACTAATTCGAATAGTGTCATGTGTGAGATGACAGCTCTAATCATCGGATATATTACACGCGTGTTGCGATAACACGACATTTGTTTGTGTCGAGGACATACATGTAGATACATACATACTATGTTGTGTTCAATGAAATGATGAATGCTTACAACCGTTTTTTTGAAGTTGGAAATCATCAATCAATCAGCATAGGTCGCTTACCTAAAAGGACACCCCTATGTAAGATATATTCTAGAAGTCGTAAAGATACTAATAATAAATTAATTATTATATCATTTATTAACTTTCATTACAAACTTTTCAGATTTTGAAATATTTCGTAGATCAAAATTTGTAAAATAATAAAAATAGTAGTCCACTGGTGTCGCGAGCAGGGTCCATGCTACCTGTGGTTAGGGCTACAGAGAAAGGAACCTCCTTACCATGCAAGTCATATCAAAAATGCGTGCGTGCACTATGCAATGCGAGAGGTTCTATATCAGACTCTATCAATATTATCAAATAACTCCTCCTGTTTAGGGTGAAGCGAGAGGTAGTGTCTGACTAAAACCTAGCTGTATGCTGTGTTCTTTCAGTAACTCTTTGAAACAATCCCGCAGCCACTTTACGCCGGTAATTATTCAATTGGCTCTATGGCGTTCGACCTAAATAAACAACAACAATGCGAAGGAATCGTGTTTCTGACAGAGTAACCCGAATTCATCGACCCCGACTGTGTCCGATTAAATTAAACCAGTTAAATTATATCATTGCCGTCGGTCTGTCGTCAGTAATTCGATTAACTGCCACTAACCACGCTCCGATGGGGAACATGGCGATCATTTGCCTTTTATAGTTTCGTATTTTCCTTCTTCCCATTTAAAAAACTGTTCATCGTAATTTTAAAACCGACGTTTTTAATTTTTCCAAGCAATCAGAAAGGCAATTCGAATCGGATACGATTCAATAGCAATTGTAAGAACGTTTTTATTTGTAAATTGATGATATGGAACAATAACAAAGAACTTGGCTATTCTGTACAAATGTAGGTTCTAACGGTTCCCTACGTTTTATTGAGATTCAATGGTATTTCAATTAGTATTTAATTCCCTTAAGAGTCTGGTAGGTCTTGTGATTATATGTGAGCGGCGTGGAATTCCCACGGGTAAACTAAACGCCAAAGGGAAAATCTGAAGACGTCAGAAGATATTATATCCTGAATGCGGTATAAAATTGTGTTATGCCGTCGGTTTCAATATGACGATGGGCCCGCATATCTTCGCATCGGCTCTATTAAGATTCTAATCGCGTGCATATTCACTCACATACAAGCACTCGAACATGTGTCATATCCAAACCCGTCAGGTGATGTGCCTACGCGCACACTGAACGCGCTGAATTGACAATTGGCTATTAATGCAAATCGTCAGCATTTAAATTTTGTCACCCCCGCGTTTCCTAGTGATGCTCGTACATAGTTTGTAATCGAAACGCTTGCAAAGCTGTTGTAGACGATTTTACCCTGTTTTTAGGTCACAATAACGCAACGTTATTCAGCACGTGTTTTCTCTATATTTAGTGTTGTAACTATGTGTGAAGACTAAATTATAGCTTTTACAAAGTGAGGAGAACCGTAGGTGGTTTCTAACAACTTCGCTACGTCAATGAAGGGATAATGTAAGGCCGGATGCTATAAATAAGAATAACACTTTCCTATACTACTTAGTTCTGTGCATCTGAAAGGGAATAACACTCGTAAAATTTTAAGACTTCCACTCGTTGACCTCACTGTTACTGAAACCGAACTGCTGAAATGGAACGGGAAACTGTAACTTTCTGTAGCAAGTCTTCATTCATGAAATTGATGATTTGGTTTGTTGGTTTAATAAATAAGTATGAAATCTGCTCAAATTCATGATTTGCAAAGTAAACTTTCGACATGACAGAATAGTTGTAAGCACATCACAATTTACAATGCAATGCAGCTGCGAAACATCGCAGTGTCACGATGCGTTAAGAAATATCACTATCACGAAAATTGTCGCGACGAAACCGCTGACTCTTAGCCAACATTTATACTATAGCATAATACACAAAAAACTAACACCTCAGTAGCTTTTTACGAGACAATGGTTTTATGTTACAAGCCTCCTTGGTATTAAACTAGTATTGCATTATTTTGCAGTCTGCTCAAGTGCGTGTTGCTGGTAGGAGTTCTGAAAATAGGTCGGTCGGTCTAATGAGTCTGGTGCAGTTATTTGTGAGGCATTATCCAATTTTCCGTTCCACGTCCATTATGTGAATGAACCGCTTCTATTCCAACGACTGTGCGTGATTGGCCTCAGACGAACTCACGCTATTCTGGGCTCACAGACTCGCCTACTATCGTCTCGTCTCCATTCTATTGTTCATAAGTCGACTAAAAATTAGTGCTGTTTTCGGTTCCTTTTTTGTAAAGCTAAGCGATGAGTCACTATCTTTAATCTGTATCATTAATATCTTACTATTTAAGTACTTGTTCCAGTAACCTCTCTGAATATTTGCAATGCTCCTTTTGTTGAACAAAGGCAACGTCTGCAAGTATGTAGTTTAATAAGTCATGATACCGCCTTTGATGAGATTCACAATTACAATGTGCGGGGCGTGCCCTCCCGATGTTAATACCTTCTGATGATAGTAGTCTTTCTTTTGTCTTTTTGTTTATTGTACCATTTTGCTGTCCCACTGCGACACAGCAATATTTTGTTGTCCTCGATTGCTTTATTGTACTTAGTTTTAACTTTTTTTTCTACCATTCTTTTTTGTTGACCGTCACGCTATCACTGACTCCCTTTCATATCACTCCTCACACAATCCATCCATTTTTTTGGTCTTCCGTTCTCTTTGCATCTATCCATATGTATCCTCATAAATCTTTTAATAACATGTGTTTCATCCATTGACTTGTACCAATCCTCTTATTTTAAAAATAAAATAACTGAATTAAATCGGTTACTTTTCCAAATTACTGAATGTGTGTAGGTGCATGATGTAATGCAATGCAGGTGCAGCGAATCAACATAAACCTCTCTTTATTTTATAAACAAGCTCCGATCGTTCTCACGTAGAAAAGTCTGTGATTTACCTGCTGAAGCTTGTGTTACACCTATTGCACACACTTGGCTTTCTCCTATAAATACGAATTACCTGATGCGAGTGCATGATATTATATGATTTAATGTCTGGGAATGAAATATAATTATTATTAAGAAGCGCTGCTTAATACAGCTTAGTTTCGACACAACGCAAGTCGTTTCAACAGATTTGGTGTTTTAATAAAGGAAGTATTGAATACAAATGAGGCAATAAAATAATATACTGCGGCGAATAATATTTGATAGTCGAGGAGCTTAGCCGAGTGCTGGCAGCTCACCCTCATCGCTATGCGGCGAGGCTGCGCGCGCGCATTAGCCATGCGCGATGGGTTGCATCGCCAACGCCGCCCGCGACTCTACTATCGATTGTTTACACATACACGCATGTATCAGTCGTCAAGGTCAGTTGTCACCCGAAATTATGCTCTAGTACCATCGCGATAGGGAAGTGCTGTGGCGTCCTGCGATGGAGTACCGCCGGCGGCCACACCGACAGACAGCGATATGACCATTTGAGGAGTTCGGTCACGATCCTACGCACTCTAGCACGACACTTTAGAAGGGGATATCGACGTTGACCGATGGTTATGACGTTGGAATAACTTTGAATAGAGTAATTAGCTCATGAATACACAAAGCGAATAAGACTCCGCTGAAGAAATTATTAATAGTTAATTCTATTGTTTGTTGTGGAATGTGCCGCTTACTGTTTACTGTGTCTTAATGTGAATATGAACAAAAAGTAAATTGAGTTTAGGTTTGGTTATTTAATCAGTTTCTTGATTGGAGAAGTTAGATATTTAGATAGAGTCAAGTAGCGCTTTTATGCTCTTTATCGATCTGTCAGCTTCATTGTAATAAATGTTATGTGATTACGATTAGAATTGCGAGTTAAATAAGTCGGTTACATAAGTGTGGACTGACGATCAAGATGCTGACAATAACGTGAATGCGCGCGCGCTGATTGCAATGGATAAGCCGTAGATAATTCTGAACATTTAAATCTAATGTAAGTTTGTTTGTTAATTAAATAAATCTTTACAAGTTGATAAGCGCGTAAATTCAACCAGTTGTGCTCGTAAATGTCAGATTTAAATTAAATTATGAGTAGGTATTACATAAGTGGGTAATACCTACATAGCGTAGACGTGACGTTTTCAGAACACCGTTTCAAAGGAAGGTTAATGCACTGATGTTCACAAAAACTAATGTATTGAATATTTGCTTTATAAATAACTGTTGTTCAGCGTAGTTCAATCAAGCACGTTGCGAAGTTATTGTGAAAAAGCATGTCATAATTACATGAAGAAGAGCTTTGATCAATCATGTTTGTATTTGCAAGAGAGCAAAGAGTTTTTTTTGTTGTCATAGGCCAAGTCCCACTTTAGGTTCATGGCGCATTAGCTCGCTGTTCGGCCGTCCAATAAGGAGCAAGTCTGAGTAGATGGTTCGCTGAGGTCTACGTTCACGTAAAAGAAATATCAGCAAATGGACGGGGTCAGTAAGGTTGGTGCTGGCTAGGTTTGCAGGAATGTTTGATAGAATTAACGTAACCCTGGAGCGTTGATTCTTTCAAGTGGAGCGTTAAAGGGCAACTGAAGGGACACAGGTTTAGTTAGTAAATCTGACACAATACTTTGAGGTATTTGAAAACTTCCACCTTAAAAAAAAAAAATCGAGAAAATTCTAAATAAGCTCCTTACTCTCAAATCCAACTCCAAATTAATCTGATCTGCGTCTTCCTTGTATTACCATTTTTGCCAGTGCTTAAGGTACCGTCACACAACATTTAATAATAATAACCTCTTGGCTCGCGTCTTGATGGCCGTTACAAGCATTAGACGATGACTTTCTAGATACAGCCCGTTATCCTGTCCATCTTGCTAAGTTGCCATCTTAATTGGCAACTGTTTCAGCTAATGTGCCAATCTGACTGGCAACTACTGTAATGATAAGCACGTGTTCTTAATTCGCATATGCTTTTTGTTTCGTTAAGAGTTTGCTTAAGTGATTTATTATTTGTACGCAAATTGATTGTTATCAGTTGTAATACGAGTAGCTTTAGAATGTTTTTTTTTCATTCATTAATGGGCTTGCTTCTGGCCTTGATTAAGTGCTAATGGGTTTTGATACAGTTAACTTTTTTAAACAAATCATTGGGATAATCGTTTGTTTCTGGTTTATTCTCAGTTCTTAAAGGGATGAGCTACAGTAGTATAATTACGATGCTAGGCATTCATCATTAAATAAAATTGTAATTATAATCGATGTCTTCAAATTCTTGTTCAAGATTTTTTTTTCATACAACGTAATTCTGCGTAGGCGCCTACGCCGCGTAGACCCTTCGTAGGCGCCTACGCAACCTCTACGCAGTACAGCAGTAGCATAGACGCTGCTTGAACGCTATGATAGATACTACAAGAATTTAAGAACAGGGGCTATGACTAATACATACTTGGTGTAAAACGCAGTTCATGTTTTTAGATAACATCTAATTCTCGGTAAGTATTTTTTATTTAAATCAAAAAGTATTTAGGAAGCACATTATATCAGTATTAGTCATACTTTATTACCACTGTTTCGAAGAACTTTAACGTTTAATTTATATTACGTAACTTTTCATCAGTATTCATGAGTCTTCTGCAAATCTGCTGCCTTTCTCTCATTCGGTTAAAATTAACTTCGAAAATCTATTATAATCAATTTTATCATTAAGATTGTAGTTACTCAGATACCCGCGAAACGAGACACAATAGTAAAACAATAACAGCGCGGTCTCATAGGACCGGTCGGGGATTCAAACGTTAATCGTATTTAGAATTCAAGTTTTTTTTTTAATTTAAATACTATTTATTATATAATTTAATAATTATTATGCATACGCAGATAGGTTGTAAGTTAATAAGTGGGAAAGAAAGTTGTAACTTATTATTCCTACTACTACTTACTAATACTGAATGTATTAAAGCTACCGGATTTTTAATTTTTTCAATTGTAGCTCCATCTTCGAATAAGTTTTGTATAAGAATTTATTCGAATCGCTAAATCGATCATTGAGCTGTTTTAATGACTATCTAATGATATTTGTAAGTACTAAAAAACTGGCAATAATATTAAAAAATCTGAACTAAGTGATTGGTAAAAATCATCATCTTCTTGTTTCGGTACCATATTACTTAGAGTCGCAACATTAAATTTTTCTGTCCTGTGAGCTGATACAATCCACACACAATCCATCCGTCTTTTCTTTGGCATCCACAAACATTATACTCAAATAATAATAACAAAAAATGGTGTATTAGTTTTAGCAGGCACGTACAGTAATATTAGCAAAGAACGAACTACAAGATAGAAATGCCTCATCGCTTACATAAGAAAGATGATTTAGCTTCTGATAAAGGTAGTTGAATAATTTCCGACCTCTCGTTCATTAAGGATTCCGTGAATCCGATCATTTCGTCTGATACCGACCTACAGCATGCCGCAATACATTATATAATATAATAAAGATAAGTATATAATTTCAATAAAGTCTTCATCGCACGAACGATTCATTAAAACATTTCAGAACAAATAAAGGTCAATATTAAACGCTTTTTAAGGTTTACTATAATGTCATTTTCACACGATTCATTGAAAACGAGAGCGTGTTGAGAACATGTTTGACGAGCCGCTAAAAGTAAGGCTTACTATGTAGTTAATTCACTTATCCTTATCTTATGTAATATCTAAAGCCTTTCCTTAAGTCATCATTGAGACTTTAACCTACATTTTTATGACTGTATTGATTATATTGGTTTTCGCAGAAACCATTTATCAGAGTTAAAGTAATGGCAGGCTTTCATCAGTTATTTTTGGTGATATTACTCATACGTTTGTTCAAGACTATAAATCGGGTTAAAGGCCAGTTAAAATAACCCATCGATATTTAATTTAAAACTGCGATCATTTTAACAGAACATGGCACAAACAAGTATATAAATCTGATATGTTTGCTCACCGACAACGTTTCACTTAATTATAAAAGTTGTTGAACTTTTGTTTCATATATCGAGTACAGAGTGAAAGTGATTCCCTTTGACTGCACCGAGATTAATGTGGCTCGTTAACTGCCATCGGCTATCGTGAGAGGAGCCTCTGACGTCACAACTACAACCACCGAAATAGTCTCCCGCCTAATCTCCGTATGATGCAATTGCACTGCATTAGAATATTCGAAAAATAAATTATGGAACAAGCAATCTCTCCGATATGAAAGAAATATTGTGGTTTCCGAGCTAATGTCCGAGTAAATTATTTTATCTATGATGCTTTGAGCCAAGATGAGATTCAAATTCTTATTTATGAATCATTGAGCAAATAAATCACTTTTGACATAGTATCTATATTAACTTTCTAATTTAGTAATAAGCAATCGATTTAGCTTTAGTCATTTGTTGTCAATTTTTTTTTGACGTAATTAAAACATATTGCGTTCTTAGAAGTATGAATTATGCAAATACTAACGATCGTTAATGTGTAGTAGCAGTGATTTATTATGAATGGACTACTTGTTTGTATATAAATTAAAATGAATCCGTTCATTTAGTTTCGCGTATTTAGCATTGACAGTTCTCATTACTTACACTTGACTCTATTGAAAAAAAAAACTAAATACAGACTAATGAACCAACATTAGTAAACTACAAGCAATTTGCTAAGTACTCCAGTAATTGTGAGAAGTATATTAATTACACATAATTGCATAACAATAGCTCACGGAGCACTAAAATCACGAGTCACATACTATTATGTTAAATAGCGCCAAATGTACATCACAACAACGCTTTACAGACATTACACGTTGCCTATGTGGAGATTTAGGCACTATCCTTTTATCAATAGGGCATAAAATTGGCTGTGGAAATTTATTTCCAAGGAATAATACGTTTGTCGTGTGTGTATAGTGTAGTATAAGTGAGTGCTAGAGGGCATAATGAGTCTCACGATTGTTACATAACGCCGGTAATAGATAATGCATAATAGCAATGACAAGTGATATTTAAAATATATTAGTGCTCAGTGTCTCGCGTCGTTTTGTCTCGAGTGCTCCGTGATTGAGTGGGGCGAATTAGATAAGCGCATTAGAGGTCGTAACTCACGGCTTTCACTTTTAGGGCCCAATTATTTATTTTTCGATTCTACGCATCTTTCGTAATAAGCTGCTGGGCGCAGGGCGGCCGGCTCCATTACGCGGAACCTCCGCATCCAGAATAGCCATACCTAATCTTGAAGATAATAATTCGTGAATGGACCTTTATGAAAAATATTCAACCTGTCGACTTCCCAATGTTTATGTGCGCCTACGCGATCAGCCGTTAGTGCTTGACTAATCGATTACTAAAACATTCTTTCCAGATAAGTTATGCTACTAATATATCATAAACTAGAGCAATCATTATGTCAGTCTTCACGCTAATTAAACTAAAAATAATCAAGAAAAACAAAGCGTAAAAGAGTTTAAAATGGCGCGTTACGCAATGTATTTTTTATTCACATTTCATCAGTGTTGGGGACAGTTGGCTGATAATTCACGTAATTACCAGCATGTTTGTGTTACTAAACCTCGGCGCAAGCGCATGCCACCCGGCGACATGTTTGCGCTCAGAGCAAAAACTACGCGGACATTTCCAGTAATTTCGTAAGTCGTAACTTTGTAATTACTACGCTTTTAATTTTTTAAATTTTAATGCGTTCGGCCTACTTCATCGCAGAAGACGTCTCCTTATTAAAGGAAACCATTTTATCCAAGATGAGAGACTAATCTGTTGATTCTCCGGCCTTTGACTCGACTATTTCGTAACCGAAAGTGCATTCTCCTATATTTTACGACAGTTTCATCTGTTTAGAGATACGAAGAATTAGAGAAAGCTGTTGTTTTATCCTTATCAATAAACAGAATTCCTTAGCGATGTCAAATTAGAAAATAAACACGTACCCTGTACTCTAAACAACACTTATCGAGCATTCCTTTAAGAAGAACTTTCTCTGATAATGCATGGAGGCTGAGTTGGAAATTACTATTATATCTTTTGAAGTGGGAGCAAGCCGCATCGGTATCGAAATAATAACCTTTCTCTATATTAATTACGTTCCTAACTCCTAGAGTTTGAACGGTGAAGGGACGGGGGGGTCGAGAGAAGTACAGGCGAACAAGCTTTTTAGTACTCAGGCAGTTAACTTGCAACAATGCTGCAAATAAGTCAAGCAATCAATTAGACGTTACTCGAATATGGGTTGTTGATTGTTCGGAGGAGTTACCGTAGCCCTTGCTGCATAGAATAACTGAAGGAACACTGTGTTTTAGTCACTAAAAGTTTAGTACTCCCACTCACTTCACCCTAAGAAGAAGTCATTTGATGATTTCCTACTTAAAAAAGCTTCAAAAACTTACACGACAACTAAATAAACATTGGGTTGTCATATGAGATTAATACATGCATAGGTACCAAATTATATAAAACAACCTCTATGTGATCTATCTTAAAAGTTTTGCTCGGTGAAAACTTAATTTTAAGTATTATTAGTATAGTTTGAATAAAAAGAGTGTATTTGAATAAGTGTATTTAAAAAGATGGCCATGGAGTTTTTTGCACATTCTTTACTCTACGGAGACCTACGTTTTGGAATGTGCAATTAGCATATCTATTTTGACTGGCTAACATCTTGACAATTCAAAGTTGCTTGTAATTAAAATATGTATTTTGAAGTAATTTGATTTAAATTCAGCTTTGTACACTAACTAGCAAGTCACTGTTTAACCTATCAATACCCGCGAAACGAGACACAATAATAAAACAATAACAGCGCGGTCCAATGAGACCGGTCGGGGATTCATGAATTAAATGTTACGATTAGCGGACAGTAAATAAGTATGAAATGAAAATATTTGCCTCTATCTATCAGTCGGTAAGTACCTACTAAATAGCTCGTTCGAGTGTACATTGCTACCTATTCTGTAATAGGATCGGTAATGAGAGCCCGATACATTCTCACAGATGGGTAGACGCAGTCAGCTGTTGTTGTGAGGAGCTAGATAACTTAATGTGACACGAGGCTACTAATTACACCTCGTTGATTAACGTATATTATAGGTATATTGAGACAGTATGTCATATAAATCCTACTAATATTATAAATTGGGTCTGTATTCCCTGATAGCTACAACTCGTCAAGAATGAGTAGGTTACTTCTACGTAAGCGTGTTCCATCGGCGGCTACATCATCGCTTACCATCAGGTGAGATAGTGGTCAAACGCGAGCCTATGCATAGTTTTAAAAAAAATGTTCCCATATCTATCAGTCGGTAAGTACTAAATAGCTCGTTCGAGTGTACATTAGCTACCTATTCTGTAATAGGATCGGTAATGAGAGCCCGATACATTCTCACAGATGGGTAGACGCGCTCAGCCGTTGTTGTGAGGAGCTAGATAACTTAATGTGACACGTAGCTACTAATTACACCTCGTTGATTAACGTATTACGGTGTATTTAGACTCATAACAGCTTGTCAAATAACATCCTACTTTTTTAGGGTTCCGTAGCCAAATGGCAAAAACGGAACCCTTATAGTTTCGCCATGTCTGTCCGTCCGTCCTCGCTTAATCTCTGTGACCGTTAACACTAGAAAGTTGAAATTTGGTTCCAATATATATATCAATCACGCCAACAAAGTAGTAAAATTAAAATTGGAAAAAAATATTTTATTAGGATAGCCTACATGTAAAGTGGAAAGTGTTTTTTTTTTTATTTCAACCCTAACGTGTGATATATTGTTGGATAGGTATTCAAAAATGAATAGGGGTTTACTGAAATCATTTTTTGATAATATCAATAATTTCGGAAATAATCGTTCCAAAAGTAAAAAACAATATCCCCCCCCCCCTCTAACTTTTGAACCATAGGTTTAGAAAATATGAAAAAAATCTGAAAAGTAGAGCTTTATAAAAACTTTCTAGGAAAATTATTTTGAACTTGATGGGACGCTGTTCGTCCCATTTTTGAAAAATTGAGGACACTTATTGTGACGAACGGGAAACTACGGAACCCTACACTGAGCGTGGCCCGACACGCTCTTGGCCGGTTTTTTAAGATGCGAGATCATCAAAATTACTTCTCCAGCTCTGGACGGAGCGAAAAGTTAAAACCCACTCTTGTTCCTTCTTTGCTCCTTGCTCCGTAATTAAATTAAGTTCCTTAAATCCTACTAATATTATAAACGCACAAGCGTAACAACCTTTCACGCAAAAACTACTAAATACATTCCGCTGAAACGACGTGTAACAAACACAGGTAAAACATGACCTGGAATACTTTTGGAAACTCTTTATCCTGGTAGTATGTTCCCTTGGGATAGTTTTTAACTATAACGCGAGCGAAGCCGCTGGCAGCAGCTAGTCTTCAATAATAGTAGCTTACTTTACAAGTAAATTCATGCATAGATTTTATTGTCGCTCTTTATTTAGTTGACTACCTGTTTTAAACACATTTTTTAACCACTTGTTCGAAAGTCACCTTCGTAATAAATCGGTAAAATAAGCCGATGAGCCTCCAAAAAATGTAATCCTTTTGTCAAAATATATCTGAAGAGGCTGACTAAATTAAATGTATAACTTAATCTCACCATTACTCCTCCACAAAACTAAACTCCTTAACTCGCAAATCCTTACCTGAAAAGAACAAAACAAACATGATTAAACAAATGAATAATTAATTTCCAGCTCATAATGGGCATGAGTCTCGATAAGGCATTATACGTGTTACCAGGTACATCATTATTTCATCTCGGCATCTCGCGTATCGCGCGATCTCGCCAATCTAAGCAGTGATCGGTTTCGCAAGGCGGTGGCGACATTGCCACAACATCCGCCCCTGATTGCGAGCCGCGTGACATTAATTGACCCAACGACGTGCGCAATGACTCGAAATTATATTAATATCTATATCGTTATATAAACCACCTTCAGGCTTCTAATTAGATTTAGAACTAGTTCTTTTTTTAATTGATATAAACTAGTGCTTCACTACGATCCCACCTAAAGCTAAGCAGAAACGCGATCATTGATGGTGAGGCACACTAGTTTATGAAGTAAGGCATTTGATGGTGTTATGAGTTGACTAAACAATCTGTGAGTTTATGTGTGAGGAGGATATCGTCTTTCCTGTCAATCTAAAGATTTTCTGTGGATGATGGACATCGACTATTTTTTTGTGCATCAAATACAGTGTGTGTGAGATATTATACTAGATGACACTTGACATAGTTCAGCACAATATTTTTTTGGTTTGGACAATCGTCAAATACTCCTCTCGCTCTGGGTGGAGCGATAGAGCGTGTCAGAACCTTCCTTGCCTTTCGCGTTCTAGGGCGGAGGTAATTTTTTCGATCAATTTTTCGAGGTACACTTGAACATAACGCGCTATGGACCTGGGCATGGCCATTATCAGACGACAAGCTACAGTTGCTCCCGGTCCGTAAACTGGCGTATGTCTGTCCCCTATATCGTATACAATCAAGCCTAATTGTATCTCAATATGGCTTTTTTTTCTACTCGCTTTATTATCCATCCAGCCTTTTATCAACTAGGTTAGGGTCAGCTGCCAGTCTAACCAGATGAGGCTAATATCAATATTATCAATGTTTTATGTGAACCGATTGCCATTTGACCTTCAAAACTTAATAACTGGGCAGTAATTACTTATATTTTAACGTTCAACAAGTTGGTTGACCTGCGGGCTTTTTGAAACGACTCAATTACCATTTTGTGTGTATTTTGAGATATTTGCTACTTGCATTCATCAACATCATTTCAGTCGAAAGACACTTGGGGTAGGTCTATACCAGCAATGGACGGACCATTGCTGGTATAGACCTACCCCAAGTGTCGCCATAACGGCGTCTTGTATCCATCGGATTCCCGCGACCCTCACCAGGTCATCAATCATTCTTGTGGCAAGTTTTACAACGCTACGACTTCCGCTACGTAGTCACCACTCCAAAACCTTTCGTCCCCATCAAATATCTGTTCTACGTACAATGCACTCTGCCCACTGCCGCTTGAGTTGACGATTCTTCGAGCCATGTCGATGACCTTGGTTTTCTTGCGGATATCTCGATTTCTGCTGTGACCACGCAAGGAAACTTCGAGCATAGCCCTTTCCATTACTACTTGCATTACTTGTGAGTAATCCCACATTTAAGACATGTCACTCACCACACAAACTCAACAACTATTCCAAACATGTTTAACATACATATCAGTTGCACCACACACACACACACACACCATAACCATCATTACGACAGGCGTTCCGTTTTCACTCGCACCGCTTGCCAATCTGCTCAAACAAGAAGTTTTCCTATTGGCCAAGCGTGTGCTGTGCATAACGTAACTCCTGATAATATAACATACAACTTTTTCTCAGTTTTACTAAACCTGCTGGCTGTCTGAAACTTGTTATATTTGTTGAGGACGATTAATGTCTGGCTTACGAAACGTATGATATAATAACACATAATATACCTAGTCCTCCTTTAACCAAGCTTCGTGAATCTTTTCAAACACTTGTGCAGTACGCGTGCGTTTATGATATACGTATGACTAGATAAAATGAGAGAGAGCGTGAAACGTTATGTGATGTAATAACTTTTTTACGTGTTTGGACTAAATCCGAGAAGCACCTGCACATGCGCCAACTCACGGTCACTCAACACATGTAAATACTTAGCTTAAACTTTCACTGACAATATCATAAACTATTGTTTTAAATTAATAAACACAGCTTTTTTAGGGTTCCGTAGCCAATTGGCAAAAACGGAACCCTTATAGTTTCGCCATGTCTGTCCGTCCGTCCTCGCTTAATCTCTGTGACCGTTAGCTCTAGAAAGCTGAAATTTGGTACCAATAATTATGTATGTCAATCACACCGACAAAGTGCAAAAATAAAAATAGGAAAAAAATATTTTATTAGGGTAGTCCCCCTACATGTAAAGTAAAAAGCGTTTTTTTTTTAATTTCAACCCTAACGTGTGATATATTGTTGGATAGGTATTCAAAAATGAATAGGAGTTTGCTAAAATAATTTTTTGATAATATTAATAATTTCGGAAATAATCGCTCCAAAAGTAAAAAACAATGTGTCCCCCACTCTAACTTTTGAACCATAAGTTTAGAAAATATGAAAAAAATCTGGAAAGTAGAGCTTTATAAAGACTTTCTAGGAAAATTATTTTGAACTTGATGGGACGAACAGTTTTTGAAAAGTTGGGGTCACTTATTGTGACGGACGGGAAACTACGGAACCCTACACTGAGCGTGGCCCGACACGCTCTTGGCCGGTTTTTTGAGGTCGGAATCATCAAATAACTTCTGACGCTCTGAGTGGTGTGTCAGACTTTTACTGACTAATCCGTATGTTTTTCTTCAGTTGCCCTTTGCGTTGCCCTGCAACGGTATCTTTTTCAAACAATCCTGCAGCCCAAACTTAACGATAGCAAAAGTTGCCTTTCATTTGACGACATTTATTTTTACATTGCATTTACGCACGATTAACGCTTTCGATTTTGATAACAAGGCCGGGATCTTACGCCATTTTTCAAATAATACTACCGAACAAACGCAAGACAATTACACAAAGCCGAGGGATTTATAATTTACAATCGACTATTCAACCGGCTTAATGGTTTAAACACTAAAAAAGTTAAAAAGAAACCTGAAAGCACTTTTACGTCCAACACTCTTGATTGAAATCAGTTTTCTATCAAGCCATAAATAGAAAATCGATTTGAGGCAGGCTAATGAATGTGAGCGGCGGTACTTTGGACGTTAAGCAGGTAAATATTAAGGTCTATAATTATCTGTGGTGTTACGAGGTGTTTACTGGAAACTCTCGCCGAAGCGAAAGTTCTGCATGTGTGGTACTGGAAATATGCAGCAGCGTTTGACAATTCTCATGTACTTCTCGTATAACAGACGTGTCCGTGACAGATGCCAATCGCTTGGGCGGTAATTTTGTTCTCATAACGAGCTATGACGGCTCAAATTATAATAAGAATGAGCAATTACTTTAATATCAAAGTCGTAATGTTCTTGAATGGATGTAGAAATGCATTAGTCAGACCACCATTTCAGTTTTAAGTATGAATTTTACAAGTTTTCTCTAAAATATCTAGCTTCTATAGGTTGTGAGTGATGCGGATGTCATCTAGTAGGAAATTAAGCGAGTAAACGTTATATACGTCACTGGTACCAGGAACCGTTACGCTGCAGCGAAATTGCAACAACTTCTAGTTTTAAAGGAAATACTCTCCGCCTATTACTAACAGTTACCGAGATAATCACAAGTATGTTATTACCAGATCTACTTTCGATCTCGGCTAACTCAATACGGGAACTTTATCTATCTTAAGTAACATCAAATACCTTTAAGTACCTTTCATTTCAGAGTTCCTGCTTAAGTAGGGGAAGTATTGGCTATTTGACGTGTGCACATAAACCGGACGCATCTAATGCAGTTTCTCTTTAGTCGGTAGCAGGGCTGGCGGTCAGTTACACCGTGCTAAAGATAGAGAAATTAGCTGCGCAGGAGTGCGCGAGTGAATGCACTCGAACGCAGCGCCCGCGTCGCCGCCCCGCCCATACCATATACGAACAGGCGTAAACTGAGAGATCGATTACCACTAATTACTGGCCTCTGTGCAAAAGCCTCCTGAAATATTGCAACAGACTGTATCTTGGCCCTACGACAGTTAATAAAACAACGTAGCTCTATATACGATATATTGGCACATGACTATATAAAGCCCTGACCAACATTATTAAAGCTTTGGATTTCAGTACACTGCAATTAATATGGAAGAGTATTTATCACAAGAACTGATAATCAAATTATAACTATTACGGCAGCCTCTCGTCCAGGACATGCGCTCGTCTTATAATCTGATTAAAGGAACCTACAATCTGCATATTCTTAACGAGAAAAAATGGAAGAGCAAAATTTATTTTCTTCCGAACGAGTTTTTCCCAGGATTATAATCTTGCGTCTTCATAATATAAATACTGAGGAAAAGATTGAAATATCTGTTCGGATCTTGAAAGTAGACAGTCAGTAATCCCTTGGCGCGGCGGGCTATCGGGCAGTTTAGATCCAATTACAGTCCGCGCGGGATACTAACAATCATGGACTTTCCTTGGGCATTAGTCAAGCGCAGTTGTGAAGCGTGAAAGCGGATTGATCGCTTGATCGCACGACACGTGTCGCCTCACGCCTGCGACTTCACGCTTTACGCGATATTCAATTGTAAGTTGATCGCTTTCTATCGCACACGGCGGTAATGCTTACGGGTACGTGTGAGATCTTCACGACATATGAATCGGATAGGCGTCATATTCGGTGTTTTGATATGAGCTCTTTGATTGTTAGTGCGAATACTCGATAAGTATTTTCTAAGAGACAGTGGACATTTAAGACAGCAATAATGTTTTCTAGTACCTTCATATTAGGAAGAGTGGAAGCATGTTTGTGAGGATATTGTACTATCACTTTTGACGCACACGTAACCTAATAGTGGTGATGTTACCCCTTCAACTTTTGAAAGTTTTCTACCTTAATATATAATACTGCGTGGATATGAAAAAAAAAAAACTATTTTGGACAAAGTTACTTTTTAACAGAAATAATTTAAAAGAGAATCCATCTATTCTACATAGACAAAGTCATAAATGTTGTAACAAAGCTACCAAACCACAATGCAAACAAAAGTGTTAACTTACAAAGCAGTCAATACGAAGACAAGTAGTACATATCATTATCTATTCATCGCTTACTTGCTAATTGCCTGTTAGCATTCTTCTGCTAGCACATGTACGGTTATCACCTTATATACGAGGATATCAGATTAACTCATATAAGACTAACTGATTAAACACGCGAACGATGAAGCAGACACTTCCTTTGTTACACCGCGTAGATGCTGATACTTGAGACTTAAAGATTGCAAGAGTCGTAAAAGGCGACAACGCTTCTAAGGTGTGGTTTCTTACTAATCAGAAATCTAAAATACCATGCAAATTACTTTTTCTAGAAATGTTACTAATAAAAGCACTATTAAAACTGCGCTGCTCTCCTAACAAATACAACTGTACCACTTAAAAAATAACATTTCTGAAGCCATTTTCAATTCGTTATTGCGTCTTTCATTTCAATATTCATAGATCTTAGGTTTAATACTTTTTATTTATGTTTGCTGCGTTCAGAAATAGATGAAAAATAAAGTCATAAATGCGACGGCCACGTATTGAAATAGCCAGGTTATTTAAATCATGCGACCGCCTCCGCGATACCGCACGAGTATCATACACAGATATCATAGATCTTCAGACAGACAGAAAAATATATATGAAAGTATTTTATGTGGACTGTTATTGCAACCACACCGCCAGCTAACTACGAGAAAACTAATCAATAAGATATGTAGAGTTTATGTTATGGCTTCAAGTTAATAAAATTCATGCTGCGGAAAAATATTTTTATTATGCTTGGATGTTAAATCGAAAATTAACGCAATAGTATCTATAGTAGTAGCTTTAATTGAATCAAAATTATTTGAACTATACAAGTATTAGTACTAACAAAGAAAAAAATATTAAATATTACAGAATAGTTTAAGGGCCTATTTCACCACCTATGATTAAGTTTCGAGTATCTTACTTGGCAGATAATTTCATACAAATTCTGTCACATTTTCGAATTTATTCAGTGAGTAGTGCCTACTCGGACATTGTGAAACAGGCCCTTAGACTGCTCTTATGCTTTAGCGCAAAAAATTAGCAAAACAGACAGTAGTCGTTTCTAAATATAATTAGTAAGTTGAACTTGCAGTAGCGGCGCCTTGTGCAGACAGACGAGCATTGTTCCGTGTTCATGCTACGTGGCCGCGACACCCGTCCGCGACGAGTTCACACCATCGCATCGCGATAACACGCCGGTGAGGAAACCACACATTACATCTCTCTCAGATCTTATCCAACCACTCTCAATGACTAATTATTTGCTTAATGGAATTAATAGCGCGGCTAACTATTAACACTTTTATATAAAAGCTAAGTGTCGTCCGCTCTAATAGCCTCATTCATTTCATAAAAATAAACACAAGGTTCTAAGCAGACTCAAGCACATACAAAATTGCCATAATATTGTAAATTGACAGTAGAAAAAGTAGGCTGCAATAAAATATAACAAACAAGAAAAAAAAGCGCGCTTATTACATTACTTTATCGTGCGATTTCTATCGCTAAACTAACAATGTCGGTATTTATTTACAAAAGTGTGTAATAGTGAGAAGTAAAAGTTATTGTGCAATAGTTTACAAAAAAAAGCCGGTAACAGATAATACAGTTACATGGTTATAGATCATGATTCATGACGATCACGAATCGCATCTCGTTGGCGATATCAATTTCATGATCGCACGTGAACGATCAGGCGCTTGAAAAGTAAAGGCAGGCCATCATCAAGCTAACAGCAAAAATGCATTCCGCGCAGAGAAAACGACTCTAATACGATGCAGTCGTGCGAACTGCAAATGAATAGCAGTACCAGCTGCAAAAACCCAACCTTTTATAGAGGCCTTGAGTATGAAAGTGGAAACATCAATGCGGACGTTATAATTTGCGCGGTGCATTTCCCGTTACGTACGCCGCATTCGGCCGTGACAATTTTCCATGTTGCACCTCGGAGACGCCTCGTAATGACAGAACGGCACTAATGAAACAACAGACAGCCAATAATCAACTTCCTGTGTAATGAGAGACAACGGGCACGAACTGCGAACACGGTAACTGCGGAAGCTGCGGGCCCGACCACAGCGCAGCGCCAAGCGTACAATAGACCATTATAATATACTTTTTAGCTAGGTATTATAAATTATGCTCCATTCAGATAAGTAAGCACAAAGAAGGTATAAATCAAGAGGCGGAATAATTGGATTATACATATCCTGATATGCATGCGTGGTTCCGTGTAAACTATGGCTTGAAAATAATTCAAATTACGTCTAAGGAATGTGTCTGTTGGCCTGCCCTAAGAATAAACGACGTTAGATTACAAAATAAATACTATTCCGTAAGAGGTATATCCATATATCGAGTTCGAGGTGTAATCATTACATTGCCTCTGAAAGTAGACTAATGACCGCCATTAAAATAATGTACGCGACATCGGACGCAGTCTAAACTCAAGGCAGAGCGAGGCGCTGCTATATGTTTAGTCTGTATATTTTTACCGTGTATTCTTTCATTATGTCTAAAGTATGTGACCAGTGTTAATTTTATTTCCTTTAAATATTAGTCACAATCATTTATCGGTTAGAACCGTATTGTATTGCTACTTCAATTTCAGTAAACACGTTTCTCCCAAACGAAAGCTTCTGTTCTATGAATCGAGTGGGTAGAAAAAGCCAGCGAACAAACAAAAGTAGTTGCACTGACACGTTGTAACGGTGGCTGCAGGCTATTGAGTGGATGCACCTGCCTCGAGCCCCGAGGATGAGCCTTTCACTGGCGCAAGCGCATCGAAAGTGCAGCGCTGATGCAACGCGACCCCCGACCTCTGCCGCAACGCTGCCTTTTGTATCTGATTAGATTGATACTTAAGATAATTGTTGTTTCCAATCAAATCTACAGAAGTTTGTGGATATCATGATTGCGTATCACGTTTCTTGTGAGCTTCTTTATGTGTCGGGGTATTGTGGGTGATTGACGGCTCAGACGGTGTTATTGTGTTATGTGGTAAGGTGTAAAGAATCTTTCTTCAATAAATCTCTTGTTATTGATCAATCTACTACAATGGCATTTAGTTTTTATTTATTTATCACGGGAATTTGATGGATGCGAGTTGCACAGGATCAGTCGTTGTGGTGACACTTGGGAGAGCCCTATGTCTAGCAGTGACGCTGAAATGATGATGATGATGAAGATTTACTAAAACTTTAAGCATGAATACTAAAACACTGCACAAAAGTGGGACTTAATGCCTTAAGATTTTTTCACCAGTCGACTTTAGGGTAGTGTAGAAACCACCAGAATATTGTGTAGGTAAGCAAGTACGTCTTACTTGACTACGTAATGTTCTAATGTTAAACCATTGCTAAACCAACAACCCGACGTAGTCTTCTAAAACTTACGAGTATTTTCCTACAGCTCCTACGCATACGTAGGCCCTAACCTAACTCACAATTTGCCACTAAACATTGATACTGAAAAAGCAGTTCATTAATATCATGGCACCAATAAAACACGCCACACTATTATGTTGCAAAGATTCTGAGGGAGGGCAGATAACTCAGTGCCCACTGGGCAGGATAAATTGATGATAAAATACGCTCTGTAAGAATTGGCATCGGTATTAATGGTTAACCGGCCTTCTTTGGTTAATGGTGGTCGGTTAACCAGCTGTCATGTGGTTACCATTTTGCAGGACAAATCGCAGCGGCCCACCAGCTGAGAACACTCGTAAACATGTAAATTCATAAGTTGCGGAGATACTTCGTGCATGATAAAGTGCGAGGCTCACTGCTACAAAGACTCTGATGGACTCTCAAAAGAGATCAAGAAATTAAAGTTACGGTTGTCGTGTCCTACTGTTTACTTAAAAGAGCAATGTGGAGGTAGAACAGTATGCTGCAAGATTGTTCGAAAGGGTCATCGCATGCAACGCAAAGGGCAACTGAATACAGTTCAATAAAATTCTGAAGTTATTTAGGCATAAAAAAATAATTAGACGAGTGTAATCTATACGTCAATATTAGAAAAAAACGTTTCACAATATTTATTTCTAGACATAGACATGGGTGTGTTCTCCACAGATTTGGTAACGACGATGATGTCACACTAAATCCATAATTTACTAAAATAGGCATGTAGTAAACATTCGTCTTTAATAACAATAATCCGTTTTTTAAGTGTTTATGTTATAGCCCTAAAATGTGACAATGACAACTCATATATGGTAATATATTCGAGTACCACCTTGGATTGTTAAGGTGCGCATGCGTTGGGCAACGACTCAGAAATATTATGAAACCAATCACGTTCTGATGTAGCTGCGGACGTTATTATATGTATATTATAAATATTGAAATGGACTCGCATCCACACCATAACATAGGTATATAAAACCGACATAGACTTCAGATTAATAAGAAAATATTCTAAAGTAATTACAGTCGGATGTTATCATAAAATTAATACGTACGTTAATATGCAAACCTCAGTTAACACCGCACACGAGTCGTAAATACTTTACGGCGTAGAATGTTGATTGAAGTGAAGTTAAACTAGTTCCGAATGACACCGCCATCTTCCGTTCGGTACATAAAGATCGAAGATAACACAGCCTACTAACTACAACTAGAAACGAAAGTAAACAAATTTAAACTAACAAACAAGTTTTACCTCGCGTGCAGCCAACAGATTAAACGGCAATTAAAAACAAACGCAAAAAATGCATTTCTCCAATAACGCGACTTTCGTTTTTAATAAAACATGTGTAGATTGGACCCCGCCATATGCTGGTATCGATTATAATAGTTAGACGTCGGAGCGACTGTTCAGAGGGTCGCTCCGTCAGCGTACCGCGGAATGCGAGTCCCGTTTAGTGATGAGCGCAGCCCGCAGCGTTATAATATCTTCCCTATACTTTCCAGTCCAATCACTAGGATCGCCTGTCGGCTCAGCACTGATGGTCCCGCCTCGCTATCGGATAACTAATTCGAATTAACCCCACGGTACTGTTACAATTACGACGCACTTAAATGCAAGATACAGGGAAGCGCCGTTTTAATGCTTAATAGCAAATTGAATGAGCAACGATCATGGTTGAGATATAACAAAATGCCTGCAATCAGTTTGCGGTGCCCTCGGGCTAATAGGTAATCCTATATCTATCTGAGTCTTGTAACGTTTTACGCGACGGTTACAGTAATACGAGTAATCTGAACATCAAGCGCACCATAAACGGTAATTACATATCAGCAGTGACGGTAAAGCATTATAAAGACAAGATCGACGTGAGATAAGGAATTAAAAACACTTTCACTGCGTAATTGCAGTCAGTAAACACTAATGAGGCGACAAAGTTGTACCAAAACGTAATTACGCACAGATGCGGGAGGCTTAGAGGCTCAATCATTAGAAAGTAAGGCACAGGTTGAAAGAAAAACTCGCACTGTTACGGTAAGTACGGGAAAAGTGTGGCCGGTGGGAAGATGCGTTTTTCACAATGGAACGTTCATAGGCGTTATTTTAGTTCTTGTCAACACATCAGCTATTGTTTACTGAATGCCTGAGTCTGACAATGTTGTTCAACAATCTTGATTGTTAGTTACTGTCGCGTCGAGATAATGGCACCTGCGACTCACTGTTGCATGAAATGGAGTAGCTATATTTGCTCTATAAAATTACTGGCTAAAATCTGTTGGCAACATAACCGTGCCTCGGAAAAATATGAAGATGTGCCTTATTTGGTATAAAGAAAATGTCTAACAACCAAAAGAAGATACCTGACAGCCGTCGCTAAAAAAAGGCATTATAGAAAAGAAAGCTCCACAACCTTATGTCGCACTAAAACCACGTGCTTTTAGCAGCTTCTGTGTGACGTAAGGATGGGTGGGTGGTTCCATAATTGGCGCGGTACTGTAGTGGGTGTAGGACTAGCGTCGTCGTGTTGATACAGTCTACTTCCGAGCGTGGCGCAACGCGAGCACGTGACGTGCCCACGCGCAGGGCTGCCACGCGATTGTTAATGAATAAGCGACATGTGATCCCACTGTGTACATTACTGTTATCGCTTATAACGCCTGAACAATAGAAAAATTACTAACTGTACTTTATAGTACATAACTGTAATATATACTATAATATTTACTGTTATTTAATTATTGTTTTATATCGATCTTTAATGATTGATTTGAGTATCGATAGGCAGATTGGGTTTTTAATCGTTCCCTATATTCTAGGGAGGATAGCATATCCAGCAGTGGGAACATTATACGGCTGATGCAAGAAGGAAAACACGAAAGCACTCGGACAGGTGGGTGAAGATCAATCCACTGGATAACTGAGAGTAGACGACGCCTTCGAAGCTAACTATGACGAAGGTGATGTGGTAACCTAATCATATTCATGAGGCTAACTGGCCAGAGAGCTTTAGAAGGAAAAGGGGGAGGCCCTTGAACAGTAATGAGACACAAGATAAGTTAATGACTTAAGCAATAACGTCCTCTGTTTAATGAGTGAACATCCCAGTCAATCCACGTCATCTCATACGCACAAAACCATTTGGGAACACATTTATTGTGCGTACAGCTGCAGTACAAGGAAACTTCTGAGTGGGAATTCCACTCCTTAAGTGGAAATCCCTCCCAGAAGTTTCCTTGTGTTTCGTGATAACTAAAATCTGGGGATCTTTAACGTTTGAATCCCCAACCGGTCCTATGAGACCGCGCTGTTATTGTTTTACTATTGTGTCTCGTTTCGCGGGTATCTGAGTAACTACGTCAAGAGTGAATAGATTACTTCAAAACATGCTTGATCCATCGTGGACCACATCTTCGCTTTCAATCAAATGAGATAGTAGTCAAGCTCGAGCCATTCATTGTTGATACAACAATAAAAAAAGGGATTACAACTAACATTACAAGAATCTGACAATATTTTACGTCGCTGTATCAAGCTTGCAGTCAGCCCTACCGATATTGACTACAGCACAATAGACGCAGCAACCACAGGCGACTCCCATACAAGCTGTCAGAAACGACATGCGACGTCACGTGTCGGCCACGTTACGTAACTAATGAAAATCGCCGCTTTTCCATCGCCCGCGCTCAATTGCATAACGGGAAAGTTGTGCAAGTATACACATCAACTTTGCACAAGAGGAAAGTTCCACACAGAAGAAGTCTGCTTAATAAAACCATGGTCATTATAATAACATATACAAACAGGTACGTAAATTTATGGAAAAAAACGATGTGTGTATGAGTCAGACGCCAAGAGAAACTAAACGATGCATCCGAGTATATACGGTGGAAAATTATTATCGTTTAATGTCTTAGCGCTTTGAACTAAGCCAGTCATAAACCGCTAAAATTACTTTGCTATTTTGAAAACCACGTGCGTAATCTAAGGCTAGTTAAGCCGCTTACCTATTTCGTAGCCCTGCTCACTTATATGGTCTTAACATTAAATGAAATGACATCTGATAGCATCAAACCGTTGTATCATTTTTTCTGCGTACATTAGCAATTACAAGATCAGTGATAAGATGTATATGTAACTGTTATTGA
The DNA here is from genome assembly GCA_030763345.1 of Mythimna separata. Taxonomy (NCBI): domain Eukaryota; kingdom Metazoa; phylum Arthropoda; class Insecta; order Lepidoptera; family Noctuidae; genus Mythimna; species Mythimna separata. The sequence continues at coordinate 10,178,483 of CM061187.1, read as the reverse complement.
TACTTGTAACCTGGACATTGAACTCTTTGGAATTTATATCCATATAAGTTGTTAGATAACGATGGCCATAATTTATGGGATGAGGGGATATCAACACATGGTCTGCTGAGGATCGATGGTGTCTTTGCCCTTGCGCAAGGAAGCATCCCATATATAGCTCACTTAAGGGTATCTGCCCAGTTCATTGCACTTTTCTAAACTATGATCGCCGCTCGATACAATGCAGTAATTTATTTCCTTTAATTTCCAATTAAAACAAATCAGTTTGATTTATATTGACAGTTACGTGAGGTGTATGCATTGTGGCCGAGTCGAGGTTTCCAATGGCAAAAAATGTACAAAACCATGTTAGTACAGCGACAGTCTTAAAGAAGTAGACTTGAGTAAATATTTTGTCACGTACTGCAGTTGCAAAAGTGAAATAAAAAGCTCGGCTACGTGCGCTAGCCCACCTGTCTACCCAGCGACGGCGACGTAAGACTGGGCGTGCCGCTGCGTCCGCGCAATGCACCCAGATTGACACTCATTGTTACATCACCCATTCACCAGCATCTCGATCGACCATTATTTTAACACCTATCATTATTTAATTACAATCACGAGGACGATTGCCTCTCGGTGCAGCAAATTATTACGTAGGAATTATATGAAACAATAGAAAGTTGTGTGATCGGTGCCATGACAACGCTTTTTGGTTGATTTCAGAATTATTTATTGTTTCTCAGAGAATGAAATATGTACAAGCGAATTATGTGTTATGTAAGTTTATAGGAAACGACAGTCACTTTACGTTTACTTTATCAATAACATTTCATTATATTAATTGTGTAATTGAGTTTGTTTAATAACAATAATTTTAAAATAATGTTTTAATACAAATCATTTTCATAAAATTTATATAAAAATACAAGTAGGTACCTGCGTAATTAAATATTTAAAACACGCCAACGAATTAAGACGAGAGAATCATCCAAACAACACAGTGCATGTGCAATATTTAGTTTTTAAGATTACAAACTGTACTTTTTTCCACTGTAACTGATAGTAAGTACATCACTTGACGCGTAGAGGAGATGTCAATGCTTAAGCACTAAGCAAACAATGGAACGTAACGCACTCGTAACTTGAACGTAACTTAGTAAGTTACGTTCAAGTTACACCGCCTTCGTCGCCGAGATGGATCGCGGCTGCCGAGAGTAATAACCTCGCTAGTCACAGAGTATGTGTGTCGCAGCTGTGAAGCGAAATAGGTACTTGCTCTAGTCAAACTAACAAAAAAGTTAAAAATCTTAGAAATATATTCCATTCGGTACAGTTATAAAAGTGGTAGGAATTGTCGAGGCGAGTTGTTTTCAGTTAGAGTACCGGTTCTTAATAGTGCTTGTGATCATTGTAATACGTATTTGCATAAGGGTTCGTGTGCTCTTCAAAACTTGAAAGGATCGAACGTGGTCAAGACAGGGCCTTTTTCTTTGAGGTGTGGTATCATATAATTACTTCTCCTGCCCTAGAGTGGAGCTTGAGGGCGTGACATTTACTGACTAAAACTAAATGGACTATCATTTAGCCGCCCTTTACATTCCATGACCATAAGTTTCCTTTTCAGAAGCTCCCCGTGGCCCTAACGAGGCCCCATGGCCCTAGCGAGGAGACGGGGACTTGGGATACATCTCTTTATAAAAAATTGTTCTTACTAACTCTAGAGTTATCTCTTCAAACTCTACAAAAGATCAGATTGAATAAGTTACAAGCGGCAAGGTTAACAAACCGCTTTCTTTAAATGGGTGGTCTTAAAGCTCCAACTTTATGAGTCGGTCGCAAAAATTACGAAAACCAACATTTAAAATCTTTGATTTAATTAACGATTTGCATAAACTTTTGCTAATGATTTATTAACAAACTTGTAATATTGAAATTAACAAATTCCACCAAAGCTGCAAGTTGAAATGAAAGATCGATGAGCACACTTCAAAGTTGCTGTCAAAACGTCGAAGAATTATATTTGAAAGGAACAAAATTAAGGATGATTTTGACTGCCAGTGGCACAGCAAGACACGTTCCACTTACAATAATGTTCTACAGGAAATTGGTTCATCCGACAGGAATATCTCTTTGAATATACCGTAAAGCAGTGATGGCTCAGTCTGTAAATCATGGATTCAAATGTAGCCAGGTGCATTACTTTGTATAATTTATTTCATCACCACTGCTCTCAAAACGGTGAAAGAAAAATATAGTGAGGAAACCCGCAATTGCATAAACCAAAAAAATCGAAGATATGTGACATCCACCAAAGCATATTGAGCTCGCAATCTCTTTCCGAGTTGAGAACAGGCTTGAATCCCACTGTCCCAGCAGTGGGAACATTATAAGACTCATTATACTTTATATGGTTATACCGAAATCTTAAGTTCTTCTTGACGTCCAAAAGTTTAACAAATAAATAAATACCTATAGCAAGAGGACAACAAAATACAAAGATCAACAATCAATTGTTGCAATTCAAACACAATCCATTGTAGTCATTGGAAGGGCATTCCGATTGATCAGCAAGTGATTGTTTACTGACTATAGAATTCAAGAGGCATTCAGCATGTAGATAGGTACGTATCTTAGTCATAGTCAGATTTGATACCTCTGGATTTGTGAGAAAGGTAAAATTTACTAACAAGTATGAAGATCATACTATAAGTTGCTATACTTACCAACCGATGTGACTATAACTACGAGTATTCAAAATGTCAACAAGACCTCTAAAAGGGAAAACAAGAGACCTTTAGCAGTGGCCTCTTCCTTCGAACCCCACACAGCTAGACAGATCTGTTATTTGTTCGACTCCTTTTAATTGCATGCTCCTTAACTTTTTGCCAATACCGACGCCGACGACGCATTTCTAAAGAATACAAAACTTTAAATGTGGTCTTTAGATATAGTAATGGACTTTTACTGCAGTTTATATTGACTGCAGTAAAAGTAAAACAAATAATTTAAAATGCAAGTTATACGACCACGTTACGTAAAAGTTTAACAGGCTAAGTACGAACTGTAATAATTTTAATTAAGTTTAAATAGAATTTTAATTCTATGCAATTTTTTTAATGTGTGACTGTGACTGTACGAGTATGTATACAATATGTAACTAAAATGGTATTTGGTTATTGAAATAAATGATAAAGCTATGATATGAAGTGGCAGCGAACTGTTAGTTCTCATAAAACAATTATTAAATTGGCTCACAAATTGTAAGTGCACCAGTAAAACTCGGTAACCATAATCATGATTCTAAAATCACCTCCCACGTAAATGTTATAAATGAACGCATAACGATTTGGCAAGTGTAGGTAATGGACGCCGTAAATCAAACGTCCACTCTCAAGGCGCTTATCTACACTCTAAATAATATCTCAAGTTTGGCCGTTTCCCAACAACAATGCCAAGAGCACGCCATGTGCTCTTCTGTTGGGAAGTTCAATAACTCAATAGCAATCACCTGACATGAACGTAACCCGACAATAATTCCAGAATTTTCATTTTGAAGTAGAAAAAGTAAGCGTGGTTCAGCAACGACTGTAGAAAATATTTATAAACAACGATGAGACGACAGAAATAAATACGCCTTCTCGTCATGAGGAGAGGCATAATAATCAGAGTATTCTGCAACGATCCTTAAAACGAATTATTGGAAACTCGTCACATTTTCGTTTCATTTTCATTCGCCGGCGTAAAGTGTGGCAAATCGAAAATGTGATGAATTTCCAATAACCTTTTAAAACATGTATGTTAACTTCCAATCAATCAACACTACGTCTACGAACTTCTACTACGCCGTATCGAAGAAGTCAATTGTACCTGCTTATATGGATTAGTGAATCGGCCCGGCTTCGACCGGGTACAAATTATGTATCTGTCACCAGAAAATACCCCGAGAAATTGTAAACATTTCTAAATAAGATACGGTTATGTTGGAAACTAATTTTGGATATAATTTATCGAACACAAAAGTATAATTTAATAAAAATTTATTACAATTATATTGAGTCAGCAATTTTTCAGTGACATTATACAGAAACCTTCCTCGTATATTTTTCTTTCGATTAGTGAAGACCGTCTCAAATCCGTTCCGTACGTCGCGTTCAGAGGGAGCTGGCGGAAAACAGATAGATGCGCAAAAGTGAACCTAACTAATAATCCGAACGTGTGCGGCTGACCTAAGGTGTATAATATGTATTATGAAAAGCTGAGAATTTCAAACATTTCTAACACACGTACGATGCAGTGGCAGATCGCTAATGCTTGGCATATGAAGAAAATATGGTCAGTTTTCTGATTTTTTGTTTTTTGGGCCCGCGTGTTGGATGACGACCCATTTCCCCACCTAGAGAGGAGCTCCTAGTCCCAGCAGAGAGAACATTAAACTGAAAGAATAGCATAGGATATGCATCTGCTACTCTTATAATTTTGGTAAAAGACTCAATAAAACTGAGCACATCACCAACTCTGATCCGGTTCGCTGGTTCACCGATGAGTAACAAAGGTGTGTTGAAAATAAATCTAATCGACAAGATATATCGACGCCATAATATAATATTGGCGCATAACGTTAAGAAACAAAGCAACAAGCTAACGATGTAACAGATAAAAATAAACAACATGTAAATAAAACAAAACACGTATCGCAGATGAGGCAATTCTTCGAAGCCGATGTTTTGTCCGGCCCTAACAAATGACGATGCTGTCCGCTCCGCTCGCTCTAGCAACCGCTAAATTATATTTTATTTATACTGATACTTGATATAGCTATACGCTAATCTATATAAGCAGGGAGTAGGCATTCATTCTACAAATTCTCAAAAAAATATGATATTTTAATCTACTAAAGCCTCAAAATCATAAAAGTTCACAGTCGTAGGAAAACGCTAAAATCTATATTATATAAAGGGGAGAACTGCTAACTGGCTGACATATCAACGCACAGCCGAAACTACTGGGCGAGTGAAATTTTGCACAAGGTTTCTTTTTAAGATGTAGGCGAGAGGATTTTCCAAAAATAACCCCTCGAGAAACCTATTTTCACGCGGGCGAAGACGCTAGCAGAACTTAGTCATAGATATTATTACTCCTGAACAATCCAGCTTGCAAATATTCACAGATTGTTAGTTGCTTAAAAATTTCTAAATCTATACTAATATTATAAAGAGGTAAAATTTGTAAGTTTGTAGGTTTGTAAGTTTGTATGTAGGGGGTAATCTCTGGAACTACTGGTCCGATTTGAAAAATTCTTTCAGTGGTAGAGGAATGCTATAGGCTATATACCATCACGCTACGACCCACGGGAGCGGAGCAGTAACGAAAAATGCGGGTGAAACCGCAGGGGACAGCTAGTTGGAAATAAAATTATTCAATTATTAGTTTCCAGAACATATTTAATGAACGTCAAATGATCAACAAACTACGGTTTTACCAAAAAGATGATTCATACACAACCGGTGTTTATCTGACACCATGTTTGGGATGGAATATGATTGATTTCGGAAGATTCTTTTTTATTTTTTAAATACAAAATCACTATGTTAATCTTGGACGTTATTATGAACACAACAAGGCAGGTTCATAAATTGTTTTGATTATTCTTTAAATCATTCTTCCTAATCTACGCGTATGTATGAGTTATCATGATCTACCAAGATTGTGATTGTTGCCAAAAGTAGGACGTATGCGTTAATTACATCTATCAGCAATTTAGCACACGTGCGGAATTATTCTATGTCAATAGAGAACAAACCTGCCTAGCTCCGATTTAAAACAAGTTATGAATAGGTAGTTAGTGCTATAATAATGACAGAAAAAATCTTTCGCCGCATCTTTATGATTAAAATGGACATGGCAAAAAATCATTGTATCGTTTGCTGTAATAAAAATTTTATAATTTACATTTTACAGCTTATATTTATTATTGCATTTGTTTCCAATTTACATGTTGGAATACAAAAAGTAAATATTACTTTGTGTTAAAACTTTTTGTACACATGGTTCTTGGACCTCCCTGGGTATGAAGAAATGCAAATAATTATTTATAAATAATGAAGAAAAACGAGTTACAAATGATTATGCTGGCACTATTCTATCGCCTTTTACGGCGTGTGCGAGTGAATGTCCCTCACTCATGGGTTCATACAATCGCTGTCTATCGTTCACAATCGCTTAATTGATCTCATCGGCGGTGACGAGTTACTGTAGTACTTACTGTTCCGTTACCAGAAAATTCCAATCAGCGCCGAGAATCTGGTATTACACTTGCAAAAAAAACAGTGAGCGTGACAGGAATTTGCGCGACATTTTGTTTTCAGATACGCAGCCCTAGGCATGTCTTTGCATACAAAGTAGTTCTTACATAATATGACTATCTTATTATAGCAGGTATTGTCTTAACGCAGATAAGATTGGCAATTATAGGTAACCTCAAATAAGCAGCAAGCACATTGGCTTAAATTGAAGGTTGAAAATGAAGGTTAATAAAGCTAATTAACAATTATAATTAAGTTGCTTTAGATTAGTCATTTTATATTTGCCCGTAATGTACAAGTAAGTACATACTCTTATTTAATTATTTTTTGTCAATTTACCTTGATATCATTAAAAAACATGATAAATGAGTGGTTAGCGATTAAAATGAAATAAAATTAATGATATACGATTATTATAATGGTAATACACTCTTAATAGCCGTTATACGAGTCGCGATATACATCGAAACACAAACAAAGCAATCAAAAGCATCGAGCGTAGCTGCGCGGACGCCGTAATTATCACTCGATACAGGTACGTCGGCATACATCATCATTTAATAAGAACTTTTTAAACGCAGATGTTCCCTATTCGAAGCAGCAGACAAAAGGCGTTAGCGCAATAGAGATGGACAAAGAGACGGATGAACAGATGCGCGAGTGGAGTCGTGGCATTTGTCTGTAAATCACACGAGCAAACAGCGCGCACACGGCGGCGCGCGCGTGGCGACACAGCGTGGGTGTGTGAGTGTACCTGCCATCAAGGCTGCGCGAGCATACCTGCCCCTACCTGCCTATCTCGCATTCTTGTACTATCTGCGAAGTATCGGGAGGTTCGCGCGAGTGTCGTAACGGTCCCGCGTGCTTGACTGCTGCCTAAACTGAACTTTACACGCCTGTCCTCGCCACCAAATCACTCTAATCTCGCCAGTTCCCACCGCTGATTGACAATGCAATTATGAATATGGTAATACTATTTGTCAGACCTTCAGCATTCGACATATTTTGAATATATTAAGTTAAATAAATTCGAAGCTAAGACGGTTAATTCCATAATATAATTCATCATTCTGTTAACGACTACGCACATCTAAGGTATTATTTTTGTCTGCCAAAACAAACAAGGAAATAGTAAATCTTATCTTATGTGTCTTTAAAGTCAACAGGAGATATTTTAGGAATTTTGGTAAATTATGATCATAGTCGCTACGGCCAACGGCGCTGCTACGCGTTGGCCACTACAAGTGCTACGCAAGTACGCAACTAAAACATTGAATCAACTTGAAATATTTTATGAATCGAATTGTGTATTTATTTTATATTTACTACAATAATTCATCTTCCATAGTTTTCTGAAGGTGTCAAACGTGTCAAAGCTTACATTGATTTATTATTATTTAGTGATGTCCTCGATACATACGTTTGTAGGTCATGGACCATCAACCTCAAAACCTTTATAAGGAAATGCAGATCAGGTTAGCACAAATTAACATTGCAAAACGAATCGTTTCCGAATTTGTTTTGCAAATAAAATCTATTCGCAAATTACGAGAATCATCTACATAATTATTTATTTAAAACTAGTCGAATTATTGTTGCAGAACGTGTTTCTGGATGCTAAATATATGATTATATTAAATTCTTGAGTACAATAACGACCGAATAAAAACACGTTCGAGCTAATCTATAGAGTAGAATCTGAGAGCTGGCTTATTACACTTGAAACCATGCTCCTTGAATCTCATATTGCATTATGATTCATGTCAGAGATTCAGCGAGTCATGCCGTCAAATGTCGAGTCCCTTGTATTGTTTGTATTGTCTTATGCGAGGCGCTGTGATGTCATAGTTCATAGGAACGCCCTCCGCTGTCAGTTTCGCAACCCGCTGGATGTTACCATGGACGTGCTGCGGAGCTGGGTGCGTCGCACTCAGCTGCGTCTATTGTGCTATTTACAAAATGGTCAAGACGTAATGTTAGATGTTATTGGTTGTGCAAGCCGTGCATGAGGATTGGAGGTGAGGGGGCAGCAGGTGGAGGGGGGGGGGGGTCGTAACAGGTGTACGAGGCCGGCGCACGCGCATGGGAGCGACGCGAAGGTCACCACAACTTGTGGCGTTCTCTCTAGTGTCGCAAGTTGATTACCGTAACTCCATCGTTCTAGCGTAAAGTGGTCTTAAAAGAAAAAGTTAGTTATGTAGGTGTAGCAATGAGAACATTCCCCAAATTTACAGAGTAGATAAAAGACGAAATGCGTCTTGTGTCACAACTATTTGGCCAGCAGAACGTCTAGTTACAATAAAACATTTGGTTAAAAAGTGAACACCTATTTAAACTTAACAATCAGCTGCAACATAATATAAATAGACAAAACTTAGGTTCTAGAATGCGACACTCACCTCTTTGAGACCATCAAGACGTCCGAGAGATTTAGACTGTCGCAGAGGAAGGAAGGCCTTCAGCGCGTCCATGCGCGAGCGCTCGGGCTCTGCATTGACGGTGGCGGTGAGGTCGGCGCAGGAGAGGCGCGCCTTGCGCCGCTTGTCCAGCAGCTGCTTGGCCGTGCGCGAGCGGCGCTGCGTGGGCGGCGCCGCGTCCTCCTCGGGCTCGCTGCACACCTCGCGCGCCGCGTGCACCGTGTGCCGCCGCCGCGACACCGGCGGCGACGTCAGCCGCGACACCAGCGACTCGAACATGACTCCCGATATCACCCACTGTGCTCCTCAGACAACCAGTCTCTCAAGCCTCGCAAACCCATATTGAGCTCGACTTATCCCGCACGATGCAACGCCTACAACCAAACATTACTTCTGTGACGACTGCTCTGCAGCCGCCGCGGGTGACTCTCCATGGCCTCTCGTCATATGCGAACACAGGCGCGCGCAGGTGTGGGCAATTTGGATCGTTGACCGATCTGCCTCGGTATTGTCACTCGACTGAACGATAGTGACTCTCGAAATAGCTTTGTTTGTGATTCATTCACACAGTGTGCTTACCGTGACGGACGGAAATGGCAAAACGCGTCCACATTTGCATTCAACTATTACCTTCCTAAAGCGAACGCGTGGATCACAATAATATGTATAATATGTATATTCATAGTACTACTGATGTGGAAACAATAGGTGTCGAAAGAAGTTCAGCTGAGTGTTTTTATTCACACGTTTATGAATACTTCATTTAAGTTCGTTAACCCAGTTACCGAGTTAATATTGTAATTAAATAAAGCTGAGAGTTAATCACACGATGCGGCGTGTTGTGAGCACTTGAAAGTGTGTCACTGTCCAAAACATTGTGGTGGCAGGTTGCCATCGACGACGCGCTCAAATAGAAACACACAAGGCCAAAACTGAAAGCGAAAATAGAAACAAAACTTGAGGAAGACTTCTTTCTTGTTTACAAGTTCATTCTCACTACAGTTTTCCGGTGTACTTTATATAACTACTGACCCCATAGACTGTATCACAATGATTCGGTGAGACTTGTTAAAAACGAAATTGCAAGTTGTTCTAATACGTAACGTAGGTACGTAGACAAGTAATTTGCTGCGAAGTGCTATTCGCCGCAAATTACTTCTCTAGACTAAACAGTAACTTGAAACTAGCCGATAGTCACGTTACACGCAATTAACTGCTTATACATTCAATAATGGAATGGAAAGAATTAGAAACATCTGTAAGTAATATGTATTTGCATATTTCTGTCCAAGAGCTATTCGAAGTGGGTCAGTTCGAGCCACCATTGGCAGCTAGCACTAATGAGATTACCAGCGTGACAGTATTCCGCGAAGGGCTTAAAATGTAGTGACTTATGAACAAGCAATTGCGAAAACACGCGCGACTTCACTCAGCCAAGTCGTAAACGAAATATTCTTGTAATTTCACTTTTACACCTGTGTCAAGAGACGATTGTTTACTTATTTTATGACGATTGTGAATGCGCCGCCTATACAAGGCAACGAAGTAGGCCACCTGGTATTGTGAGTTTGGCCGAAAGCTAAACATGCTCGAGCGTTAGGTAAGTCTAAATTCAAGTTCATAATACATGCGACGGACGTCGATAATGGCTGTTTGAATTGTAACTGCTAGAACAAGGTGGTTGTCGCGCGCCGAGGGCTGCTCGGTACTCGGTAGCTATCGTTTGTGGAGCATGGCTCAGCTAATAAAACGGTTAGTCCTAAGTCGGCGACGTCGACGCAAACCGGTACGCGGACCGGTCCTGCACACCACCCCCCACCCCCCGCACACATCACAGCCCCGCGCACTTCTAAAATACACGCATACACGTCACCTTATCAAGAGAGCCACTGCGGCTAAGCTTCTTGTCAATCCGCTCTCCTATTTCACGCAGCGTTGGGACCGAGGATACAGAGGATCGAATTCGTCGTTGGAAACTAACTCCCCATAAGCTGGCAATATAATCTGGAGCCCGTTTTGGTTAACCGCAGTTTAGATTAAACGCAAACTCTCAAGAGACTAACAACATCGTGTTGTGTACTTGCTTGATAAGTAAACGTGTAGTCGATACGAGCTAAAAACTACGGAAGATGATTGGAAAATATGATGCAATATTCCAAAATAATATATTGAATTTTGTAGTCAAGAAAACCGTGAAGAAATCTAATGTAGCGTGAAAACAATTGGCGAAAGTCTGGCATAAAGACAAGTTAGCCAATAGTCGAGCGCAGTGACAAAGGCGTAGATTAGAAAGTGTGTTGTGTTGTGTATCAGAAAGCCCGTGATACCGTGATACCGCGGCGGCGGGCACACGCTCTGATTGGCGCCCTATCTACAGATCTGTCGCAGCCGCCGCACGACCGTGTTTATACATCCACCCACCTAAATAGCAACTACCCACAGCGGAAAGGCTCTTTTTTACTGATTTCCTAGGTCTAAAATCAGGTTATAATGAAAACTAAATTATGTCGAACACGACGCAAAAGAATTTGCTTTGAGCTCACCACAATCCAACGAAACAATAAAAACACTGATATCCCAAAACGAACCCACATGAATCTGTGCATGATCGATGACGCATTCAGAATAATAAATTTCTTTTCATTCCGTAGGTTTTTTATTTCTTTGCATCATGTCAAGCCATGCCAGCATTTTGACGGTCGAAGAATGGCCCCGACCAATTGCCTTATAGGGGTGAGTGGGTGAGGTCGTTGGCCGCGAGCGTAATGTTTCAGTGGAGGTTATATAACTGTGCTCCAATTTCAGGTGTAGGTTGAGGAAATGTTACAAAGTTTAGGGGGTCAGGCGGTGACCTTGAGTCGGAAGTGGGTCGTTCGTGAGATGGGCTATCGGGTGGCAGACGTCACGCTCTCCGCTCAGTGCTCACCGCCGCGCTGCCCGTCTCGTTGACCCGCTCACCCGCACGACACCACTATCACTCGCTATCCACATCATCGGGAAATTACTCTAAATGAACACCGTGCCTCAGATTATACACTGCGTGCAGGAATTTTATAATTTCGAAATCCACTCAAAACCTGTTGGCATTACTTACCATGAAAAAATTACTTTGTTCAAAATACGTCTTATTGCTACTAGTTTATATTTATTTTATTTTTAGCAAATTTGTGCCACTTAAAAGAAAACGAGTAACCACGGAACACGGAGTCGTTTACTCTAATGACGAGACGTGAGTGAAAGCCAAAACCCTCAAGTTTATTTAAACTAACTTTACATTAAAATATTCAAAATATACATAAAATATAGCCCAGCAGATATATTAACGCCTACATGAGGCGTTTTACGAGAACGATATTCAGTAATCTCAGAGACTTAAGATTATCACCAATTTATTTGATAGTTATCTGCGCGACGTAAAGTTTAAGCACAATTTAAGCCACCGAAACGAAGTAGCTTTGATTTACTACACACTGTCTTCATAGTAAGAAAATTTCTTTATTTGTTCTAAGCATTAGCATTTGTCACAGAGTTGTGTGTCGTTGCGTGTTTTTTAAAAGGAATATTTATTTTTGAGGCACTTCAGTTATGTAAACAGTTTGTCTGTTCGTTTACGGAGTGTCAACCAGTGATGGTGTGGTCGAGTTACTTCACCACAGCCTCAAGATGTTATGAAGGGCGCGGGCCCGTTACTTGGTACTCGTATACATTAGCCGCAGCGTGACAGAGTTATTTAAATGTTTCTAACTGTAGCCTCCGTCGATGGGAGCGCTTTAACCCGGTCGTTGGCTGATATGCTCATCCAATGTCTATAGTTAATTTCTTTACTTTTCCATTGAGGCAATATAAACATTATGAATGTTTTACACGCAACTATTTCTACCTCTAACTCAATCACTCACACACTTCTTGCATATATTGCATGTAAGGCCACAAACAGTCAAAGTTACAATGTTATTGGGTAAAAGGTTGCAATCAATCAAGCAATTTGTAAGGCCTATTGTGCCATCTTCTATAGGAAACGATTTGTTCCGTACATGTTCCTCTCCGTGTAGGTCCTTGAATAATACTCGTTCGTATTTGAATATGTGTGCTACAAACCTGAGAATAATTTTCTACGTTCAATGTATGCCCAATTACAAATCAATTACCAGCACTGGTGACCCCAGGTTTAGCCTTATTGAGTACTAGGTCAAGGAATTATTATGCATCAATAGTTAAATTATGCTCCTCGTCGTAAGCTGGCTTGCTTTCTCTAGGTCACTTGTTTATCAAGCATGTCTATTCGTAACGGGAGGACAACATCTTCTGTAGGTCAAACAAACTTTGTTATGTGCTCATTAGATTAGATTGTTAAAGAGAACTCCGGTAAAGGGAAAAGCATTCCAGTACACCGGCACTTTACACAAATCTCTTGCGTTAATCTCGGATCTACTTGTCCTTTGTTACTATTTATGTCCACTTCGTTCTATTGATCTGTTACTGAATGTTGTAAAACATATTACCAACAAAAGTCTTCCGTATTTTTATCCAGATAGTCGTTAATTATCTCGTCTTTCTCCTAAAAAATAATAAAATTTTATGACCCCTTTCGGAGAGCAATAAAAATTCTTTCTGTCCGCTTTTAACTACGTTCTAATGCAGTCCAAGTTTGTCACGAGATGTTAATCCGTCCGGAGTCACAAAAACACCATAAACAATGTGCTTGTGACCTTTTTTCAAAATGTCGATATATGTACACATAGTCACACAGTGACATACCATGTATAGTTGTGCCTATTCACACTCACTAGTTTCCACGTACATAAGTGTAGTAGTTATGAAACAAGCGAGTGTCGTAAACGATAAAATCAGGCTAACAATATTTATTCTCCGATAAATAGCGAGAGACGCGTGAAATTTGATAATTACTGAGGCCAATTTATATCTTATCTTGCATCATTAACTCCGCCCACTTACGCTCGTATGTTTAGATTATTTTTCAAAGTTAAAAATAGTGATTTCTTCCCTAAAATTCACTACGAATACGTTTCTCAATTCTAATATCTTGCGAAGTGAAAGTTTTTAAAACATTACAAATACCTATAATTTACCGTAATGCATCGACGCTAGAAACGAAATTGATAAAAACAGCTTTACTTTGTCACCAAGCAAAAACGTGGAACCTTCCCTCTAAAAACGATCGATTACTTCTGAGTGCTCTTCTATAAAAAGTGGCATCAAAAGAGGCGTCAAACGATGACTCGCCAAGTGAAGCTCTTCGCTCATTACTTACGAGTTAAAGCGTGAATTAGACAAAATGAAAATAACGTAATTTGAACAATTGCCTTAACTGGCACCTGTATGTCAGAGCTGTTAACTCCAAGCGACGGCTGCATGGTTAATATAATGATTCTACTAATTGATGCTACCGACTGTTAATAGAAAATTAACAAAGAATCTCTTAAGCTTTTCAAATAATCCATTCAAGGTAATAAGCAATATTATGAAAACCACTCAGTTGACTCATGAGCACCAATAATTAAGCAACATCTTCAGATGAAGTTGTAATTCAACTTTAAGACAAAGTTCATAGATTGTGTTTGGCAGCGCAATTAATTTAAATGACCTCTGAGCTAATTAGAGAAATCTCTGTCAATGACGAACTAAGTACAAAAAGGCCAATCATTTTAAATAACAGCGGGCATCAGTGTGGCAAAAACTGCGCTGATCTCATTAACTTCAAAGGGAACATTGGATACAAAATGTAGGTACGTTTTTGGATTGATTCATTACTTAACTTTTGCCCTTCGGCATTGTAACTTACTTTATTGACAGAAGGATTGAACAGAGAAAGTTTCGAAACGTCAACCAACTCGCAAATTCATTATGATGTGATTTTAATTGGCTGATTGTATTCAAATGACTGCTTTAATGTAACGTGCTTTATTCGTTTCATGCGGCCTATTTAACAGTATATACCACTGTATTAATAAGTCATTTGCTTGGAGTTATTTTGTCAATAAAGCATTTATTACTTTAAGCATCGTAGCCTTCCGTGACAAGGCTTCCTTCATTTAAATCAGAAATGTTACTAGTCAATAAGCACGTGTCGGAAATCTAATGTAAGGTCACAGCAACTTTAATCTTATTTAAAATACGATGCTATAAAATAGATTAAGTGGAAATCCTATATAATCTGGGAATGGGTAACAACGTTCACGCGTGAGTAAACATGGCCAGTCTCGAGGCACCCACACACGTGCACTTGTGAAGCCCTACTTCACTAACCCTATTTACTAGACCAGGTACTACGACCTATTTCCATTCATACTGCTTTTGACGTTACCCTTTGGGATGTTTGCGAAGCCTGTAAAGATCTTTTGAAAAAATACTGCAGTCTTCCGAGAACTGCATTGTTTACATTGATCACAAACTAAGTACGATATTTTAAACAAATCTTGGAACTAAGATTGTAACAAAACAAACTCAAAGTAAGTAGAAATTGAGACACGACACTGCTTACGAAAGCAAAATTACGAATATAGAAAGAACAGCAAGAAATGTGCATGCTATTAATTCTGAATATCTATTACGTATGCATCGATAGAAACACTAAGTAGATTATAATGATGACATTTGTAGCGACAAAACTTGAATAGTTATAGGTAAAGAATTGAAACAGAGAGTTATGTGGTGTGATAGTAACGAGGTTATAATCAGAATTCTTCCGGATCCGGCGGTTTGGTCCGGGAATAGAAAGCGTTAGTCGCCAAACAAGCCCTGCAGCCGGTCGCGGATGTTTACGCTAGGGATAGAAATCAGAGGCAACAACTGGTTATGAACAAGACGTGATTAACACTAACGACGTCGCAGATGATGATGTTCATGCGAGTGCCGCACGAAAGGAAGTCCAAATTATAGACAAGACACGTTCTAAGTCTCCCACTGATGGAAATTATAATGCAGTAACACGTTATAAAGTTTACTGTCAACATTCAGGTTTATATAATAATATATTGTTTAGGTTTGGACTGTGAGAGCTGACCATATATGTGGTTCAGACAATGCGAATGCTTATAAGTCTCGTTTGTTATGCCGACAATTTAAGCAGTTACTATTCAAACGTATCGAAGCGTTTCTATTAGTGTCTTTGGCAAAACTGTGTTCAAAGAGGATTATAAGTAAATCCATCGCTGCGTTGGTTATACGTACTTGAAAATTGGAAACTTGTTGGCCACAAAACAAATCATGTTATAGTATTTAGCGTACAAATTATATATTAATTATACATTCAGATTACACTCATACCGATAGTGGACCACATATGCCAGATATATTGCTAAACCAACTGTAACCGATTATATTGCAATGAATGACTACAATAATATTACAGCAGCGCCAACAGCTACCATGGAATTCAAATCAAAAAGATATGTACGAATATAACGATGAGGAAAAAAGAAATGAGTTCATATAAAGTATGCTAAGATCGGTTTGTGGAATCCTGAGATAAACAAGATTCGAGTGAATCTTCCAAACAAGGTAAAAATTTAAACGTCCCAACGTTCAGGTGTTTCTAGAACGTGACGATGTCTAGCATTGAGGAGTATTGGAGATTTATTGTTAATGCTGAGTAACCTTTTACCTTTATGGTATTACCGGTTTTTAGCATGACTGTGCCTGTGCCTTGTCGAATATTTCCGTTGGAGAACGTTTTTACATTCTGCCGATTAGCGCGCTAAAACCTGTCTGAATGAGATTACTAAGAAATTATGGACTTGACGATGACGTTATTGTTCTTGGATTTTATATTGTTTTTATTACTCTTGATGGCAATTTATGTAGTTTAGAGAAAGTTGTTTATACTGTTGATAAAACAAACATTTGAAGTTGTCAATGAATTGATCTAGTTACTTTATAACATTTGTCAATTAGAAAACGTGTGACAAGATGATTTCTTAGCTTTAAGCTGTGTCAATTGTTAACACTGAAATCAATTTTAAGCTTTTAATGTAGCAAAGACATCAAACTCGGATTTAGTAAGCCATACTTAAAATTATTTGGCCATATTGGTACTTACTTATTACTTTATTATTTCCGTGTATATAGTACGTTTTAATAAATTTGTAGGTAAGTTACAATGTTTATTACAGTCTTTTTCTTTAAAGCTATTTCATCACATAATTCAGTCTGTGTCCACAAACCTGTCGCTACTGTGGTCGCATGCTTGGGTTCTGATCAATCTTCACTTTATAAAGACTTAACAACCGTTTGACATATTTATACAAATTTAATCTTAGAAGATGAATCAAAAAACAATCGTAAGTTAACGGAATACTCCAATGCCGGAGTATCGAGGCCATAGAATCGTCACCCGCCAGATGAACACAAAATAACACTCTCATATAAGAGATTTATTTACCGTAAATCATAAGACATCACAAAATCCGGTGGATAGGATCGGAGCACTGGCTTCATCAAGGGCTACTTTCCATGTAGGTAGATGGAACAGTCACTCACACACGTCCGCGGCTCCAGCTCACGGCGAGCGTCGCACGCGATCCAAAAGAAAAAATAACACGGTTCCTCCACAGAGTCAATGCCGAACTTACAATACGAGTTATCTGATGAGATCTCACACTACACAATAAACCAGTCAATATTGGAAAGGATCACTCGAAAGTTGAGCTGCCAGCTATTTTCGACGGAGAAGTTTGTTGACAGATAGCTTGTGCAGACAGACGAGACGTTCTCGCCGCGCTCGCGCATACTCCGGTGTGAAGTCGGCCGCGGGCACGGCGCGCTCGGGCCGCTTCGGCCGGCCTCGGCGGCGCTCGGCTGGAATGCGCGGCACGCGGGCCCAGAGGCTACGGCTTCGGCTGGTCCGTTGGGATCTACGCAACGCCCGCTTCGCTTCGCATACACAAAATATAATTAAATTGCAACAGCCGATCGCCATCTCAGCGCTATAATGTACACTTGCCTAAGATCAGGTTCTGTCCAAAGTCGGCATTAAGTCAACGGGAAAGTACAGTTAGGTGCAGGCGCGGGAATGCGTGAGCGAGGTCACGGAACTAGTTGTAAATGACAAGCCTTCCGACGAGCAATACAAGAATTGCTCGGATTATAACCCAGTTAGTAAAAATTTAATTAGGGCTTCATTCCTCCGAGACAAGCACCGCCACATTGTTTAATGAACGGCATTCCGAAAGTGACTTACCAAACAAGGCAAACAGCTAAGTAGTTAGCAAAAGCCCGGAGTAAGCCTATTGTCGCCGATGACTCAAGGCGGCGGCTGCAACTGATAGAATTTTGCCAAACAATAAGTGAATCGCTTTTCTGAATCAAAACTAAGCCGTTGTGCTACCTGCTGAATGCGGATTCGCAAGTTTCGCGGGTCATTGACGCATCAACCGCCTACGCTACGAGAGCTGCTCAAAAAATGGCCTCCAACCAAGTATCACTACATAAATTTGGTTCGTAACGATACGACCAAGTGAATTCAGTACAACATTTAAGGGCAGGCCATAGATCAACAAACAACAAAGATCATTAAGACCTCAGTTTTGTACAAACAGAGCCCAAAAATGTTTGCGGACACGTGTGTCGGTCGTCCTTCACTCGCTGTGTATTCAAATTGTTTGATTTACTTTGAAGATCCCGCTGTATTCACAAAAACATGTGCTTGTTTGAAGGCAAGTTTTTTCTACGATATCTTTTTCTCCAACACTTCATAAATCTTCCTCAGCAAGCACGTGTGGTACGTTCCTAATTTAGTTCGTTTTTGCACGGTTAATGATGAGAGTATCTATTCTGTGTTGTTTCAGATTCTGGTATTCGAATCAAACGGACCGCAGTTAGTTGAGGCTCGCGTGCGTTTACCTCGGCAATAGAATTGAATGGGCACAATAGAACGGATGTTGGACATAACACGACCGGAATATGTGAGTTTCCGCTGGGTAGTTTACTTGAATAACGTATTTCGTAGTAACTAAATATCAGCATCCAGCGCAAATGTGAAGCACAAGGTTTGGCCGTAACGTATCGCTGTCTTTGTCTCGGCGTCATGTTTACTTGTTTGTTCGATAGAAGCTCAACAGCTCAGTCTGTAACGCCAAAGCACCATTTTATTAGACATGACTCATTGGCGCTCAACCTGTTTTAAGACCTCTGAGCTTAGAGAAACATTTATCGAGAAACAAGAATTGTTTTTTTTTGTATTTTTATTAGGTCTATAGGATGTGCGTTATTATAGTTAAAGAAACTAGGAATATTGATTATGACTAAATGAATTTCTTATTTAAGATTTGTGAAAAAGCTTTTTGTCCACACTCTTTCTAATTAACTACTATTTCTAATTTCTGCAACTCTTTATTTATATTCAGTGTTTCTGTAGTGAATGTTTGTACTAAATGAAACTACTTCACATAATATCCTGATTAATCTGGACGCGCTAACAAAACAAATAATAAGAAACAATAAGTAATGGTTTGCGTTAGTCAGATCATCTGAGTTCTGACTCAGATATGAGTCACGGCGTCTCAAAGAAAGCCTCGGCGAGCTTGATAGTGCAGGGCAAGCGCACGCGCAGCCAATGTACGAAGAATCCTATTGTAAGGGCCGCAGAATTTATTGCCTTATCTAAGACATTGATACTACTGGGCACAGCCGGGGGAGAATTGAGATAAAATGTTGTTCATTGTTTCGGAATTTCTGCTAAAGTATATGTGACTGACAGATATTTACGATGCGAAATAGAGGTTTCATACATTACGGTAGAGAGCTAAATTCACAGCACGTTTCCGATACTTGGTATCGTACAGGTGTGAAAACTGTAAGTAAGTATTTGTGAAAAATCGCGTGTGTTACTACAAAAAGCAGCTGGGAGCGTCGAAGGCGGCGGCGGCGGCGCGGGCGCCGTCAGTGAAATCGCGCGTGTAGAAAGCAGAACTGGGAGGGGCGGCTGTCGGTAGTCGCGCACGCACCACTGCTAATATACAGTCAATTGATACTTTTATGAATTTCTTACCACCACGGCACCGATGTGTCAGAAAACAGTTTTACAATTGCTGTCTCCCGCATAACTAACTGACTGTTTCTAGTTTTCCAATTTAATATTTATTCAGATCAAAGAACTGATAAATTATGCAATTATACTCACTCACATTGTTGCTCCAACCGATCTATCATCTTTGCATATTGATTTAAATAACACGTACTTCTATGGCTGTCTTATCCAGAAATAGAGTGTTTTCGTTGAAGAGGCTTTTAAGACGTGACATGACATACGATCAGTTGCCACCGAGACGTAAGGCATCCGTCGTAAATATACCGCGTCACCAACTAAGAGTTCATCAATCAACAAATGTGTTGGTACTTCAGTACCGTTAGACGTTTCGCCATTACCAGGGCCGAGGATAGAGGGACTGGCTCCATTAACGAATTAAGCATTCGACCGCTGACAACATCAATTATGTAATAAACCATCGCTTGTGTTTTACGTTAATTATCCATTTTACCGTTAATGTTTATTTCGTTTAGGTACCTTTTAACTTCGATTGTGTATACCTTCTGTTTACAGGCTTTTATTAGTGGATCCCAATCCAAATATCCAGTGCTTGTGAAACGCACCCTCGCGGTGAACACAACGGTACCTACACCAGTAGGCACAAAAGAGTTGTTCGTTTGTATTCGAGCAGTTACCAGACCTTTGCTAAAATCTACTGTACAGTCAAAACACGTTTTATTACCGTAACCAATTGGCTTGTATGTCGTCCCTAAAAGTATATTTATGCTTCCTATCTTGGAAATTATATGCCGTATATCCAAACTAAGATTGTTAGAGCCACTCTCCCCTTAAAAGGCGAATGTTGGTTTATTTTTATGTATTTTCATCGAACTTATATAATTTTGTAATAAATTCAATAAAATGAAGTCAGACTTTGGTATGAGTATGCTTATGAATTTTAATTAACATCTTTTGACACCTCCTCTAAATGCATGTTTATGATACGGAGTATATTATAAACGCTGAATGGCATTCCTATTTTAATCTTAATTTATACGATGACTTTATAGCATTTAAACCTTCGTCAAGTACATGGATGATGAAGCAATCGCCTCCAAAGCAAAATTTTTAATGATCTGAATGTAGTTAATTTATCTTCATATGTCTAACATTAACACAAATACTTTGTGATTCAGTTCAAAATACCTATGAACCTTATCTAATTTAAAAATTATGGTAATAATCAGTGTCAGATGAAGAATTTCAGTTTGAATTTTTAACCATATACCAAACATATAAAGGTTATAATTCGTATTCACGATGCATGTACTACACCTCAGAAAGAACTCCTTACAGATAAGCTAAAAACGAGCCTATCAATGATAAAAAAACACAAATAGGATGTAGACGAGCCCGCCAGTATTGGCGCCATTGACAGTATGAATGTTATTGCAATGAGATGGGACCAAGGTTTTTATGAGACCACTCCGGGCTGATGAATGCCCAGGATAATAGATAAAAATAAGTTTCTAAACAGGAAAGATTTGTCATTCCTCGTTAACGTCCCAGATAACTAAAAGGGTAAGATAGTAAAAACGATAGAAATAGATTCCTTGGGTAAAGACAAGTATTTGCTTCAGCATTCCGCACTGGAAAATTCCCGTAGGGATATTATTACTCGTTTCAAAACAAAATTCTTGACGAATACATTTGATGTATTTTTGGCAGTTGATGGAAAGGGAGAGGAAGATCAGAGGAAAGATAGATCGATTGTGTGAAAAATGATATCAAATAAAAGGAGAGAACAATAAGATGTTGATTGAAACATTTATCATCTATATGAAAAAGAAAATATGGTGCATTGACCCTAAATAAAATGGTACAAGGGCAGAAAGCTAATGATATGTATATTACAGTTAATATATTAGTGGCAGTAGAACAAACCAAATAAATAACAGCTAATCGCCGTACTTGTAAACGCATTACAATTATTGTAAGTCATTGCCTAATGAACAAAGCAATAAACACAATTGAAATATCAGCAACCAGTTTAACTATCCTACAGTAGTTATTACGAAAGACATAAGTCACAGTCCAAGATGAGACTTCAATGCGAACAACTATCGAAGTTACGCATTTAACATTTAAATAATAAGCTTATGCAGATCTTCTTTAAGAAACTTGTGTACTCTTTCGAAAAGTAAATGTTGAAATGAGTAACACACGTAGTTTACCTGTCCTATTGAGTAATGCGATATATCTGTATCAAGTTTAAAAGATTAACGTGTTTTTAGGCTTGGCACGTCACACCGCAAATGTGGTCAGAAAAGGCAACGAGTCTTTGGCAAGACATTGGCGATTGAAGCCGAATTTTAACTAAAAACAATTTGTGGCGACGTAATACCTATTTTGGTATCTTGAATACTTAAAATAATATAAGGTTTTAAAGGTGTGTTATCGAAAAAGTTTTTTTCTTCTACTAAAAATATTGTATGACTAACGAAGCAGCCATGTGGATGTGAACCGATTTCTTGTTGCTGTTTATCGGCCATCGCTATTAAATCTTCCAGTCAAACGGAACCCATAAAAACCACGAACAGTAAGAGAAAATATTCAGATGAACTTTCTTTATTGGAAGATAGGTTTCACTGTTGTGTTGGCTTTTCCCAAAATAAACTTATTTGTCTCAAAATCCGATCTTTAGTGATCATTGCTATTCTTTGCTCATCGTTTGAACTTATTTTCATTTACTTTTCTCATTCAATATTGAACTTTGTGTCCTTGGGTTAAGAGTTGAATGTTTTACAGTTGGGTTTATTTCGTTTCTTCAGTATGTATGGAACGTCCGCTCCGGACATACGAAAGAATTTCAAAAGCAAATCTCTAGATTCTACTCGTACATAAGTATTTAACGTCGCTGTTTTCCTTGAGCTTTTAGTGTCCATTTAAATATCTACGTGTTGATTTTTTTATTTATAGTGTTGATTGCTGTTAACTAACATAATAAAATATCTATTTGATTGTGCGTGCTTGATTGAAAAACTAGAAACCTAACTGACACATGGATATCTAAAATAAGTATAGTTCTATATGTACATTCTCGTAGCTACAACTTTACGCACCTGAATCTCAGATCTGTGTCTGAGATGACGAAGATAGGTTCGGTTTGATACAGTGGCAGACAATTAATAAAATGACTAATATAGTTAGCCTTGCCAACGGGTGTCGTCATAGAAAAATGGACTCGCCAAAACAAACTCATTGTAGTTACAAACTCTGAATAAGATGACGCCACTTTCTGAGATTAAAAATATGACAGGCGGGCTAGGAGTTAATGTATTATTGGTTCAGAAAAAAAATACTTTCGGTTGTACTCAACCATACGTTTTATGTGATAACCACATAGGCAATAACCATATAGCTGATATAGCAACATGGAGCGCAGCATTCTAGTTGTCAAAAGAACCGACAGAATGAGTAACACCACGCTGTATTTGAGAGACGAGGATCATAGACGTAGGAAAAAAAAGGCTGCCAGGTTAAAATGTGTGAGTCACATTAGCTGCATGTACACTAACCGGTGGGCAAGAGTCTCCACAAAGTGAGAAGAGGATGGACGACGCCGTCGAAGTCGACCTGAGAAGAGATGTCGAGATGACCTATACGCCTACCGCAATAGCAGGTTCGAGTGCCTCGAAAAAATAAACATGGAACAAGTAGGGTAAGGCCTTTGCCCAGCCGTGGGAAAGTAGGTATGTATATCTAGGCTAAAAAAAAACATAGGAGACTATTAACATAGCCTTGTAACTTTTCAAAATGGATTCAAATGGCTGTCAAAATTTATTAGATACAATTCTATGTCATAACATTTATGTCAGACATAATAATATATTATCTGCTATCTATTAGCTGTGTACATTGTTGATAGCAGCAATAATGGTAAGATAGCATCTCTTAATAGTGGGCACAGCGTTAAAATGTCATTGACGCGTATTTAAAACCAATGTAGAATCGAGATCGTATCCTAATGTCCTCAATACGACCAGTTTGCGAGTTCTAAGGTAATCAGTGTAATCTTAGATGGTATGTAGATGGCGGAGTGAGGCCTAGGAATGTTAGGCCGTGGCCTCGCGGCGGAGGAGGCGTGTCGGGAAGTGCTGGGCCAGTAGCCGAACGATTTGTCTTTTTGACAGAACAGTAATAGATTGATAGTGCACTAGTGCAAAATAACATATTTATTTACTAGCTAGGCACCGGTTAGGGGCGGTAAGTAATGCCGACGGAGAAGGATTGTATTCTTTATCGTGAACATGAGTTTCTAGTTTGTTGGCCGGCGTGAATGCGTACGAGTTTTATGAGTGATCAAGACAGAATTATCTTCCACCGTTCCAGCGGCCTCCATGTTTATTGTGTATTGAATAATGAAACGGTTTTTGATGTTTTCTTCATTTTATGAGATCATTAGGATGTAATAAAAGCCGAGATTAGAACCAAAATATCTTTCACGTTCGCTGAATGTTAGTTTTACCGAGATCTACGTTTTTCTGGACGTAGAGTATATTTCATTGTAAAAAATCACACATTATTTACGAAAAGATTTGTAAGTAGAACATTAATACGACCGGCTAGCTTCTGCTAGCGGCTTTGCTTGCGTAAAGGTAGACAATGACACCCAGGTTACATACTTCCAGGATAAAAAGTATCCTAAGTGCTGTGGACAATTGGATATGGTATACTCGTGTGCTAAAATTGAGCCAAACTCGTGCAGTCACTTGAGTTTGACGAAGTAATAAACATACGCATTAACAAACTTAGATTAATGTGATTTATCTACAAGTGTCATCGAAAACCTGCTGAAAAGCATAAAGAAGAAGTTTCATAATCGTTAATAACAAAGATATGCCTAGGATATTATAGCAAATAATGCTACTGGCAAGCAGCATGTAGTTTATGAAGAAACATTACGATAAGACAAAGCTCTACACAATTTAACAATACAAGAATATGTGCAGGAAGATGAAGATCCCACACTTCGCTCCCGCCGCACAATGAGCTGCGGCCCTATAACAGTATCTAACGTCTATCTAGATTTCAGTGCTCACACGCAGCGTCGCTTAGCATTCCCTGCACGAAGCGTCTCGCGTCGCCTCGCGATGTGTTCCCACTTCTGATACCAATCCTGTGATTGTAGTGGCCATAGCTGCTATTATAGCTACGTTCGTGCGTTTAGAATTAGACGAGAGATGTATTTTTGTGAAGCCTTTTATGAATTGCGGAAGAAATACACCTACATCTACATGTCGAACTTCAACTGGAAACACTAAATTGTCAGACTTTTTATTAGTAAAACAAGGACATGAAAAGTAAAATCACTTGACTAATTAAAACTACAAGACTCTTACCTAAAAAATTCTTCCGCATCGCTATCGACTGAAAGTATTGCCAAAAGACTGGCGGCATAGTCACGTTGTATGGTAATGCTTAATCTCTGACCGAGGTAAAAGTCAGCCCTTCAATCACGCGAAGTGTCAACAAGGCGTTTGGATTAGCTCTTTTAAAAGCGGATGAGCACTCAGACCTCGTATAACTAACTGGAATATCAAATTTTTACTTACAGGATACTGTGAACATGAATACACTAAACACAATAAAATACTCAGCGACACCCACACTGATATAGCAACTGAGGTAGAATTTAAAATTATGCTCATGCTTCTAAACTGATTGCAAGTTCCTTAGCAGAAAGATGGATCATAATCCTTGCTAATCGCAAAGCAAATACAACGCTATCATTTCCGATGCACGTCAAGACTATAAGACTCATAAGAAAACGAATTGCTAGGGTTTCAGTTTTTAATTGTTCCATATATATTTCATAATCAATGGTTTTAGATAAATTCTTGTCATTACATATCTAATCTGCCTTTAAAATGAGAGAGGAAGGTGTGTATATTTGCTCATTATCGTAAAAGGCACATCCTGCCGCATTCTCAACATCATTGGCACGATATTTATCGTTAGACAATCCTGCCTGTATAAAATTAACAATCTTTACATAACTATGTCTATGACGCGAATAAGGAAACATACATAATTTTAACAACAACATATTTATGATAGAAATATTTCTAGCTTCTTCTGCAGCGGGGTATCAAATTCAATGGGATTAAGTTTGTTCGTATGGACGGTCAAGTGCAGTAATTTGTAAACGTGCGCGTGGGCGACTGGGTTAGCCTGCATTCATGCTACAATCTATTTTAACGAAGACTAACATTTTGTATGATACACTTAACGATATATTGACTAGCTGGACTACCATCAATAAATTATTTGAAAAACAACTCTGTATAATGTTTATATGTTTTACAACTTAAAATATGTAAGATCCTTCTAACATTGCGGTTCATTCCTTGTATTTACATCAAAATATGTCTACCTATTTAAATTAGAAAAATCTGGTTCCCATTAACGCCCTTCGCCTCGCCATACGAGTAATTCCAAGCCCTTACATGATCACATCGTCTACAGAATCCCACATTACCGACAAAACGACCTATAAGTTAGGCTTAAAGTCAATCTGCGTACGCACCGCGTTTCGAAGTAAAGCCTTGTTAAACCACTTCTGAGCTCGTACTATTTTAAATCTGCATACAACACCGCGGCGACTGTTATTAGAATTCATGCAGATGAGATGAAATGTGCAATAAATAAGATTTTTCTCATAATTCCGTCGGTGTGCTCTCAGCACGAGGTGCATACGCCGCTTGTAAACCCTCTACCTTACGCAGCGATATGACGTTTCTTACAATGTGCATAAAGCCTTCGTTTGCTATTGATTAGATGCCTTTAGATTACACATATATACATAAGCATTTATGTTTCCTACAGGTGCATAAATAACAATTTAACATTATAAGTAAGTCACCTTAGTAGTTTGATTTTCGTTCCTCAGTATTTAATATTTGCATATTAGTGAAGTCCTACTAAATTCATGTAACGCACTTTAATCAGATGGCTGGCACCGAAGTCATTAGTCGCCTGCATTCTTAGGAACAGTGTTTGTCATGCATGACTTAGTGTTGTTGATTTTCTAATTGCATATTTACAGTCGTAACCACTTCACGTAACTGAGTGAGAAGGTGTGAACGGTACTTCTGCAACAGGCTTTAGTTTATATTGTTGTTAGACACTTCTGAAGTACATATTTGAAAGCGGATATTTTTATTGATGCTAAATCTCAAGTCGATTGGTCACTTAAAAATGGATAGTAGTGTATTGCAAACTTTTTTATCACTTTTGATCAAATCTTTAGGAACAAAAAGGTTCGAAATACTTCTCAAAATGTCAATTCTTCTTGAAGCCCTTATTTGGTGAATCAATCGGTTACAGCTTATGGAAATTCTGAATCATAATTTTCATCATTATGCTGTGATGATAACGCTATGCGAGTGCAAAGGCGGCGGGTATTAGTATTAGTACCAAGTCATATCTCCACAATCGTGGCGAGGGGCAAATCGCAACATCACGATTTATAGGGCTGCTCACTTATGCAGCTACTAAACTATTTAAAAATCTTTCAATCGAAAACATCTTACCGTGAAATCAGATAGACATCGGCACAGAATCTAAAGAGTTCCACAAAGCAATAAAAGTTATGCAACACTAATAAATTTAGACTCTGCCAACCCTAGCTAGGTTAGCGTTTTGTAACTATCATTGAATGTGCGAGTCGCGTCGATAGAATCAGAATCACGAATACATTTTACACATACGTATGTCTACAAAAGAATAAGCTTAACAACTTACGAAGTATTTCGCTTTCTGTTCTACCTTTTAGAGTTTATAGGAAAATTATATTTAATCGGCGGTTAGTGTCGGTTTGTTTTTTCCAGTGGGTAGCTTGGTGGTTTGAAACTGAAGCCGTTGCGGCATCGAGTGTTCAGGGAAACAATGTCTGTAATGATCACGAGAGAGAGCTACACGTGCGCGCTCTTCCGCTCCATTAGCATTGAATGGATCGGCTCGTGCGCATGTCACGCGGATCATTGTCGCCCGCTTGAACCTACTCTCCATCTAAATCAATCTCCCTCAAGCCTCGCTCTTCGCTGCATTGTTCTCGTTTGATTCGCCGATTAAACGTAATGAGTACATTTGACACGTTCATTACACTCCTCACTCCGATACGAACTCTCCGTAAGGTCAAGTGCAATGAAACGACATTATCCTACCAACTTTCGTAACACATGTCACCATACAATACGTGAGAGCATTAATTCAAATATATGTAATGTACCGTTGATAGCTGTATGTACTTACCGGTAATTCGAGGTAGTCGCTAATGGTATACTTGGCAGCGCCTCGTCGGATGTCTGCCAGGGCTGCGAAGTGCTCGTCGCGCCGCACCTTCCGGCGCAGAAGCGCACGCGCGTAGGGGTAGGCTGCCAGGAACTCCCCGTACGCGTCCATCAGCTCACCCATGAACAATTGCTTCAGCAAGATGGTGCTCTCACCAGAAACTCCTTCCGCCGGCGGAGGAGGTAACTCGCGACACTTGAGCGACTCCGGGATGCTTTTCGTAGCAAAAGTACTTATCCCGCTAGTCGACTCGCACGATGTAAACGCGTCCGTATCGCTCGAACCGCATTTCGAAAACGGAAACGCGGATGAGGCTCCGCTTTTTTCGCTACTCGCGGAACTTTGTCGGGCAGTGCTTGCTTTCTCGTAGTAGTCCGGATATTGGGGCTCAGACTGGCTCTCGGTTGATGGTGAAGACTCCTCAACGGCCGCACTGCTGTACTGGGCATTCTTAATGCAGTCATACAAATCTTCTATTGATTCATAAGGTGTTATACTTCCACATGATTCAGCTTCGACATCATGTTCGTGAAGTCTCTCATAAAGGTCTTCGTTTTTCCTCTGAGAGACGGGAGTTATGGCTGATTCAGAACGACTTCTCTTAACACTCGGGATTTGATCGTAGCCAAAATCAGTGGGGTTCAAAAAATCCCAGCGAACGTTTGCCCATACGTTCTCGTTTACATCAGCTGATATCCTGTGGTCAGCGCAACATTGTCCACCACTTCTGATGGTGACAGTCGTCACATTATCGCTAGTTTCTACAATAGAACTGTCGGTCACTGATTCATCGCAATCTATTGGTATATCAACGATTACTTTACGAAGACTGACAGAAGAAACGCTAGATCGATTGTCGTCATCTACTTTTCGATTGTCTGTCGTATTTGATTCGTTGAATTCCGAGTTCGTAATCTCTGAAGACGTGTCAACATCATGCTGAGTAATCACGCCTTCCTGAATGAGTTCAGTAAGTATGCTCTTGGGTTCTTCTTCGATTATAGATTTCTCTAACAGATCAGTTGTACCGTCATCTTCTTCCGTATATTCGTTTTTCAGTAAACCAGAATCAATGTATTTTCTCATACGTTCTGTAAGGGCTTCGCTTGCTTCTGATACTGATTCCAAAAAGTAGAATAGAAGATGGTACTCCTCTTTGGTGATGACAGCGGCGCGTAGTAGCGGCTTCCCGTATAACTCCACAGCCGAAAATAGTGTTGAAGCTGTAATAAAAGAGAAAGTACATACAATGCAAAATGTATTACGTTTGTGTGCACCAGTTTGATATAATTGACGGTTATTGACCGTGTTACTTTATGAAACATCTGCATAACACAGTATAGAGCCGCTACAAAAATGTACGTGGGAGTCGGTGAGGTCACGTTGCACATTGGTAAAATGAATCACCTTGCATTTAAAGTTCATCTTAATGACCAAGACCTTTGCATTCCTTAGACTTCATTAGATATTTATTAAAGCCCATTTCATAATATTAAAATTCAATTTCGTCAATCGTATTGGCATAGATTAGATCTATAAAAATATAATTGAACATGTCACGTCTCTAATCACTTCATAGCGACTCCAATCATCTGATATAGTATGGTAGTCACGGCGGCTGCATACCTAATGCATAAAAGCGCCTTCTAGGAAAGATTACCGGACAATAGCATGCGTATGCGTCTTATTGCCAAACCGCTTTCTACAAACATCGCTGCGTCTGCCTGCGGAATACTGAATGAACACGCTTCGTTTGCAGCTTATTGATGTGCTTACAGCTTAGAGCTGGCGAGCAGGGAGGTTTCTTGAAGAAAGTTAACGTGCAGCACATTGTTTTGTGACGTACTTAAGGCTCATAAAATATGTAGTATTACAGATTGTTTGCTTTCCGCAATCCTTGAGTTAGAAATAAAATATTAAGATAAACTAAGGTTTTCAATGTTGGTACTGACCGTAAATCTTTTCCCAAGCAATAAAAGTCTCCAAATCTCTGCCGTCCCATTGCGGCGGTTGGTATTCCACTACCAGCACCTCCCCTTCCAACACTGTTGCTGATGCTCTCGGTTCTACTGGAGCTTTGGAGCCTCCGAGGAAGAGCAGTGCCACAGGTGGAGCTGGAGGCGGCGAGTCATCAGGGAGAGGGACGGTCCCGCCGAGAGGAAGCGCCTGAGGTGCCGACAGTGGCCCACTTGGCAGACCAGCCAGCACTGCCCCGAGGTCGTTCAGCGGTTCACAAACTATTTCAGCCACCGAACTGTTGCCCCACACCGTCACCTGGAAAGATAAATATTACCTTGAGCATCACAACGCATTTCGTGTATGACTGACGGACTGTATAACGGTTTTTAAACGTTGGCACAGGCAAATTAAAATTCAACATGAATGCTGGGCTCTCATAAATGGCAGAATTACTGTGATTGAATTTCTTAAAACCCCTCTTTAAGTTGTTGTTTTTGTGTGTCATTGGATAGCTTCCATAACAGTAGAGGAATCTTTGCCCCTTGCGTGTTGTCTAAAAAGTGGGTTAGGTGGGCCTTCCGTGATGAGGCCGAGTCGAATCAACAGACAATTATCCGTGAAGCGACTCCTACACTTGAACAGGAAAAACATTTGAAAGAATTACAAGTAACGTGGGATTTTCAATCACTGCACCGTTTATCTAACGGCCGATACTAAAAAACGTGCATTATTTCTATATTACTATCATATCAATATCTAAATTGACTGATAGTGATCTATATAGGGCTTGTAACTGTCTCAGATCGTGATATAAGGAAATTGATCTCGTGCAGCTAACGGACACGTCGGATATAATTTTCCTCAGATCATATTGGATTTTTAATAATACGCGACCTAGTCATCAATAAATAATCTTCTACAGCATCTTAGACTTATATGAATTCAAAACTTGACTATCTTTACCAACATAATCTCTAAGGATAAATTCCAACATGGATCAACAAAATATAATTCATAGTTTAATATTCCGGATAGCGATGTTATTGTAAAACTTTTTTGCTTTTATGAATTCCCGCAGTTCTTTATGAACTTCAAAAATGCAAATGAGTCTCCTAGGCATGCAACTATGCCCTTGTAGCATACCGAAACGTGAGCAAATCGCATTAGTATGTAGGTATAATAACATGTAAATGCTGGAGTCTTGGAGGCCTTGACGGGCCGGGTTCATGGCGTTTTTTACCGGGCCCTGGTGTGACGTCACGCTCGAGTTATGCGCACGCGTCGGGCGCAGCGTACAAGCTCCCCCCTCCCCCACGCCCGATACCAAACCTCCAGGATAATGCGTCTGATACATCTTCAACGAGGAAAAAAAACTGAAACAAGATCCAGCGAACAAGGGGCAGTCGATTTTACACGGCCAACGCGTTTTTGGTCTTACAAAACCAGAAAGATGGATGGCTCTTGATTATAATTTATTTCTGGATGTGTCTGTACCTGCATGTAGGTAGGCAGACATCACTTCGACTTAATTGAATTTATTATACAAATCATGTTTATTGAATTATAACCACTACGCCATAAAGATGTTGGCATGTGTTCTTGATTTAGAGGAGATGTAGGTAGATAAGTGAAAGCTTATTAAAGTTTAATCTACAACTGTAGAAAAAGAAGACCTGAGAATCTTGAGTTAAAATAAATTACTAGTTATAGATATCTAGTTCATCTGATGTTAATATGCTCCGACTTTAAAAAAATGCAGCTCTTGTTTCGAAATTAAGTAGATACCAGTATAAATAAAATTGCCCTTTTAATTCGTAGGTACATACGTAGCCAGAACATTTACATACTTGAAGCTAAGTGCTTACGCGAATCGGTTTTGAGTCACCCAAGAGGAAGACAGGTAAGTTCAGATCAATGATTGCGATGGATAAACCCACTACCTAATAAAAATTTAAATGTTATCAATGCAGGTGACGCAAAAGTTTTGAGAAGTGTGTAGATACCTGTTTGAATTATGTAAGTGGGTATCTACGTTCCCGGACCTGAACAGGTCTATGAGTATTAAGGATAAAGATACCTACATATTTACTTAAATAAGTCTATTCATCTTGCTAGATGAAGAAGAAGAAGAAGGCTAAGAGGGAGATGGCAGGACGACTTCGACTTGCCAATTCCTAAGGAAGCCCTTAGAAATTGGCTAGAAGTGACTGAAAGCCTAAAACGATGGAATAGATAGAGAGGCCGTTCCCCAGCTGTGGGACAGTATTGGCTAGATATAATAACAATAATAGATGCAGATGGCATATGAGCAATTGTACCTAGTGCATGTGTACTTCTGCACTACCAGCACCAAGGATTTTTTATGATAATTGTAAGAATGTTTAAAAGAGTAACCGTTGTCCTAGAACGCAAAGTAGAAACTGAATGGCCTAGGATTTGGGTTTTAGTTAGAAAAAGTCTGACACACCATCTCTTTCCACCCTAGAGAGGGAGAAGTCGGTACATGATATCCCATCCTCAAAAAAAAAAGATAATAATACTGTTCAGATTCAAGCAACTTTGTTATTTTATTTCGTGTCCATTATTGAATAATTGACTTGATTGACCCTAATTTACTCTCCTGTCTCGAATATAATTTATGTTTCTATTGTGGAAGTAGAATCTGTGACCCCTTGTAGCCTATAAACACTTATTAGAATCAGTGCAGTTATAGAATACCAGTTTTGTTTTTAGGGAAGATGAAACGGGTTAGCCTATCAAAAAAATATTTAAAATATGAGTGATTTTAATTTTTTTACTTGTTTGTTTTTAAATGATTGGGTTTAATCCACTTAATAAAACAAATCATTACCTGCTTAAATTGAAAAGTCAACACTCATCAAATATCAAATACCGTAATTTCGAAAATTAGTTGTGTTTTAGTTTAGGACACATTTTGACATTTCCTCTCGCTCAATCCAAATCGAGAGATGTTATTAGGTATTTGATGATTACTCACCCCAAAAAAATGCGTGCGCTTGTTAGAAATAGGTAGGTACCTACGAAGCTACTGCATTATCCGTTCTTTCTTAGAAACCGAGAAAAAATCTCTTGATTCTTGTTTAGGTTTATAATCTTTGAAAAGAGTGCTGAAAAATGTTGT
Source organism: Mythimna separata (assembly GCA_030763345.1). NCBI lineage: Eukaryota > Metazoa > Arthropoda > Insecta > Lepidoptera > Noctuidae > Mythimna > Mythimna separata. The sequence goes on along the minus strand of CM061187.1, from coordinate 10,145,339 downwards.
TATGTTTTACATTACATTCCGAGCAATGACAAATACATTCTAATAATAAGCAATTTGCAAAAAAACTCCATTGTAGAGTTCAGGATTCAAGAAGTCCACAGTGGTTCAGGAGTGACCAGAGAGGCGTCAGCGTCATAGCGTCCTCACCAGACATAGCCAGTTCAGGTTTCCTGTCCTGTTCTATTTGAGCTTGGTTACTTCATAAACTTTACACTTTTCTAACCCAATAAAATAATGGCCCGAAAATTGTCGAAGCAGTTTTCAGTTCAATATCAAGTATGGTGCCGCCATCTAGTTGGTATCAGCAACATTATTCAAGCGCTGGACTTGTAGCGCCATCTCGTGGCATTTATCAACATTGGCAGTTACACAATTCTTGTAAAAGTTCTTTAGCTGAGGATAGATGGCGCTGTTGTGTGGTTACGTTTTTTTAATAAAATTTTTGCCAATTATAGTACACGAAAATAATTATCGAAATATTTCTTCTGTTCTGTTGATGGACTAATATTAATACATAAATCATGTAACTTTGTTAAAGTTATTAACTAAATGTTCATAAATGAAAACATTGACATTAACTACATTGTTGTATACCGAGATCCTGTTGAAAGTAGATTACCTCTAAAGAATGAAAATTGCGATCAAGATTTTAAGCTTAGGTTTCTCTTCGAAGATCCTTGTTACCTACATTGTTTTTTGTTATTCCCTTTCTCTCCTTATAAAAACATAGTGTGAATCACGACTCGGTGCGATTTAACTTATTCTAAACTTAAAAAATACAACTCCATTAATTTTACGCATAGGTATCCATGTATATGATAGGTAAAGTGTTGATAGAATCTATGGGTATGTCTGTCACGATCCGATACTCTTCAATGATCACCGTGTATGTTACAAGTACCTACCCAGTAGGACAAGGATCCTGTCATTATATTACAATGGATATTATAAACTTAAATGGGTATGCAGGCGGTCTGTCGTTAGTAGACAAGATTTTCTAGAGATGAGCAATGAGCTCTACTTAATTAGCACTTTAAAAAAAAAGTGTGAACTTCAGGTCTCTAAAACAGCTGTCTAGTTAGATTCTACTGTTTATCTTTACTGTTCTGTTAGAAGCTTTATCAGCCACTTGCACTTATCTTATTCCTATCAATTTGAGGTTGGTGAAGCGTGCTTTCTTCTTTCATATGAGGTATGTCAATTTTTAACAAATTCGGGATAGAGTGAACTGGTAAATATCTATACCTAGATAAATTAAAAAGAAAAGGGAATTGTAAAGTCAAATAAGTACATAACGAATCTAAACATACCTATGTTTAAAAGATTCATCACGGTCGTCTTAAATTAAACCATTATCTGAAAACTTACAGATTTCTTTTATCAAAAGATTTCACAATAAGTAGTTATAAGATACCATTCTTCTTATTCTTTTAATGTAGGTATTTTCTTTTCGGTATGATAAGCTAGGTATGCCTTATAGCTAGTATTGTGATTTTTAAAAGCATAATATATCATACAATACATATATGCAGAAGCACATTGATATACCATGTCCGTATCTAAGCTTACAAATATTAAAAACTCTTTTCGAGATAGTTTCGCTAGTATCGAACAGCAAACCTACCTAATACATTTACCCAGGTTATATTTAAAAATACATTCTAAGGCTCTTCAAGGCTTCGATCTATTGTTTGCATAAAATTCGCTTCATTCTGAATCATTCAGCAGTATTGACTGACCCGCGGATCACTTTTACTTCCTCCATTCCATTAAACTATACTTATACCATTATCTATATTGTCTGTTACGTCTGTTTTTGCATATATTGATTAATTTTGATTTAAATTTATTCTTTTTATCTATTTATTCTTTTCTTGTGAAAGAAATCTTGTTCACGAATTTTCCTTTTCCAACAATCATCTTTTGTTATAAAATATTCAATTTTAGAAATATTTATTACGGATCAATTGTCAATTTTATTATTAGTGTCTGCCTGTCTGCTTTATAAAGCTGCATTCTGTTGAATGGTGAAAGGAATACACCACTCAACAAAATACATAAATGTATGAAATAAACAATATGCTTCCTAGAATTTAAGTAAAGAAAGCTAATACAATAATACTTGGTTTCATATTAGAAATAGCGGATTCAGTTTGAGGTCAAATGAATAAGAGATACTCAGTTTAAATGTTAAGTTTGACACATATCGGTTCACTATTAGCGGCTAGACATTGGTTCTATTATTCCTTATCTTTATGTATTACTTGCAACTTATCTGATGAGTACAACAAGGATATGACTAATCAATTATTTAGGTATCTCATATCGTTTATGAAAGGAAGTGTCCTTATTTGGAGTTTATCATTATTGTGACCTTACTAACTCTTGCAACGTCTACACGTGTATAATATTAATGATACAGATATACCTTTTCTTATTTAGGTCGAATTTCGTGGATTCAGGTTCAACATTTATAATGCATTCTTACACATTCGAACCCAGCTTATATCTGCTTTCAAACTCTTTCAGGCCAAAAATAATTATTTGTCCATAAAATTCTCATCTTAATATGACTATAATTTCTTGGCTTCAAATGTTGTATATTTTTTATTATGTAATATTTACATAATTTTAGATGAAATAGAAGCCAACAGTTTCCGAGGACAGGTTTCCTGAATGAATAATTTTCATAATAAACTTGAAACGTAAGGCTAGCGAGGGTGAATGCCCGATTTTAATGTTCGTCAAGACTCCCCGTCTCGCAAGCCCGGACTTCGGATGCAACGGTCCTAAATATACGGATAACATTATTTCAGAAACCGCAATCGAGATTCGCGCGCGTTCACGTAACACAACGGAACATGTGGCCGCCGAGTGCCGACCGTTAACATCAAAGTCGGGAAAAGTGCGAATTTGGTTCTTTAAACAAACGGTGAGAATTGCGAAAATTGTGAGAGAACATAAAGCAGAAGTCATCTATTTTTAAAACATCAGTGAATTATTAGATTCCAGTACCTAACACTAGAAATGACTTTGCACTTCTAATTCGTTGTAAAAAATGATTTTAAAAGTAGCTATTCATCGATTGTATCCTAACAGCAGTTATATTGATATAAATAAGGAAGTAGTAGCGGAAAATAATTAATTACCATTGCATAACTCTCAAATAACCGAAACCAAACTTAATGAATGCAGCTATTATTACCACGGTGAGAGGCCTCCGTGTATTTTTGGTTGCTACCGCTAATTGCTTTACACGTGGGAGCCGTAATACTTATAGAAATATATATTAAAAACGGTCTATTAATAGAAGGAACTCTACCGGTTTATGTTAACGAAAAGCTATAAAATTTTGAATGCATTTCTCTCGGATATCGCGTGGCGTTGGACACACATTTAAACAAACATGTCGCCGGGTCGCGGACTGACACACTTTTCAGTCGCCGATGTTATAATTACATATTATCAATACTAACACATGGCGAACGTGTCACGCTCCAACCGTTTAGAAATTTTCGTTAAATCATTTCATATATTATATATTTTCACTTTTATTCACATTGACACAGATTAGCGAGACTTTCGACGTGCGATACGGATATACAAAATAATTATTTGTAAGATATTCACTGTATTGTTCTGTTTATCTTTTCTTTTGCTTCTATCAATCAGTTTCTTTTGTTACCACGAAATGATCAACAAATATATTCAGTAAATATAACAAAGCACTTATTTTTTTTACTAAGAATGTCAATCAATTAAAACAGAAGATTCAAATGACCCAGATAGATATAATAATAAATAAAAAATCTTACGATTTGACAGTCATAATAAGAGTCAATAGAGACAAGCTGACTACACTGTAAGAAACAAGCAACTAAAGACTTACAATTTTGAATTGTAAATCTGAAACAATTATCTGACGCGTATCAACACTCCGTACTCCTACTCCTATATACTTTTTAAATTTGCACAGCTGAAGTTTACTTTCCCACAAACAAAATAAACGGTGATTGGTACATAAACATCGTTTTTGTTTGCATATAAAAAGATCCAAGTTCTTACATAATGCACTAACAAATGCGACATAGATTAGAGAAACTGCTGAATGCGAATTGTCTCGACCTCTCGAGTTTCAGTGAGCGACTCGTCAAGGGTCGTTACTATTGGAAATCACTTCCGACCTTTGTCACGACGGGTCACTTTCTACCGAATGCTCAACGTTTGGCAACGGACGTGTCTCGCTCTCTTTACCCGTCTGTCACACTACTGCTCCACTAATATGTATTTCAGTAACAAATTTTGTTCTATTTACCAGACCTGGTTAATGGCTATGTTGTGTGTTTTTAACATCTGCTGCAAAACGTTAATCATCGATGTAAGTAAAATTAACATGACCTATAATGAGTGTGTTGACTGATGCAGCAGTTTGATAATCTTTACGTTTAATCTTAACGAGATTACAAAATCGATGGCTTGACCTACATTACTTAAAATATCATCTCTCTCCGAATTGTTGTTTTCTTAAACTTTCTCAGCTATGATATTTTTAACTTTGATAATCCTATCATCATAAACAACTAAACATCAGTTGGATATCTTGACGACACTTTCACCTTCTGATATATTATGTACTGTTTAGATATGGCATCGTTTTTCTCTAACCCGTATGCATACGGGTAACTTGCGATATAAGTTAAGTGACTGCTTAATAAATTCTTGTCTGGATATGACCCAGAGGCATTTGCGTTAACAATATATCAGCACCAATATTTCATACTGTAAACTTGAAAACCATTCCAATATAATTGTTATTTAAGGAAGTTGCTAATGGTTAAGCCAATTCTCACAGTTTTAGATAAATGGTTGTGACGTGTGTGACAAATAAGCGAATATATAAAGGTCAGTAGTCAAAGGTACGAGCAATAATAGTGACGAATGAGATGAGTGTTCAATACGGTGTATTATGTATTTGTTATACTAGGAAACGGGACCGAGGCTGAGTCATCCATACGGAACGACTTTATGCATGATTGCTACATCGTTATTATTTTAATTAAGTTGTTACATTGGTACTTCTAATGTAGGAAACACGCCTAGTGTATGTATGAGCTTAAGACTACGGATTCATTAACGCTACTCTTACATGTAATTATCGGATTTTCATGCCTATTGGATTTGCCGCAAAAACGTAGTATCAGAATGTAGTTGTTGTTGATTGAGTAACTAGTCTAGTCTACAGTTTAACAGGTGTTACATAAACTGCTCTTGAAGTTTGGGTTTATTATTCTAAAGTTTAAAATACGATCTACTCTATTTTCATATTCTGTCCATAATACTTATTTATTTATTTTGTGCATCTCAATTTGCTTCAACATCGTATAAGATAATAATTACTAGCTGCAGCTTAGGTAACTTTCAATTACAGTAAAATCATTAATAAAATAACGCTCAATCAAAGTCATTGTTTGTTTCATGTTGTAATAAGCAAGCACAAATACAGCTGTTGGTTACACATACAAATAACACATCTTGATAGAACAATAGAAAGATGACAATCATACATAAATCAATCACAATGTGTATAATATTCATACAAGCAATTTTGAAGTGCTAACGAAATAATTTGAATTTTATGTTCTTTGTATAAAAGCTAAAGTTGCATATCTCTCGAAGACTCGACTATATAAGCTAAATTGACGAGACGTGAAGTTATTATTGTTAAAAACTATCATCATTCAGTATTGAACGAAGCAGACTATTATCATGAAAATACAAAAGATGAAAGACAAAGTAACAGTGCACAATACCTACAAGTTTACTGGAAATATAAAGAAACTACAAACACTGATGAAGAGGAAATTAACCTTTTTCATAAAGTTCCGACAGACATTAAGATAGATTGCAATAATGGTGCAGCTTAGAGAGTTTATTTCGTAAAAGATTCTTTAGTTCAGGGAAAAGCATTGTACCGAGTTCTATTACTCAATATCGAAGTAATATTTAGCATTTTATAACAATTGAGTAATATTTGTTTCGTAAACGAGTGCCCTATGTTCGATGTGTTCCGTGATCGGTCATCGGGTGTTTGGTTACGTATGAAACCTACTAATGTCAAATTAGCTATGGTTGTTCATGTTAGCCACATGTTAGCCAACAATATGTATTCTGCGGATTAGGAACCATGTGAACTCTTGTAATCGACATGTTTAGTAACTTTAGGTTGAAATCCTGTTCTTTCTTTACTTTATATTATTTTTATTTATTGTGCATGCCTACCACCACAGAACATACAAATGTTCTGTGCCTACCACAGTGTATTTTTTCTTTACCCCAAGGTTGTCTGATAGAGAATGCTTTATTGCATTAAGTCTACCTTTGTACCTTTAGAACTGTTTATGAATTTTAAATAAATGAATTTTGGATTTTGGTATTTCTTCTTCCCGGTCTTTCTTCTTTAATTTTTGTATACTGTGAAGTGTGAATTGAGGCGGCAATTTTTTATATTATCTAAGATTTTAAATTCCATCTTTTGGATATCGAAACGGAGAAGGTATTTTATGTTTTTTTTTTTTTTGCACGCTCCGATTAAAATAGGTAATAGAAGAGTACCCTGAGGAACACCTTGCTAATTATGAAGTCTTTGAATTGGTAGTTTGAATCACTGCAGCACGATGAGCAAGATGATGTAAAAATCTGTAAGTTGTGTTGCAAATGTTGATTATAACACTTTACTCAGTATTCATTCATTAAATTCACAGGCATAAAGATTACAGCATACTGTAAACGCTTTACTACTTCCTAAATCTCAACAATTACTTAACAACGTGGGCAAGCAACACCCAACAATGAAGATAATTGTAGGGAGCCACGAACATAAGAATTATTAATTAAAAAATGCTTTGTAAGCGACTATAAAACAATACGCAATATATTCTTCGCATCTTTCATAAGAATGAATATTTAGACCATGTTGTACGAAACCATTCAATTTGAAGAGTGTGTTCCGCGGTGTGTTCAGTGTTTCGATGAGAGATATTCGACTGAAACATAGATACCATACCATTCATAAGATTCTCGGGATTGAATATGTCTTTACCTTCTCAAGTGCTGTACATTACATATCCACAACACATTGGTAATATTTAAGTTCTATAAAGAAATCTTTCTAAGTTAAAAATTTAAACCTAGCCCATTCAACGACGATCAGCGTACAGAATTTCTGTCCAGCATCATCATCATTTCAGGCGAAAGACTGTCCACTGCTGGACATAGGCATCCCCCAAGCTTTGCCACAGCGACCGGTCCTGTGCATTTCGCATCCATCGGAGAAAGAGAAGAATATAGATGTTCTAGAGTTTTAATTAACTCCTGAGTCTTTTTAATATTATAACAAAACTTTAACGTCTAAGCTGAGACACCACGAACCGATTAATCTGAAAGAATGCACGAACATTAATCTCTAATTAGTTTAACGAGCGGTACAATTAAATTGATACGGAAATCTACCTACTACGCCGTTTACTACCTTTCGATAGTATTTCTTAATCCAACCTTAAACCTTCGTTGACCTCTGGTTTCCTAAGCTGGTGACACCTTAGCCGTTAATCCGATTAGATCTTGGATATCTGAATGTGAGACCCGATCTTTACTCACTAGACTTGCAACCTTTCCGTTTTAGTCTCATGGTAATGTTACCAGGTAACTTAAAGTTTAACAGGTCTATACCTTCCTGATTCTGCTTTCATAAACAGGAATTTATCAATTTGATAGCCAAATATTATAGGTATTTGACTTAAACCAAATTTAAACCTACTACCAGTTGTTTTAAATCAACCTAAGCGGTTGCTTTAACCAAAACTCAACCTAATACAGGCACAAATGAGATTAATAAATCACTAGAACATTACCAATTGACTGATTCAAAAAAGAAAACGGTAAATTAACGTCATTAATACGATAGAAAACTAGTATTTCATACGTTTAGAAATGGCGTAAGCTCTGGGAACAGGTACCAGTTTTTGCGCTGTCGCACTTATTGGTTAGTCGAAGGTTTTACTTTATACTGTTCATTAGAGGTGCGATCCTCTGTAATGAAGTGATGTGTAAGTTAGCTCGGACGTACTTAGAGAACACGTAATGATTCCCGTCGGGGCTAAGAGAAAATATATTTAACCTTGATGAGATTATAGAAATAAGTACTGACTTTTCTAATGACTTCGCAGACGCGAAAGTCGAAAATGACCCTACAGGAATCATGATGGGCATCCCACCCATATGCACAAAATATTTGGGAACACATTCATTGCGCAGCTTAGGTAGTCCTAAGCTGCGCAATGAATGTCCTGTCAATGAATTTCCTGCCGGAGTTTGTGTTTTCTGATGAGCCCCAGGTTCACCTGAGGCTCTTTAACTCAAGAGTGAATAGATTATTTTAGGCAAAAAGAGCAGGTTGGTCAACGTAGGTCAACGACCACCATCAGGTGAGATAATAGTAAAAGGCGAGCCTATCAATAATAATAATAAAAAAGTATAATTTAATGTTGAGGTGATACGAGTATCAATCCTGGCTATGAAGAAGATACAATTAATTGAAACAAGGTCCTAAGATTTATTTTAAGAGACATTGCTATATCCTATCAGCTCATTACGTATTTTAATCTAGTAAACATTACTTCGTACGCATACCTCGTCTAGACACATTTTCCTTTAATGGAATAGGGTAAAACCGGGATAGATGCCCCACTTTTCGAAAGTGTTTCATTATTTGAATACCAAACATGTTTGCATAAAAAGTCCCTGTAATATAGTTAGTTCAATCATTTATAGAGCTTTAGAAACTGTATTTATGTACCTAACCATTACTGGTTTTGCAAAAATTAAATTCTTGCGAAACACCTTTTTTGGGGATAGATGCCTACCTATATGGATAGATGCCTCACTATAAAATCGCTTAGGAGGATAGATGCCTGTGATGCGGGATAGATGCCTTTTTAAATAATCAACAAGAATACGTAATCACAATGCAATATTTATTGATTATCTTCATGTGTAGGTAATATAAAATGCTTATACATATTTTTATTTATGCAACTCTATAACAAAAATACAAAAAAAAGCTGTTTAAGCGATAACATATTAAAACTATCATAGAATCATCTCAAACGAAACATTCCCATTCTTTTTAATAGCGTAACGCCTTTGTAATGTTCTGGATGGAATCCCAAATTGTCTGGATTGTTCATTGATCCCCCCTTTTTTATCCATTTCATTGAAAGCTGACTGTAGCTGCTCTGTTGTCCAAGAAATTACTCGAGCTCGTATTTTTTTGTATTTTTTATTATTTTTCCCTTTCTTTTGTATTTCCTTGGCATGACTCACCTACAATAAGCAAAATATTATTTAAAATATAATTATCTACAGTCTTTCATTAGGAGTCCTAACCACTACCAATAATTGTTTCTTTTGTTTTTTTTTTTTAAATTTATTTAATTATAGATATTCCATGAATTAGAATATCCATTAGGAAATTCCCTAAATATTCACGACTATGACTTATAAATACTTTGATAGGGCTCTTGCAGTATAGAGGGATAGAAGCCCCTAAAGTCAACTATCCCTTGTAAACTCGGGGCAACTATCCTTTTCACTAGGGATAGATGCCTCTTAATATTTTATAAATAAAACAAATGCAAATATCAGTGATTGACTCTTAAATGTGTTCTCAAAGAACCAATGTATTAAAACAATTCAAATAAAATGTAATCATTTAACTGTTTATAAAGATATGGAATAGTGAATACTTACGTTTGAAATTTTGAAGCGTTCTTCGCATCTGCTGCGAATGTAATTCGACACACAAGCGAGAAAAGTCCGTCTAGCACAGCAACTCGCACGTCACGGATGCAGGGGATGCATGTGGCACGTATGTAAACAATGAATTTGCTGTTCCGTTCTCTGGTAGTTGAGTTTTTAGAAACGAGGCATCTATCCTAGCGCGGCATCTATCCCGGTTTTACCCTAATTGACCTCTGGTTCTCACCTCATATTTATTGCGATGTTACATCACGCGTATTTATTAAGAGTAAATTAGCAAATTTTATGCAAAATACCTCGTAAATATGTTGATGGAACGGGTTTCAGATCAAAATAACATTTGGAAGCAAAAAATTATTGCTCTCAAAGAAATGTTTATTGACTCTTTGCAAATAAATTTACGATTATTATACTTTTAGGTCTGGTTTATGTTGGTGCCTGTACCTATAAACAATGCTTAGAAGTTTCCTAACATGTTAATTACAAGTAGGAGGAGGTAAGGCCTCCGTGAGATGCTACGGTGAATAGTTAATCTGCTACTTGACAGATACAAATTGATCATAGCGGCCTAGCAAGCCGCCATTTTTCCTTTAATAACATGCCTATATACTTCGGAGGACAGACTCTCCCTGCTGTTTTGTAGATGAAGTTGACGCTAAATATAGCATGTCCGGTGTGTCCGATGAAAAACATAGGTTCCCAAGTGATCCAGGACACTTTTATTTAACTGGCTGTTATTAAGTCCGGGTCTAAATTGTCAGATACTAGGGTGTTATAATATCAGATACCGTAGAAATAAATCCTAATTAATAGGAGAGACTTCTACTCTATTAAGACCGTCGTTGCATTACATGAAGTTAGAACCGCACAATCACACTAATATAAAGGCGAAGGCTTATAATTATGTTTTATGTGTGTGTTTGATGCTTCTTCAAAAAAAATGAATTTGCCCAAAAGTAAACTATCTCCTGGATTAATTCAAGAATACTATTTGTGCTGGGAGCATGCTCCCTTGGGATATAATTTTACGTTCATTCGGGCGATGCCGCTGGCGGGAGGTTAGTAAATAAATAAGTAAGACAGCTTAATTCCTGGAGCTTAAGGGCACGGTTAAAGAGGTGTACGAGGTACGAAGGTAAGGTTAAGTTACACATAATCTTAGGTATTATGTATTTAAAAATTCATGTACAAATTCGTGTATAATTAAAGACAACAAGAAGGAAATGGTAGTGTTGGTGTGGTGGTATGTTTGAGTGTCTAATTTAAAACCAATAAATAATGATGTAATGTTCTCTTGGACAAGTACAACTCCTTATTGTCGTTTGCATAAGTGTCCTCTTAAACCATTTAAAGTCTCAAATTGTTCCTCCCACTTGGTCTCACTCTAAAATTGTTCAAAGACACTTAAAGTTTCAAGTTCAACAAGTTTCTGTTTTATGTTCAGACCGTAAGAATCAACTTAAAATAAATCTAGTAACATGCCTTAGCTTTGCACGGATGCAAATTACATACATAAATCTTCCTCATCTATTGCTCTTTCTATTAGTGAAAGCTGTCTCTAAAATCCATTGCTTGGTTTAGGAAGCGTAAGCAGATAAACAGACAGACGTGGTAAACAACTTCGTTTTACACTATACTAACTTTTACCTGTGACTTCGTCCGAGTGAATATTGGTTATTGTAGGCGCGAAATTGAAATCAAAGCCACATAAAAAGTAATCTAGCCTATCCTTCCTTAAAGTTCAAGCTTACTCCGTACCATCAAAATCGATTCAGTAGTTTAACCGTTAAAACATAACAGAAGGACAGAATTACTGACACTTTTATAATGTTAGTATAGATAAAAATAGAGAAGTTTACATAATGTCTACTTCTATAATAAAATAAAATCCACGTTATCACTCCCTATCCAAATTGATAAACTCGCCAATTTTATGAAATTCTCAGACAGTATAATTGCGTATGTTAAGAACTTAGATCTTAAGGGATAAGTGAAACATTAAAATTCATCTTAGATATACGAGCAAACAGCTTGTATAAATGCATCAGTATGTAAATCTGTGAGATTGCCGATGCTGCCAGCCGAAGGCGATGCCTCAGTTTAGATAGATGTTGTTCCACAGGGGCCACTTCTGAAACCAGTTTACCGGTTTCTGCGAATGTCGTTTCTAGATAATAATAGCTTATAGTGTATCGAACCGGCGAATTCCGAAAACGGACCAATGGCACGCGTTCTTAACGTATATTTTTGTTTTAAAAACATTACTGTCAATTTGTACTATTACTACGTTTGACAACCGGATCGCAGGTTGTTTTTATACAGGTTTTCCTCACCTTCTTCAAATTCTGCGCAGATAGCTGCTTTTTTTTTTAAACAAGCTAATTTTTTTTCTTATTTTTTTGGGTTCTTCTGCTAGCCAGGACAGTAAATAACTTACATTGATTTGTTAGTCAAAACTTATGTAGATTTCTCTCGGTGCAACATTAATTGAACAGCTAGTCAGTACTTACCTACAGTAGACAGACACCTTTCACGTCAACAATAATACCGACACCGGTATCTAATAGAATGCTGAAGGACATTATACCTAGTTCTAGAGTTACATGAGCGTGTCTGCCTACATCTACTGAACAATACATACGAATGACGTCAGGGCACATAATGCACAGAGCGTGCAAGATAAAACCCACACTAATGTTACCAGATACCATTAATTTCATGTTTTTTTTTGTTTTGACACGCTTCCTGAATATCAATTTCGACTGCAAATACACAAAAGGAACTAGGTGTTATACCTGTATTTATGTCAATCTTCATAAACGTTCCTAAATTCAATTTGAGTGTCAGGTAATTGGCAATATTTCGCACATTAGCGGTTCAATTAATTACTTCCCGACAAATTCAGCGATAATAAATGCGTTCAGTAATTTAGCTTCAATGTGCTCTAATTTCCTCAGGTTACATAAATAAATTGACGCGTTTAACGCATTTCTTCAAATTCCCCACTTATCCTCAAGCCGTCCCTTTCGCTTTTGAGGTTTCTCTGAATCCGAACGCGGAGCCGATTAATGGAGCTTCATTAACAGGTAAATTATGACGTAATTTGTATTAGGTCTATATTTATGGTGTAGTACCTATATTATTACAGCTGATTATTATACAACACGAAGCAACAATAGCACAATTATCTCATAGAGTCGCTCCATAGTGAGCGTGCAAATGTCATATCTGATGCCAGTGGGAAAATCGCTACGTTTCTAGAAACAGTAGCGTACATTCGGAAGCTAATAACCTGTGTAACTTGTATTCAAGCGCGATGCAAATAATATGATTGTAGCATTTGTACGTGAACATATTATTACGACACGGTCATGTGGTCGTTCTTGAGCCTCGTAAACGATTGCGTCGCAGGCGCAGGATGTTAATTTAGAACAAGTATGCAAGTTTCTTGGTATGTTCTAGATAAACATATCTTGCTTTACTTAAAACACTGCTTAGTTCGTAGTTTCGCAAGATAACAGGATGAATTATCGGAATTTTAAACTTTACTAGCCGCTAAGAAATGATAAATCAATAACAAATCCGGTAGCTAAAATTGTTTTCACTACAGTCGCTGAAAGTTTCTAAGTTATTTCTTTTGCTAGATTTAGTCATGCAGAAATCTAAACTTAGCTTACAATTCAAATCTTATACTTAGATCTCTAGACACCTATAATAAAAGGTAGCAATACCAGATCGAGGTCAGCTCTTACGAAAGGCAACTTAAAACGGACTTAAAAATCTTTTAATTTGTGCATATTGCGACTGATGATATGAAAAAGGAAACTGGCATCAGTGGCTTCCTATTATTATGGGATATGAAAGATAACGGGGAAATCCACATGGGTGGGTGGAAGTAAGCGATCAAATATGGTATAATGGACAATAATAATCTATTCTAACGTCGACTATTAAAGAATAGAAACGGTAGAAAGTCATATCGTACCGAACGTCACAAAGCGTTTCAGGGCAAGGCAGTACTAATAAAAAATGCAAAGCATATTCTCACCTTGGGTTCGTCTGAATGGTGGGTTGAGTAACTCGACGCTTGTTAAACAACCAGTGCCAAATGCGACGTGAATTCTACTATTTTTTTTTCAGTTTTAACTTTTAAATGGCTGTTTTGTTTTCGGAGTTCTTCGTTTACCAGGATGTTTTGTGTTGTTCAAGACAGCTTTAGAAAAACATCAAAATTAATCTTCTTAACCAGTTCAGCTTTATGATTTATCTTGTTAAAATTTCGAATATGAATGATAATTTCTATTAAAAAAAAAAAGAAATATTAAGAAGAAATTAATTTGCTATCTATTTGAAGAAAGCAAAATTCATTTCTCAATGTCAGTTTACACAAGGAGGATAGTCCATTTAGTGAGATATGAATTACTCTCTCTACTATGCAATTATACTTACCAGCGAGCAGGAACGCGATCATTATCAGTTCCCACATTTATTCGTAACAACAATAGATTAATTCAAGTAAATTAGCGAACTTGACAAAAGAGTCTGTAGAACTTCTTTCAAGGTGAAAAACGAAATGAAACGTTTGTAACTATGAATGGATTCTATTGCTAGTTACGTAAGGAAAAAGAAAAGTAAAGGCATAATGAAATACAACTAGAAAACACAACATAAGTACGTATTTGACGTAAGACATTTTAATGAATTGAATTGATTGGCAATGTTTTGAATCGATTGTAGTGTTGTTAGTTTTAATGTATTTAACTTGTGCTAATTTGATAGTACTTACATTTTGAATTACTAAGTTAAATGTTAGACTAGGTATTCTAAAGCTGCAACTGTAGTGATCGCTATACATATACAACGTCTTAATTATCTTGGTATTTGTTCTCTAGTAATTAAGATTCTTTGTGGTATGTATAATGCATGTAATGTGGCCTTACTATACATAGTAAGAATTAAAATATAGACTGCCTTTGCCCAGGTATGCACGGTTTAAGCCTAAACCCCACCTGATAAATGGGTATACTTACAGCGCACTAGGCTACAATAGGCCATAATTGGACCGAGCCTTGTATCATCATCGGTCCCTATAGGAGACTACACAAAGAGATACAACCTACAATGTTGACCACCTCGTAAAATATTTAAAACGTATGCAAGAAGCGAAACTCAATACATGATTGTGCGTGCCTCCAGCCGATATCAATGCACCTTGTGTTGATATCATTGGCATTCCATTCATGTCGTTAGCGACAAGAACTTCATGAATTGATGATGTAAACATACTAAAACAAACAAATAATAATTTCACATCATACGCACTGGCGTAGGTACTACAATAAGTACCTAAATGAGATAAACGCCAATCACTAATTACATTTTAATTTATCTCACGTAAGACAAAATTTGTATCGATATACAATGGAATAAATAAATGTGTAATCATAAGTTATGATAATGTTTCAGCCAGGCATACACAATTTGGCAATGGAATAAACTGCAGCTTCTAAAAGCTACCAGCCATCCTGTAACCGTCCACATACACCTCAAAGAGATGCAGCAAAACCGTAGGGATCCAGAAAGGCCGATAATAAACGGGGAATTTCGGAAAAAGAAGCCCGTGGTCCTATAACGCGTTAAAGTCTAACAAAATTCTTCCACTCCATACTCGAGTACGACAAGCCATATGATGATTTCGAAAGGAAAAGCGAATACTATCTTTCAAATAAAACCGAAATCTAATGCCATCTTTAGTTATCTATCGAGACTCCCACTCTCAAGTAAATTAACCGTGATTCAGACGATAGACGTGAAAAGCGATCGTTTTATTTTATGTGAAGATTAAGAAAAACATACCAATGTGCATGTGCATGTGAGTCTTCGATAAATATGAGTAGTGATGTCAGTGCTTGCAATATTTAAGTCTGTCAGAATCCGACATACTTCCTAAAGAAGCTGCGCACGAGGATTGAGGATGTCTAATTACCACACGGAAAAGAAATGCGAGGAAAATATAGCGTTTGGCAGCCGAGCACGCATCCACTAGACCAGTAAATGGGGCCACGAAACGCAAAACATAATTATCAGATAGTTTTTTAGTCAGAAATATCGTGAAGCCATCCTATCACTCGCTACAGTTAGGTTACTGTTAACGATGTTCGCGTGTTCCCAACCTGTCGATATCTTCGACACGTGCCTCCAACATTTCCTCGTTGCACAATCACTTTCTGTGTTTAAATGAATCGAACACCATCGATTCCGTGCCGGATGTGTTTCGAATAATCATTTATGGGACGGTTATTCGAATTTGCACAAAACTTTGTAGTATAATAGTTTGCTGACACGAATGTGAGATGATATTTCGTGCCAGGATTTTTTTTATGTAGTATAGTCGGTATGACTTTTTTACTTTAAATAATGAACTCGTAAGTAGTCATGGAAAAGTTTTGTATTCGACTCGATAGAGGACAGGTGAGACGGTGAGAGCAACAACATGCGTGATGACTTTTAATCGGAGCCATATTGCATACAAGTTGCGATATGATGTGACCCACATCATAATAACTTGTTTTCTTCGATGCATTTCACCTTGGATCTGCTTTTGATTTATCACTGCCTCAAAGAGTTAACAGATATTTTTATGTTTAAAGAATGACACCTATTTAAATACTATACCTAACAAATGCTTTCTCACGTCGTTCAAGAGAGGTTAATCGCCATTTTAGAAACCATAGTGAGTGCTTGCTATCGCGTTTGACAGAAATACATACATTAGCTCTGTTTAGCACTATTACAACGAATGTCCCGCGGCTTTATTTGCGTGATATGCAACACGATTCGCTGCCATGTGCCCAGAACAGGCACGATTGCCTTGCTAATACCCACTTTTACTGACAGACCTATTAATTTATGGTAATACCCGCTGTTGTCCTTCAAAAATACCCGCTCATTAAATTACAAAATATTGAAATCGGTCCAAAAATGTTGATATGATAGTTATTAATGATATTTGTTCATTTTTGGAGGTCCATTGCGAAGCACAGATTTACTGCCCGCTTACGCAGATTAAAAAGTTGAGCAACTACTACACTGAGTTGCTATACTTACTCATTAATTGACTACTGCATAGATTACAGAGCAAGTTTTAATCATAGTACAGACCACTTTATGCTTCGAGTCCAGCTGTCATACAGATATCTATGCCTGACATCTTGAGTTAACAGACCCTCAGCGGCTTGGAAATGCTTGGCTACGAGTCTTGTCTTAGGATACCGGTATGCCCCACAGCATGGGTCACAGAGGTCATAAGCAGCTTTAAGTAAAACGATATTTTTGCCTCGTTTGGCGACGTAACCAATAAATTATTGAATAAAAAGGCGAATGGCACTGAGGATGAATCTAAAAACAAAATTGTTTAGCTTAGTATGGTGTAGCAGGCTTAGGTTTCAAACGCTTGTCTTGAATCGAAAATGCATAACCTACTTGCTTCGACACGTAACATTCGCGAAACATTATACAGATTCAAAAATCCATTAACATCAATCTATTCGAAAAACTTTCCAACAGTTCTCAAAACTACAAAAACTTTACAACCAAGAAAACTTTTGAGAAGTAGTAAACATTAAGACAACAGGTCACTAAGGAAAGTTCCGAAACATTTAATAACATAAATCAGTCGAGATACATCAATCAGAGATACATTTATAGAGGAGAGCGTGTATCTCGGTGACCGAAGCGTCGTAAAGGCTATTAATACAGAACAAGTGCATGTTGGTAATAAAGCAACGGTATCTGAGTGTGTACAGTAGGTATGTTCAAGTGTACAGTAGACGTCGTATCGTACGTGTGTAGACAAGCAACGCTGAACGGATTCGCGTAATTGATTTGCATTTGTCCGATATAGTATGTGGCCATTGATCTCGGTTGTTACATCAAGCGCTTGCATTGTTGTTGCTCTCGCATTCAAGGACGGTGTTTCCACTTTTACCAGTAATTGGTCATTTAAAATCAATTTTCTCTTAATAAGGATTGATTTTGTCATATCACGTTTCTGATAATGTTATATTGTAAGCAAAAATTGAACATTGTGTTGTGCACAGAACATATAAAGATATATTCTATTCTGTGGTGTTGTGTGTGGACCTTGTGTTCTCCTTTACCAACATTTCCTTAGTTATGACATATTATTTTTCGTTTGCTCAATGTCAGTTTTGTGGATGAATTTCATTAATGCCCAATAAATTATTTTTACATGCAAACGCATATAAAAATAATACCTACATAAGAGTTTTATTTTCAGTTTGTAAATATTTAAAATATCTTTTATGTGATTTGTTAGTTTAGCTGTTTATAAGTATATTTTACTTAAGTATGTATTTGTTTTCGTAAGTATAGTAAATAGAGATATTTAATAGATAATAAACTTATCAACATGAATAAAATTAGAGTTTTGTCACAATATCTCTGTATTTTTTAAGAACGAGATAATCAGAAACTGTTTCAATAAAATCTACTTGCTTAATTTGTGTTTGAGTATTGCACATTTTGACAAGGCAAGCTTGAAGTGGCTGTCCTATGAATATATTTGCTTGTCGGTGCGATAAGCAAATACATTAGATACATTTATTTATCTGTATTTGAACTACCTTGAAATAAACCAAGTTAATATTTGTATTGGTTTAACATTTTAGGTTAGGGCAAAATTTAGTTGCTTAAAAAGAGTACATAATTGAAAAACCTAATCCATTTACTTATTCTAAAAATACTTCTAAATTAAAAACTCGTAGCTAAATATAATTGAAGGACATAAACCGCCCATACTAATAGTAAAAAAGTTACATAGATACATTCACTTATACTGGTTATTTAACATAATTTTAACAGTACACTTGGCACAACAAAATCATTTAAAATAACTAATGCCTAAATTAAATTACCAACTCAGTCAATAAATCTTGTTTTTAGACGGCAAAACAGTACCTTGAACTATTCTCAATGAATCGAATTTTGTGTCGCACGGCCATTATATTGATATCTTTCAAAGCAAACATCTGTTACGGAATATAGGACACAAACACAACAAATAACGTCCATTATCAGTTGGCAAGATATCGCAACAAACTAAATATTATGTATCCTCCACATGTGGAAAAGAAAGTTAGTCGCATAACTCGGTAAGTATAGCATTAACGTCGTTCCGTTTTCAATGCTATTCGAATTATTCGTATTATTCGAGTGCCCGCATCAATTCTGTTTTAGTTGACGTAACACGTAATTAGGTGTTTATTTGCTGATTTAAAACTAGTGTAAAGAGAAAACTGGTAGTTAGTATAATGTATTACGTTATATAGGTATATCACAATCGATGTGCAGACTGAGTGCGACTTGGTTTTACGTTAACGCGATCAAAACGTCTATTGTATATGGCTTTCTGATTAGTTAAAAGTTTGGGGCGGGCCAATCACAGCACCGAAAGTCATCACGTGTCAATCGCGTTAACGTAAAACAAACTCGCACTAGGAGTACCAATGGCTAGACACACACCTAGCCTTTTCCCAGCTATGAAGAAGGTGGCAGTTTAACGAATGCAGTTAAATGTCACTATTTTACATGGACTGATAGCCTATCTGATTTCCACAACCCAGTACCTAATTGGTTAACACGATATCCCCTCGCAAGACCAGACAATCCATAAGGGCTGTCGTAGATCTACGAATGACAGCCGGGGCCGACGGCTTAACGCACTTAAGGTGATACCCCATCTACAGACCGACCTTGGCAAGCGTTGCTTATCCTTGGAGACCTGTGCAGCTATCATTTTAACCACTACCCAATACCAACGCATTAAGTTGGAGTGAATCTAAAATGTCTTACACTTCCCACTGCTAGGACTCAGGGCTCCTTTCTAGAAGATGGAAAGGACCATAATCCACCAAACGGGCCCAATCCGGATTGGTGGATGCCCCATGGGACATAGTTATAAATGTATGTCTTCGAATTTTATGACATGGTTTCCTCACGATGTTTTTCGTCACCGTTTTTAGAGTAGTAGTGATGAAATAAATGACACAAAGTGATGCGCTTGCCTGGGTACCCACGAGTAACCTACAACTTGTAAGTCGGGGCCGTTACCACTGGGCTGGCTGGGCTGCTCTATATTTTATTTATGAATCTGTGTGTATATTTTATTTATGTCTGTATTTATTGTGACTCGTGGTTTAAAGAATGCCGATTCCTTATTATTCGCCTTCATCATCATCATCATCTCAGCTGAAAGACGTCCACTGCTGGACATAGGCCTCCCCCAAGCGTCGCCACAACGACCGGTCATGTGCGTCTCGCCTTATTATTCGCCTTAAATGTTTCTAAATACACCGAAGTCACACTATTTATATCTAGAGTTATTTTCAGTGTATCATCAGTTAAAACTGAATGAAAAGAGAAGTCAGAAGGTCTTCTGTATCCAACCAACTTGCATGGAAAAATTTAATTACTTTCTACCCTCATATTTCCTCTTTGCCTACTTCCTTCCTCTAATTAGTGAAAAAACATTTTCATAACGAGGCCGTCCGCGTCGGTTGAAGTAAAGCAGGTAGATACAGTCGGCTCAAATTGAAGGTTTCAGTACACTTCGTTACAATAATACGTACTCATTAAATTAGTTGGAAACTTGATGAAGATATTACCTGCAACAAAGATTACAACAATTAAAAATACAGTAATTAATACAGAATTGCTGGTAGTTAATAACTAATATACCCTACTGTAACTAATAACATTATTGCTACTTATATGAACTTTAAGTACTGACTGTTATGTGTTTAATTTGAAAAGGAAGCGATTAGTGACGAGTCGGATTTTATTATGTAGCTAAATGTTCTGTTTTTAAGTTTATCTGTCTATGGAGGATTTCCGCTGAAGGACGATAAGTCGTAGTCCACTTTTATATGAGCATTATGTTTATTTGAAATTGAAATAAGAGTAGTTAGTATTAAAGTGTAGGTACTAATGTAATGTTACGACAGCACACAATGAAAATCAAATTATAAAATCAATCAGTTGATACCCTAACAAAATTGATTGATGTTGTTGCAAACTTCGACAGAACGTTTCTTTGTATAGTAATGAAACTTCTAGATTCTTAATCCGTAGCAAATGAGTGTGTTGTAAAGGACATTACCCACTCCTACACAAATGACAAGTAAAGGAGTTGTTCCACTTTCCGTGTGCCGACTTGCTCAGTGCGCATAAAAGGTAGAGGACATTTCCACATTTGCATTTAGGTGACCAACATGAAAGGAGTGTAGGTGTCAAACAAAATGCGGCTAGCTTTAGAATTTTAAGTAAGTGAGACTTGTAAAGTATTTAAGTATTTATCTCTGTTAGTCACTAAGCAAACCACATTTTTATCGCGCTATTCAAACATTGCTGGGAGATTATTGTGTTTGCTAGTCGTTGTGGAGATGTTTAGACGATTGAACGGGAATCTAAATCTTTTTAAATCAATAACAAGTTCACTATTTCTGGAATCTTCACAATAGAAGATTCCTATTTTGATTATGTTTTTTTTTAATTTTAAGGTTGGACCCTTATTTAAAAAAAAATGTTGCAGTGAATAAAACATAAACACATATAATCGCAGAAAGCAATGACTAATTTGTATCAAATGAATAATTTGGGTTTGTAAATACTATATGCAAGAAAATAAAGTAGGGCACGTTAATAGTTTTTGTTGTAACCGTAATACCTCCAAAATATTAATTTCTTGACAAATAAATGATTATTATTATTAATATCCTTTCAGGCCCAAGACCACACTACTTTTAACTTATTATACAAATCTAATATATTGTTGAAATATGAAAATAAATATAAAATACGCTGAGATACAAGATAACACAGAAACATAAGAATTCTTAGTTGAACAATGACATCATGGCGGTTTTCTAGAGAACTGCTTAAGGCTGCACTGACATTCGCGAACAGAATGTACAACAACACCGCTATCCTTCACAGCTGTTTATAATAACAACTGATATTTGTTCAAACATTTGAAACCTATGATTCACTCAATCTGCTTTGTCTCTTTTATATAAAAAAGAGCTCATTCCGTGCTTGAATACCATACAGTCAATAAGGAATGTTTTTATTGTATTATTTCCGATGGGTTTTATAAAGGAAGGTATTACTCTCTAATCACCATAGTTATGTTTGAATCCACCAGTGCTCTAGATGCGTGGTTGTACACCACGCATTTAGTGCGGTCATACACTCTCCCAGAAAGGAAATCTGATAATGATAGCATAGGCCAATACTGTGCTAATTTTTAATCTTAAGGAGAAGCCACTAAGAAAGTCCAGATGGAAAAACCCATAACACTGCACGACCCAGGAACCAAACCTAGCACTGTGTGGCCATTGGACTAACAACACAGTATATTGATCAATGAGGAAATAAGGTACCTGACATAAAAGTAACTTATAAATATTCGTCGCGCTAAGTTAAAAGAAAGTTGTCAGATGTGTCACTGTGCCAAGCCAAAGCAGCGCAGCCATGATTAATAAACAAGTAATTAATTATAAAAATAACCTCCAGCGCATACTAAATCCGTGTTAGCATGGTTACGTACGTAGGCTGAACGTCGTAACATCCTCGATACAGCAATATAATCGCCAAACCGGTATTGACCTCAATCGGGAAATTTAGAGCATGACGAAAATACGCACATCTGATCACTTCATTAAAGCAGTTATTGGAATAATTTATACGAATTTTAATGCATTTCCCTCTTCGTTTCGTTACAAAACTGAAATGTATTCAGTAATCAGATTCTCCATCGTGTGGTGTACTGTGCGCCACTCAATAGTGGAAAGATTAATCCTTTCTTATGATTAACTTCAATGAGTACTTTTCCAGAGCATTTTATCTACCCGATGAAAGCGATCGTAGACGCAGCGTAGACGTTCGTAGACGCAGCGTAGCACAAGGCCTACGGCGTAGACGTCACCCCTAATATCCCACATTACAATCATCATCATCATCATCATTACAATATTTTTCCCAATTTTGTAATACTTTTCTATCTTCCTTGCTGTTTAAATTGTGCCAATATATATTCAGGAAGTTTATAATTTCCGCCATACTTGTTTTAAAAACTTCAATCGTATCGTATGGGTTAGTCATATACTTATGTAGCCGGTAAAACAAAAAAAAATGCTGTCGGTGACAAACTCTCAACTGGCAGCACATTGTCGCCTTCCTGAATTTTAAGTACAAGTGATATCATCACATGGCTGCAAGATTGTTTGTAAGACTTACCATGGCCGTGGAACGCAAAGAGCAACGAAAGGAACACGGGTGAGTTTAGTAAGTAAAAGTCTGCAGCTCCTTCTCACTACACGCAGAGCGGGTGAAGTTGTATTGTATTGTGTAACGGGCTGGTATCCACAACTCCACGATTAAAGCGCGTGTTTTGCGTACGAAAGCAGGTAAAGTTATTTGAAGATTGCGCAACCAAAATAAATAAGTAAACATAACATTAAAACAAGATGTTTCGCTAAAAGAAATAAAGAACACATTATAAATATACCTATCAAAATATTATAATTATGATGTAATACATTGCATGAAGTATATTCGTCATTGAAAAGACACCTAGTCAAACATAGTGGTAGGTTATTTATCAAAATTCAGCATAACTGTGGCATACACACGACAGGGTTCGTAGCCCTCGCTGCAAATAAATATTTATTGTAACCTCAAGCATCTACTTATATCACATTATATTTTCTAGGTCAATGCTCTTTATTTAAAATGTATTTCAAGCGTTTTGTTAATTGGTTACATTTTTAAGCTACCTAATCCCAGCCGAGGACTGCGTTAGGACGCTTGTGCACTATATGGAATTTTACTGACCGGCAGTCCGATTTCTTACAATTGTCAATGAATTTCAATGAAAGTTGATGTAATCTGACTGCCGCGGCCGGACAGTAAAATTCCGTGTAGTACACAAGCGCCCTTAGGCTTAATTCATTCGTTTCATTTTTTTTAAATAGGTTATTCCTTTTTGCATTTGTTTCGTGGTCTTCACATTAGGAATAACTCCTGTATCGTGGATTCGTTCACATTTGAACTTACGTACACAAAATACTCAGTCCCGGAACACCTATCTGTAGGCCATTCAAATATTTGATCCGTGCGGAAATCGAACCCGCGTCACGCAGTGCAGCTGCAATAATTTATAATTATTATCTAAAGACTACTGTATTTCGCAATATCAATATAATCACACACTGACACTGTATATACACGATTTAAACCTGCACAAATAGCCATACTTAAAATATTGACAAAAATAACATAATATGCTAGGTTTAAAGTGGAACTTAAAAAAATAACTATGTACTATTATGTACTTAGTTCATAAGATATATTTATTTAGTTTATATACTTATTTGTAATGCACATAAATTATTATAAATTAAAAAATAAATAATAAACTTTAAACGTATTTTTATGTTATTTTATTTTAACCTATAACATACCCACAAAACGAGACACAATAGTAAAACAATAACACCGCGGTCTCATAGGACCGGTCGGGGATTCATGAATTAATAAGTACAGTGACATCAGTCAATATTACCCAAGTATACTTTGGCGTTGTATGAAAATGTCAATATTATTTCATTATTACCACATTTAAGGACATTTTGTAACATTACGTTAAAGAAAGTGTACTTATTACAAGTAAATTGTATTTAAATAAGTACTTTGTATGTATTGATTGGTAACAAACGACCGTGAACCGCCGACCGAAATAATTACTTCGAAATATTAACCAGTTTGATTGAGAAACTCTTAAAATTTTAAACAAGCTGGTTAAGTAAACAATTTATACCTTTTTAAGTAACATAAGTAATTTTTCAGCGAGTTTGCAATCGAGAACATTCGATGCCTACCTACCAATACCTACTAACACAACGCCGAACCCCCTATAACTATAAATAATAAGCATTATTAGCCTTAAAATGTTCCCATTGCTAGGACTGTCAGGCTCTCTAGGAGAAGGAATGGGCTGAAATCCACCACGCGTAGCCCTAAGCGAGTTGATGGATGTCACCTGTCTTTATATTTTCGATTTTAGGACATGCCGGTTTCCTCATGATGTTTTCCTTCACTGTTTTGGAGTAGAGCTGATATGAATTACATAAAATAATGTGCCTTGAACACACGACCGTAAATCGGGATCGTTACCACTGGGCCACCACTGCTCCTAGGTAACTATCGCCACTTTAAATTCATAAAATTCTATTACTTTCGATAAAACATCAATTTATGTTCAGCGTCATCGACATTTCAAAAGGACAATGACACTCGACAAACTAGAAAATAAAATTTGGCCATAGAAAGCGTCAAATAATGATAACAACAAATAGCTACAGTTTTCGCAAAAACAGTCCATTGGAAAGTCGTCGAATCTAATTTGAATTTAATCAACACATTAACAAAGTAGGGTAGATACAGATAATGTGTAATTACCATGACGTGCAAAAATGTAAAGCGTGCGAGCGAGAAAGAGCGATGGAATTACACTCCCTATATACCTCCATCCCTTTAAGGCGGGCGCGACGTTAGAATTATCCATACAAACGTAATACCAAAATCATTTGCAATTTGAGCATATTTACACCATAATATGATGTTATTCGGATTTAGACAATAATTATCTAGGTTCCTACATCGTCTTTTTGTTGAAAAACTTACCCCAAACGAAATGTAAGCGAATTTAAATTTGCACATTTTCACAGCGAAAATGTCATGTTTTTATTTTGTTTTTTCTATATTATAAACAACAATATTTCAAAATATCTTTCCGTAGAAACACAGATATTATTATCAAGTTATAAATACTCGAAACAATATTGGAAATACATTAATTTTTCATTCATCATTTTTGGTATTACGGAACCTCTCCCAAATTTCCAATAGTTTGTATTGCTATCACAGCAAGCAACTGTCAGTGTCCGGATGATGACTTTACTCCAGTCGGTGTGTCCAAGAATTGTTTATACTATCTGGATTGCTTCCATCAACCTCAAAAACGTATTTTATTTCGTCTCAACTCGAGATAGCGCGCGGTCTCCGCAGGCCTCTTAATAATTCAGTTTAGATCGTAAATTGGATTGCGTTAAGACCTCATGGTAGGGCCTCAGACAATTTATCGACAATTTGACGACGTTGAACTCTTTCCTTTTCTCTATACATAGACTTACTTAATTCTTATTTTGGCAACCATTTTATAACAATCTAAACTAAATTTGTTATAAGATGGTTTCGATGACAGCTGTCAGATTCATACAATGTAGCTATCTATCCTTTTCGCTCATCTCAAAGATGCATATTTTCGTCCTGCTGTCACACAACCCATGCTATGTAAGAAATACCATAGTAACCATAAAAAAAATACATATGGCTACAAAAATTTCCTATGATTTACATAAATGCCTCTGGTTATCGTAACTACTTTTAAACATGAACTCGTTTCGCAATAATTCTGAAAAGTAAATAAACACAAGACGTACCTTTGAGAGGTCAC
Source organism: Mythimna separata (assembly GCA_030763345.1). NCBI lineage: Eukaryota > Metazoa > Arthropoda > Insecta > Lepidoptera > Noctuidae > Mythimna > Mythimna separata. Next base: position 10,118,926 of record CM061187.1, on the reverse strand, counting down.
CGACACAAAGAACAAAACACTCGCAGTCTGAGTAATAATTTGATACATAACAATATTGGAATTTGCAAATGTCTGCTGTAAGTAGGCCAGCTTCACATAATGCTGGTAACACTAATTGCGTACGCTTTTAAGGTCAATAGTGTGATAATGTTGCTAGATTGGAAAAAGGAAATCGCGGTGAAGGCACAGGTGAACGTTTACTTTTAAATTAAGGTCTTTTTAACATAGCATAGGTAGGATGACAGCAGAACGAAAATATGCATCTTTGATATGAGAGAAAAGGATAGATAGCTACATTCTATGAATCTGACAGCTGTCACCACTCTAGTTTGTCGATAATGCAGGGTTAGTCACACTCACAGAGTTCTACAAAAACAATGATGACCAATAGACAAAATATTTAAACCCCGAAACACGTACAAATAAATGCTAGACTTCGTAAAAAGTTAATGAAGAACTTCGATTTAAATTCCAAAGACGTGCTAGTGTTTCGTTGAATTGACTCAACATTTTCCTTAACTTTTCTCGAAAGTCGTGAAATACGGTAATTACTTTTTTTAAAATCAACTGTGCAAAACACTAAGATTAACTCCTGTATCGTAGATGCGAACTGTTCACAAACATGTAAGTAGACTCACATACCCTGACCACATACCCATGTCTTGGGACACCCAGACGCCGAACACTTAATCTGTAAGGCCGTACAAGTATTTGTCCCGTGCGGGAATCGCAGCAGCGACACGCAGTGCAACAGTCAACCGCTCAACCACTGGGCCAACCATGACCCAGAATTGTCTAGAACATTTATACTACATATCTCTATGTCTAGTCGGGTATATGTATATATTTGGATGTACTGACCATCACCATAATAGTCTCGGTCACACAATGGCGTTATCGTCATCGGTGCAAAATTACGGACACAGCCGTTTGAACACAAACCATTATCTTTTATTTTGTACTCATCGAATGACTGACCACGACCTTGCCATTAGCATTGTGCTGTTCCTACGTATTCCATCGAAATATTAATCCGGTTTAAATACGCTTGAATGTTACTTTCAGACGGAAACGGGCGATTAAAGTGTAGAAGGTTTTCGAACGGGTTATAATTAGTAATTGATATTAATTTCCAAGCGGAAAACTGTTCAAAGAAGAAAAATGCCCTTATAAAATTCCGGAAAGGTGCCGTTCTTTAAAAGAAATGTTTTAAAAGTGCTTAAAAATATTCTGTCGTTAATATTTTTAAGCACTTAACGGTAACGGAATTTCCTACTTTATCCTAGCTGTGTCCTAGCTATCTAATTTCTATTAACGTTTAATTGAAAATGCTCAAACAACGATTGATAAGAACGATTACTAAGTTTGTTGAACTCATTTTCTAAAATTTTTACGAAAAAGAAGTATTGCTAACCTAAATTGTTTCTAAAATAGAATTCAAGAAGGTAAATAGTCTGTATCTAGTTGTGTAGTATTGACTTTATTATAGACTCTTATATTTTACCAGTTGATATGTCAAGTCAGTCAAGTTCTCTTTTAATATCTTAATCTTAATATATATAAATCTCGTGTCCCAATGTTTGTCCTCAATGGACTCCTAAACCACTTAACCGATTATAATAAAATTCGCACACCATGTGCAGTTCGATCCAACTTGAGAGATAGGATAGTTTAAATCTAAAAAAAAAAAAAAAAGTTGGGTAATGTAGGGTAGTGTAGGGTAGTGTAGTGTAGGGTAGTGTAGGGTAGTGTAGTGTAGGGTAGTGTAGGGCAGTGTAGGGTAGTGTAGGGTAGTGTAGGGTAGTGTAGGGTAGTGTAGGGTAGTGTAGGGTAGTGTAGTGTAGTGTAGTGTAGGGTAGTGTAGGGTAGTGTAGTGTAGCATAGTGTAGTGTAGGGTGCTGTAGGGTAGTGTAGGGTAGGATATGTAGGGTAGTCATTTGACGGGAAAAATTCCAAAAATAAATCATTGTCTACCCCGTGCGAAGCCGGGACGGGCTGCTAGTATACATATATAAATCTCGTGTCACAATGTTTGTCCTCAATGGACTCCTAAACCACTTAACCGATTATAATAAAATTCGCACACCATGTGCAGTTCGATCCAACTTGAGAGATACGATAGTTTAAACTTAAAAAAAAAAAAAAAGTTTGGTAAAGTAGGGTAGTGTAGGGTAGTGTAGGGTAGTGTAGGGTAGTGTAGGTTAGTGTAGGGTAGTGTAGGGTAGTGTAGGGTAGTGTAGGGTAGTGTAGGGTAGTGTAGGGTAGTGTAGTGTAGCGTAGTGTAGTGTAGGGTACTGTAGGGTAGTGTAGGGTAGTGTAGGGTAGTGTAGGGTAGGTAGGGTAGTGTAGGGTAGGTAGGGAAGGTAGGGTAGGGTAGCGTAGGATATGTAGGGTAGTCATTTGACGGGAGCGAAGCCGCGGGTAAAAGCTAGTAGATATATAGATCTAGAGCAAAATTAGTAGCAACATCGAAAAAAGAACTTTAAACTTTTCATCAATATTACTACTGCGTATTCACTTAACATCTGTTATATTCAGCAATAAAGATTAGAATAAAATTGAATTGTGTTTTGGAGGAGCAGAAACAATAAATTAATATTCATTCCTGTCTAGCTCTCTACCTTACATAATGAAGAATTGAACAGAGACGAAAATCCGAATGATTATGTCAACAAAGAGACACATTAGCAAAGACGTGAAAAACCAGAAAATTAAGATAAATGTCACACATCAGCAGACTAAGCAAAAATAATATTATATTGAAGGTGAACATTTTTTTTTTATTGTTATAAACTAAATTAGTGCTTGACCGCGATCCCACCTAATGGTAAGCCTAATCAGTGATGCAATCGTCGATGGTGAGGCGCACTAGTTTATTAAGAGCCTATTCACTCTAGCCTTGAAGACACCTAAATTATAATCGGACGGGAAGACCGCAGCAGACACATTGTTCCAGTCCTTCGATGTACGCGGTATAAACATGAAAGCATGACTTTTGTTTTTGAGGGAGGAAAATCATTAAATAACTTATTAACATATATGTACACAGTAAAACAAAAAGTCAATAAAACTGCTCCATTGATTGATTTGTGGAAATGGCATTGAAATCTCTATACAATACGTTATCGTCGTATGCACGTAACTCCATGCAAGTAAAAGTGCTCGTTACGACACCAATCAATGAAACTTCTAGCATTTTCTACTTCAACGATTCTAATTTTCAATTAAAGAAGTTGCTCTAACAAATACTATGTACTAACAAAAGCTTACTTTAATAAATCAATCAACTCACAATACCTAATATTATAGAAGTATGCTAATTCATATCAGTCTGTTAGTGCAGTGGTTTAGCAATCGACGTTGCCTGTGGAGAATTTGATTCCCGGACGGAACAAATATTAGTAAATACTAGATATGGCCTACAGATTAGATTACAGAGAGTTATAGGTACTGAGTCTGGTTATCTTATAATTGGAGATTACATGTTTGAAAATATGCCCACGATATAAGAGTTTAGAGAAAAAGTAAGAGAAGAATCTGCCTAGCTTTTTTTCAACTTCATTTTGGTCGACTTCATCAAACTAAATGTAGCTTTTAACCAGTACTTTGAATGAATTTTTGTAAGGAACCCTCAGTATGCAAGTCGGGCTCACACTTGGCTCTTCTTGGCTTCAATAAATAGGTAATAATTTTATAACAGGTAGCATTATTTTAAGAACTAATCAGAATCACACTAATATTATAAAGGCGAAAGTTTGTATGTAATTATTTGGCACACAGGTAGCCCATGTCCAGGCGAAGCCGACTTATTTCGATACAAAGGTATGGTTTAAACAGCATGACTGTGTATTTTTTGTAACTTTTCACTTCATACATCAATCTACAACGATGTCTATATTTAGCACGTACAATATATGGTATTATGGTCAGACACCTAATTAATTCTTCCTACTATAATAAATAAGCAATCAATTATTATGAGCCACCATTAGAAGACGTGAAAGCAACAAACATACAAATATGAAACTAAACCGATTATTACTTTCACATAAAGCTAGATTCGGCTAGGTCAGAATATACGGTCATGATGTCTGCTTTCAACAGGATTTGAGTAACTCGAATGTTCTAAACAACTGAAACTACCGCGAACTGATAATAACAAGTTTTGAAGTATGTGCGAGTAATTATTAGCTATCATAATAATTATGCAGGTCTTTCAAAACGTCCAACGTATCATTACTTGGAGAGTTAGAACACATTATTAAAAAAATGTAGTGTTGTAGGCTTTATTTTTGAGATGGGAAATCATCCAATGACTTGTTCTTCTCCAGGGAGGGTTTGTCACACTTTACTGACTAAAACTACATGTATCGTTTAGTTCTAGTTGTAGTGCTACCACGCGAAGGTTAGCCAAGGTAGGGGGTTACCTTTTCAGTTTCCCGTGGCCCTAGCGGGCATCGGCCGTGCTGGGGCTTTATAACGTTTTCTGTTGTTTGTAAGGTTTATGTTGAGGAGCTCGTGGCTAGATAATAACAGCCGCACGGGTCGATCTTCAAGGTTAAGCAACACTTTCCAAGGTTGGTAGGTGGATGGATGACCATCTTAACATACCGAGTATCCTTCGTGCCTCGGAAAGCACGTTAAGCCGTAGGGTCCGGCTGTCATTTGTAGATCTTTGGCAGTCGTTACGAATAGTCAGAAGCCAGTAAATCTGACTCCAGTCTTGTCATGAAGTACCGTGTTACCCCAGTTAATGGGTTGTGGAGGTCTGGTAGGCAGCCGCTCCTCGTAAAATACTGGTATTCAGCTAAATTCGGCTTGACTGGAAGCCGAACCCAATATAGTTGGGAAAAGGCTAGGTAGATGATGATGATGTAAGGTTTATGTTAGTACGGAAAATCAGACTTCGCAGTGTGTACATTCTAAACTATTTATAAATGGTAAAAAACACTTATCTATACATGTATAAACAAACCCTGAACAAAATACCACTGTTTTCCCTTTCACCAAAACCAACATCATATCTAAATCTAATGTAAAACGATATTGTGACAGCGAAACTACCCATAAGGAATACCCGCGAGTGAAGTAAACAAACCCGACACCTGACATGGTTCTGTAATCTGGCGTAACAGCCAACTGCCTACCTAATCGTTTAAGGTGTTAAGAAATGGAAAGTTCTATTGCAGCGGTGGCAAGCGGTATGGCGGTAACACGGCGAGGCAGCACTTGGCACAAGCAGCACCATTGTTCACATACGAGCGAGCATGTAACGCGGCGTGTCATTGTGAATGATACCCACCTATGAAACAGTGTAAAAACCTCAACAATGCCGCTATTAGCCAATCCAAGATGACGTTTATACACGTTTGTGAGAACTAATGACAAAAATATACTCTTACTTAATGTATGCACTGCACATAGTTGGATGTGGAAACTAGCTGCATATGTTAAGGAAAGCTAAGGAAATTAAAGAAATTATCACAACATAGTTTACTTTCACAAGACGTTGATGTCGCGAGCAAAATCGATTACTTTGAATTGGTGATAGAATCTTACTGACCTATGAACCTGTTGTATTAGAATTTATCACCACTTTCGATTAGTCGAGAAGCGTCGAGAATTCGCACTTATACTCGTATGTATACGGAAATTATGAACATGTATGTTGAGTCTGAGATGTTCTAGGTGACAGTCGACACACACACATTCATGCCATAATACACATATGAAACTATCACCGGAAAGGACACAGATTATAATTATCAATCTATCACCACTCATTAACACAGCTCCAAAGGTATTTATCAAATCAACAATAATATCTTATAAATATTCAATGAAAGTGTAAGTAAATGAGAACTAAGCAGAAGACTCCTTTGTTGTGCTATGTTAATTAGGTTACACATACAAACAAAACAATACAATTTAGCGAGAGTATTATGAACGCACTACTATACTTACACAACTCGTACAACAAAGAACTAAGTACTGGATTCTTCTTCTTATCGTGTCGATGTCTTCAACAATTTATTTCCGACCAGTATTTAGCAACCTGTACGGCTCTATCATTGGCCTCGCATAGATCCCGCAAAGTACTGGATTGACATCAGAGAACAGCAAGAAATTCGATAAACCTTGGTATGGAAAAAACACCTCCAAATTGCAACTTAAGTAATACTTTTTTTGCTATGGCTGTCACTAATGATTGAGGAATTAATTCCAATCCACCAGCAGCTTTAATTGAACCTTGACCACAAATCAAGCACTAAACGATTCAATCAAAATATTTCAAATGCTCTGAAACAATATCCAATTGTACTAATTGGTCTCATGTGTGACTGACTAATACTAATTCGTTATGTGTCAATTGTTTTGAGGTCAAACGACGTTCACGGCTTGAAATCCAAAGATTCACCTTATTAGGCAATTGGAGAGAATACTACTAAAATTAATTCGATACACATAATTGCAGAAGAGATAGGCATTACTAAATGACATAAGTAGTGTGTAATAGATAATGTAACGATAGATGAAGAAATAAAGACATGGCTGATACGGACGAAGATTGCTACCGAATTAAATTACAAATTAACACTAGTTAACGTTACCTAACATGTTATATCGGTTGCTAAACTCATTCGACAAAATAAAAAGAATACTGACGTCGATAACGTTAAAAAGAGTAATGTACTTATAGAGGTCATATCGCTGACAGAGGTAACTGTAGTTGATAGTCTTTTTGTAATACTGCATCTAGAAGTCATCAGTCGATTTTATACGCAATAGCTGTCACGGAAATCAGCCTGAATTTAAAATAATCTAGTTCATCGGTTAGAGTATTTCGCTGCACGAGTAGCACAACCCGACTTCCGATCTACGACTAATAAAGCTTCAGACACTGTTGCAATTGCACTTGCTTCATTTCGTAACTTTTCACTTCGTTCAAAGACTTTCTTCACTTTCATGACTCTTTCTGTTTCAATCCTCGTAGGATCATTTATTATTAATATCTGTACCTTATGTTATACTGAACTTTTTATACCGTCTTTGCATTACTAGAGGCTACTTTACTTTTTATTTTTACCGCATTTCACCTTCTTTATTTCATCAGCACTAATTTATACTAATTCGAGTATGTATATGTCTTCAACATAATCAAATTAGCCTTCAAAATTTATCTTTGCAGCTTGTCATGCGTCTGCACCATCGGAAGTTTTAAATTCGAAATTATGTGAATAGTTTCTGTTGAACAATCGTTAATTAAATATTTGATAGATGTGAACGTTTTTGTCTGGGACACTCAAAAGTTCAACGTGCGAACAGCGGCCGGACATTCACTGTTTTTGTTGCCTGTCATTGTAGTTTTTGCTCAGACTGTGATGTTATATCTACCTGTTATTTTGGTGTTATTACATAGGCACTATGTCGAGCGATCGTAATAACAGGTTCCTATGATGAAGGTGTATCAACTGTTAAAATATTTTTTGAAATAAACCAGTTAACGTTTATCTAGCATTCAAGAATTCTCAATAAATTTCATGTCAAATATGTGGCTGAGCCCTGTTCTTATGGAAAGTGATATAATTGATTTAATCAGTTTCTAGAAATGGTTTAATCCTTCTCAATGCGTTACGTATTTTATCCATTACGTATATTAACTAATTACAATTCATATCTCTGTAACTTCAATCCATGTTTTATTTGATAACAAAATAAAAATATTGGCACTATCAGCCGGTTATCTGTTCTGCAAGTATTGAATAATAAAAGATTAATTTTGTTGCTCGCAGTCCGTGAATATTTGTCACTACTTATGCACCCTTCACTTTTGCAACGCACCACTGCAATAAAATGGTCATTGCCATATTTAATGCAACCTTTATTGTTTCACTTACCAACCAAAACGATACTGTACGAGTACTAATTTGGGTTTGATTTCTTCAACTGCAATACTGTTGTTTATATTGCAATTATTCAATTCAGTGCATGAGTTCAAACATTATGAAATCGGAACATTATTAATTACTAAAACCATTAATTCCAAAGAGGTCATTTACTATCAGAATCGAGGGCGATCATAAATTAGAAATACAATAAACTTTTATGACGACTGATTGACGACAGACAACAGATGAGTCACTGTTGACTCTGTCTCATTGATTTATTGACTGAGGATGTGACCATATTCATAAGTAAGCGAAATAGCGGAATAAAAGTGTGCTTTTGTATCATAGAGCACGGAATAGCTGCGGTGCCAACTGCGAGAAACCGTCATACTAATATTACTCGTAGAATGGTATAAATTTGCATTTAAGAGTATGTTTGCCCTTCACGCTCAAACGGTTGAACGGATATTAACAAAATTTGGCATATGGTACACCATGACCTGGAATAACACAGGGTTAGGGTTGTTTTATCATTGAAGTAATTTGCTAATTTCACGTGGGCGAAGGCAATGAAAAATTTAAACTAGTTACAAATTTCAATATCAGTATTTTTATGTGATATCACATTCTATAAGCAAGTGGTGATAGGGACATACACTACATTCCTTACATATTATAAAAAAAGTTATCCATCATGTCTATCTGTTCGCAATAAAACTAGAACTGATGGACAACATGGAGAAGGTTTAGATGTATAGTACATTTCTACATATTGCAGTAGAGAAAAGCCAAGAATTTCAAAGACTTGCAACACCCGTGAGAAACTGAGACAGGTCGTTAGATACAAATAAAATAGTTATATCCTCACAACAATTTCGATTACCTACCACAGCCATAGCCAGTATTTTAATGAGACGTCAATTTCTATAAGCAAAGGTGACTGGGTGACATATCAGACACTTAATTTACATTAAATGTTTTTTCCAAGGATACCGTTCGCAGCTCTGTGGTTTACGAGTAGCTTGAAGACGATGACCGATGATCGTATCGATGACGATTACAATCTAGTGGTTTGTAAGCGATGTGCCACGGCTATACATAATTACGTTGATTCCATTCATCTGTTCGTAATGCGTAGTAAGGCACCCCGCAGTGACGGACTATGAATGCTTGGCTTAGCAAACATACGTTGACAATCGAGTTGCTGAGTGTGCAGAAAGTGGCTATGATAGTGCAGTATATTATATAACGGATGACACATTATTGGCGATTCCTTATAGCGCTGTAAACATATTGTCCAGACAGCCATAAAAAGATATAAATAATATCATATTTATGTAATTCTACTTATGTTACTCTGAACGCTTTTAACATGCACGTCTTTCTACATCAATCTCATAAATCAAAGTGTAATTTCTAAATTAATAAAAATTATGGTTACATACTTATAAAGTTGGAATTTCACGTACCTAACTATTTATTTATTGATTAAAAACGGGGACGGACCATGGGGTTTTTTTGCGCGCTCTTCTCCATAAAGATCTACGTTGTAGAATATACGAGTATATTATAATAGCTTCATCTTTTTCTGTGACTGACCGACCTTGACAATTTGAAAGCCCCTATAAATGGTTTAATTGAAATAATAGCTTTAATTTTTTTTTAATTGATAATATAATTACTGTTTCTTATCACGTCTCAAGTTTAGTCTACCATCCAACTAATACCAGTCTCTGGAGAGTTAACTTAATCTAATAGTCTCATCTATACCATCTAGCCTCTACGCCCACTTCTAAGTCTCAACTTAGATCCAGCTATGATTTTACATTTAATTTTATTTATTTTCCATTCACAATGAGCACGTAGAGAGCGTAGGCTTCAGTTGAAATTGCATGACAATCAACAGATAAAGGTCTATCCAACAATTAAGGCTTGGGCACACCAAAAGCAGTTGCAGTGCGGTAGCAGTGCGTCTCCGTTAGAAAATAATGTAGTTATATGAGGGATGACACACTGAACAAACGCGGGCCCGCTGATCCTACCTGCTCCGCCACTGCACCGCGCACGCACTGCTCTTCTACAAAACTTTTGGACGGGAGCAGCGCAGGCGCGGGGCGGTGGCAGCGCGGGCGCGGGGCGGCCGCAGTGAGTACACGTTGTATTACTACGTCCGCCATATTGACTAGTCACACCAAAGTAGTTGCGCGGGACAGACGCAGCGCGGGTCGTAAACGGTTGTGATTTTTTACAACTTTATCATGGAAACGAATGAAAAATTGATGGAGTTGGTGAGGAAATATAAATGTTTTCATTATTTTCAATCGTATCATTTCATGCAATTCTTCAAAAGAACTCTTCGACATCCGAAATTAAGTATAGAACCTATCTTCAAAAGATTCTAATTCCCGACATAAACGATGCAATGGTACTCCCTATATTCTTCTCTTCTCTTATTTACATCGTGAACCCATAGTCTTTTTTTTTACTTAAAGCTAGAAGCAACAATAGCTCCTCTTCGTCAGAGTCAGAACCGTTCAACATCTTGAAGTGTACTGAGTGTGGCTATCGATACGACACACATAACGCAGTTACAAAGCAGGCCCGCATTCAAACTGCTTTCTGACTGCTCACGTTTCTGGTGTGACATCAACCGCGGCGCAACTGCCCTGCCCTGCTAAGGTGCTGCGCTTGTCCTGCTTTTGGTGTGCCCAAGCCTTTAAGTATGACGGACTGGCCTCGAAGTTACGACCACTTGCCACGGCTAGACAATGCCTAGTACTAGGACAACAGTCGACGATTGTTTTAATGTTCAGTTAACATTATTTACGAGCTATATCCGTCTAGTACAATATGTCACAGTTCCTTAACTGTTAACGTTGAAAATTATCCACCAATACAAGACATGGGTTTAAAAGTAAATACAAAGAACCTCTATACACGTGATGACAGCCTGGTACGAAAATATTTCATAAGTTTGTTACGGATATTATTGATGTCTCTTGCGTAAAAACAGTGTGTTAGTAACTTGTTTAATGAAACTCACGTAAGTAGAGACATGATACGTGCTAGATAGCTCAGAAAAATGTTATCGCACTATCTTAAAGTACCGTAATGAATAGACACTTTGAGATTTAAATTTAGCTCTATACTCATATTGAAATCTTTATATCAAATACATTTTAACCTATCAATACCCGCAAAACGAGACACAATAGTAAAACAATAACAGCGCGGTCCAATGAGACCGGTCGGAGATTCATGAACTTTGTACATAATTTTTCTTTGTAAGAAGCAATTGTAAAACATCATGGAGCTCCTGAACTAATATTCATATAAGACATATAAGAGGTACTAACAAATAATGTGGACTAAAGTTGTTTAAAATAAATAAATTATTATTATTATTATTAATATCTAGAAAAAATTGTTTGTTGCTGTGTCTCATTCTCTACTTTTTTTCTCGAAAAACATCACAATTTCTGTGAGATGAGGCACAAGAGCGACCTCGCAGGATAAAACTAGCTGCCTAAGTACATAATATAATGACTGACTGGCACTACCTGGATCATACTTGCTTACAGACTCCTGTTTTTTTTAAACATATAAAACATACAGCTTACGCTGAGATCAGAACTTTTTTGACCTTGCACACTTCTCTATTAATTACTTCATACCAGTTAAATGATTTGGTTAGTTAAAGATAATCTTTTTTATTTTGTCGTTTGTCCCGTGCGAGTTTAAATTTTATTTTTCTATCATCAGTGCCATTGGCCACGCAGTGACTATGCGCTTTATGACCCTGTCTAACAAAGGCGCATGTCCAGGCGTGGACGTCGCACTCCAAATAGTAATCTATTCGGCTCGGCTCGCCCATTTCCGCCATATAAAGATAAACACGCGAATTGTACGCCTATATCCACATTGTTACATTATGTTCGAGGAATGCCGACACAATAGCGGAATGAGACGTAAAAATGTATGAAAAAAACCGACCAAGTGTGATTCGGAGTCGCGCACGAAGGGACGAAATTATGTTTGTTGTGTGGGAGCCCCATTAAATACTTGTTTTTTCTGTTCTTTAGTAATTTTTGTTATCGCGCCAACACAAATAAGTAAGTACATCGTCTGTGAAAATTACAACTGTCTAGCCATAGTAGCCATCACGATACGTGAGATAAAGACTAGTGATAGATGGACAGACAGACCGATGGACGGTCAGCGGAGTCTTAGTAATAAAGCCCCGTTTTACACTTTAGGTACGGAACCATAAAAAAGAAATACAGACTGAATAGGTATATTGTTTGCACGCGCCTATCTAATTATGTTTTCACAGAAGTCTATCAACTCAGGATATGTTTCAAGTACTTACTATTTCATATTTAGTACTTCGACAGTTATTACCGCATGTTAAAAACCTGTTGTGTAAAGCAAGAGTTATTTAACGACACACTATGATTAGTTTCCGCAATCGTTTGCCACCAATCCATAGACAACTAGCAATTAGCAACAAAAAAACACAATAGCAATTAGCAATAAACTGATAAATAAATAATAATACATAATTCATAAATAAAAATCCATAGGCAATTCTAGAACTATGTGATGTAAGTACTCGTTCATCCACATCCACCTAGCCTTTTTCCCAACTATATTGGGGTCGGCTTCCAGTCAAGCCGGATTTAGTTGAATACTAGTATTTTACAAGGAGCGGCTGCCTACCAGACCTCCACAACCCATTGACTGAGGTAACACGGTATTGCATGGCAAGACTGGAGTCAGATTTAGGTACTGGCTTCTGACTATCCGTAACGACTGCCAAAGATCTACAAATGACAACCGGGACCTACGGTTTAACGTGCTTTCCGAGGCACGGAGGAAACTCGGTATGTTAGGATGGTCACCCATCCACAGACCTACCTTGGCAAGCGTTGCTTAACCTTGATCGACCCGTGCGGCTGTTATTATCTAGCCACGAGCTCCTATGTAAGTACTCGTTACAGAACATATTTACTATTGATGATATTGTCTGCCTTCTATAGGACAATAGACCTCCACATACCTGTTGTTTAATATAGGCAGGAGGTAGGGACACAATTACAGATATACATATACATATGTTTAACTTAGGTCTACATTCTACAAGATATCGCGTATCGTTATTATTAGCGCACAGCCAGTGTTGTGTTCTCAAGGAAAACAGGTACAAGGAGTATCGAAATCTGAGCCTTTGGAATAAAATAACATTTTATTGAACAGAATTTATTAAAACCAAAAAAATATATAAACGGAGTTATTTAACACTAGATTTTTCTCGCCGTTTCCCGCCTATTGCTCGTCCCACAAGAACCATACATTCTCTAGTTGTCTATAGATGTCACTCAGAGATACTAACAAGTTTAATAAGTGAGTTTTATAATTACATATATACATGGATGTTGGAACGGTGAGCCCGAAGCTAGACGTTAGTCTGTATCTTGGAGATAGGGTTGTACATATTAATTATATCCAAAAGGTCGTACATGGTGATAATTAATAACAAAACTACTGTTCCTTTCTATCAGGGAAAGCAGTAGCAGCAGTATAAAGAGCAATTTTACATCTTTTAAATAATAAACCATCAGATAGGTCCATTAAGTGGCCAAGAATGGTTGTGGCTGGGATTCAGAAGTGGTGAACGCGTAGGTACTCAAATACGTAGCAATGGAAAGCCTTCCACAAGGTGGACCAATAACCTGGAGAGATTCACGGGAATCCGATGGACGCGAAACACACAGGATCGGGTGTTGTGACGACGCTTGGGGAAAGCCTATGTCCAGCAGTGGATGTCTTTCGGTGACATGATCATGACGAAACCACATAAGTATGATGACGACTGAGTAAAGTAATAAGTGTTTTCTCTTTAAGTGGAATTACGTAAAGTAATTAATTTCACGACTTAAAATAAACATGGTATCTAGTAGTCGCCGTAATTCTGTCTGGAGATACATGCGAATACTTACCTAACAAAACTAACGTAGTAATAAATTATATTACTGAATGATTTCAGAACATACATATAACATCGTTTATGAATGAGATGTAGTTCAAATCCGACGAAAATATGATTTATATCACGCCGCGAGTTCATTCACGAAATTGAGGTTGTGCAAACAATAATGAAAACAGATGTAGTTGAAGAAACATTGATATAGGTACTCTAAAATACTCGTACTTTAAAATAGACTAGCTGTCCCCTGCGGTATCACCCGCATTTTTCGTTACTGCTCCGCTCCCGTGGGTCGTAGCGTAATGGTATATAGCATTCCTCGATAAATGGGCTATCTAACACTGAAAGAATTTTTCAAATCGGACCAGTAGTTCCAGAGATTACCCCCTACATACAAACTTACAAACTTACAAATTTTACCTCTTTATAATATTAGTATAGATATAGATGTATTAATGAGGAACAGACTGACTTTATCCCACGGATTCGGCCGCCTGGCATGTTATGGTTCCTGCCCCGCTCCTATTGATTGTAGCGTAATGTTAACTACAGGCTTCCTCGATAAATGCTATCTATTAGGTATTCCTAAGATTAGCACGTTTAAATAAACAAACTGTTTAGCTTTATAATATTAAGTACCTATAGATACGCTGCTTTATTCAAGGCTAAAAAAACGTTTACCAGCAATGTCTCATCCATCATTTAACCGCCTAAATTAAAAACCCACGCCTATACATATTTGACAACATATAGATAATTGTTAAAATCGAGTTTCATCATAACTATGACTGACAATGAAGAAGGTATTTTATTTCTACAAATACAGGAAAACAGATGAACTGCCAGAAGTGCCGATTGTCCGAAGACTCGTTTGGTAACTCTAGCTTGGTGTCTGTAAAAGTTTGACACTCCTGCTCCCTCCACCGTGAGCAGGTGAAGACTTCAATTACAGACTTCCCACGAAAATAAAAAGGAAGATAAACCAATTTCATTTTTAGGCTTGCGTTTGATTATCTCACCTGATAATAAGCGATGATATGGCCGAAAATGGAGCACGCTTGCCTAAACGTAGCCTATTCACTCTTGACTCAAAGACTCCTAAATTGCAGCTCTATCTTTCTTCTTCTCTCTATTCTTCTTCTTGTCTTTTGGGCTATACCACCCTAGTTGTTTAATCTGTCCGCATCTAACCAAAACAGACATCTTATAGAAATGTAGCAAAATCATATATACTTTCGTTACTTTACAACTCCTTAGGCCTTGTCTATCAAAACATCGAGAACTTCCCGATCAACAAACTCGCCAAAACAAACAGTGATTTACCGATACATCAATAAACTGAAGCTTGTTCGTGTATTACGATTACGGCCGAGCCACTGGAGCAGCCGAGAGCTATGGGAAGCGTTCTCACATTCGCAGCGGCCTCGCATTTCACTTTCTTGCAATTAGGCCGGCCTGCCTAATTACTTCGTCGACGACTAACGATTACACGTCTTCACTTACTAGCAGCCGTGTCAACAAGCGAGTTACTTAGTTGAATAATGCGATATTGTGTGTTAAGACAATCTTGTCAGATTGACTTAATTAATATTTTGTACACAAAAGGGTATAGAGGAGGACTTAATGCCTTAGGCATTTTTACCAGACAATATTTAAGTGATGCAGAAAAGATTAGTGTTAAGTAAGTAAGATGTTAAGTTGCAAATTAAAAAGAGAGAAACTAAACTAACGAATATTAAAAAGATATCCATCAGTTAATCCTACTCCTATTGGATTCGTAATAGCTAAAAAATACTCGTAATAATAAGACGAGCTAGCTAAATGGACTTCATATAATTTGGACGATCATGCATCTTTTTGGGTTTCTTCAGTTCCGAGTAAGCTTGTAAATGAATCGCAGATACAATAGGTACAATATACTTTATACATAATTCAATAAATTAAATATTCACCTATATAAATACATACTCGTGTAGGTCCAAATCGACAAACAGATAAACATTAACGTTGTGATAATACTACTGCCAACTTCTTACGAATATGTTCGTGAACCTCAATCTTGAATTCACACACACCTGTGTTAGCATGCTGATATATGAAGATTTTATACTCTGGCCACCCTGAAGGTGAAGAGAGATTTACAAATTTAAAATTCGTCTAGACAGAGTACTCAGGTAGATAATAAGATTTTAAATAGAAACCTTACAGACGAAGAAGTGCAACATTAAAATGTGTTATTCACTTGGTACTCGAAAGTGTCAGTCTTGTTTTCGTTCGTTTTACTATAGACGTATGCTATCTAGTTTAACGGCACGATTTTCACAGTGATTGAGCAATGGACTGCTGCGCTGCGTATCGCGGATTCAATTTCTGCACAGAAGAATTAGGTTATATGACCTACAGATGCTTGTCCGAGGTCTGAGTTTCGCGTGTTTGTAAACAACGGATAAAAATAAAAACAAAAATTAAAATTCATTTCCTAACGACAAAATTAATAAGATATTAATTTTTTAAACGTAACAATTTAGAGTGAATTTATTTTACTCATGCTCCTGTCACATCAAAGAATCTCCATGAGTAACTAAGAGTCGAAGTCAATGTCACTACAACTAGCCACAACATTTGCTCGTTAAATAGTCGATTTGTTGATAGCATATGCAGTAAAGCACGATGCTCCTAAATCCCTGGCCGAATTGTTCATAGCGCAACCTTGCTTCACAACATTCGTACTGTATGTTAATAACAGTAGGTACGTAAGTAACACAACCCGTTGACCGAGAAGGACATTACTGTGTACACCATTCTCTTAGCTAATTACATAACTGTACCATCCTCACGCTGTGCTGGTATGACGCGAACATCTGTGTGATACTTTACGACGATGCCATGAGCAGAATAATAGAACAGCTTAGCAGAGAACAAACACGATAATGTATAGGTTTATCAACGTGACACACACAATTTAGAATCGCGACTTAAGTAGGTCATTAAGAATAATACGAGTAAGTAGATGAAAAGCGCTAAAGCAACATTCCGTGCGAAATTAACGAGTCTTTCAACTTACATTTTTCAGGCTGAAGAGTTGATTCGTAACAGATTTATGACAACTCCAAGGAAACATTTCGCGTAAATACTTGTGGTGTTGGATTTTTATTTGTTGTTTGGTATTCGGGAGTATTACGTGTGTGACCCAAAACTGCCTGTGTGAGTTTTCATCATGTCAGAACGAGAGGAACAGACGGCCGTGTCAACTTTCTCCGCGCGATCTATTTCAGGCCGGTGGCATCATTTTTTAATCATCCCGTTAACGGGACGCGAACATCTGGGAGAACACCATTGTCTAGATTTATGTGTGCAGTGACG
Organism: Mythimna separata; assembly: GCA_030763345.1. Taxonomy (NCBI): domain Eukaryota; kingdom Metazoa; phylum Arthropoda; class Insecta; order Lepidoptera; family Noctuidae; genus Mythimna; species Mythimna separata. Next base: position 10,101,688 of record CM061187.1, on the reverse strand, counting down.
TCACAGAGTGTTTACATGTCTTAAATGTGATGCGAACGGTAATGCCCGCAGTTTATTGACTGTAGTTATGATGAGAGAATAATGTGTGAGCTTCGACTTTCACACAATCACCGGCCATCATCCACTTGGGTATTGGAAAGGATAAACAAATAAGATGCACCTGTGCGAGAGTGTGAATGTGTTCGGAAACTGTGATTTGTTGAAAATACTTTTTGAATTTTATTTATGTTTATAAATATCTAATATTTTAATCTAAAGATAATATAAAAAATAAAATAATCAAACTCAAACCTAAGAGACAGACGTATCTAAAATACAAACTAAATGGATATTTTTTGTTCAGTCAAACTAAAGCTGTCTAGGTATCACTAGCACGAAATGCAATAACATGCCACAACCTCTAAGTATCTCAAATTAGATCAAATAGAATGATGATTTTTATGATTAAATAGAACATCGCCCATGAAAAAAAAAACACTTTTTGATCTAGCATTTACTTAAAATATTAGAACCTAAGATTAGGATCTAGTTCAATGTCAAACAGTCACCTATCACTTCCTATTATTTCAAAATAATATGCTAAGACACATTTAAATCGTGTCGCGTTTGCCCCTGAAAACCGTTCAGTCGCTAACAACAGATTTCACGCTTTATTAAACATCAAAGAGTTTCCTCTCGATTAGTTCTGTAATCGATTGTGAGCCTATGCTGAAGCCTATTCTTATTTAGATGAGCGTTGCATCATAAAATCATTAAGTAGGTAAACATGCCTATACAGGCAACAAATTGCCCTGAAGAACTCTACGGATAAAACTAACAATTTACATCGTTTCAGGTTTTCCCATTCATTTTCAACTTAAAATTATACAGCCAAACATATAATTACGAAGTTATAAACATAATCAATTCACTTAACTCCCGATATAGTCAGTATCTAGCAACATGCACGGGAAAATTATCCGGAAATAGGCACGCGTAAAAATCTTCCGGTAAACATAACAACTTTTACTGGTTTAACATATTGCACTTTTTGTACAGGGCTTATGCGACAAGGAAAAATGAGCTGAACACATTATATGAGTCTACAGACAGAAAAAAGTCATCGAATTTTTTTATATTGTCGGCAAAAAGTTGTAATTTTTGAAAAAGCAACTTAATCGACGGAAATCCAACTCTAGATTATTTCTACCAAAATCGAAAACATTCTAAGCAAACAATTACTGATGGTCCATTAAAAAATAAACAGATACGAACAGCAGAAGCATATCAAACTAATCTACTGAAAACAAAACTTCCACTTCGTAAACACTTGTGACTGCCGCCATCACGTACACTAGTCGACAAAGCCCACGGTTCAACGGTCACATGAAGGCCTCTCGCTTCAGATGTTAATTAAGGCCATGTTACCACAAAAGTGTTCCCTATAAAACAATCACTACAACCATTATGGTTTCAAACCGTTGTCCGTATTTTGCGCAAGCGAAAATAAACTCTGACGTTCGCACTGCAGATGTAACTGAAACCTATTTAAAAATCGTATTTAAGTTTTTTTGTTTTCAAACTGCTACAAAGATTTCTTGTGGAAATTTCCTTCAAAACCCATTCGAAAATTGGCTGTAAACAGTGGTCAGTTTACAGTTCCTTTTACACGTAATTTTATCGACACTTCGCAGACGTGGTTCGACGATACCTCGTAATGGCTTATTAGTTCTAAACAATCGCAAATCAGCTTGAAGTGCCAAGTCAACCGCACTTAATAGCCATTTGAGATCGGTCATAATCACGAGTATGTTGCCAAAATTTCTAATCTGGCACTCACGTTGCCAAAACAACAATGCCATATGACTTACACATAGTGTTTTGAATGAGTTGATATGCGTATTGTACTGTATTGTAATACTAAGCTACTTTCTAGTATTTAAGCTAGGCCTTAATTATAACTAAGAATAGAATAGCTACCTACATTATCTTTTGTTAGTCTTTTTACCGACAAATTGTATTGAATAACATGTTCTTAGTTCATCATACGACATGTCCTAAGATGTTTGGGTGTTCGCCAAGTAATAATATTAACGTATGATAATATGTTGTGTCTGTGAAGCTGTACTTCCATCTTATAGCTTTATTTAGCCACTCTATGAACGCTATGTTTAGAATAAGATGCACCAGTGAAGTAACTTCAGCATAGACTTATTTTGGACACCCTGCGTCCTCTCTTCCGAGTGCAAATACAGTTTATTTTGGAAAACGAATCATTAATAAGTAAATTGATTATTATCACAATCACGACTAACTTCAATATTCTTACTTAAAGTAACTTTAGTCGTCTAGCTAGCCGATCGCACAAGCACTCTAACTAACAAAATAAAATAAAATAAATAAATTATACGAGAGTTTACGAGATATTACTTTAACTATATTACATTTTTACCTTTCAATTTCGGAAGTCGGTGTTTCTAGTATTATTTTTTGACACCGACTTATTTTACTATTTTCAGTTACATATTTTGTTGAAGCTGTATGAAGTTGTATTAAAAGAAAACCTTTTAAACACATGCATATTTTCCAGAACTATCCGATTGACCCAGACAAATGTAGTTATTAAATTAATATTTATATGAAGACAGCTTCAATCAATTAACTCAAGGAAAGTTTAAATCTTACAAGTAATTAATTCATGTTTTTAAAAATAGAAACAAAATATGAAATCAATAAATCAGTAGAACATCAATAATTTTATAGGTTCACTTTCACACTCGTCCGATGGTGGCATGGAAATCGCAAGTCCATATCCTTTCACTACATTTGCATAACGAAACTAATGCGTTGCATCTAGCACTCGAGACTGGTTCCAACGATTTTTTGTCACATAGTGTGACCATCAATAAATGCAAATCATCCTCGGTGATATATTGAAAGTTACAGTACTACTTAAGGCCATAGTTATTGTCCAGACATTGGTAAATGAAAACAAATCAATCGTACAACTAAAAAGCAATGGAGCGGAAATATTCCAGCCAAGTTTTTTTTTATTTATCGTATAATTGCTTTATTTATTCCGTAATTGTTGTCAAGAAAGTTTTGAATTGGCAAAACATTAAATCTGACACTAGACTCTGTGAAACGATTTTTAGAGAAATCTCTGTGCAAGGCAAAGCATCAATTTATTTAAATGTTTTGAAGTTTCTGCTTCTACTTTGTATACATTAAAGCGAGTCAGAAGTAAATGCTTTTCTTCTATTAAATATTAAACCACCTCGGCATATTGAAACAATTTATCAACCATCTTTAAAAAACGACAGCAACATTTAAATAAGTTAAGACCTGACAATGCATTATTAGCGTTCAGCAAAGATAGTTTACAAAAGATACTTTCAAAGATTGCACTGAGCGATGTGCGGACCACGTATTGCATAGAGTGCGCATGCTTGTGTCCAGTTGGCATTCGTAGGCCTTCGGACCGGTTCAACCGCTGCTTTAGATACAAAAAGTGATAGTCATCGTAGGTCCGAGACCTTAACTCGATCGGTACAGCTTTCTTCAATAACGTTCGCATGACAGGTGTTCGTGTATTTCTCTTCGATAGTTGCAGATCTTGTAAAGATGATGCTGTTGGAGTTAGGAAGGACGCCAAAGAGGAACATCGTTTTTAAGGATTTCAATAGTAACTGTATTATTCTTTTCTTTATACATATATGGTAGGTGTGTTTCAGTAATATTACGTAAGATGTGTGCTCCCAGGCCAGGCTAAAGGAATACAGTAACTGTAACCATATCTGAGATTTTAGTTAAGTGGTAGCAAGTTAAGTGGTCACACCACAGAAATCTTAATCACACCATTAAATACAATATTTATTAGTTAGAAAGAGAAAAACCATAGTGTTGAAAAAATATTGATTTGTTTTTGTTATACTCCAAAATATGCTAGGTGCAGATCAATACTTAGATTTATTGAAACTAACCCGGAATGAGACAAAACCAGCCAGACACAAGTAAAAGACACCATTATAGGTCTAAAGAGAGTAGTGTCGAGAATGATCGAATATTTCCACGGCCTTGTCTTCACTATCCAAACGGACATCAATTCCTAAACAAGGCCTCAACGGTCATTGTCTCGTTAAACGGACACAGGAAAGAATCAAACTGAAAGTAAAATTCAAAGTTAATTTATTTAGGGCCTGTTTCACCACCTATGATTAAGTTTCGAGTATCTTACTTGACAGATAATTTCATACGAATTCTGTCACATTTTTGAATTTATTCAGTGAGTAGAGCCTACTCGGAGATGGTGAACGAGGCCCTTACTGTAAAGACTTCTTTCATCCTGACGTAACATTAGAACGGTTTTATAATTATTATACCTATATACATACTTACTTACTTTTATCAAACTCGTTAGCGAAAACTCTTTAAAAATCTCTTGTTTTTTGAGTAACTAGGTTTACGACTTCTGTTAGGTACTTGTTTTGAAATTCATGAACGTCTAACATTCAAATAGTAACATTTTTAAGAAGGATAAAAGTTTCATTTTTACATAATAAAGCGGAAGTAGCACGGTTGGTTTTGAATACGAATTTAAATAGCAAATATTGATTCTAACTTTAGTTTTATGCTGATTTTATAGCATTAGACTGTCTGAGCTCATACGTAACCCTCTTAGTGGTTGTTATATCTGCACAAAAGTATGGAAACTAATATATTACCCTAGGTCTCACATTTCACATAATTATTATATACAATAATCCTAAGATGCACGTTCCTACAAGCTACAAGTTTCATTACTTTGAAGATAAAACAACAGCATAACTCACCAATTTCAGTTCCCAAGAAGATTAAATACACCTTAAAGGCTTAAATGGAAATAGCAACATTACCTACCGTTTCAAACATACAACATTACGTAACATACAACTCAGTCAGTCATCCTATAATTTATTACAATCTACTACACAATCACGATATACCATGTTCTACTACTACCAACTTATGTATGATCTAACATCCTCTATAGTTATAAACATTATACGCATACAACGATGTCGTCTATTCGACTATCGATCAATGAAATGGCACCAATCCAAACCACTAATACGTTATTTACAAACATTGAAATAGAGTACGAACATAGGCGCATACGCAGAAGCGTCTCTTCGTATAGTTGAACAACATAAAAGGAAACAAGAATAGAAATGTTAGAGTATATCCAATTGAAGATACATATCAAATTAAAACTAAAACCATAAATCTTGGAACCAAAAGTAATAAATCACTTACTTAAAACTCTTTTAATGAACGCTTTGCTAAATATACACAGCTCTTAACAAGTGTCTATAATCATTTTTCAGGTGATTATCACATCATAACACATGCCATAAATATGAATGATGATACTACACACAGTCTGCCTGTTACATAGCTGGCAGTCTGTAAACAGACAGACTTCAGACTGAGAGCCCCACAATTTTGGCACACTCTTCGGAGATCAAGAGAAAAATTCGGAGCAATGTCAAAACATGAAAGACTATTAACTAACAGTTTTAAAATATAGATCAAGTGCTTTCTATATTTTATAGTGGGATTCTGATTTAATAGCCTATATAAATCAGGTCTTCTTGATCGCTATTAACAAGTCCAACCAATTTGTCTTCAGCCTAATCACGCTAGTCGGCTGCCAATCATTATTTGATTCATAAAATGTCTGTCTAACTTATTTCAGTCATTGATTGTTTTGTGCCAAATCGTTTGTCAACAAGTGATCATTACCCAACCGTCACTGATGATATGAATGCATGTGTTTTTACTTATTTTACGTATCATGTCACGAATCTGTATCCAATTATATATGGAGTACCGCATGATACCCGCATGGAACGCCACTTAATCGTCCACCTACCAACGCAAATCGTTGCGACATCACTTTCTCTCGCAATTTGTCATTCTATCTATCATGAGCGTTAGTAGATATTTGTTTTTATGGTTCCGTAGGTAAGTAAGTCTTATAATTCACCAGTTTGTCACTAACGACGTAAAAGTAGTGTATACGGGTACGCTACGGATTAACTTTCTGATGCAATTATTTTAATTAGAACTTATCCGATGCCGGCCAGGTGATTTATCTCTTAGCGTGCTTGTTTGGAAACGGATTTGAAGATATGTTTAGTTGACAATACCGATCAAAATGGTACAGCAAGCTGCAACATTAAGTTCACCAGTGGCATGCTATCAAAACCAACTTTTGCCAGAGTATATACTGTGTAAGTGATCACGATTTCATTGATTTCAAAAATCAACCACCATGTGACCAAACTCTGGCAAAAGAAGGTGTTGATCACGCCAGGTAAGAAAATAGCAAAAAAATACTAATGGTTGCCAACATGATTGGAATGCTCATTACAGAGCTTCCTACAACGCTACTAGAAGAGATCCCATGTTTTATATCAGTCAACGCAACACTGTACATCGTAATTACAAGAATAGAAATGAATGATGATGAAGTTAAACAGAAAATGGGTAGCAGATTTTTAGAAAGAGTTACTTAGGCCCTGAAATGCAAAGAGAAACTGATGGAATACAGGTGATTTTTTGGTAAAAGTCGAAAACTCCTCGATCCAGAGTGGGCGGAGTTATTTAATGATTCCCCAGCAAAAAATAATCCTCTTGCAAAAACAAAATCCTATATCATCGTAATGAATTGAGACCATCCTCTTACATTAACTGTTTGATCCTCGCTTCCGTTACTTGCATTAGTGCAGTGCAGTGTGTGGGCGCTCATCCTCATTGCAGCTAAATATTGTCTGTCTCTACATCATTAGCGTATTAGAGGGACCAATGAATGTTATCTCATTCTGTGTCAGCTTTAATAACGACGACGATGGAATGTTCGCTTAGTGCAACTGCATTCCTATAGACGTTGGGTAAGAAGACAAAGATAACTGCAAGAAATGAAGAAACTGTAGCTAAAATCGGCCTTCTTATGTTTATGTAAATTTACATCATCATCGTCTTAAGTTTTCCTTGTGTTTAGCAACACAGCTATAGTGATCTATTGCATGTTTAATGAAGAGGCTATGAATAGCAATACTCACCATAATTTTTCAAGATATTGTCCTGGCGGGACTATAATTAAAATTCCTAGCAAAACTTCACAGTAAGATACATTTATTCATACTGAATTGTTTACTATTACGATTGTACAGAAGAAGCCGTTTGTACAATTGATGAACTAATGAGTATGTTTTGTTTTGAAGATACAGCAGAGACCATAGTTATGTATACATACTCTCGTCAATAAATAGTTAGTTACCAGTCAATTTATTGGTTTCAGAATTTTACTTTTTATCTATTTCAATTCTTCAAAAGGTAAAAAAATGAGACTTTTAACGTGTTAAGGTATGTTTCTTATTACTATAATTATTCATTTTCGTTCCTCACAAATAAGAGCTATACATATTATGCTCGCACTATCCAAGGAAAACAGCTCCATACTCATATATTCAAATAATAAGTATATACACAAAGTCAATCTTTAAATGATAAATCCGTTGAGTCGCATTGTTCTGACAAGAATATAATGACAGAAACAATGACTGTGAGTCCTTTACAATTTTTGATGTTAAACGGCAATTCACTACACCTACACTCACATTCACTTTAATACACAAACAGAATGCCAGAGATATTCCTCAAGAGGTTAAGGATCTATAACACCGGAATTATGAATACCGCTAGTTTATGAAAAGTCGCGTAAAATTGTGAACTCAGATTTACAATAAGACGCTTTATGTTGTTACAAATACCATATTTGCATAGAATTTGTTGTGTATGTAATTAATATTATCTTATCATCTATGTAGAGAGTTTGCACTTTCATAATTTTAATTAAATTTTACGGTATGCGCAATGGTCCGGCGATATCATAAATCTACTGCTACTGGAAAGTCAAATAGTTAAATAAGTTTTAGAGAAAATTTAAAGAATAAGAAGTCCGATATCATGGAAAATTTAAGAGAATTTATGTAATATTTTGAATTAAGTTCCTAGCCATTATAGAACCCAGTTTTATAATACGTAGGAACCAAACTTATCTTCCCTAGGGACAGGATCGACATCCAAGATAGTTCGTAAATCAAGTTGTAGAGATAGATGAGGTCAATATATTTTACCGCAAACACGAAGATTGCTCTAGAGACTGCTACGTAAATATGGAATTGGTTTTGCAACAAATATCTACGTCGATATTTTTACCGTTCTGAAATATGAATGTGTCTGAAAACAATAATAAATAAATATCCGACCGCCACGCTCTGTAACGAAACGACAAAAACATGAGAACGACTTTGAAATACCTTTGTGTGAACTATTTGGATAATATACCTAAGTGAATTCGCAATAAAGCACGCAGTATAAAATGTCGAACGGGAAATTTCAATGTTAGCGGTAATTAGTTGTCGAATTAATTAGGCAACCTACCACCGGAACCGATTTTATCATCCTTCACAGTTAAGGAAGTTCAGAGTAAAGAGGTAATATTACAAAAAGTATAATTGCTGAGCCATGGTCTTTAACAGTGAGAGTTGACCACAAACCACGACCATTCTCAGTTACTGAAGTAAGCTGTTACACCACGTGCCTCTACTAACAATCAGGTCAAATCATAGCTCAACTGACAGTCTAGATACTTTCAGATAACAATTCCACGCAGAAAAATATTCATGCAGGATACAAAAACCATTACAGCGGAAAGACATCGACAAAACAGAGGAACGAACTTCATCCGGTAGTTCAACAATCCGGCTTCAAAGAGCATTCTCCGGCTCAATGACAAAAGCAAACAATGCCTGCCGATTTGAGCGCAGAGGCAATTGCACCTCATTACTATATCAATGGAGAAATCAGCGGTGTGGGCGACGCGAGCAGTGGCGAAACACCAGCGACGACAGAACTGCAGTGACTCAGTAAACAGCACATTCAAATGCAGGGCGTTAAACGTGTACCTTCCCAACAGAGCCTAAATCGTAAATCTATACTTCCAAGCATTTGATTTTTTTAAAACAACCACACAAACGAAGGTAGCGATCAGTAAACATTTAAACTCAAACAGTCTTCGAGGCGACCACTTGAGATCGAAAACCTGTTCTATTTAAACAACAATATTTGCGCATCCTGGAACCTACGGATGGCTCTAGTTTTTTGTACCCTTATCCTCCTTGATGGATACGTTATTGTTATCAGAATCTGTACCATTGTGATTAAAGAAAGGGACATTATTATTCTGAACTACAAATTTTTTGCAGTACAGCTACCTATAAAAATGCATATGCACCTGACAAAACAATATTACTATCTATGTTGTGTTGTAAATAAATTGTTATAGAATGCACCTCTATTATCTTGTTCTTGATTTCGACAATATCAATCAATACTCAATACCTATTTCGTTATCAAACAATTATCACCTTCCACGAACCACTAGTTACTAACAATACAACGGCTGTTTACCTGTTTCTGAGTTTTGTCTGGCAATATTATGGAAAGCTCGAATGATCTGTTCTTCTTGTCGCGGTTGCCAGATCTCATGAGCTTGGACGAGGAGCGCGTGATGCTCTGCGCCTTCTCCGGCAGCTTGAGCGCCACGATGGACATGCTGCGCGAGAGGCGGCGGCCCAGCTTGCGCGTGCGCAGCGACATGGACCCGCTCAGCCCGCGCTTGGTGCGCCCCTCGGCCGCGCCCGGCGACGTCTCCTCCACACCGCCGCCTTCCTCACTAGCACCAGCCATTACACTTATTCAATAACAACACTTAATACATTAAAATCAACGTCAACATTCACATCTCCAGCACATTCGGTCACTAAACAATCACAGACACTTGTTCCAAAGTCTTCTGTCACTTAGTCTCCATCTGCGTCCACTAACACAATAATCCAGAGTGCACTTCAGCTTACAATCCACATCGTGACTGTCCACCGATATCGGAAATCAGGCAACAGTTCCACTGTAATGCGGATCATATGGTCACGGAGCCGGTTTGGGAACTACCGCTCCGACCAATCTTACAATTTGGGACGACGTAAAACGTAATTCGATAATGGTCCGTAGTAAGTGTGAATGGGTTCAATAGTGCAGTTAGAGTGATTGTTACGTTCAAATAGAGCGCGTTATCGGCGAGCGTGTTGCATCGAGAGTAGCGCGGCGGCGCAACGTGTGCGCGGCTGTTCGCGGGCGGAGCGACTAACTGGAGGCGACGGAGCCGCGAGCGAGCGGCGCGGGCCAGGAGACAGGCGCCCCGCCGCCGCTTGACAGCGTCACAACAGCTTCAATCAAATTACTTTTCGAATTGCATTGTAGCATTTAATGCTGTCACAAAACAACTGTTTACATTCAGCTGGGAAGCGCTCCCACGCGACATGTAACTATTAATCGGGACCATCGGGACGATACCGCACACACGGCTTGCAGGCTCCGGCCACACATTTGTTTAACGGGACTTGCTCTAGTTACAGACGTTCTTATTGAACTCCTTAAAAACTCCTTTGTTATCTGCTGCCACGCTTTATTTATGCGAGATAATAATAAACTAATGAGTGGTGCCTCATGACTAGCTCGCTCGTTACAGGTCAATAGATCTCAAGGCAATCATGTTTCTGAATAAGAACCATTGTGGATGACTGCTGTCGATATTAGAGCCTTTTGAGGTTATAAGTATTGATAGAGAAAATTATTGTGATTTCGGTTTCATTTCTTAAATTTCACGACAACTCTCGAGTGTTTTACCAGGTCATCAAAACATCAGAAGGTAGGGCTTATAGAGAAACGATCTTATAACGAGTTAAAAATATCTCAGTTTGCATAGAATTTACATAATAACATAGGATGTAGTAGCTTTCGAAGGTCGTAAGCATCAATGAAAGTGAAAATGTTTCTTCTTTCGCATCTAAACGAAAAAGGCAAAGAATTAGTTATTAAAACGGTATTTAAAACCTTTAATAATGTTGTTGGCATTTCTTGAAACAATGAAGACATAGACTTTTTTTGAAAGGAGAACCTTTGAGAACTAAACTTCAAATATCAAAGTCAACCACAACCAATCTAGGCGGCAACTAAAACGTCAATGTCAAAATGGAAACGTATAAATAATTTCAACCGTTTTATCATAACAAACATATTTTAGTGTAGTTAGATTATTATATTCAAATCTAATTACTAGGTATAAAACTAAATTTAATATGCTGTAAGTAGTATATCTATGATATCATAGAAGTAGATATGGATACTATCGATACAATAAATAAAATGGGCGATGAATGTTAAGCATGCTAAAGCCCCCAGAGAGATTGTAATACATCCGCTACTCATAGTCCTTACCTATTGTTTCCTTTTCTTCATCTTTCCGTGTCGTACTATTTCATTCGTATTTGGCTACCTGGGCAGCCCAGTCATTGGCTTCATTTGAAATTCTTCGAGGGAGCAGGATTTATTTTATAAATCTATAATAACCACAAGAAAAAGGGCATATTATACAGAATTATTTTATGACTCGTCACCTGGATTGTTATTGTAGCCAGTTGGCATCACCACAGAAACATGGCCTTCAACTCATTACGTGTTTATTTGCTTTGTATCGATTGGTTATACATTGTCACAAAAAGAGATACAATAAAAGGCTATTCAAGGAGACTAACTAACCACAAAGAATATTAAAGTTATCGCCCATTCCCTTGAATTTATGTTTACAGGAAAATATTTTCAAGGACTCCATAAAATAACACATAAAACTAAATTAAACTGCTTCTTATAGGACCGAAAATGTTTACAATTATTCCTTTTGAAAATTATCGAATATATTTTCAGAACAGCTTCGAATAAAAATGGTGACTGGAAAGAGCGCTATTCGAGATTATACTCATCGACTCATCACATGTACCGGTAAGTGCCAGACCTGTTATAGTCTTTTTTCAATACACTTCATTCCTTTCCTATCCTCATTTGCAACAATTCAACCTGTTGCTTTAGCACTTTCTTATTATTACAACAAATATGAAAATTTGCTTCCTTCTCACCCACATGTTTGCATTGTCTCTTGCACTACTACCTCAAACTGGACTTGCTTTTTTGTGTATTAATTTTAAGACAAAATAAGTTCTTTCTAAGTATTTTTATTTTTTCTAAAGTCTCGCTGTATATTATTCCACTGCGTAAATTATCAAGCGAGCGATCTTAACATTTTATTTTCTGTGTCAAGACATAAATGGTACGCAGACTTTAGATTCAAAATTATGTAGCTGCAACGGAGCTCGTTACATCGACATAGCTCTCAAGGCCTGCTAGGAGTCAAGTTGCATGTATTCAACCGCTACCGACCACGGCTTGGCTTTAAACATAACCTTCTTTCTACTTATAGTTAGTCTGACTCACAACATGACTCACGTAACCGGTGAAAAAGTCAAGCCAGCCTCCGATTCGTTCTTCTCTCGCGTTTCGCCGTAAACCGCTGCCGAACAATTATTGTTTTCTGTACTTATTTTCCAATTTCAATGCTTTGCCTTTTTATTGTTGTGTTAATTTTAAATGGCACACTTGTTTAATGATAAAAATATAAGTGTCTTTGAGTCAGAGTTGTTTGAAAGAAGAGATAGCTAAAAGACTAAGCAAATTTTTTAGCATCGTTGTAAATATATCTACATGTTCCATAAGTTAGGTCCTGCAGCTTTTATAATACCTACACAGACGATATCTCTTCATTAAAGTGAGCGAGCGGAGGAGCCGCGTCGCATTTCGTTCATGAGCCGAGATGCGACTCCATACTCGTCGCTGCTAATGAGGATGCGCGCCGCGCACCGAGATCCCCTGAGCGATGGCAGCAACGCCAACATCCCTTCTGACATCAGAACGCTGAGGTCGCAGCGAAGTGAGATGTACAGCAGCGTGTTAAATTCTACGCGGTTCGTATAATATGAAACATTTCCTGCCAACATGACCCTTAGCCTCCGATCACTTATTTAACGTTTGAATCCCCAACCGGTCCTATGAGACCGCGCTGTTATTGTTTTACTATTGTGTCTCGTTTCGCGGGTATCTGAGTAATTAAAAACGTTTTTAAATCAGTGATCGAAGCCCTTAGCATATATTTTAGTTTTAAGTATGAAATCAATTAATGTTCTTAAGTTTTGTTGTGCATTAATAATTATCCTCGAGTGCAAAATTTCCCTCTCATTTTTATAAGGTTTGCTTTGCTGTAAGAAAACCCAATTGTAAAATGTATGTGTGTAATAAAGAATAAAGAAGAAGATGAAATTGTGATCGAGATTCTTCGTAAGCATCACGAGAATGCTGCGTTCATTCATACGTAAATGTTATTGCATGTTTTAGGAACAGACGATGCACGATTGCACACAGCGCAATGAAGTTAGCCATGACGACTGCTTTCGACCAGTCAAACTTGTACCCTTGCTTATATAATTAACTTTAAATATCTACCTAGTACTTCAACGAAAAGGAACTTCATCGAAAATGACTTTCAATACTCTCACTAATTCATAAATTCTTTCTCAATTTTTAGATCTCAATCGGACGACTTAGGTGGCAACGACACATTACTTCTAGACATGGTTCGAGCCCGATGCCGGGAACTAGAAGAGGAAGCTCAGGACAAAACGATAGAGTTGCCACGAGAGGACGTTTCCGATGAGTTGGTTAATCATACAATTTCTTTCTTTCCATATCTACCTACTTATTATATACACAGACACGGCAAAACATTAATTTGCCACTGGGGCACGAACTGCAGAGGCCAATCTAGAAATCTCTGACTGCGGGCTCAGGTTGGCCGCTGCAGAGATAATTTGGCCAAATGGGTATTCCATGACCCATCGCAAATACAGTGCCAGTGTGGAGACCCTTCACAGGATATGCGTCACCTCCTTTCCTGCCCAGCATGCACAACTACATGCACGATTTAATACGAGGCCTAAGACAGAGCTATCCAGGTGGTTAAATATTGGTCGGACAAAACTTGAGTCAGACCGGCACGAGAAGAAAAAAAATAAACAATCGATGCTAAATGAAATATGCTTTTTTTAGTAGTGTGGCTATTAGCTACTATTATACAATCACTTAAAGTTCTTTTTTAGCAGTTGATGGTAACATTAAGTCATCAACAAGCTGTGCTATACACCTGGCGTCTACAATAGCCGAACAAAAACCAATGATGATAACAAAGGCATTTAAAAAAAAATGGTTTCCCACTAAACTTTCACTCTCGATTGAATTATGTCTATTTACGACTTTCTCACAGTTTTCTTTGTCGAATAAGTCACTGTTATGATGGTTAAGTCAAAACGATTCTTAATTTTATAAATTAATGCGAGTACTTCAAGGCATATACGGGTATTGTATTCTTTGAGCTAAGTAAAAAAAAAATTAAACTAATTTTCAAATTCTTATGGCTTTAAAGTTAGCATTGGGTTCTTAGTTACCGCGACCGGGTCGGGCGACCCACTGCTTAATATGGATTTGTATGGCACCAGTCTTGCGACGTGGTCGCCTGGGTCTCAAGTCTGCGAATAGTATTAAAATTGTCGATCACTTAACATATTATTCATAATTGTTGATTTTGACAGGTTTGGTACTATTACTTACTACTAATTCTAGTACTATTCTAATAGCAGACTTGAGGCCCTGGTTTTATTTACTAATCCAGACAAATCCATACTAAGCAGTGGGTCATGCGACGCGGTTGGGGTCGCGGGTCGCGGTCGCTTGTCACGGTCGCTAAGACCCGAATACTACCTTAACCGATAAGCCTTTTACAGTTGCCTGCCTTTGTTAGTTAAATCAACAAAATAAAACAATCAATCAAGACAACAACAACAATAACAACAACAAATCAACAACAACAAATCAACAACAACAAATCAACAACAACAATAACAACATCAACAATTTTCGTCTTCAGTCAATCAAGTGAGGCCTGTGTGCACGGGCTGAGCGTGCGCATGACGAGCCGCAGCGTCTCCAGGTCGCGAGTCTCGCGGATATCCACCCGCCGCGACATGGACATTCCCTCCATTTTGGCATTCGAAATACCAGTAACTCCGGGACCGGTTAGTTTTACTACTCAATCTACACTAATATAAGTTTGTTTTTTTGTTTGTATGAGGTAATCTGTGGAAGTACTAGTCCGATTGCTAAAATTTTTTCACCAATAGAAAGCTGCTGTATTCCTGAATGACATAGGCTATATTTTATGTACGCGGGCGAAGCTGCGGGCCAAAGCTAATGTACTATAGAAATAATTACGGATTAGGTGCATAATGGCTTGAAAGAAAGGGGAGATGGTTGAAAGGTCAGAAAGGAAGAAGAAATCGTGTTGCTTCGACCTCAAATGACATGAGCCCAGTCTGGAAGGTAAAATCTATTCTCATACACTACATTTTTCTTTTCAATAAGAATCTTAAGAACAAGCTTAATACAGCACAACCAAAGTAAAATAATAACTATTTTCTTCGCGGCAGGCACCACTGGAAATTCCTGGTCTACGAAAAGTTGATGCTTGTCCTGATGAAGATATTCCTCGATGGTCAATCCGTCGTTCAATTTGCCCAGTGTGCTCTCAAAAATGGAGAGACAAATCGTCTATAAAAAATGTGAAATATTCTGGTTAGTACATATTATTCCAAATAATATTCCCGTTATGTTGACATTAGAAAAAAAGAGAGTTAGTGATAGCGTGATGAGTGACAGGACAGAACGGAAGAAAAAAATATGTTGCGCACACCCTAAAGAAAACGGGTCAAGGGTAGGAGGAGAGTAGAATACTAGTATTCTACTCGCAGGAGGAGGATGATGATGATAGAGATTTACCACACCACCACAGATTCAGTTGCTGCAACCGAAAGCTACCTTTGGACCTTGCAATATACAATACCATTACAACACTACTAAAATAATAATCACGTCCACTTTGCTTTCCAGGTTTAAAAAGGAACTCGTTAGCCGAATTCCCCTCGGTGATCGCTCCAGCACGATTACGCGCAGCCATCACCATGGCTTAGTAAGTCCTCCACTTATTTAGCATAGCATAGCATTAGCCTTCTGATGTTCCCACTGCTGGGACTCAGGACTCTTCTCTAGGAGAGGAAAGGACCCAAGCACACTCTTATTTCATTACTATAGAATTAGCTATTTAGTTATTTTTGATTGAAGACATTTTAATTATTCGAAACTTTGAAGCCCCTAATTGTAAAGGAATGGCAATTTTATCCACAGATGTTGATTGAACATAATTTATTTTAACAATAAAAAATCTTTTTACAAATAACTTTATTTTCTGAAGTCGGTGGTTCTGGTTTTATTTCTGCATTTTTTAGGGTTCCGTAGCCAATTGGCAAAAACGGAACCCTTATAGTTTCGCCATGTCTGTCCGTCCGTCCTCGCTTAATCTCTGTGACCGTTAGCTCTAGAAAGCTCAAATTTGGTAACAATATGTATGTCAATCACGCCGACAAAGTGCAAAAATAAAAATTGAAAAAAGAAATGTTTTATTATGGTAGCTCCCCTACATGTAAAGTAAAAAGTGTTTTTTTTTTTATTATTTCAACCCTAACGTGTGATATATTGTTAGATAGGTATTTAAAAATGAATAGGGGTTTACTCAAATCATTTTTTGAAAATATCAATCATTTCGAAAATAATCGCTACAAAAGTAAAAAACAATGCGTCCCCCCCTCTAACTTTTGAACCATAAGTTTAGAAAATATGAAAAAAATCTGGAAAATAGAGCTTTATAAAGACTTTCTAGGAAAATTATTTTGAACTTGATGGGACGAACAGTTTTTGAAAAGTTGGGGACACTTATTGTGACGGACGGAAAACTACGAAACCCTACACTGAGCGTGGCCCGACACGCTCTTGGCCGGCTTTTTAATAAAGGATTCTAAATACAAAACATAACTCTTAATTTCAGTGAGCCTCGTCCATTTCCGGCAACCGTGGATGAAAGTAAAGGGACTGGTCGAGCAATGAGGAACACGAGCGCAGCCTGGCAGCTCACCCGAGCCCGGCGCTTCCGCACCCCAAAACTCCAAATGCCATCTCCAGAAGCCATCGCCCCCCTCAGTTCCACCGCACCGATGGCCCTCAAAGATTTAGATAGCCGTGTTAACAGATTTCTTAAAGACGAAGGAATGACGAAAAACGTAACTGCTAATCAAAATTGGGGACCAATTATCAAAACTTAAATAAAAAATGTCGTTTTACCTAAGATTGTTTCTTCAAATATTAAACTGTCAGTTAAATAATTAGCTTTTATTGGCTCGTTTCGTACCTCTAAAGGAATAAGCGGAACCCTTATAAACTAAGATCCCTTTCTTTTCCATCTGTCCGTCTGTCTGTTCGACGGTCTGTCTCTCTGTCTGTCAAGACTTGGAACGCGAGGAGGTATTAAGTTGAAACTCGCGAAATGAAACTCACGAAGTGGATTTCACCCGCGCCTCACAAGACAGCAGATTTGTGCGGCTTTGCAGCCGCACACCGCCGCGGTTTCCCTTAAAAGATGTTGAATATTAATTGTGGGCGAAAGTTATCCAGTTTTGTCAAATACAGACTTAAAATTAATCTTTTTAGAATATCAGCAAACTATTACCCCCCAATTCTTATCCTTATACCCGCTGCAATCGTCCGCCAACCGACCGTAGTCCCGTAGAGCGTGCTCCACCCTAATATATTATGTTCATTTTTAACATATAACAGCGTGGAGCAAGAGGGCGTGCCATACTTTTAATAACTAAGGCTAAGACAAAATACTCACAAAGCGGTTTTCAACTGCGTCCGCCGCGGTTACAAGCCTGCAGAATGCTTCTGTATATTATGTATGTAAAATATGAAAGCATATTTCACAACACGTTTCAAGCCCAGGGTATACGCGATTGTTAGCGGCTCCTGCTGCACCGGGGGTAAATCGTAGAACCGCGCGGTTCGCGGTCACCCGTAGCCTCGGCGGATCGTGCCTGGACGGGTTGCGGTCGGTTGGCCGCAGTGCCCGGTGAGGGCACCGAAATTTTATTTGAAAGCTGAAAATCAGTGGATACACCCACAGTCTTTTAGGCCTTCTTTTTTTTTATTTTTCTGTGAAGTATAAACCTAAGCGACAACAGCTTTTTTGGGTGTGTGTCAAGTTGTCAACCACACCACTCCATTGCGCTCTGGAACTCAACATGATAATAATTAACCGCCCGTCTTGCGATTATCACCCACGAAGTTTGCGAACGATAAATAATCGGAGCCGCGACGGCTGCGTAACCGCACAAAGCTCCAGTCCCGTGAGTTTAGAAATAAAACAGCGTTTTCTTCTGTACCCAAGGGACCACAGCTTCCCCATAAACTCCATCGTTTCCTCCAGGCGGTCTGCGCAATGGGAACACCCCGGCGTTTCTTTCGCCTGAATCCGAAATAGGAACCTCCCGAACTGGCCATGACGTGTTTTCTAATCTGTGATGGTACCCCATAGTGCATGTAGAGTAATAATAAAAACTTCATAGTTACCAAAGTTATCATAATGCACTCAGTATTTGACAGGAAAATAGTGACTTACGAATTTGTGATTTTGCACGATATAAACGCGGTCATGTTTCAGTCGAAATGTTCAAAATATACTTTTATACTACCCTGAAAATGATTAAAGTAGAAGGTCCAGACACTGAACAAAATTTAATCACTTGTACAAAATTGAAGAGAACATAATGTTATGCAAAAAACTAGTAAAAACTGTTCCAAACATGACAGGGTCAACGGTGCGTTACCTAATGTCAAATGAAATCGTATTCTCTAATTTTGGACATCCTCAACAAGTAATACAGCTGAGGAAAAGCGAAGTTCCTCCGCTAGGCAATCATGGTGTTCTGGTTCGCATGCTAGCTGCACCAGTCAACCCTTCTGATATAAACACTATTCAAGGTAGGTACGTAACCAATCGCAATCACAAAATCAAAAATCATCTTACTTGTAGCACATGCTGCAGCTGTCTCAGTAATCTTGGTGTGTTTTTATATTAACATTTGCGATGAAATTTCAAGGATATAGCTGGCGTGGTGCCTTTCAGAATTTGATATCGTTTATACAAGCATAGTGTCTAAAATATGTATTAATTTTAGGAAAATACCCAATCAAGTTGAAACTGCCGCACATACCTGGCAATGAAGGCGTGGGAGTGGTTGAAGAAATTGGAGGCTACGTGAAGACTATTTGTCCAGGGAACCATGTGATAATTACGAAACCTGCTCAAGGAACTTGGAGAGACATTGGCGTATTCAATGAAGCTGCGTTGAAAGTTGTTCCAAACTATTTGGGATTAGCGGAAGCTGCAACACTGGGTGTTAATTGCACTGCCTATAGAATGCTTAGTGATTACAGACCAGTGCGTGCGTGTAACATGTCCGTCATACAGAATGCCGCAAATAGTGCATGTGGACAATATGTTATACAAATCTGCAAAGCATGGGGAATCCAAACTATCAACATAGTAAGACACAGGCGTAAAATAGATGATTTGAAGTCTAGGCTCGAGTGCTTGGGAGCTTCTTTTGTTCTAACAGAAAATGAAGTCAAATCAACCAATATTTTTAAAAAAGACCTAATTCATAAACCCTCGCTAGCTCTAAACTGTGTTGGAGGGAAAAGTGCAAGTCAAATGATGAAGCATTTAAGACCTAATGGCTGCATGGTCACGTATGGAGGAATGTCTAAACAACCGGTCACTATACCTACTCCAGTATTTATTTTTAAAACTCTGTCCTTCTGTGGGTTCTGGATGACTGCTTGGAATGCAACTGCTAGTGACTTAGCTAAAGATGAAATGCTGGGAGAATTAATTTCATTAGTGGTAGATGGAAGAATTAGAGCTCCTTTGCACAAGAAGGTGAAATTCGACTCTTTTTATGAAGCCATATGCAAAACTATGAAGGGATATCAAGGACATAAATATATTTTATTTTTTGATTAGATTTTCGGTAGTATCTACCTGTTACAGAATAAATCGTACTTTATTTTTTTAGGCTAATGATATTTTTAATTGCGGTTCGTACTTATGGCTACTGGGTAAAGGTGCTGCTAAAGCGTTGTTTGTACCAGTAGACTGTTGGGAAACAGTCACTGGCACGCCCTCCCGCTCTGCCTAGAGCTAGAGAAGTCATTATGATGGTTTACCACCTAAAAACAAAAGTCCCAACAGGCGAGTATCATTGCATGGTGCCAGTATCTCGATTATGTAAAGCCCAGCCGTTTTTATTCGTGGGAAATCACCAAATGACTTATCCTGCCCTGGGTAGAGTGAGAGGGAGTATCAGACTTTAAAACTCGAACAATCCTGCCGTTAGGCATCGGCCCTAACCAAACAACAAGGTGGGAGGGGGGTTTCTTGGCGATTTTTAGATAACTAATTTCTATTATATACAATGTGGATATGACAATACGACAATAAATGAAATAATTATGAATAACTTTTGGTATGGGACCAACGTTGAAATCGCGAAAAAACATTCAGCTGTCCCGTACATTTATCTTTATGCAATTTAGATTTATGCAAACGTAAATGTATGGGACACCTGATTTTTTTTTCGTGATTTCGGGGTTGGTCCCTTAAGGCGGGCGCGACGTTAGAATTATCCGTACAAACGTAATACCAAAATCATTTGCAATTTAAGCATATTTACACCATAATATGATGTTATTCGGATTCAGACAATAATTATCTAGGTTCCTACATCGTCTTTTTGTTGAAAAACTTACCCCAAACGAAATTTAAGCGAATTTAAATTTGCACATTTTCACAGCGAAAATTTCATGTTGTTTTTTCTATATTATAAACAACAATATTATAAAATATCTCTCCGTAGGAACACAGATATTATTATCAAGCTATAAATACTAGAAACAATATTGGAAATACATTAATTTTTAATTCATCATTTTTGGTATTACGGAACATCTCCCAAATTTCCAATAATTTGTATTGCTATCACACCAAGCAACTGTCAATGTGCTGATGATGACTTTACTCCAGTCAATGTGTCCAAGAATTGTTTATACTATCTGGATTGATTCCATCAACCTCAAAAACGTATTTTTTTTCGTCTCAACTCGAAATAGCGCGCGGTGTCCGCAGGCCTTCATAATGATGAGTATTGGCAGCGTTTTAATTTATTGTTGTATTGTCATGGCGACAGGTCACGGGAACAACTTGCGATCCCCGGATGCCCCTCAAGACTCGCACACTGAGAGTCAAGTCCATAGTTCCATACACACACTCCATACAAACTAACTTATAATGTAAATAGATCAATTCTCGGAGTCCCGAAGATTTTCCGAATCGACTATACAGTTCTCAATTGGTATGTATTTGTTTTATAAGACGAGAAGAGAGAAATGTGCTATGCCACGTTGGTGAACATAGCACTGATAGAAACAGGTTCAACTAAGATATATTTTTTATATAGAAAGATGCGTGCTATGGATGGTCACGAGGGGTGTAGCTATGTGCCTCTTCCCTACTATCGATACGTCGGATAGCTCGAAACGGTCACATAGTTTCACAGCTTAGCTATTACATCCTCGCAGCATAGCTGCAAACTCAGGTGGAAAAGCACCCTGCCAGAGTCCTAAGTCCGCGGGAAGTACTTTATGAATTTTGATTCCCTTGACTGTCGAAATTTACGTTTTTGCGACATAAACGGCCGTATTTTTGCGGTTCCGTAAACAACTAGGAACCCTTATAGTTTCACCATGTCTGTTTGTCCGTCTGCGGATAATCTCAGCGACCGTTTTCACTAGATAGTTGAAATCTGGTACCAGTATGTATATCAATCACGCCGACAAACTGGTTAAATAAAAAGTGAAAAAAGAAATGTTTTATAAGCGTACATACGGTAGCTTGGGTACGCTAATAAAACATTTTTTAAGAGAAAATAAA
Organism: Mythimna separata; assembly: GCA_030763345.1. Lineage (NCBI taxonomy): Eukaryota > Metazoa > Arthropoda > Insecta > Lepidoptera > Noctuidae > Mythimna > Mythimna separata. The sequence goes on along the minus strand of CM061187.1, from coordinate 10,079,727 downwards.
TCTTATTGTTATTATAATTGATGGCTTTCTTTCTATCTTGCTCATCCAAGTAACGGAGAAGTTTAAAGTAGTTCTATTCGAATCAATTTCAAGTAAAAATTATTGTAGGTATGTTGCAGACTAATCCTTGGCGATACGTAGGTATACGTAGTTAAAAAGTAGGATGTTCCGATTATATATGTATAGTAATAACTTTATTAACACCGAATGATAATTATCTTCCTGTGTGGCCTTATCAAGATTATTTAATAACATAGTGTTCTATTATAGTGTTTATAGTAATACAAATAAAACATATAATTTGTAATAAAGCGCCTGTACAAAATATAACTGCAACTTTTTACATGAAGCATTTTTGCTCATATTCGGGCGTCGAAAATGTCAAAAACTCTGTCACGTAGTGTTAGTTTTCCGAAGTACTAAATCGTACTAAATTCTAGTTTGATCAGAATGATTAAATACGTTATAGTTTCGGAGTACGAGCGTGGTCGGGCGCGCATGGCGGGACCACAGTTATCGTGAAATTACGTTTCAGCCGTATGACGTACAAATATTTCAAATCGTACTAAATATACGTAGTGGAATCAATGATGTTTATTAAAAAACAACTACTACTCTACCTACTTAATTTTTTTTATAGCAATTTGCAGTAGAGGCACATCACTATTTAAGAATTGCAATAAGCTGGCAACAGACGTAATGTCACTTTATTCTAAAATTAAAAAAAAAACAGAGTTTAGTGTGCAGCAAGTGCAGCTGGGAGTGCAACCACTGTGTTCGAGAAGTCAGTGCGGCTGGCCCGGTGCGGTGAGCCGAAATCACCATGTAATGTGACGTGGGCCTGTCATGTCATTTTTCATTCGTCGTTACCGTCCTAGTCACCGGGCCAGTTTATTTTGGATGTTCGTCTTATTTTTATTTGTTTATTTACTTTCAAGGCAATATTCAAGACGTAGACGGAGATTCGCTGTATTTAGAAGAGCCTCCCGTGCTTCCCTCCCCCCGATCTTGCAGCGTGGCCTCCTTGCTATTCGTTCCCTCCCTTCGCTCTCGATCCGCTCCCTCAATTCCCGTGGCTCCCAGCGCACAAACCCTGATACAAGAGATTCAAGAGAGAGATTGGATAACAGAATAACGAATACTGTGGGAGTGGATACAACAATGACGAATTCTGTGGAAGTGGATACTACAACAACGAATACTGTGGAAGTGGATCCTACCGTACTGGCTACCACCATACTGGATACCATCGTAATGGGTACAGCAGATGTAAATACCACCGTAGTGAATACAAAGCAATCGGGCTGCTCTGGATATGAGGGTGAATCTGGAAATCTGCCTGCCAAAATGTCAAACAAAGCTGCTCCATAGACTATGAAAGGATACAAAAATTTTGCGACCGACCGGCTAGCCTACGAGCATGGAATGAATAAGTACGTACGTACATAAGTACATTAGAAAGAAGTAGTCAAAACATTTTTTAGCTACTGCCGTAGCATCCGTATCAATTATACGGGACCCCTAGAGATCAGGGACCACAGTAAGTTGGAAGCATAAAATTACCGTCCAAAAACTCAAATTCTTACTAATGAGAGGCTCTCAGGCTATTGCTGAATTGTCTGGTGCTATTTAAAAACAGACGATAGCTGCATTTAATTTGCATATAACCGACACTCGTCATCATCAGACATACATACAGAGAGGTACAGAATACGCCTGGAGAACTCGAGATTATTTTAACGGGGTTTTTATTTTGTTAAAACTTCGAGTAAATGGGAAATTCGGTTATTCGTATTTGGTTATTTGCAACACTGCCTCTTTCGCACCGCAACGTGGTTGGTACCTAGATTTACCTATCTATGATTCTAGACAATACCCGACGCCACGCGTCAGTTTACGTCAGTCGTTCGAGAACTGTCACAGAAATTATAACTTTACGCTAATTTAATATTAATTTCCATTTATTGAGCGAAATGACCGACGAGAAAAATACCTATTAATTGAGTTGGTAAAACGATATCCTGTTCTATATGACATGAATTTAGCTATATACAGGGATCATACTGTTTTTTTTTCTGGAAGGGGATTAATCAGATTGACTTCTCCCGCTCTTGGGCGAAGCGGGAGGGTGTGTCAGACTCTTACTGACTAAACCCCTATCCCGTTCCTTCGTTGAATTCGATCTGGGGGGGACTCGGTGTCAACCTTTCGGAATACCCATGTTTCCCAGAGGCTTCGGCCCTGCCGGGCCCCTACAGTTTGCTGACATCTCCTTGAGGCGCGCGTGGAACAGAACGCGCCGTTGACGACTGGGCTCGGTCCAGATTATTTCCAGACTGCCGGTCGGCGAGCTACCCAGTGCTCGCCGTCCGCGTACCCGCGCCTACGGTGGTCGGAAATTGGGATCGCGATCTCGGCGGGCGGCGGCGTAAGGACCGTTCCCTCACGCGCTCGCGGTCAGCAGCCTCCTTCACAAGCACTACTGCTTCGCAGAAGGAGGCGACAACGTGCCACCCCTCCTCGCTCCGGACCATGGCCTGAACCAGGGCCCGGCGCGAGAGGTCGCCACCTCCGATAGCCTCCACAAGGACACGGCGGTGCTCCGCCCAAGCGGGGCACACTTCTACCGTGTGCTCCACCGTGTCCTCCTCACAGTGGCGACACCCGGGCGTCCTCTCCTGCTTGATCCGATGCAGGAACCTCCCGAACTAGGGATCATACAGTGAGAAATCTTCTTCAAAGTCTTCATCTGACTCGTTATTTATTAAATCCATAGTACATAACCATACACTTCCACTGCTGTTAGCTAACTGTATTCAGAAATTATTAGTGTGTCGTGGCGTCGTGTGTTGGTAATATGCACGGTGCATATCGGGTGTCGACACGTTGCATCGCGTCGCATTTTAGTAATATGTCTCTGCCTTTATCATCATACGCTAGCGATGGGCTGACTCGCATTTTTCTATAATTCGATCTACTCGAGTAGGTATGGTGGCTGACTTGAGTTGCAATTCGATGGGCCCAGCTCGATCGGTCTAGTCGAATTTTATATATATACTATAGTTAGTCCGTAGAGTATACAAGATCCTTGAATGTATGAGCGTTGAGCAAATACTCGTTTCTGATATATTTGTATGTCATAGAACATAGTTTACAAAAAAATGGTTGCGAAAGCATTAGCTACCTAATTAAAAAGTTACGGAAGTCTCAATATCTTTTGATATAAGGAAAAAAACAGCAATTAACTAGGGCGATTACGATTTTATTAGGTACTCTCAAATGTTTTAAGAAAAATAAAGCTAAAAGTTTGCATAATATTATCTACGTTCTATGACTTTTCTTACAAAACAGTGCTGCATTATTCTAATGCGACCAGGGCCATTAATAGGAGAGAGACAACCCTGACGATGACTGCTACGAGTCCCCATTAGAATTGAATGAAAAAAACGCGGAACCGTCTACTCACGGAGTTAACTCGGAGCGTCGGGACGTCACTCGCATGTCTCGTAACTCGCTTCAAATTGCTTTCAACGGTTTACTTATCCACTACAGAGTTACCGACCGAATCAACTCAAGTTGGTTGGAAAAGCACCTCGATTAAACGAGTATGACTCGAGAAACTCAGACACTATAACTCGACTCGCTCTTCGCTATAGAACGTAGTGATTACATACTCTTTGATCGCTATCTGACACTGACAGCTGACAGATAGCCGCTAATCATAAATGAAAAAAATTCTTAGTTCCATCTCATCAAACCTGCAAAAAAACATAATTCCTATAAACCTTCCTAAAAATACACCATGGTTGTTTCATTCCACCGTAATAAGATGTTTACGGCAGCAAAATGGTTTACAAAACACAGTGTTAAATTGACTGGGTCGGTGCGAAATTTAACATCAAAACAACTAGTTTACAGCGAATTTGGAGATCCTCTTCAAGTTTTAAAGGTCAAGGAAACGCAAGTTCCTAAACTAGGCACCCAAGATGTTCTGGTTCGCATGCTGGCTGCACCCATAAACCCGGCTGATATAAACACTATTCAAGGTAGGTACATTAACTGAAGGATTTTTTTTTCAAAAATAAAAACAATTTTAATTACTTAATTTTTTTTATATTTCGGTACAATAATTTAAAAGTCTAGTGTATAAACTTTGATTTTCAAAATACCATGTACCCGAGTCTATAAGTTAAAGGTATTTTATTTTTAATTATTTTTATTTACAACATATTGATTAAGTACTGATTAAAATCTTATTCTATTAAATATCTTGGTTATTGTTGCAAAATGATTTATTGTTTTAGGAAAATATCCAGTCAAATTAACGCTGCCGTCTATAGCTGGTAATGAAGGTGTAGGAGTTGTTGAAGAGATTGGAGAAGAAGTGAGTGATATCAGGCCAGGAAACAAAGTTATAGTTACAAGGCCAGTGCAAGGTACTTGGAGGGACATTGCCACATTCAATAAAAATATATTGAAAGTGGTTCCAGACAATTTAGGATTAGCGGAAGCCGCAACTCTGACTGTTAATCCTTGCACTGCTTATAGAATGCTCACGGATTTCAAACCCGTTCGAGATGGCGGCATGGTTGTCATACAGAATGGAGCTAATAGTGCATGTGGACAAAATGTGATACAAATATGTAAAGCATGGAACGTTCCAAATATCAACATAGTGAGAAATAGGCCTGAAATAAATGAATTAAAGAAAAACTTAGAGTCCCTAGGAGCTACCTATGTTCTTACAGAAGAAGAACTGAGATCAACAACTATTTTTAGAGAAAAAAAGATTGATAAACCTACACTAGCCCTTAACTGTGTTGGAGGGAAAAGTTCACTTGAAATGTTGAGACACTTGTCACATTCTGGTTGTATGGTCACATATGGAGGAATGTCAAGAGAACCAGTGGTAATACCTACTTCAGCATTTATTTTTAAAAATCTAGCATTTTATGGATTCTGGATGACTGCATGGAATGAAAAAGCCAGTAGCACTGCCAAAGACAAAATGATGTCAGAAGTAATTTCATTGATGTGTGAAAAGAAACTTGAAGCTCCTATACATAAAATGGTGAAATTCAATAAATTTGAAGAAGCCGTTGGGAATACTCTGTCCTCCAAGGGATTTCAAGGATGTAAATATATTTTAGATTTTAGTTAACCTGTGTGGTTTATATAATAAACTGTGTTATTTGTTAAAATATAATATTATTATTATAGAGAGTAATTTTGTTTTATTACCACTCCCAATGCATGCCAGTCGCATTGTAGCCTCCTTACCCTGATAAAAATGATATTTTCGATGTTAGCGCGCCAACAGTCGTTCCGTACGTACAACAGCAGGCTTAGCCAAGTCACAAAATAATATAATATATTAGCATACAATTCGTCCACTATAAGTTGGCGAGTGTGAAGTTAGGCTCTGCGAATTTTGGCGCTTGAAATATCGTACAAAAATAAAGGTTTTAAAAAAAAATAATGCCAATAACTGTTTTTAACAGCAATAAGAACTGCAAATTGCATTTATATACAGATCTAGATAATTATATACAGATCAATACAGGTTGCGCCATCTAGTGAGATTTATTAGAACCAAATTTTCCTAGCAATGAGATCCCGTGGCCAAATTGATCTACAATAAATTTACTTCTCAACGTCAAGGCACGTGATCAGAACAAACAAACAGAAAATTCGTAGCCAAATTCAAATATCGTTCAGAATGCTGGAATGAAATGTAAGGGTCCTCGCCCACGGCGACTTTTTGATGCGAGGCTGATGCGCGTTCGCTTCGATACAGTCGCTAGCGACTTACCCCAAACGCCATGATTCTCAGTCGCGATGCAAACGCGTGTCAGCAGCGCTACTAACGCGCTACATCGTAGCACATAAATTAAGTTTTTGTATGCTAATTGTTTTTGTTTTTCATTTACGCGCCACCCTCCCTCCGTCCTCTCCCCGCTGTCGTTTGACACATTCGCGCGTTAGCAGCGCTACGCAGTAATGCGGAAGTAGCGCTACTGATGCGACTAGCGCGTTAGTAGCGCTGCGGATACGCGTTTCGTACACGCGAAAACGAAACAAAAAGACGACGCTAGGGCCCTAATCGTTTCTCTAATGTTCATCGCTTCGTATAAATGGCAGCCTAGTTGCAATTTTGTCAAATGCTAGCGAAATTACTAATTTATAGGTTTTCAAAACAGCTTACCGATTGTAGAAAAGAGACTCGCCACGCAGTCGTAACTTAAAGCTTAGCGCTTCTATAAATCGCAGCGCTCAGATCGATGATATCGTAATTCGGGCCGTAGGGCAATTTTTTTCCTCAACTTTCACACAACGCCATCGAAAAAAACCGGTCAAGGGTCCGTAGTTCTGTCCGTCATAATAAGTGTCCTCAATTTTTCAAAAACTGTTCGTCCCATGAAGTTCAAAATAATTTTCCTAGAAAGTCTTTATAAAGCTCTACTTTCCAGATTTTTTTCATATTTTTTAAACTTATGGTTCAAAAGTTAGGGGGGGGGACGCATTGTTTTTTCCTTTAGGAGCGATTATTTCCGAAATTATTGATATTATCAAAAAATGATTTTAATAAACCCTTATTCATTTTTGAATACCTACCCAAAAACATATCACACGTTAGGGTTGATATTGAAAAAAAAATCGCTTTTTACTTTACATGTTGGGGGACTAAAACATTTTTTTCCAATTTTTATTTTTGCACTTTGTCGGCGTGATTGACACACATATTTGTACCAAATTTCAGCTTTCTAGAGCTAACGGTCACAGAGATTAAGCGAGGACGGATGGACAGACATGGCGAAACTATAAGGGTTCCGTTTTTGCCAATTGGCTATGGAACCCTAAAAAGGGATCGTGGTCATCTCACAAAAATACGGACAATAAATAATATAATTATTATGAACAATTTTCTCTCAATTTGGAACGCTCGCGCTGGGTATAACGACTGTATTTCGATACGTCATTTGAACTGTTAACAGAAATACGCAGTAGGTACCATCGCTGGGTGGGAATCAAACCTATGACCTCCTCGCAGTCGGAGCCACTGAACACTTAGACCAACAGGGCTGTCAACAAACTAAAAACCGTGCAAGTGCGAGTCGGACTCGCGCACTGAGGGCACCGTACCAACTTAATTGCGGTTTACGATTTATGACAATTTTTTTAATAAAAAAACTACTTACTAAATCTCGTTCAAACCAATTTACGTTTGAAGTTTGCATTGTACTTGTACATCACATATATTTTTTTTTAAGTTTTATCATTCTCTTATTTTAGAAGTTACAGGGGGTGGGGGATCTTTTACCAGTTTGAAAGTGTCTCTTGCGCAAACTATTCAGTTAAGAAAAAAATGATAATAGAAACCTCTATAATTAGGTATCATTTTTGAATACCTATCCATAGATACTCCACACGTATATATAGTATAACCCCAAAAATTGTACCTATGCCTTTTTTTCTATTTTTGTGTCAAAATCTTAATGCGGTTCGCAGAATACATCTACTTACCAAGTTTCAACAGTATAGTTCTTATAGTTTCGGAAAAAAGTGGTTATGACATACGGACGGACAGACAAACATGTTGAATTTATAAGGGTTCCGTTTTTTGCCATTTGGTTACGGAACCCTAAAAAGTATTGTGATTTGCATATTAACTTTTGCTTATCTTTTCTTTGTTTAATTACAGGAAAGGCTGTGTCTCTCCCTAGATTACCTGCGATCCCTGGAGATGAAGGAGTTGGAGATATAGTAGAAATTGGAAAACATGTTAGTTGTGTAGCCCTTGATGACAGAGTTGTCATAGCATCCAGGCTAAAAGGTTCTTGGAGATACTATGCTGTTTTAAACCAAAGAGACGTACATGTTATTGCAAAAAAACTTACAATTCCAGAAGCCGCCATGCTAACTGTAGCACCTTGCTCAGCATACAGATTACTACACGACTTTAAAAAATTGAAACCTGGTGATACAGTCGCACAGAATGCTGCTAATAGCCCATTAGGTCAATCAGTAATACAGTTATGTAAAGCTAGAGGCATAAACACTTTTAATGTTGTTGCCAGTCATTGTGGTTATGACACTGTTAAGACGCATTTGCTCAGAATAGGAGCTAGTACAGTGCATACTTTGGAGGAAGCTGAGGCACTTACAGCCTTCGATACATCTCTAGCCAGACCTACGCTAGCCTTGAACTGTTTAGGTGGAAGATATGAAGATGTTATGCTTAAAGTACTTGCACCTTCTGGAGTCATAGTCTATTTTGGATGTGCATATTCTTTACCAACGACGAAGCAGTTTTACCGGTGCGACGTCGATTTTTATAAATTCAACATGCAAGATTGGGAAGCTTGTGCCACGCCTGTTGAAAAAGATATAATGTACAAAAAAATAATTCAACACATGGTAGTGGGTGACTTCATAGCACCAGTGCATGTACCAATAGAATTAAACAATTACGTTCTTGCTTTGAGAAATACTATGCAGTCTGAAGCATTCTCTACGTACAATTACGTTTTTGATTTTACATTACCATGCTCGTGAGTGGATGTATTTTTATTGAATTGCGGATACCGCCCGATTTACAATACAATACAACGTTACCAATTTTATTCTTTGACTCAAAACAGAACATTGGTTTATTTGACTATTAAACAGGTAAGTAATTATTGAAAAAAAAAACATTTTTTTTTAGTTATTTATTCATAAAGCTTAAAGTTACGAATTAGAAGAAAAAAAAACATGTTACAATACTTACAATTTTAAGTAATAAACTCTTGGTTGGTACGTTTTTTTAGGGTTCCGTAGCCAATGGCAAAAACGGAACCCTTATAGTTTCGCCATGTCTGTCCGTCCGTCCGTCCGTCCTCGCTTAATGTCTGTGACCGTTAGCACTAGAAAGCTGTTGTTGGATAGGTATTCGAAAATGAATAGGGGTTTACTAAAATCATTTTTTGATAATATCAATAATTTCAGAAATAATCCCTAGAAAAACAATGTGTGTGTCCCCTCTAACTTTTGAACCATAAGTTTAGAAAATATGAAAAAAATCTGGAAAATAGAGCTTTATAAAGACTTTCTAGGAAAATTATTTTGAACTTGATGGGAAAGTTTTTGAAAAGTTGGGAACACTTATTGTGACGGATGGGAAACTACGGAACCCTACACTGAGCGTTGCCCGACACACTCTTGGCCGGTTTTCAAACCGGTTTTCGCAGACACCGGGACTCAAAAAGTCCCGTTCAAAATTCTACAAAAAACTTCAATTATTTGCGAATGCATTCATAAAAAAAAAGTAAAATGCTGTCAATATGACATTAAAAAGTAAACAATAATGTGTCACTCTGACAGAAAAGTTCTTTTACAATTAGGTAAACAATATTGAATTGAAAATAATTAAATAAATAAAATAGAGGAGTATAACAGTTAATAAAACACACATGTGAATGTATTCATGAATTGTCTCTACGAATAATAATAAATTCGAGTTTGTTCGAGAGCACAATATGGTATTGTCAGTTATTGTAAAATTAAAGTAAGACCTAATTTGGCTCATATGTTTTAGCAATATGGATAAAAACGCATATGAAACATACGAATTTCTACCAGCAAATGGAAGCGAGTCAGAACATGATCAGTTCTTTGTGGTTCAAGACGATGGCACTTTTCTCTGTAAGTTGGCAAGAATTTATTTTTTAAATCCTACATAAATAGGTTCAACGGTAGAAAATATTTAAAAAAACATATTTTCGTACATTATTAGTTCTAATTAGGAGCATCGTGTTGCTCAGTAGATGGGTTATGGAGGTCTGATGGGCATTGGCTCCTTGCAAAACACGGGTATAAAACTGCGTCACTTAGACTAGAAGTCGACCCCAAACTCACTGGGAAAAGGCTATGGACATGGTAATAAGTTTATAAAGTTTGAAAAACAAAGTAATCAATCACATTTTCAAAATTTAATAGCAAAAATAAAGAAAGATTCTAAAAATGCTTATGGCTGGTATAATAATTCTATTAAGATTGTTTTGATGGAATAAATTTCAAAGCCTCATCTGCAGTTCTTTCTTCAAGTAATATCCTTGTGTTTCCTTTGTGAATTTTTCTTCAGCAATTTTTCTTTTACCATCCCTATAGCATTATTACTGTTATAAGCTTATACTGTTAATATTTAGACTACATCATTCAAGGGTTTCATAGAATAACTTTTATTCTTTCCCCCTTTTAAAAGGTAAAACAATAGCCCTATGACTCTACTGTCCGTCCATCTATCACCAGGTTTTCTCATGAACCATTGCTAGACAGTTGAAATTCTCCCTGATTATGAATTTCTGTTACCACTATACCAACTAATACTAAATTAGCAGCCGACGAGAGCTACTTCTCAAATTTATTACAATGAACATTGTTCCTAAGAGTAAATTAGGTGATGGTTTTCTTTAAACAACTTTTAATATGTTTGTTGAACTAAGGAATTGATAGATTTACTATTTTGATAATAGTTATTAATTCAGTAAAACATTTCTGCAAATACAAACAGTATATTTAATTTTATTGGTTTAGTGTACATAATTTGTGTGTATATCAGTATTTTTGAAAAAAGGGAATAATACAGATATTTATTTTAATACATGCCTTTTTTTTAGTCTACTCGCACATAGCAGGCATCTGGTAGTTTTTGTGAATTATTTTTTAATCAAGATGTTTTTGTTTAAAATACTTTAAAAATATTTCAGTAAACAGACAGGTCCAGTATGTAGCCCAGGTGCAGGATGTGAAGGAGGCGCTGGAAGATGTCCAGCCATGCACCGTGTATGGGGTATCTTCACAACAGTTCTTTGTTGACGTTGACAATTCAGCTGAACTCATATCTGTAGCAGGTAAGATTTATCTCTGTTTATTTCAGTAGTAATTTACTAATAGGCACCATCGCAACTGAAAAATGATACAGTATCTACTTTTTGATGTAAAACTGTTTACTTTTCGCTCAGAGTACTTACTGTACAGCCTATTGGATAGTTCAAGATTTCTGACTGTCAAAAAAGTCTATGATTAATATTTTTATTTTGTTCACTTCACGTTCGGACTCAAACAGATCTGGTGGCAGCCAGGTCAACCAGCGGTGAACGAACCGTAGTAGCGTTGTCGACTCCGATGTTCGAAACATTAGAGTTTCACCATCCAGGAACAACTCGCGAATGAACGCGCCATGCGCCAGTCGCAATAACAGACCGAGTTGGACTCGAGTCAAAGTCGAAAAAATCGCGAACAACCGAGATGTTCGAAACAATCGAATAAATCAACCTCTCATCATCGCGCATAGCCGTAAGGGGCCTCGCTCACGGCGACTTTTGAAGCGATGCAGTAGCTCGTCAGCAGTGCTACTAACGTGCTAGATTGTTTTTGTTTTTCATTCACGCGCCACCCTCCCTCCGTCCTCTCCCCGCTGTCGTCTGACACTGTCACACGTTAGCAGCGCTACAGACGCGACTCGCGATGCAGTAATGTTGGTTGAGAGCCCTAAGTGCGGCGTCGCGCGTCGCCTAGTTGCTGTTACGTTTTGGCGTCTGCTTATGACCTACCATATCTATATACTCGTTCATTATATCATTTGGATAACTATTATAATTTCAGATCAGTTCATAATTCCTGATGGAGACAACAGTCTGTACACTAACAGTTACCTCTTACAACCCAGTTCAAGCAACACTACTACAGATCAGGTAATATTATTACTATCGTTTTTTGACTGTAACATATTATTATTGCCAACAGTGGTAAGCACGTAAGGTACTATACAGTGATAGTATTGTGCGCCTTACGTGCCTGTGATACGGGTGAATTTATCAAGTCAAGTGGATGGCCTGTCCTGAAATTATGACGACTTGCAAAAAATGCATGAACGAATTGGGTTTCTAGCTAGAAAAATCTCTGAAGTCGGGCCTCCATCGTGTATTATTTGCTGTTTCTCTTAGTTTCGGATTTGGTCATCTATGCCGCAGGCTGATTATGTATCTTGCAAAAGCCGAGCAATAGCAAAAATTGCACGAAAATTGCTCTTCAATCGCTAATTCGTATTACGTATTAGCGAAAACCACGCGATAGCAATCTAGCGACAGTGCTGCCTCTATGGAGCAATCAACTAACTAAAATGTGCATTGTTGCACTCGAATCCCTAGCGATAGCGTTTTACTTCGTATTACGTATGGTTTTTGACAGCGATGCGACAGCGATCGGCAAGCAAAGGAGAATGACCGAAAGCAGTCTAGCAAAGATGCATGAAACAAAATCAAATTAATATAGAAATTATTTGCTTATTTTTTACAAGCTTTTCAGTTCAGGAATTTTGTTTTCGTATCCGGAATTATGATTTTGACATAAACAGTAAATTAACGATTGCTAGGTACATTAGTCATGATTGACATTTCGTTCTCTTCATTTGTACGAGTTACGTAAGTATGAACCTTTAGACAAAATCTTCACAAAAATGATACTAAACTCATAAATAGCTATATAATTAGTAATATCATAACCATATCGTACTGTATATGTATTTCATCATTCCAATAAGATAATATTTATTTTTGTGTTTCGTCTCACGCAGATGCAACTGTCAAGCCAGATGACAGACAGACCGGCCGATAGGGATGGCAATTCTTCCTAAACAAGAATGATTTTTAAATCTATTCGAATCGAAGTCTAAAGAATCGATTAATTAATAAATAAGTTCTAATAGATCGATTTAAAAAAAAATAGATTCATTGGTTACCCTGCTGGTACTGAATCCTAAAAAGCACGGTAGGTACTGATGGTCCACGTATGGATCAACGCACGTGTTTCATAACTGATGAATAATCGAGTGTACAACATTCACTTAAAAATTAACTTACGGAAAATAGGTAGGTACTTTGATCGTTTAAATAATAATATGTGTAATAAAACCGCTCGCTTCAGTATAAAATAACATATTTATTACTTAATCAATCACCTTTGAATTGTCATGAGCACGTCATCATGGCGGTATGTTCGAGGGGACTCATAGAGGTATAAAGAGCTTCTGGGAAGACGTGACGGCGTTCTCACCCTCCGAATGACTCAGGTCCTCACCGGACATAGTAAGTCCGAGAGGTTCCTGCACCTGATTCGTGGGGAAGAAACGCGGTCGGAGGGCCGCGCGGAGGACACCGTGGAGTATACGGTGAGGTGTGACTCACATAAGAGGAGCACCGCCGTGTCCTTGTGGGGGCGATCGGCAGCGGTGACATCTCACACCGGGCCCTGGTTCAGGCCATAGTCCAGGCCATATTTTATATCGACAGTTTTATTATAGATAATCACAAATTCGTTTTGGTGTTGCCAGCATAATGTGTCAATTGCAATGAATCGAATACAGAAAGCTGTTCCCGCCATTATTCTATATCAGGGCTTCTCAAACTTCTGGCCTCACGTACCCCTTCTAAGGTTCCGAAACGACTACATACTCGGCTGCATAAACTACCCCTTCCCAAAAAATATAATTATAAAATGGAGTTGTATAAGATATAATTTTTTATTTTATTTTTTATAGTGTGCCAAATAAATATGTTATTATGAAAATGGCACAATATTAACATCTAGTAGATTTCTACATTTGGTATTGTCATATCCAGGTGTAAAAACCACGTCTCACATAAGCGCCACATGTCACATGTGCCTGTCAGCTATCCAGTAGTATATGAAAATCTGGTCGCGAACCCCCTACCATCAAAAGACGAACCCCTAAGGGTTCGCGTACCCCACTTTGAGAAACCCTGTTCTATATCGACAGCCCTGTTAGAGATAATCACAAATTCGTTTTGGTGTTGCCACCATAAATAGTCAATTGCAATGAATCGAATACAAAATAAATTAAATAATATTCTTGGTTCCAAAACACAGAAAAAAGAATCTGATTACGTATCAAAACCTAACAGTTTCTGCAAGAAAAAATCGGAACTCGTTTTCAAGTATCTAAAATCGATTTAAAGTATCTATTCCATGTTTAAGATCGATAAAAAAAAATCAATATACTTGACCTACAAAATCGATTTCAGACTGTCATCCCTAAGCCGGTGCCTGTGCGGAACTGCGGAAGTCGGAAGCCATTACTGTTTATGTGTCGATTGAAAATAGTCGCTGTGATAATCTCTCCACGTAAATAGTAATACTTACGGAAATTCGTTGGTGTTTGTTTTAAACAACTTAGCGTGTTTCATGTAACTTACGACAGGACGTTTTTGTGTTGTGTTTCTGAACTCTTTTGAGTGAGTCTATTGTTATCATGTCGATGCTTCATTCTGTTCAACCGATGCCGGTGGTAATGAGAAACCGATGTGTCAATTGTTCACTTTTGATACCCAGAAATCACCCGCAGCATTCCTTGCAACAAGCGTCTACGACGATGATTACTATATTACGATCTTGGATAACTCCTACTGAGGTAAGTTATCACTATATTATATTACTTCTAGATTATCAGACATGCCAGCATCCTTTACTTTTGAATAGCTGACAACATCCTATAATCATCCATCCTTAGTGTGGTGCAACTTTTAGTATGAATTATATTATGGTCAGACTGCCATCATACAACTTAACTACGATTTTCTACTATTGATCCTTTAATTTAATCTTGAAAATGAGCTTTAATGTGAACAATACAGCAATGTAATATATTGATGAAATGTATATCTATACTAATATAATAAACCAGAAAACTTTTTTGATTTGTTTCTAATCTCTGGAATTATTATGTTGATTTGAAAAATATATTTTTTATATGATTATCACATTCATAAAGAATACTCCAGTAGTTTAGTTTAGGGCATAGTTTACAAGTTCTATAGTTTACAAGAATATGTAGGAACACAGCCGGGCACAGCTGTATGCTTATACTCTATCGGTTTAGGTAAACAATCTTGATATGTCTTAAAAGGTAAACAATCTTGATATGTCTTTTTATTTAAAATAAATCGTATAAAAGACATACAAAGATTATTTAAATTAATTACCTAACTTCGGTTTAAGTAAATACCTAATTGTAAACATTTTTATATACAATTTTTAGGCATTTTTTTAGATAAAAGACATGCTAAGATTGTTTACATTTAGTTAACTACTTGAACAGATGGAGTATATATTACTCCTGTTCCAGCTTTGCATGGGTGATAGAAATCTTTGAAATTCTCGGTTGTTTTTCTACTATGATATGCATGTTTTAAACACCTAAACCTTCCTCATGAATCACTCCGTATACTGGTGAAAACTGCATGAGTATCTGTACAGTGCTTTTTGAGCTTATAATATCCTTATACACAGTGAGGGACTCTGTTTTATAATATGTTTGGATTAAATGATGATTGGTGTATAACCTGAATTAAGTATTTCAGAAAAACAGTAGCATTCAGAAGTATTTTCTTTTATTTCAGCTTTCATCAGAAAGTGTACTTTGTACGGAGTGTATAGCAATACTTCAAGATCAAGCAAATACATTCATTGATGGAGTAAATCCTTTACCATTGCCTGCTTTTGGTCACAGAAGTATATGCTTTTCTTGTGGACTGTCTATTTTACGTGCATCAAGAACACATGCTGTGAGATCTGACCGCCCAGAAAGGAACATTATATTAAGAAAGGTTCCGCTGCACTTGGTAAATATTTTTTGACTTACACATATTTCTATAATGCTAATTTTTATTCTTGGGGAACTTCACCACCACGCAGAAAACTGCAGCAAAACAACTATGTTGTTTCTGTGAGTGTATAAGGTCACCGGTGTGTCAAAGCCAGCGGTGATTTCCAATTAAAGTATTTGACTTTGAGCAGTAATAATCTATACACTAGACTAACGCTGATATGTTTCTCACTAATAATAATATTGTCTTAACATAGTTCACTGGTAACCAGTCCACTTAAGACTTCAAAAACCCTATTATCTTTGTTTTCATATGTTGCAATAGTTTCCCACCAACCAACCGGGGGTAGTCCTTGAGTGCACAGCATAGCGCATACAGGGATAATCGTCGGTTGCTATTAGGTTTCATTAAAAGTATCTAAAGGGCCTCTACAAGTTGGTTTGGCTCCTCATACGCCTTACAAAGGTCCAAGACCCCAGAGTTCTGAGATATACTGGCTATATAATAATATTGTATTACTCAATACTTTAGTACATTCCATATTATGTACATAACTACATAGAAGGTATGAAATATTGTTAAGATCAATATGGACCCTGTCGGGCACAGCAAGATGCGAGGAATGTTAGGTGTGGCGACACTTGGGGGAGGCATATGTCCAACAGTGGACGCCTTTCAGCTGAAATGATAATGCTGATATTACATATTGGTTTATTTTAATACTGAATACATAGTATGTCAATTTGTTCTTTTTTAGGTTTCAAGATTGGAAAGAGTGTGCAATGCTTGTTGGTTGGCAGCTTATAGGGAAGTGAGACGTCAAAACCAACAAGTTTGGTTCTTGAGCTGGGGGCGTTATAACGATATAACTGCTCCAGCTTCGTATTTAGATAATTATTTTGATGAGCATGATGAATAATAAAGGTAATTGGTACTTAAAGTTCTGCTGTCAAATACGTAGGACATCTATAGGTTACTTGTTGTATACTTGTTCTAACATTAAATACCTAATGACTACCTACATGAAAAGTCTGTTCATAATTATGTGTTTTATACCATTATATACAACAGGAAGGTACCTTATTTATTTCTGTATAGATCTGAGACAAATTGAAGTTAATAAATGATCTCTATCTGACTGAAGTTGTCGTTTTATTTCGATATTGTCACATCAACGCCGCAAGGCCATAAAAAGCATGAATATTACATTATATTTTTCAATTAGCAACTGTTCACTTGTTTTGTTTTTAACTAACATTGTTGTTTTGTACCTCCATGACTGATCTGTGGTCATTTTATAAGTTGCGAGTAGGTTAGACATAATTTGTAGGTTATCTCCGTATTTGTTTAATTACTTCAAAATCCGGGTATTTGTGTGAAAATTAACACTTTTGTTTAATAGTATATAAAGCGTAGTCTATAATAAATAAAGATTTATTGTGTTTCAACTTTAGACGGATTTCCATACATCGTTGGTCATGATCCTTTAGCTGTCAAATTGCGTTAACCATTTCTTTGATTGTTGATCGCTTGCTTATCGCTCTCTGATTGCCAATAAAAATTAGCTTTCTATATCGAGTATTTTATTACTTAAATTGTGTAGTTATATCTGCAGCGTGTGTTTAATTAACATTTCAACTTATTGTGTGTGCTTTGAAAGACTTTATTCAGTGTATTCACCAACATATTATAAATTTGCCTGTCAAGTTTCCTTAGACCTTGAACCAAGGCCAACACCTTTGATTAAAGTGGTATTTTCTGCCAGATAGTCCAAACAGGATAAAGTACTTTTACTCTTCAAAGTAGCTTTATTGCACTAACACATATAAAATAAAATAATATCATATTATTTTAAAACTTGTTGACATAGCAGTAGAATATCGTTTGGAGTCCAAGTAAACACTGATTTCATTCCTTTATCCATCTTATGGTCGACACAAAGCTATTTTTAGTAAAGTTCTAGTGGATTGAAGTGAATTTTAAGTTACAATTTTTTTTCTTTTCCAAAACAATCAGATCTGTTCGACATCTTTAACCCGCGGATAGTCGCGCCTGGGTCAAAAAGACCCAGTACTTTAGTTTTTGTGCCATAACTCTTTTTGTATTAGTTCATTCATATCGTCGCATTAAGTACCTTTAAGTGGGTTCACAGGCTATCCGCACACCTCACTTCAGCCACTTCCCGTGCAGCATTTAGATAGTAAGAAGGTGTAAAGTGTGAGAATGGGTCGTTTTGACCCTTTTGCGACGTGTGTTAGTGTATTTTTTGTTTCAAAAATATTATTTTGATTTTATTTCTTTGTAAATATGTCGTCAAATCGTTTGAATGACTGGAAAATAGCAAATATATTAGAAAAGGAAGACATTGAAGGTGGAATTTCGTCAGAAATTGAAGACCACTTGGATAATGATAATTACGATTCAGATTCCTGTCAGAGTGGTGAAGATAAACTCCTTGATGAGAAAAACCAAAACACAATGCCAATTTTGCAATACTTATATACGTAGAGATCATACTACATTTATATGTATCAATTTATAATCAAAAATGAAGCCAAAACTAAGGTAAAACTATTGTAAAATTGGCGTAGAAAAATAAAAATTTGAACTATTTTATAGTAGATCTTTACGTGTAATTTGGAGACTGATTATAAAAATAGGCTACGTTTTAAAATTAATATTTTACCACTATTTAGAAGTTTACTTATATTTATGATAATTTTTTTTTATGTTTATAGGTTAAATAAAAAAGTTTAAGTTATTTTTTTGTTCCTATAACATAAAAAGTAAGATTTTGCAGTGATCTCTTGAATTTTGTGATTTATATTACTTTTTATGTCCAAATAATAAACATTTATTATTTTTAAGTTTGTTTTGTTATCCTCTTTCAAAATAATTTACAAATAATCCCGAAACTTAATTAAGTTATTAAAAACAATACATTAAAAGTCTGGGTCTTTTCGCCCCGTGCGCGACTGTTGGTGACTTAAAAGGAGACGCGAGTACCGGCGGCGGGTTAAATGGCTGTAAGTTTTTAACTCGTAGTTTGACAATAAATTAGTTCTCCAAATTGTTACTCAATTGCTGTTGGCGCTGGGGTCGCAGCAATAAGTGCATGGTAACAATCGGCGAGCGATCAGCAATCCATTTTTAGATAATACGGATTTTTTTGACGTTAAGCGATTGATCGCGCGTCGACTGCGCGATAATTGCGAATTGTTTGCTGATCGCTGTTTCATACATAATCAGCCCGCCGATTTGGAAAATTCACCGTATTTATATTGTTTAAGTGATCGATTGTTTCGACTTAACGGAATGAACCGCTAATTTTCGATTGCTAAAAGAGTAACTGACTCACACTCGAAACTATAAACCATCGACGAACAACTCGCGAATGATCGTGCCATGCGCCAGTCGCAATAACAAACCGAGTCGGACTCGAGTCAGAGTCGAAACAATCGAGAACCATCGAGATGTTTGAACAATCGCTATATCGCTGTCTCTTTCACTCTGTATAAAAAGTTTTTAATTGGATATTATTTTTCAGATGGAAGAAGATGTTGTTGTTGATCAATATAAACCACCGAGTACACAAGATGTTGATATTGACGTTGTTACACATAATAGCAAACAAGGAAATAATTTTACCGAGGTATTATCTACTAGCTTCTTGGCTTGCGGCTTCGTCCGCAAAACTCACAATATGAAAATAATTTTTTAATACAGTTGCTCAAAAAGTGGCGTATTGCAGGGACGTTTAGCGTTCGGGAAATGGGCTATTACACACTCGTGCTTTTTCTTTACCATTCCCGAACTCGTGCTTTTTCTTTCCCAACTGTCAAAATAATGTCTATTAAAAAGAAAAAATCAACCACGAAGTTTTTACTAAAAAAGTTTTTAGTGCAAATATTTCTAAAAAGAAGCTACTAATTTGTTTCAATATCTGATTTAATGATTTGATTCAATAAGTTAGGCTAGGTTTCATTTTATATCATTAAATTTCATTTCATATCTATTAAAAAATGTACTGAAGACTTGGCTGTATGGGGCATAGTTCCCTTTGTCTACCCAGAATGGGTGAAGAAAAAAAAAACTGCTTATATTTTTTACGGTTGGCGCCATTTTGATTAGTCAGTTGAGTTTATTGTGTTTTTATTATTTTATTAAACTGCTTCAATTTTTCGCAACTGTATTAAAAATAGTCGTTCAGTACACGTGCGGAACCGTCATTGCAACTTGTTCCGACTGTCAACCCTCACCTTCGGCTGCGCCTCGGCTCGGGTTAAAATTTGTCGAAACTCTTTGCAATGACAGGCTTTCCGCACTTGTAATGAAATATACTATATAGCCAAATCCATTGTGGCGGAATTGAACAAACATACAAGCTTTTTTTTTCTGGTATGATTCCCCATCATCAGAATGACTTCCCCCGCTCTTGGGCGGAGCGGGAGGGCGTGTCAGACTCTTACTGACTAAACCCCTACCCCGTTCCTTCGTTGCCTTCGTTCTGGGGGGGACTCGGTATCAACCGTTAGGAATACCACATGTTCCCCCCAGAGGCTTCGGCCCTACCGGGCCCCTACAGTTTGCTGACATCTCCTTGAGGCGCGCGTGGAACAGAACGCGCCGTTGACGACTGGGCTCGGTCCAGATTATTTCCAGACTGCCGGACAGCGAGCTACCCAGTGCTCGCCGTCCGCGAACCCGCGCCTACGGTGGTCGGAAATCGGGATCGGGATCTCGGCGGCGGCGGCGTGAGGACCGTTCCCTCACGCGCTCGCGGTCAGCAGCCTCCTTCACGAGCATTACTGCTTCGCAGAAGGAGGCGACCGCATGCCAACCCTCCTCGCTCCGGACCATGGCCTGAACCAGGGCCCGGCGCGAGAGGTCGCCGCTCCCGATAGCCTCCACAAGGACACGGCGGTGCTCCGCCCAAGCGGGGCACACTTCTACCGTGTGCTCCACCGTATCCTCCGGGAAACATACAAGCTAACATCTAATTATTTTGTAGATAACATTAAGTGATGAGCAGTATCATACACTGGAACAGAAAGGATGGATTTTACTGGAGTCTAACGACAAAATATTTGTGCTCAACACTTTGGGACTTCACGATATAACTACCAATGACAGTACGTATTAGGACCATATTTTAATAAAATATTTAGATAGATAATATTTATCATAACGGGTTAGTAAGGTACCTTAACAGTTATAATTACTGGAAAAGGTGTCAAGAAGACCATACATAACTTCTTAAGATATTCCGAACTGCATTCACGGATCTTGGGAAAAAATTACAGTCAGCAAAAAAATATAATAAACTTTCCAAAGAAAGTATGTATACCTTTCGATCCTATTTATAGAGATAAAAAGACTACGGGATCTTAAGGTATAATGTACTTAAAATGACAGACTCACCAAAAACGATTCGATTTTGGTTAAGAAAGTCAAACTTCAAACATTTGCCAATTTTTTATGTTGGATAGGGCGGACTGGAAAAAGTCAGTAAAATCAAGTTTTTACTAGGTACCTGCTCTTACTGACCCATCTCAAAATTTCACCCTGTATACTTTTTGCTAATGAAATGATAAAATTATATTTTAGAACTGATACAGAGGTTGAAAAACGAGATTCAAAATGACAACAACATTGCGGGAAATGATTGCGGGTAAGCATAATATGCTTATTTTTTTGTTGCGATAAGAAATACGAGAGGAGAGATAGACGCTAGTCTTTAAAGGAATCATTTATCGCACACAGCGTCTTCTGGTTTTGCCGAACAAACGAATACAATGATTGGTTTTTCTTACATAGAGGCAGACCTCTCCCGTTATTTATTTACTATACACTCGTTTTTCTTGAGTTTACATGTGGATGGATGGAGAGGGAGAGGGAGGCCAAAGAAAAGATGGATGGATTGTGTAAGAAGTGATATGGAACAAAAGGGAGTGAGTGACAGCGTGACGAGTGACGGGACAGAATGGAAGAAAAAAACGTGTTGCGCCGACCCCAAATAAAACGGGACAAAGGCAGGGGGATGATGATATACTCGTTTTTCTTAGGCGATTAACACACTGCACCGCGCACCGCCGCGGACGGTAGTGGCTGTAAATTTCGACCGCTCGACCGCGCGGTCGGGCGGTGTACGTGTGTTAGGCATCAGCGGATTTATTAGAGAGCAATGCGATATGAAATCCGCTTCACCGCCGACCGTGGCGGTGCGCGGTGCCGTGTGTAAATCGCCTTAGGAAGTTATCACGTTTTTTAATAAAACATCGTTTCTCACCAACAGAACGCTTAAAATAGAAAGTGTTTCAAGTCAATTCCCGAACATGGTAACGGAGCCATTGGTCAATCATCAAGAAACCGAGTTGGAGTTTGTAATCAATGCTGAAAATCAACAAAATGACGATATAAAATGTGTACAGCTCTATGTTAATGATAACAAAGGTATTTTACTATTATTATTATAGTTTATTAGCTTCTTAATGCGAATTTACATATTTTTTATCCACGTCTTTCTATTATACTTTTATCTAATGGGTCAAGAGGCGTGGCTACGCTAAGTGGTAACGACGAATCACTATATTCTTAACGCGAATACGCTGTAGCTCCTAATCTATTATTTATTAATGTTCAAAGGAATCTAGACTTAACCGGGAAATCATTACGTTCACTTTTGGTTGAGTACCGAAGAAACTGTGATAAATTTAGCTATCTAGCATGTGACATTGATTCGTCGTCCCTTTACATTGCGATGGAAAGGAGAGAATAGCGGCGATCCTTTTTTATAAGATATTTTTGTTTTTACGTAATCGAGATAAAAATTGCTATGAAATTTCGCAGGTGATTTTAACTGAAATGAAAATAATAAAATATATTATGTTTACAGAAACTATACAGCAGCTAGCTTCAAACACGATCGAACATAAGATAAATCGTGAGAAACTCGAGCCACCGCTTGCGATAGTTGAAGCTGAATCTTTGGAGCAGTCGAAACAGGAAATGTATTATGACAATGATACACACTCCATTAAAATAAAGACTAAATTCAATTTCAAAGGTAGGTTAAACGTTAAACACATTGGTACTCTTTTCCAAATTTCGGCCATAGCAGCCAATCTTAACGGAGGTCTTCTATCAGTACACTTAACGCACTTTTAAATAAATTGGTGCAAATATGAATCATGTTTACTTTACAGATTTTCCTGACAAAATATCACTGGGTAAATGTGCAAACGGAAAGCGATTGGTAGCTAAAGTAGTAAAACGGCAACCGAATATAAACAAAGTTACTAAAACTAAAAATAAAGTAAATGAGGATGCTGCTTTGAAACAAACAGCGGTGAACGAAGATAACAGTAAGTATGTACTATCGGCCAAAGTTCCGCAAGCACACCTTAAGGGTGATAATTGCATAGCAAGGTTCTCCTTTTGGACCTACCGCGTCGCCGGTTCCTACTGTTGTGTTATCCAGTCAATGGTCACCTTCGCCCAATTTTGTTGCGACATGCGGCAGATGTGGCCTGCCCAGGCCCATTTTATTTTAGCGGCTGAATAACCTACGTCTGCATTTTGTTTTGTAACGTAATGACTTAGACTCCTTCCTGAAGAATTGGCCAGAAGCAGGCTAAAGACAGAAAAGAGTGGAAAAATGGAAGGAAGACCTTTGCCATGCAGTGGGACACGACAGGCTTATAATAATAATAATAAATAAGGTTCTGGGCTTGATCACTCGATTTGTGTTTTATCCTTAGTTGCGCCTGCACAGGAATATTTTCTTAACTGAATATGTGTAATTTTTGTTGACCGTATGCTATTTAAAGAGATGATGCCTGACAGAGCTGAAGGAAGAAAAGAAAGTGGCATGATGTAACACTGCATGAATCCCATATAAATTGAGTTATCGACTGATAAAGATATTTTTAATCTTCTTAATCTTATCAAACTCTCCAAGTCCTCTAGGCTTCTCTGACTCTCTGTCTTTGAGCCATGCCCTCACTTTTGTGCCAACCTCATCCATGTTTTAGCCGCCCGTTGTAAATATCTCGATATCGGACGACCGACCTTACACAATCCTATTTTTATAACCGCGCCTTGCCATGTCTTGACCAAATGACATTTTAGATTCATAAATCGATTTACGATAACCAAGTTTTATTAATACACTAACTTCTGCTAGCCTATGTTACTCAGTGAAGATGTAGATTCTAATGTGGAAAAAAAAAGTTCAAGTAATTTTTGAGTTAAATCATAACATGCAAAGAAACAAGACTCCAAATCTTTCCTGATTGATAAATGGTAAATAACGATATTTCCAGGTACAACAACGTCAGGTCTGCATGAAGTGGACTTCGTGAACCTAATACAAGCGATGTTGCGTTTCGGGCCTCGCTACAACGACGGAGACATCGCATCGGCCAACACGGTGATCAACCAGCTGCTCAGCGTGCCCAACTTGAAACAATCCTTCTTTGGACAGAACTTGATCGTCACTAAGGTAAGGAATGTCTCTGCGCCTATATGGCCCCTCTTTTCTTACTATTTATGTCCAAAACATAACTACCAAAATCTGAACTTGGCAAATGTGATGTGCGTGTGTCTGGGTGGAATGTGGGATGTGTGTTTGGTGTGTTGTGTATGTGTTGGTGGTAGAATGCGGTGTATGTGTGGTGTAATGTCGGACTAAATTTAAAAATGTGAGTTCGATATGAATAGACAGAACAGAAGATATTGTTTTTATTCCGCGGCTGTAGTGCAATGTTGACTCGGTACGGCCACGGGGATGCGTTGCACCAGCATGCAAAGCTGATAACAAAAATTACATCTGCTCCATAAAATAAAAGATACGGGGAAATGCATCTTATATTTCACGACATTTGTGCCTTATTTTGTTTTTATCTCACACCAAAAATTGTCTCTCAACTTAATATATGATTATCGAAATCAAATGATTCGTAATTTACTATATAATTTCATCAATAAGGTGTATCATGAAGTATTGATTTTATTTTCCTTAACAGGCTACAAACGACAAGGATGAATTTGGTACAATTTCCAGTAGAAACAAAGTTACACTCTTAACCGGACGCGTGACGGAAAAAGATGGTGAATTCTGCTTCGAGCATATACCCAATTTGTTGCATACCATCAAATTGAATGCAGGTACGCCTCTTATAAATATAAACTAATCTTTATAAAGGCGAAAGTTTGTATGTATTGTTTGTTTCTCTTCACTCACAAACAGTAGAACGGATTTGGATGAAATTTGGCACAAGGATATTTCTCACCCATCTCCCTAGCCTTTTCCCAAATATATTGGGGTCAGATTTCAGTCAAGCCAGACTTAGCTGAATACCAGTATTTTACGAGGAACGCTCTACCTGCTGCCTACCAGACCCTCCACAACCCATTAACTGGGGTAACACGGTACTTCATAGCAAGACTGGAGTCAGATTTATTGGCTTCTAACTATCCGTAACGACTGCCAGCCGGGACCTACGGCTATTAGTAGGATATTTTACACCCGTAGGGGTGAAAAATCTTAAGCTGAAATAGCTAAATGCTATTACATATATCCCGAAGTAATTATAAACCACAGTTAATGTCCTAAATAGGTCACACAAGTAATCGCGACAAAATCCAGTGTGCCTAATCAGTTAGTCTGATATACGATTCTGTAATTACAGAAGAACAAAACGTGTCACAAAGCGACGAAGTATTCAGCTGTATTGAGGAAAAAGAGGCCAAAGAAAATTTCACTATCTACCACGTCCATATCTGCGAAACGAAGTCGCCTGATGATGTCGTTCGAGTGTCTGTTACATTGAATAAACGGCGTAAGTATTAATAGTTAATAGCCCGTCTGTAGAGACCCTTCCCACGTCCTTTTCTTCGTCGTGCGTTTTTCACTTAAATCCCCCAAAAGACGACGGTTTTGTAAGAAATTTTTGTTTTGGGTAGTCCTTTTGAAAATGATGATATAGAAAATAAATTGACATTTGTCAAATTCAGACACCTATATTTTATCATGTTTGTTATTACATTTGTATATTACGCAAATGTGACTAAGTATAGCCTTGGATTATAGGCTGCGGGATTGTTCGAAAGAGTTACTGTGGCCCTGGACCGCCCTGGGTTCTGTTACCTAGTTAAAGTCTGAAACTCCGTCTCGCTCCGCACAGAGCAAGCGGGGTTATTAATTTAGTAATCAAAACAGAAGGTCTCTCGTGAAATGTAACGTTTTCGAATAAGACTGTTCTGGAAAATTCAGACCACCAGAGGTAGCCACTTAGCCGTCAGGTCTTTTCCATTGATTGCTCACACCGAGACGCGACGCTGCGCGCACATTTTAATAGAGTGACTCAAAAAAGAACTTTATTTACTACGCGAAAAGATACACATTTTATTGTGAGAATTCAGAATACGTTGCTTCATGCAACGCTGCGCCTCGTGATGCCGCGCGGCATCTTGCTGCGCTGCGGGTCGTGTTGCCAACGATTTTACTATGCGCCTCGCAACGTTGCGATGCATCTCGCGGTGGCGCGCGGCGCAGCGCGAAATCACTGGCCAATTCCAGTACCGTCGCGTCTCGGTGTGAACTGACCCTTACTTAAGCGTTTGGGCAGGTGCCTGTACCTAGCGCCTGAATACTGCCATCTGGTGAACGTGATTTTAGAACACTCATTGATGTGATTGGTTTGAAAGTCCGTTCTTTTTTATACATATAACATAAACTAGTGCTTGACTGCAATCCCACCTGATGGTAAGCAGTGATGCAGTCGTTGATGGTGAGGCGCACTAGTTTAGTTGGGTAACATACGTGAACTTGTAATTGGTCCATTGTCTCATATACAATTCTTATCCATTTGTTATAGCTGTTGGTTCTCCTAAAACATGTAACTTGTGCACTTGCAGAACTGCCAGTGAACTTGGTGTTCGATCTGAAGAGACGCTACCCTTCGACGGTGTTCGGCTGTAGTGGATGTGCAGTGCTGTTCAAATCTGAAGAGGCTTTGAAGGAGCACCAAGAGGTAAGCTAAGGGCCTCAGCGTGGCAATGTTCTTACTAGATGGTGCTATACTTAACAGCTTCCAACGCAAGATACATTTGCATACAACCGCTTTTACCTGTTTATGGTGTATTACAAATCTTTCTCTAGATATTTTGGAAACTCATATAGGTCCTAGGATTTTGTGGATATTAACTATATGTAGGTTTTTGAAAAACAAGTATTTCCTGAAATAAGTTTTCTGTGATATTCGAGTAATACCCAAATGGCAATAGAATTTTCATGCGATAATTCTTTCCGCGTTGCCATCAGACATTGCGTCGGATGGAACAAGCTTGCTCACGTTGACGATTGACAAGTGGGGAAGGGTCCTCTTTATAATGATTTGTAGCAACTCGATACCCACAATTTTATCGATTTTGGCTCCCTTGACACTTTCTTTAACTTAATATTGTCATGGAAAAGACTATTTTATGATTTAAATTGGTTATACTATTTCAGAGCAAATGCATGGATACTGACGAAAATATGATAAAAATGGAAGCATCAACCGACCAATCAAATAACGATGATGACGTTATCGTTATGAAAACTGGGAAAGAAACTATATTCTCTTGCGCGCAGTGCAATGTAAGTTTTATATGTTTTATAAATATTTGTTTAGTTTCGTATTCTTACCTATTCTCCTAGCTTTACTCTGTTTTGTCATAGAAACATGCCTAAGATACCGTATATTGTATCACGATTAGGATTCGTTTCGTAAAGACAAAGCGCAAAGAACAAGTGGAAGATACCTTTGCCCAGCAGCTGTAGGATAATTAAGGTTAGGTATTAATTAATTTAAAAAGAATGATATTCTTTTTAAATTAATTAACAATTTTTAGAATGAAACTATGCAAACTGATAATATTTTAATTTTTTCAGGTAACATTCACAAAACTGAGCAACATACAAAGGCATATGAAAACACACCAGGGTACAATACAAGAAATACTGCAGACGACCAGGGTGACAGGCCAAGAAACCCAACCTCAAAAACCACCTTCTAAAATATATAAGTGTAAAATGTGTCCCAGCACTTATTTCCACTCCGCAACCCTTTCGAAGCACATAGTTACCAGACATATCAAAGTTAAATCAAATTAAAGTCATGTTTTAAAAACTATTTGGTTTTATTGTTTTATTTTACAATCATATCACAGTTTTGTGATCGGCAATTAAATATTTATGGATTGAAAGTACTATAGAATTGTTATAGCACCAATAGAAATATGTACTGCCAGACAGTCATTTTCATGAGCTACTCATATAAGGATGTGTCCACATCTAGCGAATGCGCCGCTAGCGGGCCACTCGCAAGCTGCTTGTGAGCTGCACGCGGGCAAGTACTGCAATTGTTTGTTAACGCAACACAGGTTAGGCTTGTAAAGGCGTGTGCATCTGGATTGAGGGCCCATTTTTTAAATCCTTACGAAACGAAACCAAATTTACAGGGAATTTAGTAAAATATTAGTAAAACTTAGAGTACTAATCCATAAATTTCTAAAACAAAAACTAAAACTTTTATAGCTAAATAACGTGGGCCCTCAATCCAGATGCTTCGTAAAGAGGCATAGTCTAGATCTCGGAAAGTACTATGTCTGGGTTAATAATGCTTATTTAGGAATTTAGTAAAGAATTTCTAAAATATTTTAAGAAATTCCCAAATTTCTAGAATGTCGCATTACAGATTTATAGCGGTTTATCTTGGGCCCTCAGATCGTAAATGTCATTTCTCGAAAACTGAATTTATGTGACGAAATTCATATCTACGACTTTAAAAGATGTTAGTTAGATACCTCTCTGAATTCGTAAAAAAGAAATAGTGACCCAAAAGTTAATCGTTAAAAAGTAAATGAAAGTTGAATTTTACCGAAACGTCTGAACTGAGGGCCCAAGATTTTCGGCTTTTTTTACTAGACTTAACCTCATAGATAAACGCAAACTAGACTAAAATGTTCTACTATTTTTTACTAAATTTTAACGTATCGTCCGTTTTTCTAAGTGTTATACTTTAAGAGAAAATTAATTTTCAATTTTGTATAGGAAGATGTCGTGTAGGGTGACCATAATGTTTTGAATATCCTATACCTAGGAATATACCCCTGGGGATTGTACGAGAGGATACATACTGATCAGTCCAAAAAAAAAATGATTTTGTCCAAAATTTATTTTTGGAATCTCTGGTAGGTACTCCAGATCTTGGCCATAGATACGACAACTAATTAAAACATTTATTTATTTATCTTTATCTTCCATCTATTTTTACAGGTTTTATTTAACCCTCAATACGATAAATGCACCCCCATATGAACTGACGGACTGTGCGAAGCATAAAACCCAGGTTTCTTAATGCTCTTCTTTTACAGCACCGCGTGACGTGATCAGGTGTTAACACTTAATCCCAGGTCCTTGACTTCTGTGAGTCGTTCCATAGGCAACCCGTCAATATGGTAACTGCTCAAGATGCACGAGAAAAAGTGATTGTCACACACTTCGTACATACTACATACCAGTTGACCACTTTATCTTTATTTTACGCTACCCGCCCATGTCCGATAATCGGTGACCGTTTTTTTGTAGGTGAAAAATAGAACACACAGCGATAGCAATAGTGCAACGCACACGGCCTACATAAAGTCGGTCAGAATATACTATAGGATTATAATTTGATACGATTATCAGTCCTACAAAAAATTTGACTCTATGCAAACATTATGCAGGCAACTAGGCCTATATTATAAATCAGACATATAACAGAGATCGGATTCCGATTCAGAAAGGTAGAAACTTCTGATTGATTTTCCACCTCCGATTCCGATTTTTAATCGAAACTTGTATCGGAGTTGCAAACGGACACATAAGAAAACACCGAGCATAGCCCTTTCCATTGCCCTTTGGATGACTCTAAGAGCGTTTTCACATTATCCGATCCGATATCGGTGTCGGACGCCGATACGATATCGGGGTAAGTAAAATGTATGAAATGCCGTGCTCCGATATCCGATATCGGGCCGGACAATATGAAAGACAGGTACATATTTCATACATTTTACTTACCCCGATATCGTGTCGGCCTCCGACACAGATATCGTATCGGATAATGTGAAACGCTACTTAGCCATTTGAATGCTTTCAGTGTCATTATGTCATCACTGCCAATACGCACTTGTTATTGACTTTTGTCTTGAGAAATTGTGGTATTATATGTTGGACGAAAAGATACTGCGAAGCTTCCCGAACGCCGCTCCGCTGCCCAGCCGAGACGGATTCGGGCCTATTTCTCTTGACTTCTTCCACTATATTCCCTTATATCAGTATCCCTAGGTATAGGATATTCAAAACATTATGGTCACCCTACAAGACATCTTCCTATACAAATTTAAAAATCCATTTTCTCTCAAAATATAGCACTTAGAAGAACGGACGATACGTTAAAATTTAGTAAAAAATAGTAGAACATCTTAGTCTAGTTTGCGTTTATCTATGAGGTTAAGTCTAGTAAAAAAAGCCGAAAATCTTGGGCCCTCAGTTCAGACGTTTCGGTAAAATTCAACTTTCATTTACTTTTTAACGATTAACTTTTGGGTCACTATTTCTTTTTTACGAATTCAGTGAGGTATCTAACTAACATCATTTAAAGTCGTAGATATGTATTTCGTCACATAAATTCAGTTTTCGAGAAATTACATGTACGATCTGAGGGCCCAAGATAAACCGCTATAAATCTGCAATGCGACATTCTAGAAATTTGGGAATTTCTTAAAATATTTTAGAAATTCTTTACTAAATTCCTAAATAAACATTATTAACCCAGACATAGTACTTTCCGAGATCTAGACTATGCCTCTTTACGAAGCGTCTGGATTGAGAGCCCACGTTATTTAGCTATAAAAGTTTTAGTTTACGTTTTAGAAATTTATGGATCATTGCTCTAAGTTTTACTAATTTTTTACTAAATTCCCTGTAAATCTGGTTTCGTTTCGTAAGGATTTAAAAAGTGGGCTCTCAATCCAGATGCACACGTAAAGGCGCATCCACAGATGCCCGGCGGCCAACCCGGCTGCTTGTCGGCGGCCGTGCCGCCGCGCGCCGCCCATGCCGCCGGCACATTTTTGTTCCAACTTTGCAAAGCGGTCTGAAAGCAGGCGGCAAACCCGGGGGCATAAGCCGGCGGCATGTGTGGATAAACCACAAAAAGGGCGCGCGGGACGTGTTCTGTGCGCATGCAGTTCCGTTTGCTTTCATACTGTAGGTATATTTAAAGGCTGGCAAGGCGCCCAAGCGGCGCATTCGCCACATGTGAACACTACCTAATGGGCTGCTTATAAACATTTACACAACCGTATTTAAAAGGCACGCTAACCGTATATCTAATATAATAAAATAATACTGATAAGCTGAATTTAAATTCAAATTCTCCACAGAAAATTTACAATTACAAATTCGCTAATCAATATTTATATTATTCACATAGTTATTTTTCTCATAAATAAGACCTTTTTTTATAATCAGGTAATCAAGGTATTTATTTACGCAATATGCAAACTACGCAGTTCAAATAAATGTGAGTAAGGTACCTATTGTTTTCATGTAGAGGTAACAGTTTACATAAGAAAGATGATTAAAATATATCCTCAGAAAATATGGAATCAAGTTCGTCAAACAAATCACTAGCATTATTATCATTTCTGTTGGTATTTGTATCATCTGTTCCTGAAACAAAAAAAACTATTATTTATATTTACACACAGGGGAGGTTTAATAAAAGACTACAAATTAAATTTCCACTAATCAACAGGAAAATCCTAATATAAATAGCACCTTTCATCCAGAAAAAATGTTATCAAATTATCATGAACAACACTGCTGACAAAGCTACCCAAAAATATAATGACATGGCTCACCTATATTTTCTAAATTCTTTTGTGTTTTTATCACAGTATAATCCTCTTCATAAACTTTGGCATATCCATCAGGCAATGGCTTAGCGTCTGCATCATC
This sequence comes from Mythimna separata, assembly GCA_030763345.1. Lineage (NCBI taxonomy): Eukaryota > Metazoa > Arthropoda > Insecta > Lepidoptera > Noctuidae > Mythimna > Mythimna separata. Next base: position 10,048,005 of record CM061187.1, on the reverse strand, counting down.
AGTGAGCACTGCAGAGCTATAGACAGCTAATATGTTACTCAAAGTTATATTTAAGTAGTGCTTCTTGAAGGCACTGCCCGTTGTGAGTATAGTCGGCTTCCAAAGGATGAAGGCACAGTATTCAGAAGCTATGTATTTGGAGAATGTTGACCATGCATCTCTGTGAAGGGTGCCTTTAATGCTGCCTGGAATACATAAAATTCACGTTAAAGAAAGTGGCTTACATATTTTATTTACTTTTATCAACAGTGAACTCTAGATAGCTGGGAGCTTAGAGAGAGGTATCTGAGATTTTATTATTACTTTTCATTTACCTACCAAGTACCCAAATATCCTCTATTGTCAATAATAATATTTTTTATAAGCCTTATGCTGTGTTGTGTATATAAATACTATGTACAATGATCCATCAAGGACTGAGTGCAGAATCCAGATCACACAGATAAATAGGCCCTATGCTGAAACTTACAATTGTGCACAGTTAGGACTGTGCTTTATTCTTATTACGAGTATGTAGAAAATTTGTATGTTATTCTCACATACAAGCAAGTTTTGGCACTAAGCCTAGACTCCTTATTCCCAGTACAAAGCATTTCCTAACACAAAGTGGGTGACCCCCCGTTGACATTACTAGTAGTACAATACCAGAAGTATCAATAAAATTAACATAAGGGGCATTTTTATGTTTTGAGTAAGACACTGTAACATCAATTGAACACAAAATACCTACCAGAAACACAATTGAAGTAAATAATTTTTTACATTTTGGGTAAAATACCCTTATTTTTATTAAATGATACCTCTGGTATCAAGTATAGGTTTGTCACATCTTTAAGGCCCTGTTACCAGGATTCACATTATTATTTAGACTTACCCGTTATATCCCTCATAATAATCAAAGGATCTGTAGCAGATCTGTCAACAGCCTCAACAAAAGCTGTTATTGTATGAGCTTTCCTCTTCCTCAAGTTCCCAGTTATAGCTTGCTGTTTAATTGTTTTTATAGAATCAATGTCATGTAAATTCCAACTTTTCAAGTCGTCTAACAACCTTGCCCATAATGGAGATTCAAATAAGTCTCCTCTTAAACTATTTTGAGTAAAATCAACATCCTGAAAGTAAAATATTATGTTCACTTTAAACTCATCAACAAGTTACATTTACTATTAATTAATGAATTCCCGACTGGTCACATGAGACCTGGCTCTTATTGTCTTACTATTGTGTCTCGTTTTGCAGGTCTGTGGTAGGTTAAAATAACAAATTATGTACACAAAATACACTTTTACCTGTGAAAGTAATTCTATCTGACAAATAGTTTCATCTTTGTTTTCCTCAAACCCTCCAGTGAGTAGACCAGCTGGGCCAGGGAACTTTCTTTTACTTTTGTGATCAAAATATGAATTAATAATTTTTCTTTTTGTGTGCTTGGGTGATATAATATTGTTAACATTTACAGCCACATTCTCAATAGTTTGTATTTCAACATTCTTATTTTCATTATTTTTTACAGCAGATTGGCCTTTTGTGGCTATATTCTCATTATGTGCTTTACTTTGTACACCACCTATTTGCATTGTTTTTGGCACAAATACATTCTTAATCACATTAGGTTCTTTTACCCCATGTTTATTTTCAATACTTTTTTTTTCTGTACCAGCATCTTCTGGAAATTCAAATTGAGACAGCACCTATGGCAAACAAAAAGTAATGTTTATTTTTAAAGTTTTCTACATCAGTAACAAACGCCAGCCGCTGAGCAATCTCATAAAGTACCTGGTCGAAGTCGTCGGATTCAAACATAATGTATTTAACACAGTAAAGTATATTGAAGGAAATTTGTCTCCTCTTATAATTTCCTAGATCATAATATAATGGATAGAAGAACTGAAAACATCTAAACTTGTACGAACGAAACTAAACACACGGTTTTGACTTTGACACTGACACTTCTTAGCGTTCCGAATTGCGATAAAAGTGATTTTATCACGAATCCAACCAAAATAATTTAGTCTCAAAAAATAAAGCTACTTATAAGCGCTATTGAGTGATATTAATTTGTGAAAGTGCGCGTTGGCCGGAGTCGTGATATTATAACTTTTGTCACAATTCGGAACGCAAGGGGTTATCGTGCTCATTTCAACTCATTTAGTGCTCATGGCGCTGCTGGATATCCATAATTATTTCGTATTCGATTCGGAGCGACTTTCGTCGCGCCAACAATGATCTTGCTTGACGTTTGTAGATTCTGAAAGCGGCTAGAAAATTCACCACGTTGACAGTTCATTAACAAGTTACCGGTCCCCTACATGTATCTTTGGTCAACTTATCTTTTAGTTTTTTTCTATTTCCGCACTATAATAAAAAGTGTTCTCAACATAACAAAACGATATTTTTAAATAGCAGCGTCCTCAAATCTCAGAACTGTTTTCTTTCCGCACAGACTAGGTACTACGCGACGCGCTGCTTCTCATGGCCGGCGCGTATCGTTTGTTGCTGTCTCGTGTGGCCCATGTGGGCATGTGCATCGGCCCTAAATTGGGCGCGATTCAGAGTTCCGATACTGGCCTTTCTTATTTTTCAAGGATAGATCGAAATTATAAAAAAAAATTACTTTGTTGTCAGCATGTGACAACATGTCAATTTTAGTCATATAGATTTAGTAGAGCAATTTTATTTTTTTATGTTGTTGTATTGAAATTATTTCGAAACATTTATCCTAATTTCTTTTTTGCAAAATGTCTGTATTCAACTTTTTAAACCCTCTTGAAAACGTAACACCACGTTTTACTGAAGAACAGTTGGGGGAAATTATCAAATGGTTTGATGACAACGCAAAGCCTTTACTTATAATCGATGATGATCCTGAACCAACAAATGTTGTAACTATCGAACAATTAATATCATTTTTGGAGTTAAAGAAGTATAGTATCATATATCACTATGAAATTAGTTAAAATCAAAGTGACTTCATTTATTTATTTTTTATGATAGATGATTCGCAAAATTCTTGCGAACGTGTTCACTTGGTATTTGATCACCTAAGGTTCTCAGATTGTAGCAGTTTGATATTTTATAATGATTAACCCTTACAGATTCCATAGGAGACATTTCGACTATCCCACCTATTTCGAGATTATGAAGCAAGCGGAAAAATTAAATGCAGGAACCACTAGACTGTTAACTCAGGACCAATTTATTTATATTTTAAATTGCTGGGTACTTGAAGCTAAATTAAAACATGAATTAGAACTTGCATTTGCAGTACGTATTTACTTGTATAATTTATTATTACCTAAAGCATCCTTATCATGTGCCAATATTTATATTGCTGTAAAATAAAACAAGGAATGAGTACCTACCTAAGAGGAAGTTTGAAAGAATTATTTCTAATCGTTTATCGTGTTGTGTGTGGTGGTATGGTGTTTATCGTTATGTTTTCACATGACCATAAATAGATAAATTGGGAGGGATGAAATGCATGTTACTAAAAGAGATACGAATATACGAAAGAGGCACAAATCATAATAATATGTATGAATGGATGGAGAAAAAGAGTGAGGCCAAAGAAGTGATAGATTGATTGTGTGAGGAGAGGAGAGATAATGAAAGAAAAAGGAGGCAATAATAGCGTTAGTGTTGGCGTATACCAACTCCTTGAGACCTTGGGACTCTGTAGTCCCGATTCAAATTTTTCAGATGCTCGTGTTTGGCCACTTTCTTATCTGCTTTTTAAATTTTATAAACAGGTATTCGATACAGAAAACAGGAAGTCATTAGAACTTGAAGAACTCCAACATATAGTGCAGGGGTACGGGGATGATCCCTTCAGTGAAGCCGAAGCGCTCGAATTTTTGCGTGATGCCAATGTTCGTGGTGATGGACATGTTGTTTATGCTGATTTTGTCGAAAGTTTATTCAAACTTGCCCCTGAACTATATGACATTAAGGTGAGATCACTGTTTCCCGGAACTTTGCACGATATTAGTTAATGATGTCTATGTTAAGACCTGAAATTGTCTCTTAATATTTTTCTAGGCAGAATTTTTGTATGAAGATCCCGATGAGGATCCATCGGTGCCCCCATTACCTGTAATAATTGTAGAAGAACCACCACCGCCCCCACCACCACCACCACCACCACCACCTCCACCTCCAAAAAAAGAAAAAGGAAAGGGTGGCAAAAAAAAGAAGTGACCAGTATTTTTTTACTCAATGTTATTTTGTTTTATATTGTACATGGAACAATATTATATTTAAATTATCTAAAATAATATGCGTTTTAATACGTCGGTAAAGTAATTATAATAATACAGTAGGTACAGTATAGCGAAGTTCAGTGGCTGTTTTATTAAAAAAAAATGTAAGTAAGTAAATTAATTTTTTTTTGTGTATATTTTGATGTAAGATTGGTAGGTATAGTTTTGTATTTTTCAAGTGTTTACATGACTGGACAATTATTAATGAAACAGGTATGATCTTGGCAAAATGGAACTGAAAATTTTATACAATTGCTGAGAAGAGTGACTGCAGAATATATCCTGCTAAATACTGCAAACACATTAGAATGTGTTGGATGTAATACATTCTAATGTTACTTTAACCCTACCCAAGCCGTTTGAATTATATTTTCATGGCATGAAAACAATTCCATCTACAATATTTCATGAAACAAAATTTGGTGTCCCTCAAGGCCCCAGAATTTGAGTTTGTTATATTTTGTTAAGTTACTATGCGTCCAAGTAATTCGAATTTAAGCAGTAGTAAAATAATGCATTTTCTGGTAAGCGTATCAAGCTTAGTGTAAATTACTTCGTGACCTTATTTCTAGCAACTTGGGAGCACTTCGCACAATCAGCGTGGAACCGATGCGCTCATGTTAATCAAGTCGTAATCTTCTTAAATTAGACATGCCAAATAATAACGGGCTGCGTAAATGCGATGCATAGACCAGTTACGCACCCAAGTAGTCCATTTGTTCGCGGTCCGGACGTCCGGTAACAGTCCGGACCAAACCCATCGACGGCGCTTATTGTTCTACGCGCGCCTCAAGGAGATGTCAGCAAACCGTAGGGGCCCGATAAAATCGAAGCCTACTGGGATCTGGGTTGATGAAAGAGAACTCCGGGTCCCTGGAATTAGGGTAAAGAAGGAAAAGGAGTGGGTTTTAGTCAGTAGAAGTCTGTCACACCCTCCCACTCCGCCCAGAGCGGCAGAAGTCATGATGATGATTCCCCACCTTAAAAAAACACTAATTAGTTCGTTGCGAACACAACGTGGCAAAATGGAGGTCTCACGAGGTTATAGATCACTCGTGATCATGACACCCAGTGCGAGTGTAGTGCTCCTGACCAGACGTTTGCCCACTTTAAGTGTGCCCAAAGTGTGTGACCTGCATCTGCACTTTAGAGGATCTAAAAATAAACGCCACTGTAGCCGCTATAAACGTGGCAACCTATTGGGCCAATATCTTGAAAGAAAGAAACTCATCGATCAGTGGAGAATATTATCAATTAATTGTGTATAATTATTTAGTTTTAAAATCTATTGTTTACCGTACTAGGACTTTTTATAAGTGCCCATGTAGGCCTTTGTAAAATAAAAACATTTTGTTTGTTGTTTTATTACGTCATATAAGCCCATGTAAAGTCTTGTCATGTAAGGTCGCGTCGCGTCTCGGTGTGAACTGACCCTAAGGTACCGTCAAACGGGGTGAATAGGAACGCAGGGGTGAATAGGACCGAAAGTTTGATTTTAATTTTTACTTTGGATAAATATTTTATCTTCATTTCTGTATAAGCATCGCCTTTTATTACAATTAATGGATAAATAGGAGTAATTAAATGCTGGAGAAACCTGTTAAATAACGTTAAAATCCAGTAACCATTTTCGTTCCTATTCACCCCTGCGTTCCTATTCACCCCGTTTGACTGTATACGAGATACTCGATTTAAAAAATGTCAACAGCTATTCTATCAACGAATAACCGACGATAATCACGTCTGCAAGGAACTTGTTTATCCTACTTAATGAAATTACTTGTATGCCTATAAATAATTTTAATCTTTAATGTTTCGTTCGGCAAAAAGAGTTAAGAAGCTAATAATTAGTAGCCCCTTTTTTTTCTTTTTGGCTTCGCATGCTTTTATTAGCCCGAATTAGAACGAATTGAGACATTAAAAATCTAAAAATATGTACGTACAATAGATGTAGGATATTAGTAAGTTTTTATTATTCTGCTTTACGTTATTGTAACAAAATCTATGTTCTTTTTTATCTGTATCTTTCTAGTTGTTCTGAATTTTTGATTTGTCTGTGGTTCATGGATGACATGACATCAGAAATGTCGTTCTTGTAGGCAATGAGTAGCAATTTGATGCAAAACATTTTGATTTTAACATTTTTTCGTTCATGTTCGTGTTAATATGTATCAATAAGATTGTATGAGCTTATACACGTGTTAGTTGGCGTGACTGATTTTCTTATATATAAATAATTAGGTTTCAAAACTAGGGCAATGGATCTTGAGGACAATGGTATGGGTCTAACCCACGAACAGACGGATAAAATACTACAATTTCAAGATTTAACCGGAATAGAAGATATGTCAATATGTAGAGACGTTCTACAGAGGCATCAATGGGATTTGGAGGTAATATTTTTCTCAAAATACGGATATGGTGAATGATGTTACCGTATGTCAGGCGATAAGCAACACCCCAAGCAGAAAATAATGATAACAAACCGAACTGTTTTGATTGACCCTCTAATATTGTGCGTTTAGTTTAATATTTCTCTCAATAATTTCTAGGTGGCAATCCAGGAGCAGTTGAATATAAGAGAGGGACGACCATCGGTATTTGCGACAGAGGCCCGCGCTCCACCCGTAGTACATGACCACATAGCACAGCAAGTGTTCACAGACGAGACCCCAGAAGGGCCAGGCGGGATGCGAGGCCTTTTCCGATATGTAGTCAATCTTGTAGTATCCATGTGCTACAGTACAATTACATCTGTGCTAAACTTGCTACTAAGTTTTGTGCGCAATGATGATAGAAGATGTGAGTTTGATAATTATTTTGTTAAAATATCTATCTTGGAGAAACTTGTTGTTATTAATATTTCTTTGTGTTGAAACTACACCAATGATTAACCTAAATAGCTAACTGATTGCGAAAGTGAAAGTATTTGATATCACCTAGACAGTGGACATATTTACTGAGTAAATGTCTGATATTCTTTGTCCAGTGGGTCATAAACTTCTCCTTGGACTTCTCTTGATGGATATTGTCTGTAGTAATTTCTGAAATAACAAGCAGTGGCAGTAATTCGGATGATTCTCATATTTTTTAGACGATCTGTTAATGTTCGCGCTTTAGATAGAGAAACTTGGAAGGATAAAGAGGAGGCCTATGCCCAGCAGTGGGACACAAATTAGGCATATTTTTTAGTAGATAGTAAAAAACAATACAAAAGTATAGTTGAATGATTTTTGTACACATGATTTTATTTACCTTTACAATGTATAATGTTATCATTTCTAGTGGTGACGGACCCACTTGGGGATGTGGTGGGCTTCATCAACAACTACACATCCCGGTTCAACCCCCACCCGGTGTTCTACCAGGGAACATATGCACAGGCCCTTAATGATGCTAAGAACGAGCTGCGCTTCCTTGTTGTGTACTTACACTCCGAAGCAGCTACGGAGACACAAAACTTCTGCAGGTAATTTAAAAAATCTTCAAGACTAACTTACTTGTAATATTACTATTATTTAAAAACAAAAAGATAGAATAAAATAATGTAGTTGGCTTGTAGGTTAAAAAGGTTAAAGTATAGTTTGCTTTAACCAATTTAAGAAGATAACATTGATGAAAGTTGTTAATTAATTTTTCATAAATTAGGTATGTTCTTAATTTTTTTATGTCACTTGACTTTTTTAGTCACAAAAAATCAATATAGTTAAATAATATGCTATAGTTTCTTGCATGATATATTTTATATCAAAGATGAAAACACAATTGAAGGTTTTTAATTTATAGATATTATGCATATGAAATTCTTGTTAGGGTCAGCTCATATCGAGACGCGACGCGACACGACGCTGCGTGCACATTTTAATAGAGTGACTCAAAATAGAACTTTATTTACTACACGAAAAGATATACAATTCATTGTGAGAATTTAGAATAATTGCTTCAGCAGCGCTGCGCCTCGTGACGCCACGCTGTGCCTCGTGACGCCGCGCTGCGCCTCGCTGCGCAGCGGAACGTTTTTACATTCGCGACGTCGTGTTGCCGACGATTTTACTATGTGCCTTGCAACGTTGCGATGCGCCTCGAGTTGACGCGCGGCGCAGCGCGAAATCACTGGCCTCTTCCAGCATCGTCGCGTCGCATCGTGTCGCGGTGTGAACTGACCCTTAGTTATTCCAGTCTCATCCACATCACATATTGCATTTGGAATGACTACATCTGACATTGTACAAAATAAAAATACATCTGATTCACTATTGACAATTTCCAGGACGACCCTAGCAGATCCAGATGTGATCCAATACATAAACACACATGCCCTGTTCTGGGGCTGTTCCGTTGACACAGCAGAGGGGTGGCGAGTGGCGCAGTCGGTGGGAGGGCGGCGCTACCCGCTGCTGTGTGTGGTGTGTGTGCGAGAGCACCGTATGACTGTGGTCGCCAGGTCTGAGGGCTCATGCTCTCCTCACCAACTACTGACGCGCTTGCGACGAGTCGTGTCGGATAATGAGCCACATCTAGCTGCTGCTAGGGCTGACAGGTATGTTTCTGTTATGCTTTAGTTTCTTTTGTACGTGAGTAAGTACCACGTGACCTTGTTGGCCAGGTCATAGAGGTTATGTTTCCCGCACCAGTGGTTCTCGACGTCCCTGCGTGGTGTCGAGTTGCACCTGGTTTGGATTTGCAATATTCAAATATCACAAAGCTGAAATGTCTCATTACTTGTTTTAGTTTAGTTTGCTCTAGAGAGCAGCTATCAAATAAAGTTTTAGTATGTTTCTTGTATGAATATTTTGGGAACTTTTACATTTTTCTTTAAAAAATAGGTATACATTTCGATGTTCTCGATTGTTTCGACTTTGACTCGAGTCGGACCCGGTTTGTTGTTGCCACTGGCGCATGGCGCGTTCATTCGCCTCAGTAGTTTAGAGTTTCGAATGAGAGATATTGATTCGAACAATTAAAAATTAGCAAATCGATCGCTAGTTTCTCGCCGTTGACTCGAAAAATCGAAAAACATTTCGATTATTATGTAGAACGGCGATTCGATGGTTGAATCGTTGGTTAGTTTAACGAATGCGATGCTTTCAATTGCTAAAACATTTCGGAGCACTATATAAACATAGCCAACCAAATATCAAGTAAATGAAGTGCCGTTGAAATAGTCATTAGCAAGTTGTGAACCAGTAAGATACTTGCAGAGTGGAGCGCGAAGTGACAGCGCGTCTCCGCGCGTCTCAAGACGAGGCGTACGCGGAGTCGCTGGCGGCGGACCAGGAGAAGGAGCGGCGCCGTGCGGCCGAGCGCGCCGCGCGCGAGCTGCGCGAGCACGAGGACCTGCAGCGGCGCCAGCAGGAGGAGCGCCACAAGATGGATGTAAGTGTCACCAGAGCCCTGCCACACTACGCTTACATGCTACACTGGGTTATGTGAAGAAAGAAAGAAAGAAGAAAGAAAATGGTTTATTTGGCCAACAAGCGTACAGCCAGTGTAGAAAAAAAAACATGTAGATAACATCTAAGCATAAAACTTAAAAATAAACATGAATAAAAGTAACAAATTGGTTGACACTGCATGTCACACGGTTGCGCCAAATAGGTCCAGTTCAGCAATAATGCCAGGCAACTACGTGGTAGTTGCCTGACGCTGGTTTTCAACTGAACCTTAGAAGGTTATGTGAAGTTGCTTCCTGTTTGTTGTCGTACACGAGCCCTGCCACACTACGCTTACATGCAACATTGGGTTATGTCAAGTCGTTTGCTGTCTTTCGGCTTTTGATGTACTATTTAATTGGTGTGGATAAAGGTAGCATTCCGTTCTTATCGACCGCGACCTGCGACCGATTTGTATAGAGAACTACAGTTTTGCTACCAGTGCCGTATAAATCCGTACTAAGCAGTGTGTCGCGGTCGCTAATAACCGAATTTTACTTTAAAGTGTTTGTTGTGTAGATTATGGATATCCATGACGACCTTGAGAACTAAAATACAATTATTACGTATTGACACTTATTGACACATATTTAGGGCAATAATTGTACATTATGACCCTAGCACAACAGACTGGGTTAGCTTTTCCTATTTTACAACATTAAAATTAGTGGATATCCTGCCCATACATACAAAGCGTTTTGCAAACACATTTATTTTGTTTCCTAATAGTGACAACTTGGGGTTTTTTAGTCAAAGAATAAATAGGTTACTTCTAGACTAGCGGGCTCCATCATCGTCCACATCATCGCTTACCATCGGGTGAGACTTGGTTAAATAACCCTAAGCATAATAAAAAACAACTAAACCCCAAACACGTAGTATTAAATGTGAGCATAACAGTGGCGAGTTCAGGTGTCCTATTGTACTGAAGTCTATCCGTCAGCTGGTGGAGGCCCGCGAGGCGATGGCGGCGCGCCTGCCGCCCGAGCCGTCGGCCGGCCAAGGCACCGTCGTGCTGCTCATCCGCCTGCCCGGCGGCGAGAGGCTCACGCGCCGCTTCACGCTCACACACACCGTCCAGGTACGTTTGATTGAACTGCTTCGCTCATTAAAAGTGTATTAAGGAGGTTACTAGTAGTTTTGAGTAATTAAAGACTCCGAATGTATGTGTAACTGAATTTTCCAAAAATCCTTCCTTACTGCATGTGCTGTGTACTATACTGCCGCACTTATTAAAAAGTGCGACAGTATAGTTTCCACAACATTGATTCCGACAAAAATAGGACAGCTGATATTCAGCTACTGTCAAGCTTAATTACTCAGATACCCGCGAAACGAGGCACAATAGAAAACAATAACAGCGCGGTCTCATAGGACCGGTTGGGGATTCAAACGTTATTCCACAATTGGGTTAATTGGCACCTACAACCAACCAACTATTGCAGTGCACTGCTGGACAGAGTAATACAGGCCTTTGTAATAGCAACCCTCCTTTCAGAA